>JAESIX010000011.1:1347500-2695000 GCA_016802215.1 Brachionus paranguensis
TAGTTGTTTAAAATATTTCAAAAATTAAATGTTCTTTTCTTTTTTTGATAACAATAAATAAATGAAAACTAATAATAATACAAAAATGACACCTTAAAAACATATTTGATACCATGAAAAATTTCTTTTTCCTTTAATTTTTTTATTTTTTTATTTTGTAATGATTACTTATATATAATTAGATAAATGAGGTGTTAATCGGTCATTAATGACATGGGCACTAGCCTGTTGATTAACCTTGAATAATAATTAATTCCAAATAATTTTTTTAAAAGAATGATGATGATACATTATCAAATCGATTTAGATATAAAAATTATTTTTATGTCGTCTTTTAAAATTTAAAAACAAAGATTTAAATGTAAACAAATTCTTTTTATAAATTAAATTACTATTTTTTTATATTAAAAGAATACTAAATTAAAATACTCTCAAACCGGTCTAAAAAAATGATTATTTTCCGACCGGTTTTTTTCGGCTTGTTTCTGAGTACCAAAGAGGCTTCGATTCTAGATTTTTTACGAATCTTACTCCTCTATGTAGCTGCTACCAAATTATAAAAAAAGTGTTCTGACTCTTCAGATCATATCCATGGTTTTTTATGATTCTCAAATTATTTTATTATTTTACTCCTTTTATTTCCTAACTTAACAATCCTTTAATTTTTATCTTTGTTTCTCATCTTAAAGCTTACTTCCAATTTAAAATATTTAAAATTGTTTTAATTATTTTATTTTGTATATATATTTTTTTATCTGAAGGAGCTTTTGGTTGAGCAGAAACATTAATAATAATAATAATAATAATAATAATAATAATAATAATAATAATAATAATAATAATAATAATAATAATAATAATAATAATAATAATAATACCGGTCTGAACCTATTTAAACCCAATTTCAAGTATACAAGTCCAAATTTTTACTCAAGTTGCTGACTGTTCTTTTAATAGACATTAAAATTACTTTTTTTTTGCTTTTGCTGAAGTCTAAATCAAATTAAAATAAATCATAACTAACTAAATCAAAATTGATTGTTAATAAAAATTGACACATGAAAAGCAAAATATTGATATTCAAAAATTGCAACAAGCTCTTAATTTAGAATTTTATGATTTTCGCGGAATAAAAGCTTTATAAAGTTATTTCCGCTTTTAAGTTTTGATAATAGTGAAAAAGTTAATTGAAGCAATGCTAATCAAATTATCTAAATGATTGGTTATACCTAAAAAGCGGAATGCGGAACGCGGAATGCGGAATTATTTTGCGGAATTCCGCAAAGGTTTTTAGTATTTCATTCCGCAAAATGACCTACTAAAATGCGGAATCCGCTTTTTAGTATCAATATTTTTTTTGTGGAATTTATTTGCGGAATATGCGGAATGAAACATTTTTCTTCTCAAAATCTACTTTATTATTTTAATATTTTTAATAAAATCATAATAAAGTTTAATTAAATGTAGACTTACATACTTGGTCATATTTAGAACACGACCAAGACTTACTTTTACCTTTTCGATGATAAACGCTTACTTTAGCACATTTAAAATGATACCAATACTTGTAGTCGTCACATTCAATAGAATTATCCAAACACAATTCTTGGCAAACTGGACACGTATAATGGTCGATTTTTTGGTTAATTAATGTTTGAATTTTTTTCCATGTAGTTTTGTTAAAATACGGCATAAGTTCCTCAAATTTCAATGCCTTAAGAAACAAGTCACTGAGTTGGCTCTGATCGATTTGAACCATTTTAGCCTAAATAATAATTTTCCCATCTAAAAAGTCGCTAACAGAGTTAGAATAATCCTCTAAAAGGAGTTCTTCTAAATATTCACGATGATTTACGAGGACTAAGGCTTCTTCGACTGGTTCAACATCGACTCGATAAAATGTATAGGGGTATATAAAAAGAGGTTCTAATTTTTGTGTAATTTTAATTTTATTTTCAAAATTAATCTAACAGATTCGTAAAATGTTTCATTCCGCATATTTGAGTATGTAAATCTACATTTAATTAAACTTTATTATGATTTTATTAAAAATATTAAAATAATAAAGTAGATTTTGAGAAGAAAAATGTTTCATTCCGCATATTCCGCAAATAAATTCCACAAAAAAAATATTGATACTAAAAAGCGGAATTCCGCATTTTAGTAGGTCATTTTGCGGAATGAAATACTAAAAACCTTTGCGGAATTCCGCAAAATAATTCTGCATTCCGCTTTTTAGGTATAACCTAAATGATTTAATTAAATTACAGTACTTAGATTTTAAACTCAATATTACAATTTTTTTAATTTAGGTAATAAAATTTAGTAAATTTACGTAATATACAGTTATTGTAGCACCATTGTAATTTTTAAATTATATTTTTAAGTATAGAAAAAAACACAAAAAACAATTCTTCGAATAAAAAATCTTAAGGTGTTAAATGAAATCTTTTATTACATAAAATTTCTTTTATTTATTGAAAAATCTCAATAAAAATTTGTTTTCCTTAATTAATTTGTGTTCTTGAAAAACCAATCTTTCGCCTGAGTTTTCCTGTTTTCCTGTTGCAAATTATTTTGGCAATTAATTTGTTTATGTTTATTAATTGTTTATTTTTTGGCAAAGCAAATAAAAAATTTCAACCAGCATTTTGGTGTATTGAATTATTCAAATGAAAATATAGAATATAATTGGAATATTGGATTTTTAATTGGTAAAGAGGTGTTATTTAATTTTACAAAGAGATATTTTACTTTAAAATGTGAAAAAAAAGATCAAAGAAATGATCCCCAAAAATATTTGAATGATCTGAATGAAATTTAAAGTTTTGAATGAAAACACTCATATTTGTACGAACATCTTAGTAAAATTATTATCAAATCATTTGAAAATCTGTTCGATTTTATAAGCTATTAAGTAGATCTAATGAAGACTCTTAGTTTGATAAGAAGATAAAAATAGTGAAAAGATTTTAATCCAGATTTTATAAACTACCAAAGACTTCACAATTAATAAGCATCTTGGCTAAAAGAATGAATTTGGAAAGCGAACGAGAAAAGATCAGAAGTGAAGAGGATATTTTTGAAGAAAGTAAAAAACCAGCATGGTCCTTCAAGAAATGATCTTTCTAGGTATGCATTTAAAAAAAATGTTCCAAATTTGAGGGCAATAAAAACATGAGCTTTTATTTTAACTCCGGAAATTATTGTAATCCTAAATGATAAAATTACTTAAGCTTTACTTCCAATTCTTTAATCAAAATTATTTTATTAAAGAAAATATGAATCAAAATTGAAGAAATAAACCCAAGATAGTTTTAATTATTTTCATAATTTATTAACATGCCTCTTTTCTTATTGTAATATTTTGAGTTTTTTTTTAAACACAAAAATCAAAACTATATTAAAAGCAACAAAAAATTTAAAAAAATAGTTCATTTTTATTTAATTTTTCCAACAAATAAATCACATTAGTTAAAATTGATAAAAAGAAAAGATTTAATCAATCATGATTTATTTAAGTTATGCCTTTTAATTTCTAACCTGCTTCATATTTTTGCTAGTTTATATTCAACCATGAGTCTAGTTACATGTATCTTTCTTTAACATGAGCTTTTGAATATTAATTGTAAAAAGCTTTAAAAATGTATTGATTTAATTAAGAATTTTTACATAAAAAATTCGAAACCACCCACTTTAATTTTATTAATAGTCTTTTCAACAGAGAATTTTAAAAATTGATTATCGCTGGATTTTGATCAAAATTTTCCAACAAAATATCAAATTGATATTTATTTTTTTAAATGAAAAGATTAATTTGGTAAGCAAATTTTTTTTGTTGAACTAAATTTGATTCCATCCTTCTGTTTCAAACTTCATTGTAAAAATTTAGCTTTAAATATTTCAAGTTAAAAGAGTAAACGACTGAATAATTGCTTCATAGAAAAACAGGAAACAATATGAAACCTCAATATTCTTAATCATATTTAAATTTACGTAGATTATTTTTTTGGAACATCTTTTCACAAATAACCAAATCAAAATATAAAATTTAACATAAAATCTATAATAAATTTTATTTTCTTTAAAAAAATTATGATTTTTTTTCAATCTTTAAAATAGACTACATATTTGAATCAAGACGACCAAGAACTCAGAATGCAATCATCTTAAAACTCTTAAATTTATAATTTACTTTGATAAATGCATTGAAAGCTTTTTGGATGCTAATTATATATCTTTTCTTTCTTAGTCAAAACTAGGTTGAAAAAAATTGCTAACGACAATATATATATATATATATTTTATGTGTGAACAGAATTTTTAAAGATAACTTTTATTTTGTAATTAAAACATTAAATTTATAAATAATCGGTAATTTCTATGGCGTTTAATTGAAAAAGGTGATTTCTCAGTAGTTTTAGCGAATTCCGAAAACAGAAAAGAATTAAAAAATAAAATTCTTTAAAAATTCGCATTCATTATTTAATATACAAACAAATTTTATTGGAATTCTAAAAAAATGTAATATTATAAATTTTGCGTAGTTCAAATTCAAAAATTTTAATTATTTAATTTTATTTTGATTTAAAAATTTCTAAATTTCGTGTTAATGTTTAATAACATCACCTTACGAAGCAATTAAAAACCTTAATTTTTAAAAAATAAAAAATCATAGGTGAAAATTTTATTTTATTTTGGTTTTAACCAAAATTTAACAAAAAATGGAAATATTTTAGAACCAAAGCGATTTTTCGAGAAAAGACTTTTACTCATTAAGATTAATTATTTTTTGATCAAGAGATTAATATACAATTTTTATGTAAATGAAGTTTCAATTTTGAATGAAATTTGTAACCGGTTAATAGTAGATATAATATTTAGTCTTTAAAAGCTTTATTAAGATAATTGAACGTTCTGAAGTTCTAAGAATGGAATCCTTATTTATACCTATATGCTCGTGTACAGAACACAAGCTTATAATTAAGTCAAGATGTTAAATGTATCTGTCAGCATTTCGAAGCGTCTAACTTCTGAGATACGTGACAAGTATAATTATTACTTATCTTTGTGCATCAGTTAATAAGCTGATGAATAACTGATTTAAGAAGGTAACAAATTAACCTGATTTTACACTTAATTTAATAAATTAAAATCTGAAATTAATTATTTTCTTTTGCTTATTAAATTAATCTTAAAACTCAATATTTAGCACAAAATAATATGAAAATTATTTAATAAAAATAGAAATTTTCGTTCGCACTACTTTCAGGCGATATTCATTCTTATTCAAAAATTTTTTCCCAAAATCCAAACTAACCATTTAAATTGAAGGTCATTTTTACAGGAGCTTAAACAGAATTCATAAATTTTTAGAAGAATTAAAAAGAGTTTGTAAATTACGAACATTTATCTATTAAATTTCCAACTCTTAATTTCTTTTTAATAAAATAAAAATAACAATCCAAACCAAATAAACGTAATTAAAACTTTTTCGGAGTTTTTCTTCCAAGAATTTAAATTGTTTTAAAAAAAAATTAAAATCACATCTCAGAGATGTAATATCAGTCCCATTTGCTATGAAAACTGACAAATAGTTAAAATTCTAAATAATTATCCAATTTTGAATTCATATATTTTTTAATTGATTTTAATAGAAACCTACCATGTTCTACTGAAAATTTTAAATTATTCTATTCGATTGAAAACTTGTTTAAGCATGCCCTGAACCACCCAACATCTTCATAAAATAGAATAGCCTTCTTATGTTACTTTTTACTAGGGCTGGTAGAACGGTTCAATGAAACCGGTTTTAAACTGGTTTGAATCGGTTTTGAAGATGAATTCTTATAATCAATAAAATTTGATATTAAAATATTGCCGTGATTGTGAGACATTAGGAAAAAAATAAAATTTTTTAAATTAATTTTTATTATTTTAGGTTAACAAAATGAAACATGAAAATTTTAAATACAGCTTAAATACATGAAACATGAAAATTTTAAATATTTTTTAAATTTTAATTTTAGATTTTTTACATTCTTAGAATTTAATAAAGTTCTATCTTTTGTTTTTGTTAGAATAGCCGAATAGAGTGTCTTTTCAGAAGGACCATTAGGAGGCATTTTACATATTTGTTTAAGTCCGGACATTTTTTTTCTTTTTTAAGTACAACTTAAATACTTTAATTTTTTTTAAGTCTTGACTTGGACTTTAATTTGGAACTTTTAAACAACTTTGGTTCCTATTTTGAACAATCTTCTCATCATAGATAAATGCTTATCTTTAAAACAGATTTAAAAAAATTATTTAAAAATAAAACAAGAAATTTAGTAGACAATAAACAAATCCTTTTAAAGAGAAAGTTTTTGAAAATTCTTCTTCTGGATATTCTTGTCTGATATTTTGTAAAAAAAAATGAGCGTCTCAATACAAAAATTTTTATTTTTTTTTAATAAAAAAAAATCGACTGTTTTTTTTTTAATTGTTATAATTTTAATTCTAAATTTCGAGTTTTGAAAATCAATTCTAAAATCGGTTTTAAAACTGGTCTACCAGCCCTACTTTTTACCATAAGAGTTAAATTAAAAATCAATCGAATGTAAATGATTCTAGAAACTAACTGGATTATTTTGAAACTAATATAAAAAAAAATGGATAAAATCTGCTATAGCTAAGTACGATGCTACTTTGTTCCATCGCTAAAGCCGTCGCAGACTCAAAAATATACATAAAAAATTAAAAAAATTATTTTCCTTTTTTCTATAGAATAAAATGGTATATTTTCATTATTACAGTTCTAAATTCTAAGACATTTAAAAAACAACTCTTACCGTGTTAAATTATTTTTATCTTTTAATAAATATTTAAGAGTAAAGAAGAAAGAATGAGGATTTAAATATTGACCTTATGCAAACCTGAGATAACTAGCAAATGAATGCTAAACTAAAAATAAAATCAGAATTTTTTTATGAAAAAATTACAAGATGGGAATTTACTAATCAAAATTCCTAGATTCTCTTGATGCTTTTAAGTTAAAAACAACTGATTATTATTTTCATCCAAAGCTATTTGAATTATCAGATCAATTTTTTCACCAATCCATTATTATTCTTTTAGCTTCCTACTGTGTATGATTATTCAATAGTTAAAAATCAAATTAATTCAAATAATTCTCCAGTTAGAGTAACTTCATTATTAAGATCCAATTTAGCTAAATAAAACAATCTAAAAGTTCTTTTCAAAATCTCAACTAATCCATTTCGTTCTAATAATTGAATTGAAATTTTTAAAATTAATTGATTAAAATTAAAAAAATATGCTTGAAAAATATAACAATTTATCCAGGACTATGCGTGAAACCATTTAGAAAATAATGAAAAATAAATATTTGCCTAATAATGGTAAATGATTGCAGAAATAAATTTTAGTTAATCAATAATTTCTAGTAAAAATTTTAAATGTTTTTAATAAGTTGAAAAATAACAGATGAAAAAATTAAAATAAAAATTTACTTGAAATTTGTCTATTCCAATTATTTTCCAGATTGATTGCACTAAGATAGAAATTGTTTATGAATGTATTTGCATTGGAGCTATTGTCTGCTAGGCCTGAAAAAGGGACTAGATTTAGCCGACCATAAACGTCGTTGTAGAGAAGTTGATTGCTGCCGCGGGAGTTATTCGGCTCTGCTGGTAAATAAAAAAGATTTATCTTATTAGAATTTGGGTTTATCTGTGCGTATAAATTTTTGAGCAAAGTTTTATTTTGGTTTATCAAGTCACCAAGTTTGAAATTTATCAATTCGGGGGCTTCTTTTTGGCTTGATTTGTGAGGAATTTGAAGGTTTGAATTCAGGTGCTGATCTCGATACTGTGAATAAGAATTGATTGATTTTTTGACTCGTTTTTTTCGCCGTAAATAATTTCTTTTTATGTTTTTATCGATCGGTTTGAGTATGATTTTTAAGCTCTCATCGCTAAAATATTTTCTCATTTTTATACAGCTTAAAAAATATTTTCTCATCTGATCCGTTTTGTGTCAATCATTGTTAATTGTTAAATCCGCTCTAAATGATGAATAAACAGTGTTTTAAAATAAAATATTTTAATTAAAAAATTAAAGCTCAGATTTTTTTGGAAATGATTTGAATAAAAAAATTAAATTAATGTGTTTTTTTAAGCTCATGTGTAATCAGGTGATGGAAGCTGGCATTCAAAGAAAACCGATGTTAATTTGGGATTTAGAGATTTTTGAAATTCTGTGATAAAATTTAATTTAAAAAATATTTTTAAAGCATATGCGGATTTATTTATTGATTCCTTGGATTTATCTATTTATTTTATTTAGTTTATTATCAATCCATTTTTTCAGAATTTAGCAAAATTATGAAATTTTTTATTTTGTTTCTCGAATCTAACCTAGAAATGTTAAAAAATTAAAATTAAGAATAAATTTTATGTGATTGACTTTAAAAAATTATCTGTGAGTAGATTAATTCTCTAAATGTCATTTAAATGTTTGAAAGAATTCTTTCTAGATCCTGAAGATGAAAACAAACAGGATTTTTTTTAATTATTTAAATCGAATTATTTGGACAAATTTAATTTTTTAGAAAGTAAATATGTCATTTTTAAGTTCTATTTAAAAATATTATTTGTGTCTCAAGCATCACTTAAATAAGTCTCATTAAAAAATTGAATTTATCACTAAGTGAAAAACATGTAGAAGTGTTCAGAGCTGTTTTAAAATGAAATCGAACTATAAAAGCTTATTAAATGAAATTTTTCAAATTAAAATAAAAAACAATTTTAAATTTTAATTGCTCTCAACATTTGAGTTAAGCTTAGAATTTTGTGGATTTTTCTGGCTGTCATGTCGTGTTTTCTATTTGACTTGAGGTGAAAGAGACACAAAATCTATTTCTGAAGACTTCGCTCTAATTCTTAGAAAATAATGTCACTGCTACCAAATACATTTCAAATTTTCTCAAACAAATTGCTTAATTATAAATCTAAATTGAAATAATAATGTTGAAATTCAAAACTTCCCCGCTACTTTGTTTGGGTTCTCAGGATTTTTTTGTGAGTCTAAACACTCATCTGTTTCTGAGACGACTGTTTAGTTAGCTTTTAGAAATAGGATATCTTTAATACAGAAAATACAAGTTTTATTATGATGATTAAAAAATACTGGGATCATAAGACATCATAAGTGGTGCAAACCGTTCTTTAATTTTCCTATTTACAAAAACTTTCTGATAAACTTTTATTCTACACAATCTTGATCTTTGTCTTCTCTTTATCTCCTCTGAAGTTAATCGAAGGTATTCAGGCCAAATTCCTTAGACCAACCTAAATGGTATCAAAAGCGGATTTTAACACGAGATAATTTTATATAAGTACTAATTATTATTTATAAAATGAGTGAAATAGGCTCATTAATCGAAGATAACAATTCAAAAAATTGGGAAAAAATAAAAGCTTTAAATATTTTTAAGGCTAAATCCTTAGCCTACTCCCTGGATAAGGTAGTGGCTTCCTACAAGGTTAATATAGCGAAATTAAGGGATGAAAAATCGTACTTTATGATTTATGTGGAAATTAAACAAATTTGCTTTATTTATTATCTTTTATTAAAGTCTAAATATATAAATGAAAGTGGCCACTCTTTACCAAAGAGTAAGCCGATTAATATGTAAATGAAAGAAAATAAGTAAGTGTAAACAAAAGTTATAATAGTGTTTTCTTTCTAGCTGTTCAAATTTAGCTTTAAATATAAATCATCAAATTACAAACATAGTATCGTGCGCAAACTGTTTGTAATTTAAATTGTTACACAACAAGTTTAAGGATCGGTGTTAGAAACTAATTCTGTTTATATTTAAATTTAAATAGAAACTAATGCTAGGACACTACAAGGGATATTGCGGAAAGCAATGATTTCACTGATTCAAGGAAATCAGAATGTAAAAAATGCATTAGTAGTTTTGATAGTAAAGTTAACAAAATAAAATAATGAATTGAATTTCATACTTTAAAGAATGTGGTAAAGGAAAATTAGAAAATTTTAAAACAAGAGTCTTGTCTAATTCATTAAGAATTTTACTTCTAAAATTTATTGTGTAACCTAAATAAAATTTAGATCAGAACACATTTATGTGATATAAAATTTGTTATAAACTATTAGAAAAAAGAGAAAAAAATTAAAACAAAATTCGATCAAAATTTTACAAATTGCAAAATCTTACATCAAAAAATTTTTTAATGGTAAAAAATGTATTGTGCATTCGTTTGTTTTGATTGTAAGGTACTTAGATATTTATATTTAACTTTTATTCGTTCTTTTTGGAATTTGCAGTGTCTGCCTGATCTCCAATTCTTAAGTCTGACTGTCAGAATGTTGAAAGGATTCAGCGCAAAGCGACAAAAATGGTTAAGTAACAAACCGTACGAAAACAGATTGATGGCTTTGAATATTTCAAATCTGATGGAAAGAAGAAAAAGAGATGATATTATTCAATTTTACAAGCTCATGCATGGAATAGACTTGGTTGAAAAAAGTAACAATTCTATTGTCACAAAAAACTGAGAGACATGCCACTGTTTCAAATATTACTAGAAATTTATAGACTCCTACCTAGAGACAACTTTTTTTCCCGATTAAATTAGTTATTCGGGATTTATTTCTTAAATACTACTAAAGAGAATTTTTGAACCCAATTAAAAGTAAAATTAAAAAGATTCGATTCTAATAAATTAAGTAATTTTCCTAACAAAAAAAAACAAAAATTTTCTTTAAAAAACATGATAAATTGAAGAAAAAGTATCATAAATATTTGGTTGAATATGGTTCACTTGAGATAACAAAAAAGATTTAATACAGACAAAACAATCGTAAACTTCTTCTTTTAATCAACAGTATTTAAAAAAAATTATAAAACTATTTTGCCTAATTTATTAAATTTAACTTTAAATTGTTTCGAAACATAATTTAAAATGGAATGTGTTCCAACAAAAGCATGTCAATTTAAAAAAAAAAAAACTAAAAATTCTAATTAAGGTTTAAAAATTTTTTAATTTTTTTGGTCCATTTCTTTTGAACTTAATAATCCAATCTATTAATTAAAAATTTTGAAATAGAAGAGCTAGAAAACGTGCAAAAAAATACTTCAATAAAACGCTTTATACCTAATGTTGCATTTCTTAAAAATCATGCAATTTGACATCGGCTAGATCCCAATAATTCATGCTAGAAAATTTAAATTGATTATATAAAATTATTAAAATAATTAATCTGAAAAGAAAATTGAATTCATGTTTAAAAAAAGAGGAAACAAATTGAAAAATAAAGCAAATTTTATAGGCTTATACGTGCTCTAAGCGTAAATGGGAACAGTTTCATTAGCAATAATCGCATTTTAAAATTAAAAATCATTTAGCTTTCTCTAAGTTTTAGCCTTTTTTTCGCTACATGAGATGGCTTTGATTTTACGGAAATTTCTTAATATAATTTCTTTTGTTTAGATATAATCTTTTTTTCCTTGACGTTAATCAAGATAAATAATATTTAAATTGCGCAAATATTATTATTACCTATTATTTCATCGTTTATCTGTGCTGAGCTAAAGCTCTCTTTGAATTAAAAATAAAATTAAAAAAAAATCAAATCAAAATAGAATTAAATTAAATAAAAAATTTAAGGTAAAACCAATTAAAATGTTCAAAATTAGTATCTAATGTAAGTTTAACTTAAGATATAGAACCAATTTCACCCAAACAAATAATAATTACTTAAATCACTGAACGAATACAATGTGTGAATTAAATTCTGAAAATTTTACGAAAATATAAATGTTCATCATACTATTTAAAATTTAACAGATGGAGATTTCCATGTCTAAATGGATTGAGTGTGACAAAAAGTCATGTCTTGTTTTATATCGATTTCCTTTAGTATCTTTAAATTTTTCAAAATTTAAATCTTCAATTTAATGAAAGACGTCAATGGATTGCTTGTAAAGTTTTAAATTTCAACAATTTTAAAATAGTTTGATAACAAATAAAACGAAAAATTTAATTACATTAATTTCACAGAACCCTTAAGTAATTATTTGAGTGCATGGTATGACACGAAAATGTGTATTCATTTTTTGTTAGAAGAATAAGCTGGAAATAAATTGAATCATTTATCAAAAAGACATTTTTAAGAGAATATTTTTGATATCGGATTGAAATTTAATTATTTTTTTCCAAGATAGAATAACTGTTAAATGAATTATTTTAAAAATTCAAATTAAAAGTCCTGTCTAAGCGTGCATGATCTAAGATATGTCTTACAGTCAGGACAATCAAGTCATATTAATTCATAGATAATAACTTGAAAAATTAAAATTTATCAATAATCAGAATCTCAAATTAATTTAGTTATTCTGCTCATTCTTTTCTTACTTGTCTCTAATAAATATACAACTTCCGAAAACAAAAATCGATTTGAGTCTAAATTTTTTTTGAATTTTTTTCTAATTTACTAGCAGAAATTCATTTTAATTTAGCTAAAACGAAAAATTTTCTGATTATTATAAATATTTTTAAACCGAATTTGGGCAAAATTATAATCCATCAATCACGAGAGAATACCATCTCAAATGATTTTTACATTATGGAGAAAAGAATAAGCTATGCCTGTTTGTTAAATGAACTCTTTGGTATCATGAAAATTTTCGTGACAAGTTGAATCCCTGTTTTTAATTCAGTAATTAAACAGAAAAATTCAAATCATAATTAAAATTGAAATAAAAAAAGTTGGCTTTTAATTTTTAAATCAAAAACTAAAAATACAAAATTTGCCATAATTTCCAATAAAACTGATTCATACTTATATTAAGTGTAATCTATTAAGTAACTTAGAAGATCAGAAAATTATATCCTCTTTGAAAAGACTCAATTTCTTCCAAATAACTATTTGAAAAAATTTATTTTTATTATTTTTTTAAAGTTAAATTTGTTTTCATTTAAACAAAATTTTCCTAGAAAATTTTGCCTTGACTTTAAACTGATAAATTATTGATTTTCAAGCTAGTTAATTACTTAATTCAATTTATTATATTCAAGAATTTGAGTAAGTTTTGATCCTTTTAAAAAATATTTTTTTTTAACTAATGGAGCAAAAATGAATTTATTGAAAAATTTTAACATTTCAATGGTTTGGTTGATTTTAAAATATTTTCAAAAAAAATTCGTAAATTTTCGCAAATTCTTAATTTTTCGCTTTTAGGTTTTTGTCTAAATATTAGTGTCAACTCAACACTCTTTTATTGTTTAATTTTAAAATAATTTAATTTAAGAAAAAGGCATTTTTAAAATAACAAATATTGGGAATAAGATGCTTTTGAAACATGTCTTGGTCTCTTTATTCTCTCTTTCTCTCAACATTAATTTTATCTATTTTTAATTTTGTTTTGCATTTTTTATTCTTTCAATTAAATTTTAATTTTTTACCGATAAATTATCAAATAAACAATGAATTTTCTGATCAATGTAAATGCTAAATTTCAATTAGAAACAGTAACAAGCTAATGAAAAATATTTTATTCTTGTAAAAATATCAGCTTCAAATAAACATTTTTAAATTTAAATTTATTTACATATTTAAATTAATACATCATGAAATTTGTAAAAATGCAATTAAAAACTGTTTAACTAAAATCCAGAATTGAGAATTCAAGTTTTACATTCAATGATTAATTGTAATTTGTACTTTAAAAATAACACATTTTTTAGCTTGATTGTAGCTGAAATCTATTTGTAATTAAAATTTAGCATTCCGAATGCTAAATTTCAATTATAAAAAGGCAAAGTAAAATTTTGGATCAAATTTCATTTTTCAAATATGATCAAAACATTCTAAATACGCAATTTAATTTCAATGCGTTTTTTCAAATATTTAGAAATAAAGCTTTGAAATTTTATAAAAATTTAAAAATCTGCGATGAAATTTAATTACGCATTTGAAAAAAAAATTTAATTTGCCATTTATAAATGATGAGAAAATTCACGGGAATAGATTAAAAAGTTTGAATTAAATATTACATGTTTATTAAAAATTAATAATTCTTTTTTATCAAAAATTTTAATCAACTAGGGAAATAATTTTTATTTTTATTGCATTTGAGTCCATTTTGAATAAGTCACTCAAAAATTTTACCACTCAAACCACCACGGTGTCATTTTTGACATTTTCGAGGTTATTTTGCAGCATAACTCTGACAATTTTTTTTATTAATTTTTTTTTTGGTAAATTAATTAACTTGATAAATAAATAAAAAAAGTAAAATTCAAAAAAAAATGAAGATTTCTCTGCAAAAAAAAAGTTAAAGTCAATGTTAAAATAAAAAGTCAGATTGAATAAATTAACTTTTTTTGAAGAAGAGACAAGGAAGCGAAAAGAAAAAATATGGCTTTCATTAAAAAGTTTACCAAACTACCATATTTGCCAAATGTTATTGAAACTTAAAACAAAACAAAAGTTGGCGTTCAAACTTGATTGATAACATAACACGTTTAAGTTCAGTGGATAAGAAAATCAGAGAGATGGAAAGTTAAATTTATCTTAATTATTTTTAAAACGAGTCGAATAAATTGTTGGATCCTAAATAAAGAATGCAACAATAGCCAAAAATCAAGTGAAAATTTCTTAACTGGTCTTTTTGAACATTTGTTTGAACTTGTTGACCCCAAAGAAGTCTAATATTCTACATTTGGTAAACCATCTACAGTACTGATTCGATACATGGATTCTGGGTAAATTTACGTAAAAATAAAAAGGCCAAAAGATGAGGAAATTTTCAAATTTTTTTATATTTTTTTAAAAAGTTCTAAAAAAGTAGTATCTTTTTATTATTTTATCTTTTTACAAAACATTACCTTTTTTTACCATTTTTACGTAAAATTACGTAAAAAAAGATAAAAAATGGTAATTTTAGAAAATAAAATATCGAAAGAAAAAAAACATTTTAAATTTTTATCATATTTTTATATTTGAGTCATACTTTAATCAATTGACTTATTTGTCTTATTTGTTCTTGATCTCGCGTTTTTTAGATCAGCTGTTGCCCTTTCCGATGCCTGATTAAACGTTGAATCCTTTGGCACATATTTCTTTAATTTTCCTGAAATTTAAATTTTAAATAAACAAAATTTCTTAAATTTTTATTAAAAAACAAGGTAAAAGCACCTTCCAATTCACCAGATCTAAACCCAATAGAAATGGTTTGGAATGAATTAAAGGATTTATAAGAGCAAACGATCCTTAAAATGATGAAGATTTAACAAGATTAATTTTCGAATTTCAAAAAAATTTTACAATTACTAAATGCAATAATTACATTAGTCGATTAAGAAAAGTAATAAAGCTAAAAATTAAATAGATTTACTGTGTATTGTTTTTTGTATTGTAGGTAGTTGATATAGTATTGAATAAAAATGTCGGCTGGTCGGGCTGCTAATTTATTAGGAAAAATATATTTTTTAACAATTTTTAATGTTTCATATCAAAATTTACTTTTTTTACCATTTTTTAGCTTTTTTTTATGTAATTTTACGTAAAAAATGGTAAAAAAAGGTAATATTTTGTAAAAAGATAAAATAATAAAAAGATACTACTTTATTAGAACTTTTTTAAAAAAAATAAAAAAATTTGAAAATTTCCTATTTTTTTGGCCTTTTTATTTTACGTAATTTTACGTAAATTTACGTAAAATTACACAGAATCAATGTATCGAATCAGTACTGTATATAAAAAATGGGTAAAAAATCTTAATCTATGCCAATTTTAATTTTTGTTCAGCATTTTTTGCAGAGTCCTCTAAGAGGCGGCTGGTACATTTGAATGCAAAAACAATCAACTCAATTGAGGTCTTTGAATAAAATACTTCTGATGTAAAAATAATAAATCAAAGCATATTTCGACTTATTCTCTCTTATTTTTAAAATAAAATTTAGTGTTAAGCAAAAGTTGTAGAAGTAATATTAGTGTTACCTGCTATACAGAGAAATAATCCCTATGCATACACCAATGTGACGTTTAGTCTATTAAGAGCCTTAGCAGATTTTGAAAATAAATTAATTTTCGTTTTTTTTTACTTTAAATATTAATATTTAATAAAATTAATTACTTTCGTGTTTAGTTTTTTATTTTAATTGTAAAGAATTTACAGAATTCTGATGATTTTTGGGAGTTTTTAAAAATTTCTTTTTTTTCTAAATGTATAAAAATTGTTTTATATAGAAAATTAATTTTTTTAATTAAAAAGTAAAGTATGCTACCATTTTTGCTTAACTCTCTAATTAATTTTTAATACTCAAGTCTAGAAATTAAAATATCTCTAATCTCTTTATTAAATAATCAAAAAATTATTTAAACATCATTAAAATTCAATTCAAAAAAATAATATTTCAAATTTAAATTGTAAATTTTTATTATTTAATTATCAATCTTTATTCTAAGACTACGCATTAAAAAATAAGCAAAATTCTGATCAAAAGTAGCTTTTGATTTGCAAATCTTTCACTTAACCAAATCGGCAACTCATAAAAAATGTCAATGTATTAAAAAAATTTTTTTTCTAAAAAAAATTACCATTAACGTCATCATTATTAAAAAAAAAAAATTATTTATAATCACGAAGACAGACCAAAATGATTGCATTTACAGACTTACAAAGTAGGTATGCTTAATTGTCTTTCCATGTGTATTTTCTTAAATTCGAAAAAAAAATTTAGAAATCGGAATTGGGCTATCCGGTTTTGGCTTATTTTTTTTGACCTTAGGCATGCTATTATTATTTGATAAAGGTCTACTAGCAATCGGCAATGTAAATAAATTTTAAACATCTGTAAATTTTAAAATTTTAAAATGATCATCTTTTTGAATAGATTTTGTTCATATCCGGAATTTCGCTCATTATTGGTCTTGAACGTACAGTAAAATTTTTTTTCGGACCTCAAAAACTCAAAGGATCTGTGTTTTTTTTTGGTGGCGTATTTATTGTCCTAATAGGATGGCCACTAATCGGAATTTTAATTGAATTATATGGCTTTATTTACCTTTTCGGGTAATTCTTTATCAAAAATTTTAAAATAATTAAAAATTAACTTTGTTTCTAGTGGATTTTTGCCAGTTATTGTTAGCTTTTTGCGACGAATACCTTTTATTGGAACATTATTTTCCTTGCCCGGCATAAAACAACTCATGGATAAAATTGGAGATGGAAATTCAATGGTTTAATTATACTCTTGAATTGGAATAAAAAATTCATGATAAAATTCGAGTGTTTTTTTAAGTTATTCCAACATGAAGAAAAAGCAGAATAATAATTTTATATATTTTTTTTAAATTATAAAAAAATAAAAGTTAATTTAAAATTTTTTCGTTTTGAGACATTTTTTGCTAATTAGAGCAATTGCTATTGGAATCATGAGCACTGCGAAACTGATCACTATTACTAGCCAACAAGGAACATCATTGACTTGATCTAAATTTTTTTATTTTAAATGTTTAAAAATAAAAAAAAATGCTATTTACCTGATAAAATCATCGGCTCTTTAGTAGGTCTTAGTTTAGCTAGATTTTCCTCAATGATGGTTTTCTTCTGAATTAATTGACATAAAACTTAAAATAAATCAAGCAAATGTATTTTTTAAAAGGTGACAATAAAGTACTTTTTTGATAATTGTTCTCTTTTTGTTTATACAAACTAGAAGAGTTTATTTTTTGGCCACAATTGCTTGCGGAATAATTCATATTTTTGTCTATTTCAGTCAATAACTGTTCAAAATTTTCAACTAGTTTTAGACAACAAGTTTTCATTTTTTTATTAAAAAAATTTAATAAAATGAAATTTTTAAAATTTTTTATTTTTTATTATTTCATATAATTAATCATCGTAATTTATCTCAGGAGGAAAACTACAATTAACAGATTCCACATCTAGTTCGAGTATGTCACACTCTTTTTCCAAAATAGTGCTCAAACTGGGCTCAGTTCGTCCCAAATCTCCGTGCACAAATTCTTTAACATAGCTAAAGAATGATTAATTAAAATTTGTTTTAGACTCAAGTAGAAATAGCTCACGTTCCAGCCTGAGTTGTCATTTTTATCCTAAAATGATGCTCATCTATCAAATCAGCGCTGATGTCAATAATATATCTTTGCCTAGTCATTACAGTTCTTCTATGCAGAACTCTTATTGGAGTCTGTTGTAATAAATCAACTCTTTTTAATGAATTTAATTTTTCAATGTCATTAGAGTCTAGTTTTAAATAACAATAGCACAAGGCACTGTAAGATTTTGTCTTATTTTCAGGTGACTCTCTCATTAATTTTGTATCTTCCCTAATTGAAAAAATAGAATAAGCTTTACTCTCTCCAAGTTAATGTACCTGGTGATGTATTGTAAGTCTTTTATGGCCATATCGCTGGTCGATTCATTAATAAGCTTTAAAAAAATTAGTAAAAAAATAAAAAAAATTAGTCTAATAAAAGAACTTTTTGAAAAAGTTTAAGTTCTTCTGGCGTAAAAATGGTTCTTTTTGGTTCCATAAATTCCAGAGTGAATGGCCGGCCTTTTCCTAGACATTTAACATCAATGTCCTCTCGGCCCGATGAGGTAAAAATAAATTCTGTAGCACCAAGTTCTTTCTTTAAGCAATTTCCCATAATTTCTTCTATAGAGGTGCTCATTTTACGCTCTCCTTCAATGATCCATGCTGTTTGAGACAGAGTCCGAGAAAATTTTAGATAGCGACCAGCCAAAAAAATAGGATCATGAACACATTCGAGCTCAAATGAGCTTGTTAATCGCTCGAATGGAAGATTGTAAAATTTTTTCATTTTTTCCAAATTTGATTCTCTTACCAAGATATCCACGTTGGGCTTGGTAAAACCTTCTTCTTGGATTTCTTTTTGAAGCTAAAATTAATTGAATTTTATTTTGAACAAGAAGAAAGTCTGGCTGACAAATTACTCGAGCTTTTTTGGTCAATTTTTTTTGCTTGCCTTCAATCACAGGTACCAAGCGGGTATCTCTTGAATAAAATTAGATTAAATAAAGACAAAAAATATACTAAAATAACGAAAAATACAGCAGTTTCAAATCAGCATCCAATTTAGAATCATCGACTGTAAATTTTGTTTTTACATCAAATAAACTCTAGATTAAAAAAATTCTAAAAAAATTTTTTAAATTTTTTATTTAGGTTTACATTATGAAAATATGGTTTTCCCATGATAACCTCCAAGGGGTGGAATGTTAGAATTTTCCATAGTTCTTTTACCGACTGGCATTTCGGATTATACAAAGTTATTGAAACTTCGCTTGATGGTATACTTTCCAGAAGTAATTGAATATATTTCTTTAAAATGAGATAAATAAATTTAAACGCTTAATTTTGATTTTATTTAGTATTAAAAATAAAAATTTTTAAACTAAATCTCAATTCAATTTTTAAAATTTTGAAATAAAAATAGCTTAGATTAATTTATCCATCAACGAGGGTGGAGCAGTTTTTTTCAATTCAGTCGTTCCAATTCAAAAAAACTTGGATATTTTTTTAATAATAAGGAATAATTTAGTTCTGTAAAATGCTTAATAATTAAACATCTTTGCTTAATTTGAAAATATATGTGGGCAAAAACTCTGAAATGTAATTGCACAGTTTATTAAAATACTTTTTGATGGCATGTAAAATGCAGAAAATTGAAGAGTTTTTTGTAGATGTGCTTTACTGCAATAAGCAATTTTACCTGAACTAAATTATTTCAATTAGTAAAAAAGTTATTTAAAATTTTCTTGAAAAAATTGATTTGAAATTAACTTCATAATCCTTATATTAAACTAATAAATTGATTTTTTTTATTTAAAAGATTTAAAACTTGATTGTCCTTCTTTACAATGATCATTCTCTATATGTGATTAAAATTCTCTAAAAAAATTATCTCACTCTATTTGAAATTTAAAATATCTTCTAGATTCTGTTTATTAAATACATATTAATTAATTTTCGAAATTTTTGTTAATGCCAGTTGTTTAAAAGTCACAAATTTCAAGTCAAGCCCAAGTATGGACTTGAAGTTTTTTTTTTAAGTCCGATCTTGGACTTTAATTTAAGTGACTTTGACTAAAATTTAGCCGCCACAATAGCTACCTGGAACGGCAAAAAATTCAAAGTCACTAAAATTAAAGTTTAAAGTCCGAATTAAAAAAAAAAATTCAAACTTCGGATTCTTGACTTTAACTTGGGACTTTAGAACAACTCTGCTGTAAGCATACTATTGGTATAACAGCATGAAAAAAGCTTGCGACCATTTTAATTGAAACAAAAACCGTTACAATAGGCCAGAAAAGAAATGGTGACAGGCCAGTAAAAGCAAAGAAAGCTCAATTATTTCAACCTTCTGATAAACAAGTGAATATTCATGATGAAGATGGCGATAATGATTCAGACAAAGATGATATAGCACCAAAGAAACCAGCAAAAATGGTATGTCTTAAATGAATGTCTTTAACTACAAAAACAGCGACTTTAGTTCAAGTAAAAGCTATATTTTTTATTTTTTTCCTCAAATATTAAAAATAAAATTTCCTAATTATTATGAAATTGAAAATATTCTATTTAACTCTAAATTAAAAAGAAATATAGTATTTTTAAATTATTGACACTTTTTCTTAAAAAATGGGCATTTTTCTTATCGCATAGGGCATTGATCAAGAAACTTGAAGCATACGGCTTTAGGGACAATCTAGTCAAGTGGCTGACAATCTTCTTTACCGGTAGGAAGCAACGAGTGGTGTTAGGGGATAATGTTTCCGATTGGAAGGATGTGCTAAGCGGAGTTCCACAAGGCTCGGTCCTTGGTCCACTATGTTTTGTCATATTTATTAACGACATGCCAAGTGTGGTCAGCAGCTTTATCAAACTATTTGCTGATGACACAAAACTAATCGCCACCATAAGGAACCGCCTGGACGTGGAGCAAATGCAATCGGACATAGACAGACTTGTTAAATGGGCAGAGGTATGGCAAATGAACTTCAATGACGAGAAATGTAAGTTAATGTTCTTCAAAAACAAGCATTTTCCATCTATCGATCTTCAAATGAACAACGTACCAGTGGAGCAAACAAATATTGAAAGAGACCTCGGAATCTATTTGCAAAACGACCTCAAATGGAGTCACCAAGCATCACTAGCCGCTAACAAAGCCAACATTATTTTAGGTCAACTCAAACAAGTGTTCAAGTGCTGGTCAATCAGCACATTCAGACAATTGTATGTTGCTTTCGTCAGACCACACTTAGAGTACGCTGCTGCGGCTTGGAACCCCTGTACTAAAAAAGACTCAAACATACTAGAAAAGGTACAACGGCGAGCTACAAAACTGGTTTATGATCTCAAACATCTTGAATATGAAGAAAGACTAGCTAAACTAGAACTGACAACCTTAAAGGTGAGACGAGAACGAGGTGACCTTTTAGAATTTTTTAAGATTACCAACTACTTTAGCTCAGTATTATGGCACAACCCGATTATAAAAAGCAACGCATTGGCAAGCGATGGTCCAGCAGGAGGCTTAGAGGTCACCATCAAAGAATAACTAAGCAGCTTACTAAGACAAAACAAAGAGACAATTTTCTGACGAATAGAGTAGTGAAAAGTTGGAAAGAGTTGCCCGTTGAAATTATCAATGCCCCATCTTAGAATAGCTTTATGAACAAACTGCATAGCTATTTAAAACTCAAATAACTAATTATAAACTTAAAAACTATATACATAAACTTTATAAAAACTGTATGCAAAAACCAGACAGCTACCATAGCGAGGCTATATCTAGTCTTGCTCCGTAGTTATTCTGCTGTAGCTAATATTATTATTATTATAATGGGATTCACATATTTTATTTTTGACACTTATTAGTTAATATAAAAAATTTAAAAGAAAATAAAATTAAAAAATTTATTTTTATTTAATCTGAAGTATCATTAGCTCGAATCAGATAAAAAATAAATTTAAAAATAAGTTTTTAAAATGTCTAGTTCATTAAGTATTTTAAAAAATTAGTGTTTTGTATTTTGTTATTTTAGTTAATTTATTTTAAAAAATAAAATATTTTTTATTTTTTTTTATATTTTTGTATATTTTTATTATAAAATTTCGGAACTTTGTCTTACATTAGTTATCATTTTTTAAATAAAAAGTGTCAATAGTAGATTTCTATTTAATTTGGTATTAATTATTTTTTTTATGTATAATCTCAATTGCGGAATTTTATTTGATATTTGGGGAAAAAATAATTTGGAGTTTTTTATTCAAATTTTGCCGTACTTGAACTAATTTTCTCTAATTTTATTTTATTTTATAAAAAAAAATAAAATTTAATAAGAAGATCATTTTATTATTTTTAAAGACAATTGAAACTATTTTTAGAGATTTTCCAATTACAACAAGATATTATTAATCATATTATAAGAGATCATTAATTCTAAGAGGTCACGTAGTTATTTATACAGTTCAAATAGATACTTTCCTATTAAAATGTATCCATTTTATAAAAAAATCTAAAAATCTAATATTTTTTTCTAACTTCTAAAAAAAATTTTTTTATCTTATTATTCAATTTGGGGTAAAATTTTTGAGATTATAAACTAAAAAAAATACTTCTCGTAAAGTAATTGCATTTGAAGTAGTCAATGAGATCCGAAAATCTTTGAATTGTATTCCGCAGTTGTTTACTTGATCAGCTAGCTGTAAATAAATAAATATCCGCATCAAGATAGCTACTAAAATACTTCTTTAAGATAAGTTTGATCACTGAACTTTTCCAAAAGACCAAAGCAAATGCCACAGCCTTTAAAATCAGCGCTTTTTTGTTCAGATATTTTTTTCTGCTCAATGTGCTTTTGTATCCAACTAAAGCTGGTGTTTTGACAAGATGCAGTAATGGTAAATAACTGAAAATGCAGTATTCGTTTCGTACAATTCCAACACAGCGAATCGATAATATTTTTAACCAGTTCTTCGCTCATTCTTCAACAATTAATTGATTAATTTATCTTTAATTGTAATATAAAATTTTCTTTAAATTTATTTTTTAATTTTTTTGTAATGAGAGAAAATAAATGAGTTCAATACCTGGCTAATGGTAGATGCTAACGGGGGCAAAAAACAAAGATAATAATTAAAATATTTATTTACAAAAGTTAATTTTACTGTGAAAGAACTTGATACAAGAATTTAAAAGTATCGTAAAACGGTAAAGTTTTCTCTTTGGCAACAACATTTAAGCCGTATTTTTCTGAAACCAAATTCAGCCAAACGACAAGGCGTCTTTGATCATGCGCTTCATGGTTGTACCGACTGAGACTTGATTGATTGTTCCATCTAGAGAATAATAGATGCGAAACAAATAAGGTTGTATGTCTTTGAATTCGGACTCGTAAATTGTGTCCAGTTGACTTTGGTTCTGTAGTTTTGGTGTGTAGTCCGGCTTGTCCATAATTTCAATTATTTGTCTCACTTTTTCACCCAAAAGGTCACTTAGCTTTTCGCGCAATACTTGTCGCTCATTTTCGTTCGATAATTGCATTAGTTCGATTTTAATGGTCCAAATTTCCCAAGGTATATTCTCTGACTGAAAATTTAATGGCCAGCTGCGCTTTTTTTTTGTATAGAACTCAAGAGATATTTTATTGCACTCGGCCGCCTTTAGACCTTCACTGAACGCAATTATTTCCTGATTGACTTGTTGGGCGAGCTCATTCGAGTTTATCTGAACGTAAGTGTAGTCCAAGAAGTCACAGTCTAGATCGCAGAAGCCCACAGAGCCAATTGTGTATGCGTTCGGACTGTCAACTTTGGGGGTATGCTTTATTTTTAATTTATTTAATTTTTTTAAGTAAATTTAAAATTAAATTTTGTAATTTGTGGCAAATTAAAAGTTCAGATCAATTTTTGAGATCAAACGATCATTTATCATTACTTCAAAATGACTGAGCTTTAATTTATTTAACAAAAACAATCAATAATTTAAAAATTCAAATTCATAACTTTTATTTTGTTCATTCAAACTAAAATAATTTTATTTTTCCACTTAAACAAGCTATAAATTTAAAAATATTAAATTGTCTTTAAAAGTTTTTTGTACAATCAATTAAAAAATTTAATTAATTAAATTTTAAAAAAATGGATATTTTAATTTTTATAATAATTTTTTGTCTGTTATTAAAAAAAATATTACATTTTATATTTTGATCTTTTGATCGTGATCTCAAACTTCAATTTGCCAAATTTGTTTATCTTTTAAAATAAATGATAATTTTAAGCATGCAAGATTAAATGAACTTTTAAAATATTGAAAACTTAAGATTTTCATTCATTTAATAGATACTAAAAAATCTAATAAGCTCAATTTTGTCTTTATTATTTTGAATTTTTTAATCGTTTTTTTGTAAATTTTTGAAAATTAAAAAAAAAACAGAAAACAAATAAAATAAAATTTTTCAATTAGCTTGGAGCAAATTAAAAAAATATTCTTTAATTAGGCATATGTCCTTTATGTGAATGTAAATATATTTTTAGATTTCACTCATTCAAACAATATTTTTCTATAACTATACTTTCTCTATCACGCAATCCCACTATTTTGACTACTTTATTTTTATTTTATAGAACATTTCCAGATTGTACTACTTCATAAAATAAAGAATTGTTTTTTTGACGATATTTAACGATAAATTCTCAAGATTGTAATTCGAATTACTCAAAATTACGACATTGTTTTTTTTTCAAATAAATTTGAAAAAATTTATCTGCATTGAAAAGATCACATAATTTTCAGTTCACATTTTTTCACGCACCACCACTGGAAAAAGTGCACATATCAGACATATGCCAATTTTTATTTAAAAAAAATAGAAAATTATAGTAATGTGAAAACATTTTACATATTTTCTGATAGATAATTTGTTCAGTTCACAAGATTACAAAAATTACAAAAAATAAAGGTGAACGTTCAATTCATAGAATTTTTTTTCGTAGGATAATTCATATAGTTATTTTAATAGATATTTTTTAAAGAATGGAATTGAATTTGCAAATTAAATAGCAAATTGAAAAAAAAACTTATCGTTTTTTTCAGGATAATAATTTCCCGTAATTTTGTAATAAATTGAAAAAAAACATAAAATTTTCCTTTAATTGAAAAAAATGTATTTCAACAGTTAATAAAACGTTAATGCATTTAAAATTTGTTCTAAAAAACAATTTTAAATTGATTTAATCTTTAAATTTTTAAAAGTTTGTGACTTAATTTCTATGAAAAAAAATTCTATGAGTATATTTCTATAAAATATTTTTCTACCAATATGTATTCTATGAGTTTTGTTCAATTTAATTAATTTTCTATGAATAAGTTTTTCTATGAATTGATACATCATCAAAATAACTTATTTTGTGGCATTTGTTATGCAAGATGATTTTAAAAGTTCAATAATTAATTTAATTATGTAAACATTTGATTAATCCATTATGCTTTATGTATCACTAGAAACCCTTTTTTAATCTGATATAGCTAAAAATCAACTGAAATTCAAATAGAGGAATAATAATTTTTACCATATAATTTAAAGAAGAACTCGATTTACCAAGAAAAAAGAATCAAACAAGAATGTATTCAGAAACTTAAATCATCAGACCATGATCATTGTATGGATCTCCGATCATGGAACAAGCACAAAATTGAAGAACAAAGGAAAGAAAAGTTGCATTACAATACAACTCACAATTGGAGCTCAAGTAAATATTAGAATCTAAAGACCTGAATACATAGCTTGTCAAAAAAGTAAAAATAAAATAAAAACCTGCAACCTTAACAAGTTAACAAAAGATAAACTTTTGTTTTTTTCAAATTGCTTAATAAAATATTTTTCGAATTTGTTTCGCTATTTTAATATCTTTGATTATTGTTTTAAAAATATTAATACCCAGTTATCTGTCTTATTTATTTGCTAAAAGATGTATTAGAAAACATTCCTGAATTATTTGCTTATTTTTTTTATTTTATGTTTATGGCTCTTTTTAATTATTTAATAAATTTTAGTTAGGAATTTAGCGTTTTTTTCTATATTTAATGTTTTAAGTGTAAGTAAAAGTAGAAGTTTTGGCGAACGACCGTAAAACTTTTTTTTTTATTGATCAGGTTATTCTTTGTTAAAGTAATTTTTTTTCTAGGTGACCATCAAACATCATCATTTTTAAAAAACATTTTTTCAAAATTAAAAAAAAAATAATTGTGTTTTTTTTTTCAAATTTACCCTCTCTTTTCCTAGGGTAACATTATGTACTGTTTTAATCATTAAAATAATTTAAAAGAGCTTTTTTGACCTAATCACCTAAAAAGATCAAATTGAAAAAAATTTCCACATACCTTTCCAGCTGTTCGGTGAATCAATATTGTGTGAAAGATAGCTTTAAACAATTTATTAAAATTAATTAGTTGAAAAATAAATTATTTTTACTTGAAACTATTTCGGGGACATGTCGACTTTCACAAGACTAAAAGAAAAATAAGATTTAACAATTAGCATCTAAAAAATAAAACTGCAAACAAAGCTTACAAACTCGAATAGTTGGGTCCGAGCGTTCATTCTATCATAGTAATATCTAAAACGTAAATATCTAAATTTGAATTAAAAATTGTTTATAAATGTCCAGAGAACTACATCCGGAAAGTGAGGCAGAAATAGAATCTTTTTTTTTTAAATATTTAAATTTATTTAGTATTTTGGAAAATTAGGGTCTATCTCTTTGCTCCAAGACTGCAAGCCTCCTTTAATGTCTTTGACTATGCTTGGACTCAAATGCTTTTCGAGTATTTCAACAGCCAACTGTGAATCATTTCCGCGTCTACATACAACAAAAATTGACTTTTTCTCTCCCAGATTTTCCCTTATACTTTTCACTACATTTTCTTCATCATAAACCAACTCATCAAAAGGAACATCTTTAATTTAATTTAAAACTGGCTGAAAAAAATGCGTCTCTTACTTAATGACTGGGGCAGGGAACAAATATTGAACTGACATTTGGGTCTGACATCAATCAAAAGATGCGGCTCAGACACATTTTTATATTCAGAACAATTGATGCGCTTTTCATCGCTCAAAACGGTGACATTCTGCGATTTATCATTGTAGTTGGATACCCCACAAAATTGGCTATAATCAAATTTATCCAAAATTTGATTTTTACATGTTTGACTTAGTTTGGTGTCCGTGGCGCTTTGGCACATTATACAAGTTTCAATCTGCCTTGGTCTTAGCTTGATGATCCTGGTCTGAAAATCAAGTCCGTCAAAAATCATCATTCTACCACTCAAGCTCTCTGATTAGTGTGAAAATAAAATTTGTAAAATTTTTTCTCTTTTATTTTTTACTTCCTATTCCAGCTATTATTTTAATAGCTTCCAATGCTTGTAGAGAACCTATGGTGCCCACAATCGGTCCCAAAATACCCGCATCTGAGCAGTTCGAGACCGAATGAGCTGGCGGCGCTTTCGGGTACAAACACCTATAACACGGTCCATTTAAATAATTGTAAACTGTGAGCTTAATTTTTTCTAAATTAAAATTTTTCTTCCAAATTGCTAGAATACTTGTCCTTCAAATTTAAGAGCGCTGCCAGAAACCAAAGGTTTGTTCAGAAGAACGCAAACATCATTTATTAGGTAACGCGTTATCACGTTGTCTGTACAGTCTAAAATTACGTCATACTTTTAAAAAAAGTTAAGGCTAAATTAAAGAATTTTTTGAATTTTTTTTTCGAAAAGGATATTGTTCTATTAAAGTTAAAGCTGAGCTTTGGTCAAATAAAATTTCATGCACATCATATTTTATCTGGTCATTTAATCTTGGAAAAATTGATTTATAGACAAAATTTGTTAGTTTGGATGAGGCTTACGATTGGCATTTGTGGGCCAAATTTTTGGCCTTGTTAACTCCAACGTGGTGGATTTCGTGGGCAATTTGTCGATGAATGTTTGATATTTCGACATAATCGTTGTCCACTAGACCCAAACGGCCTATACCAGCAGTGCTCAGGTAGAGCGCTGATGGACAACCGAGGCCGCCACATCCAATTATCAAAACACTTGAAGATTTGAGTTTGATTTGGCCTTAATTTTAACAAAAAAATAAAAATTAAACTTTTTTTCTTGAAAATACTTTCAATTCCATAATCAGGTATGATCAGCTGACGAGAATAGCGCTCTATTTCAGCATTAGATAAAATTTTAATATTCGACATTTTTTTTTAATTTGCTAATGAAGACCTAATATCTTGAATATGCAGATTTTAATTGCAATTTATAATAGAGTCTATGTATTTGATTTTTAAAAGCGAAAATTATAATTAATTCAAATTAATAAATTTTAATTTTTTTTGTTAATTTTGCAATTGCAGCTTGAAATTTGCATTCATTATTTTGACTGAAAAAAAATATAATAATAAAAATGGTTATTTTTCTTTGGTTATGAAGCTAGGGACATTTGACGCCAAGGGTCTTTGAATTATGTCATTTTAATTTCTTCTCTTTCCAAGCCTTTGTCTTATCATTGCACAATACATGGTCATGCGTCAAGCCCATCTCTTTTTGAATTCCGAAATTTTTTTTGGGGTGAATTATTTGTTCAAAAGAAGCAAAGCCACTCTACTAGATCCTCTATGTATTCCCTCAATCAAGAGACCAACATTCAAAACCCCATCCAGCGGCGAAGCTAGAGAGGAACTGAGGGGGTCTGAGCCCCCTTTTAAGAAAGTTCTATTTTAAAAAAATGAAAATTAAGATTTTTTTTAAATTTTTTTTGTTTTTATAACTTAAATAACGGGTGGCCAAAATGGTTGTCCTAAAATTTATTTAGAAAAAAAATGATGAACCAAACATGATATAAAAGTGAAATTTAGAGGGTTTATAGTTTTTTTTTTCTGGTTTCTAAAATTCATTTTAAAAAAACTCATATTTTTTTAAAAACTTATTTTTAAAATTTATCATTCTGACCTTTTAATTGACCATTTGTTACCACCTTAGTTGTCCTCATATGACACCATAAATGTGTTGCTAGTTCAATATAAAATTTTGTAGAGAATTTTTTTTTGATTAAAATGAGCCATAGATTGTTTTTTTCCGTTCAGTTTTCAGGAAAATATAATCAAAAAACACCTAAAAATGACCATTGTTTTTAAAAACTGATAAACTTGGCCGTTTTATGTTTTTATCGAATAACTTTTGATCTATAAAATGTATTATACTCAAATTTTAAACACATATACAATTGACTTTGAGCTTTTAAAAATTTTATTTTAAGCCATAATTTTTGACCTTTTTAAAGTTTTAGTGCTGGTTTTTCTTAAGTTGATAATTTTCGAGAGAATAATGGTTAGCTACTGATTAAAAAGGTTTCGTTGCAAAGCTCAAAGTAAGTGCTTTATTTTGATATGTAATATGTTATAGTTGCCTTATCTTTATATGAATAAAAAATGAACAATAATTTAATATTTTTTTTTATTTAATAAAAATTATTTGTGACAATATTCCCCTTTAGTTTCCTCAACTCTTCTTACTCTTTGATTAAAACATCTTATAGCCTTTTCAATATGCTCTTTCTTTACCCTTCGACACTTCTTTTTATTTCCTCAATAAATTGTTCTTTACTTGAGAATATCTCGTTGGACTAAAGCTTTCAAAGAAAATGGTAATTGTTTTGGGAAACTTTCGCCAGGTCACCCATGTTCGGTTTCCAATAACTAAAATAAAATCAAAGTTAAGAGATTGGCACAACAATACTCAGGTAGACAGATCGCTACCAAATTGAATATTCCAAAAGCTTCTGTTCAAAACATTTTAAAAGACTCTATGACTCATTTTAATCAGAAAAAAATTCTCTACAAAATGTTATATTGAACTAGCAACACATTTATGGTGTCATATGAGGACAACTTCCATACATGTGATGATAAAATGCCAAGAAATTACATTTCAATCATATTTTCTTTTTACTTCTAATCTAAAATTATGAAATTTTTTTATGATTTTTAATTTCAAATCTTGGATTTCATTTAATTGTTTGAAAAAAAAATTGTTTTTGTCCACTTTTTTAAATTTTTTTAAATAATGGTGATAAAAAAATAAATAATAAAATTTATTAAATAAACTTTAAATATTAGATCAAAACTTATAAAAATAATAATAATGACTTCTATTTAATTTAATTCCACCCCTCTGAATAATTTAAGAAACAGTAATCAGTCAGAAAATTTAACCAGAGTTTTGATCATGGACAAGAAAATATTTCGTACAAAGGGATAAACACAATTTTATTTGTGACCAATGTTTAATGGAAGTAAAAACATATAATTCCTCTACAACACAATTAATTGAACATTTAAAACAACACTTCATAAGTAAATCAGGTCAGTCCGTTGAACTTTTAAATGATTTGAAGTAAAGAAAACTTGATTTTTCAAGTGATTCTGAAACTGAAAATGAAGAAAATCTCTCAACATCTACAAAAATTAGCAGAAAACAAAAATAAAATTGACCGTAGTGTCGTTGATTTTTTTAAATTATTTAACTTATTTAATATTTTAAATTATTTAATTTTTTTTAAATTGTTTTCCAAAATGAACAAAATAGTAAGGATTATTTTTGCTGTCACAGGATCGTCAGTTCCGTCTGAAAATTTATTTAGCGATGCTGGTCAGATACAAACCGATTTGAGAAATCGTTTGGATCAATTTTATAAAGTCAAATAATTTTTCTTAAATTAATTTTCAATTTACTTTAATAAATTACTTCAAATTTTTTATTTACAAAATTATATCGTTTAAAAAAATTCATTAATTTTAAATCGAAATTTTTTGAATTTTAAAGAAAATCTGTTCGGTTTTTAAATACTCTTAAATTTGTCGTCAAAATTTTGACAAAATATAAAAATATGCATTAAAGATATTTCAATTTTTAAAAAAGATAACCGGAAAAACTATCAAATGATTTGAATTTATTAAAAGAGATATTTTTAATTTTTAATTCTTTTTAATAATAAAACCAGTTCTTTATTACTTAAAGCATTATTGAAGAATGTTAACTAGAAAAAAACTAGCCATATAATAAAATAAGGGTACTTTTATAGATTTGAGGTAACAAAAAACTTAATTTCTCTATTTAAAAATAAATAATTTAAATCAAATTGAATATCATATTGCAAAAATTGTAAAAAAATAACAAAAGTTGAATTAATTTTTTTATAAATTCTTAGTTAAGGACAAAATCTAACTGGAGATCATCTCCAAGGAGTTGATTGATAAACTTAGAATAAAAACAATCAAATTTTTTCCCACTTTAATCATTGAACTTTTCTATTTCTAAAGATTATGCTCAGTCATCGATTCGTTTCTAGTTAATATTTCTCTAAGATGACCAGGAGAGTTTTTAAATTTTAATTTTATCCTCAAAGCAGAGTATTAATTTTCGATAAAAACACGTTGAATTATTTTTTTTATTTTTTACAAAAATTTCTCAATATTCCTGTTTTAAATGAAACTTAGTTCTCAAATTTTAAGTCAAAGCTTGACTATTTCTTGAAAGATTGACGGTAAGTTGTCAAAAATTTTGCAAAACTTTTTTGAATTTTCATTTGAACTGCTTTTGAAAACAATAAAAAAAATTTTCATCTTTTTCATAACTACACAGCTTGAATTCTGGAAGCGTCTAAGTTCGGTACAGATAAATGAACAAATATTAGTAAATCTAAATTTCGCAAATAAAAAGTTTTTATTAAATTTTCCAAAAATTAAATTAATTTTTTTCAACAATCTTAATAGATCGGAAGCAACTTATTCCTTCTATTCTAATATTTGGAAAATATGCCTGGTTTTTAATGTCAAATAGCCATTGATTTATTTTTTATTTGACTTCATTTTATAGCAATTATAGCAATTTTATAATAATTTTTCGACTGATTTTCAAGCAATTTTAAAAGGAATAAAATTTTTTCAGATAACTTTTTCTCTCAATTAATCTTTAATTTTTTAATTTATTTTATAAGTAAATTTAGTTATTAAATTAATGAAAATGACTGTTTTAAGCAGACACTATTCCTAAAACCTATTCAAAAATTTAAGACAAATAAGGCTTTTGAATGAAAAACAAACTTTATTAAACAACAATTAAGTATTGAATTCGTTGACAGAAGAAAAGTTGACGACAAGATCTGCTAGGACTTTTTATTTCAGAAAAGTGCGATGTATAAAGAAGTATTTCCTTGGACTTCTTAACCACAATAATATTTTATAACAAAATAATGATTAAAATCAGAATTATTAAATTTGAGATTTAATTTAAATTTTTTTTGATATTCAAACGAGCCATTGCGACCTGTTTTTAAAACTTTGTGAAATTTTCTTACCAATTTTTTTGCTATTGCTACCAAAGATTGCTAAGAAAGTCTAAGAAATTTAAATTGATTACATTAGAATTTCAAAATATAATATTCACAAAAGAAAAGATATTTTGAGGCTGAAAAAATAATTAGTGAAACAATTTTGACAGAAACATTTGCTTTCTTTGTTATTTAACTCATGTTTCAAAAATGATACGAGTAATTGGTGAACTGATTTTCATTTTGATCGTTTTTACTTAGAAAATTATAAATTTCAATTGAAATGTTCATTTATTGTTTCGAACATTTGATTTATAAACCAAGTTTTTTTTTTTAAATTTTAATTTTTATTATCCAAAATCAAACATTGTGTGGTAACCATTTAAAATTGAATTTTTTGTTTTAGATTATTTTATTTTATTTTTTGAATAAATATATTTGTGAATAAACATTTCAGTGTCAATCTAATCAATTTAGTTTAATTTAGGGTAAATTTTATTTAAAAAAATGAAATTATAAACTATACTTGGTTAGCTTAATTTTTAGTATTGAAGTAAGGTCAAGAGTTTGAAAATTGAATCGAGTCAGCTTAAAGTATGACTTTGACTTTATTTATTTATTTATTAATTCTAAGCTGAGGCCGATCGCCGACCACTTGCTCTTACTTTATATGGTTTTAAAAAAAATTTGACTGAAATTTTTTTTGCTTAATCATTAAACACTTAAGAATTTAATTTCTTGATATTTAAAAATCCTGAATTTTTTGTGTGCATTTTTAGAATTCATATAAAAATCTGAAAATTATTCTCAGTCTGTTTCCTCTAGGTGTTGTTTAGAACTTTTTGTGCAGCTTTTTTTTTAATACTTTGAAATTTTTTTTTAAATTAATCTTTAAAAATTTTTAGTGGTAAAATTTCAATTTTAAAAAGGGGTGGTTTTATTTAAAAAAGTAAAATTACGCTAATTAAGATAGTCATTAAAGTAAATATTTTTATAATGTGGCGGGGTAGCTTTTTGGGTTTTATAATGCACAAGAACAAAAAAATTATTTTTTTCTAAAAATTTTTTATTTAAATTTTTCTTGGATTTTTTTTATTAACAAAAACGATTATTAAAAGATTTAATGGTGATTAAATTTTTTTCAATGTTAAAAGAATGTTAAAGTGATTGAATATTGATGAATTTACACGTCAAGTCTGGATAATAAATGAGATAAGAAAAATTAAGGTGATATTGGGATTTAAACGACGGACTTGAACAGCATAATTTTTTCCAAAAACGCAACTTAATACTTATTATTTATTAGTTGCCATGGCAACTGAACAAAACAAACATTCTTTCGAAAAAACAAAATAAAATTTATTAGGCAAAAAACAAAACTTAATTCTTGCTGCATTTCGTTATTGGTATTAACTTTTCACACAATAATAGACCAGTACGTGAGCTCAAAGTTTCATTATTATTATCTTAAATTGGTAATTAGTTTCCAGAAAGTAAATAAAACTCTTTAGTGATTTAATTTCAAATCGAATTTCGTCTCTTATATTTTTTAAAGCTTAAATCAAATAGCAACCAGCATATCAACAGAACGCATTCTCAGAAATTCAAAATGGAGAGTAGCATATTCTTTTGATTATTTATTTATTTTCAAAATTTCTTTAGCTTCGAGGCTAAATCGATTAATACTATTTGTTCTTGTATAGATAATAATAGAAATCTCATTTTGTTTGTTCAGTCACAAAAAGTCCTATGGATAAATATGAAAAGATTCGAAAAATTGGTGAAGGCTCGTATGGACAAGTGTTCAAATGCCGCAACAAAGAAACTGGACAGACAGTTGCTATAAAAAAATTTCTGGAAAGTGGCGACGATCCAGCGATTCGCCGCATAGCTATGCGAGAAATAAAAATGCTAAAAGTATTATCTTGTATCAAAATTTTTTATTATTCTGAAAATTCATCTTTTACTTATACAGTTTACAGGCTTTACTAAATACATTTTTTTATTAAAATATTTATTTTAAGTAAAAAAATTCCTTTCATTTGCAAAATACGTATTTTTTACTAAATTATTTATCTTTTATCAAAAATTAATTTTTTTTAGGAAAAAGATATTTTTTATTTTTTAAAGTTAATTAGTTTTTTTGTAGATTTAATTTTTAGTAAACGGATTTTTTTTTATGAAAAAGTTTATTATTTACCAGGAGATTAATCTAATGCATCTTTGTGCAAATAATTTTTTCATTAAAAGACTGATTAAAAGAATTAAAGATTGATTGATTTAAAAATAATTTTTTTAAAAAATTACATTTTATAATGAGAAAAAAATATTTAAAAAAAATGAAAATTTTTTTTTTATTCATTTATACTTAATTGTATTCTTTTTGTTCCTATGTGATCTGAAGTTACATCATTAAGTTATATCATCTACAATTAAAAAATTTTTTTTTTATAAATACCAGATAGCAAATTAATCATAAATAAATAATTATTCAATTTTAGGTCTACGCCAATTAAAAAAAAATAAAAATTTAAACCAAAAAATCAGTGTTTTTAATATAAGATTATATAAATTTTTTTTTTATTAACTAAAAAATAATTTTTTATCAAAAGATTTTCTTTTTAATTCACTTATTAATTAAAGCATCTTAAACATGAAAATTTGGTAAATTTAATCGAGGTATTCAAAACACGACGCAAACAAAAACTTCACTTGGTGTTCGAGTACTGTGACAGGACGGTGCTTGACGAGCTCGTCGCCAATCCCAAAGGAGTACCTGAACCGATGATAAAGCGCATAACATATCAAGTTTTAAAAGCGGTTGAGTTTTGCCACAGTCATAATGTAATTTTGGTCAACACCAAAATAAAAATTAAAAAAAAATTAATTTTTTTTTCCAAGTGCATTCATAGAGATGTGAAGCCAGAGAATATACTTTTGACCAAGCAAAATGTGGTCAAGCTGTGCGATTTTGGTTTTGCCAGAATTTTAGTCCAGAACGAAAATTTTACCGAGTATGTGGCGACGAGATGGTACCGAGCGCCCGAACTGCTTGTTGGCGACACCCAGTACGGTACGCCAGTGGACGTATGGGCCATCGGTTGTGTGTTCTGCGAGCTTTACTCGGGTCAGCCACTGCTTCCGGGCAACTCCGATCTGGACCAGTTGTACTTGATCAAAAAAACATTCGGCAATCTTATTGACCATCACATAAAAATTCTCCAAAATAATGCATACTACCGCGGCGTGACCATACCAGAGCCCGAACAAATGGTACTTTTTAAAAAAAAAATTTTCTAGAGCTCAATTTAATTCATGATGTAGGAACCATTGGAGAAAAAATTTCCCTATGTGTCCGAGAACGCACTGAACTTCATGAAATGCTGCATGGCCATGGACCCGGCAAAACGCTGGTCATGTGACCAATTGTTACAGCATCCCTATTTTGACAACTATCTAATCGAGACCAAGCGAGACGACAACAAAGCCAAATCATACCAGCAGGCCATATTCAACTCAGATCGAAAATCAAAGCATCCAGGCGTAAGTGATCCTCATTTTTAATCTCGATTAAAAAACAAACTACTTCATAGACCTTTCTTTAAAAATCTTTTTGCTTTTTTTTAATAAAATTTTAAGTTTCGATCAAATTTAAGATTAAACAATTAAACAACAAAAATTAAATTATTTCTTATCTTTTATTTAAATTTAAAAAAAATTAGTTTCCTACGCTTTCGAATGCAGTAAATCCAGTAGCTAATGGCGATGTTGATACTCAATTTGACGATTTGCTCAATCTGAACGAAACTGAGTATGCCACAAATCGAAAAAATATATCAAGTCTAAGTCAGAATGTAAATAATCAAAACCACGATAATCGAAATCGAAATCGTAGCAAATTTGACTTGAATTTACCAAATATTTAAAAAAAAAATAAAAAAAAAACTCACTCACATTAAATAGATTTCTGTAATTTTTTTAATTATCATGTAAGGTCCACATAGTCACCAGAACACTTGTTGAGTTTAATGTCCCTCACTTTCACTATTTTTCCCCCATTTTAAATGTTAAGTGTTTGAAACAATAATTTTTTTCTAATAAAAGTTTGAATTGAAGGGCATGTTGCCAACGCTGCACCACGGCATGGGTCTCAACCAGTCCAGACTAGATTACCAATCAATTGGAAATGACACTCGAAACAGCAATATTAACAACATAAGCAATTTGGATACTTCGGACTCAAGACTAAATAAGTCGCGCCTACTGGACTATGGCAACATTGGTCAAAGTAATTATTCCAATGAGCATTTACAGCATACGCAACAAAGAGGCCAGAACAAATATGATTACTCACATTTACCACATATTCGTCAAAATGATTAGTTGTTTTAGTTTTGTATCGTTTTTTTTCCTCTTTTTTATCTTAATAGGATTTATTTATTCATAAATTTGGCAATATAGAAAAATATTTATTTTTAATTTTTGATTAATGTTGAAATTCGAATTGAATTTAATGTTTTTTTTAAGATATTTTTTCACTTTGTTTCCAGTTATAACCCGGAATCAATATTGGAATCCGGTTTTTTTTAAACCAACCTTTTCAAAGCAATCCATAAGCAATTTTGTCTTGTTGATGATAGTTTTATTTTTTTTTGAATTTTTATTTGATGTTTATATGCAAAATTTTTGTATTTAAAAACCTAGATTTTTCGGATTCCAATAAATTTTTAACTAGTAAAATTTTGATTTTATTTTATTTTAATTTGCTAGGAATAAAAGACGTGCGGATTTAGATTTATTAGAATTATTTAAAATCAGAAGTCATGGAAACAACTTTTTTATTAATTTTATGTTGAAAGCGTCACTGAAAAAAAAATAGACTCAATATATTTATAGACTTTATTCGCACGAAAATTTTCAAGTGTTAAATTAAAATATTTTTTTTCCTATTTTTTAAATTTTCAGTGCCCACCCATTTATATTGATTTTTAAAGTTTACTTCTTTGAATTCTTTTTTAAATTTATTTAGTGAATGAATATAATAATATTTGAAAAGATTATTGGGATTATTAATAAAGAAAAGTATAAAATCATTAAGAACAATAAGTTGAGAATTTTCAATAATTTGTTGCATAAAAAATAATAAGATTAACAATTAAAAATAATAATATATTATTCCAAAAAAAAAGAATAATATATTAAAAAATACTAATATTTATAAAATATATAAAAGAATAATATTTATTATATTTTTAGAAAATATTATTCCTGCAAATTTAGCTTAATTGTATTTTGTAACTCATAAATTAAATTAAACATAATTTAATTTTTTTTGTAAATTCCTGCTATCAAAATGTAATATTTAAATAAAAAATTTTCCACTCCGAATTAAAAAATTTTTCTTTTCTTTTATCTATGTTGATCTGTTAAGAATGAGTTGGCAGGTTTTTAAAACAGTATAGATTATAAATTTAATATCGTTCAGAATCTTTATGTAATGAATCCAAAGCCTGTGATAATAATATGAAAATCATAATCAGCTCAGGCTTCTTAGGCCTCCATTTAAAATTTATATCAATTTTTGGTATATTAATACTCTCAGAACTATAAACTGAGTTTTTTCAATACCTATATTTTTCATGGAAATCATGTTCTCAGATTATAAATTTGAGAGATTCTCAAATTTTAAATAAAATAATAATCATAAAGCCAATTTAATTAATTTTTGATAAATTAAAAAGAAAATTTAGCGTGCACAAATATTTAGAATAAAATCAAATAGCTTAAATATGAACAATTAAAAATTTTTTAAATATAAAAAAAATTAAAAATTATTTTTTAACTTAAACAAATCCTTCTTTTGCGATAAAAATGTCAAAATACGATGGTTTTAAGTACATTTCTCTTGAGAGAAATATTTACAAAAAATACTAAGTAATTAAAAAAATTGGATAAGATTATAAAATAAAACTCTGGAAAAAACATCGGTGTACTATTTCAAAATGATCTTGGAATTCGGAAAACACACTGTAAATAATTAAGATTAATCAGAGCCTTTAATGAGCCTGAATATGAAGAAATTTTCAATTTTGTCACAAACAGGATGGTTGATAATTGAAATCATTTTCCAATAAATGTTGTTAAATAACTTATGTTAAACTTTTTCAAATCAAAGCTTGTTGAATGGATAGTATTAATGTAATGGTACAGAAATTGTTTTTTTAATTGCTTAAATACAAACTAAAAAGATCAGAATCAATGACATTTGTCAGGAAATTTTTAGTTCATAACTACCCTTGCGAGATAGTGCGTGGCAAATCCTTGCGTAATAGAATTAATAGCTTTAAAACTTTATTTTTGATGTGCATTTTTTCTAAATTTAAAAAGTTTAGATAAAAATTTAAAATAGAAAGAAAAAACTTGTCATAATAAATAAAACAGATAAAAATTTATACAATTCTGACCATATCTAAAGAATACATATTTATTTATGTCTTTTTAGAATCGGTTAAATTGAGGTAAAAAAATAAAATTTTACCGTAAAACCTTGCGAGATAGTGCGTGGGTTAATTTTTAATCTTAGTTTTTAGTGCACGCATAAGCAACCATCGACTCCATGTTAAAAAGAGAGAATTAAATGATTAAAAAAAAGAATTTTATAATTTAAAAGCATACTTCATTAGTATTATTTTCATTTAGTTCATATAATATTTAATAAAATTATTTCAAAAAATAATTTCAAATTTAGAAAAAATGCACTTCAAAAAATAAAATTTTAAAGCTGTTATTAATTTTATTCATTCATTTTTTGAATCCATTACTGTTTTTTTAGAATAAGCTAAATTGAGGTAAACATATGAATGGAAAATATCATAAAACCAGTCATTAATTGTAAAAATTTTTTAGCTACAGTCAAAACTTTTGCTTTAATGCAATTTATTAATTTAAAGGTAAATAAACGACATGAAAAATTAAATCATTTTAAAAAAAAAACTTTTATCTTTTAAATATTTAATTAAAGTCTATGCAAGCAAATATTTGAATTAAATTAATTCGCTGAGTTAAAAAATAGAACAAAAAGTAAATGTTTTTATTCAAATAAAAAGTACATTTCTTTCTTAATTTTTTAGATAAACAAACATGACTAAGTTGATTGCTTTAAAAAAATAAAAGCTTTTAGGAAAAACTTTCCAAAAGCATATTGTTTCTAAAAACATTCTGTTTTTAAAATTTTTATATATGAAATTTTTTAAGTTTAATAAATTTATTTTGATAATTTTTTATTTTAATTTTTAATAATAATTGAGAAAATAAAATTTGTCTTTGACTTGGATTTAAGTTCGATTTGGTCGAATTTATTCGAATCTGTTTGATTGTTAGGTTCATTTTTTGTCAATTCTCTCTCAATCGCCAAGTAAACTCTTTTTCTAAGAATATCCAAATCAAATTTCTAAATAAAAGTGATTTATTAAAAGAAAAGTATAATTTAAAACTACTTTATCAAGCCCATTTGAAATGTCAATTTCAATTGTCCCTAAAGATATGTCATCGATCAGGTGATTAGAGTCGGCTTTTATCAGACTTTTATTCTCAAAATCATATTTAGGATTCCATGCTAATTTGTAGTACAGTCCAAGGATAAGTGCGACCAACGAAACGGAAATTATATAAGTGATTACCGTGATAACTTTAACCCATTTTTTATTGATATGTTCAAGTGTTTTTCGTTCTTCAGAGAACATGGTTTTTTTCCAAAATATGTTTATGCTTATTTGAAGAATTTATGCTTAATATGGATTATTAAAATTATCATTCGAATAAAAAATTATTATTATTCAAAAATGCTTGCTCGCTGATTGACGGAATAATTTTCAAATTATTTGCATGCAGTTAATTTCGGGATTAAATTCAGCTAAAATCAAGTTAGTTTTACGAGTTTAGCCCAAGTCTGAAAATATTTTATTTAAAGTTTAATTAGATTTTATGATAAAACCTATTAATCATTTATTATTAATATCTAAATAATTCTATTTTATTCTATTTCCTTGGGATTTAATACATTTGTCCCTAATAAAAATTCTTATTTTTAAAAAAGGTTTTATTATTAACTTTAACGCTTCGAAAAAAATTAATTTATTGAAGCCACTTTTTTTTAAAATAAAAATAAATTGAAAAATTTTTTTTGTTTAAAAACTAAAAGATTGAAATTTAATATTAAAAATCAGTATTAAAATGATTATTTGACGAATGCAAATATTCATAGAACGTTACGGAACAAGTCCTGGCATCGGTTTATTCGACATCGTAGTTATAAATCAAAAAATATAAAAGAAAAAAAAGTTTTATGCTGAAATGGTAAGCCATTGTGAAATTTCATACAAAACTTCCAATACAAAATTGAAAAATTTTTCTAACTTTTGTTCTAAATGTCAAAAACTTGTTCAGCAAATGTAACAAAGTGTAGCAACTTTTGTTTCACCTACCGCGAAAGTCTGCAAAATTGCACCCTATCTAAAAGTATTAAAAATAAAACGCAATTAATTTGCGCACATTTTGAAGACTTTCGTGGTAGGTGAAACAAAAGTTTTTACATTTTGTTACATTTGCAGAACAAGTTTTTGACATTTAGGACAAAAGTTAGAAAAATTTTTCATTTTTGTATTGGAAGTTTTGTATGAAATTTCACAATGCCAAATGGTAATAAGGAGCAATTGACATTAAAATTAAAAAGAAACAGAGATCTTTTAACATAATTTCTTAAGTTTCTTAAGGCTGATTTCAAATTTACTAAATCTTAGCCCAAACTCTATAAAAAAAAATTTTATTTGAAATTTAAACACCATAATAAAATATTTTAATTAGAATACACAACGATTTTGAAGAGTTAAAACTGATGCGTGATTTATCTTTAAGTTTTTTTTTAATCAGTTTTGGCCGGCTGTCTAACCCGTTCTGGCCTCGACTGGTCACAGAATCAACATTGGAGCGAGATCAAATTTTTCTTCAGCAGAAATATAATTTTCTTAAATAATTTTCTATAAATTAAAAATTTTCTTTTTATTAAAAAAAAGGAATCAAACACACAATTTTATGCCGCATAAAAGGAATTGATTAAAGCATGGCATGCTTTGCTGATGCAAAAATAAAGCATTTTTTTAGTTTTAAAAAATGATCGCACCAAGGATCGAACTTGGGACCTCCTGTGTGTTAGACAGGTGTGATAACCACTACACCATGCGATCTTGAATTAGATTTTTTTAAACTTTAAAAATAAGAACAGCTTTTTTACAATTTAAAATAAAGAAAATAAATTATAAAAATAGCTGTTGTTCACTTTTTTTAGAATTAAACAAACTGATACCCTAAAATTGAATTTTAAACAATTTCAAACTTGTGTTATTAAATAAGGTATCAAAAAATATTTTAATTAGTTTATTTTAAAAATTAGAAAAAAAACAATCATTTAAAAAAAACACTTAATTTATTTAATGATTTAACATTACATTTAATACTTTCGAATTGCTTTACCTTCGGTAATAAAATTTGATATTTGATTATTATTATTATTGAGGTAAATATCAGGCAAGCCAGTTGAATAATTGCTTGCCTTTGAAAGCATACTTTTGCCAGATGATGCCGAATCATTGTCATTTTGAAAATGGTTAATATTATTGCCAATTTTGGGAAAAAATAGCGCTGTATTTTTCAAATAATTTCTCTTTGCTGGATAATTTAGCTGCTGATTACCATATTTTAAATTGAGATGGTTGTACTGATTACTGACCGGTTCCTTCTCGACTATATTCGACAGCGAATTATTGCTTAAAACTGCATCTTTTTTCTTGACGTAATTTGATAAAGATGTAATTGAATTGTATTTTTTATAAGTTTTCTTTTTACCCATATTTTTATTGCTCATCAAAACTTGAATTGGCTCAGATGCATTGCTATCTATTGACTTTCTAGGCGCGGGAAAAATTTTTTTTGTTTCTTTTTCTTTATCATGTTTTATTAAAATATCGAAAAATTTATGTTTAATAGCTCGATTAGCCGTGATCCTCAAATCTGGATCATAGGTGCACAACTTTTTGATCAAATCAACAGAGTCCGGATTAAAATTGTTCATGTATTTGTCAAGACCAATTCCTTTTTTGGGTCTAAAAGTGTAGCGTATGTTGCGACTCAATTTTTTGAACTTTTCCAAAAGAAGCGGGTCGGGTGTACCGAAAACATCATGGATTTTGTCAATTTGGTCAATTTCATTGGAGCCAGGAAAGAGCGGATGAAGGCTGATCATCTCAAACATGACACAACCGGCACCCCATATGTCCATCGGATGATTGTAGTATCCATCGGTTAGCAAGCACTCGGGAGACCTGTACCATCTAGTTGAAATATATTCAGTATATGGATGTTTTGTGTTTATGCGGCGACACGAGCCAAAATCAGCCAGTTTTAATAAATCTCCCTTTTTTAAGGAAATTAATAAAATTTGAAAAAAAAACAAAAAAGTTTCTGCACACTTTTATTAAAATATTTTCCGGCTTAATGTCTCGATGAAAATATCCAAATTTATGCATGTGTTCGATAGCTCTTAAAATTTGGTAGGTAAATTTGGCCACTCTTTCAATGTTCATATAGCTTCGTTGCACTTTATTAAAAAAAATTATCTAAAATTAATAATCAAAATTCAATAAAATAAAAAAATTGTACATTTTATTAATTCTAATAAATTCATATCCATTAGTTCGAATATCAAGCTTAAAGTACCTGTTCTACGCTCGCTAGAGTCGTAAATTGTTTATTTTTACCAAACTTTTTAATCAATGGAAACTTACTACACTACTTCGTGTAAATGTAAGATGTATGGACTGTTGCTTAGGTAGCGGAGAGCTTGGATCTCGCGAATTTCTTTTAGCTCTTCGACACTTGAAAGCAAAAATTTTAAATTTTACCAAAATGTCTTTTTAATAATTTACCTGGTGTATCTTTGCTTCATTCGTTTGCAAGCCCAAAATGTACCATCTTTAACATTCTGGCATTTGAGCACCTCTGAAAATGTGCCTTCGCCTTTTTTGTTCAGCATGCGATATTCTTCCCAGCAAAATTAAAATTTTTCAACAAAATAAAATTTAAATGTTTACTGTCCATTTTAGCACACTTTTGGCAAAAAAAATAAATATTTAAAATTGATTTTTCATACCAAACTTCTTAATTGATTCTAGTTGTCTTTTAAGAACTTAAAAAATTTAAACGAAAATTTTTATTTGCTTTTATTTTTTTCGAAAAGTTGTTCTAAAAAGCTTTTCTAAACAAACTCAGGTTTAATTTAAAAAAATCATTTTTTCAAGTTCGACTGATTCCTTATAAAATTAACTGCTGTATTTGTTATGTTAAATGCAGTTAAATTATACAGAGCGGGAAAGAGAAAGTATTGCTTTTTTATTAGCAAAAAATTAACTATTTAGTTAAGTTATTCTATAATAGAAGTGTTTCTTCATTAAAAGTGAAATAATATTTAAGAAAATTTTGTATATTATCAACAGGTATTACTTGATGCTTATATTTGGTTTTAATTTAGCTTTAAACACATTCCATTTCGTGATAGAGAATAAAGTGTCAGCACTGAGTCAAATTTCGGCTAAATGCTCTTTAGTCGGGTTCCAATTTTACTAGTTAAAATAAGTTAGGAAAGAGCTCTCAGGAATTAGGTTAATTACTTGAGCTAAAGCTAAAATTTTAATGGCCGCTTATTGTTGATTTTTCGATTTTTTTTCAGAATTAAAATCTACCAGGCCGATTTTCGGCTCAACTTAGACATCAATTTGCTTCCGCTTGTTTGATTGATTGAATCCGGAAAATTGCTCAATGATAATCATTTTTTTTTAAAATTTGATTGATAACCTTTTGATTAGATTTTTAAAAGCTTAAATAAATCAAAATTTAGTTTTCCATTAGAAGCCAAAGTTCCAAGAAGCAAAAAGCACTGTTAATTCAAAATCAAAAAAATTATTTGAATAAAAATTTAAAATCTAAATCAAATATTTAATATTTAGCGGGTTTGCAAATTTTTTTTTCTTTATTTAATTTATTTCTTCATTAATTTATTAAAAGACTATTGTTATAACTATTTAAAAAGTAGCAATGCACCGCTGCCTTTCGAATTAAAAGTTCTAATTATGTCAATCTTAATTTTTGTTTAAGGTAAAAAATTAGTTTTTAAGAAATTTTTGTAGATTATTTTCATTAATTTTAATAAATATACTCAAATATTCAAATAATATGCTTTTTTAAATCAATTTAAATCTAATTAAACTAAATAGACCAATTTTGAAAAAAAAGAATAGCTGCAAATGAAATTTTAATTACCTTGAAAAATTTAAAGTGATTTTTAAGGGTTTAATGAAGGACTACTTTTTGAAGCAAAATTAAAATAATAAGACTTTTTTCTGTAAATTACAATGCAATCAATTTATACATAGAATTCAACAAATCATTAAAAGTATAAATTTAAAATAAAATTTTGAATTATACTGCCAAAATCATTTTTTATTATTCTATTATGAATCAAATTTTTACAAATTTTCAATTTGTTAATGAATAATGAAGTTTTAAATTCGATTTAATATTTTGACTTTTGATGATGTTGGAATGAAAATTTTGGGCTTCAATGCTGCATATAAAGGCATGAATTATGTTTAATTTTTAACTTTAAAAATTTATCAACAATTCATTTTTAAATTTGAAAAAATTTATTCAAAATTTACTTTTGATTTTTTCTTTAATTCTAAATTTTTAGTTAAATATTTGGTTTAGAAATTTAAAATTTCATTTATTATTCTAAAAGATTAATTATTTTGAAAACAAAATTTTAAAATTAATTTGATTTTTATTTAGCTAGAGATGAAATTTAATTTTTTGATCAAAAAAAGCACTAAGACTTTATAGTTGGTATGGAACTAAAATTTACTCAATCCGATAAAAATCGAAAGGTTGAATTTTATATGATCTAAAAAATAAGGTATTTATTTTCTTACCATTGATAATCAATCAAATTCCAGAAATATATCAAGATTTCAAATTGAGTAAAATAGTAATTAATTAGTCCAAAGACTATTGGTATGTACTCATTTTAAGTTAGATTTTATCACAAATTTATCTTGAACTAGAAAAGAATCTTGAAATTAATAACATATTCAGAATTTTAAATTATTTTTAAAAAATTTTATCAAAATTTATTTTTTAGCGAAAAAATTTCAAACTAAAAAGAAATCACAAGCTTTAAATTTTATCAACTTTTTTAATACAGTTGATAAAAACAGATAATTCAAGATTTATATTTTCAAATTTGACAACATAGGCTAAAAGATTTAATGACATTTTTATGTCTAAGTGCCAAATTTTGAGATCAAAAATTTATCAAAACTCAAAATTCAAAAAATAAATTTATCAGCACTAAAAAAACGGTAGGTACTCAAATCTTGATAGAAAAATCTAGATAAATAAACAATAGATTTTTGATAAAATACTTTTTCTTTTTTAAAGTTTCAAAACAAATCCATTCGTTCTTATCATTTTCACTTTTTGGTCATTTCACTGAATCCTGTCTAATTTGAATTTTAGATTAGGAATATATAATTATTATTTATTCAGGTTAAAAAGTAAAATTATTTTTAGGGTATTTTAAATAAACATCTACTCAAGTTATATGTCATTTAAGTGAAATTGAGCTAAATTTTAAAAATATTCTTTGAAAGCTTTAATCTTATTTTGAATAATTATTGTAAATACTTTAATTTAGAGTTGGCGCATACCTAAATTTTATTTTATGAAAAATATAAATTTTTAAAAAAAATTTGAAATTTTGCGATGATATAAAATTAGACATTTTCTTCTATATTTATGAAACATCTAAAATTTTTTATAATCATTACTTTTTTGAAATAAAAATTTAAATCACATGGCCCAAAGGACGAACTAAGCATTTATTCCAACAAGCCAAGGCTCTGTCTAAATTATTTTTGAATGTAAAAAATATCCAACATCAGATCAAACTCGAACAAAATTTTTTTTTGAAATAAATTTAACTCACTATAAAAAATGATTACAATAAATTATTTAAAAATTTGGTTCTTAGTCGTCTTACTCACAGTCAAATCCGTGAAGATATGCGTAATTACAGTGTAAATAAACAAAAAAAATTCAAAACTCCGTTCGATTTTTTCCTTAAAAAAGCACCAATTTCATAAATTCATTCTTATTCTACATTATTGAATTTTATTTCAAATTTTTTTTTTTTACTTAAAGTTTACATAATGAGTTTTTAATTTTTCTAGGTCAATTAATATAAATTGTAAATTTCTTTTCTAACATTTAAAAATTTAAACGCTAAACTCAATCTAAATTAACTTTTTTGTTATTTTGCAGCATAGTGCGACATCAAAAATCAATCATGTGGCTGAAAGGAAGGACTAAGTCTCTATTCCATAGGCTTCGCCTAAATTATTTTTAAAAAAATAAATAAAATAAAAAATGATTAGTTGGAAAATTTTTTTTATCAATTAGTCATATTACGCCAACTCTAAAAATTTTAAATTTTAATCAATAAATGTATTTTATTAAATGAAATTTAATTCATTTTAAAATTATTTTGATAAAATTTCTAGGTGCTAAGGAGATACTATTTTTATTTATTAGAAGATTAAGGAATTATGTCAAGATTAATTATGTCCTCGACTGGAACACTGGTCATGGTGTTATTGATAAACAGATCAATTTCACTCTCCGTCTAAATAAACAAAATAGCTGTGGGCTGAAACGATGATCAACCAAAAAGAACGTTCTTAGGCATAGATTGTGTTGGATAAACAAAGTCAAGTCAGAATTTTTTAGAGCAAATTTGATAAGATTCTAATGCATACAAAATATACAAAAACAAAAAAAAAGAATAAGTCGATTAATCTTGATCTTATATAATTAAAAAAATTTCAAAAAGATTATACACACTTAACACTTTGCTTAATGAAAGAGAAAAATTCAAATTTGGCTAATTTTAACGCCGGCATGATCAATTCGATTTGCTTTAGAAACAAATATTATATGCTTATAAATCAAGATATAATAAAAAATTTCTCTTAACTCATCATCTTTTTGATGAGTTCTGCTCAAGTATTAAAAAGGTATGAATTATAAGATCTATATCTTATAATTGCACATAGTGAGCATTGAGGAAAATCAAAGCCGTGGTAGCCGTGTGTGAGCTTTTCTTTTGATTTAGCTTTGGCCAAAAGCTTGAACAGGTACGCAATATCCAGAGTCGAACTAATAGCCATAAGACATTGAGCTCTCAAATTGTAACCGATCTAATTACAGATCTGGACTAGTTGCAATTATCCATCGCGGCTATCTTCTTGGCCAAGCGAAAACAAACTACGGCTATTACCACTCGCATAGCCTTCAACCATCTTTTCCCATAAATACTTATCTCCTAATTATATGTTTTTAAAATTTATCAAGATCTAAGAATGTACGATCTCAAATCGATATGGCTCTGGCTATTATCGATTTTAATCGATATCAAGATGTGTGATTGTACGCTACTTGATTCTAATCAAGCAACTACAACATTTGACTTTTGGTCATTGCAACAATTTTAGATAATAACACTTCTAATGAGATTTTTAGTGGGGGTAGTGGTGGTGATGGTGGTGGTGGTGGTTGAGCTTAATCGCTCAATACACGCTCAATGATCAGATAAAAAATTTAATTAATTTTTAATCTTGAATTGAATATTTTTTGATTAATAAAAATTACCACCTAACGATGATTTAAATGTTGTTATCTTTCGAATTGACTAAATACTCTAGAACTAAAACTTGTGAATCTAAACTTTTTTTGTTATCAAAATATTTAAAGCAAAGTTAATTTCAAAAGTTGCATCATTCATTTATCTTGCTAAAAAATCAAAATTTTTGATGATTGATTCATTTTGAGATTTTTAAAGTTCAACTGCTTGAATATTTTATTCTGAAAAAAAAAATGTCCAAAAAATAAATCTTTAATTTAAATTAAATTTTATTGAATGATTTTAATTTTTCAAAAAAGTTAAAATTTTTGAAAATTTACGGCCCAAGTGGGTATCGTGCCTTCGACCTTTTGATCAAAATATTGCACACGACCAAATTTTGTCTGCTAAATTTTAAAAATGAATTAATCAAATATTTTCGAGCAATTAAAAATAGATCAAGAATGTCAATGTGAATAGAAATATGGAACAAATGGAAGTTTAAATGACAAAAATTGGTATATGGTGTCAATAGAAAGGAAGGAACAAAAAAATGTTTTTACTCGAATAGTATTTGGTTCTAGGAATTCCGTAGGGCAAAATATCTCAAAAGTTAAAGAATTTATGACTCGTTGTTAACGCTTCTGGTTAATATTATTTATCCAGAGTCAATGAGTCTGCATTAGTAAAATAAACCAAGTAAAAACTAATTTCCAGGATGACTTTGACGTACAAGCCGCATTGCCAGCCCATAGCTAATTAATTTTAATCAAATAATTTTGTTTCTAATTAAGCTAATGCACGGCTAAAGGTAGTACTAGGGCTTATCTACAAATTGCTCTATTTGGCCAAGTTCCATTCGCATTGATTCAACTTTCTTTCTAACATATTTCAAGCATTAATAAAATGATAATTTATAGATACATATTGACTTTGCCAGAATCAAAGATTATTCTAGCTGTTGATGCATGAATTAATTCTTTAATTAACTTTCTCAATTTAATTAAAATAGAAATTATTCCTAGCGTCTATTAATATAAGCCAAATTTACATTTTTCTCCTATCTATTATTATCCGCTAAGACTTGCTGCTATCTTATTGCAATTGGTAATTTGATATGATACCATAGATTGACAGCTCCTCGTTTGCATGTTAATCGCTAGGCAACGTTTCAACTTGACCCTATTTAGGGCTCTGTCAGTTTCAAATAATTCATTTACATCACTTTGATTTTATTTTCGAAAAAAATTTTATTATAAATTTTTTAAAATTATTTATTTTTCAATTTTTTTTTGGAAAGAAAAACATTTTTTAATCCTTTTATTTTTGATATATTCTATCCATCAAAAGCTATTTTTGAATTCACTCATTAGTCACGTGAACTGTAGTTTGAATTTTTTAGGCAACTTTTTTTTTCTCTAAGTGCAAATTCATTTTTTCCATTCATTCTAAAGGAATAGATGGCTAAAGTGCATTTTTGGAAAATTCCATTTTCAAGGTATTTTATTTTTACAAAAATCTCAATTTATTTGTGTAAAGCAGTGAGTTGCAACTGTTGTGCAATCTTTGATGATAAGCAGAATTTTTTGTTTTACACAAAATTGATTGTTAGAGGAAAAAGTAAAAATTAAGAGAGATTAAAGTCTAGTAGAAGTTGAGTTCTTAGCTGCATAGTAGGAGTCGATTATCTCTTTTTGATAGCTAAAATAGTTGGCTCCTAATTGCTTAGTTAATTAGGTTAACTTGGTGAGAATTTATTTCTAAATTGGAAGTAACTGGTAATGAGTTTTATTTTGTTTAAATAAATGACACAAATTGTTTTTGGCCTAAAAGTTTAGATTCATTTTTAGAGGGAGCAGAGAGAAGCGACTTGACTATTTAGGGCCGTAATTGAAGATGACTTGTTGCGTGTAAGATCCCATATGCGATTTGTGTTGTATTTAACTAGTAATTAGTTTGCTGGGCCTAAATATTGGCTCCTAAGAGCAATATCGGCGCGTTCAAACACTCCAAATGATAAATCCAATTGTGATCAACTCTTTAGAGGTTTAAGAAAGATTAAAATTTTTTGTGTTTTTTTCATTTGTTTCTATCAAAAAAAGCTGCTCATTTTATGTGTTTCTAGTCGAACTCAAAATAGAAGAGGGCCCCGAGGGAAATGGATTTTTGAAATTAAAAAATCACAGGATTAATAAATTTCAAATCGAGCAGCACACAAAGAACAACTTGAAATGATAAATTGAAATCCAAAAGGATCAATCTAATTAAATGGTTTCGAGAGAGAGAGAGAGAGGGTGAAGGGACTGTGATTTCGGCATTGAAGCAATCTAGGTGAACGTATGCTCTTTGATTTATCTGATTAGCAGAGTTTTGGATAGAGCTGGCTTTTAGCGAGCTGCAGCGGCATCGCTTAAATCTAAAAAAATTAAATAGAAAAAAAGAAGAAGATAATAAACATTTGGAGTATTTATTTTTTTGTTGTGTTCTATTTTTTTAGAGTTTGGCAGCAAAGAAGAGAAGAGTGCTTTTGACACACAATAAACATTAGCTAAGTTGCGGCCCTGAGCCCAGGTCAGCCACAAAGTATTTATGAATGTGTGTGTGTTGTACAAAAAAGCTTTCATTTTTGATTGATGGCTAGATTGATCGTATGATTGATTGATTGATTGATGAGTTGACTGACTGGCTGGCTGGCTGACTTACTGAATTACTGGCGTATTTATTCAACAAAATGAATAACAAATGATTGATTGATGTTTGTACGGCATCTATTTGCCAAATAATATAATAATGCAATATGACATGAATTTTTTAAATGGATTTTTTTTCTCCCTAAAATAGCTTAGGTAAACGCGAGAAGGCAACTTAGAGAGGAGCAACAGTTTCGCTTGATAGACCCAGGATAGAGCATGCGCAACAATTAGATGCTAATATCCATTTCTTTTTGTTAAATAATGCACAAATTAGCAATCGAAAGCAAACACAATCGAGCTGTGTTATCGATGTTTGGCATCTTTGGTTGCGTAAGCAAGTGAATCTGATGCTGTGTGGTTGCGGCCGTGCGCTGGTTGCATGAGCCCGGCCACGACCTTAATTAGCAGTAGCAGGCAAGATTGACTTGATAAATGACATTCTAAATATGCCTTACGTGACCAAACTACTTTGCAAAGCGATTTTTAATTAATTTCAAAGTTTGCAACGTGAATTTAAGACTCGGAGATTATGGCAACTAGTTTGTTCGCCTCTCTCTCTCTTTCTCTTTCCCTCTCTCCGACTAGTCCTGTAAATCTTGTGCATCAGGAAAGCACCTAATTTGCTCTAAGCCTCTAAATGACAAATTTTAATAATTCTCCGTTTGTTCTCTTTCAAAATCGATTCCTTATTTCTTGTTTTTGACAGCTAATATTGCTCGCATTTAGGATTTTGATTGATATTAGTTTATAATGGCTGAGAACAAAATATGTCAAAAAAAAAAGAAAGAGAGAAAAAAATTGATTTATTTAAAAAAAAAAAAATTGGCAAAGACATTTTTATGCTGGGTCGTAAAAGCAAGCCCAGCATGGAAATGGCTGATCAGCGATGATCAATGATAAGATCGGCAGTGTTTGATTTCGATTTGGTCTTGGGGTTTTTATTGCATTGGGCCAAGCACACCGATCAGTTTACCTTTAAAGATAATCTATTCGAAATCTTGAATTTCACTTGAATGTGTTAGATAATTTATAGCCTTTGTGAGTAGTGCCATTCATACGTAAAATCGCCTAGGTATAAATGCGCCGACTTTTTCTCTCTATCTGTGTGTCTCTCTCTCTTTCTCTTTCTTGTCTCTTTCGACCAACATCAAAATATGACAAATCCAATCTAAAATGATTATTTAGTCGACAAGACACACAGCACTGTCAGGAAATATTACAGAGCTATTAATTGTACACTTCCAGATTTGTTTCTAAATGACATGGAAATATGATAATCTAAATTGAAATAGACGTTTATTTATACCAAACTCAAATGATAAGGCATTGAGTTACAGTTTTGTTTTGTTTAAGGCTATAAATCAAAACTAGCAGTGTTTATTAATTTCGAGTACTAGCATCTCGATTGACCCAAGTTAATTAGGCGATAGGTGTCCCCTACGTCCACCATTGCCCACTCTCTCTCTCTCTCTCTCTCTCTCTCTCTCTTTGTATTTATTAAATTAATAATTTTTTCTCTTTCAATTAACACTCAACGACAACAAAATATTAAAAGATAAAGTACAAGTTTATTTTGTTAGTGTTTATTAATTTATGACTTTTTTTGTGGCTCAAGAAACAAAAACTGAGTCCATTGCCACGAAAATTTTGATTTTAAAATTTTCAATTAAAAAATATTTCGTAAGTTCGTGTTTTACGCTGACAGTATGCAATGGCACTAAGGAATGCTTCCAAAAATTTTAAAAATTACAAAAATTTTAAGTCTCATTTTTTTTAATTTTTCAATTTAAAAAAAAAATATTTATTAAAAAATAAAATTAGGGTTTTATGCTGACAGTATGCAATGGCACTAAGGAATGCTTCCTTTCAGACAATATTCATTGCAATTACAAAAATTCAATAAATGCTTTTAAAAATTTTAAGTATGATTTTTTTTAATTTTTCAATTTGAAAAATATTTTTTTTTTATTAAAAAAAATAATGTTCGGGTTTTAAGCTGACAGTATGCAATGGCACTAAGGAATGCTTCCTTTAAGCCAAATGTTCATCACAACAACAAAAATTTTAAATCTCATTTTTTTTTAATTTTTATTTTTCTCAAAGGCTAAAAATAAATTGTTTAATATTATTATTAAAATAAGAATATATCGTTCATTGAACGACCTGGGCGAAGATTTTACATCTTCTTACAGGATAAAAATGTTTAATACTTTTTTTGAATTAATATACGAAAGAAAAGGTTTTGTTATTGTGTTTATAGAAATTATCATCACATTTGAATCACCAGTATTTTTCATTGAGATGCATGTTTGAGGTGGTGCGTCAGTGTCTTTAACAATTTTTTATTAGCCTGTCAAAAAACAATAAATCTTTATCCAGTTGATATGCTAACCCTGGAATAAGGTTAAGATACCGAAACTTGAATTTGTTTGTTTTTAAATTTTATTTTATTAAACAATCAAACTCAACACAAATCATCTAACACGACTATAGGTAAACGCTTCATATTGCCTGTGCAAATGTTCGCATAAGACTAATAAATGAAATAAAGTGTACTTGATGTATTTTGTGTATGGGTGGCATAGGAGTCATTTGATAATTTTAAAATTAATAAACTTAATTATTCATTCTTTTTTGTTCAATTCGTCATTTAAATTTTGTTTAATTTCTCAAATTGCTTTTCAAACTAATCTAGCAGAGTTTTGCACTCGGACCAGCACTATTTATCGTTGAGACTAACTCCAATAAATCTCTATCCTGTCAATGTCAAGTTTATCTGGTGCATTTTGTGTATGCAGGGCTATAGGTGATTTGGGATTCGACCAAATAGCCCTTAATTACATTCGCAAATATTTGCTCGAAAAATTAAGCTTTTTGTTCTTGTCTTCTTCAAATGTAGGATTTTATTAAACGAAATAAAAAAAAGCTAAAAAAAAAACTAATAACCATAATGCAAAATTTAAATATTTAACATTTTTCTAAATCAATAGGGATATCAAAGGTCGATTGCAGCAAAATGACAGGACCGGACTAGATTTTTACTCTGGATTGTGGCGAACGAAAGAGAGAAAAAATTGCTAGTACTTTTTCTCCTCTCGCTCTCTCAAATTTGGATGTGTTTGTCGATTGGCTGAGCCAAATTGAACACTCAAAATTTAAAAACACAGCACAATTCGGCTCACGCTCCGCCTCTAATTATTCATGCACATTCTAAATTTTTCAATTGGCCCAGCACTCCCAACCAATAGGCTCAAATAAAAATAAATTATAAAATATAAGAAAAACAAACTAGGAGAACAAGAACGAAAAAGAGAAATAAAATATTTTCTTTTTCGTTTTGGTTTTTTTTTTCTTGCTCTTGTTGTTGTTTCAATTTTTCGAGAGAGAGAGAGAAAAAAATGAATAAAAATATATTTTCCAACTTATGCTCAATTTTAACTGGTTGATGCAAATATTATCCAAACATACTCTCAACAACCGCTATTTATATTTTTATATATATTTAAAAAAAATTTTTTTTTTCGCTAGCATTTTTTTTGTTTGGTTGCCTCTTATCTATTATAATATTGTAATAGCGTTGTTATAATTTTTTCAGAGAAAATAAAAATTCATCTTTGGCGCGGTAAATGAACAATTTGTATCTAAGCGACACTTTTGGTAGCAAAGCAGCAGCCGTAGCGTCCATAGCCAAGTCCAAATTAATGGTGTCCAATTCAACCAATTCCACCATGGTCAACGAAGCTCAATTGAAACGCGACAAAGAAGCTATCTTAAAGTAATTTGCATTTAGAAAAAAAAAAAAAAAAAAAAAAAAAAAATCTCTAGGCTATGGATTAGATCGTGATTTTGGACGTGCTAATGATGATCGATTATCACGATTTGATCGACTTTTTTCTTCAATATTTTCCTCAATATTTTCTTCAATATTCAATAAATAATATTTTTTCTCTCTCAAGGCATCCACTGTTTTCGTTGCTGGCTCTGATGCTGGAAAAGTGCGAGCTGGCCACATGCACGCCAAGGGACCCGCGCGTTCGCGACGACATCTGCACCAGCCAAACGCTGGACGACGACTTTGGCGAGTTTTCCAAGCAAATACGCAAAGAGCATCCGTTCTATGTGCCCAATGCCGAGCTGGACAGCCTGATGATCCAGGCGATCCAAGTGCTCCGCTTTCACTTGTTGGAATTGGAAAAAGTGCACGAGCTGTGCGACGACTTTTGCGATCGCTACATAGACAGACTAAAGGGCAAGATGCCCAACGAGCTCAGCCTCGAAGAGAACAGCTCGACTGGCGCCACTGGCGCTCTCAACGACGCCCACTCGTTCGACTACCCGACCAGCAACAATTCAGCAACAACGCCAACCGCTCTACGCCAATCGCTCTCCACCTCTAGTCTGCTGCACGCGCCCCCAACCCTAAAAATCGAATCGGACCATCACCAACCAGCCAGTCTGGGCCAAAGCATGTCCTACCAGTATCCGATTGTCGACTCGAACCAGCAGCTCTACCAGCCCTATCCGACCGCTTACCAGTCGGCCCCGTACTTGGCTCAGAATTACGCACAGCAGGCGCCCAGCGCCGCTCCCGGCTACTTTGCCAACGCGCCATTTCAGCCCGGCTCCTACGCCGACTATCCGCCGCAAGAAGAGCCGCAGATCAAGCTGGCTAGTCGTCCGGCCTCCCAGTCCAACGAGCATTCGCTGGCCGTTCTGGGCCAGCAGGGCTCCGCTGCGCCTCCTCCCGCTCACTTCAACATAGACAACAATAGTGAGACGGGCGACGCCCTTGACAACAGTGTCGGCTCCAATGAACAATCGGGCGACGACGAACTCGAGGAGAGCTCGTCGAGCAAGAAACGGCAGCGCAAACGCGGCATATTTCCCAAGGTGGCCACTAACATGATGCGTGCTTGGCTATTTCAGCACTTTAGTGTAAGTTGACACGTTTGAAGTTTTATTCAAAGGAAGGACCAATTTTGAGGTTAAACAAAAAAGAAAAAAAAAAAACAGTTGTTACTCAACAACAGCTGAATAGATAATCGCTTGCTAAGAACGCAATTAATCATTTTTTTTTCTGAATTTTTTTGTTTATAAGTTTAATGACGGTAATTAAGACTGATAAACAAAATATAACGAATAAAAAAATCCTAAATGATTTATATTTAATTCCTTTTTTTTTCTGATTATTTTTTCTAATTTTTTTTTTTTCTAAAGCATCCATATCCATCCGAAGAGCAAAAGAAGCAGCTGGCCCAAGACACCGGACTGACCATACTCCAAGTGAACAATTGGTGAGTTGAAAAACAGAATTTTAATAAATGTGCAGCAGTTCTCCAAAATATTTAGTAGATCGATCTTTTCACTTAAAGAACAGTTTATTTTGGCTTAAAAAAATTGCAGGTGCATGTTTCACTTTATTATGTAATAGCTTCACTATTTTTTTTAGAAGTGGTCAAAAATCATTAGATAAAAAATAATTTTTTTCTATTTTCCCGTTAATAAGCCATTGGTAATTTGGTTCTCGTGGTTGGCTGTGTTTTAAAAAATAAGAGGCCACTTCTAGTCCAAACTAGAAGTAAAAAATGGCCACTTCTAGTCCAAACAAATAATAAAGAAAATAACAAAAATAGGAAAAGAAATTAGCAAATTGCTAATAGACTAATCCCAAATGGCTTTTATTTTACACAGTGTTAAATACCAACAAATTGCTAAACGCACTAGATCGTAGACATCCAAGTTGAATGGAGTCGATAGCATACTTTCCAAAATTTAAATTTAAATTATTTGAAATTAAAAAACATGAAATAGTTCACTATTGAGCAAAAATTCCAGCTCTCATTTCTCTCATTTTCTAAGCACTCCTTTATTGAATCGTCAACCATTGACTAAGCAAAGTGACCAATGAAAGCCAACGAAAATTTAACTTCTTCTAAATATGCTGAACAAAAAAAATTCAATTATCAAACAATATTTTAAGCCTATTCCATATGCTGATAAAGAAAAAATCTTTATTCGTTCTTACTTCGTTTTTCTTATATGTCGAACAAATACAGCACTAGAATTAAAAATACATTCTATTTAAACTTGTTTAAATTTAGAATGAATTGAAGATAATGAATTAATTTTATTATTAGAATTTTATTTATTTTTTTTAATCAAATTACATATCTTTTTCTACTTTGTCCATGGGACAAAAGACTTTAAAAAAAAGGGGTGAAATAAAAGTATTAATATTCCAATTTTATTCAATTATCATTTTATTTTTCTTGCTTTAATTTCATCGCCAATATTGACGTTTATTTTTGAAATAAATAATAATAATAAAGAAAAAATCACTTGCCAACAAACCAACTAAAAGCAGTGATGATGAGTGCCAATGAAGAGGCTATTTTTTGTATTGAAGCTAAAAATAAAAAAATTTTTTTAGGCTTATTTTAATTTCTTTGCAAGAGTCTTAAGAATAACAAAAGAATCCAATCAAAAAAAATTTGCCAAATTTAAAAATATTTGAATAAAACAATTACTCATTAAAATAAATTTATTAAAAAAAGGTTCATTAACGCTCGGCGTCGCATAGTGCAGCCAATGATCGACTCGAACAATCGAGCGAGCGGCAACTCGTCGATATATCAGTCGAACGGTCCGTCATCGTCGTCGTCGTCTTCGTCGTCGTCGTCGGACACGAACCAGGCGGAGGCGGGCTCGTTCGCGAACGCATCGCAACCCAACCGCAGCCAGACCTATTCGCCGTACTTGGGCACGCAGCCCGCAGTGGCGTCGGCGTCGCCCGGCGCGTCCACAGGCGCCTCGTCCTCCTCGTCTAGTTCGTCGACGCCGCACCACTTGGCCGCAGCGGTTCACCACGCCGCTCTCTTCGGCTACGGCGACCAGGCCAACTACACAAACAACAGTCAAAACTCGTTCAACGCCAACTACAATTATCACGGCTCGTTCGGTCATCACTCGCCCGTGTCGCCGTCGGCCAACTCGGGCCCTCAGCTGTCGGCCGCAGCCGCCGCCGCCTATGCCGCTGCTGCCTACAATTTTAGTAATTCGACACTGCCCCACTTGCCCCATCATTCACATTCGCACCCGAACGCCCACCACCCGTACGCGTCCCAACTGCACCAAATGCACAATCAAATCGACTCGCAGAACAATGCGGCCAGTGTGGCCAACTCGCTTGTGAACAATCTGGTGGGCGCTGCGGCCGCTCTCAATCACTCTTCTGGTCTCCACAATGGTCTCGTTGATCTCGGACAGTCCCAATGCATTCAGGACATACACGCTGCCAGCTAATTGCCCAACCGTGCCACCACCAATCCCATCCAAATGCATTAAATCAATGAGAAAAAGAAAAACAAACAAATATTTTTTTTTTATTTATTAAATTTTGTGTAACATAGAAAGAAAAGAAATTGAATAAAACAATGAGTTTACCTTTTTTTGTTTATTTTGAATTTTTTTTTTGTTTTTATTTTTTAGAAATTATTTGTTTAAATTGTCATTAAATGTAATTTAAGATTAAAAATAGCTTTTAAAAAATTGAATTTTTTCTTTCTTTCAATTTTTTCTTTCGTTTTGCTTTATTTTGTGATCAACATTCTTAGAGAAAGAGATTGTGTTCTTTTTTTTCGTTCTTTATCATCTTAATTATCAGTTTTATTTACGCACTTTTTTTTGTTTTTTTTTTTTTTATATTGCATATTTTTAATTAAGTGTTCAATTTTTGTTTTTACAAAATTTTATCCTCTTATTATTTTTCTCTTAATTTAACTACCAAAAAAATAAAAAATTCAAAAATTATTTTCTCATTTTTTTATTTTTGCTTTTTTTAGTCGAATTTAATTGATCCAATTGCTTTTTTTTATTTGAAATAGTTTTGGAAAAGCCTAGGATTCGTTCGAATGGCATAAGCCTTCTTTTGAACCCACTTGTTTGGTATTGACAAAATATTGATAGAGGCAAAAATATAAGATCGATTAAAAAAAAAATAAAATTTTATAAAAGTTTAATTTTCGTTTTTACAAAATGTTGTCCTCTTATTATTTTTCTCTTAATTTAACTACCAAAAAAATAAAAAATTCAAAAATTATTTTCGCATTTTTTTTATTTTTGTTTTTTAGTCGAATTTAATTGATCCAATTGCTTTTTGATTTCAATCATTTTCTAAGATACAAAAATAAATCCAACTCAATCAAATGATAATTTTGCTTTCTTGTGTTTATTGTTGTGCTAATCAATTTTTGCTTAAGAATAGCTTGCACCCAAGCAAGCATATTCAGTTCAACTGCTGGCTTGCAAAGCCCTAAACCCTTGGCAAATTCAATTTATGACTCTCTAGCTCTATGCTTTCTTTTGAATAGTGGTTTATTTTATTTGAAAAATAAATTTGGGAATTTCCCGGGACTTACCCGAACGGCATAAGCCTTCTTTTCAGCCCCCTTGATAATGTTTTTTATTTAATATATAAACAAAAATTAAAATAATATAAATTAGAAGTGTTTGAAAATTTAAGATTAAAAATTAAATTTGACTAATTAGTGGTAGTGGTAGTGGTAGTGGTAGTGGTAGTCGTAGTGGTAGTGGTAGTGGTAGTGGTAGTGGTAGTGGTAGTGGTAGTGGTAGTGGTAGTGGTAGTGGTAGTGGTAGTGGTAGTGGTAGTGGTAGTGGTAGTGGTAGTGGTAGTATAAATGCTTTACCATAGCATCCTACTACCAATATATTAAATAATCAACAGCATCAAATAAATTTTTGCCAAAGAAAAATTATTTAAGCAACTTGTCAATTCTTTTTTTAGTCACCGCGTCCAGAGTGTTCCAAAAATTGATTTATCTATCAAAAATATAGTTTGAAATTTTAAATAATTAACAAGCTTTTAGAATTTTTACAATTAAACAAAAAAATTATTATAATAAAGTATTTTGATTGAAAAGTTGATTTGGCAGCAACAAAAAAATAATAAATCAATGATAAGATTAAATTTTAAAATGCACGCGATAAAAAAGTGATTAATTTTGAATTTTTTTGTCAGGTGGTTAACTAAACACAAGTACCACAGCAGTCCATGAGTCAACATTAGTAATTTAATTAAACTGTAGAGTCTATTATTTAGATAAACAAAATGGTGTTGTTGTTCAAGATTAATGTTTTTTTATCAATGTAATGAAATATGCATGATTATATGAAATGATTAAGTGAGTGCTATAAATCTCGAAGTGTTAAAGCGTTATCGAAGGGGTTATTGCAGCTAGTAGTTGTGCTGAAAGGCTCGAGGGCTATCGAACAGCAGCACTAGGCGAGATTAGAGCAAAGTTTATCTCGGAAGAAAACAAAACGTTTATCAGGAGTTGAGTGATCAAAGTGGACGCGGCGGCCGGTTTATCAGCAACCGTTATTGAGATAAGCAGGTACACAACTGAATGCTATTGAATGTCAGGTATTTTAATTTTAATTTTATTGTTTGCTAAAAGTATTTAAACTATTCTCAATATTTGCATAAAAATTTCTTTAATTTCTATTTAATAATTGATGATCTTAGCATCATAATCATCGGCCTTCGAATCCATAGAGTCCTATTCAAATATTTATGAATAGCAAAATTTCAAATAATAAAGAAGAGAAAAAAAAGGCCCGCTTGAAACAAGAGAAGTTTAAAATTTAAATTTAAATTTATTAAGTTCGCTTCGGCTAGAGTCTGATATCGATAGCCGTAATGAGAAAACCTTATGCAAATCGATCAAACAGCTGAGCCGATGCGGAATTATACTGTTTTTTTTTTTTCTTTTCTTGTTGTTTCTCAAACAAATGCTAAACATAGCCTATAAATCAATCACAAACTCTCTGGCAGCAGTAGCAGCAGCATCACAGCAAAAAGAAACACAACACAAATGATTGATTGACGCCTATTTGCCTAGGCTTGTTAAGTCCGACCATCAATCAATCAATCATTTCTCCAACTTATCAGCAATTGACCCTGAGTCCGTTCGGATTGCGTACATTCACTCGAGTGGATTGTGTTCAGATGTTCAGTGAATAGATAAGATTGCACTCGAGAGTTATTGAGCGCAAGGTGCACTAATTGAATAAAACAGCAAGAGTTGGTATTTTATTGCTCTGTCATTGATAGCTCAAATCAATCTGCAATCCGAACGGGGGGTCATTAAGAGTCAGGTAAGAGCTCATGAAAACTGAAAGTCTCAATCTCGGCTTGAAATTATCTATTTCAATTAACAAATCGAAGAAAAAATTAATAAACAGAAGGGGGTTATAAAAAAAAAAAATTTTTTATTAGCTTCTAATTTAATTCGGTCTAGATAAGATTAGCTCTCATATAAAAAATAAAAAAATTAATAAAAAAAGAGAGCTCTTGAAATTATCTGTTAGAGTTTGTTGTTGTTGTTGTTGTTATCAGTGGCAACTGATGCTTGTCAATCAGAGCTCTTTAACTCGATGGGAAATTAATTAAAGTTCAGTATGGTTGCACCCGGATGGTTTTGCAAGGAGATCTATTCTTGACGAAAGCAATGAGTTGTGGCCTGATGCGCCTCATCGAAAGTACGCTCTCTCAATCGGACTTGTGATCTGAATCGATCCGCTCGATCAATCTCTTGATTCGAGTTTGATCGAGAACAATGCCAATGTGCTAGATCTCTCATCTGACTTTGATCTCAAATTCCATTACCTAATGATGCTTGGACACACTATTTGGCCACAGATTCTTATCTCATCCATATTCACTATTACTTTCCGTTAAACAAGACTATTCCGCATATACTTTTCATGACTGGCATGCAATTAAATTTAATTATATGTTGTGAATGTTGGAGTCAACTATTCCCCCGCGATTGGCTCTAGATTTGCACAAAATATTTTTGACTTCCGAAAATTAACAATTCTCTTGGCACTATTGTTTTAAATTATTTTCAAAAATTAATTGCTACTTTTTGTTCAAATAAAATAGAGAGAGAGAGAGAGGAAAAAAGAAAATACAAGAAGAGATTTTCTTGTCAAAATTGAAATGAAATTCGACTCTGTTCGATTGGGAAATGAACCAGCAACTTGTACTTAAGATACTTATCTGGAAAAAATTATTAATTTAAACAAAAAAATCTAAAATTACAATCTTTGGAAAAATTTTATTTAAAAATAAATAAAAAAAATGACTTGTTTGGACATGACTGGAAACAAGCTTTAGCTAAATCCGTCTTCAAGTGATTGAATAAATGACTTGCCATTTATTAAACATGTTGTGGCAATTAGGAATTCAGTGGGGCCTTGAATTGACAACAAAATAATAAAAAAATTTTAAATAAAAAATTTCATACTTTCATTCATTGATGACAGGTATCTCAATGCACTTATTTCTGCATATGTACAGCCGCCAACAAAAAACACCAGAGTTATTTTTTGGTCCAAACTTTGGCCGGACTGTGACGAGTTCAAAGATGCATTTGAATTTCCTTGGAAAAAAATACAATTTGATTTTTATTTGGTAACCTAAATTGATATTACTTCTTTTTCGCATTCCACTCGGCAGATACTGGACTTCTTCGAAAAATTCACCCGGTATCAAACCAAATAGATCACCATACATTTTCCAGTTTGGTCTAGTTAAATACTGACAGAAGCGAATTGACAAAGGTGCATAGCCACTAAAAACATATGATATATCATTTGGATTTTCTTCGTTTACTTTGTCCACTTGTAAATTCATTTTTTTGCTAATGATATCAAAATTTTTAACTCCTTGATTGTATAAAATATTCGATTTTTCCATATTATTCAACAATTCAAAATATTTCATACCATAAGCCTATACCAAAAAAAACTCTCAAAAATTTTCAATTGATTAATTTGCTATATTTAGTTTGCCAATTATGGAATAGATGATATTCTATTGATTTTTTATTTAAATAATAGTTTTGGGCTACTACAGGGTTAGTTTGAATGACTCAAGCCTTCATTTTAACACTCTTATCTGAACATTACTGATTTATTTTTATGAGGACTATCTTTTTAGATTTTAAATAATATAATTAAAAATATAATTTGAACAAACGAAATGGCCCTTACAGGTTGAGATAGATTTTAGCGTTTTCTTCAGTAAAATTTGAAAAAAAAAGATGTTAAATTATTTTTAATTTATTATTGTTGTTAGTCAATAATTTTAAAGATAATGTTTTTTAAGAAAATCAATAATTATCTTTTTTTTTATTAATTCGACTGGCTATTTAAAAGAAGATATTATTAGATTCATTATTATTTTTTTTAATTTAGTTAATTATGGAATAGTTGATATTCTATTTTTTTTTTAATTAAAAATTTTAATTGTTTTATTTATACAATAGTTTTGGGTTACCACAAAGTTCGTTCGAATGGCTTGAGCCTTTGTTTAAAATTAAATTATTTTTAATTCATTTTAAGTCAATAATTTTAGAGATATTGTTTTTGTAGAAAACAAATAATTAATTTTTGAATCATTAATTATTTAGTTTTTTATGAATTCAACTGAATATTTAAAAGAAAATATTATTAGACTCATAATTATTTTTTTTTTTAATTTTTAAGTTGAAAAAAATTTTTTCATAAAAATTTGAAACAATAAAAAGCTGAAAAATTAAAATTGACAACCCTGATCAAAACTTCAAAAAGCTTAAAAGTAAATCAAAATTAAAAAAAAAAATTGATTAGATGCAAAATTTAATTACAAATAACTTGTTCAAATATATGAATCGAGATTAATTTAAGCTTTACGGTAAATATTGTTTAGCTTTTATGAGAGTGTTTGTAAATTAGATAAACTATTTGAATTAAATAAATAAATATTTAATTTTAAATTAAACATAGAAAACAAAAATTAAAGACCGAAACATTAAACTATCTTTTCTCTATATTGAATTAATTGGATGTCTAACATTTTTCATAATTAAAAATAAATATTTTGAAATTTCTTTGAAAAAAGTGATTTAACTAAAAAAATATTTACTCTTATTATTTCACGCTTATAAGTCTCCAACAAAGAGGTTTTTAAGCCATTATTTACCGCACAATGTAGGCATATTAATCTCAATACGGTGTAAATATCTTCACCGCGGCTCATACAGTTAATTATATAACTGTTCGCTTTGTCGCCACTTAACCCGGCCAATAAATCATTTTGACACTGAAGTTTCTCAAAAAACTCATCAGACATAGTCAATTCTTTAATTATTTCCGCGATGGTCATATCTAAAAAAATTCTAAAATTATTCAATAATCAATATTTCCTCTGAATTACGATTTTCCAAAGAATTCTTTTTGACTTGATAAGTTTTGAGAGTTTTTTCAACAAACATTCTCAATTGACTGACACTTTGTAAACGATTTTTTTCCTTTTTGTCAAAGTAAAGCACTCAAATTGAAGAAGAAGAAAAAAAAATAAAAAAATGTATATTTTACTTCATTGGTTTGCTGAAGTTCTTTAGCTGTTCGACTTAAAACTGGATTAATTGCATTAAAATTACGATCCCGGATCTCACCAAACAAACTGTCACCAGAATTGAGTATAACTATTGATTTTTTCATTTCAACTACATTCAATTTGTCATCTTGATTGGGTTTTTTAATTTTTTCCTGCGGAATTTCCAGTTGGGCTTTATATAATCGGAAATTAAAAATGCAAATTTTCTTTTATTTTCCTTACTGTATTTAATGCCAAAATTTTCATCAATCAGACCTTCATAGGTTAGCTGAGTCATCATGGGAGTTATTAAGTCAATATTTCGATCGATTAGGATTAAGTTATCAATTTTAGGTGTTATTTGTGGTTCTTGATTCTGTGGAATTTCGCGTCTCATTCTCAATATTTGATCCACTACCATTTGCGAATACTTTCCTTTGCCGAAAATGTTAGGTATAATGCCATACAAAGACTGCATGGTCATTAGGGACTTGGCAACATTGTACAAATAAGTTGGATCATTCTGCAGAAACAAGTCCTTGATGCAAAAAAAATAAAATTTTTAATGAATTTTTATTATTTTATTTTACTTTAAAAAGTTGTGGATTTTCCATTGAAAGCAAGTCGTTGTCTAATGGTATCAAATCCAAAAAAATTTCTTTCAAGTTATTTTTGAAAGAGCCATAAACACCTAGTTCCTTGAGTTCTTTTTCACATAAATGAGTCATGCGCGGAACAAATAATATATGGAACTCTTTAATCTCATTTTTTAAATCACTTTCACTTAAAAATTAAATGACTTTAATAAAAAACTAAAAGATAAATATTTGTCAAAATAGAAAAAAAATATTAATGACTGAAGCAACTAGAAAATATCGATAAAAATTTGGTTTTATTACGCCAATAATTTTGCTAAAAACTGATTAAACACGTACGAAGTCATCTGTAGATCTGAATTGGTATATTAAATTTCAAAAGATAAAGCTCATTGTGAATTTTGAAAAAAATAAACAGAACAAAAATTTAAAAACTTAATAACTTCTTATCTTCCAGATTAAAATAAGTATTGTCAATCAAATTAGCTGATTCATTTAATGAATCACCTATATACACTGCAAAATAATTCAGATGTATTTTAATGTCTGTGTTATTTTAGAAAATGTGTCTTACTATTTGATTTTAATTTAAATATTTTGAAAAATAGAAAAATTAAAATTTTTTTAAAATAAAAAACAATGTCTGAAAATATTTGATTATTTTTAAGTTTTTTAATTTTTAGGTCAAATACAAATTGAACAAGTTTTTGAACAACATTTAAATATTGAGATAAAAAAATTTCAAAATAATAAAAAAATTTGTTTTCATGATCGATTTTAAAAGTTTATTAAAGTGGCTAAATTTAAAATTCAAATAATTTCAAAATTTAAAAATAAATTTGATTGAGAAATTCAAATAAAGAAAAATTAAATACTTGTTAAAAGTTTATTTAAAAATAAATAATTATTAGATATACAAATATAACTTTGAATCTTCTTAGAAAAAAGATCATATTGATTTTTGGAAGCCAAACAAACAAAATTTTCAAAATTTTTTTCCGATTTTTTAAAATTTAAATAAGCTTAATATCCAATTTTCATTCAGTATTATTATCCAAATAACATCTTTTCAACTTCTTTTCTCATTATTTTTTGTGATTTAACATTTTGAGTTAAGCAGTAAGTTGCAGGATCGTGTGTGTCATTAAGTTTTAAGTACCTTTTTAATTCTAAAGGAGACCTTCAATTACTTGTAAAATATTTATTCTTTCTCCATTTATCAATTCCCGCCAAAATAATTGATTTTTAAACAAACTTTAAACAAGTATTTAATTTTTTCTTTATTTGTATTTTAAATTTAGCCACTTAAAAAAATCAAATTGGAAATTAAATAAACTTTTAAAATCGATCATGAAAACAAATTTTTTTATTATTTTGAAATTTTTTTATCTCAATATTTAAATGTTGTTCTAAAACTTGTTCAATTTGTATTTGACCTAAAAATTAAAAGACTTCAAAATAACCAAATATTTTCAGACATTGTTTTTAATTTTATTTTTTAGATAAATGAATAAATGTATAAAATGAATTCAAAATAAATGAATTCTTTTTTAATGATCAAAAACAATTTAATTCATAAAACAATTAAAACCGTATTAATAAATGGAAAAGCAGTAACAAATTTTAGTTATTTGGTAAAAAAGTAATTACGATTTTTAATTTTTGTTTTAAAATTCACATTGCCAAAATGCAAATAATTTTTCGCAATAAAAATGCTAATAGACACATCAAAGTCTGATAAGAACAAAAAATTTTCTAATAACAAAATTTTTTTTTTTAAATTTCGTAGAATAGTAAACTGAAAGATTTATTTTCCGAAAAAATGAAGTTAGTGATCAAACTGATTTAAATCATCTATATTATTGTTCTTCTTTATGGAAAATAATAAAGAGATATATTATTTGACATAAATTGTTCTGCTTAATTCTACATAAAACAGAAAAAGTAATCTAATAGTTTAAATTTATAAGTAAATTTATTATAGATCTAATGCAGAATTTTATTTTATTAATTTTCTGCTCCATTACCTTAAACCTCACTCTTCCCAAGTGAACGTCATTTAATAATAAATTTAATAAATTTGTTTTATCTTATTTATGATTTTCTGTGATGTTAAAAAATCTGCTTTACTTTTGCTTTTTGTATATTAACTAAAATAAAACTTAAATTTTGTTTATTGAAAACTTTTTTGAAAACTTAAAACTAGTCTTTATATTACACTAAAAATTAAAAAATAAGTTTCAAAAATTTTTACATTTTTACAGAATTTTTAATGATATTAGGTGAATATTTTTTTAACTATATAGCCTCAAAATAAAATAAATTCTTTTTTAATCATTAAAAGTATTTTAATTAATAAATTAATTAAACTAAATTACTTACACACTAAGTACATTAGTAGCAATTAAACTCATCAATTCCAATTTAGGCTTTACAATGAAAAATATATGAGATATGTCAGACAAATCTTTTTTTTTCAAAAGTCTATTATCTCTCAGCTCTCTCAAGTCCATCATTTTATCGACACCGCGCTCTTTTAGAACTCTATAATCAGCAATCAAGCCTAATGGCTGTGTCAAATGTTTGTCCCAAACGACAAGTTTTTTACCGGGACAGTCTTCAAAAAAGCTCAAAAACTCACGTCTCAACCACTCTTTTAGATCGAGTAAATTTACACGATCACTTGACAAATGGGACGAAGTTGCGGCCATTTCTTTCAGCAACAAAAAATAACAATAAACAAAATTATTCATGGATCATGTGATGGATCGGCTAAAATACCGATCAAAAATTTCCAAAAGCATTTAAAAATCAAAATTTAAAAATATTTATTATTTAAAAAAAGAATATTTTATTGTTTTAAAATGGAATTGGTACTAATATGCAAAGCCTTTGTTGGAAACTTTACGCTTTAAGGAATTAAAAATATTGATAAAATTTTCCGAAACTCGCGGATCTACATAAAAATAGAACTTTTTTTGTCTATCATCACTTTCGGACTGCAGACTCGGACTGCTTTGTATTTTGTGAATTTTGGCCACATCTGATTCCTGTCTTGAATGACCAACACTTGCCTCACACTCACTGCGCATCGGCTTAAGCCTATGTCCACAAGAACAAGTCACTGCATTTTCTGACTTACGACGCTCACTTTGCATCACAAAGTCCATCAAGCGACTTAGATTATTTTCATATAATTTATCATTTTCTTTGACAAAATCCTCTATTTTTCGACTATTCAGCACCACACACAAACCAATCTCGTTGTCTGATTCTCTGCTAAGCCTAACATCTATTTCACTGATGTAAAAAGCGCGCAAAAGCATGTCCTCATGTTTGTCCATCATGTACAGTATTTGATCACCAAGTGCCAAATAGCATGGCGATAAGCTCACCTGACATTTGTTAATGTAAACACACTCTATTATTGAATTAACTCTGTCCAGCGTTTTGCTTGAATTTAAAAGTTTGTTGGTAAACTTGGTGCTTGAGATGGAAAATTTGGAAAATTGCATATTCAATGGTCGTTTGTAGAGGCGCAGTTGGCCAAGAGGTCCGCGGCTAATTCCAGTTATTTTGAGCAAACCCTGTCCTGTCTGATTGACTAATTCAGCCACTGCTCCTACGGGCTTTGTTACCAAACCAATAATGCCCTTGCTTAGACCCTTGAGAATACTGTCCGAATTGTGCACAGACTGAATTGGCTGCTCGGCAAGACCGCCAATAGCGCCCATTATGGATACCAAAAAACTCGAGGACACTTGCAAAAAACCGGAGCCTATAGAGTCAAAGTGGTGATGGCGCAGCGAATCCTGGCGGGCCAAGTGCTGCGGATCAAAGGACAGAATATCCATGTTGCGCGATATGAACGATGCAAATGAAGTCATGGAAGTGATGGTGCCAGCGCTAAGGTTCCTGATGAGCGAGAGCGAGCCTTGGCTGAAGCCTTGAAACAGGCCTCGTGGTCCGTCACGGCGCAGCTCTCTATAAGGCAAAAGCAAAAAGTCCAACACTCCATTGCTGACTTGCTGCACAAATGCAGTCGGAGAGCCAATCAGATCAAGTGAGCCGATGAGCCATCCGGCGCGGAAAATCAACGAAGTCAAATAGTGGCTAGTTAGCTTGTTTATCAGTTGAGGCAATGATTGAAGTGATTCGGGATGACCGATTAGTTGAAATTGGTCAAAAATGACCGGGGTTTTGTGCGTGGCCAAATAGACTTTTGAAGTTGTCTGGAGTGTTACCAAACAGTCAATGGAACTTATTTGTAATTTTTTTACACGCAAAATGGGACTCGATATTAGGTCGAGATCGATTTCACCATGCTCCTTTGGCTCGCCAACCAACTCAACATAGTCAAAAACAATTCGAATCAAATAAGTGATCAATGAATCTTCCAAATAGACATCAAAATTTTTTAAATTAACTTCCACCTTTTCCACACTAAAACTGGACAAATTTAGGCCCAAATTAACATTTAAAAATGGTTCAAATGGATGTGATGAGCTTTTTGGCACCGCGTACACCGAACCAAAATCAATTGAGCTTGGCTTCAAGCTGTTCACTTGTCTTGGTATAAAAATGACCGGAAAGTCATACTTTTCATTGTCGTACATTTGATTGTCCAATTGTAAATGAAATAGATCCAGTTTAATATCTAAATTGTGGTCCAGTTCGACTTTTAGTTTGTCAATGCTCAGGCGAAGTATTTCAACTTGGTTAAAATTTGACATGTAATCATCGTTTAGTGCCAGCGTAAACCGGTCCACATTTAAATTAAATAAAAATTTTTGTCTCTTTTCATCAATAAAATTTTCCATCAAATGGTCCTCATGGGACAAAATTCTTATTTTAGAGTCCTTTTTTAGATAGAAAAAATGGTCGTCCTTCAAAGTCACTTTCAAATTGTCTGCATACATTTTGCACAAAATTTGGCTCAGGTGCAAATTGTCATCGCTGAACATGAACACAATTTGCTCGTTGAGGTTCTCAATGGGAAAGTGGTCAGTGCCAATAAAGTCATAATTGTAGTGCAGCAGGCCTCCGCTTGGAATTTTGTGCAAATAAACCAAATAATTGGTAAACATGGACTTTTGGCAACAATTTTTCAAATAGTTCTCCACAATAAAATTAGTGCTCAATCTAGGCCATACGTAAACACTGGTTTGTAAGCTATTACGCAAAGTTACCAATGGTTCGGGGTCCTGTTTTACAGCAACTACAAGCTGTCCATTTTGAGCAACTAGCAATTTTTGTGTTATTATTACACCGGTGTATTGGTCATCATTTTTGATTGTAACACACTGTCTGCTAATCAACAAATTCTCATTCTGATTGCACATTTGTTTCAGTGGCTTTTCATTGCATGTTAATATCACACATTTAGATTGTTCAACATTTTCAAATAGTAAAAAATTAACTTCACCCAAACGACCATCTTGACCATCTGGCTCCTTAATGAACATATTTTTTCGGTCCACTATATATGACACTTTTAGATCTTGTTTCGGTTTGGCACAATTTTTTTCCATAGCCACATGACTCCGCATCAAATTAGCACTCAATTGTTTAAAGCTGTTCGATATCAAAAAATTGACATCGATACCAAGTTTATTTTTGAGAACAAACTTAGGCTCTAGTTTTAGGATGCGGTAAGTTTGTTCGGTCAAAAAAGTGAATTCATCTGCGCTCAAATTTTCCATAGTTATTTCATTTAAATTTTTATTCAAAAAATTTCTGTCCTCACTGTTAAGGACAAAATAAATGGAGTCATACCTCGGGTTGGAAGCTCCAATGGGTCTAAGCTTCAAATCAATCCAGCACTTGTTCATGTACAGCACATTACTGGCCACTCTTTCGCGGTAAAAAGGCGACACTGGCTCGTCTTTAAGCTCAATCCATTCCGATTCATACTCTACCATTACTTTATCCAAATCAATATTATTTACATCCTGCAAAGAATACTCTTCCAAGCAAACAGTGAATTTTATTCGCTTTGAACTTCCAGGATGAGATAGACACAGTTGACCATTTAGTTTGCCAATGTCATAAACCAAGCCAGATTGATGCTCGGTTATGCGAACATCAAACTCGGTATTGTTCAACAAAAGACATTCGGGGCGTATATTGACCCGTTGGGTGTTAGACAAAGGCCAAAATTTTTCTCTATTTATTACAAGATTACTTTTTAAAATTTCTAATTTTTGAACAACATTGGATCGCGTTTCTTCCAAAGAAACCGGCTCATTTGTCTCATTGACCACTTTGACTGACACTCTTTCATTATTTTCCGTATTTATATTAACAAAACTATATTTAAATGGATCATGTATTACTAATTTCTTATCCTGAAAATTACACAAATTCGGATCTAATTTTTTAAGGCCAATGAGCTCATTTTTTTCCTCGAACCATTTTGAATTAGAGCTGAAAAAATGAGCTTGTGGCGCATCTGAAGGCTTTAGTGAATCGATTATTTCCATGTTTAATTGATCAATTTGGCACTCTGGTACACTGCATGAATTGGATCTGAGAATTTTTTTTTCCTGATTAAAATTAATTGTTAAATTGTAAGGCAAGTAAGAGCATATGATGTATAAAGGCGACAAAATAAGAGATATTTGACTAAGTTGTTCGTTTTGGTAAATATTTAGCCAATATTTGATTCCAAGTGCATCATCATGCCACAAAATACCATTTCTAAGCTCTGTTAAACTGCTTTTGATGTTTTTGTGTGCAATTTTCAGTGATTGTATTTGCAAGGCAGTATTGGATTCGATCAGACAAAGACTGGTCTTGGACCTCGAGTACTCGCTAATCTCATCCAAGCTCAATTCTTTGCCTTCGTTGCCATATACCAATCTCAATTGCTTTATAGCTACATTCAAATAGTTGCATACAAAAAATTTTGATTGAATCAAAACAACTCTTTTGTGCTTTTGGTGACACATTTGGCTGTTTAAATTTATAAAAAAACTCAAACACTCATTTTTGTTTATTTGAATTTTAACCTCTTGAATAACACTTTTATCCACTTGATTGTTAAGAGTAAACTTTTGCGAGTTCTTTTTGTATCTCGGTACATAGAGTTGCATTAGTGGTAATTTTTTATGAGTTCGCCAAAAGTATGGCAACATACCACCGCTGGTAACTAGACAGGTCTCTTCAGTGTCGAATTGTTTGATGCATAAATCCAAATTGGTATCATTGTGAATGGAAAAATAGTGAAAAAATTCATCTTGATTGTCCACAAATTCATTTTGAACTGCTTTCAAAGCGTTCAAGCTTGACTGACTGACATAAAAATTAACAGTGTCAATGTAGGATTCTACAATAGTGGAACCAGCATATCTTGTGCATACTTTGAGTCTAAATGGATCAATAATGGGCCTATAGGTTCCAAATTGATATTCGGAATAATCAGCACCAATTTGAGATACTAAATTAACAGAACAAATTTTTGATTGATCTGCTTCTAGTAGAGATAATTTTGAATTTAAATCAGTCAAATTGACTAGAGCCAGATCGAAGATTCCAAATTTTTTGCTAAAACTATTTACCTTTAGTTCAATATTGGATATTTTGACATCGATATCGATCTTGCTGTGCTCTTCAGTCAGTTCTATTGAATTGACTTGAGTCGAGGCAAGTAAACTTGAGGCAAATATGAATTTCTTGGCCTCGTTAGAGAGCCTAATTCGCCAAGTCTTAGCCCATATAAGGTCTGTAAGCAAAAATTTGTCCAAATCGATGTCAATAACAGTGCTTTGAGTACCTTCTTGGATATCAAATTCTTTTATAAGATCGAATTTTTTTGAGGATTCATTCAGATAGTCCACGTAAAACTTGAATTTACCACTTGCTTTCATCTCTTGGCTCCCGATGAAAGGCAAAGGAAAAATTTTTAAAGATGTTATGGATCGTTTTGTTTGGTACTTCCAGCAAATTGAGCTTATAGTGTCCGTAGTGGATAAGTCGTCTATGCATATGATTTCATTAGAGCTCGGAAGTAGAAGATGTGGATAGCAGCTTTCTACATAATTTGTGGAATACATTTTTTTTATGTAATTGTCGTCTATGATTTTATAGCTGAATGAACCGCTGCGTAAATCGTCACTATGTTTGGTAATCAAGTTTTTTTGAGACATTTCGTTATCATGAATTGTATTAGCTTGTTCAAATTTTTCATCTTCTGTGGTTAAAGACTAAAAAATTTTTAAAAAATAATTGTTTAATTAAAAAAATAAATCATTATAATCTTGATCATTTATTTTAATTTAATATTCAAATTTTTGAAGCAATTTTTTTCAAATTTTATTTAAATCTTAAAAAAAAAATAAACAGATTTTTCGTGTAAAAAAACTGTTATTCTAAATTTGACAAAATTTATAACTGAAAAAATGTCTGTTATTAAGACAATGTGAAATTTTAGTACAAAAATTAAAAATATGAAATAGAAAAAATGGTAAATTTTTTTTTCTAATTGTACAAAAATGATTCTGCAAACAGTGCTATAATTTTGGACAAATTTGTTCAAAAAAATTCTAAGCTCTGAATAAACTCTGCAATTTTCTGTAAAATGCATATCATTATAAAGCATTTACTTTAAAAAAATTCGTTTGTACAAAGTTAATAAACTCTGCAACAAATTAAAAAAAGTAATAACGATTTTTCATTTTGTACTAAAATTCCCGTTACCTGATCTTTAAAAAAATAACTGCAAGGAAAAAAAATTGGATAAAAAAATTAAAAAGTTTTTTCAAAATTTTTTTTTAAATTAAAAGAATAATTTTTTTTCAAATTTGATAAATTTGATCTATTTTTTTTAAATTGTATTTTTTGTGAAAAAATAAAAGTTTTTTTTTTAATTTTGATAACTAAATAATTTGGTAAAATTTTTTTTTAATTTTCTGAAATAGTGCACAAAAAAAAAAGAATGAAAATATAAGATTTAAAATCGTTAACATTTTGCTGAGAATTTTCGACTTTTGTTTTATGTATTCAGCTCTAAAATTTTTGAACAAATTGATAAAACAAAAATCTAAGCTTATTAGAATATTTCTATTATTGTGAATCAAAAAAAAATCCGATTTTGCTTATTTGATTAAGTTTAATTATTATTAATCAAGTAAATTATGATTAATTTTAAAATATTAAAAAGAGAGAGCTTTGTCTTAATTCCTTTTTAAAATACAATAACAGAGATGCTAAAATAAGAATTTTCACAAGGATCATATTTAATGAAATATTTTGATAATATTTTAATTTTTGAAAAATTTTGCTCCTTTATTTTTCCTACATGTATCTTTAGAATAAAGATAGATAAAACATATTTAAAAAAATTTTGAAAAATTTCAAAATTTTTAGGATTCGTACTTTTTTTAAAAAATTAAAATAATTACCTTAGGATTATATTTTTTTAAAAATTGTTGAAATTGATCAATAAACAAAGCAACATAATGATTTAAACTGAGCGTAAAAGAGCCCAAGTCACAATAAAAGGCCATTTGATTGCGCATTAAATCATATCCAAAGGAACCATTGAAAGACATTGGTCCAAAAAAGTGTATCTTGGTCAATGTATCATTTGAATTTAAATTTATATTTAAATCGTTTAATTTAAAAAAACTAGATAAATTTTTTGACTCAATGGAACTTTTTAAATTGAAGCCATTCAGAGATGTTGTCAATGTAAACATTTCGTTCAACTCTACCGATAACACTATCTGACTGGTCAAAGCATTGATATTCAAAAATTTAAAATAATCAAATTTGTCATCAATTTTTTCATTTTTTGTTTCGCCACTTCCAAAGTTGTTCAAAAACTCAACAAAATCATCTATTAATTTTAGATTAAGCCTTAATCTTATCGGTCTTTCGAAATAAATCTCAGTTTTTAATTTCTCAGTGGGACAAGTAAGCTCATTTGACCTAAAACATGAATCACAAACAACATTTTTTTTGTTCACTACCTCGACTATTTCGTTCTGCAAAGCTTGAAATAAATGCGCAAAATTCTTCACTCGGAACATGAATAAACCTAGTAGAATTCCGGTCTTGGCATCTGGTTCGCCCGGCTTGGTCTCCATAACACCTTCTTTGGCACCCATATCATAAATTGATACTTCAAATTTTTGTGAATTTTCGTGCATAAAAAAGCAAACGTGAGGCTGTGTAAGGACCAAATTCAGCACTGGCACTCTTCCATTGCTTAAATTGAAATAAATTTTTTCAAATGTAACCAATAGATCACATGGAACTAGACTAAGATTTTGATAATTTTGAGTCTGCTTTGGCTCAGCTGTTTGAAATTCTTTGGTCAAAACATCCCACATTGTATTCAAATGGCACGGGTCTAGATTAACATTTAGCTGTGGCATACTTAACTCCAGCGAATATCCATGTATCAGTCTAGAGCCGTACAAAATCGGCAGAGCTACAATAAACTTTATTCTAAATTCTTCTATCACTTTAAAATTGTTTATTTCTAGCTTGATGTCGTTTAAGTTTAGCAAGTATTGCCTATCTTCGAGCATGTATCCGGGCCTATTGATGAGCCCATGCGATTTGGCCTTCAAGTATATTTGCTGACTAGTTGAATTTTGGACAAAGTTGCGCACCAATGGGTTCTCAAACTGGCTTGTAATTGACATTGACTTGAGTTCAATGGTCAAATTATTCTTTCCCGGGATCTGAATTTTGGCATTTTTAATCTCCAAATTGACCAGTGGAACCTTGCAGGGGCCTATCACTGGAATCAAATTTGTGTTTGTTTCTTCTCTTGGCTTGTCCTCCTCACTCACCAATTCAGCTAGTTTAAATATCAAATCGAACAGTTTTCTATTGTAATCAAGCTCAAAACTTCCAATGCTCAAATTAAGCTCACCAATGTATTTGTGATGTTTTTGGAAGTTTTTTTTCAAAGACTGATTCATTTGTATGCCAATACGCTTGGTCAAATTTTTTACCATAGCACTTGTATAGGCAAATGACAAAAAATTGTCGCTATCTGACACAAATATTTTGCCACTTGACGAGCTAACATTGGCTTTTTTTAATTTAATTTCGTACCTTTGGTATATTTGGTTGATGTCGGACTCAAAAATGAGCCGATTTAGACCCAAATGAAGTGACTCGGAGCCATTTTGACTCAAATTAACACTAAAACTATTGATCAAAAAGTTAAGACTAAAATTTATTTTGGCACTTTGGTCACTTTTGTGCACTAGACTGAAATTTTTGACCAAATTTAAATTTCTAGGCCGGTATTTTGAAAAGTTTGAGGCGTTGGACTCGGACGATGACACGTCACCAGTCGATACTGGTTCGAAGTCAATGTCACATTCGTCCGTGTCAATCCAGTCATACTCTTTCAAAATACTGACACTTGAATAGCTTTTTGTGTCGTCCTCGGACGTTTGCCGAGTCCGACTTGCCTCCGGACTGCTAATTTTTATTTCCTCATAATTAATTCTATGCTCAAAGTCAGCCAAAGACTGGCTTAATAAATTGACCAAATTTAGAATAAATTTTAAATTGTCCAAAGTGATGTTAAGCTGAATTTTTTGATTTATTTCCAAGTCTAAAATGATTGCCAAAGAGCTCAGCAAATTGTCATATTGATGGTATTTAGGCTTGACCATAAACACAGAGTTAAAATCGACCTGATCAACAATGCTTCCATTTTGGTCTATTTTTATTCCAAAATGTTTCATCTCCATTATCCATGGAAGTTTGTTGCTGGTTTTTTCGCAAGCACGCAAGTACGTGCATGGAAGTTCGACTAATTTGGAATTTATGAGCTCTTCCTCCAGATCACATTTGGTTCCTGATGATTTGATGTACACATGTGGCAAAGTTATCCAAAGCTTTGAGTTGTCATGGCTTAAATCAATGTCTATAGGTCCAATTGAGATTTGTACATGCAAACTTTGGATCAAATCATAGTAGTAGTCAATAAGAGTTGGTTTGGGCAGATTAGAGTCAACCGAATCGTCTTGGCTCAAATTTTTTGCATGGTAATACACAAGGCTTTTTTTAGAAGAAGAATTGTCCAAATTTTCACTCGGAGTTTTTGAGTGTCGACTACGCTGAGAAGACAAAAGGTTGTAGTTATCGTCTATTTTGTCAATATTGGCTACATCGTCAAACAAGTCAAGAACCAAAAGATTGAACAACTCGCTGTCTCCTTTGCTACAAGGTTTGTAGCTTAGCCATTTGAAAAAATCATCCCGTATTTGAATGTGAGAAGTGTTTAAATTAATGTAGACAAATATTGGATCTGGCACATAGGAATTTTCCGTGTCGATTTTTAGCGGTAATTGCGCCTTTAGGGTCAAAAAGTCTTTTATTTTGCTCTTTTTGTCTCCGGGCTCATTTAATGTTTCCAATAGTGGGGCTAAATCTTAGAGAAAAATTAGCAAAAAAAAAAATTTTTTCTATAAATATTTATTTTTTTACCACTATGGTCATTTTTGAACATATATAAGTTACACATATTACAATTAATTTGAATAATTTGCATTATTTTGGTCAATGAATACTTGGTCTTTAGGTCATTTATGCTGAATCGTAGGGTCTCTGAATTTTGGTACTTTGTGCACCGGATAAAATCTCGCAAAAGTTGTTTGTACATTATTTGACGATATTTGGCCTTTTTCATCTGAAGTTTGTTTATAAATGGTCGTTTAATGTGCTCCATCATGGTGTTATTCAATATTGAAAAAAGATAATTGTCCATATAGTCGGATATAAGAAAAATCATTTCTTTATTTAGATTCAAATTGAGAACTGGTAGTTCTAGATAGAATTCGCTCATTACAAAATATTGTTTGTTCCTAAAGGTGAAAAAAATTCAAAATCATTTTTTTGATGTCTAAGTACTTAGCCGTACCACATCTCTGGAGACATGATTACATTTGAGAAATGAAATTCCAAATAACATGGCTCAATAATTGCGCATTCGTGCTGATAATTTGAGTTTAGAATGCCCAAACTCAGCTTTAGACCATCGACCTTTTTTAAATAAATTATTAATTAATAAATTTATTTTGTAAATGTTTGTGTGATTAATTTTTTTAAAGATACTAAGAAGACTTTAATTAAAAAATTTAATTTTTTTTTCATCTCGACAAATTTATTTTCTATTTATATTATTGACTGCAAAAAAATAAATCTAAAAATCAAAAAAAAAAGATTTTATGTGATTATTTTTCTTATTACTAATGGCAAATAATTTTTAATCTTATAATAAGTAACTATTTAAAAAATTTTCTGTCGCTAGGTCTACCTCTGATTCTTGTTGGTTTTTATGATTCAAAAGGAGTCTTTCTTTTATTAGAACCGTTTTATTATTTTAATCCCGTCAATTTTATTTTCAATCTTAAACCAACAATTGATACATTTAACTAATTAGCCTTCTCCTAGTTTATTTCGTAATCAATTAATTATTTTTTACGCCAAAAAATTAATTATTCAGTACAAAATATTACTATTTTGTCAAGAAAATTTGTTCAGAATTTTATTTCTGTCAGCGTTGTAAATGGGAGCCAAATAAAAGGTACTTCATTACTTCTTCGGGCAAATAAACTAGAACTGAAGAGGTTTTAGTTCTTAAAGGTTTTCTATCCAATTCTATTGTTTAAATGCTATCTTGCTTGTTAATTAGATAAAATTATTTTCTATAATATTATTATTCAGTAGTGATATGACATAAAGCATAAAACTACCTTTTGGTAATTTCTCGATTTAAAATTGGAAAAAAAAAATTTAAAAGGAAAATAATTTCATAAATTTTAATAGAATTGCTAGAGCTAATTTTATATTCTTAATGATTTCACCATTCCACCATCATTTTCTATTACAATTTTATCACCTAAATTCAAAATTTTAAACATCTTCAAATAACTTTGTAAGACTGTCATTTCAATAGAATAATTGTACAGTATTGATTTGTACCAAGGATTTTTGGTAATTTTTATGTAAAAAAATGTAATTTTACAAATATTTAAGTAAAATTACTTAATAAAATTTTCTTACTAACAAAATTTAAAATATTATTTAAGGAACAGCAATATAATAATTATAATAAAAATAAAAATAATAATTTGTATTTATATGAACCAATGGCAACATCCAAAAATGGTGAAAAAACACTTGGATATTTCTACACAAGACTTATAAATTGCTTTCTGATTAAACAATCAATGTTGAAGTTTTCAACATTTAAGATATCAATTTTTCAAAAAAATTAATTAGATTTTTTTAGAATTTGTGTAAAAATTTGAATTGTTTAACTTGAATATTTTGTTGTTAAATTTTTTAAAATAATTTTGGATTCAAATTTTGTTTTAATTTTATAATATTTAAAAATTTTAAATGAATACTTTTATATAGAATTTAAATAAATGATATGTTAATCAGTCTTAAAGATAGGGACACTGATGATTAACCTTGAAATAAAAAAAAATATTGTCATTTCAATAGAGTAATTGATTTGTACCAAGGTTTTTTGGTAATTTTATGTAAAAAAATGTAATTTTACAAATATTTAAGTAAAATTACTTTATAAAATTTTGTTATTTTACCAAAATTAACGTTAATTGTAAAAAAATTGGTATTTTGACAAATTTTGTTAAATATTAGCAATTTTTTTTAAATTTCATAATAATAAACATGAAAAAAATTACTTTATTTTACGTTAAGTTCTTTTTCAGCCTCTGCAATTACTCTGAAATTTCTTAAATTTACTCAAATTTACCAAAAATCCTTCTGGTAAACCAATACTATGTAGAATTAGCGTGAGATTTTATCTTTTTTAATAAATTTGTACAATTCTTAGCTAATCCTTCTTTTTTTCTGAAGCTCAATCAGATGCACAAATAAATAAATTTATTTGAAAATTGTTTCCCAAGTTTTCCTATGCTTTCACGCTAATTTTGATTCAGATTAGATTAAATTTTTTTTAAATTCAGAAATTCTTTGGCGTTTGAATCTGCAATAAAAAAAATTTCTAAAATAACTAAAATTAAAACTAAAATTTTGGGAAATCAGAATATGAAACTGAATTCAAAATATATGGCTTTTTATATGATCCAAGAAATATTATTTGAAAATCAGAATACTTGGTAACACTTAATCTTTCAACACGCCGAACTCAAAAAGTCATAAAATCAATTAAAAAAAATTCTAATTTTAAAAAATTAAAAAATTCAACCGTTTTAATTTTTTGATTAGTAAAATTTTTTAAAACAATAAAAAATTCTTACCGTAAATTGATTGTGAGTATAAGAATCATAAACAAGCTTTTTAGACGGATTGGGCAATTTGGATACCACATCGAAAAGAGATTTTTCATCAACTGGCCGAGTTATATTAAAATACAAATAATTCAGATCTATTTTGAAAAAGCATTCAAAATTAACATCCTTAGAACGAATTGATAAAATATCAAATTTATAGATTTCATTAATCTTACCTGAGAAGCTATAGGTGCAATTAAAAAATGAGAATATGGATAAAATTTTATCAGAGGTTGTTTGAAAATAAAATTAGTCATTCTAATGGGAATATGTTTTTCAAATTGTCGTGCTTTTTTAATAGGACTATGAGTCCCAATCTGATCAACACTCTCTACAGACTCAACAAAACTTGAATTTGACTCGCTTTTTAGCTTTTGGAATCGGGAATATGGTTCTGTGTACTCATGATTCGAACAGCACTCGTATATCTTACACAAACGGTGCACTAAATTTGCTGATACATTTATTTCAACTGAGTAAAATATAAAGTACAGTGAAAAAATATCAGCTTGATTTGTTGACAGCTCTATATCAACATCCTCAGATGGTTCTTTGCTGGCCGTGTCTTCTACGCACAAATAGTCCATGAATACAGCGCCGAATCTACGCACACCATAATTTTCATCAACATTTCCATTTTTGTCACGTGACTTTTCATTTTTGTTCGGATCTGTAGTCTCAGAACCTATTCCTGAATCAACTGAAATATCAAACAAACTGTTTGATAAGTAATGGAATGTTTTTTCTTCAATATCTTCATGACCAGCTCGAATAAAAATCTTAAAAAAAATTTTTTATTTTTTTTAAATTGATTTCATTTTTAATTAAAAAGTCTTTTAAAATTGATTCTTTAAAACCCAGAAGCATTTAATGATTTTTATTTAGATTTTGAATTATTTATCCAAAAATTAAGAATAAAATTTAAAAATTACTCAAGATCTAATAAATATTTACTTTTTTGCAGATAATATTTATTAGATCAGATTCAAAAGCCTCTTGAATGAAAAAGTTGATCCATTATCATCAATAAACTGAGTAACTATGCCTTACAAAACAAAGAGCAGAAAACAATGAACAATAAATGACATTGTACTATCTTCATAGTGAGTGATATACAATTGGTATTTTAAAAAATTTAATAATTATTAATTAGAATTAAATAAGAACATTTAAAAAAACATATTTTAAGTTTCCTAAAAACTGATCAAATAAAGAAAAAAGAATTCAACTAAAAAAAAAGTTAAAGTTCTTTCAGCTAATTTTTTAAATCTGAACTCAAAAAAAAATTTATTTTTAATTTTATTTTTAAACCATCAATACTGCGTTTTAGAGAAAATGGAGTCTTTACAGAAATTAATTGTGGATATAATAATACATATGGTAATAGCTTATTAAATATAAGCTTTATAGATAGTGGTAAATACTATTAAAAACGTAAAATGACTTTTCGCTAGATTTCAATATTGGAAAATTGACCAAAATTTCCCAAAAAAAATGGATATGAAATTTAAATTATGACATAATTTTTTATTATTAAATGCTGAAGAAGTAATAAACATTTTAGAAAAAACTTTGTATTTGTCCTTGAAATATTTATAAAAAAATATTTTAAATAAAAAATTAAGTCTAATTATTGGAACGTGACCTTGGTATTATATCTTGTAACTTGAAATCGGAGAATCAGATATCGAATGCGGTGGCAAAATCAACAATTGCATTAAGCATCCTTAAAAAGACGTTTAAATGCTGGACACCGACAATCTTCAAAACTCTCTACACCACCTTTGTCCGCCCACATCTAGAATACGCTGCTGTCGCCTGGTCACCACATTTAAGAAGAGACATTACGGCAATAGAGAATGTCCAAAGAAGAGCCACCAAATTGGTCAAATAGTTCAAAAACCTTGACTACAGGGAGAGACTGGTGAAACTAAATCTGACCTCTCTGGAGGACAGGAGGACTAGGGGTGATCTCATTCAATTCTTTAAATGTTACACAGGCACCAACATTGTAAACTGGCACATAGTCACGTCTCTCCAAGGTAGAACAAGAAGAAGCTCCAACCAGCACAGTTTTGTCCAACCACTCCCAGCCACCTGCCAACTGAGAGAGCACATTTTCACTTATAGAGTGACTATGCCATGGAACGCCCTACCGCAAGAGATCGTTCAATCCCTATCCGTCAACCAATTCAAGAACAGACTAGATAAATACAGACGTAATGAGAAACCTACCATGGATGAATTTCAAAGACTCGGTAGAATCGACATGAGGGAATAGTGACAATTATAAAAAACAATCTTCAATGTGATGAAGGCAGATTTGGGGAAGTGACTTTGCTCCAATCATAGTGTATATACTACAGTTACCATAGATGGGATCCTACTGTTTCCTATCTTCGCAAGTCTAGCTTGCTAGCTTGTTGTAACTTATATTATTATTATTATAATAGCTTTTTTTTAATACAAACCGAAATTGGTTCTAAAAAAATTTTGGATTAGGAGCAATTTTTTATGAAGGATTTGTAAATACTTATGGAGTATTAATAGTTATCATATTAATTGGTTTAAAAATAAAATTGAATTTTTTTAAATTTAAATGGGTCTAACTACAAAATGTTAGACAAAATAAATTATGGAACCTCATTATATTTTTTTATTATCTTACTTTTATATAGGTTAACTCTTATTAAATTTAAAATATTAGTTTTTTTATAGTGCCTCATATCATTAAACGTATTGTAGAGCATATTAGCTTTTATTTTTTTTGAAACTCATATTAAAAATTTAGAAACAAAATGCTCTTATTTACTTTTTTTAATTTAAAAAAAAATCATCAAGACTCAAAATTCATAAGTTAGACTACGGTTTATGATTTGAGATTCAATAAATCAGTTGTTTTTTCTTTAATAGTATATTAAAATAAATGATGATTTATTAAAAAAAATTTAAGTGGATTCATTACAATGAGCCAATTTTTATTGCAAATGGAAGGTGAAATTTAATATAAAACAACAGAAAAAAATTGATTAATAACTTTGAACTCATTGAAAAAAAGTTAGTTAATTTTTGATCATTTTTTCAATTCTTTTGTACTGAATTTCACAAAACCACATAGAAGAAGTTGAAAAATATCTTGTAATTTAAAATATACCATAAAATAAAAAGTTTTAAATTAGAGCTTGGGAATAATAATAACAAAAAAAATCACTAAACGCCAGAATTACAGAAAAAATGACTTCTTTAATGATTCAAGTGGTATTTATTTTTTCAAATAAAAATTAACCACATTTTTAATTAAAAAATTCTTTCATTTAAATAAAATAAAATTTTTTACCAATTCATTTTGGGCCGGTTTTGGACACAACTTACAGCAACACTCACCCATACTTTGTACACAGATGTACGAAACACCGAAAAGTACATGATTAAAATTTGTTTTTGTATTCACCTCAACAGCAATGCCTTTTGAATAACATGAAACAAAATTGGCAAAATTAGAAGAATTTTTATTTAAATTGGTGGAATTGTGCTGGGCCAATTTAAAGCTTAAATTAAACTGATCAAAGTAACAGCCAATAATTATATGAATATCATCCGAGTCAACTTGTGTGGAGCTGTTTTGTTCGTTGGGTTCATTGATTAAACTGCTTACTGAGGGTACATATGACCATGCCCAGGACATCCAGCCTTGCTGGGTCTCACTGTCCTCGGATTCAACACTTTTCTTTAGCTGCTCAACAATCTTGAGTCCGTGGGAAATGTTTTCAGTAACTTGAAGACCAAGTTCGCTGTGCTGTTCGCTTTTGGGTAAATTCAAATCTCCATTTACAATAGCCTGGATTAATTCCACAAATCTGATTACCATTGGCAGCTGTTGGTCTGTGATGGATACATCAAATTTTCGGCAATAAAAATTAAGTCTAATTAATTTTAATTGCTGATCAAAATTTTTTGAACTAGCGCCTATTGAGTACCTGAAATCAAGACGTGACTCAATCGAGCATCGATAAATCAGTGGATCTTGGTAATTGCTTATCTTGGAGCTTTTTTTATTGTCCATTTTGTCCAAGCAAATTGTGACATCGTTTAATTGTAGAATTTTTTTTAGATCTATTTTTTGTGTGTTCACGTCAACAAAAGTTTTTTCCCACAATTCATTGACACTATAGAACTCGGCCGATTTCATGTTAAATGACAGCACCATGTCATCTTCAACAAATTTAACTATAACATTATTTACAATAATACAAATATTGAACAAAATTTTTGAGATTATGTTCTGAATGTAGCCAGTGGGAACAGGTTGGGCGGCATTTTCTTCCGGAATGGGGTTACCAGGTTCACTGGGCGGTACCTCGGCACTTTTGTTCAGGCTACTTGTGCTCTGATTGAGTGATTCTACATCTTTTAGTTTAGCTACAAACTCCAGTGTGTTTATGGTGACCACGACTGGTTCAGATGTGATTCGGGTCCATGGAATGTGAATGCGAAGTTCGTGTATTACACCTGATTTAAATGCTATTGGAATGTTGGTCAAGTTTTCAATCACATTAAGTCGGAGATCAAGTCTGAGAGGAAAAAAGAGAAAAAAATTTTTTTTAATTGTTTTTTGAAAAAAAAATAATTTTTTATTACTTATTAAAAACTGCATCGCCGCCCCACAGCGACAACTGGAAGTCTTCGGGTTTCAATTTGACATATTTGTCCAAATAGCCCAATAGCCACGGTGTTAAATACGACTCCAATCTAAACATGGTATCAAAAATATTTCAAATGCCAAATCATTGAATTATTAAAATTGAAAAAAAAATAATTTATAAAGTCATGTGATTGTTAAAAAATTTTATTTATATTTTTTATAAACAAGTTAAACTTAACTTTATACCAAGACAAATTTTGATAAAAATCTTAATTTTTTATTTGAATGCATTTAATAAAAGCTTCTAAACGCTTTGAGTTTTTTTTATTAGAATCTTACATAAACATGTCTAAGGCATTCAAATTTGGTCAAGCGGTGCGCGAGCTCAGGATTCACTTGTGCCAAACGAGTCCAACGTCGGCAGGTGTGCGAAAATTCATCGAACAGTCCTATGTTGGCTTAAAACAAGCAAATCCGAACGTGCCAATATTGGTGCGCGAAGCAAGCAATGTACAACCTAAAATATGGGCTCGTTATGAATTTGGCAAAGAGGCGCACTTACCACTAGCCAATATGACCGAAACCCAAGTCAAAGCAGCTCTTGAAAAACTAGCTAAAGTTTGAATTAAAAATAAAAAATTATTTGACTAAAGAGAATATTTTAAATAAATTTTTAAAAATTCAAATTTTTTTCATTTTAAATTGATCGATTTAAACCGATCAGTTAAAACCAGTTTTAAAAATTATTTCACCTGATAAGAATGATTTCTAGGCGCTTAATTAAGCCTGCTGGATTTTGGTGCCGCGGATACAGCACCGGAATATTTTCACTGGATTCAAGTGTCGGACTTAACGATGAACAAAAAGAAATACATTCGATGGCAACTAAATTTGCCAGAGAGCAAATGAAACCATACATGGCCGAATGGGACAGAAACGAGCATTTTCCAGTGGATGTGTTGAGACAAGCGGCTGAACTGGGCTTCGGAGCCATTTACTGCAGCCCGGACTTTGGAGGAACCGGTCTAACAAGACTAGATGCCTCGGTTATCTTCGAAGCTCTGTCCGAGGGATGTGTATCCACTTCGGCATACATAAGCATTCATAATATGTGCGCATGGATGATTGATGAATTCGGAAATGAGCAACAAAAAAAATATTGGCTGCCAAAGCTATCCACAATGGAAACGTTTGCTTCCTATTGTTTAACTGAAGTAATTAAAAAAATTTTATTTTATTAAAAATTTATTTACTTATCAAAAAAAATTTTTTTATTTATTAATTATTATTTAATTATTATTGATTAACAAGCCTTCTAATGGCTCAGATGCTTCGTCGCTTAAAAAAAACTGTACCAAGGCTTGGTAGTTAATAATGAATAAAAAATTTTCTTTGACAATATAAATTTTTAGTAATTTCATTTGTTTCCTCTTGATTAGATCAAAATTCATAAAATCAAAGTCAAGTCATTAAATTTAACTTTTTTGAAATTAAAAGGGTTAAAAAAAAATTAAAAATAATCAAGCTTAAAAGTTGTAGATCATCGTAAATTAAAAATAAAATTTAATTGATTTGAAAAGTTATAGTATTAAGGCTTTTTATGTTAGAGTAAAATCATTCTAAACTTAAATATACAAGTCAAAATTTTAAAGTCAAATCAAATAAATTTTTTTTTTAATTTCAGTGTTGACTTAGACTTTATGACTTTTGAACAGCTCTGCTAATAATCATTAGAAATTAACATCCGTGAAAGAACTTAAATTTTAATAAAACTCATCTACCGATGAGACTTTTTATAAGTAGACAATTATTCAACTAATTCAATTTTTTATTATCAATTTCTTCAAGTCATTTAAATAAAACAAAAATTTTTTCGCAAGTTTTTCATGAGTATAAAAAGCCATTTCTTTTCATAAAATTACTTAATTGATATAAAAGTAAAAATTCATTATAAAAATCAAGTTTGATATTTTGATAATAGTTTTTCTAATATTTAACTCAATTAAAAAAATCAAGCCATTTTAGGGGTTTCTCTTGTTCTCTCTTTTTTTTAAATTTACAATCAAAATAAATTAAAATTAAATAATTAAAATTTCTTATCAACTTACAACAAAAATAATTTTTTTTGTTTATTTTTTAAGCAAGATAAGATAAGGTTATTTGGCTCTAAAAATTGCTGAAAATTAACTTCAATGTTAATTCTATTTTTGAATCAAACAGATGATTTTTAGTTAATTGAAGTAAATTTTTGTTTAGTTAATATTTTTAAACGATTTAGAAAGATAATAATATAGGCTATGCAAAATCAATAATTTTACTTTTTTTGCTGGTAATTTTAGTTAAAAAATAATAAATCGCCTAATTAAATGATTTTTTAAACTTTTGCACAAGTCTGGTTTCTTCTTCACTATATCAGAGACGGTCGTGTTCACATGATCCAAGAGAGAACTAACGAAATTATTAAAAATTTATTTATTAATTAAAAGAAATCATTATTTTTTTTTAAATTATTTTTAAATTATTTTTAATTAACAAGCCTGCTAATGGGTCAGATGCTTCGTCGCTTAAAACAAGCGCTCGTCGCGAAGGTGATTATTACATTTTGAATGGCACCAAATCGTTCATATCTGGTGGTGGCCATAGCGGTTTGTATTTGGTAATGTGTAGGACTGGTGATGTTGACTCAGGAGCTAAGGGAATTAGCTGCATAATGGTGGAAAAGGGTACGCCAGGGCTACATTTTGGTAAAAAAGAGTCCAAAGTTGGATGGAACTCGCAGCCTACATGCCAAGTCATATTCGATGAGTGCAAAGTGCCGGTATCGAATTTGATCGGAAATGAGGGTCAAGGATTTTCTATAGCAATGAAAGGGCTTAATGGCGGAAGAGTGAACATAGCTAGCTGCAGTTTAGGCGCAGCTCAAGGCAGTATTAATACATGCATTGATTATATGCATACTAGAAAACAATTCGGCAAATCTCTGGCTCAATTTCAGCATTTGCAGTTTAAATTGGCCGATATGGCCACAGATCTGATGGCTTCAAGACTGATGGTGCGCAATGCAGCTATCTCCTTGGAGAATAAACACACAGATTTGGTAACTTTGTGCAGCATGGCCAAAGTTTTCGCTACCGAAAAGTGTTTTAATATTTGCAATGAAGCGCTTCAAATACATGGTGGATATGGCTATTTGAAGGACTATCCGGTTCAGCAGTATCTCAGAGACAGTCGTGTTCACATGATCCTAGAGGGAACTAATGAAATTATGAGACTTATTGTATCAAGACATTTATTATTTTCGGCTTAAAAATAAATACAAAAATTAGGCTTAAAAGCATTTTTGTAATAAAATTTTAGTTAATTGGAATTTTGAGATTAATAAAATATTTATTAAAGTTTGACTTGAGGTGTCTTAAAAAAATTGTGAGATTTGTACACTGAGTTATTTGGCTTGTCTAATAGCTCATTTGCATCTGATATATCCTTTTTCATTGCTTTTATTAAATCATCTTAAAAATTTTATTAAAAAATAGTTTTTTTTTTAGAAAATTAAAAATATAAATTACCAATACTGTTGAAGCTGGTCATGGGACGAATAAAACCAAGCATTACTGTCTTTAAGTTTGAGCCGTAAAAGTCTTGATCAAAATCATTGATAACATAGGTCTCCTAAAAAAAACTCAATTAATTAATTAATTAATTATTATTTTTTTTCTAAGTTTATCAGTGAATGCTATTAATGCACAAACAATAAACAGCTTCAAAGTGGTCATTGACAATGAAGTCTTTGGAATGGTGAGAAGCAAAGTCTGCCAAAGCCTTACAATAAATAAGGCTAAACGCTTTTGAGCGTTAGTGTAGATAGAAATATCTTTACTGCAGATATTACTACTACTACTATTCAAAGTGAATAAGGTTCTCTTTTTTATTCTTGGAATCAGAATCGAATAATTTGAGATTTAAATTCATCAATGTAAATTGATGCCTGCCTTGTTTTTTATTTTAAAAAATCAATGCAAAATTTCAGAAATTATGAAATCAGTACCAATTTAAAAAAAAAGAAATTAAAATTTTTCTTCAGCTCTGCTCCATTTTTAATATTTTTTTGTTGATTTAAAATTTAAAAATTTTTTTCTAATTTAATAACTCCTTCCAAAATATTTTCTAAATTTTTTTCATTTTTTCTCTAAGTAACTATAAAGTTTATTATCAGATTAATTTAAAATTTATTGCTATCAGTAAGCCAATTTTTTTGAAGAGAAAAAAATTCTGATCTAAATATTTAGTTGTGAACAAATTTTTTAAAAAATTAACAAGAAAAATTAATATACCTTCTAATCTAGCCTATTTAAAAAAAAAAAATTTTTTCCATATATTGTGTTAAATTAAAAAAAAAACGTCAAACTAACTCACCATAGTTTTTTTCTCATTATTATAATATGGATTGTTACCAATACTCATGACCATTTTATGCACAGTACCATCATCGACTTTGGCCCAGCCATAGTAAACTCCATTGTCAAAACCAGCCGGTAGTTTTTCTACAACATTTTCTGGATAATTAGCTGTTGGTATGCCCAGTTGTTTACTTCCTCTGCCAAATCCTTTAACGACCTCGCCAGTCGCAAAGTACGGAAACCTCATATCGGTGTCATTTTGGTTGCTAACTAAACTTGTCATTTCATCACATGAACCTGGCATTTCTAAAATTTAATAAATAGAAAATTTATCATGACAAATTTGTGCAAAGAGTTTTTAGACCCTTTTTTTGCAATAAATTTTTAAATTAAATTTTTTCTAAATTTTATTAACAATCACAATTAAATTAGGCTTTTTTCTTTATATTGTCTTATTGAACGTGGAAAAGTCTTCCCAAAGTTTTCCAATATTAGTTGGAACAATTCTGCATTTTAAATCAGCAGAAATATAATCATTTATTTTTATCTTGACTACAAAAGGTTCTTGGCTAAAGTCCTTCCAGTTTTTATCTGTTATCTTAAGATTTTCATCTATATAAATGGAGTCGTTGTTGCTCATTATTTTGCTGTATCTGAGCGCAATGCGTATGTTGTCTTTTTCCAGCACCCATTCGGCATCAACATTCATTGGTACATCCAACACCATTTGAGATAGTTCTTCTCTAGTCTTCATGGCAAATGGAGACACCTTGGACTTGGTTGATAAAGATTCTCTTTCTTCTTTAAACATTTCGAGGTACTCGTCAGTTGGATAAACTGCTAGACGAGCAGGTATCAGGTCATAATAAGCAATATGTCGATCCACATTGACTACTTCACCTTTGTGGCCGATTCCTTCAACATATTCTGTCAACAACACGTCAATGTTACCCCATTTTTGAGTGTGTGTACACTCGACTAGTTTGTATTGAAAATGCTTTGATTTGAGATTGTATTTACGTACATCTACGCCCTTGATAAGTAGCGGTACCCTCTCATGTCGTTCCACAATACATGTGTAGAATTTTTTTAAACTCAAAATAGGTGATCGATTTTTTAGAATTAAATTTTTTGCAAACATTCTAGACTTTATCTAAATTTGGCGATAATTGCTTTAGGTAAGCTGAACCAAAGCATAATTAAATAAATTTTAAAATGAAAAATAATTTAAATGTCATTAATTGAAAAATATTGATTATTATATCGCTTATTTAGTGTTAAGGAATTTTAGACTCATTACTAATTTATAATTTTTATTTAAATTGAAAGATTGCAAAATTTTATTAGACTTTAAAATTGTCTTATTTCTAGAAAAGTATGCATTTTTTTTATATTATTTTCAATCTTAATACCAATTGTTGATATGTTATAATTAGTGTTGGGATCGGCACAGAAAAGTTCGAAATAAACTCAAACTTTCCCGATGGTCGAATTTCAAATAGCATTTAAAAATTTTTAAATAAATTAATTAATTAAAATTATTTTTTTTTATATTAAACAAAATATTTAAAAATCAAATTTTTAAATTAATTTATTTTAAAATATCATCTTTTTTTAGAATCAGCACATTGGTGGTACATAAGATGCATCAGTTGCTAAAATTTACAGAACATGTTTTGGTCCTTCAGGACTTAAGCTTGGGCTTTTTTATATTTTGTTTTTATTTATTGTACCAGAATTCACAATGCCATAAAAATATTGAAACAAGTCCAAAGAAAAGGGTAAGGAAAAAGTTTCCACGTGATGAAAATGGAAAAATTATCAGACGGAATAAAAATAAACATTTCTTTCTTTATTATTCAAAAATTTAAATCCAATTACCGTATCGAATTCCATTGTATTTTTATAAACTTTCTAAAATTTTACCTTTAATTTCTGTTGGATAGAGTTTAAACTCAAATTTCAAAAAAAAAATTAAATTTTACCTTTAATCTCACAAAAAATGCTCTTAAAGTTAGGTTCAAAAATGGAAAATAGTTTAAATTTGGCTTATTTTTTATTTCGAAAATTAACTCTACAATTTTCTTAATAATTTTTTTAGAGTAAAAGTTAAATTTAGGCTTTATTTTTGGAAAATATCTCATTCAATAAAACATATCGACTACGACATTAATTGAATAATAAATTTGTATGATTCAACTGAATCAAAACCAATTAAATCAATCCTTAACTTCCAAAATTTATCTAAATAATTTTTATCCCAATATAGTATAACTCAAAGAAAAACTTAAAATTAATTAAAAATAATTTTTATTTTAAAACTAATAATTTATATACATTTTTTTTTATTTTTTTTTTTTTTTGTATCTTTTTCATCTTTTTTACTCAATTACTTTATAAATTTTTACCCTCTTATTTTGCTGAAAGGAGACAATTCGATCTCCAAACAGTTGGCCAAGGCTATTCGTAAATAAATAAATAAAAAAAATTCATATTCAGGGTATCTGCCGATTCAGTTTTAATTGTTATAACATAGAAACTATGTAATTAGCTCTAAAAGAAAAAAGGTTGGATTTGGGCCTTACTCTTAGAGTCGTTAACACGAGTTTACGGTAAAACGAAGATTAATTTTTTCAATTTCATAAAGAAACACAATTTCTTAAAATTTTTCTAGGTGATTAAATTAATTTTTGAAGTGAATCAAAAGACATGATCATATACTGGTGCCGGAGTTGGTCAAAAGTCTAAATCAATTCTGACTGACTTTTAATTTAAAAAGTCATAAAATGAATGAGCAAAACACTTCAAATCATATAATATGTTTTGATAACTCAGAACAATAGATTGTTAAAAAAAGTTTGGAAAATGTCAAAATGTTAAAGTTTTTTTAAGAGATTTCATAAAAATTTCATCAAATTTAAAAAAAAAAAAAGTTAAAGTCAAAGTTGACTTTCAATTTTTGTCATTGAATCAATTAATCAACAAGCAAACTAGCGTTAAATGCTTTTTTCTAACCATTATTTTTTCATGTTAGCACACAAGAATCAAATGAGGAAAATTTCTTAATTTTAAAAAATTTATGGCGATTTATTCTTTTTTCCTCTATTTCTGATTGCATCACTAAAAATACAGATCCAAAAAATTGTTATTCTTAATTTTCCCAACAAATTAGGTTTATTTTTATTAATTCTCTATTACATGATAAAATCTCAATTCTCCATTTATTTTAAAATAAATTTGAATCAAAAAATCTAAATATTGAATTAAATGATCTTGAACAAGAATTATTCAGTATTTTATTTATAATTTTATTATTTCTTTATTGAAGAGAGTCTCTTACATCTTACTGGCGGTGTAATTTTTAGTTCAAATTGATAAATGTTTCCATTTTTAAATAAAAATATTTCCTTTTTAAAAAAAATTCATTCATTTTTAATTTTTATAAAATAAAAAATAGAAAAAATTTTGTTCAATTAGTATTGAGTTCCATTTTTCCTAAAGATAAATGTGCACTAATATGAATTAAAAATAGGTACAATTTTAGAACTTTTTATTAAAAATCTAAAGAAAATAAATATATGTATATATGTATCATTAAAAAATGATGATAAAACGACAAATATAAAAATTAATTATTTTTAGAAAAATTAAAATTAAGCTGTATTTTGGGCGTTTTAGAACCAGAGGAACTCTGGTTCGAGGTTTGTGCGTTTTCTTTTTGACTAGCTGACGCTTTGAACGCATTGCCGATTTTAGTTTTCAACTCAGGCCATTTTTCCAACACCTGCTTAAATTCTTGTTTATAATTTAGACCTAAATTAAGAAGCTTATTGATAACTATATCATTTAATTGTGTTTGTTTTCGTTTAATTTTCGGATCATTTTCTTCTAGGTTCAAATAAGCGCCCAAAATATGCACATATATGGTCAGAGTTTCATTAACAGAATTTGAATCCTCCTGGTCTTCGTTGGTCAACGCCACCATGCTTTCGAAAAGATCTATCAAACTTTTAACTAGTTCAAAGCCACATTCACTGGTAAGAGATATAAAACAGTCAGAATCATTTGTGTTAGATGTCAATTTACATAAATAAGATAAATGCTCACGTAAGAGTATGATTCGGATTTTTTTAGAGGTGTCTTTATTGGAAAGTATTTTGGTCAAGCTTTCGATCATGCATAGAAGTTCTTTGCGATCATCAGAACACCGCATTGAACACATGAATACTTTGCACTTTTCGTATACATTCAAGGGTTCGAATACATGAAGGGAACAATATTGGAAATAGATGGCTAACAGTTTCATTATGACAAGATTGGAAGTTTTTTTGAGAGCCAAAACGGATATCAAAGATGACTGCTGAATTTGGATCAGTGGATTTAATGATTCCGAGTTATCTGATTGAAAAAATGAATTGTGTTCCGAATTGTTTGCCGAGGCGGAACACATTGTTCTGAATGAATCGTAAATTGATTTGTATAAATCTGATTCAAGTTGGCTACTTTGTTCATCTGCTTGGTCGTTTTTATTCAGTAGACTGATGCTTGATTGAATCAAATTGAGCATGATGTGGTAGACAATCGATACCAATGAAACACGCTCTTTAAATTAAAATAAAAATTTTTAATATTTATCAGGTTAAAAAAGATTTTTTCAAAATAATAAAATTTTTTAAACTTTTTCATCTAAAAAATTTCTTAAATCCTTAAAAATAAAAAGTAAATAAATGAAGAAATTCTCTGTAAATTGTTTTTCAAAAAATTTTAATTTTTTAATGTTAGATTAAAAAAATTGATAACATATTTTTATCATCAAACAAAGATCAATTTTCAAGATTTAATAAGTGAATCTAATTTGAATAAAACTGCAAGTAATAGCGGTAAGAATAAAAGATGTTTTTCTAAGCTTTAATAATTTGCAGTCTTTATACTCTAGGACTTTTTGAATAATTTCTCAAGCTTAATAAAAAATTCATATCTTCAAATTCGCATCTTTAATTTATTTTTATTGCAATTTTTTTGAAATTAAAAATGTTCCTCAAATTTTTTGTAATTTTTTACACTTTTCGATAACTCCAATTCAGAATAAGTAATTTGATTTATTGATTTTCAAAAAAGATCGACAATCAAAAATAAACTTATTGTATTTAAAATTACTAAAATTATGCAGTATAATTTTTTTTAAGTTAAATAAGTTCAAACACTTGAACGACTTAAAGGAATTGACAATAAAATTTAAATTAGTTGAATAATTGTTTATTTATAAAAGTGGTTTGGTGAGTTTTATTAAAATTGAAGTTCTTTCACAGATGTTTTACTTTTTAATCTGGCCGATTTAGTGAGCATATGTTCACCTAATATGTGACTAAATTCTAATTATTATTAGTAGAGCTGTTCAAAAGTCAAGTCTAATAATTAAAAAAAAAATTGATTTGACTTTAAAATTTTGACTTGTTTATTTGAAGCTTAGAATGATTTTACTCTTAGATAGAAATACTTAATACTGTTAAATTTCAAATAGACTATTAAATTTTATTTTGAATTTATGATGATTTAAAAATTTTAGGTTTGATTAATTTTCAATCTTTTTTAAACATTTTAATAAAAAAAAATTTAAGTAAATTTTTTACTCTCACCGAAAAAAGTTAAGTTAGAAATTTCAAAACTGGGAATTTCATACTTTAAAATTTTTTTTCTGTCAAAGTCATGCCAAAATGAGTGAAAAATAAGCTAAGAAGATTAAAGACAAGCTTTTTTAAAAATAATATATCTAGCGAGTGATATCTTTTTTACAATGCTTGAATGATTTTCTAATATTTAGCTTAATAAAATTTCGTATTTTTGTTTATTTTTGTTTTTGTTTGTAGATCCGTTTAAAACACAAATTTATTTAAAAAAAAGCTAATTAACCCTCTTAGTAGTCACCCAAAATGTAATTGTTTAAAATGCAAAACTTGCAGTTGTATCAAATATTGAGATGTTGGAACTTGTCCTCATATAATATGGTAGCACATTGCGCAATACAAGGAAAATTACAGAAATAGAAGAACTTATAAGTTTTTAGAGTCAATAGACATTATTTACAATAAGTAAAATAATTAAAAACTGTTATCTGTAAAAAAATATACTTATTAATATGTATCATAGATTTTTTGACTTGACTTTAATCTTCTCAGCTTATTTTTCACTCATTTTGGCTATACTTAAACTTGGCATTCCCTTATTTTAACTTGTGGTTCAACCTCACCTCCCGAACCTGCCGGAAGAATGAAGGATTTGAAAAATTTTCTTACTTTCTAAGCTAATTCCAAAATTGAATGGTAAATCGTTCAGTACATCAATGACTTGCTTAAGCAGTTCCACATCTGTCTCTGTCAATTTCACACATTTGGTTACATGAAGATACAAAAATGAACTTTTGCTCGAGTTAAATTTTATTTTGTTCCTATTGAATTCAACTGATCCTTCAGCATTTGCTTCATTTCTCTTGCCACTGTGCAGCAAATTCGGTAAATATCTTATCAAGTCTTTGATACATATTTCCAAAATGACAAAAATAAGTGCTGACGAATTTTTTTCACTATTTTTAGCCTGTTCAGCGTTACACTTACCTTTCCATAATTCATTAATTTGTTTAACTATTCCGACCACCAATAAATTGATGTTCATCAAATCACGGGTAAGTTTAATTCTAAAAAAAAATTTTAAAAATTTAATAAAATTTTTTTTTATTTTTAATTTATTTACTTGTATAATATCGACAACATTTCTACACACAAATAAACACTTTTGCTTGTTAGAACATCTCTACAGAACTTAATTTTCAAGAGTGAATCAATCGATTCGAGAATGTCTTGAATTGTATCGTCACTAAGCTGAGCCAAGCCCTGGGTGTTGGACAAAGTCTCCAGACTTAGACCAAGTAGCATGAAAAAAAGTTTTTCCTTGAGTTCTTCGCTCTCATTTGTTTCAAACGCTATCTCATTTAACCATAGGGAATATCCGAGCAGAATTCTAGTAAAGTGCTGTTTATAGATTGGTTTTGAAGAGTCGACCAGATCAGCGTGATAAAAAGAGCCACCTTCGACCGGCAACTGGCTGGAGTATTCGGCAGGAAGACAAAGAAAAGAATAATCCTTGAGAGCGACCGACCAATGATGGCTTAAAATCTGTAGTTCTGGTTTTACCAAATTAAGCAAGTTTTCTGACTTGAGACTCTTTCGGGCAACAATGTACACATCAGCCCAGGCTCTTAGCACAGCGAGTTTTTCCACAGTTAAACTCAATTCACTGTAAATAAGCTGGTCATTATTGACCATGGTAGTGCCGGCTGTTTTGTTTAAATTTAATTTTTGAAGTGAAGAAGCAAGAAGTTGATTGACTCTTCTCAGATCGTTAAGATCTCTAGCAACACCACTGCTGATCCACATTGAGCATACTTGGCACGCTTTGGCAGTCACATGTGCACTTGTTTCAATGCTGAATTGAGGTCTTAAAGCAGCACTGACTTGCGCTTGATACTGCTCCAGAATCAAATGGCCTTTAAATTCCGGATTGGGCTCCTCACATTTGCCAAAGTACAAAATCAAGTCAAGCAATAGGTCTAGGCCTACAAGCTTAAGTGGGTCTAAAGAACTGGTTGCGCCAATGCAAGCTATTCGCATAAGATCTTGTAAGAAAAGAATCAGATAATTTTGATCGATGTCATCTTGATTTTTAAAATTAGCTGGTTTTGATTTGAGTTTTTGGGCTAAGAGAAGATCAAAATGTGCCTTGTGTTGGTAAGAATCGGCCGAGTCAGTGGAATTGTTTTGGCCGAAGGTTGATATAATCCGGCGTATTAAATCAAATGCAAAAACTCTATTTGGCCATTTTGGAGATATGATTTTTGTTATTTGCTTTAGTTTTAGATTTTGTGAATCGGACTGATGAGCTTGATTTTGTTGAGGTGAAGAGGATTTATTAAATGAAAGCGAATCGTCGTCAAATTGGTCATTTTCTTCATTTTCTACATTTTCTTCTATTTTCTCTACAATATTCTTCTCTTTAACTGAACTCTCACCAGTTCCAGTAAACGATTCTTAAATAAAATGTTTTTTTTTTTAAAAGCAATTTCTTATAATTTATAAATTTACTTAATTAATTAAAAGTTATTATGTTAATAAAAAAAATACTAATAAAATAATGTAGAAGCCTATAAATTTCTTTTTATAAGCTTGAAAAATCAAAAAGAATCGACAGATGGTGATGAAAAAGTAGAGAAATCTCAATTGAAATTGAAAAAATTAAACTTGTAATTTATAAGAAAAACATGGGGATACATTTTAAATCTGTCATTTATTTTTATAAGAATCATTTGTTTACACTAGCAATTTAATATGAGGTTTTGGGATAATTTTGCGTAATATAACCACTTTTTATATAAATTTTTTTACCTAAAAAAATCTAAAAGATAAAATTCCAAAAAATATACCTATCATCTCATCTATTATATGATATTTTGACAAAATTTAAATTTTAATACTTTTAAAATTCTCATTTTAAGTAAGTGCAAATGGCATGTATTAAACTGTAGATTGAATCGCCAATTTTTAAAAAACATCATTTCTTTACTTTAAAAAAAATTAATTTTTTTAATAAAATATTAAATTTTTTACAGAGTAAAGAAAAAAATAACTATCAAAAGGACAAAATATTTAAATTTTAATTTAAATTGAATAAAATTTTAATTGATAGAAAAATACGATATTATTTATTTTAAAGTTAATAAATCACTGAACTTGAAAACATTATAAGATAAAATTATAGGGTAAAAAAAACTATTTTGTCTTTTGAGTTATCGTTTATTAAAACATTAGATTTAATGTTGAGAAATTAAAATTTGATAATCTTTTTTGGAATTGATGACCACCCAATGAGATATATAAATTATATTTTCAATTTTTTCGAACACATCTATAATGTTAAAGAAAGTGTTACTTCACATATTTTGAATTACATTTTAAAATAAATATTCATTAGCATTTTACCTGGATTTCTCAGAAGATTTTGAACCAATCTTGAAGTAAAACAAATGTTAAGCCTAAAAAACTTGCCTGAAAGAAAATCATATATCAATTGCAATTATTTTTGTTTTAAATATTTGTTTTTTTAGAATTGATTGTTTGTCTAAAATCATTTAATAAACTAAATTTTAGTTTTAAATAAATTTATTTAATAATTTTAGGGGAAAAAAAACAGACAGCTCAGAATGGACGAAGCGTGTCTTTCCAGACTAGCGATGAAAAAAAATTAAAAACTAAATTTTTAGGTGTAAATAACCTAAATAAACTATATAAACAAAATTTAAATATTATTTAGTCAAAGATTAAGTTTTAATTTATTAATAGTATTTTTTTCATGATTCATGTATAAACAACAAAATTTAAATAATTTAAAATCAAAATTTTTTCATTTTCAATCAAAATGAATTTAGACGAGAAAAAAGCTATTTTGAATCTCAGTAATAAAATCGCTGAACTGAATCAATCAAAAGAGGTCAATTTCGAGGAATATTTGAAAATTCTGGAACAAAATCAGCTAAAATGTAAACAGAACAAAATCATAGAGCATTTATTAATCAAACTTTTAAAAGCATCCGTACAAAAAAATAACAAAATTGAATTATCATTAATCAAAAGTGTCATTAGATCAAATTTTAATATTGGAGTAAAATTTTTGAAACTTTATTTAAAAATGAATAGAAAAAGAGACTCTGAAAACCTTTCAGAGTTAGTCGGTTTGGTTAATGCGTCTCTAGAACCTCAACTGGACTCGTTCTCTATTTTACCACCTTTAAGCATCATGAAAGAAATAATCATGTCAGAGTATTTATCAAACAATAAAAAATTGATTTCAAAAATTGAATTATTTTTCATCAATATCGATTTAGCAAGACTCCTAATCGATAATCGATTCTTCATATTTTATAAATATCTTAATTCATTGAGTTTGTTTTCTGAAAAAAAAGAATTTAATAAAGAATTTTTGAAATCGATTTTTGATAAATTAAATGAAGAACTTATTTTAGAGCGAATTGAAAAGTTGGAATGTTTAGAGGAAATAAAAGAGGACTTAATGGTGAATTTTTTGATAATGGTGTTGAAAATTTTGGCCCAAGCAGATATCAATGATATTAATATTGAAAAAATTAATCGTTTATTCTTCAACGAAAATAAGTTTCGATTAGATTTGGTTTTTAATGGAAAAGATGATGACTTGGTTATTAATTTTTGCTTTTTATGTCTAAAAAAAGAAGCTGAGAATAAAGATTTATTTAAGGAAATGTTTTATTTTGACTTAGATAGTCATGTAATTTTCCTTAAACTTTGTTCAAGTGTTCGCTTTGACTATCAAGTATTGGTAGATTGGCTGATTAGCAATGAAACAAATTTTTTGGAATACTTTCTTAAATATTTGAAATTATTAAATTCTAAATTAATCGAGTCAAGTAATTTTGTTGATAGCATTAAAAATAAGCTGAGAGAGTCTCAAGTAAAAATCGAACATTTTAAGAGCGTAGTCAGAATGGAGAGTAGTGAGAAATTGGATTTTGATCAAATGTTCGAAGCACTGAAAACACTTGAGACCAAAATAAGACAATTTAAACGTTCATTTCCTTATAACTGTGAACCTTTGTTGCGTCGATTAGAGACTATTAATTCTTTAATTTAAAACTAATTGATTTCTTAATTAATTGGAAAAAAGTATTTGTTTTTTGTTTCTTAAATAATTATAAAAAAATAAAATTTTCCATTGTATATGTTTAATTTTTGAAAGACTTAAATTTATTTTTTAAACTACTAGACACATGATAGAATCCTGAAAATGATTTACTGTAATATTTGTTAAATTTGCGTAATATTATTAAATTAAAAATTAAGAATTAAAAATTAAAAAATCTTAAATTTACCAAATTTTACCCAATTTTGCAAAATTTTGCGGGTTTTTTCTAGGAAGGTTATAACAATCATTTTAAAAATCCCAAATTAAGTTAAGACTGCTAATTATGTCCGAAATACATTGAAATATTTTGTCATTTAGTTCTTTTCTTTTGAAGTGAATTTTAAAAAACTTAAAGAAAAAGTTGAAAGCTTTTCTGGCGTTAAATTATGTTCCGTTTTTTATTTTGTACCAAATTTCATAAAAGCATATTTTTGGAATGTCGAAAATAATTTATTATTCACCAAATGAAAATAATTGAAAAATATGCATGTAAAAAAATTGGTGTCTTTTTTTGAAAAATATTTTCAATAACTTGGAATACACTTTTAATTGACATGTTATTTTCCCATTAGTTTTTTACAGACAATCATCACTCAATTTAGAAAAAAAAATCAATTATTTTGTAGAGAATCGTCAAATTTATTTTCAATTTCATATTAATTTTTAATCAATCTCAATACGTTATTATTTAATTTAAAATTTTTTAAAAAAAATCAACAAAAGATTAATAAAATTCAAGGTCAAATTTTGTGACAAAAAAGCTTTTTTAGCTTTTTATTATTAAACATAACCTTAATCGTGTTAAATTTGCCAATCACATCATACTGCCATGATGGTCAAATGTGTAAATTAAAATCGAAAGTCAAAAAATCATGTTTTTGTGGATTGAATTTGATTGTTAATTAATTTTTAGTCCAATGGTTAATTAAAGAAAGTATTCATTCAAGGCTAAATTAAATTAAATTTTTATCTTGATAAATCTTGATAAACGAAGATAAATGTAAACCTATATAAATCTTTAATCGGATCTATAATTGATTACTCTTTTCCGTGTCTGAATTCATTTTCAGAGACAAACATTAAAAAAATTCAAGTCTTAAATTATTAGTTGTAAATGAATTAGTTGTATTTAGTCTTTACAATCCACCAAATGTAATTCTGAACTTAGATTTTTTTTTTTTTTTTTTTAAAACAGTTAATAAAAAATGTAGAAACTACATTTTAGGTGGTGATCTAAACGCTAGAACAAAGCAAATAGGCTGCGTAGGGGAAAATGAAAACGGTTTAATGTTGGAAAGAATAATTAATGAGTTAGACTTTTCAGTGATCAATGATAAGCGCCCTACTTTCAATATTTTTAATAAGAATTACTTTGAAATTCTTGATCTTTTTTTAGTTTCAACTTCATTAATTGACAAAATTACCGACTTCAATGTCTTAAATAGTCAAGACATGACTAGTGACCATTTCCCAATCGAAGCACCAATTTTAATGGGCTATCAATTAGAAAATAAATCAACAGCCAAAAAATTTAACTATAAGAAAGCAAACTGGCAATTTTTTAGCGAGATTTTAAATTCCCAAATAGTAAATATCCATGAAAGTTCCCTCAATATAGATCAACTAAATGATAAAATTACAGAAAAAATCATTTCTGCATCACATAAAAGCATTCCTTACCTTTCTCAGAAAATCTACAAGACCAGTCTTCCCCCGAACATTGTTAATCTAATAAAAGAACGTAGGAAAGTAAGAAGAAACTTCCAAAAAACACGCTGTCAAAAGCTCAAGCAAAAATTTAATCAACTTACATTTGAGTTAAAAGCCTCTTTAAAAAAATTCTGGAATAAAAATTGGTTTGATTTTATCGAGAAGATAGGTAAAAAACCACTGACAAGTAGACCATTTTGGAAAAAAATAAATAAATTTAGATCAAAAAAAGGAACAAATTTAATCCCAAATTTGATTTTAAATGACAAGGAATTCAAAACTAATGAAGAAAAGGGAACATGCTTCGGAGAACTCTTATCTTCAATTTTTAGTCCTAATTCTGATTTAATAGATCTTGAAAAAGATTTCGAAATACTCAATTCTAACTCTGAATTCTTTAGAAATTATGATCAGTGTAACTTTAATGAACCAATTTGCTTAAATGAATTAATTATAGCTTTAAAAAGATTGAAAAATGAAGCGGCATCAGGACCTGACCAAATTCATAATTTAATGTTAAAAAACTTACCTAGAAACTCATTAATAGAAATCGTAGAACTTTTTAATTTATCTCTTAGAGAAGGTAAAGTTCCGAAAGCGTGGAAAACTTAGAACATTACTATGATTCAAAAAAAGGCCTCTACTTTACAAGATCCTTTAAATTATAGACCAATTAGTATAACGAGTTGTTTAGGAAAGTTACTGGAACGAATAGTATATTCAAGATTATACAATTTTTTGGAACAAAATTCACTCCTTATCCAGGAGCAGTCTGGATTTAGGAAACACCGGCGAACATCAGATAATCTTTTCTTTTTAATTCAAAAAATTGTAGAATCATTTAATAGAAAAAAAAGAGTTTGCGGCCTGTTTTTTGATATTTCTAAAGCCTTTGATAGAGTTTGGCATGAAGGTTTACTTTTTAAATTGATTAAAATGAATCCACCTCATTACTTGACTAACTGGATTAGATCTTTTTTAGAGTCTAGGACATTTAAGGTAAATGTGAATGATCACCTGAGTGAAGAATATCAAATAACTGCAGGTGTTCCTCAAGGCTCAGTAATTAGTCCTCTTTTATTTAGTATATATATTAATGACATCCCCAAAAGAAACAAAACAAATAATGAATACTCTCTGCTTTTCGCAGATGATCTAGTTACATTCATCATCTATAACAAAAAGGGGAACCTTGAAAATAAGATAAATAAATACACTAACGAACTAGAACAATGGCTTATTAAATGGAAAATGAAGATATCAGTAGAAAAGTCGTGTTCTGTAATCTTTTCCAGGTACAAAAAAGAGAGTGAAAATCTAAACTTAAAAATTTATGGAAACAGAATAGTGAGCCAAAAAGAAATCAAGTTTCTTGGCATTAAATTTGATTCTAAGTTAAACTTTAATAAACTGGTAGACGAAATTAAAGAACGCTGCAATAAAAGGTTAAATATTATTAAGATTTTGTCAAATAAAAAATGGGGTCTTACTCAAAACACACTAGGAAATTTATATAAAACTTTAGTCTGATCAATTTTAGACTATTCTTTTCCTTGCTTAAATTCATTTTCTGAAAATAATATCAAAAAACTACAAGCAATTCAGAATACAGCAGTCAGATCTATCCTTAAGTTAAAATATGATACTCCCTCCAACATGTTGCATCATGAGGCTTTTAATAAACTTAAATTACTAACAGTCTCGAATCGGCTTTTTGAGTTGAGTGAGAGATATGTTGGGACAGGACTGAGTCATTCTACTCCATTGGTGGTCAGACTAGTGGAAGAATACAAACAAGGCTTCGAAACAAGATATATTGAATACCCTACTCCATTGTGTAATTGCTACCTTACTATTTCCTCTTTTTTTCATGAAGCTTCAACTATGTAAACTTCTGTCACATGTAACAATTTATTTCAATATATGTCTTTTAAACTTTCTTTAAATTTTTTTTTTTTTTTTTTTTTTTTTTTTAGCTGATTTACTTTATTTTTATTTTATCTTATTTTATTAACTCTATTTTTATTATTATTTTTTTTTTTTTTTAAACTTTATTCTGAAGGAGCTCTAGCTCGGTACAGAAAACAAATAAATAAATAAATAAAATAATAAAAAACTCAGCAGTTCGTTTTATACTTAAAATAAAATATGATACTCATTCCAATATTGTGCATCATGAGGCCCTTAATAAACTTAAACTCTTAACGGTCTCGAATCGATTCTTTGAACTGAGCGAAAGATATGTAGCGGGAGGACTGCGTCATTTTGTTCCATTGGTTGTCAAGTTGGTTGATGAATATAAAGCGGACTTGAATCAAGATATGTCGAATATCCAACTCCATTGTGTAATTGCTATCCTACTATTTCTTCTTCTTTCTTTCCTGAACTGTTCAATACTTATAAATTTTACACATGTCATTACTTACAATTTGTCTATTTTAACTGTCTTATATTTTATATTTTAACTTACTTTACTTTTATCTTATTTTTTCTTTTCATTTTTATTTTATTTTATTTTTATTGATTTTTGTTTTTATTGATTTTTTATATTTATTTTTTTTTTAATCTGAAGGAGCTTTAGCTCAGCACAGATAATACAAATAAAATAAAAAAAAAACGTGAGCTCAACATTTTGATAAGAATTTTGTCTAGTTTCTGATTCTGCAAAAAAAAAGTAAGGGCTAGGGAGTAAATCGAGGACGAGATACAAAAATAATGTAAAAATGACCAATTTTTCTCATTTTTGACCCCTACACTTGACCGATATATTAAAAAATATATCTATAAGTATACCGTTGTATAGCTGAGTTTATGCGCTTTCAGATTTGGTGCATACTCAATAAATAAAGTCTTTTAAAAATTGACATATTTTTACTTGATTAGATGAAACTTTCGATTTTTTTTTTTCTTTGAGGAGGGGTGGTCAAATATTTTTTTTTTTGACCCCCCACTAAAAAATTGAATTTTCTAGGTTTTCAACTATGCAGATTAATATTTTGTGGTCGAAAACTTGAAATTCAGATAGTGCTGTAGTTTTGCTCTGCGCGAACCTTAATAACATAAGGGCTAAAAAACGAGCAAGAAATTTCGAGTCATTTTAGATGTTTCACTCATTTGCCCAAGTTAGTTGTAAATGAAAGTCTCAAAAAATGTCATAACGTTAAAGAGATTCCTAACTTTGACAAAGACATAACAGCTACAATAACTGCATGGAACGGCAAAAAGATCTTTTGGCCGCCATAATAACTTCACGGAACGGCAAAAAGATCTTTTGGCCACCATAATAACTTCATGGAACGGCAATAGGATCTTTTGGCCAACATAATAACTTCATGGAACGGCAAAAAGATCTTTTGGCCACCATAATAACTTCATGGAACGGCAAAAAGATCTTTTGGCCACCATAATAACTTCATGGAACGGCAATAGGATCTTTTGGCCGCCATAATAACTTCATGGAACGGCAAAAAGATCTTTTGGCCAACATAATAACTTCATGGAACGGCAAAAAGATCTTTTGGCCACCATAATAACTTCATGGAACGGCAAAAAGATCTTTTGGCCACCATAATAACTTCATGGAACGGCAAAAAGATCTTTTGGCCGCCATAATAACTTCATGGAACGGCAATAGGATCTTTTGGCCAACATAATAACTTCATGGAACGGCAAAAAGATCTTTTGGCCACCATAATAACTTCATGGAACGGCAAAAAGATCTTTTGGCCACCATAATAACTTCATGGAACGGCAATAGGATCTTTTGGCCGCCATAATAACTTCATGGAACGGCAAAAAGATCTTTTGGCCACCATAATAACTTCATGGAACGGCAATAGGATCTTTTGGCCAACATAATAACTTCATGGAACGGCAAAAAGATCTTTTGGCCAACATAATAACTTCATGGAACGGCAAAAAGATCTTTTGGCCACCATAATAACTTCATGGAACGGCAAAAAGATCTTTTGGCCACCATAATAACTTCATCGAACGGCAATAGGATCTTTTGGCCGCCATAATAACTTCATGGAACGGCAATAGGATCTTTTGGCCAACATAATAACTTCATGGAACGGCAAAAAGATCTTTTGGCCACCATAATAACTTCATGGAACGGCAAAAAGATCTTTTGGCCACCATAATAACTTCATGGAACGGCAATAGGATCTTTTGGCCAACATAATAACTTCATGGAACGGCAAAAAGATCTTTTGGCCACCATAATAACTTCATGGAACGGCAAAAAGATCTTTTGGCCACCATAATAACTTCATGGAACGGCAATAGGATCTTTTGGCCAACATAATAACTTCATGGAACGGCAAAAAGATCTTTTGGCCACCATAATAACTTCATGGAACGGCAAAAAGATCTTTTGGCCACCATAATAACTTCATGGAACGGCAATAGGATCTTTTGGCCGCCATAATAACTTCATGGAACGGCAAAAAGATCTTTTGGCCACCATAATAACTTCATGGAACGGCAATAGGATCTTTTGGCCGCCATAATAACTTCATGGAACGGCAAAAAGATCTTTTGGCCACCATAATAACTTCATGGAACGGCAATAGGATCTTTTGGCCGCCATAATAACTTCATGGAACGGCAATAGGATCTTTTGGCCAACATAATAACTTCATGGAACGGCAAAAAGATCTTTTGGCCACCATAATAACTTCATGGAACGGCAAAAGGATCTTTTGGCCGCCATAATAACTTCATGGAACGGCAATAGGATCTTTTGGCCAACATAATAACTTCATGGAACGGCAAAAAGATCTTTTGGCCACCATAATAACTTCATGGAACGGCAAAAAGATCTTTTGGCCACCATAATAACTTCATGGAACGGCAATAGGATCTTTTGGCCGCCATAATAACTTCATGGAACGGCAATAGGATCTTTTGGCCAACATAATAACTTCATGGAACGGCAAAAAGATCTTTTGGCCACCATAATAACTTCATGGAACGGCAAAAAGATCTTTTGGCCACCATAATAACTTCATGGAACGGCAATAGGATCTTTTGGCCGCCATAATAACTTCATGGAACGGCAATAGGATCTTTTGGCCAACATAATAACTTCATGGAACGGCAAAAAGATCTTTTGGCCAACATAATAACTTCATGGAACGGCAAAAAGATCTTTTGGCCACCATAATAACTTCATGGAACGGCAAAAAGATCTTTTGGCCGCCATAATAACTTCATGGAACGGCAATAGGATCTTTTGGCCACCATAATAACTTCATGGAACGGCAATAGGATCTTTTGGCCACCATAATAACTTCATGGAACGGCAAAAAGATCTTTTGGCCACCATAATAACTTCATGGAACGGCAATAGGATCTTTTGGCCGCCATAATAACTTCATGGAACGGCAAAAAGATCTTTTGGCCACCATAATAACTTCATGGAACGGCAATAGGATCTTTTGGCCGCCATAATAACTTCATGGAACGGCAATAGGATCTTTTGGCCAACATAATAACTTCATGGAACGGCAAAAAGATCTTTTGGCCAACATAATAACTTCATGGAACGGCAAAAAGATCTTTTGGCCACCATAATAACTTCATGGAACGGCAAAAAGATCTTTTGGCCACCATAATAACTTCATGGAACGGCAATAGGATCTTTTGGCCGCCATAATAACTTCATGGAACGGCAAAAAGATCTTTTGGCCACCATAATAACTTCATGGAACGGCAATAGGATCTTTTGGCCAACATAATAACTTCATGGAACGGCAAAAAGATCTTTTGGCCACCATAATAACTTCATGGAACGGCAAAAAGATCTTTTGGCCGCCATAATAACTTCATGGAACGGCAATAGGATCTTTTGGCCAACATAATAACTTCATGGAACGGCAAAAAGATCTTTTGGCCACCATAATAACTTCATGGAACGGCAAAAAGATCTTTTGGCCACCATAATAACTTCATGGAACGGCAATAGGATCTTTTGGCCGCCATAATAACTTCATGGAACGGCAAAAAGATCTTTTGGCCACCATAATAACTTCATGGAACGGCAATAGGATCTTTTGGCCGCCATAATAACTTCATGGAACGGCAATAGGATCTTTTGGCCAACATAATAACTTCATGGAACGGCAAAAAGATCTTTTGGCCACCATAATAACTTCATGGAACGGCAAAAGGATCTTTTGGCCGCCATAATAACTTCATGGAACGGCAATAGGATCTTTTGGCCAACATAATAACTTCATGGAACGGCAAAAAGATCTTTTGGCCACCATAATAACTTCATGGAACGGCAAAAAGATCTTTTGGCCACCATAATAACTTCATGGAACGGCAATAGGATCTTTTGGCCGCCATAATAACTTCATGGAACGGCAATAGGATCTTTTGGCCAACATAATAACTTCATGGAACGGCAAAAAGATCTTTTGGCCACCATAATAACTTCATGGAACGGCAAAAAGATCTTTTGGCCGCCATAATAACTTCATGGAACGGCGTAAAAACCATGTATCTTTGATCATGACTACATGGAACGGTAAAACTTCAAATATTAATTTTTAAGTCAAAATAACTAAATGTAAGGCTCAACTCTGGACTCAAAAAAATTTTCCTTCTTAATTTGACTATTACTTGGGACTTGTAAACAACTCTTATTTTAAGTGAACAACAATAACCATTGAAATAAACAAAAATCTCAATTAAAAAAATTTCTTTACAGAAAAAAAAACAACCGCTTCACCAACCTTCAGAGCTAATGGCAATATCTTTGCATAAGTACAACCAATCCTTTAGGGTAATCTCGTTTAGAGTACTGGTCAAAAGACTGTTCAAAATGTCGTGTATGTCGTTGACAAGCTTGGGACTGCTTTCTATGTCGAGCATTTTGAAGAGCAAAAACTCTAGACCTCGATCACTAATGAGACACAGCAGCCCACTGGGATGCGTTTGCTGCACATAATCCTTGGCTATTTTGCACACATCAAGCGAATTCTTCTGACACAACTGTCTCAAACAATTGACGCTCACTCTTCTCAGCACAAAATCGTTGCTGACCAGCGAGTCGAGCAGATAGGGCACCAGACTCTTGAGATCAATGAGCGCGGGCGCAAACAAATGCATCTGCTGCAAACACTGAATGGCCTCGGAGTTAATCGCCGCGTCACAATGCTGCTTCATCACTGTGCACGTGATCAAACACGAGCTGCACATGTCTTGGTCGAGCTGAAGCTCGGGGCCCACAAACGTGATCAGCGAGCTCAACAGCTTGCCGAGCCCGATGAACACGTCTCGGTTGGTGAGCGGAATGGTGAGCGCCGACTGCACAATAAACTCGACGCACGGCTCGATAAAATTGCGGAACATGGAGCCGCCCGAGTCAATGATCAAGTAGAGGGCGTGAATGGCCCAGACTTGAACGATGCTCGAGCTGGGACTCTGGGCCATGGCGAACAGGGCCGAGACCGTGGTGGTCATTTGCTGGCCGGCGCCCATCGAGCCCACGTAGCGGTGCAGGCAGCCGAGGCCGAGAGCGTAGCCGGTGCGCGCCGTCACCTCCTGGCTGTTTCTCAGCTTCTCGAAGCAAAATTGGCCCACTTCGCTCACGAACTGAGCGTCGGCGCACACTTGGGCCAGTCGGCCGAGCGCCTCGCCCGCCGCACACCTCAGAATGGCGTTCGAATGGCTGAGCGTGTCCAGCACCAGGTTGAGGGTGGCGCGCCGAATCGGCTCGTCGCCCAAATCACACTTGGCCTCGGCCAAATTCTTCAAGCTGCTCAACACAGCCGTGAATATGTTTATCTGGAGCGGCTGACGATTCGACTTGGTCTGTTTGTGTATCAGCTCGATGAAATGGAGGAGTATTTGGAGCCTGTGCTTGTTGGGACACTTGGGATACATTTGGCCGAATAAGTGGATGGATGCGTCGATGACGGCGACGCCGAGCGGCAGCGCCGACTGGTAGTCGCTTGTGTTCGCGTGTTGATACAAGTATGTGACGTCATGTTCGAATGTTTCGCAGCCGGACGCAGAGAACGGCGCCAGCTGGTCCTCGATCGACTTGTACTCGACATGGTGCAGCGAATTGGAGAACAGGATTGAGTCGTTGGAGTGGCACACAGAGCGAAGCATTGACGTGACTAAATTTGAGTTGGACTGATCGGCCATGGTGAACTCGGCCACTAGTTCGCTCAGCAGCATGCCAAAACTGGCCTCGTAGAGTCGAGTCGGCAAATGGCTCAGCACTTGGTACAGCTTGAGTCTGTACATGGCCGACTGGGCCTTTAGGGTCACGGATTGGTTTAGCTTGAGGATGGCGGGCAGTTGGCACAGAAGCAGAATGGCACACTGGACCGGCTGCACTAATGTTTGACATGTGCTCTCGTCGTCGAGCATGTCGCTGCAATTTTGCAGAAACGAGCTCATGCTTGCCAAAGCGCCCGCTCTGCTCTCCAAACTCAGCTGCCATGTGCTCGCGTCACCTCGTTTTTTCTCCTGCTCGATCTGCTCCAAGTCACTGGGCAGTGTTAGTGTCCACAGTTTTCTGATTCGATTGAAGTGTTTGCGCACCAGGCCGCCGCCAACTGTCATGAACGCTGCGATCAGCATCCAGCCAATGTTAGTCTTTTGCATGGCCAAATTTACATTTGAACTTTGGGACGCACTGCGCAACAACTCTTCGCCAATGTTGTAGCCTAGTTTTGGCTTGAGGCTTGGCACGCCCAACGGACACTGGTTTATGGCGCCCATGAGAGCTGAGCACGCGTAACCGTAGCCAGTGAGCGCGTCAGACGAATTGCGAATGAGAGACAGCTTGTCCATGCACGTGTCCAGAAGAGACGACATGAGTGATGGCAGCGAATTGGTCAGCGCACGCAAACACCATGCTGTCATGCATTTGACGCCCGCGTGCGCATGCAACAGCGTGTTGAACAGCTTGGCGACCAATTTATTGTCTTCGGACACAAGTATCGAACACGAAGTGTTCAGCGTTCTCAAAATGCAGCTGAGCTCGTGCAGCGCACAAATTAGAATGTGCTGGCTGTTCGGGGTTGCATTGAGCTTTTCGATTAGATGCATGAGCACAATGGCTGCTTGTAGTTGCACTTTTTCGTTCAGCATTCCGCCCACAATCGAGCGCAAAATGAACTGAACACATTTGCGCGAGTACACAGCGTCCAAGTGACTCTGCACTGATTTTGTGTTATTGACCAAATTGAGCACGTGACCTAAAAATAAATTGAGATTTTTTTCCAGCCAAGTGGCGCCCAGCAAATTGGCCAGCTGAACATAGGCATAGGTGAGGCCGATGCGCATCTCGCGGCTGCTCGACACCGAGCCAGAGCCCGCCTGCTGCATCCCACCTTCCGAGCTTTGACTTTGCTGCGACTCGCTGCTCAAAGAACTCGAGCTGTTCGAGTTCGGCAGTGTCACATTGCGCACCAAATTGAAGCCGCTGAACGACGCGCTCGTTTTATTAAAACCATTGGCCAACAAAGCTAAATAGTTGCCGATTTTGCCACACTGACTTGTCTGCTTGTGTTTGCCATTGGGCGATTTTTCTTCGCCACTCATCGACTGTCTGTCCGCGCTCGCAATCGCGTAGTAGACCAGCTGAGCCAAGTACACGCTTGTTTGAACTCGCACGTCAAAGTTGGAGCTGTCCAAGGCCTTGAGGCCGAGCTGAACACTTGACTCGAGCTCGTTGGACACGCCGGAGCTGGACGGAGCGCTCGAGCTCGACGACGCGTACAAAAACGAGCAGTGCTTTATCATTTCGGACAGGGACTTGATGGCCGCTGAGCGGACGTTCATGTTGCGGTCCTGGCACAGCGGTTTCAGCTGCTTGAATATGTCCTTGTGGCTGGTGGCGCCGGCGCTGGCCAGACCGGTTATGATCGCTTCGTATGTGTGCACTATTTCGATGCGCAGCTGCGACTCGGCGCTCTTCATGCACTTGAACAAAATTTGACATGTGTCCTGGTACATTGTGCCGCAAGTGCGACCCAGCTGCTCATAGAGCCGTTTGAGACACGCCAACGAGCACAGCTTGGCCATTTGTTGAAGCTGAGTCTCGTCCTTTGATTTGAGAGTCTCGTTGCATTTTTCTATTGTGGAGTAGAGCGACAAAAAGTCGCCGTGCGAGTAAAGGCTGGCGATTGTGTTGGCAATGAGGCTGCGGACGGCCGGGCCCGGAAATTGATTGAATAGAATGAAGAGTTGCTGCACCAGCTTTTCTTGTTGCTGTTTGAGCAGGGGTTTTTGGATGCGGCCTATTTTTGTGTCCACGCTCAGCAGCCAGTCGTGGAGGTAGAGCGGACGCTTTTTGTGACAGATTATCTGGTCCAGCAGGCTGTCGTTTAGAATCAAGGTGTCGCTATCCGACAGCGTTTTATTCAATTGATTTTCTATCGATTGTGCTCTTGAGTCCATTTTTAGATTTTTTTTTTTTAGACAAAATTAAATTTAAATTAGAAAAAAATAAATAATCTAAAATTTTATTAATTAAAAATTTTGAATAATAAATTTAGAAATGTATCAAAAAAATTATTTCTTTCAGCGTTTGTGTTGACCTGAGTATGGTAATATTTAATTTAATTAAGGCAAGTTGAAAAGTGAAAAAAAAAATTTTTTATTCGAGTTTGTTTTAAAGATTAGGGGAAGATGGGCCAAAATTTGTCATTTTAAATCGATTTTTGATTATTTGTTATTATTTGTTCGCTGAATTAATAAAATATGCAAATTTATTATAATAATGCTAAATTATATATTTCAGTTAAATATCGTTCGGATTTATGTTTGGAAATTAATGCAAGTTCCAAGCAAAATCTACTTAAGCACCTTGTAGGTGCAATTTGTGGTAGGAAGTTTGAAAAAAATTAAAATGACATTTTATTTGTCTTGTAAGTTAATTATTGAAAAGTTTTCTGTATTAGCTGACCAAATTGATGATGGGTGAATTTTAAGCAAGACAACTGTAAAATTTAAGTTATTGGTAAAATTTGGACTTCATATTTTATAAGGAAGATGATTAAGAAAAAAATTTTTTTATAACCTTTTGAGTTTTTTTCTTTGAGTATAAAATCAGAGTTAGTTAAAAGTCCCAAATTTAAGTCCAAATAATTTTTAAAGATGTCCAAGGCTGGACTTTTGATTTCTTCAAAATGAAAAAAACCGATTCAGTCTTTGTAGAACCAGAAGACCATTTTTTACTCAAGAAGTTTTATTCGGTAAAAGCTCTGACAAGACGCTGGCAAATGCAGGAATTTTATAACATCATTAATTTAGCTGGCATCAATAGCTGGATTTTATACAAGAGTGTGAATAAATGCAACATTTCAAGACGAGATTTTTTGATCAAACTCATCGAAGAAATCAAAAGTAATTACAAAAAACTTCAGCTCCAACGTCATCTGGCACCCCTAAGAGCGCCCGTAAAAGGGTTTTGAGTCAAGAAAATCAAGTGAATTTATCTCCTAAACGTGTGTCATATCAATGTCGTTTATGTGGTAATTATAAATCGACAAATTTTTGTCAAATTTTAAGAAAGCATTGTGAGGATTTTGTACAATAAAAGTAGAGAGTATTTTGTATTCGTGGGTGTTTTTTTTAAAGTCAAAGAGACTAAAATTTAATAATTTATCATTTTTACTCAATAATTTCAATAAATTTAAAGATAAAATATATGATTTATCCTTTATTTTTTATAGTGAGTAATTTTGACTCGTTTTGGTGCTTTTAGTAGAATCTACTTGTTTTTGCACAAAGACATAATTTTAAATGAATTTAATTAATGTTAAAAATATTTTTAATTTTTATCCTAAAAAAAAATTCATGCTCATTTAAAAAAATTGAGTTGATTTTTAGAGACCAAAAATCAAAAAGAGTCATTTTGACTCGATGGCGCTTCTGGTGTTAAAACTTAAAAGAATAAAAACGTAGAATTTAATTAAATTAACGTGGAAACATAGAAAAAATAAAATATAGAACAATTTAAGCGATTTTGTAAGAATATAAATTACATTTAGTAAATTAATTTACAAAAAGATTAAAATAAAAGAGAATAAAGAAAAAAATTAAAAAAAAAACAATTAGATTATTAATTTAAAGTCATAAATTTTCTATATCTTGTTTTTTTACGTTTAAAAATATACTATGCTTTGGCTTTCTATGTTATTTTTCTATGTTAATTGATTTTTTACGTTTTCCTTTTTCCAATGTTTTTTCGTTTAAGATAATTTTAATGTTTTAATACACAGCCAAAAATTCATTTTACCACTATTTTATTCATTTATTTTAAACTAAAGGCTCAATAATTATTTTTTTTTAAAAGCACTATATACAAATCATTTTTTCAAAATAATATCTCTTAATTACTTTAAATTTTTTGCCAAATAAAGCTAAATTTATCTCAAATTATTTAAATTTCGACACTCAAAAATTTATTTAAATCACCATAAAAAATCACTTTTAGTAGTAGTAGTAGAAGTAGTAGTAGTTTCGACTGTAGCTGGCTAGCCAGCGAGTGTGCTAAAAAGGCACACTAAGACAGCTGATGAGATTGATTGCTGCTCACCCAGATATCAATGCCTGCTTTAAAGCTGTTAACATTGAGGGTTTCAACTAATTGATTTGGCAGCGAGTTCCATTTGCTAGCGGTTCTATTGAAAAATAGTTATCTCTATGTTGGAGCCTCGAAATTTCTTTGTGATATTTGAAGCAATGACCGTAGCATTAAAATTGTTGCCTTTTTCAACCAATTCTATTCCATGCATCTCCTCTAGGAAATGAGATATATTCGATTTCATAATAAGTATTCGACTATTTCTTTTCTCTTCTCTAGGTACATAACTTTAATTTTTTTATTTTTTTTTATTTATTTGATTACCTGTACCGAGCTAATGCTCCTTCAGAATAAAAATATAAAAAAAAAGGATAAATAAGTCTAAAAAGAAGTAATAAAAAGAAACTTAAAAACGATATGTCGAAAAAGCTAGAGGTTAGACATGTTTATTATTATTATTTATTTGTATTATCTGTGCCGAGCTAAAGCTCCTTCAGATTAAAAAAAAAATAAAAATAAAAAATCAATAAAAATAAAATAAAATAAAAATGTAAAGAAAAATTAAGATAAAAATAAAGTAAATTAAAATATAAAATATAAGACAGTTAATATAAACAAATTGTAAGTAATGACAGATGTAAAATTTTTAAGTATTGAACAGTTTTGGAAAGTAAGATATCAATTACACAATGGAGTCGGGTATTCGACATATCTTGATTCAAATCCGCTTTATATTCATCAACCAGCCTGACAACCAATGGAACAAAATGACGCAGTCCTCCCGCTACATATCTTTCGCTCAATTCAAAGAATCGATTCGAGACCGTTAAGAGTTTAAGTTTATTAAGGGCCTCATGATGCACAATATTGGAATGAGTATCATATTTCATTTTAAGTATATAACGAACTGCTGAGTTTTTTAAGACTTGAATTTTTTTAATGTTTGCCTCTGAAAATGAATTCAGACACGGAAAAGAGTAATCAATTATAGATCCGATTAAAGATTTATATAGGTTTCCTAGTGTGTAATAGTTAAGATCCTATTTTTTATTTGACAATATTTTTATTAAGTTTAACCGTGAACTACAACGCTGTTTTATTTCATCAACCATTGGGGTAAAGTTTAATTTTTAATCAAATTTTATACCTAAGAACTTGATTTCATTTTTACTCTCAATTTTATTTTCATATATCTTTAAGTTTAAGTCAATATTTTTCTTATTATATTTAGTGAAGACAATATAGCAAGACTTTGACAGATATTTTCATCTTCCACTTGAAGAGCCATTTTTCTAATTCGTCTTAGTATTTGTTTATCTTATTCTCTAGATTTCCTTTTTTCTTTAAAATGAAGAATGTGACCAAGTCATCATCAAAAAGAAGAGAGTATTCACTATTTGTTTTATTTCTTTTAGGTAAATCGTTGATAAAAATACTAAAAAGTAATGGACTTATTACTGAGCCTTGAGGAACACCTGCAGCAATAAGGTATTCATCACTAATATGACCATTTACATTTACTTTAAATGATTTTGAGTCTAAGAATGAATTAATCCAATGTATTAGGTAAGGGGGAAGGTTCATTTCTATTATTTTATAAATGAGACCATCATACCAAACCTTATCAAACTCTTTTGAGATATCAAAAAATAGAGAACAAACTTTTTCGTTCTATTTAATGATTCTACAATTTTTTGAATAAGGAAGAATAGATTATCAGCCGTTCGTCGATTTTTTCTATAACCTGATTGTTCCTGAATTAATAAGAATATTGTTCTTAACAACTATATAATCTTGAGTAGTCTATACGTTCTAGACAGCTTTCCTAGACAGCTTGTCATACTGATTGATCGGTAGTAAGCTGGGTCTTGTGTTAAAATTGACTTTTTAGGTATCATAGTAATGTCAGCAGATTACCATGCATTCGGGATTTTACTTTCTCTTAGACTTAAGCTAAAGAGATAAATAATTTTTGATCGAAACTTTATAATTTTTTTCCAGAATGGTCTACTTGAAAGCGGATTTTTTCCAATTTTTTTAATAAAATCAGACAAGTTTTGATTCAAAAAATTTTTTAATCTGATTCTTAACTCTGAAGTCATTTGATTGAATCTTTTTTAGTATTTCGACAACGAGTTTTTGAAATATTCTTATTATTTAATTATTTTCCTGTGTTCCTTAATTATACTTACTAAGTTCATTGGGAGTATTGTTTTTAAAATTTTATGTGTTTGATATAGAATGCTTTTTTGAGCTGCAGAAATTATTTTTTGGGTAATTTCTTCATTTAGTTCGTCAATTAATGCTGAATTTGATGCTAAGTTTTGAATTTAGCCTTTAAGAATCTCACGAAATAAAAAACAATTTGATTTCTTATAGTTTAGCTTCTTTGGTTGTTTTTTAGGGATAATTGAGTAGTCAAAAGATATAAATGCCTCAATTGGAAAATGAACACTGGTCATATCTTGACTATTGAAAACCCTTAAATCAGTGATTTTATCAATTAATGAAGATGAAACTAATAATAAATCAAGAATTTCAAAATATTCCCTATTGAATATGTTAAAGGTTGGACACTCATTATTATTATATTATTGAAATTAAGCTCATTAAAAATGCTATCTAAAATGATTCCATTTTCGTTTTCTTCTTTGCAACATATTTGTCTTGTTTTGGCGTTTAAGTCACTCCCCGAGAACATAATCTTTAAAATTCCTATTTATCTATTCAAATATATTAAAATTTAGAAATTTTTTAGGTGGATTATTTAAAATGAAAATATATAATTGATCTTTTCCCGGATTTATTTTGAAACAAAGCAATTCAGAAGAAAATTCATCATACGAAAAGTCTTGGACAAACTCTAATTCTTCCTTTACTTAAGTTGCTACTCCTCCTTCATGCTTATTGTGTGTTTAAGTTATTGATTTTTAAATTTTAAAATCTTAAAAAAATATTTGATTGTCTCGAATCAATTTTTATTTTAATAAGCAATGCAATATCTGGGGAAAATTGAGCCAAGAAATTCCCAAGAGGTTGATCTTGCTTGGAAGGAGAGAACAATTCTAATGTGTAGTTACTAGCCTTGCTTTAATAATGGATTTTGTTCTTAAAATTTATATTTATGTCTAATGTTTCAGTTCATTCTAATTTTTCTTCAAAGTGTTTTGACTGGAAGTTTGCTGAGTGACTACGTTCGATGATTGATCTACTTGATTTAATTATTCATTAGTTGAACTGTTTGATTCAGACTCGAAAGTATTGATCCTTTCATCTTCTGAGACAAGAAATGGTTTCTTTGATTCTTTTTCTTGTGTATCAGATTCGGAATATCTTTTGATTGGATTTTTGGTTTGAAAAATAGTTTCTTTCTCATTCTTTCTTTCTCATTTTGATCATTTGAGCGGACATTGACAGGTGTCTGACTTTTTGGTAGAAAATCGTTAAAATGACTAACCAAATGGTCTTCTGGGTAGAGTTAACACTGGAGTTTTAAGATCTTGGGGGCTAAATTGGGATAATACGTCATTGAAATTAGTTGGTTGTTATCTAGGCGTTTTAGGCATTATATTTTCATCATTATCTTTTTGTTCAGCTTCGATTATTGATTGGGTTTCTTTTTAGTTAATGTAAAGATCATTTAAGTCAATCATTTTCTCTCTAGCAACTTAAACTTTTCGGCTATTTAGCATTTTTGTGTTTCAAAATTACACTTTGCGAAAAGTGTCATCAGAAAGGACACTTTTCACAAAGTGTATCTTTGACAGGACATTTCGCTATGTTGTGTCCTCATCAAAAATAGCATTTCTGCTTTTGTCCGACAATTCTACCAACACACTTTAAGTCATTCATTACTGTAGGGCCAAACAAGCTTCCAATAATGTTTTCAACTTCTTTTGGAAAAGAAAAGGCAAAGGAAATATTCTTTTGAAAATTTTCATTCATATTTTCAAAATCTCTTGGGCAGACACGATAAGCCAACTTGCTTCTAATGCATAAGAAGTTTGATTTAAATAATTAAAGGTTTTGATGAGTAATTATTTTTCCTCGCGATAGAGCATAATTTCTAATTCCAAACTAGCTACAGATGTCCTAATTTTATATCGACAAGATGTGGATTTGTCTTAACAAGATCAAATATGATCTCATGATCAAAATTAGAAATAAGTGGAGTTTTTGTTACAGGTACTGTTCTGGAAGGAAATGAATCTTTAAAAATATTACAAAAGTAAATTAGAGAAATTTAATAAGTGAAAATTAGTTTCAGAAATAATGTAATTTTAGAATATTATATAAAACTTATACATAAACATATTGAAATTTCATATTTTTTATACTTTTGCAATCTTGTGATCATACTTTCACATTTAAAAAAATTGAGTGTTAAGTGTGAGTGTAAGTGTTACACTCACACTCAACACTTACACTTGTACACTTAAAAAAATTAAGTGTTACACTCAGTCAAACACTTAATACACTTAAAAAAAATTAAGCGTAAAGATTAAAATTTTTATAAAATATTTCCAAAATAATTTTCATTAATAAAATATAATTCAAAAATTAAATGTTTCCAAAAAATAAATATAATTTTAATAAAATAACCAAATATTTCATTTATCCAGCATGTTAATTTTTTTTTAAAATACTTTTGCATGTAAAATTACAAATTTTAATCATGCAATTCCATCAAAAAATGTAAGAGAAAAAAAAGATGTCAAATCGATTTTAATTTTATTTATTCAAATTTGTCAAATATAAGAACAATATAATATCAGGTCATTCTAAATAATTATCTATTCTAGTAACTAGTAACTACTTTATGATCTAATTTACTAATATTGGAATACTTATTTTATTCATATTTAATGTATTATTTTATTCCTTATTTTAATCTTAAATAACGATCCGTCTCAAAAACAACAAGTTCAAAATACACAATCAAATGATATTAGTCAAATTCAAAGAAGACCTTTTAACAAAGAAAATCAAGTTTTTAGAGCCTTTATACGGTCAAGATCTTACGAGACAGAAAATGATAGAGCGAGACTTGACAATATTGACAAAATTGGGCGAGAAAAAGAGATATTTTTTGATATCATAAACGAACAAAGCGAATTATGTAATCAACTCAATCCTTCTTGAACAAAAATTCCCAAAGACTTCCAATACTGAGTGAAATAGCTAGAAAGTTTTTTTCAATTTCAGTGTCAAGTGCCTTTATAGAACGATATTTTAGTGTTTGTGGTATTATCAGTAGCAAAAGACACTGAAACATTAACTCCAAGAATTTTATCCTAAAAGCAGTTATCAGAGTAAATGTTGACTTGCTTGAAAAATGAGATATTTGGTTATTTTATTAAAATTATATTTATTTTTTGCGAAACATTTAATTTTTGACTTAAATTTTATTAATGAAAATTATTTTGGAAATATTTAAAAAAAAATTTTAATCTGTACACTTAATTTTTTTTAAGTGTACAAGTGTAAGTGTAACACTTACACTCACACTTAACACTTAATATTTTTTAAGTGTGAAAGTATGCTTGTGATATACCTAATAGTCTTCAATATCTTAAAAATAAAGCTTCGAAACCAGATTCTTCAATTTTAATTTAAATATAAATTGCTATGTTGGAAATTCTAATTTGCATGAAAGACTTAAGCATGATTTGCTTCACACTTCTTAAGCATGATTTTCTGGCATACTCGTATATAGCCAGTTGTCAAAAAATATTAACTTTCACCAGAGTGCCTGAATTATTCTGTTTCGGCAAAAGGAGAAAAAGTTATTGATTTTGTAAAAAAAACTATCAAAAATTCGAAAAACAAAATTAATTTTATCAAAAAATTTTTTTATTTAAATTATAACTGAACCCTCCTATTTTGAAAAAATAATATCACTTAAGGTATTGGACTTCATGACGACGTATGATATCGAGCCTAGAGCGAACACTCTTGACATGGTCTTTTACAACCTTTGGGTCGATATTGCTCAGGCAACCGCGAATTTTGTTTTCGAGTTGCCTAAGATTTTTTACCTTCCAATCACCCTTATAAACTTGAGCTTTCAAATTTCCCCAAAAATCTTCAATTGGCCGTGCCTTTGGTATGTTTGCTAGATTCACTTCTTTAGCAACATACCTTATATTTTTATCTAACATATAAATCTGTTCCATATTAGCATAATGAGATGACGATAAGTCAGGCCAAAATACATAATCGCCATCCTGATAATATTCTTAAATACTATTGCAATTTAAGTAAAAGTAAATTTTTAATTTCTGCAAAACTTTGCAAAAATTTAGTTGATTCTAAATTATCCATCATCATTGTGTTTTAAGCACTTTTTATTTTATTAATTTGAGGGTAACCTCAGGCTCCACAAGAATGGATCAAAGTCCTTCTTTTTATCTAGCCCTTTTTGCCTTCCAATCACCCTTATAAACTTCAGCTTGAAACTGACCAAAAGGAGAAAAAGTTATATAAAAAACTCTCAAAAATTGGAAAATCTTATAATTGAGTTTAAAAAATACAATCAATGAATATTTTTTTACCCTTTATTAGGTCTCCTTATATTTAAGCATATTTAAGTTCACTTATCTTAGCGTAAGTTTTTGATCTAAGTCCGCTTTCATATTCTCGTATGAATAACTATTAGTCTCAGAATCAATATTTTGCAGCAAAAAATAAGCTTCCTTAGTTTTTATGATTTCAGAAAAATTAGTTTAATAGTAAGTAATATTTTTATTTTCTTGTATATCATTTACCGGATCAGTATTTTCCATTTATTTGTAGTATTTGATAATGATGATTAATTTATATCAAGAGACTTTATTAAAATTTAACAATACTAAAGTAATTCTTCAGTTATAATATTTTGAATATTTTTTTTCCTTTTTAAAATATAAAAATAAATTTATTATTGTTACAGATTATTAAACATATGTAATGAAGTCTATAACTCTGTATTTCATTATGCCAATTATAAATACTTTCTTAAATTTTTCATTTAATTATTTTAACTATATTTTATTATTAATTGAAATATTTAAAATTTTATTAAATTTAATGTTAATTATTGTTTTAATTTTATTTTATTCTGGAGGCGCCTAAGCTCGATAAAAAAAAGAAAATGATAATAACTATTGATGATACCCAGCAACAAAAAATTTAAAAATATAATTGATAATCAGAAGATTAATTATAATTCAAGATCATTTAAAGATTAAATCAAAAGGATATAAATTGATGGAAAAAAAAAAAAATAAAACTCTGGAAAAATTATAAAAAATAAAATTATATAACAAAGAAAAAAGAACACTCAAATTTAAATTTAGAAATTAGAAATATTTAACTAAAAGAAACACGAATGTAGAATCGTAAACAATTAAAATTAAAATTAGGAAAATGCAAAAATAAATATGAAATTAAAGTTCTTTCTAAATGATTTTAAAGAAGAAACAAACAAACCATAAAAAAAATTAATAAAATACGAAATAACATTAAAAAAAAAAACTATAAAAAGGAAAAATCCTCAAAAAGAAACCAAAATATAAAGATTTCAAAAAAATGAAAGTGGTCAATAATTATCTGCAATGTTCTATAATATTTTTAACATGGTCATTGATTTCAGGAAATCCAAATACTGAATCAACAGCCACTTCTGTAGATCCAAATACTGAATCAACTGACACTTCTGTAGATCCAAATACTGAATCAACTGCCACTTCTGTAGATCCAAATACTGAATCAACTGCCATTTCTGTAGATCCAAATACAGAATCAACTGACACTTCAGGAGATCCAAATACTGAATCGACTGCTACTACTGGAAATCCAAATACGGAATCAACTGAGAATACGGGCGATCCAAATACTGAATCAACTATCACTTCTTTAGATCCAAAAACTGAATCGACTGCTACAACTGGAAATCCAAATACTGAATCAACAGCCACTTCTGTAGATCCAAATACTGAATCAACTGCCACTTCTGTAGATCCAAATACTGAATCAACTGCCATTTCTGTAGATCCAAATACTGAATCAACTGCCACTTCTGTAGATCCAAATACTGAATCAACTGCCACTTCTGTAGATCCAAATACTGAATCAACTATCACTTCTTTAGATCCAAATACTGAATCAACTATCACTTCTTTAGATCCAAATACTGAATCAACATCCACTTCTGTAGATCCAAATACAGAATCAACTGACATTTCTGTAGATCCAAATACTGAATCAACTGCCACTTCTGTAGATCCAAATACTGAATCAACAGCCATTTCTGTAGATCCAAATACTGAATCAACTATCACTTCTTTAGATCCAAATACTGAATCAACTGCCACTTCTGTAGATCCAAATACTGAATCAACTGCCATTTCTGTAGATCCAAATACAGAATCAACTGACACTTCAGGAGATCCAAATACTGAATCGACTGCTACTACTGGAAATCCAAATACGGAATCAACTGAGAATACGGGCGATCCAAATACTGAATCAACTATCACTTCTTTAGATCCAAAAACTGAATCGACTGCTACAACTGGAAATCCAAATACTGAATCAACAGCCACTTCTGTAGATCCAAATACTGAATCAACTGCCACTTCTGTAGATCCAAATACTGAATCAACTGCCATTTCTGTAGATCCAAATACTGAATCAACTGCCACTTCTGTAGATCCAAATACTGAATCAACTGCCACTTCTGTAGATCCAAATACTGAATCAACTATCACTTCTTTAGATCCAAATACTGAATCAACTATCACTTCTTTAGATCCAAATACTGAATCAACATCCACTTCTGTAGATCCAAATACAGAATCAACTGCCATTTCTGTAGATCCAAATACTGAATCAACATCCACTTCTGTAGATCCAAATACAGAATCAACTGCCATTTCTGTAGATCCAAATACTGAATCAACAGCCATTTCTGTAGATCCAAATACTGAATCAACTATCACTTCTTTAGATCCAAATACTGAATCAACTGCCACTTCTGTAGATCCAAATACTGAATCAACTATCACTTCTTTAGATCCAAATACTGAATCAACATCCACTTCTGTAGATCCAAATACAGAATCAACTGACATTTCTGTAGATCCAAATACTGAATCAACAGCCATTTCTGTAGATCCAAATTCTGAATCAACTATCACTTCTTTAGATCCAAATACTGAATCGACTGCTACAACTGGAAATCCAAATACTGAATCAACTGCTACAACTGGAAATCCAAATACTGAATCAACATCCATTTCTGTAGATCCAAATACAGAATCAACTGACACTTCAGGATATCCAAATACTGAATCGACTGCTTCAACTGGAAATCCAAATATGGAATCAACTGAGAATACGGGAAATCCAAATACTGAATCAACTGACACTTCAGGAGATCCAAATACTGAATCGACTGCTTCAACTGGAAATCCAAATATGGAATCAACTGAGAATACGGGAAATCCAAATACTGAATCAACTATCACTTCTTTAGATCCAAAAACTGAATCGACTGCTACAACTGGAAATCCAAATACTGAATCAACATCCACTTCTGTAGATCCAAATACTGAATCAACTGCCACTTCTGTAGATCCAAATACTGAATCAACAGCCACTTCTGTAGATCCAAATACTGAATCAACTGCCACTTCTGTAGATCCAAATACTGAATCAACAGCCATTTCTGTAGATTCAAATACTGAATCAACTATCACTTCTTTAGATCCAAATACTGAATCAACATCCACTTCTGTAGATCCAAATACAGAATCAACTGACATTTCTGTAGATCCAAATACTGAATCACCTGCCACTTTTGTAGATCCAAATACTGAATCAACAGCCATTTCTGTAGATCCAAATACTGAATCAACTGCCACTTCTGTAGATCCAAATACTGAATCAACTGCCACTTCTGTAGATCCAAATACTGAATCAACAGCCACTTCTGTAGATCCAAATACTGAATCAACTGCCACTTCTGTAGATCCAAATACTGAATCAACTATCACTTCTTTAGATCCAAATACTGAATCAACTATCACTTCTTTAGATCCAAATACTGAATCAACATCCACTTCTGTAGATCCAAATTCTGAATCAACTATCACTTCTTTAGATCCAAATACTGAATCAACTGCCACTTCTGTAGATCCAAATACTGAATCAACTGCCACTTCTGTAGATCCAAATACTGAATCAACTATCACTTCTTTAGATCCAAATACTGAATCAACTATCACTTCTTTAGATCCAAATACTGAATCAACATCCACTTCTGTAGATCCAAATTCTGAATCAACTATCACTTCTTTAGATCCAAATACTGAATCGACTGCTACAACTGGAAATCCAAATACTGAATCAACTGCTACAACTGGAAATCCAAATACTGAATCAACATCCATTTCTGTAGATCCAAATACAGAATCAACTGACACTTCAGGATATCCAAATACTGAATCGACTGCTTCAACTGGAAATCCAAATATGGAATCAACTGAGAATACGGGAAATCCAAATACTGAATCAACTGACACTTCAGGAGATCCAAATACTGAATCGACTGCTTCAACTGGAAATCCAAATATGGAATCAACTGAGAATACGGGAAATCCAAATACTGAATCAACTATCACTTCTTTAGATCCAAAAACTGAATCGACTGCTACAACTGGAAATCCAAATACTGAATCAACATCCACTTCTGTAGATCCAAATACTGAATCAACTGCCACTTCTGTAGATCCAAATACTGAATCAACAGCCACTTCTGTAGATCCAAATACTGAATCAACTGCCACTTCTGTAGATCCAAATACTGAATCAACAGCCATTTCTGTAGATCCAAATACTGAATCAACTATCACTTCTTTAGATCCAAATACTGAATCAACATCCACTTCTGTAGATCCAAATACAGAATCAACTGACATTTCTGTAGATCCAAATACTGAATCACCTGCCACTTTTGTAGATCCAAATACTGAATCAACAGCCATTTCTGTAGATCCAAATACTGAATCAACTGCCACTTCTGTAGATCCAAATACTGAATCAACTGCCACTTCTGTAGATCCAAATACTGAATCAACAGCCACTTCTGTAGATCCAAATACTGAATCAACTGCCACTTCTGTAGATCCAAATACTGAATCAACTATCACTTCTTTAGATCCAAATACTGAATCAACTATCACTTCTTTAGATCCAAATACTGAATCAACATCCACTTCTGTAGATCCAAATACAGAATCAACTGACATTTCTGTAGATCCAAATACTGAATCAACAGCCATTTCTGTAGATCCAAATACTGAATCAACTATCACTTCTTTAGATCCAAATACTGAATCGACTGCTACAACTGGAAATCCAAATACTGAATCAACTGACACTTCTGTAGATCCAAATACTGAATCAACATCCACTTCTGCAGATCCAAATACTGAATCAACTATCACTTCTTAAGATCCAAATACTGAATCAACTGCCATTTCTGTAGATCGAAATACAGAATCAACTGACACTTCAGGAGATCCAAATACTGAATCGACTGCTACAACTGGAAATCCAAATACGGAATCAACTGAGACTAGGGGAAATCCAAATACTTTATCAACAGCCATTTCTGTGGATCCAAATACTGAATCAACTGACACTTCAGGAGATCCAAATACTGAATCAACTGCTACAACTGGAAATCCAAATACGAAATCAACTGAGACCACGGGAAATCCAAATACTGAATCAACAGCCACTTCGGTAGATCCAAATACTGAATCAACAGCCACTTCCGCAGATCCAAATACTGAATCAACTGCCACTTCTGTAGATCCAAATACTGAATCAACTGCCACTTCTGTAGATCCAAATACTGAATCAACTATCACTTCTTTAGATCCAAATACTGAATCGACTGCTACAACTGGAAATCCAAATACTGAATCTACTGATACTTCTGTAGATCCAAATACTGAATCAACATCCACTTCTGCAGATCCAATTACAGAATCAACTGACACTTCAGGAGATCCAAAAACTGAATCGACTGCTACAACTGGAAATCCAAATACGGAATCAACTGAGAATACGGGAAATCCAAATACTGAATCAACTATCACTTCTTTAGATCCAAATACTGAATCAACTGAGACTACGGGAAATCCAAATACTGAATCAACAGCCATTTCTGTAGATCCAAATACTGAATCAACTATCACTTCTTTAGATCCAAATACTGAATCGACTGCTACAACTGGAAATCCAAATACTGAATCAACTGACACTTCTGTAGATCCAAATACTGAATCAACATCAACTTCTGCAGATCCAAATACAGAATCAACTGACACTTCAGGAGATCCAAATACTGAATCAACTGCTACACCTGGAAATCCAAATACGGAATCAACTGAGAATACGGGAAATCCAAATACTGAATCAACTTTCACTTCTTTAGATCCAAAAACTGAATCGACTGCTACAACTGGAAATCCAAATACTGAATCAACATCCACTTCTGTAGATCCAAATACTGAATCAACTGCCACTTCTGTAGATCCAAATACTGAATCAACAGCCACTTCTGTAGATCCAAATACTGAATCAACTGCCACTTCTGTAGATCCAAATACTGAATCAACTGCCATTTCTGTAGTTTCAAATACTGAATCAACAGCAATTTCTTTAGATCCAAATACTGAATCAACTGCCACTTCTGTAGATCCAAATACTGAATCAACTATCACTTCTTTAGATCCAAATACTGAATCGACTGCTACAACTGGAAATCCAAATACTGAATCTACTGATACTTCTGTAGATCCAAATACTGAATCAACATCCACTTCTGCAGATCCAATTACAGAATCAACTGACACTTCAGGAGATCCAAAAACTGAATCGACTGCTACAACTGGAAATCCAAATACGGAATCAACTGAGAATACGGGAAATCCAAATACTGAATCAACTATCACTTCTTTAGATCCAAATACTGAATCAACTGAGACTACGGGAAATCCAAATACTGAATCAACAGCCATTTCTGTAGATTCAAATACTGAATCAACTATCACTTCTTTAGATCCAAATACTGAATCGACTGCTACAACTGGAAATCCAAATACTGAATCAACTGACACTTCTGTAGATCCTAATACTGAATTAACATCAACTTCTGCAGATCCAAATACAGAATCAATTGACACTTCAGGAGATCCAAATACTGAATCAACTGCTACAACTGGAAATCCAAATACGGAATCAACTGAGAATACGGGAAATCCAAATACTGAATCAACTTTCACTTCTTTAGATCCAAAAACTGAATCGACTGCTACAACTGGAAATCCAAATACTGAATCAACATCCACTTCTGTAGATCCAAATACTGAATCAACTGCCACTTCTGTAGATCCAAATACTGAATCAACAGCCACTTCTGTAGATCCAAATACTGAATCAACTGCCACTTCTGTAGATCCAAATACTGAATCAACTGCCATTTCTGTAGTTTCAAATACTGAATCAACAGCAATTTCTTTAGATCCAAATACTGAATCAACTGCCACTTCTGTAGATCCAAATACTGAATCAACATCCACTTCTGCAGATCCAATTACAGAATCAACTGACACTTCAGGAGATCCAAAAACTGAATCGACTGCTACAACTGGAAATCCAAATACGGAATCAACTGAGAATACGGGAAATCCAAATACTGAATCAACTATCTTTTCTTTAGATCCAAATACTGAATCAACTGAGACTACGGGAAATCCAAATACTGAATCAACAGCCATTTCTGTAGATTCAAATACTGAATCAACTATCACTTCTTTAGATCCAAATACTGAATCGACTGCTACAACTGGAAATCCAAATACTGAATCAACTGACACTTCTGTAGATCCTAATACTGAATTAACATCAACTTCTGCAGATCCAAATACAGAATCAATTGACACTTCAGGAGATCCAAATACTGAATCAACTGCTACAACTGGAAATCCAAATACTGAATCTACTGATACTTCTGTAGATCCAAATACTGAATCAACATCCACTTCTGCAGATCCAATTACAGAATCAACTGACACTTCAGGAGATCCAAAAACTGAATCGACTGCTACAACTGGAAATCCAAATACGGAATCAACTGAGAATACGGGAAATCCAAATACTGAATCAACTATCTTTTCTTTAGATCCAAATACTGAATCAACTGAGACTACGGGAAATCCAAATACTGAATCAACAGCCATTTCTGTAGATTCAAATACTGAATCAACTATCACTTCTTTAGATCCAAATACTGAATCGACTGCTACAACTGGAAATCCAAATACTGAATCAACTGACACTTCTGTAGATCCTAATACTGAATTAACATCAACTTCTGCAGATCCAAATACAGAATCAATTGACACTTCAGGAGATCCAAATACTGAATCAACTGCTACAACTGGAAATCCAAATACGGAATCAACTGAGAATACGGGAAATCCAAATACTGAATCAACTTTCACTTCTTTAGATCCAAAAACTGAATCGACTGCTACAACTGGAAATCCAAATACTGAATCAACATCCACTTCTGTAGATCCAAATACTGAATCAACTGCCACTTCTGTAGATCCAAATACTGAATCAACAGCCACTTCTGTAGATCCAAATACTGAATCAACTGCCACTTCTGTAGATCCAAATACTGAATCAACTGCCATTTCTGTAGTTTCAAATACTGAATCAACAGCCATTTCTTTAGATCCAAATACTGAATCGACTGCTACAACTGGAAATCCAAATACTGAATCAACTGTCACTTCTGTAGATCCAAATACTGAATCAACAGCCATTTCTGTAGATCCAAATACTGAATCAACTTTCACTTCTTTAGATCCAAATACTGAATCGACTGCTACAACTGGAAATCCAAATACTGAATCAACTGCCATTTCTGTAGATCCAAATACAGAATCAACTGACACTTCAGGAGATCCAAATACTGAATCGACTGCTACAACTGGAAATCCAAATACGGAATCAACTGAGACTACGGAAAATCCAAATACTGAATCAACTGCCATTTCTTTAGATCCAAATACAGAATCAACTGACACTTCAGGAGATCCAAATACTGAATCGACTGCTACAACTGGAAATCCAAATACGGAATCAACAGAGACTACGGGAAATCCAAATACTGAATCAACTGCCATTTCTTTAGTTCCAAATACAGAATCAACTGACACTTCAGGAGATCCAAATACTGAATCGACTGCTACAACTGGAAATCCTAATACTGAATCAACTATCACTTCTGTAGATCCAAATACTGAATCAACTGCCATTTCTGTAGATCCAAATACAGAATCAACTGACACTTCAGGAGAACCAAAAACTGAATCGACTGCTTAAACTGGAAATCCAAATGCGGAATCAACTGAGACTACGGGTAATCCAAATACTGAATCAACTGACACTTCTGTAGATCCAAATACTGAATCAACAGCCACTTCCGCAGATCCAAATACTGAATCAACTGCCACTTCTGTAGATCCAAATACAGAATCAACTGCCAATTCTGTTGATCCAAATACTCAATCAACAGCCATTTCTTTAGATCCAAATACTGAATCAACTGTCACTACAGGAAATCCAAATATTGAATCGACTGCTACAACTGGAAATCAAAATAGTGAATCAACAGCTTCTTCTGTAGATCCAAATACTGAATCAACTGTCACTACAGGAAATCCAAATATTGAATCGACTGCTACAACTGGAAATCAAAATAGTGAATCAACAGCTTCTTCTGTAGATCCAAATACAGAATCAACTGCCAATTCTGTTGATCCAAATACTCAATCAACAGCCATTTCTTTAGATCCAAATACTGAATCAACTGCCACTTCTGTAGATCCAAATACAGAATCAACTGCCAATTCTGTTGATCCAAATACTCAATCAACAGCCATTTCTTTAGATCCAAATACTGAATCAACTGTCACTTCTGTAGATCCAAATACTGAATCAACTGCCACTTCTGTAGATCCAAATACAGAATCAACTGCCAATTCTGTTGATCCAAATACTGAATCAACAGCCATTTCTTTAGATCCAAATACTGAATCAACTGTCACTTCTGTAGATCCAAATACTGAATCAACTGCCACTTCTGTAGATCCAAATACAGAATCAACTGCCAATTCTGTTGATCCAAATACTGAATCAACAGCCATTTCTTTAGATCCAAATACTGAATCAACTGTCACTACAGGAAATCCAAATATTGAATCGACTGCTACAACTGGAAATCAAAATAGTGAATCAACAGCTTCTTCTGTAGATCCAAATACTGAATCAACTGCCATTTCTGTAGATCCAAATACAGAATCAACTGACACTTCAGGAGATTCAAATACTGAATCGACTGCTACAACGGGAAATCCAAATACTGAATCAACAGCCATTTCTGTAGATCCAAATACTGAATCAACTATCACTTCTTTAGATCCAAAAACTGAATCGACTGCTACAACTGGAAATCCAAATACTGAATCATTATCCACTTCTGTAGATCCAAATACAGAATCAACTGACACTTCTGTAGATCCAAATACTGAATCAACAGCCTTTTCTGTAGATCCAAATACTGAATCAACTATCACTTCTTTAGATCCAAATACAGAATCAACTGACACTTCTGTAGATCCAAATACTGAATCAACAGCCTTTTCTGTAGATCCAAATACTGAATCAACAACTACCACTACTGGAACTCCTAATACCGGATCAAATCCGATTGGAAGAAGAACAATTAGAATTGAGAGATTATTTATCTTGTCGAGAAATATTTCAAGAATATTGTTAATTGACGGTATATTGTTGCCTGAATTAGAAAGTCAAATCAAAATTGTCACAGGAGTTGATTCTATTTTAGATTCTACCAAGTATTTAAAATTTTATTTTTTTAATTTTTGATGTTAAATATATTTTTAGAAATGAAACCAATAATTTCATTAATGTTGAAATTAATAAAGTCTTTGTTGGAAATCAGAGTGCTGATGACTTTGCACAAGAGTTATTTCTAGAGCTTAAGATTAAAGAAGATCTTTTTCAGGAAATTGCCAGAAAAAGTGGATTTGCGCTTCAGGTCTCAGATAATTATTCGGGTAAATTTTCTTTTCATAATATTTTTCCTTTTTATGATTTAATTATTTAGTAATCGATATAACACGTATTAGTACGACTACCCCTGGTAAAGCTGTTTCTACATATATAATTGGTTCATCATTTCTAATTTCTATTTTATCATTATTATTTTTAATTATTTAAATTTTTTATAAGCAATGGGCCAATAAATTTTTAATTTTGAAATTTTATTTTTTTTGTATTACTTCACCCGAAATCTGAATTTTTTTATTAATCAGTTAATAATTCAAATCATTTGGTTTTCAGAGTGATTCTTTTTCTATTAAGTAAGATATAAGTTGATATTTCTTAAAAAAATTAATGCTAAAGAATACAAAAGAAAAATCAATTTTGAAATTGAAAGTTTTTCAAAGTCTATATATAAATAAATTAGTTTAGTTTATTAAGAATAAAAATTGATATAGATAAAAATTTTTTATCTAATTTATCTCATTTGAATTCCTCTTCGTTGCTTTAATTTGTTATCTTGTGTCGTCAAGTTTTTATTTGTGTTATTCAATTTGATTACATCTTTGAAATTTGTAATAGTGTCTCTTATTTGTTTTTCAGCTTTCTCTATAAAGATATTTCTTTGCATTTCGGTTGAACTTGAAATTTTTTGTATCTTGGGTTCAAAAATGATGCAAGTATTAGTTCTCTATTTTCAAAAATTCCATTTTTGTCTATATCATTTATTATTATTATTAATTTTTCATTTAAGCCTTGTGGTGTTCACCACAGATACTGTCTGTTTATTTATTTATTATGTATGTGAGCGTTAAGTTACTTAGGATAACGTATTTGATCGATTTTCGTGACATGTCATTATAAATATAGTGACATGTCACAATAAATCGGATAGAGGCTTGAAAAACCTATAATGACATGTCATTATAAGCGAAAAAAGGTTAAAATTGCATTTTTTTCAAAATATTTGTACCCCTTATAGTGACATGTCACTATATATTTATAAATTATTTTATCTTTGTTAAAATAAAATGTTTTGTGAAATTTAGTACAATAAGAACAGAACAAAAAGTTTAAAATTCTTATAACTTTTCTTTTATACGTTAAAAGCAAGCTCTGTAAATGCAAAATGGAGCAACATTCAAAGTTGCATTATTATAAACAATATGGTGAAATCTGCAAAATTATGCATAATTTAAATTTGGATAAATTTGGCTATAGTGCATTTTGCAGAGACTTTGCACATCATTAATAGACTTTGACTTTTGGTGCAACTAAGTATGTTGCACTTAAAAATTTAAAGAAAATTATAAATTATGTTAATTTATCAAATTGAGTTGATCATATGTAAAAAAAAATTGAACACTTATTTATTTATTATAATTTATTCAACAAAATGTTGGAGTATATCTCAAGTGAAATTAAATTGGATAATTTTAATGTAAAAGGAGACATTCAGCTCATGAGAAATTGTTAATTGTTTTAATAAAGCTTAGTGTTTAATGCAAGTTTGCAAGTTTGCAATAAGTACATGTAAGCAGTGGAAATTAACAAAGTATATAATTAACATAATCAAGTTAACTTTTTCTAAAATTTTTATCTTAAATTAGATCATGAATTAGCATAATTTATTATTTTCTTTAATTTTTACTTTTTCAAAGTGAGGAAGAGGAAAGGAAGAGGAAAGGAAGAGGAAAGGAAGAGGAAAGGAAAATAAATCGATTTTAATTTCGTGATTTTTGTTATGTTTAAAATTCGATATTTAATAAAAAACATGTGAAAATAAAAGCTGGGCTCTTTTTAAAATGAATTTTATTTAAAATAAAATAAAAATATTATTTTCACACTTTAATTAAAATAACAAGGAAATATTTATAGTAAATAAATAAAAAGCTAAAGTCCAAAACTAGGTAATAAGAATAATCTTTTCCATTGCATTCCATCGCATGATTAATTAACATTTGTGGAATGTTGTAGTAATATAAAGTCTAAAGTATATTGTTTGAAATATTATGTTGAGCGTGATCATTTGTTGTTTCACATATGCCCTGGGATTGGAAAAATTCGTCCCGAATTTTAGTTGTTAAAAATAAAAATTCAAATATAAATTATTCAGAATAAATTTCTTTAAGTTTTTCTTTCATTATATTGAAGTTGTCAGACTTTTTAGTTTCTTGTGTTTCCAATAATTCTACTGTGTCATCTATTTTTGAAAACTTTGTGATATTTCTATTTAAATTATTCTCATTTTGGGTAGTTAACCTATTTTTTCTTTTTCTATTACGAAGCCAGTATTTGAATAAAGTAAATATAGTACAAATAAGTAAAGTTGTAAATATAACAATTGCTATTATTATTAAAATTGATTCTTCAATTTTTCTTAGCTTCGTTGAAATGAAGTTAAGCAAATTAGGATTTACGGAAATGGTCTCTTTTTTGACTTTATCGTTGTATAATTCGCTTGGTTTGTTCATATTAAATGATTCTATTTCTTTTAGAATGTCGAAGTTATCAAGCAGGAGTGATGTGTGATCAAAGTTGAGGTTTTCGTTAACGCTATTGAAGTTAATTAAATGTTTCTGTCTTGTAGATCTCATTAACTTAATTTTTGGTCCATTTTTAATGATGACTTGTTCTTCGCTTGGTAATGTCACAACTTTCGTACTGATCACATGTTCTTGATCTGAGAAACTTTTAACAATTCCGGAGTTAGTTAAGAAACCTTTTAATATTTTGTTTTTGAACTTAAATTCAACCGAAACGTCGTCGAAAAGTTGGGTATCAAGTATTTTAATTTCGCTAATATTTACACAAGATGTAACAATTAATTCACCGAAGTTGTTATAAATAATGAGCTCGTTTTCAAGATTGTCTCTTATTTTAAAAAATTCGCTGATTCGTCTTCTAAAAATTGAGTACAAATTGTCCAAAGAGTCGCATAATCTTCTATGAATTTTGTTAGTTGCTTTGGACATCACTGCTAATAAATTGAAACTTTTGTTATCAATATCCGTTAGTATCAGCTGATGTTCCACATTTCAGTCATTTTCGGATATAGGTAATTTTTGTGATTTATTATTTTTCGTTAAATAGAGTCCTTCAGTAGTTGTTAAAAATTCCATACCACATTCCTTTGTAGAACCATTAATATCAAAAAGTTGATTCTCTGACATTGCTATAGGTCCGCTAACATTTAGCCTCAGACTCGTTATGTAACTAAATGGACATTCGTGAATAATGTCCTTTTCCCATATGTATGTCGAGCCTTCGACTTGGCAGAAAAGATCTCTTGGAAAACAACTCGATTGCGAGTTTCCATATAGTTTTTCATCAACTTTGTAACCTCTTATAGGTATCTTGTACGTAGTGCAATGGTATGATGAAAATTGAAGTTCTTTGAGCCATGAATAACTTACTTTTGGTTCTTCGATACTTTTGCAATTATTATTTATGCATTTCATGTCTTGAGCGTAACATTTTTTTGTCAGTATCTGGGCCAGACATTCCTCTCTAGATAATTTTTCATTTGTTACCATTCTTTCTTGAATCCTTTGTCCAAAGAATGTCTCGTAAGTTCTTACTTCTACCTTGTCTCGTGTGCACATAAATCCATACCCGTTTATATAAAATGGGGTTTTTTCAAGAACATTATATATTTCGGAGTGAAAATTCGATTCAAATGTGTTGTAACTGCAGAGGTTGCTGGTTGATAAAATTGGACTATTGTCATTGAAAGTACAAAACTTAAAGTTATCTTTCACGTATTGTTCACAAAAAGCTGATCCAAACGTTAGTAGATAGGTGATAATTGTGAGAATTAGTCTAAAATCAGAAAGACTTCTTGCACCTCTTACCGTGTTAACTTTATTTTGGTGCATTTTGCTCTTTAAGTATTGATCAATGCATTCCATTGATACAAAATCTGACTCCCGAACCCAAGAGTTTTCGCTTTCAGGGTAATTTGCCCATTTTACTAAGTATTCTTTAACTCCTCTTCTTGTTCGATCTTTGATTATTTTTTCGATTTCATAAGTATCTTCGTACTGTCCAACGTTATCAGGTACTACTTTTAATTTGTTGAGCGGGTACGACGTATTTAATTCTTTGCCTTGATCATTAACAAGAATATAATTACCTTTATTTGTTCTCCTAGAAATGGTGTAAGGTCCTCTGAATTTCGCTTCGAGTTTTCCTTGCATAGCGGATACTCTGGTAAAAACTTTTGTTCCGGGTTCCAGTGACTCTATTAGCACATTTTTCGCTTTGTTCTGTTTAATCATTTGTTTTTCCTGGTTCTTTTCTAAGTTTGATAAGGCCTTTGGAATATCTTGTTCGTATTGTTTCTTTATTTGCGCTGCTCTTTTGATTAGTTCGAGTTCGTTATCAGTCTCGGATTTCCAATTTTTGAAGCCTAAAAATGGTCTACCAAACATCAACTCATAGGGTGAGAATCCGGTGCTTGTATGAACTCGAGTGTTATAGGCAATCATAATATAATCCAGCCACTCATCCCAGTTATTTCTGTTGTCTTCCACATGTTTGCGTAAACAATTTATAATAGTTTGATTTGCTCTTTCAGTTACTCCATTGGTTCTGGGTTGATATGGTGAAGTAACTAGTCTTTCTGTCCCCGAAAGTTTGATCAGTTTATCCATCATTTTGTTTAAAAATTCTTTTCCTTGGTCTGATAAGAGTTCTTTCGAAGATCCAAAGATTGAAATATATCCGAAATAGTTTCTAGCTATTTCTTCTGCTTCTTTACTTTTAATCGCTTTAAAGTAGAGAAATTTTGCACACGACTCAATAATCACACAAATTCCTTTATTCCCATTTTTTGTTACTGGAAGGCCAAATACCAAATCGATCTGGACTCGGTCACCAACATCTTTAATAGGCAACGTCAGAGCCGGGTGGTCCCATATCGGTGTTTTCTGATGTCGAATGCAAGTCAGGCAATTCCTAACAAAATTTTCGACATCTCGGTACATTCCTCTCCACCAGTAGTTTTCACAAAGGTACTTATAAGTCTTTACATTACCAAAATGTCCTAATAAGTGAGCACTTTTGATGAGGTTCGGGCGAATACAAGGCTTTGGTATTTCTTTGGCTTTTCCTTCTTTTTTTTCATTTTCGTGATATATTAGAAGACCGTCGTTTAAGGTTAGATTCTTGCTTTTTTCCATAATTCTTTTACACTGTTTTTGGCTCGCTCCAGGTTTGAATTTTCCTGTTTCCAAGTAGTGGAGTAATGGTTCGTCTTCCCAAAAGTCGATAATTTTCTTTCTTAAAATTTTCAATTTCATCTAGTTCAGTAGACAGGATGTTTACTGTGTTGCACGGCCTACATAAGCAGTCAGCATTTGTGTGTTTTTTAACCAAGTCTATGTATGATACCGAAATCGTAGGCTTGTAAAAATAAAGACCATCTAGCTAATTTACCTGTAGGATTCCTAATTGACATGAGCCACTGCAAAGCTGAATGATCCGTAACTATTTTGAATTTATTTAGATATAGGTAAACTCTGAATAATTTAACTGCCCAAAGGACTGCCAAGCATTCCTTTTCTGTGATTCCGTAATGCAGTTCGGCTCCTTTTAAGAGTTTTGATGCGTAAGCACATACGTATTCGTTACCTTTATCATCTAATTGAGTTAGGACGGCACCTACGGCTAGTCCTGAAGCATCAGTATGCAGAATGAATGGGCGCGAAAAATCAGGTAAGCGTAAAATCGGGTATGACGTTAACTTTTCCTTAAGTTCGTCAAAAGCATTCTCACATTTTTCGTCCCAGTTCCATTTAACTTCTTTCTTGCTAAGTCTATGTAGTGGAGCTGCGATTTTTGAAAAGTCCTTGATAAACTTACGGTAGTAGTTACAAAGTCCCAAAAATTGTAATAGCTCCTTAACCTTTCCTGGTCTTGACCATGCTTTGATCGCGTCTATCTTCTCTGGATCCATCTGTACCGTGTTTCTTGACACGATATGGCCAAGTACTTTGATGGATTTCTTAAAAAATTTGCATTTTTTGTAGTTTATTTTTAAATGTGCCTTTTTTAGGCGTCTAAAGACCTCCTCAAGACATGTGATATGATTATCAACAGTGTCCGAAAACACAAAAATGTCGTCAATATAGACTACGACAAATTTTAAGTTGCCCACTGTAGAGTACGTTATTCTACTAAAATATCCAGGTGCATTTCTTAGTCCAAATGGGAGTCGTAAAAACTCATAGTGTCCATCTGGGGTTGTAAATGCGGTCATCGGAATTGATTTTTCGTCGACTTCCACTTGCCAATATCCAGCCTTAAGATCAATTGATGAAAAAATTGATGCGCCACTCATCATGTCAAGTAGGTCTTCTATTCTTGGCAGAGGATATGGGTCTTGAACAGTGATGTTATTCAATTGTCTATAATCTATGCAAAGGCGTTTTGATCCGTCTTTCTTGTTTTGCATTAAAACTGGGAAGGCCCACGGACTATCAGAAGGCCTTATTATTCCAGCTTTAAGCATTTCTTCAATTTCTTTGTTAATTAGTTCTCTTTCTCTAATTGCTGCTCGGTATGGCATTATTCGAATCGGTTTATCACTCGTAGTTTTAATAACGTGTTTAGGGAGTTTACTAGGACGCTTGATGTCTTCGTAAGTCACAGCGAAAACAGGCTTATTATTATTAAGAATTCTAAGGGCATCTGTGTTTTGTTTTTCAGTTAGCTCATCGAACTTTTCAAATTTCACATTTTCATTGGGGCGAAAATCCCAGGCTTCAAAATCTTCATCGAAATTATCATCTTCAATATCAGCTTGATTAACATTGAATTCTTCGTCCTCAGAGAAATCGTCATCAACATCTACATACTTTCTTGGCCTAAAGTAAATTTCTCGTTTTGCTGGATCAATCGATGCGTTATTTGCCACAAACCAATCCATGCCTAAAAGGATATTTTCTCTTGGTAACATAATGAATTCAAGTTCAGTTACTAGTCCATTGAAAATTAATCTAAGCTTTTCAGTCAAGTTCGTCCTGTGAATTTGGTTATTAGCAACAACAGCCTTAATCAGCTTTTGGCTAATTGGTAATTTGTGTTCATGTACTAAGCCTTCAGGAATCACGGAGCGTTTAGCACCGGTATCAAATATTACTTCAACTTCCAGATCAATTTTTCCTATAAGGGCTTTTGCCTTCATTAGCTCAGGGACTTGTCGAATCTCTTGGACGTGATTGTTGCTAATGCATTCGATACTTGACACAGGTGTTTCTTCGTAGCAAGTGTCACTTGTATATGAAAGAGTAAAGTTACTTGTCTTTGTTATCGACTTTAGTTTATTGATGAGTTTTCTGAGGGAGTTTTCTAACTCTCCATTCCAGTACCATTTTTGGCTGTTGGCTAGTTTAAATAAAGCTTTTGTCGCTGACCACGTGTCTCCTAAAGCTATTTTATAGTAGAGGCAGAATGACAAAAACCTTTCCAGTTCTTCGACTTTTCTTGGTCTCCTTAGATAGTCGTTAGGTTGTTTAATCGGTTCATCTGTGACAAATGTTATTTCTTCATTATCGACTACTTCATATTCAACGTCAACGCTGTTTACGTTTTTTCCGTTTTTTCTGTATGAAACAATTTTCCTACTGTCCCTCTGATTATAAAAATCTTTTGGGTTTCGGTTTTTCTGTTGTCCATATCCAGTTCGTACCTTATTAAATTTCTCTTCTGGTTTGGACTGGATGTTTTTTACTTGTTCGTAAACCTCATTTTTCGTCCTGTTTTTATTCCTAACCAGCTGGGCAAGTTTACGGCATTCCGCCTTCAAATGTCCTGATTTCTTACAAAAGTGGCAAGTTCTTGGTTCCATTGAGTATTTACTAACAGCATTTACCGAAGATTTCTCTTCGACATTATTTGAGTAGTAGACCGTTGAAGCCATTTTTATTGCTTCCTTTAAGGTTTTTGGCTCTTTTAGCCATAGTGCCGTTCGGAGCGTGTCGCTAAGTCCATTCTGAAAGTATATAACTTTATCCTCTTCACACATTGGTCTTGCCAGCTGGCTTGATAGTCTTGTAAATTGTTCTGCGTAATCCCGAAGGTCTCCAGTTTGAGTCAGTCGTCTAAGTCTCGTTAGTGACAAGTGTGCTTCCTCTGGCTTTGTAAACTCTTTTATCAAGAAGTTTTTAAAATCATCCCAAATTTGTCTCGGGTTTGCTCCCAACCAATCGTCAATTGCCTTTTCAGCATCTCCTCTTAGGAAAATACAAGCCGCCGTGACTCTGCATTCCTCTGCTACGTCACTTATCGTTAAATTTCTCTCAGTTATCCGTATCCATTCCATTATGTTTTCATTACCTGTAAAGTTTGGTTGTCCAATAGAAGTTATCTTATTGCCCCTTTTCCTATGTTCAGAATTCATTTCTGTTGCTAAGGGCTCTTGAGGTCTCATAACCGTCATCATCGACTTCATTGTCTCCAGTAGTAGCCCTTGAAAGCTAGCATTTTGTGCATCCGTATGAGCTTTGGAGATCTTGCAAATCTCCGTTATCATCTCTTGTGTAAGACCTGACCCTAACGAGCTTGCCTGGCTACTTGTTTTAGATTTATCTTCACTCATCTTACCTAAGTCTGATTTTTCTAATTCCTTTGGCGGTTTAAGGTTAGTCAATATTTTCTTATTTCTTAGTTCCAGTTTTGTCTAAACCTTATATTATACCAAGCTGCTACCACTTGTGAAAATAAAAGCTGGGCTCTTTTTAAAATGAATTTTATTTAAAATAAAATAAAAATATTATTTTCACACTTTAATTAAAATAACAAGGAAATATTTATAGTAAATAAATAAAAAGCTAAAGTCCAAAACTAGGTAATAAGAATAATCTTTTCCATTGCATTCCATCGCATGATTAATTAACATTTGTGGAATGTTGTAGTAATATAAAGTCTAAAGTATATTGTTTGAAATATTATGTTGAGCGTGATCATTTGTTGTTTCACAAACATCATAAATAAAATAAAAATTTTTCTCTAACACGCCAATTAAGTTCTTTTTTCAAATAAATCTGTTTTATTTTAAAGAGATAAGAATTTATAAATATTTTTCAATATTTTTCGCCTATATTGACATGTCACTATAAGGGGTACAAATATTTTGAAAAAAATGCAATTTAACCTTTTTTCGCTTATAATGACATGTTACTTTAAGCGAATACCTGCGTATAGTGACATGTCACTAAAATCGAGCAAATCTTTTTCTCAATGTAGACCAACTGCTTACAGAATGATGTATTTTGCTTATCAAACTTTTTATAGTAGTTCTTAAGATACAACAGGACCTCTTTACAAATACTATCATTCATTATTTGTTTTAAAAAGTAAATTTTGTGCTTCATATATCATGTATATAGTATTCAGTTTTTTGATACTCTCAATTTTGAGTGCCTGATTTAAGGGATTGCCATTTCGTAACTTTTTAATTCCAATACCTCTTTTAATTAGCATGTTTTGTCTGACATCTAACTCGTTCAGTTGCTTCTCACCTATGTATAAATTATGCAAAGGGTATCTAAAAATTGATTGAGCAAATTGCTTAAATAAGAACCCAATCAACTCTGGATTCATTAATTTGGGCTTGCACCCCAGAGCTATAAGTGAATAAAAGCTTCTTTCAACTTTTTTCCACTTTTTTTCAATAAACCTGGATACAAATTCCCGATTACCTACAGGTAAGCCTAAATAAATCATATTTGAGACGATTGGGATTTCATATCCATTATGTAGTTGATATTTGCTTTTTGTTAGAATCATGCAAATCGAATTTGATGCGTTGAAATCTATTTTCCGAGAGCGAGCATAAGTCTCACATTCACTTAATAATAATTCACAATGTCTGGAGACAGTTGCAATAATTACCACATCATCGCAGTATGCTATGAATGACAGATAAATTCCGTCAATCTTTGCACCATTATCAAAACCAACGCAACCAAACGAATCATTTCATTAAACAAGTTAAAAAAGTAAAACAAGTGTGGTGACAAGACACCACCCTGTTTAACTCCTTCTGTGGTTCTAACCTTCTCACTCAATTTACCATTTAACCACACAATAATGCTAGAAATGGAGTAATAAAGATAGAGTATTCGCCATATTGCATCAGGAAATTTTCCTATCAGTTTAAAGAAGAATTTATATAGAAATTGATTTATATTTTCATTAATGCTTTGATTCCAGCTGAAAAACTCTTTTCATCTAATTTAATTTCACAAGCTTTAATTAATGTTGTAAAAGCTGGAATAATAAGACTTGAAGTTGTTGAATATTCAGAAGATATATCTTCAGTAATATTATAAAAGGTTTGTAAAACCAACATTGCTTCTTCCAGAATTTCAACTTCATTTGATTTGAGCTGAAGATTTTTATGTTTTTGATTTTTCGATAATATTGAATTAAGCGATTCATGGTTTTTTATTACACTTTCAACCATCAAAAATTTACTATTCCACCTGTTGGATAATTGAAAGTTGTTCATATTGAGTTGTTTCAGACATAGAGCATCTTTTAATTTATGCAACTCTTAAAATTGGAACTTTAATTTTATAGGACATTTAATTTAAAGAAGAACAAATTATGACAAATGTTTTATTAAAACACGAAAATGCAATGTAACATAATAAACATTTAATTCCGTAAACATTCAAAGTTGCAGTTTTTATTATTATAAATATAAATAAATTGGAAACAATCAAATTTAATAAATGAGAAATACACGGAATCTTTTCCAAACCAAGATTTTTGTACATTTGAATAATGGTGCTAACGTTGTCAGTCGTGATATATTTGATTTTTCAAAAAAATTGAAAATTCCTCGAGAATGCAAGTGATATTGTCAGCAAGATATCTTGCTGAATGACCACCTAAAACATGTCAAATATCTAATAGCATTGACTCAAGGTTAAGTTTATCGTCATAATAATGAGCCGTTAAGCTAATATATGAGAAGTTTTGAACTGATTTGTATTAAACATGCATTTGACAACACGATTAGGCAATTCATTACCTCTGATGTCACATGTACCAATAAAGTTTTTTAATCTTTTTCACTTGAAAATGCTCCCAACATTTGGATGTCTTTTTTCTACGATTAAAATCCTCTTCACATTCATATTGGGATAATTCTGTCTATGAATTTTCATTTTCGTTAAATGACAAATTTTTAATTTGATCAACAAAAAAGTTTTGGTTCTCAAAATAATCCGCCTTTTCACTTGAACATGGATCTAAATTCTCCGATCGAAATCTTTTTTGCGATTGATTCAAGGGAATTGATTCGGAAATTTGATGCTTCTGAGCTGACATTTTCTTATATATTTTTTTATTCGAATATGTAAATATGAAATTTCTAAATATATTAAATTAATAAATTAAGCAATCAATGTAACTCCTGAAAAAAATTCTGTTTTCCAATATAGTATAGTTAATTAAAGTAAAAGTAAAAATTTAACCAGATAATTAATTATAAATGGTCAAAAAAAAAATAATTTATTTAAATTATCTTTAATAAAGCTATCCTTTTGATTTAATATTACAAATGCATGTTTAAATTAATTTTTTGATCAAATATTTTGCTGATTTATTTTTTTTCAGTTGCGAATGATATTAAAATATTGCTAGTGACTATAAATTTTTTGTCTAAAATTTTATGTCTTATGGTTATTAAGTTAAAATATTTTTTTTCAGCAATGAATTTTATATTTTTCATATGATAAAGCCGTTGAATTTATTGAAAATTTTATTTTTAAGTCAAATATTTTTAATTTCAATTTAATAAGATTTCAATATGATAAATAAATAGAAAGAATGCTTTGCTTGACTATAGAAAATAAATAGTTATAGTCGATTGTACTTGAATAAAAAAGAATTTATCTCTAACAGGTATCGGACTGTAAAAAATTCGTTTCGAATCAAATAAAATGTGCAAAGCTGTTTTTGAAATTACATTAGACACTTAAATAAGAAAAAAAAGGAAAACACGCAATTTTTGTTTAATTATTTACAGCAAATTATTTTCAACTTCTTGTCAAATTTTCCATTATCAATAAACAAGAAAATAGGTGAACTTTTCAAGTTTACCATTTCCATTTCCATTAATTTTCATACGATCCAATGATATTCTCATGAATGCTTCGCTAGTAACGTAATATGCTCTTCGATTTTTTATAACTATTAGCTCTAAATTGCTCCCCGATACGATGGCATATGACCGTAACATTTAGAGTATTCAAGTTAAGCTATCAGTGAATGAATGAGACATGAATCACTGAATTAAAAAAATCAATTATCGAGCACTTGAACATCTTGCAGCTTATATTAATAATTTGGAATAAGGTATTCCGTCACATGGGAAACCTTTTGGATAAATATAGTAATGAAATTCCTTTCCAAACTTTTTAAATTGCAACCAAGAAGTTCGTATCCAAACAAACTCATTGATATGCAGAGATCATCAAAAGCATCATTAGCTATCTGTCTCCATGACAACATAACCTCGCTGATGAAACCCACGAAGATCTAATCGGAAAGACCGATTCGAACCGGGCGAGTGGTATCCAAACCAATCTCAGATAAAAAGATTGAAAAAGAATTAAGACAGGTAGACATTAGAAAAATGGCATTTATGACCAGTAAGAACTTAAATAATTCCAATAAAACGTCCCTAAAAAACTGACTAAATACGTATTAAAATATGAGTATTGATATAAAAATAGTTTTTAACTTAAAAATTTGTTCTTAAAATAGCAAACCTTAAGATTACTTAACTATCGCGTCAAAAAGATAAAAATTCAAATAAATAAAGTTGAATTTTTATTCAAAAAGCCTTCAAAAAGTTCAAATATTTGTTGAAAAGTCGAAAAAATTTGAGAACACTGATATCAAAAAAATTAAATTTGAAACTTAAAAAATTTGAAACATTTAATGTTTCAAATTTCTGGTTTATAAAAATTCTAAAATCTTATAAACCCAAAACAAAGTTAACAATATTTTTACTTTAATATTAATCCTAATGGTTTAAAAAATAAATGGAAAAATCTTTTTAATTAAATAATTTATTTAAATCAAATTAAAAACAAAAAAAAATAAAAAAAATAAATAAACAAATTATCTAATTATTTTATTATTGATTTTTGTGATTTAGGTTTTGTGTTCGTTGAAATTCTAGTCATTGGTTGTGAATGCTGAGCGGTAGTTGATGTTTTGGTTTTTAATTTTAATGTCATTATTTTTGTTTTTTTTATTAAAATAAATATTTTAAAAAAAATGTTGTTTTTTTTTTTATATATTGTAATATATCTCGTTTTCCTTTGACCGTATTTTTAAACGGTCAAAAATTTTGACCGCCAAGCTTACCGGCCAAATGACCGCCCGCCAAAAAGTTAACCGGTCAATGCGGACACGGTCACGGTTTCTAAAAAAATTAGCCGGTTAAGTGTCCGCTTGTACGGATCCCAACACTAATAAAAAACAATAAAAATCATTTAAAAAATTTACTCTGGACTAAAGTCTGTGTTCGATTTATATAAAAGCTGTAAATTAAAGTTTTTCAACTTTCTATATACAGTCCACTCTCGTTAAACCAGAACGATTTGGACCGGAAAAAATCATTCCGGATTATCTTTTCCGAATATGGTAAAAACCGGAATTCCCTCTTTTAAGTCGAATATCCGATTAAGTATCCTTTTATTAAAATATCCTATTTATACAAAATTATTTTTAACTTAAATTTAATTGTAAAAAGATGAAATCAACGATTTATTTAAATTAGAAAAATTCAATTCAAAAACTCTGCTTTTTAAATCAAAGATTAAATCGATATCAGTGTTATCAAATTTTTTCGACTTTTCAACAAATATTTGAACTTTTTGAAGGCTCTGTATTTAAATAGCACAGAATAAAATAGCTCATTCATAATAGCAAGTTTATATTAGCCGAAATCAAAATTGGTTGCATCAAATTAGCAGTAACTTTTGAAAAAACGAATATGTCAAAATAGCACAATTCAAAATAGTTTTACATCAGAGTTTAAAAATCCAAAATGACTTGGACTAATTTGGTCCCAAATATTTTAATTTCACAAACTTCCTTAATTACTATCCGAGTTAATAGGATGTAGCACGATTCGCAGGAAGTTCAATTAAAAATAAATTTCAAAAAATTACAACTTCCTATGCTTTATATTTAACAGAAATTGAGTCTCTCTTATGATTAAAGGTTTAGTTTAGTTTTTCTTATTTCAAACCTTGGAGTCTTGCTTCAAAAAAAAGTATTGTCGAATTGCACAAAGAAAGTAAAATAAATAAAAAAGATTTAAAGCAATCTCTCGTTGTATAATATTATTTTGTTCATATATTTAATTATTAAAGTGTTTAATTTTCCATAATTTAGTTTGGAGAGTAGATTACAGATACCAAAAAATAAAGAAAATTACTCATAAAAAATAAGTAAAAATAAAAATAAAAATATGTAGCTTCCCGTTTAAAACATTGTCATCTATTATTTTAAAGTTATCGATTCACTCACTCCATTTTTCGCCAGTTCTTTTTCTCCTTTTTCAATTCTTTGATTGCTTATTTGATCATTACAACGTCTATCCTGTCATGTGTTTTTAGTGATTGTATTGATTGGTTTATTCACATTTGTGTTATTCAATCACGTGATCAATTCTTGATTTATTATTTTTACTATAAAATGTGTAATTGGCTTAAAAATAGATTATATATAAAAGAAAAACTTTGAAAGTAATGCAAAATTATTTTTTTAAGTCTAATTCTGAAAATTTATTGCGAATTAAAAAGTAATATTTATAAGTATTTTAATCTAATTATAGGCAAAATTTTTGATGACTCATTTACATTACAAACCGGAATAAATATTCGGATTAAAGATGTTTTTTCAATAGAGTCTTATTTAACAGAGAATAGGGATCAATAAAACTATTTCGATAAGCAATTTCCGAATCATCGGGTTCCGAATTTTCGAGAGTTTACTGTACATTAAACATCAAGTAATCAAATTTTTTAAACAAAATAACTTAAAATATAAAAATTTACTCTTGAGAAAATCTTCATTGGATTTCTTATCTTTTTTTAGATTTTTACTTAACTCATTAAATTGATTCAAACTTGGAGAACTTTAAAAAAACAACTCGTTTTTCGTTTCATTATCCTGCAATGGTGGCATTGATTTTTTTGTTTTAATTGCCTACCAAAAGTATGTTGACGTTCTTCCGTGATCTGGGATTCTAATTCAATAGATTACCCATATATTTTAAAGTATGATAAAAGAATTAAGAATAAAGATTCCCTTAAGGCGTTTCTAATCGATGTTTTTATCCAACTGAAGAAATTATCCAACCAAAAGGGTAATCTTTGATCGTAATAAAAGTTATCATTATCATAGTCTGTTTAATCTGTATTTTTTGATTTCAAAGTTTCGATGTCTTAAATTGATTATATAATTAAAAGACAAATCATGATTAAACTTTAACGATTCGCCTTCTAGGACGATTTTATTTTATTTTATTTATTTAAATTTTATAAAAAGTTAATTTCTTTAAAAAATAAAAAAGCAGTTTTGACTAATTAAAAAAATAAAAAATTGAAAAATTTTTAACAAAATCTAAAAAATTAAATTTATATTATTGTAAATACAAAGCTTGAATATAGTGAATTTCAACATTGATCTCATGATCATAAAGCTACTTATCAGTTTTAAGGAAAAAATCCTAACATTTTTTTTCCATCATTAGATTTTGCCATTGGTTCTATTAAATTTTTGGGTTTCCTCACACGGACAGGTCTTTGCGGTTCGTTGTTCGGACTCCCCACCCCAGTTTGAACGCTTCGTGCTTCAATTGCTCTTTTTAGGTAGTAGTCTGGCGAGAAGCTTGGATCATCGCTCGGCGAGAAGCAAAGATCTGGTGAAGGGTTGTCTTCCAGGATGCATTTGAGCTCAGTTTCTGGTGACAAGTCGAAGTTTAGGTCGTCTACCCATATGTTTAGTTTTGGGGCTGTTGTGTTTCATTTACTTGAACAGCTCCCTTTGCGCTCTGTGTCTGGGTGCTAGTTTTTGTATCACGGACGTTCCTGTCGGCGTAGAATTTGAGCCTGTTGATCTTCGGTCCCTTTTCTTCAGGATTGTGTCGTAAGCTTTGAAGAGCGACTCCTGGATGTTTTTGGCGTGCGACTTTTCATCTAAGTTGCACTCCAGTCATGGTTCTGTATAGATCAGTTCAATTGGGAGTTTTGGTATCCGTATACGACTTCGAAAATATCATGCCTTTAGTGCTACGTTCGTAGGTATTATAGGCAAATGCGAGTCTTCGTAAGAATTTGTCCATTTAGTCTGGCAGTCGGCCACGTAGCAGGCTAGCATCTGTTCGTGTGTCCTGTTGAAGCGTTCTGTCTCTCCATCGCATTGTGGGTGGTAAGCTGATGTTCTGAGTCGTTTAATGTCCATTAATTCGGAAAGTTGTGGACATGAGTTCCGACTGGAAGTTCGAACCTGTCTTATAGAGCTGCTTACGGGACTCTATGTCTACACATGAATCATTATATATCATTCATATTCATATGTATGTATGTATGTATGTATGTATGTATCATTCATATTTTGAATCAATCCTAATACGTTATTATTTAATTTAAAATTTTATAAAAAAATAAACAGTAACTAAAAAGACCCTAATTAAAATCAAAGAAAGGTTCTATAGGCCACTTTAAAGAAAAAAGTAACAAAAATTATTCAGGAGTGTCCAGTCTGCCAAAAAATAAAAAACCCGAGAACACTTGGTAAAGCTAATCTCCTACCACTACGATCTAATGGACCATTAAAATTAATTACAGGTGATATTGTTGGTCCATTACCACTTTCACAAAACGGATACCTATATATTTTGGTTATTTGCTGTCACTTCTCAAAATGGGTATGGCTGTTTGCATTAAAAGACATAACGGCAGAAACGGTAGCAAAAAAACTCATCAGGTTTATGTTAATAAATTGCCTTTGTATCAATATTCTTACAGATGGTGCAAAGAACTCCCAAAGTGAACTGTTACGAAAAGTGAACGAACTCTTAGACATGCACCAACTAAAAACTTATCCATATCACCCGGAGTGTGACGGCATGACAGAGAGATTTAACCGTTCGCTCAAAACAATGCTTGCGTTATTTGTTAATGAAAATCAAAATGAGTGGGATGAACTATTACCTTACTTAAGGTTTGCCAATAAAACATCGTCCCATGCGACCACTAATTGTACACCATACGAATTAATGTTTGGACGGAAGCCAAAAATTCCACTCCATTTAGTATGTAGCGAAGCCTGTGGCGAAAATGAAAAAGATTTAGTAGTTGTTCCGGGATATACTCGAGAACAAATCAGAGTAAAGGCTTATGTTGAAGAATTAGAAGAGAGGTTAAAAACGGTGTACTAAAATGTAAAACAAAGTCGTTATTTAAAACTAGAAAAGTCAAAAATTTATCATGACAGAAACATCAGGCCATTCGAATACATAATTTGAAGAAGAAACCACTAATAATTCAGTTATTAACGTATCAGATTCAGAATCAAAAGGCGACCAATCTTTTAATCCTAATTAATATTTAAAAAATCAAGTAAAAAACAACCACTCTGAGCCTCGCCGCAGTAATAGATTGCGCAAAAAAACTGTGTTGTTCACAATTAACGCAATTGTGCAATATTGTATTATAATTATTTAATTAAACACCCTTTACATGTAAATACATTTTGATTTCTAAAAATAGTTTCAAAAATATATTTAATTTTTGTAAAAATAACAATTAAATGTTTTGTACACTAAACTCTAACAATGATACAAGAGATATCATGGTACATTGGATACCAAACGAAGAAAACGCAGGGCAAATATTGCGCGACGAACTGGAACGATTGGCTGGTCAATTTGGACAACTTCGGTTGCTGAGAATGGGCCAAAATAGGGGTCACCACTAAACGAATTAAGTATTATTGCGTTACGAGGATACCACAGTCCACCGCGACGTTGTCGAACACCTAAACGACGTCGGTATCCCAAGCACTCGGATCTGGTTTGAGATCAACCCTAGACCGACTCAGCAAAATCACATTTTGCAAGACGTTCCCGCAACACCACGAGTAGCAAGACATCTCGAATAATTGGAGCGACGGGAACAACAAGTTCAATGACTTTCCCACTGCCCAATTTGCCTAGAAGACTTTGCAAATACAATTTCGGTGGTGGTTACTCATTGCGGACACTTGGCGTGTGAACCGTGGATGAATGATTTCGTGCGTCAAGGTGCCCGGTCTTGCCCTACGTGTAGAGAACGCCTCGGCCATGAGTTATTAAAAAGTTTTTTTTTGTAATTGTTTGTTTTTCTCTTTATCACCCTATCCTCTTCTTAAGGGCGGAGGTATGTTGTTACTCAGTCACTATATTAAACTATTGTGGAGTAGAGCGACAAAAAGTCGCCGTGCGAGTAAATGCTGGCGATAGTGTTGGCAATGAGGCTGCAGACGGCCGGCTCCGGAAATTGATTGAATAGAATGAAGAGTTGCTGCACCAGCTTTTCTTGTTGCTGTTTGAGCAGGGGTTTTTGGATGCGGCCTATTTTTGTGTCCACGCTCAGCAGCCAGTCGTGGAGGTAGAGCGGACGCTTTTTGTGACAGATTATCTGGTCCAGCAGGCTGTCGTTTAGAATCAAGGTGTCGCTATCCGACAGCGTTTTATTCAATTGATTTTCTATCGATTGTGCTCTTGAGTCCATTTTTAGATTTTTTTTTTTTTGGACAAAATTAAATTTAAATTAGAAAAAAATAAATAATCTAAAATTTTATTAATTAAAAATTTTGAATAATAAATTTAGAAATGTATCAAAAAAATTATTTCTTTCAGCGTTTGTGTTGACCTGAGTATGGTAATATTTAATTTAATTAAGGCAAGTTGAAAAATGAAAAAAAAAAAATTTTTTATTCGAGTTTGTTTTAAAGATTAGGGGAAGATGGGCCAAAATTTGTCATTTTAAATCGATTTTTGATAGTTATTATTTGTTATTATTTGTTCGCTGAATTAATAAAATATGCAAATTTATTATAATAATGCTAAATTATATATTTCAGTAAAATATCGTTCGGATTTATGTTAGGAAATTAATGCAAGTTCCAAACAAAATCTACTTAAGCACCTTGTAGGTGCAATTTGTGGTAGGAAGTTTGAAAAAAATTAAAATGACATTTTATTTGTCTTGTAAGTTAATTATTGAAAAGTTTTCTGTATTAGCTGACCAAATTGATGATGGGTGAATTTTAAGCAAGACAATTGTAAAATTTAAGTTATTGGTAAAATTTGGACTTGATATTTTATAAGAAAAATGTTTAATAAAATTCGGAAGATGATTAAGAAAAAATTTTTTATAACCTTTTGAGTTTTTTTCTTTGAGTATAAAATCAGAGTTAGTAAAAAGTCTTAAATTTAAGTCCAAATAATTTTTAAAGATGTCCAAGTCTGGACTTTTGATTTTTTGAAAATGAAAAAAATAGTTTCGAAAATTGATTAGTTCGTTTCACGATTCAGTTTATATTGAACAAGAAGACCATTTTTTACTCAGGAAGTTTTTTTCGCTGGTGACCGCCTCTTCCATTTCTATGACCTCAATAACGAGTGGGTCGCCTTGTAATTGTGAAAGCTCACGCTCTAACGTGTCGTTGAAAAAGCTGAAGTGTTCCAGTTCGCGTTTCAATTGTTGAATTGAACCTTCCAACCTTTCACGCTCTATTGCGAAAGCCAACGGGATAAGGCGTCTGCGTTTGTGTGTGTTTTCCCTGGTTTATAATGTAGTTATTTTGAATGTTTAATTAAAATTTTACATCGCTAGAACCATTATTAACAATTCTTTCTCAGTAGTGGAGTAATTTTGTTGAGCTTTTGTAAGTTGTTTAGAAAGGTAATCTAGTGGCCTCACTACTCCGTCAACCTCTTGTGACAAGACAGCACCAACTCCGTGTTACACTTATCTGTGTCTTATCTATACCTTCCATTCGGCTTTGGTAAGGCCAAAACTGTTTCTGAGGTTAGTTCAGTTCTTAACGCATTAAATGATTTTTCACAGTCTTTTTTCCAAACAATCTTGTTGTCTTTTTGTTTAATTGTTCTCTTTTGTTGTTAATTTGTATAATGCTGTGGCTTTAATGCAAAATGTTCGATGAACATTCGATAAAATTGTGCCAATCCCAGAAAACTTTGTACTTGTAATAACGCTTTGGATAACGATAAAGTGCTTCAATTTTTGCTGGATCTGTTTTGATGTATCCATATCCAACTAAATGACCAAGGAAGGCTACCTCCTTTTTAAAAATTTACACTTTTTGAGTTTCACATGTAAGCCATGCTTTTTTAGAATTTCTACCACCGTTTGAACGTGTTGTAAGTGTTGTAAGTGTTGTGCTAGGTCAAATGAATGTATTAGCATGACGTCTATGAACACTACTACGAATCCTAGTTTAATTGCTTCACTAGAAATTTCGTTCATCGCTCTTTGGAAAGATGCTGGGCGTTTGTGAGTCCCATTGGTAAAACAACGAATTCGAAAAGGCCAAGCTCACATGAAAAAGCTGTATATTTTCGGGAACTTTCGTGTAGTTTGATTTGGTAATATCCCGTGTACAAAAAAAGTTTTGTGTACCATTTCGATCTAAACAAAAGGGTAAAAAGATCTTCAATATTTGGTAAGGGATGAGCAACCTTTTTTGTAACGATGTTTAACAAGCGATAGTCCACTGTAATTCTGATTGAACCATCTGGTTTGCTTACCAAATAAAGTAGTGAGGACCAAGGTGAATAACTTGGTTTGATCAAATTTGCTGTAAGCATTTCGTCGATCATTTTACCAAATTCCTCTCTCTTACTCAGAGGTACTTCGAATCGGATCTAGGTTCGGATCTATTAATTCAATTTTGTGTTCAGTGATTTTTGAAGGTTTCAAATCAAGTAAAGATGCAGCTGAAACCATCGTGACCAATTATTTAATCTTCTCTTTGTAATTGTTAATTTTCTCTGTATCTTGAATGACTTTTTCCACTTGTTCTCATTCTGGCTTGTTTGAAATTGATTTAATTGTGTATATTGGTTTACACTCAATTTTTTGTTGCGAATAATGGTAACTTTTGTTTATGTGTATTGTTGTATTTGTGAAATTTTTGAGTGTATTTTTTAGATGACTAATTGGTATTCTAAATCCATTGAATTTGTAGACAAAATCTAGTCCAATTAAAAATTCATGGACCAAATCTTTCATCACTAACATAAACATTTGGGGAATATAATTTCCAAATTGTAATTTCACCCATGTTTATCCAATTTTGTGTAAGTCATTTGCACCAGTTACTATTTGTTTTGATGGAACTATTTCATTTTTGAAGCGTAAGTTGTTGAATGTTTCTTCGTAAATTAGTGTTACATCTGAACCTGTGTCGATTTGAAATCTGATAAACGTGTCATTTATCAACCAGTCACCTTCGAGGTATTCTGCAATTTCGTGGCTGTATGACAGTATTTGTTGTTCTGTTCTTTTGCGAATGCTGATTTACCCTGTTTTAGTATATGATTTGCAACTCGTGGTTCTGTATTGTTGTAATGGGGGTTTAATCAATAATAACACAAGTATATTTTTAGATAGTTTATTAAATAATTGTTGAGGCCTAACAATTTATGTTTTTTTTAACTCTCTAGTTCTTAGAATCGTGTCGTTATTCATACCCATAAATTCGTGTTAAGAACATGGGTATATTATTAAGACAAGATGTGAAATAAATGTCTTGTCAGCATCTAGAAGCGTCTGCTTCTGAGGTACATGACAATCATATTAATTCTTATTTATCTTTGTGCATCAGTTGAGATACTGATGTTTAAGTGATACGTGGGGTGTATTACATTGTTCATTCGTGATTGAACATTCTTTTTTTTTCCGTTTTTATTCGACTTCTTTTTGCTGTTTACTGTTTTAACGTTCGGATATTGATACTGTGGATTTTTGAAACAATCTTTCCATAAATGTTTGTGATATGTGCATTTGTTACATATCTGATTAGTGTCTTGTTGTGTTTCTGAACGATTCTGTTGTGGTTCGTTTCTTCTAGATTGTTGGATGTTGAATGAATTTTCTCCGTTTCCCCTTAAATTGTAATTGTTTCTTTCATTGAATTGTACCGTTTTTAACGTAGATTGTTTATTTTCGATGGTTTGCTTACACTTTTGAAAACCGATTTCAAGTTGGTTAGCTTTGTTTAAAACTTCTTGAATTGTTTTCATTCTGTTCATTTGACAAAGCTCGCTTTGTATTCTGTTATCTCTAAGACCTCGAATGAACCTATCAACAACAATCGGTTCTCGTAGTTTTTCGTCATATTTTTCCATAGATTTTGACGCTAAGTTTTCAAGTTCATAAATAAATTGAAAAATTGATTCGTTGGATAATTGTGTTCTTAAAACGAATTCCATTAATGGATCATTGTAACTTGGATTGTGACCAAAAAGTTTTGACGCAGTACTAACAATTTCCTCGTACGTCGCTTTTGGGTTTCTAACAAGTAGCCTTTGTTCCAATTGTTCCAGACAATTGTCTTCCGTTAATGCTAACAATGCACTTGATTTATCGTTGATGCATTTAGCATATGTCTCGAAGCTTCTTTTCCAAACATTGAAGTCTTGGTTAATTGTGTACTTGTTTGGTGTAATTCTGAGCTCTTTTCTCATGTTTTCAAACGTTGTCTCACTCTGCCAAAATTTCCATGGCCATCTCTTGAGTGAAATTTTGTTAATGAGAGCAAAAAGAACTTGCCAGATTAGAATTGTAATCATTGCATTCTATACGTATTCCAGATACTATGATTGCATATAAAATGAATACAATTTATCGCTCATTACGTTAAAGATTACACTAAATGGATCATTTCTATCAATTTTTGGTCTTTGGTTTGGTCCATTGTGTACGCGTTTAGACTCGTCTTCAATTATTTGTTTTGTGTACAATAATTGCGTTACGTACTGGAGTCCTGTGTACATGTAAAGTGGATTTACTCTAACCATGTTTTGTTGCTCGCAAGCAAACCGTGAATCGGACGTAGACCATTTTTCTTTGTCGTGTGAGTCTTACTATTTTCTAGTTCAACTCGTGTTTTGAAAATGTGTTTGTCGAGTTTCCGTTGGGCACGATTTGTAATGTACCTGGATTTTATATTTGTTAATCCGAGACTTTTACAGGGAATTTGATAATAAACAAGTAAATTAATTGTGAATAAACTGTTTATTGGAATCCGAATTGTTAATAATTGTTATTAGAATTTATATGAAAATGGAAATAAATGTGGTCTTAAACAGCAGAAAATAGTAAAGAAAGAAGGGACTATACTTGAAAGTTCACCCTCAGTTAAAAATTTATTTAATAGTAATGAAAGTGAGGATGAGACTTCTTTATAGCAATTTTAAAGTCCCAAGGATGCATTGTATCCGATTTTGAGATTTTTCAGGATTTAAGGTGGACACATAATCCTCAATTTCGCCAGAATTGAATGAGAGCTTATTTTTTTGTTAAAACATCAATTCAATTACAGTATTTAGCAATTTCGGTCTTGTTCTGTTTATTCTTAAGCTTTAATTTCCGGAATTGCACAATGATACCCTATTCATTTCTTCTTTTTATTCATCATACAACCATAATTTCAAAAATTCTTGAGTAGACCTGATAAGCCTACTTGCCTGTTATTCCATAAAATTTGATTTCAAAGATTTTTGGTGAGTATTTATTTTTCCTCGCGATCGAACATAATTTGTAATTCCCACAGAACAAGCAACAAAAGTCTTTGTTTTAAATCACCAAGTGGTGGATTTGTCTTAACAAAGGATTGTGTTAAAACAAAATCAAATATGATTTCAAGAACTAAATTAGAAATAAGAAATCTTTTGTTACATAAAATTTTCATGTAAAATCAAACAACGAAATAACGCAAGAGATATCAATTCTTTTAAATAAATCATTTAAAGATGTTTTTGTTATTGAACAAGATAGTGATTTTTTGAAATTTAATTTAATGAAAACTTGTCGCAATATATTGACAATAATCCAAATAATATTAGTAAAAAAATTGTTTTTAAAAAAATACGAGACCTAAATCAAAATAAATCTTCTGATGTAGAAAAACACCATCAGTCTCTTCTTAAAAACTGTGCAAAAAAGCAGTTTCTCTTCCTTTAACTTTGATTTTCAGAGTATCTTTATCCAATAGTCAGCTTCTAATAAAATTCAGATCAGCAAATATTACTCATTGTTTAAAAAGATGATAAATCAATGCCGAACAATTATTATCTTATGTCTATAACTTCAATAAGATGAAAAAAGTTGAAATGGGTTTTTACTCTCTAAATAGTGTTGGATACAAACCAAAATTAATGAACCCAGAAACTATAGCTTTCCTAAACAAACAGTTCTCTTAATCAATCTTTAGATAGCATTAAGATTATATCTTCATTAATGAAAAGAGTTTAAAGGAATTTGATATAAGACAAAATATTTTAATTAAACGATTTATTGGGCTTAGTAAATTTTGAAAAACAAAACCTTTGAACAAAGCATTAAAATTGGAGTCAATTAAATAAATTTATTATAAGCATAAAATTTTCTTAATCAAACAAATTTTAATAACCAATTATGTAAAATCGTTTTTGAATATTTAAGGAAAGATTATAAGATATTTGATAGAGATAATACTTCTTTTATTAAACAGTTATTAAAAGTAGAAGATCTGACTCATATAAATTGCACTGAATACGATTTAACATTCAGTGTTCATTTGATTGAATGGTGCCTCGAATGTTGCAACTCTGGACTAACAGACTCGATAAATTACTATTTTTATTTGATTAAATATTGTATATTGAATAATCTCAATCATTTTTTTGTATATAACAAACTGAATTTTTAACTTAATTGTAAAATGGATATTTAACTGTCCATTATTCTTATTTCAATTTGTCCATGGGACTTTAACTTTAATTAAATAAATTAAAAAATAAATTTTTTCACAAACAGTATCTTCCATGTTAAAAGGATTCGACGCAGAGCTACGAAATTCGTTTCTTCATTTAGTAACAAACCGTATGAAAGCAGATTGAAATATCTCCACGTAGCGAGTCTTCTTTCTATTAGGTGCTCTTTACTAAAACATTTTCGATCAACCCATACACCCAAATATTTCGCAATATAAACAAAAGGTTATTTTAATGTATTATTATAATAATTAAGAGAATGTAAAATTTACATCCATTTGTTAATTCGTTATATAAAAAAAAAACAAAATATTTATTGCTTAAGGAGCGTATCCAAAAAATTATCCAAAGAATATGATTCATAGAAAAAACTTAATCTAATTTTTGCTTACTTTTAAAAAGTTAGTAATTTTTCTATAAATTCTGATTATTTTTATTTGATTTACATCGACTAAAATATAAATAGCTATCTTGATTCAATTAATTTTTTTTGTTTTTGGTTCTTTTCAATTAAGCTTATTAATTTTAAAAAAAATTTCAGGTAAATTTTTAGCTATTTCTATTAGGCATGTATTTTACGGGATACTAAATTTATTTTTCTGCTACTAAAAAAAAAATGATACTTATTTTATTTTTATTTTTCTTTATTTTTATGCTATAAAAAAAATTAATTGATACAAATTATAAGAAAATGATATTAATTTTTATTGATGATAATAAAAATACAAAAAAAGAATAAAATTAATTGTTTTTAGATCTTTTGCTCTCAGGTTTACTTTGATCACTGATTGGGTTTTTGCGAGGTCTACCTCTCGGACGTTTATTCTTCGCAGGCCTTCCTTTCTTTCTGTTTTCACCCAGTGGCAATCTTTTGCGCTCCGTGTCATGGCATAACTCTATCGCGACAATTAATAGCTACTATATGTCTGCACATATTGTTTTTTTTCCAAAAGGGACAAGGACCCGTACTCTTTCTCCATTCAGCATCATTCAATTTGATTGTCCAAATTTTACTAACATCTTTGAGCCACGACTGATAATTGGAGATCTCAGACAAATTAGAAAAAAAAAAACTAAAATTTTTAACGTAAATGAGCGACCCTCTTAATCTAGTTGACAAATGGCCAAATATTGGGCAAGGTAATCACTCCGAAGGGACTAAAAAGCACCATGATTGGATAAAGTCTCTAGCAATTACGATCAAGGCACTTTAACTTAGAGTTGAAGAGCAAGATCGTATAATAGCTGAACAAAAAAACACGATAGATGAACTTAAGAACTCCAATAAGCAGGAAACCTCCGAGCTAAAGGATCGAGTGAAGACATTAGAAGGCAGACAAATCGAAGCGGCACCCGTTTCTAACCTAAGTTGGTCTAAAATTGTATCCGGAAAGACTCATAGAGATGAGAACGCGGTTGCTATTATTAAAACTATAGCAAATGAAATCAAGAAGAAAGAGGAGAGAGCTAATAATGTTATTTTAGCAATCCCGGAGGCAAGTCTTGCAGAACCCGAAAGAGATAATGACTTCGTAAGAAAGCTATCTTCAGATATTGGAATACCAGAGACGAGAGTCAAAAAAGTCAGACGAATTAAACGTCGACCTAACGTTTCTAACACTCTAACCGAAAAGACTGACCCCATTTTATTAGTGGTCGAATTGGAATCAGTAGAAGCGAAGACGGAAATGCTTCGGAATTCTAGGCGTTTGCGCCAGACTCCCGAATACAAAAATGTATTCATTAACGAAGACTTGACTCCAAGCGAGAGAATTGCTGACCGAAAACTTCGACAAGAACGAGATCGTAGAAATAAGGAACTGAAAGAAACAATTTCAATAAATGGTCAAACATACAGTTTTAAAACATGTCCGGATGGAAAAAAAAGATTCTGGAGTATCAGAAGCGGTGAGCTGAAACTGATTCCGTCCACATTAAATATCCAATAGCCACGAATACCGTTTAGTCCAATCCGACAGGCGGCGTCTAAGTTGGACTTAAACGAAGATTTTTCTGCGTTCAATTGCAGCTTAATAACAAACATGCCGTCTCCGACTCTCTTGTCTTCCCCGTCCAGTATCCATGTTAGTTCCGTCCATTCTATTGATCCTACGAGTCAAATTGAAATAGTTCGATCAGCTCCAGAGTACCCTACCAATAAAAGACACCGTAATGGAAGCTCAGATGACTCGATCTATAGCTCTGCGGTCTCTTCAGAGTTATCGGCTTCATCTTCATCGTGTAGAACAAGTAACTCATCGATACTTGCCTCCTTAAACAGCTTCTCGCAGCAGAACTTAAATGTCAATCCTCAGTTAGCTAATCCAGGAGGTATCAGTTTTTGGTACACCAATGCTACAAGTCTAAATAATAAAGTTCACTTGCTTAAGTCAATAGCAGCTAGTTCGTCACCTACAATTATTGGCATTACCGAGACCTGGTTTGACGAGAGCTCGGTTGTAGTGTTTGACGGCTATCAACTTTTCAGGAAAGACCGAACTGGTAACAAGAGAGGCGGTGGGGTTTGCTTATATATCAAGTCGGACCTTGAAGCCTTTAGTTCTTCGGAGGCTAGTTTTCTTGATACCAGATGTGAGCAGTTATGGCTGACTGTCAAAATCGAGAATGAAAAACCAGTCCTTCTGGGCTGCGTTTATAGACCGCCCTCAGGAAACATCTCATGCTTTCCGAGCAATTCAGATATTGCCATTGCGAACTCAATAGCATTGACAAGTAAATTATTAAGAAACGGAAAGCATTCAAGCATTATACTCATGGGTGATTTCAATTTACCTCAGATTGAGTGGAATGAGGACGGTGCACCCCTGCTTCAGGATTTATCAACTACGTGCAACCATGTAGGCATCGCCATCAGCAATTCCAGCCTTGTGCAAATGGTTAAAGAGCAAACGTTCTTTTGTAATGAACAGCCGACCAGTCAACTAAACCTTGTGCTAATGAGTGATTCGAACCGCGTTTCGGATGTTAAGTCTGGCCCTCCATTAGATGGAAATGCTTCTAAATACCATTGTAGCTTGATCTTCCAGCTGCATTCAAGAGCTTCGCGGATCCAAACCTTCGATAGCAGGTCACTCAATTGGCGTAGCGGAGACTTTATGGCTATGAGCGAGTACTTTAAAAGTACTATTTTCCGAATAGTAACACATAATTGGTGCGCACAGGATCTGTACTCCGATTTTCTCAGCACTTTCTGTGAGGCCGCCAAATTATTCGTCAAAAAACGAAGGGTTAAATCACTTAATTCGAAGCCCCCATGGTGGAATTCCGAAATTGCTTCACTTGTTCGTCAAAAGAGACGAGTTTTTATCTGTAAAAGCATCGACAGACATAGCGAACAGCTTGCTAATAAGCACAAAAACTTATGCAAGCTGGTCAAGCATGTGGTAAAAAGGACTATAACCGAATACTAACTGAAGCTGGTGCAGTAAGCGATGAGAAACCCAAAGCTTCTATATTCCTACATGAACCGGCAATTCTCGTCAAGGGAAAGCAACGCAGCTTTGATTGACTCAGACAATCATATCGTCACAGATAAAGTGAGCATTTTCGAATTACTAAATGCTTTCTTTTTCTCAGTGTTTGAGCCTCCGACTTCGAGAGAAGCTATCATTACCGCGAAAGCTAATTTGAAAGTAAAAGCTAGACCTGATCTAAGTTTTTCAGTTGAGGACATAGTGACCTCGGACAAGGTATTGACCAAACTCAAGAAGTTGAACAGCGACAAGTCATCAGGAGTTGACCAAGTAAGCACACATGCTCTAAAAATGTGCGCCGAGTCGATGGCAAGGCCTCTTTCGTTAATATTCAGCGAGTCTTTGATCAGGTCGGAAGTTCCTGCCGAGTGGAAAATAGCAAATGTGTCACCAATTCATAAAAAGGGTAGTAGAACGATTGCAAGTAACTATCGCCCGTTCTCTCTGACATCTGTCCCATGCAAATTCCTGGAATCGCTGATCAAAGACTACATGGTAATGCATATCGAGAAGAACAATCTCATCACGGTTAAACAGCATGGATTCATGGCTCACAAAGCTTGCGTTACCAATCTTCTAGAAACGATGGACTTTTTGACGAACTGTATGAGTCTTAGGCAGCCAGCGGATGTTATATACTTGGACTTTGAGAAAGCATTTGATAAAGTGTCTCACGAACTGCTCCTCATTAAACTAGCTGCATTTAGTTTTCCAAATTTAATAATCAAGTGGATCGATTCTTTCCTTAGTAATCGTAAGCAGAGAGTCGTGATCGGTGATGTGGTAACAGATTGGGTGCCTGTTACTAGCGGCGTTCCTCAAGGATCAGTGATTGGTCCTCTTTTTTTCATCATTTTCATTAATGACATGCCGGAAGTTTGTAGTTCACTTTGTAAGCTCTACGCGGACGATAGCAAGTTAGCGAGGTCAGTGGTCTGCATTGAAGACTCGATAGAACTCCAGTCAGATCTGGACAGATTGAGAGTATGGTCTGACATTTGGCAAACTAAATTTAACGAAAAGAAGTGTGTCGTAATGCATTTCGGAGCAAACAATAGGAAATATGATTATCAACTTGGTGGTCTCATCTAAGAAAAGACAACGAAAGAACGCGATCTTGGCATTATCGTAACTCCTGACCTCAAGTCAAGTGAACAGGCCAAACGAGCAGCGGCAAGAGCAACAATGGTGGCAAGTCGAATACGGCTCGCTTTTAAATACTTTTCTTTAAAGTTGGTTGACCTTCTTTTCAAGTCTTTTGTTCGTCCTCACGAACAAAAGTTGGTGGGGACGAACAAAAGACTTGGAGTTTGCAGTAGGAGCCTGGAATCCCTATCGAAGAAGCGATATAGATCTCCTCGAGCAAGTTCAGCGAAGATTCTCGAAATTTGTTCCCGAACTGAAATCAAAACCCTATCTTTTGAGAAGAGAGGCTCTAGGATGGAGCACACTTGAAGAGAGACGCAGGCGTGGTGATCTCATTCAACTTCACAAAATTAAGCACGGACACGATAGGGTGACATTCATAAATGGAGATCAGAAGCTTGCTTCGGATGGTCTAGACAGCCCGGCGGGGAACACAAGAAATTGTCATAAAGGAATTGAGAGACATCTTATCCGCAATTGTGGAGTTCGACACAACTTTTTTACAACCGTACTGCGGGAAATTGAAACACTCTGGATGTGGTGACTAAGAATGTAACAAATACTAACATTTTTTAAAAACAGAATCGACAAATTACTTAATTTCTTATAAAAATTCTTTTTTTTTTTTTTTCTCAGTTAAATTAATTGTTCTAAGAATAGGATATAAGAAAATTTGTTAAAAAAAAAAGGAGAGAAAAGTTTATTTCTAAAATATTTAAAAAAAGTTATTTATAAAAATGTAAAATTAAGTCTATTAAAAATAGCTTATTTAAAAATTTTGCTGGAGGCAGTCATAGTGGGGCGTCTACGTACGCAAACACTTGGAGACTAAAGTCTCCTACAGCATTTATACTACTACTACTACTAAGTTTTGTGGACACCATTTTCAAAAATTCGCTCACTGACAAATGCTTTCTAAAACTCCCCGATTCTTTGATCCACTTGTTTGTCACTTCTAAAGCGTTATTTGTACTCGGCTCTCGGGGCCAATATGACTCGTGCCATGTCGAATATGCCTCTGACAGCCACTGTTCTTGAAAGTAATCGGTAAAGTTGTTCACTGATTCGTCGTTGAAGCTCAAAATAAAACGCAAAATAGTTTCGGTTTTTTCCTCTTGTTTTTTTTTGGTTGAGCTTCTTCCAAATCATCAGCATCTTGCAATGTTTCTTCATTGGATTCAGCTTGATTACGATGAGGAACAATTTCGTAACTTGTTGATTCTTCAGTCATTGTTTGATTGATTATAAACAGAAAAACAGGAAGTTTTTTATATTATTCCGAATTGACAACTCATTAATTGCTTAATTAGTTCAATCAACATATTTGTAAACAAGTAAACAAATAAAGCGACAATCAGAATCGGAAACCCAAGAATTAGAGGCAGAAAAACGTTTTAAAGACCAAGATGAAGATGAAGACCACAGTGATCATAATGATGTCTTTCAGGACAGTACTTAAATCACAAAGAACACTTTCGAAAAAAACAAAAACTTATAATGAACACCATCTCTCCAAATAATTCTTAATCTTTCAACAGGTAAGTAATTACACATTGGAACTGTTTTCATTTACCAAGTAGGATTTATTTATTAGAAGATTTTTTGGCTCAAAAATGCCCAGACATTGTTCTCTTAAATGAAATAAAACTAAATCAGAGTGACATAAATTTTTACTTAAATTTTAAAAATTATAACGCAATAGTTAAGGCTAGAAATAGTAATGGTGGAGGAGTATCCATTTTAGTAAAAGAAGGACTTGAGTTTAAACAAGATTTTTCATTTGATCAGTATAATGCAGAACTTCTTTGTATCAAGATAAGCTTGAAAAACACAGAACTGTTTGTTTTTAGTATCTACAACCCACCTAATATTGTACTTCCTTTTGAAATTTTCTAAGATATCTAAAATAAATGTGAAAGATTTATCCTAGCCGACGATCTTAACACAAAGGCCAAAAGCTTAGGCTGTTTTGGAGAAAACGAGAATGGTCTCATACTAGAGAAAATACTTAGCTCACTTAACCTCTCTATTATTAATAATAGGACGCCAACATTTAACAAATTTAAATCCGAGCACTTTGAAATCCTTGATCTTCTCGTGATTCCTTCTTCACTTTCAGACAAAATATTGGACTTCAAAGTCTTGTTAGAATATGATATGATGAGTGATCACTTCCCAATCCAAGCATGTATATCAGCCGAGCATTATATAACAGTAGAGTCACCTAATATAAATTTTGATTTTAAAAAAGCCAATTGGGGATATTACCAGGAATTACTTAGAACCCCTCAACAAAGCACAAATCCTTTTACAAATGTTGATGACCTAAATGGAATCAAAACCTAAATGGTTTTGGAATCAAAACTGGCTTGAATTTATAAATAAAATAGGAAAAAACCTTCTCTCGAGTAGGCCTTTTTGGAGAAAAATAAATAAATTTAGATCAAAAAAATGTTCTAGGCAAATTCCCGTGCTAATCAAAGATGACAAAGAATTCACAACAGATAAAGAAAAAGGAGAATGCTTTGGAAATTTCTTAGCAAAAACTTTTAGTCCACATCAAGATTATGTTATATCTGAAAATGACTGTGAAATAGCAGATATAATCTCAATTTTTTTTAAAAATAAGGCAGGTTTTAATCTAAAAGATCCAATAACTCCTTTAGAAATTATGGGCTCTTTAAAAAAGCTAAAAGAGGTGGCAGGGCCTGGTCTTGATCGTATTCACAACCTTATGTTAAAAGTCTACCATATGAGGTTTTAGTTGAAATAAGTCAGCTTTTTAGCATTAGTTTGGAACAAGGTCAAGTCCCAAAAGCTTGGAAAATAGCAAGTATATCTATGATACCGAAATAATCTTCTCCAACCCAGGACCCTTCTAACTATCGTCCTATTAGTATGACAAGTTGTCTCGGGAAATTACTTGAACGTATTGTTTAATCAAGAATCTATAATTTTCTTGAGGAAAATAACTTACTAATTAAGGAGCAGTCAGGATTTAGAAAACATAGGCGAACAGCAGACAATCTAGACTTTCTTATTCAAAAGGTAGTAGAATCCTTTAATAGAAAGAAAAAAGTCGTCTTTATTTTGACATTTCTAAAGCTTTTGACAGAGTTTGGCATGAGGGACTCATTTGTAAATTAATTAAGATAAAACTTCCTCCCTATCTTATTTTCTGGATAAAATCATTTCTTCATTCCAGATATTTTATTGTAAATGTAAATGGTCATCTAAGTGATCAATACCCAATAAAAGCAGGGGTCCCACAAGGATCAGTAATTAGCCCACTTCTGTTTAGCATTTTCATAAATGACGTACCAAAAAGAGATAAAACTAACTTCCAATACTCTCTTGTTTTTGCAGATGATTTGGCTACTTTTTTTATTTTTAAGAAGAAAGGATATCTCGAAAATATGATTAATAAGTACCTAAAAGAAGTTGAGCAATGGCTTTTTAAATGGAAAATGAAAGTTTCTGTTAAAAAGTCATGTTACATGATCTTTGAAAAAAGAACTAAATCCAAAATAAATTTAGACCTTAAAATTTACGGTAACATTTTAAAACGTGAAGAAAAAGTTAAATTCTTAGGCATCACACTAGACTCAAAACTTACACTTAGTCCAATGTTAGATGAATTATATTAACGCTGTAATTCAAGGCTTAATATAATAAAATATCTCTCAAATAGGAAATGGGATTTAAAACCAAAAACAATAGGTAATCTTTACAAATCTTTGAAAGGATCAATCTTGGATTATTCTTTTCCTTGTTTAAATTCATTCTCAGAAACTAACATCAAAAAAATACAAGTTATTCAAAATTCAGCAGTTCGATCTATTTTGAAGCTAAAATATGATACCCCTCCAATATTATGCACCAAAAAATATAATTTAATTAAAAACAATTTGATATAATTTTTTTATTTTATATCAAATGATTAATTTTGCATCATCTTAAAATACATGCCTTTTTTAATTACTCCGATTTTTTTTTAGTATTTTTCAATTCGAATTCAAATGTTTTTTGTATTTAAATTTTACATACTGAATTTTTATATTTGCTTATTAAATTACTTTTTTTTCCACATTCACGACCAACTTCAAAAACTTAATTCAAAATTATTAACCTTTTTTCAATAAATTTTTTTTGATTTCAAAATTTAATCATGTGTCTGGAAGGTAGGAAGGACTAAGAATCCATTTCAACAGCTCAATGATCAGCCTTAAATATTATTTCAATTTAAGTAAAAGTTAATTTTTAATGTCTGCAAAACTTTGCAAAAATTTAATTGATTCAAAATTATCCATTTTCATTGTGTTTAAACATTTTTTATTTTATTAATTTGGGGGTAACCTCAGGTACACAGAATGGATCAAAGTCCTTCTTTTTATCTAAGTCTGATTGGGTAATTGGTCAGATGAATAAAAGAATAGATAATAGGAGTGAATAATTTATGCCAAAAAGAGAAGGAAGAACAAAAAAGAATAAAATATCAAGAAAAATATCAAAAAGTTTAGGTTGTGGTTAAACATGATCTGTTAAATTATAAAGGATTTTAGACAAAAAATTCTCTTATTTACCTTTCTCAAAAAAAGGTAAATTAGAGAAATTTAATAAGTGAAAATTAGTTTCAGAAATAATATAATTACAGAATATTCTATAAAACTTATACATATACATTTTGAAATTTAATATTTTTTATACTTTTGCAATCTTGTGATGTGCCTAACAGTCTTCAATATATTAAAAATAAAGCTTCGAAACCAGATTCTTCAATTTTAATTTAAATATAAATTGCTATGTTGGAAATTTTAATTTGCATGAAAGACTTAAGCATGATTTTCTCGTATATAGCTAGATGTCAAAAAAATATTAACTTTCATCAAAGTGATTGAATTATTCCGTTTCGGGGAAATAAACATGGAAACTGACCAAATGGAGAAAAAGTAATTGATTTTATAAAAAAACTCTCAAAATTTGGAAAATCTTAGAATTGAGTTGAAAAAATACAATCGATTAATCGTTTTTTACCCTTTATTTGGTCTCCTGATATTTAAGCATATTTAAGTTTAAATATCTATTATTAAATAAATATACTACTAATCATAGTTCAAGTATTTGATGTAAAATAAATAGAATGAATAGCTTTTTTAGTCATTGAGAATATGTAAAATAAAGTTATTTAGCTTAATTGGAGCATTTCTTTTAAGAATAAAGTTTATTTCAAATTATTAATATTTTTTACTGTTTCAAGGCATTTAGACTAAAAAATACAACCGTATTAAAGATAATTCAATTTTTCAACAGAAGAAACAGCAAGTAATTACGTATGTATAAAGGGAATTTTTAATTTAATTTTTATTTAATTATTTTGAAATAAATTCAAATATTTTTAGGCCTTTATTTACTCAAATCAAATCTTAAAAAGAAATAATTTTATAGAAAAAGATGTAATGGGTAAAACAACAGCTAAATAAGACTGAGAGTCCGGGTTCGAATCCTAGTCAAGTCAATTAAATTTTAAGTTAGAAAAAAATAAATAAATTATGGATTTTAGCTTGTGCTTTCAGTGTTTTGCTTCTAATTGCCACCTGTTTTGAGTTCATCGCCAAATTATTACTCTGGACGGTTGTTAGCATTCATCTAAAAAAATGGAACCTAATACTAGAACTGTTCGTGACAGGACTCGCGAGTCAAGAAGACTATAAATAATGGCGTCGAAAGACGGAAGTAGCGAGCATAAAAAACTCTTTTTTAAGCAGCAATGTTCCGCAATTTAACCAAATATATCTTGTGTTGTTCTACAAGGGGTAAGACTTGTCGCAGAAAAACTTTAGTACTATTTCTACTACTAAAATGCACGATTAAAATCTTTTACTTTTTGACGATAATTTGCCATTTTTCAATGAACAAAAAAAAATAGAAAACTATGCTAATTTATGAGGAAAAAGAGCAGAATGAAAATTGAAAAAAAATCTTACCTTGTTATAATAGTATTACACAAGAAACATTTTACCTTACGAATTTTTTCGTTTAATTAAAGATATTCGAAATTATTAAAGTTATTTTAAAAATGATATTTTTCCATTTTTATCAAACATTTTTTTAACATATCATGAAAATAAATCTGCTATTTCTTTTAGCAAAATTTGTAAGCTTAAAAATTCGGAAAAAAATTTAGTTTTAATTTTAATCAAAAATTTTTATTTTATTTGAATCTAATTTTTATTATATTTACTTATTCTTAAAAAGTTAGCATGATTTAATATTAATTTGCTAATTCTTTATACACTTAAAAAAGTAAAAATATTTTAACTCACTTTTATATTTTTTGAAAACTTTATTATTAAGTTTACTTTTATTTATTATTCATTAATATTAATATATTTACTTATCTCATTAAGTTAGACTTTTCTCAATTTTTCAAAAATTTCATATTAGCTCATATTGACTTCTGAATTTCTTTATCTATTTATTGCCCTAAACGAGCAATCCAAAAATAAGTCAATTCCTACTACTATTGCTTTTACAAATTACTGAATATCAATATCAAAGGATCTAATATTGAAGATTTCGTCAATTTAAATATTGAATTGAATAAATATAACCTTGAATGCTATCAACATAGACTAATAAAAATAATTGCACGGTTTGTGTAGTTATACCTATAAGACGGATCCGGATTTCTGGTACCTAAAAGACGGATTATTTTTTCCCCGATTAAAGTGCTAAAGAACGGATTAAGAAAAAATTTCTCATAAAAAATTCATTAATTTAAATTTTGGCAAATAAAAAAAAAACTTCATAAAAAAGTAGTTAAAATTGAAAAAAAAAATCCAGTTCAACACCTTTCGGTTTCATAATCTCGTTTTTATGACGATTAGTCTGAGAATCAAAATTTAGCAACAAGAAATAATCTTCCTCAGTTTTTATGATTCCAGATAAATTCTTTTTATAATAAGAAATATTTTTATTTTCTTGTATATTATTTATCGGCTCAGTATTTTCCATTTATTTGTAGTATTTAATAATGATGACTAATTTATATTAAGAGAGTGTTTAAAATTAGAAATTAATTATTACATTTAAGTAAATCTTCAGTTATAATTGAATATATTTTTTTTTCATTTTAAAATATAAGAATAATTTAAAATAAGATTAAAAATAAAAATATTTATTTGAATTTAAATCTAAATTAAATTTAAATTTTCTTAGAAATTTTTCGATTCGGATCCGTCTTTTAGTTATAACCGGTTTGTGTTTAAGATCGTTAGCAATGATGATACATCAATATACAAATAAATTGAAAATAAACAAATAAATTGACAATAAAATAATTAAATTTAAATATTCCTTTAATAAAGTGTGATTAAATTTCTTATCTACTTGCTTTATCCTGTCGATTTCATGGTTAAGAATGTCTCCCAAATAGGTGCCTCTAGGTTTTAATAAGAAAAAAGGTAGACCAGTAAAAAAACATAAAACGCTAAAATAACAATCGTCTGAAGTTGACTAAAATTTTGCAGATTATTCACTTGTCATTGAATTTGAAGAAAATATTGATTGAGTTCAAATTCGAATTCGATCTAGATGTTCAAAGAAATATACAATAAGGTGATGAAGAATTTTTAAATTTATGCTTTAAATTTTAATGAACAAGATGACGAAAACTAATAAATTTAGAGCCTTCATAAGCTTCTAAAAAAATGCACGAAATACTAGATCAAATTCGTTGGTGCCAGTTAAATCAATCAAAAGAACCAATAAATAAATAAATAAATTATTTTTTCACATTTTTAAATCATAAAATAAATTCTATTTCATTTTTTCTTTATTCATATCAAAAAAAAATTTAAATATATTTCTGTTAGTAGAGAAATTTTTTTTATAGCTTTAGAAAAAAAACAGGAGTTAGAAGTTCATATTTTATCATTTATTTAATAGAAAAAGTACGTATTTTTCATTCCTCTATTTTTATCTTTTGAATATAAAAATTATTGAGAGGAAATAAATGGAATGTTAATTTTTATAAGTTTGTTCAAAATACATGATACGCATTTAATTTATGCTTGCTCATTGTTTTTAGTTAATAATACTAAATCATCATTCAATTTTATTTTAGAAATTAATGATGCATTAAAAATAAAATCTTAACACTTTATAATAATATTTTTATAGTTCTTCATTCGTTTACAAAGATTCCTTTAGAAAAAGCATGACAATAATTTTTTTTTACAAATTAAGTTAAAAAAAAGATCATCCATTTTCCGAAACAAAATTATTGTAAAAAACCATTCAATTTTATTTATTCCAAATACTAAAATAAAAATATACTTGTAAAACGACTCTGTAATTTGCAATGCAATGTAATATCGTATTTAAATTTTGTGAGCGAAACGAACAAAATGAAAATTTAACAAAAATTACGCTTTGCGGATATTTCTTTTTCAAAATCTTAGAAAAGATAAATTTTTCATTCATTTTTTAAATTTCAAATGGAGAGTATTAAACTGCTAAACTGAATAATATGAATAATGTTTTCGGCCTCTAATTTAAATGGAATTCAAAATAGTTTGAAAAAATAAAATTTTTGTAGCTGAATTTTTGATAAATTAAAAATATTTAAAAAAAATAATAAACAATAAAAATATTAAATAGTGATAACCGCTTTTACAATTTGTCGGAAACGGACACTTAAACAATCAAACTCACAAATAACTTTTTATACAAAGCGTCTTATTAACCATCAGTGCAGATGAAAAGATAACGAAATTTTGATGAACAACAAGATGAGCATAAAAATTTAATACATATAATAATTTATATAATAATTTAGCCTATTTTGTTTAATTTTATTTTAATTCTTGTTTTTATATTGTTTTATTCTGAAGGAGCTTAAGCTCGATACACTAAACAAAAAAATAATAACTATTGATGAAACTCAGCAAAAAATGATTTAAAGGTGCCGAAATATTGACAGAACAACAATCAAAATTAATTTTATCTCATTTAAAGATAAAATCGAAATGATCTTTATTGAATGAGAAAAAAAAAAAATAAAATTATGAAATAATGATAAACAAATCAAATTACTAAAATAAGAAAATTGATCAGTCAAGCTTAAATTCAAAAAATAAAAATTATCTAACTAAAAGAAACACGAATGTAAAATCATAAAAAAAAATAACAATTAAATGTAACAAAAATGAAAAATGAAAAATAAAATATGAAATTAAAGTTCTATCTGAATGATTATTAATAAGATACTAAAATAAAATTAAAAAAAATATGAAATAACATTTTTTAAAAATTAATATAAAAAAGATTCAAAAAATCAAACAGATATCGAAATCTAGAAATTTCATAAAAAATGAAAGTGGTTAAAAATTGTCAGCAATATTTTATAATATTAGTGACATGGTTATTGATTTCAGAAGGAACAAGCACTACCACCACTAGTGGAACCCCAAAAACTGAGACAACCACTACTAGTGGAACTCCAAATGCTGAGACAACCACCACTAGTGGAACACCAAATGCTGAGACAACCACCACTAGTGGAACACCAAATACTGAGACAACCACCACAAGTGGAACTCCAAATACTGAGACAACCACCACTAGTGGAACCCCAAATACTGAGACAACCACCACTAGTGGAACTCCAAATACTGAGACAACCACCACCACTATTGTAACACCAAATACTGAGACAACCACCACTAGTGGAACACCAAATACTAAGACAACCACCACTATTGGAACCCCAAATACTGAGACAACCACCACCAGTGGAACCCCAAATACTGAGACAACCACCACCACTAGTGGAACTCCAAATACTGAGACAACCACCACTAGTGGAACCCCAAATACTGAGACAACCACCACTAGTGGAACTCCAAATACTGAGACAACCACCACCACTAGTGGAACACCAAATACTGAGACAACCACCACTATTGGAACCCCAAATACTGAGACAACCACCACTAGTGGAACACCAAATACTGAGACAACCACCACCAGTGGAACCCCAAATACTGAGACAACCACCACCACTAGTGGAACTCCAAATACTGAGACAACCACCACTAGTGGAACCCCAAATACTGAGACAACCACCACTAGTGGAACTCCAAATACTGAGACAACCACCACCACTAGTGGAACACCAAATACTGAGACAACCACCACTATTGGAACCCCAAATACTGAGACAACCACCACTAGTGGAACACCAAATACTGAGACAACCACCACCACTAGTGGAACTACAAATACTGAGACAACCACCACTAGTGGAACCCCAAATACTGAGACAACCACAACCACTAGTGGAACTCCAAATACTGAGATAACCACCACCACTAGTGGAACTCCAAATACTGAGACAACCACCACTAGTGGAACCCCAAATACTGAGACAACCACCACCACTAGTGGAACTCCAAATACTGAGACAACCACCACTATTGGAACCCCAAATACTGAGACAACCACCACTAGTGGAACCCCAAATACTGAGACAACCACCACCACTAGTGGAACTCCAAATACTGAGACAACCACCACTATTGGAACCCCAAATACTGAGACAACCACCACTAGTGGAACTCCAAATACTGAGACAACCACCACTAGTGGAACCCCAAATACTGAGACAACCACCACCACTAGTGGAACTCCAAATACTGAAACAACCACCACCACTAGCGGAACTCCAAATACTGAGACAACAACCACCACTAGTGGAACACCAAATACTGAGACAACCACCACTATTGGAACACCAAATACTGAGACAACCACCACCACTATTGGAACCCCAAATACTGAGACAACCACCACCACTAGTGGAACTCCAAATACTGAGACAACCACCACCACTAGTGGAACTACAAATACTGAGACAACCACGACTAGTGGAACACCAAATACTGAGACAACCACCACTAGTGGAACCCCAAATACTGAGACAACTACCACCACTAGTGGAACACCAAATACTGAGACAACCACCACTATTGGAACCCCAAATACTGAGACAACCACCACTAGTGGAACTCCAAACACTGAGACAACCACCACCACTAGTGGAACTACAAATACTGAGACAACCACCATTATTGGAACCACAAATACTGAGACAACCACCACCACCAGTACAACTCCAAATACTGAGACAACCACCAGTAGTGGAACCCCAAATACTGAGACAACCACCACCACTAGTGGAACACCAAATACTGAGACAACCACCACTATTGGAACCCCAAATACTGAGACAACCACCACTATTGGAACCCCAAATACTGAGACAACCACCACTAGTGGAACTCCAAATACTGAGACAACCACCACTAGTGGAACTCCAAATACTGAAACAACCACCACCACTAGCGGAACTCCAAATACTGAGACAACCACCACCACTAGTGGAACACCAAATACTGAGACAACCACCACCACTAGTGGAACTACAAATACTGAGACAACCACCACTAGTAGAACACCAAATACTGAGACAACCACCACTATTGGAACACCAAATACTGAGACAACCACCACTATTGGAACCCCAAATACTGAGACAACCACCATTAGTGGAACCCCAAATACTGAGACAACCACCACTAGTGGAACACCAAATACTGAGGCAACCACCACTAGTGGAACACCAAATACTGAGGCAACCACCACTAGTGGAACCCCAAATACTGAGACAACCACCACTAGTGGAACTCCAAATACTGAGACAACCACCACTAGTGGAACCCCAAATACTGAGACAACTACCACCACTAGTGGAACACCAAATACTGAGACAACCACCACTATTGGAACCCCAAATACTGAGACAACCACCACTAGTGGAACTCCAAATACTGAGACAACCACCACTAGTGGAACTACAAATACTGAGACAACCACCACCACTAGTGGAACTCCAAATACTGAGACAACCACCACTAGTGGAACCCCAAATACTGAGACAACTACCACCACTAGTGGAACACCAAATACTGAGACAACCACCACTATTGGAACCCCAAATACTGAGACAACCACCACTAGTGGAACTCCAAATACTGAGACAACCACCACCACTAGTGGAACTACAAATACTGAGACAACCACCACCACTAGTGGAACTCCAAATACTGAGACAACCACCAGTAGTGGAACCCCAAATACTGAGACAACCACCACCACTAGTGGAACACCAAATACTGAGACAACCACCACTATTGGAACCCCAAATACTGAGACAACCACCACCACTAGTGGAACTCCAAATACTGAGACAACCACCACTATTGGAACCACAAATACTGAGACAACCACCACCACTAGTGGAACTCCAAATACTGAGACAACCACCAGTAGTGGAACCCAAAATACTGAGACAACCACCACCACTAGTGGAACCACAAATACTGAGACAACCACCACCACTAGTGGAACTCCAAATACTGAGACAACCACCAGTAGTGGAACACCAAATACTGAGACAACCACCACCACTAGTGGAACACCAAATACTGAGACAACCACCACTAGTGGAACTCCAAATACTGAGACAACCACCACTAGTGGAACACCAAATACTGAGACAACCACTACCACTAGTGTAACCCCAAATACTGAGACAACCACCACCACTAGTGGAACTACAAATACTGAGACAACCACCACTAGTGGAACACCAAATACTGAGACAACCACCACCACTAGTGGAACCCCAAATACTGAGACAACCACCATTAGTGGAACCCCAAATACTGAGACAACCACCACTAGTGGAACTCCAAATACTGAGACAACCACCACCACTAGTGGAACTACAAATACTGAGACAACCACCACTAGTGGAACTCCAAATACTGAGACAACCACCACCACTATTGTAACACCAAATACTGAGACAACCACCACTAGTGGAACACCAAATACTGAGACAACCACCACTATTGGAACACCAAATACTGAGACAACCACCACCACTAGTGGAACCCCAAATACTGAGACAACCACCATTAGTGGAACCCCAAATACTGAGACAACCACCACTAGTGGAACACCAAATACTGAGACAACCACCACTATTGGAACCCCAAATACTGAGACAACCACCACTAGTGGAACTCCAAACACTGAGACAACCACCACCACTAGTGGAACTACAAATACTGAGACAACCACCATTATTGGAACCACAAATACTGAGACAACCACCACCACCAGTACAACTCCAAATACTGAGACAACCACCAGTAGTGGAACCCCAAATACTGAGACAACCACCACCACTAGTGGAACACCAAATACTGAGACAACCACCACTATTGGAACCCCAAATACTGAGACAACCACCACTATTGGAACCCCAAATACTGAGACAACCACCACTAGTGGAACTCCAAATACTGAGACAACCACCACTAGTGGAACTCCAAATACTGAAACAACCACCACCACTAGCGGAACTCCAAATACTGAGACAACCACCACCACTAGTGGAACACCAAATACTGAGACAACCACCACCACTAGTGGAACTACAAATACTGAGACAACCACCACTAGTAGAACACCAAATACTGAGACAACCACCACTATTGGAACACCAAATACTGAGACAACCACCACTATTGGAACCCCAAATACTGAGACAACCACCATTAGTGGAACCCCAAATACTGAGACAACCACCACTAGTGGAACACCAAATACTGAGGCAACCACCACTAGTGGAACACCAAATACTGAGGCAACCACCACTAGTGGAACCCCAAATACTGAGACAACCACCACTAGTGGAACTCCAAATACTGAGACAACCACCACTAGTGGAACCCCAAATACTGAGACAACTACCACCACTAGTGGAACACCAAATACTGAGACAACCACCACTATTGGAACCCCAAATACTGAGACAACCACCACTAGTGGAACTCCAAATACTGAGACAACCACCACTAGTGGAACTACAAATACTGAGACAACCACCACCACTAGTGGAACTCCAAATACTGAGACAACCACCACTAGTGGAACCCCAAATACTGAGACAACTACCACCACTAGTGGAACACCAAATACTGAGACAACCACCACTATTGGAACCCCAAATACTGAGACAACCACCACTAGTGGAACTCCAAATACTGAGACAACCACCACCACTAGTGGAACTACAAATACTGAGACAACCACCACCACTAGTGGAACTCCAAATACTGAGACAACCACCAGTAGTGGAACCCCAAATACTGAGACAACCACCACCACTAGTGGAACACCAAATACTGAGACAACCACCACTATTGGAACCCCAAATACTGAGACAACCACCACCACTAGTGGAACTCCAAATACTGAGACAACCACCACTATTGGAACCACAAATACTGAGACAACCACCACCACTAGTGGAACTCCAAATACTGAGACAACCACCAGTAGTGGAACCCAAAATACTGAGACAACCACCACCACTAGTGGAACCACAAATACTGAGACAACCACCACCACTAGTGGAACTCCAAATACTGAGACAACCACCAGTAGTGGAACACCAAATACTGAGACAACCACCACCACTAGTGGAACACCAAATACTGAGACAACCACCACTAGTGGAACTCCAAATACTGAGACAACCACCACTAGTGGAACACCAAATACTGAGACAACCACTACCACTAGTGTAACCCCAAATACTGAGACAACCACCACCACTAGTGGAACTACAAATACTGAGACAACCACCACTAGTGGAACACCAAATACTGAGACAACCACCACCACTAGTGGAACCCCAAATACTGAGACAACCACCATTAGTGGAACCCCAAATACTGAGACAACCACCACTAGTGGAACTCCAAATACTGAGACAACCACCACCACTAGTGGAACTACAAATACTGAGACAACCACCACTAGTGGAACTCCAAATACTGAGACAACCACCACCACTATTGTAACACCAAATACTGAGACAACCACCACTAGTGGAACACCAAATACTGAGACAACCACCACTAGTGGAACTCCAAATACTGAGACAACCACCAGTAGTGGAACTACAAATACTGAGACAACCACCACTAGTGGAACACCAAATACTGAGACAACCACCACCACTAGTGGAACCCCAAATACTGAGACAACCACCATTAGTGGAACCCCAAATACTGAGACAACCACCACTAGTGGAACTCCAAATACTGAGACAACCACCACTAGTGGAACCCCAAATACTGAGACAACCACCATTAGTGGAACCCCAAATACTGAGACAACCACCATTAGTGGAACACCAAATACTGAGACAACCACCACTAGTGGAACACCAAATACTGAGACAACCACCACTAGTGGAACACCAAATACTGAGACAACCACCATTAGTGGAACCCCAAATACTGAGACAACCACCACTAGTGGAACTCCAAATACTGAGACAACCACCACCACTAGTGGAACTACAAATACTGAGACAACCACCACCACTAGTGGAACTACAAATACTGAGACAACCACCACTAGTGGAACTCCAAATACTGAGACAACCACCACTAGTGGAACCCCAAATACTGAGACAACCACCACCACTAGTGGAACTCCAAATACTGAGACAACCACCACCACTAGTGGAACTCCAAATACTGAGACAACCACCACTAGTGGAACCCCAAATACTGAGACAACCACCATCACTAGTGGAACTCCAAATACTGAGACAACCACCACCGCTAGTGGAACTACAAATACTGAGACAACCACCACTATTGGAACCCCAAATACTGAGACAACCACCACTAGTGGAACACCAAATACTGAGACAACCACTACCACTAGTGTAACCCCAAATACTGAGACAACCACCACCACTAGTGGAACTACAAATACTGAGACAACCACCACTAGTGGAACACCAAATACTGAGACAACCACCACCACTAGTGGAACCCCAAATACTGAGACAACCACCATTAGTGGAACCCCAAATACTGAGACAACCACCACTAGTGGAACTCCAAATACTGAGACAACCACCACTAGTGGAACCCCAAATACTGAGACAACCACCATCACTAGTGGAACTCCAAATACTGAGACAACCACCACCGCTAGTGGAACTACAAATACTGAGACAACCACCACTATTGGAACCCCAAATACTGAGACAACCACCACCACTAGTGGAACTACAAATACTGAGACAACCACCACCACTAGTGGAACACTAAATACTGAGACAACCACCACTAGTGGAACACCAAATACTGAGACAACCACCACCACTATTGGAACCCCAAATACTGAGACAACCACCACCACTAGTGGAACTCCAAATACTGAGACAACCACCACTAGTGGAACCCCAAATACTGAGACAACCACCATTAGTGGAACCCCAAATACTGAGACAACCACCACTAGTGGAACTCCAAATACTGAGACAACCACCACCACTAGTGGAACTACAAATACTGAGACAACCACCACCACTAGTGGAACTACAAATACTGAGACAACCACCACTAGTGGAACTCCAAATACTGAGACAACCACCACTAGTGGAACCCCAAATACTGAGACAACCACCACCACTAGTGGAACTCCAAATACTGAGACAACCACCACCACTAGTGGAACTCCAAATACTGAGACAACCACCACTAGTGGAACCCCAAATACTGAGACAACCACCATCACTAGTGGAACTCCAAATACTGAGACAACCACCACCGCTAGTGGAACATAGTTTCTAATCCAATAGGGATTAGAAACATCAAACTTCTGGGCATTTTTGTCTTGCAGCGACTTACTAGCAGAATTTTGCTTATCGATGGGAATGAGTTCCCTGTATTAGAATCTCAAATTAAAAATGTTTTACCAGTGGATTCAATTTTGTCTTCCAGGAAGTAAATTTTTTATTTTCGTTTTTTTGAATTTAGATTATTTATTTTTTAATTAGATTTGAGAACAAATATTTTATCGATGTCGAATTAAATAAAGCATTTGATGGAAATCAGAGTCTTAAAGACGTTGCTAATGAAATATTTGAAGATCTTAAGAAAAAAGAAGATCAATTCCAGAAAACTGCCGAAAATAGCGGATTTGCTCTTCAGGTTTCAGAAGATTATTCGAGTAAATATTCTTTTCCTAATAAATTCAGTTCTTGATACTTTTTTTAGCTATCGATCAAACACCAACCACTACTGATGGAGCAAAGAGCACTCCAGCAATAAGTACTACTGATGCTGTATCTAGTAGTAGTAAGGTTACAAATCCTATTGGAAGAAGAAGAATTAGAGTTGAGAGAATAATCATTTTGCAGGTGAAAACAATTGGAAGAATATTGCTTTTTGATGACAAGAAAATTCCTGAATTAGAGGGTCAAATTAAAAATGTGACTGGATCTGATTCAGTTTTAGATTCCACTAAGTATAATTAAATGATGATTTTTTTGAATTTATGATGCTAAATTCATATTTAGAAATGGAACCGAATATTTTATAAATGTTGAAATAAATAAAGCATTTGATGGAAATCAGAGTGTTAAAGACTTTGCGCGAGAAATATTTGAAGATCTTAAGAAAAAAGAAGATCAATTCCAGAAAACTGCCGAAAATAGCGGATTTGCTCTTCAGGTTTCAGAAGATTATTCGAGTAAATATTCTTTTCAGAATAATGTCACTTTTTTTGATTTTTTTTTTAAGTTATCGATTTAACACCAATGATTACGACTACGACTGTTACTACATATATGTTCAGTTCAACATTATTAATTTCTATTTTATCATTATTATATTTAATTTTTTAACTTTTTTTTTTAAACATTGGGCCAATAAATTTTGAATTTTGAAAATTTTGACTTTTTTTAAAACTTAAGCCTAAATCGGGATAATTTCTTTAATTAGTAAATAATTAAAATCATTATTAGGATTTCAGAGTGATACTTTTTTATTTAGCAAATCCTGTTTACAAATCTCTAATAAATACACATCTTAACTGTGATTCAGCCAAAAAAAATATTTTAAGCCTTTTTTCGATAAAGACTTCTTTTTTCCCAAATAATATTTTCAAATAACGGGTGACAACATAAAATCGAGACAAGCTTTAAAAGGTCATAACTCCTTTAATATTTATCAAAATAAAAGGAAATTTTGAGATAATATAGCATTTTTATTCTAGTTTTTATTTATGCTTTTATCAATAAGTCTATATCTTCGAATTTTATTGAGTCGTTTGAATGTAGAGACCAAAAGGTCCTGTACGAGATTTTGTCCATATTTCTTGTACAAAGTCGTATTTTATTCCTTAGTTCATCTAAGTTTTTTGCTCTCCAGCCATTCTCATACACTTTCTCATTTAAAAAGGACCAAAAATCTTCAATTGGTTATACTTCTGGCACATTTGCAGGGTTTTCGCATTTTTGCACAAATTTGATATTTTGGTCAATCAAGTAGTTGACCTCTGTATTGGCATAATGAGAGCTCGCCAAGTCGGGCCAGAACTTACAGTTGCCGTCTTAATGATGCTTTTTAATAAACGGAATGACTCCACGCTTTATAAAGTCTAAATAGACAGTTTGGTTGACTGCAAGTCCACTTTTCGTATGATTGGCGCCGAATTACCCCTCTCAGAAATGTTTAACCAAACAAGTAATTTCTGCTCAAATTTCTGAACTGGGGTATATTTTGTACTTGCTGGTGTTGCAGCAATATTACTTGTGTAAAATATATCATTTCTATTGATTTTACCATGACTGAGAGTGTAATAGGATTCATCGTTAAAATTTTAATTAAAATGAGGAATTCCGGTTTATATCTAATTCGGAAAAGTTAATCCGGAATGATTTTTTACGGTCCGAATCTTTCCGGTTTAGTTGAGTGTATATAAAAAGTTATATATCAAATAATTAAAGAATTAAAGTCTTCCACATTTTTATACGGTAAAAACCGTAAAAAATCTTTCCGGATTAACTTTTCCGAATTAGATATAAACCGGAATTCCTCATTTTAAGTCAAATTTTCGATTAAACACACCTTGTTCTTAAGATAATATTTGCAACTACAAGTTTTTAAATAAAAATTCAATGAATATTCATTTTCGTCGGTAAACTTCCGGTCTTTTTTTTATTTTAAAATTTTGATGCATTCATAAGGAAGATACGAAACAAAAGTGATTTTTTTTCATAGAAAAGAAAAAATTTGATAAAAATTACTTGATCATTTTTTGGATTTTTTTTTATCTTTTAATTTTTATCTTTTAAGTTTCTATGGCTTTATTAAATAATTGCTAAATTCTTTTCCAAGCTTAGCTTTTTAATTTGATAAAATAATTTAATGTGGAAAAAAATTCGCCATTTAGCTATAAACAAAAATTTTACAATCTATCTTCGGAATTTTTATTAAAAAAACAAAGATTTACTAATCTATTTTAAAAAAGTCATAAAAATAAACAAAAATTTAGTCTAAATAGTAAATTTTTTTTGCCATATTCGGACCACGGTTTAACGGATTTTGAATATTGCTGATCAAAGAACTCTTTGTCAAACGATTTGGATTTATTTGCATGTAAAGTTCTTTTCTTAATGGTGATTTGGAATAATCAGCAAAATTTTCATCATACTCACTATTCCAGACCCGAGAATCACTTCTGTTATTGTTAAATTTATTTGCTAGCTGTGACTCAACAGCACTGTACTCATTCGCCACAAAACCGGCGTCTTTTTTCAACTTGTGTAAAGTCAGCTCTAAAATAGCATCATGATCATTGAAATGGTCGGCTAAAACCTTAATGTATTTATTAAACATTTTACATTAAAAAATTCAAAATAAAAGTATACTTTGTTGGCTAGTGCGTTGTGAGTTGGTTTTACACACAAATCTTTGGTTCGCGACGCCCAGCCATAGTTGGCAAAAGGTGGACGTTTAGGCTGAAAATTAACTAAAGATGAAGACCGCTGAATTTCTTAATTGATATTTTTTTTAAATTTTATTTATTTTTTAATGATAAAAAGTACTAGATGTTGGTCTTGTGTTTTTGTAGTCTCTTAGACGCCATTCGACAGGTGTTTGCACTGCCATGCTAGAAAGACTTGAAGTAAATTTTTTCGACTTAACTAAATTGGTATCTGGTTTAAGCTTTGTTTGTGGTTGTTTGTTAGAGCGCTTTGGTCTGAAAGCTTTATGAGTGTTTACTTGAACAGAAGCACTCTTTGTGCTACGCTTTGGTTCTATTTTTTTCGACATTTTTTTGTTCACTTTGGCTGGCTTTTCTAAACAACTTTCGGATTTGGACTGAAGTTTGAGTTGGTCATGCCTGTTTGGTCTTTCCGATGTTTGTGTACCTTGATTTGCCTGATCTGTCTTGTTCGCTTGCTCAATGTAATATTCCTGGTCTTCATCCCAATCAAATGGTGTGTGCAAATAATCTCTGATCTTGTTTTTGAAGCGTAAATTTTCGTTCTCTTTCGCTGTAATCCAAAAGTCATAGTAGTCGAATGGGAGGAAGTTATGGCGGTATTCGGATTTTTTCGGTAATGAGTATTTATTTTGATGATTAGCCATGTTAAAACTCAATAAGAAAATAATTAAATTATAAATAGAAATTTTATTTTAAAAAATGAAATATCGAATAAGTCCAAAATAAAAATTTAAAATATGAATGCTAAATAATAAAATGAGCTATTTTTTAGAATTGTCATGGAAACAATCGGTCTTTTTTTTTTGATTAAAAATTTAAAAATTGTTTTGACTATTGTTTAACCGTATTTGGTAAACTAAAAGTGCCCACTCAGTAATGATTCTTGGTTGCTAAGATTTTTTTTTAAACATGTACTGTACTGACCAGATATGCATACTTGTCTGAAAACATCAATTAAAAATTTGATATTTACAAATAACTAATCTATTCTTTATTAATTCTATAAAGACTTTTGAAAAGGCATAAATATTTGAATATTTTTTCTTGATATGATTAATAATATTATTAAAGAATAAAAAATATTTAAAATAATTTAAAAAAATACTTAAAAAAATGCGTATAATATTTTTAAATAACTATAATTACAATTAAAAAATTAAAATACTGAATTAGGAACTGAATAACAACAATTTTTTTAAAGGTATTAATTATAAGCCTTAAAAAAATTAAAATATTTAGATAATTTATTAATTAAAAAAAAAAGTTACAGATGATCAATATTCTTCTTTAGTCCAAAATAAAATTTTATCAATTTTAAAAATCATCAATCATAAATATAATAATTCTGGATATTTAAGGATAAAACTTCGAACTATTAGAGTTAATTTTTAATTTAATTTTTTTCGCCTAAATTATTTCCAAAAAATTTTTGATCATTCATTACCCAATGTGCCCATTTAAACCCATATTAAGATAAAAATTGCAAGCACCTTCTAACTTATCTAAATTTTATTTTAACTTATTTTACTTTTATTGATATTGAAATTTACTTTATTTTTATTTATTTTTATTCTTAAGGAGTTAATGCTCATTACATATAAATAAATTAAAAGATAAATAATAAAAAGAAAGACATCCGCCAGGTTTTCATATTAAAATAAATTTTGTTGTAAGTTAAACCAACTTGAAATTAGAACACTACCAAAAATTTAGGTTTTAGTTATTAATACTGTTTATTTTGCAATTTTGAACCAAAAATTTCATTACCTAATTTTTAAAGCTGTATTTTAGCATCATCAAGGTATTGAGCATTTTTTAGCCAAATGCTTCCTATCTTATGGGGCTTGAAATTATTCAAACTAACTATTTTTCCAATAAAACTGAACCAAAATTTCTTTGTTAAAAATTTCTGTTTAATTTTAACAATCTAATAAATTGATTTATTTTTAATTTTTCATTTCATCAATTTCTATTTAAATTTATTCTTCATATTCAAGACGATTTCTTTTTGACATAAAAGCTGGGCTCTTTTTAAAATGAATTTTATTTAAAATAAAATAAAAGTATTATTTTCACTCTTTAATTAAAATAACAAGGAAATATTTATAGTAAATAAATAAAAAGCTAAAGTCCAAAACTAGGTAATAAGAATAATCTTTTCCATTGCATTCCATCGCATGATTAATTAACATTTGTGGAATGTTGTAGTAATATAAAGTCTAAAGTATATTGTTTGAAATATTATGTTGAGCGTGATCATTTGTTGTTTCACATATGCCCTGGGATTGGAAAAATTCGTCCCGAATTTTAGTTGTTAAAAATAAAAATTTAAATATAAATTATTCAGAATAAATTTCTTTAAGTTTTTCTTTCATTATATTGAAGTTGTCAGACTTTTTAGTTTCTTGTGTTTCCAATAATTCTACTGTGTCATCTATTTTTGAAAACTTTGTGATATTTCTATTTAAATTATTCTCATTTTGGGTAGTTAACCTATTTTTTCTTTTTCTATTACGAAGCCAGTATTTGAATAAAGTAAATATAGTACAAATAAGTAAAGTTGTAAATATAACAATTGCTATTATTATTAAAATTGATTCTTCAATTTTTCTTAGCTTCGTTGAAATGAAGTTAAGCAAATTAGGATTTACGGAAATGGTCTCTTTTTTGACTTTATCGTTGTATAATTCGCTTGGTTTGTTCATATTAAATGATTCTATTTCTTTTAGAATGTCGAAGTTATCAAGCAGGAGTGATGTGTGATCAAAGTTGAGGTTTTCGTTAACGCTATTGAAGTTAATTAAATGTTTCTGTCTTGTAGATCTCATTAACTTAATTTTTGGTCCATTTTTAATGATGACTTGTTCTTCGCTTGGTAATGTCACAATTTTCGTACTGATCATATGTTCTTGATCTGAGAAACTTTTTACAATTCCGGAGTTAGTTAAGAAACCTTTTAATATTTTGTTTTTAAACTTAAATTCAACCGAAACGTCGTCGAAAAGTTGGTTATCAAGTATTTTAATTTCGCTAATATTTACACACGATGTAACAATTAATTCACCGAAGTTGTTATAAATAATGAGCTCGTTTTCAAGATTGTCTCTTATTTTAAAAAATTCGCTGATTCGTCTTCTAAAAATTGAGTACAAATTGTCCAAAGAGTCGCATAATCTTCTATGAATTTTGTTAGTTGCTTTGGACATCACTGCTAATAAATTGAAACTTTTGTAATCAATATCCGTTAGTATCAGCTGATGTTCCACATTTAAGTCATTTTCGGATATAGGTAATTTTTGTGATTTATTATTTTTCGTTAAATAGAGTCCTTCAGTAGTTGTTAAAAATTCAATACCACATTCCTTTGTAGAACCATTAATATCAAAAAGTTGATTCTCTGACATTGCTATAGGTCCGCTTACATTTAGCCTCAGACTCGTTATGTAACTAAATGGACATTCGTGAATAATGTCCTTTTCCCATATGTATGTCGAGCCTTCGACTTGGCAGAAAAGATCTCTTGGAAAACAACTCGATTGCGAGTTTCCATATAGTTTTTCATCAACTTTGTAACCTCTTATAGGTATCTTGTACGTAGTGCAATGGTATGATGAAAATTGAAGTTCTTTGAGCCATGAATAACTTACTTTTGGTTCTTCGATACTTTTGCAATTATTATTTATGCATTTCATGTCTTGAGCGTAACATTTTTTTGTCAGTATCTGGGCCAGACATTCCTCTCTAGATAATTTTTCATTTGTTACCATTCTTTCTTGAATCCTTTGTCCAAAGAATGTCTCGTAAGTTCTTACTTCTACCTTGTCTCGTGTGCACATAAATCCATACCCGTTTATATAAAATGGGGTTTTTTCAAGTACATTATATAGTTCGGAGTGAAAATTCGATTCAAATGTGTTGTAACTGCAGAGGTTGCTGGTTGATAAAATTGGACTATTGTCATTGAAAGTACAAAACTTAAAGTTATCTTTCACGTATTGTTCACAAAAAGCTGATCCAAACGTTAGTAGATAGGTGATAATTTTGAGAATTAGTCTAAAATCAAAAAGACTTCTTGCACCTCTTACCGTGTTAACTTCATTTTGGTTCATTTTGCTCTTTAAGTATTGATCAATGCATTCCATTGATACAAAATCTGACTCCCGAACCCAAGAGTTTTCGCTTTCAGGGTAATTTGCCCATTTTACTAAGTATTCTTTAACTCCTCTTCTTGTTCGATCTTTGATTATTTTTTCGATTTCATAAGTATCTTCGTACTGTCCAACGTTATCAGGTACTACTTTTAATTTGTTGAGCGGGTACGACGTATTTAATTCTTTGCCTTGATCATTAACAAGAATATAATTACCTTTATTTGTTCTCCTAGAAATGGTGTAAGGTCCTCTGAATTTCGCTTCGAGTTTTCCTTGCATAGCGGATACTCTGGTAAAAACTTTTGTTCCGGGTTCCAGTGACTCTATTAGCACATTTTTCGCTTTGTTCTGTTTAATCATTTGTTTTTCCTGGTTCTTTTCTAAGTTTGATAAGGCCTTTGGAATATCTTGTTCGTATTGTTTCTTTATTTGCGCTGCTCTTTTGATTAGTTCGAGTTCGTTATCAGTCTCGGATTTCCAATTTTTGAAGCCTAAAAATGGTCTACCAAACATCAACTCATAGGGTGAGAATCCGGTGCTTGTATGAACTCGAGTGTTATAGGCAATCATAATATAATCCAGCCACTCATCCCAGTTATTTCTGTTGTCTTCCGCATGTTTGCGTAAACAATTTATAATAGTTTGATTTGCTCTTTCAGTTACTCCATTGGTTCTGGGTTGATATGGTGAAGTAACTAGTCTCTCTGTCCCCGAAAGTTTGATCAGTTTATCCATCATTTTGTTTAAAAATTCTTTTCCTTGGTCTGATAAGAGTTCTTTCGAAGATCCAAATATTGAAATATATCCGAAATAATTTCTAGCTATTTCTTCTGCTTCTTTACTTTTAATCGCTTTAAAGTAGAGAAATTTTGCACACGACTCAATAATCACACAAATTCCTTTATTCCCATTTTTTGTTACTGGAAGGCCAAATACCAAATCGATCTGGACTCGGTCACCAACATCTTTAATAGGCAACGTCAGAGCCGGGTGGTCCCATATCGGTGTTTTCTGATGTCGAATGCAAGTCAGGCAATTCCTAACAAAATTTTCGACATCTCGGTACATTCCTCTCCACCAGTAGTTTTCACAAAGGTACTTATAAGTCTTTACATTACCAAAATGTCCTAATAAGTGAGCACTTTTGATGAGGTTCGGGCGAATACAAGGCTTTGGTATTTCTTTGGCTTTTCCTTCTTTTTTTTCATTTTCGTGATATATTAGAAGACCGTCGTTTAAGGTTAGATCCTTGCTTTTCTCCATAATTCTTTTACACTGTTTTTGGCTCGCTCCAGGTTTGAATTTTCCTGTTTCCAAGTAGTGGAGTAATGGTTCGTCTTCCCAAAAGTCGATATCTTTTGAAGAACTTTCTTTCTTAAAATTTTCAATTTCATCTAGTTCAGTAGACAGAATGTCTACTGTGTTGCACGGCCTACTTAAGCAGTCAGCATTTGTGTGTTTTTTACCAGGTCTATGTATAATGTCGAAATCGTAGGCTTGTAAAAATATAGACCATCTAGCTAATTTACCTGTAGGATCCCTAATAGACATGAGCCACTGCAAAGCAGAATGATCCGTAACTATTTTGAATTTATTTAGATATAGGTAAACTCTGAATAATTTAACTGCCCAAAGGACTGCCAAGCATTCCTTTTCTGTGATTCCGTAATGCAGTTCGGCTCCTTTTAAGAGTTTTGATGCGTAAGCACATACGTATTCGTTACTTTTATCATCTAATTGAGTTAGGACGGCACCTACGGCTAGTCCTGAAGCATCAGTATGCAGAATGAATGGGCGCGAAAAATCAGGTAAGCGTAAAATCGGGTATGACGTTAACTTTTCCTTAAGTTCGTCAAAAGCATTCTCACATTTTTCGTCCCAGTTCCATTTAACTTCTTTCTTGCTAAGTCTATGTAGTGGAGCTGCGATTTTTGAAAAGTCCTTGATAAACTTACGGTAGTAGTTACAAAGTCCCAAAAATTGTAATAGCTCCTTAACCTTTCCTGGTCTTGACCATGCTTTGATCGCGTCTATCTTCTCTGGATCCATCTGTACCGTGTTTCTTGACACGATATGACCAAGTACTTTGATGGATTTCTTAAAAAATTTGCATTTTTTGTAGTTTATTTTTAAATGTGCCTTTTTTAGGCGTCTAAAGACCTCCTCAAGACATGTGATATGATTATCAACAGTGTCCGAAAACACAAAAATGTCGTCAATATAGACTACGACAAATTTTAAGTTGCCCACTGTAGAGTACATTATTCTACTAAAATATCCAGGTGCATTTCTTAGTCCAAATGGGAGTCGTAAAAACTCATAGTGTCCATCTGGGGTTGTAAATGCGGTCATCGGAATTGATTTTTCGTCGACTTCCACTTGCCAATATCCAGCCTTAAGATCAATTGATGAAAAAATTGATGCGCCACTCATCATGTCAAGTATGTCTTCTATTCTTGGCAGAGGATATGGGTCTTGAACAGTGATGTTATTCAATTGTCTATAATCTATGCAAAGGCGTTTTGATCCGTCTTTCTTGTTTTGCATTAAAACTGGGAAGGCCCACGGACTATCAGAAGGCCTTATTATTCCAGCTTTAAGCATTTCTTCGATTTCTTTGTTAATTAGTTCTCTTTCTCTAATTGCTGCTCGGTATGGCATTATTCGAATCGGTTTATCACTCGTAGTTTTAATAACGTGTTTAGGGAGTTTACTAGGACGCTTGATGTCTTCGTAAGTCACAGCGAAAACAGGCTTATTATTATTGAGAATTCTAAGGGCATCTGTGTTTTGTTTTTCAGTTAGCTCATCGAACTTTTCAAATTTCACATTTTCATTGGGGCGAAAATCCCAGGCTTCAAAATCTTCATCGAAATTATCATCTTCAATATCAGCTTGATTAACATTGAATTCTTCGTCCTCAGAGAAATCGTCATCAACATCTACATACTTTCTTGGCCTAAAGTAAATTTCTCGTTTTGCTGGGTCAATCGATGCGTTATTTGCCACAAACCAATCCATGCCTAAAAGGATATTTTCTCTTGGTAACATAATGAATTCAAGTTCAGTTACTAGTCCATTGAAAATTAATCTAAGCTTTTCAGTCAAGTTCGTCCTGTGAATTTGGTTATTAGCAACAACAGCCTTAATCAGCTTATGGCTAATTGGTAATTTGTGTTCATGTACTAAGCCTTCAGGAATCACGGAGCGTTTAGCACCGGTATCAAATATTACTTCAACTTCTAGATCAATTTTTCCTATAAGGGCTTTTGCCTTCATTAGCTCAGGGACTTGTCGAATCTCTTGGACGTGATTGTTGCTAATGTATTCGATACTTGACACAGGTGTTTCTTCGTAGCAAGTGTCACTTGTATATGAAAGAGTAAAGTTACTTGTCTTTGTTATCGACTTTAGTTTATTGATGAGTTTTCTGAGGGAGTTTTCTAACTCTCCATTCCAGTACCATTTTTGGCTGTTGGCTAGTTTAAATAAAGCTTTTGTCGCTGACCACGTGTCTCCTAAAGCTATTTTATAGTAGAGGCAGAATGACAAAAACCTTTCCAGTTCTTCGACTTTTCTTGGTCTGCTTAGATAGTCGTTAGGTTGTTTAATCGGTTCATCTGTGACATATGTTATTTCTTCATTATCGACTACTTCATATTCAACGTCAACGCTGTTTACGTTTTTTCCGTTTTTTCTGTATGAAACAATTTTCCTACTGTCCCTCTGATTATAAAAATCTTTTTGGTTTCGGTTTTTCTGTTGTCCATATCCAGTTCGTACCTTATTAAATTTCTCTTCTGGTTTGGACTGGATGTTTTTTACTCGTTCGTAAACCTCATTTTTCGTCCTGTTTTTATTCTTAACCAGCTGGGCAAGTTTACGGCATTCCGCCTTCAAATGTCCTGATTTCTTACAAAAATGGCAAGTTCTTGGTTCCATCGAGTATTTACTGACAGCATTTACCGAAGATTTCTCTTCGACATTATTTGAGTAGTAGACCGTTGAAGCCATTTTTATTGCTTCCTTTAAGGTTTTTGGCTCTTTTAGCCATAGTGCCGTTCGGAGCGTATCGCTTAGTCCATTCTGAAAGTATATAACTTTATCCTCTTCACACATTGGTCTTGCCAGCTGGCTTGATAGTCTTGTAAATTGTTCCGCGTAATCCCGAAGGTCTCCAGTTTGAGTCAGTCGTCTAAGTCTCGTTAGTGACAAGTGTGCTTCCTCTGGCTTTGTAAACTCTTTTATCAAGAAGTTTTTAAAATCATCCCAAATTTGTCTCGGGTTTGCTCCCAACCAATCGTCAATTGCCTTTTCAGCATCTCCTCTTAGGAAAATACAAGCCGCCGTGACTCTGCATTCCTCTGCTACGTCACTTATCGTTAAATTTCTCTCAGTTATCCGTATCCATTCCATTATGTTTTCATTACCTGTAAAGTTTGGTTGTCCAATAGAAGTTATCTTATTGCCCCTTTTCCTATGTTCAGAATTCATTTCTGTTGCTAAGGGCTCTTGAGGTCTCATAACCGTCATCATCGACTTCATTGTCTCCAGTAGTAGCCCTTGAAAGCTAGCATTTTGTGCATCCGTATGAGCTTTGGAGATCTTGCAAATCTCCGTTATCATCTCTTGTGTAAGACCTGACCCTAACGAGCTTGCCTGGCTACTTGTTTTAGATTTATCTTCACTCATCTTACCTAAGTCTGATTTTTCTAATTCCTTTGGCGGTTTAAGGTTAGTCAATATTTTCTTATTTCTTAGTTCCAGTTTTGTCTAAACCTAATATTATACCAAGCTGCTACCACTTGTGAAAATAAAAGCTGGGCTCTTTTTAAAATGAATTTTATTTAAAATAAAATAAAAGTATTATTTTCACTCTTTAATTAAAATAACAAGGAAATATTTATAGTAAATAAATAAAAAGCTAAAGTCCAAAACTAGGTAATAAGAATAATCTTTTCCATTGCATTCCATCGCATGATTAATTAACATTTGTGGAATGTTGTAGTAATATAAAGTCTAAAGTATATTGTTTGAAATATTATGTTGAGCGTGATCATTTGTTGTTTCACAACACTACCAAAAATTTAGGTTTTAGTTATTAATACTGTTTATTTTGCAATTTTGAACCAAAAATTTCATTACCTAATTTTTAAAGCTGTATTTTAGCATCATCAAGGTATTGAGCATTTTTTAGCCAAATGCTTCCTATCTTATGGGGCTTGAAATTATTCAAACTAACTATTTTTCCAATAAAACTGAACCAAAATTTCTTTGTTAAAAATTTCTGTTTAATTTTAACAATCTAATAAATTGATTTATTTTTAATTTTTCATTTCATCAATTTCTATTTAAATTTATTCTTCATATTCAAGACGATTTCTTTTTGACATATGTTTCATATTTTTATTTTAAAAACCTTTTAGGAATTTTAAAATAAGTTTTTAGGATTTAAATTGTATACGTCATTCTTATAGATTTTTATTTTATCTGCTTAAACAAATTCTTATATGAAAATGAAAATTTATTATTTACTGTTTTTTTTTTTTGATCATTGTATAAGAGCCCAAACCACTGACCAGGTAAATATTGATTGCTTTTCTTTTATCATTAAAAAATGCTTTTTTACAGAATACTTTGATTGACATACAAAACATATTTCTCAATCTTGAACAAAGTATTCGCTTGAACTCCAAAACACCAGTTGATAGTCTAATCGCATCAATAATTGTAGCAACTTATTCAAATCAAAGTTATACTGCAATACGAATCGTGGATGATGACCCTTTTTTTTATCTTAAATCAGATAAATTGTATCTGAAAAGACCAATTTTTATGAATCAACAATTTGTTTATGTTACCATTTCGGCGCAAGATTTGTTCAATCCTGAATTAGAATTCACGGTAATTTTTTTTCAATTAAAATTTAGGAACAGTTTTTTGCTCATACTCAGAGTTTTTTATAAGTCATAAGTCAAGTCCATGTCCGGACTAAACCTTTAGTTTGAGACTTTCTGGTTCATTACAAAAATTTAAAATTTCAAGTGAAATAAATAAAATTTATAAAAATATAAAATATTATTAAGTATTACAAGTTGATTTTTATTTTTTTGAGATAATATATAAGTTTAAATTTTTAAAACCCCTCGGACTTTCTAGTATTAAATGTGATAGTCTATTTTTTAATTAAAAAATTATTTTTAGTCATTTTTTCTCTTTTTTCTGCCTTTTTATAATTTAAACTTCATTAGTATTTTTCATTTCAAATCACATTTAAAAACTTAATTAAAAAATAATTTTAATCGGGCACTTTTTTCCAAATTTTTAATTTTAACCCTGCACCATAATTTAAGATCCTATTTTTTTAAATAAAAAAACTGTTTTTAATAAACCATTTTTCCCTAATTTTAAATCCCGCACCATAACTCAAAAACTTGAATTTTTTGCTATTTTAATTTTTAATTTTTAATTTGGGGTCAAGTAAGGATTTTCGATTTTTGACCTAGCATTATTGCAGGTTTTTTGAATTCTAACTTCTAAGTTTTCTACTTTCTAAAATAATTATGTTAGTATTTACACCAATTGCTAATTTTTTTCTCAAAAACCAAGTTTAAAAAGTAATTAAAATTTTTTTAAGACCTAGGCTTTTCTTACCCTAAATTATTTGCTTTATTATTTCATTTTAAATTAAACTTTTTTTTAAATAAGAAATATTTTCTGATTCCAGTTGAAAAGGAAGAATATTCCCGAATTTTATTTGATAACAGTCCAATTCTTGTTCCAAGTATAAGCGTAAATTTTGATTTGCCAAAAGAAACAATTATAGGCCAGCTAGCTCCCTTGGATTCTAATGAGCAACAAAATTTAGAATTCTCTGTTTTGGAAACAAATAAATACTTAGACATATCAAAAGATGGAAAAATAATTTTAAAACAAAAACTTGGAAATGAATTTCTCAAATACACAAATCCTTATTTGGAACTTAAAGTAAATATTAAACAAGATCCTGATAAGGTAAGTGCAAAAGAGATATGGTTCAAGATCGACACAAGCAATCAGCAAAAACCTCCTTTAAGATATGACTTTGACAGATTCAATGACCCTGTTGGACAATATTTTTTCAATGGAACTTCTAATACACGACTGGGTCAATTCCAAATAGATGGAAACATATATCCTTCAGAAAGATTCTCTCTGCGGGCTGAGGATCAAAAAGTAACTTTAGATAATGATGGAAATTTATTTATTCCAAATAATTTATTTTCTGGTAATTTATTTTGTGGATGTTTTGATTATTTTTATTAAAAATTGCAATTATTTTTTAAGAGCTCAACTCTACTTCAACTATTCAAATCAATGTCGTAGACTCTGAACAAAATAGTGTTGTGATGAGAGAAATTTTTGATATAGATATTCCTATGGGTTTTAATACTAATGTGAATATTTTAACATCAACAATTACGATGTCAACTGTTTCAAAATTGATTGAAGTAAATTATTTTTTTGCAAATTCACAAGTCAGATTATTTTTTGAGAGAGACAGAAAAATTATTCTTTATTAAAAAATCTTAATATTTGGAATTATATTGTAGCTTGAATTTTGTAAAATTTCATTTTTTAAATATGCGTCAACAATTATTTTATTTATAAAACTTAAATTTGACTAAAATTTCTAACTAATAATTTGTGTTCACTCCTAACAGTTTATTTTTAAAATTTTATTTTTTTTGATTGAAATTTTTCTAGGGAAATGTCAGCTACGCAAATCAATAGAATCCGAGACGACAAACTCGTAAATCACTCTTTAATTGTTTGTTAATTTTTTTCAAGTAACAATTAGTTAGTTTTGAGTAATTTTTTTTTGTTTGTTTGAAATGGAAGCATTTATTTTTAAAAGAGTCATTTTGTAAAGACTTTAGAAAGATTTTGTCAAACTATTACAGTGCTTTTACGAAAACAGGAGAATGGGTAAAATTACGTCTTTTTCCGCAATTTTTCGTAAGATTACGTAAGATTACATAAACTTACGTAAACTCAGGGTGGTAATTAAACGTTATCTTACATCAGATTACATAAAAAATTGTAATTGACAATAAAAATGCTTACGGCCAAAAATACATCAAATTCTCGCTGAAAAAATCAAATTTTTGATTTTTTTTGTTTGTTTCAAATCAAAAGATGAAAAAAATTCTTACAAATTTTAATTTTTTTTTCTCTTTTTTACGTTAATTTACGTAATTTTACCTTAAATATAGTTAATATCAGTACGAAAATGTAATTACTCTTTTTTTTAATATACAGTATATCTCAGAAATTTTGAATCAATGGAAAATATCAAAAACTCTTGGAACATTGTTAATAAACGAAGCGAGAAAATAACAAATTAATAAACTCAATCAATTAACCATGTGTAAACAGTTTTCAAAAATATCGATTGATTCAAAATTTCTGAGACATACTGTATATTAAAAAAAAGAGGAATTACATTTTCGTACTGATATTAACTATATTTAAGGTAAAATTACGTAAATTAACGTAAAAAAGAGAAAAAAAAATTAAAATTTGTAAGAATTTTTTTCATCTTTTGATTTGAAACAAACAAAAGAAATCAAAAATTTGATTTTTTCAGCGAGAATTTGATGTATTTTTGGCCGTAAGCATTTTTATTGTCAATTACAATTTTTTATGTAATCTGATGTAATTTTACGTAATCTTACGTAAAAAAACGTGATTTTACCCATTCTCCTGTTTTCGTAAAAGCACTGTTTATTTTTGAGACTAAAATCAGAAATGTTAAAATATTCGGACACTTGGTTAATTAAAATTTCAAAATTTCAAGCCAAAATTGATTAGAGAAATATTTTACAAATTAAAAAAAATATAAGTTCATTTTCTGAAAATTATCAGTTCGATGCATTTGAAGATTCTGTTGTCTTTTTGGTAGAAAATTTATAACAAATTATGTACAAAAAGTAAAGCATCTATTCAATATTCTATTTGAAATATTTTATCAAATTTTTGGATTTAAATAAATAGAATAAAATTCTTGTCAAATGTCAAATTTTTCAAATTTATTTTCACATTTATTTTCCAATATCCATAAGAACTAAATTATTCTTATTATATTCCGGAAAAATTTAATAGCTAAGCTATAAAATAGTGAAAAAAATTAGAATTTTTCATTTAAAGGACTGGCAGAATCATTGCAATTTTTTTCTGAAACTATTCAAATTTTAGAAATTTTAGGATTTACTTTAAGTCCTATTATGAATTAGGTCCACTATAGATACAAGCCTTCGTGTGTTATAAAAACGTGCTTTTTCGTGATCTAAGAGGAGCTTTACATTGTGAGCGTCTTGAAGTTACTTTCTTTTTAATTAAAGGCGTTGTGAAATTCATCAAAAGTTGAACAAAAATATTAAAGATAAAATAAATTTCTAAAAAATTTGTTCATGGTCCAAATAACAAAAAGTAAAACATTAACGATATCTTATTTGATAAATCATATAAATAAAACATCGTTTTTAGATAAAAAAAGAAGCAACATAACTTGTTAAACTGTGATGCAAATATTTTTAGCTTGAACTTCAATTTTGAAAAAAATGTTTTTTTTCAATTTGTTCTGAATTTCACAATTCTTAATTTGAGAATTAATAATTTTTAATATTCTTATGATTTAATTATAATTATTAAACTAAAGGGAACAATTAATTAATGGCATCTTGAAGTTGATGATCAATTCAAAATATCATTTCAATTCAAAAAGTTTATCTTAAGATATTAAAAAAAATCTTTGATCTAATTAAAATAAATTTAATGTAACATGATTAACATACTATGTAGATTTAAAAAACAAAAAAATTTTGAAAAAATATTATCTCAATCCATTGTTAAAATTGATTTTTATATTTAAATGTATTACCTAATTTTTTGTAAAGTTTATTTGAATTTTTATTGCAAAAGTATTTGTATCTAGCATTCAAAATTAAATTTAAAAATGAAATTCTAATAATAAATTCCAAATAAGTAATAAAATGAAAATAAACTTGACAAAAAATCACAAAAATAAATTAAAAATCGATTTTAACAATGGATTGAGAAAACATTTTTTCAAAATTTTTTTGTTTCTTAAATCTACATAGGATGTTAATCATATTACATTAAATTTATTTTAATTAAAACAAAGAATTTTTTTAATGTATGATAAACTTTTTGAATTGAAATGATATTTTGAATTGATCATCAACTTCAAGATGCCTAATTAATGAATTATAATAAAAATTTCGAAAATTTTTTTTACATTGAAAATTAACTTTTGAGATGAATATGAATAAATTTTAGGTCCCATAGTTAAACTTAAGAAGCTTTTATTTATTTTAGATAGTGTCACAATTATTTAGAAAATTAGTTGAATTTAATCGGGCGGAATTTGGACCGCAAAAGTGGTTGGCAAAATCTCAATAAGATGAAAAAAATAAAACCAAAATAAATACGCTTGATCAACGTTTCGGAAAGTTGGTCAATTAAATAATATTTAAATGAAAATAATCTTTTTTTTAATTCTGAAAAATAATTAGCATAAGCATAAAAATAGCGATTGCTCCTTGAATTTTAATAGTATTTGTCTTTACTTTTCTAGAGCCTATTTTTCTAAATAAAAATTTAAATTGGCCGCCTTTTCCCTAGAATTTTGAATAACATTTTTCTAAAATTGACGTCTATTTTTTCTTTATTAAAGCAATGACAAAAATTCGAAATTTATTAAAAAATTAAGTTTTAGAGATTTTTTTTTTGCAAAATTATTTTTTAACGAAAATTCTGGCAAAACATGAATTTCATATTTTATTTTAAGTTATTTAAGAAAATTTTAGCAAATATTAGCAATTTTTATAATTTAAGAAAAATCTGAAATAAATCTCAAATCTGATTACTTGAGTAAAAAAATTCAATCTAAATTAATTGTTGCAGAAAAAAATTTGAATTACAATTCAAAGGCGCCATGTTAAGTTTAAAATCTAAAGTTTAAAAATAGTAGAATATCAAATTGAATAGAATGTATTTATTTTCTTGATTTTAATTTTAATTTTCAATGTTAATCATTAAGCTAGTTTTCCTAAGTAGAAGACTGACTAAAACTTCATTTATTTAAAATCACTATAAAAAAATACATTAGTAAAATTGTGAACATGTCGTAGAAGAATATTAAATTACTGATTGATTGATTAAAGAAGTATTTGAAAATTTATCTCTGTGATGTTCATATTAAATAATTCAAATTTAGTAAAAAAAATTTGTAAAAATTCCTTTTTTATTTATTTTATTTAAAATTTTGTAAAAATAATAAATAATTTGATTGATATTATAGGAAAATGACCGATTATATTTTAAAAAAAAATTACATTTGATATTTTAATCAATAAGTAATTTTAACTATTTAGAATATGTGCATAACTTTTAGATTTTGAGGTGAGTAATTATTTACATTACTTTTAGAATAGACAGCAATCTTTTTTTTTCGAATATCCTATGGTGAAACAAATAAATCAAAAATTAAAAAAAAGTTGTTTATTCTATTGCTTCAAAACTTTGAATTTAAATCTTTAAATGTTTTAACTCTTTGCTTACTTATAGAACGCTTCTTTTGAGAAATAATAAAAGATATAAATAGAAAATTTTTGATTAGAAAAAACTTTCTATTTATTTAATTAATTAAAAAAACAGTATTTTTTATGTCTTCATTGTTGATATGGTCATTGAAAAATTTACCATTTTTCAGAAGATAAATTTTTTCATCTATTTTTCATTTTTTCAAAATTTCAAAATTTTTCATTTTCATAAAAATCTCATTGTCATAAGGTTCTTATTAAATCGTATTTCTCTAAAAGGATCAAAAATTTATAAGCTGAATCATTTTTACTGGAAAAAGAGGGAGATTCAATAGAAGCAAAGCAATTTATAAAATTTTCAAAGATTTATAAATTTATTAATTTTTTTGTATTTAATTGAAACAATTATGATCCTAATGATATTATCGTTACATGATCAAGTGACCAAAAACTTTACGAGTCTCAGATATTTTATCAAAATTTAAGTGACTTTATTTTCCTTTAAGGAATCAAAGGTGGAATGTAATTCTGATATAGACTGTAATAAAAACGGGTCCGGCCCAAATGTTTGTCTTCTATTGTCAAATCTGAAAAGTGAAAACCATGAATCTTCTTTGGATGTAGAATTCTTCTATAGGCGTTTACAATTTGCATCAAATAAAGACTTAGCTTTATTGCTAAAATATTATCGGATTGTTCACGGATTAAAGTCAAACTCTAACCAATTTATTGATGAGCTAGCGCAATTAAAGTTAACTGTGGACGATTTAAAATCAATAGGTATTTGTTTATGTGACAGTGAATTCAAAGGCTTTAGATGCCTTAGTCCAGTTATAAACCCAAAACCGTATCAATGTCATCCTGAATCTGCAATACCCTCTTGCAACCCAAGCACCAGCAAATGCCAAAAAGACAGTTTCAATTTGGTCAGTGCTATCCAAGATCCTTTGAACCAATTAAGCAAATACCAGTCATACAATTGTGAGTGTGAACGTGATTCAATAATTGGAATAAATTGTGAGCTATCAACACAGCAATGTAGCAGAATGACAGCTTCGATGATTCCGATAAACAAGTGCCAGTTAGAAAGCCAATTCTGCTATCCATTGTTTAACAACTCAGCATCGGATCACATATGTCTTGAAAAAGAAGGTCCTCTTTTAAAATCAAGCCTCATCTATTTAACTTTTGATGAATCCGAATTATCAGATAGCTTAAACACAAACCTAAACATAGGTGATCGAAGTGTTCTTACCGGGATACAAAGTTTTATTCGTGACAATGTTTTTTTGCACTATTCCTTCAACAACTACAACTTAATTCCAAAGGGACCTTTAGCCATTCTTAATCCATCAGTAAACATGCCTGATGTCTTGAACTCTTTAAGAAACCGAGTCAATACTTTCACATCTGATTTGCCTTTAAGCATCCAGGAAGATCTAACCAGGGCTAGAATTGACAAAATATTAACCGAGACAATTTCTAGCTTGATAAGTCAAGGAAAATTGACTCCAAATCAGGATCTAGATTTAGTTGATAATTTGTACACTCGCCTAAATATCCAAAATTCAAAAAATTCATTCTTTTCCAATTCAAATTGGAATTTGTTCCAAAATAACCCTAATTTAAAACCGCTGGCTAAGGCTAGCTTGGAAACATTGAGAACAAATAGTGAAAAAATAAACTCCTATTTGGAACTCAATCGGGCACTAAGCTTAGTCTCATCCGAGAATCCTTATTTAGATTTATTTAGCTTCAATAACAAGCCATACAATTTGGTCAAATTGGACATTTTGCCAGGAATTTATCTAGATCCAGACGGTGAATTGACAATAAGACCAACTCCTGGTGTTTTTCTTAAATCGGAGTATTTTATTGATCCGATTATCAAAAATCGAGAGTTTATTTTTTTGCCGGGAATTTTCAATCCAGCCTCAGGTCAAAACTGCCAAGCCAATTCCATTTTTATCCCCGGTATTTTCTCGCATCAAATTGACAATTTTGACCTGGATTTTTTAACTCCTGATGTCAACAAATATTTGAATAAGTTTATACCAATGCAAATTCCATTTAGCATAAACTCAATGCTGACACCATTTAGAGCATCGTTAAGTGAAACGGTCCTAAAGCTTCTTCCGAATGGAGTACCGCAAAGTTTTGCCTCCTATGTTCTTTGGACACCGCTTGATTTTGATCCTGATTCAACTTTTGATTTAATAAATAAAAATGAAAAATTCATGAGTAGTTTATTTTCAGCTGAAGGCTTAAGTCAAGTCGTGAATGCGCAGAAACAATTAAATTTGGAAAGTTTTCTCTCTACTCTTTTGATATCAGATCCATCAGTGATTTCACAATTTTATTCCAAAAATTTTAGCCTCAACTGTATTAGCAATGACACAAATTTATATCCGGCATATAGACCACAGGGTGTTCAATTTTATAATGTAACGCATCCAGCTCAAAATGTTTCCGTACTGGAATTTATTCTCTATGATCAAAATGGTCAGCCAGTACCTCAAAAAGAAGTTAATGCGGCCTTAGTTTTATACTGCAATTCATTTTCAAGTAATTTTTTGATTTATCTTTTAAACTTGAAATTGGATTTTTTGCTGAAAAAGTTTCATTAATTATTTATTAAAAATTTCAAAAAAAATTAGATTTTAAGATTAAGGCCTAGCATTTTTTTTTAATTTAAAGAGCAGAAATTTTATAAGTTTAAGCTCTCAGTCAATTTTTGAGATTTCCGAGCAAAAAAAAATTTATAAAAATTATTTTCTATTTTTTTAAAAAGTTAAGCTATTAAAGTGCTATATTTTTCTAATTTAGAAGAAGCAAAGTTAAAACAATTTTACACCATTAACCATTTTTGACATTTATTTAATCAGATTTTCATTATTTATGTTCAAATTCTTCTGGAGAGCTGTCATAATCAACATCTCCTCTCATTTTTATTGATGATGAAAATCAACAATATAGATTTTTTATATAAATTTTTTTTTATACAATTACGTTATTTTACATTATTCTACCTAATTTTGTTAGTAAGCTTCCATAATGTTACGTCCAATTTACTCGATGAGGAAATGTAGTTTTACGTAAAATTAAATAATTTTCATTAAATTAAGTAAATTTTTGTTCAATCGTTCCAAAATGCTTACGTTAAAATAAAATGGTAAAAATAAAAGAAAAAGTGCATTTTTTTCACATTTTGAATAAATTATTATCTTAACATTTATTACCTTTTCTTAAGTAATTTTATGTAAAATCACACAATTTTTGGTAAAAGTTTGTATTGAAATACTTGATCATTATAGAATAATTGATAAATATAATTTTCATTTAAATATTTTATTGATTTAATTTGTTTAAAAAAAAATTTAAGTTTGTTTGTTTATAAATTTAATTGTATATATTTTGACGAGATTTAAGAATCTGAGTTGATCTTTTCCAAAAAGTTAAGGGAAGGCATCAAAACTTAACTTAGAAGCCGAAAACAGATTATTATATATTGATCTTAAAAGATACACAACTTTATTAGGATAGTAAGTTTTCAGAACATGGTACCTATAGCCCTTAAGTATCTTTTAAAAAATATGTAATTATGTGTAAAATTGCGAAAGAAAAAGTAAGAAATAGTAAAATAATTAATTTTTTTCTTTAATTAAATTTATTCAAAATTTAGAAAATTTTTTTTCCTTTTTTGTAACCAAAAAACCCATATTTTGGCCATAAGCATTTTGGAGCGATATTACTAAAATTTACTCAAAATTTAGTTTAAATTACATATCCTTACAGACTAAAATTAACGTAAGCTTACCAAAAAAATACTTAAAATAACTTTATTTTAGTAATTTTTGGTTTTTTTAAAAAACACTGTATCAATAAAATTTTCCAAGTACATTTTAGTATCCTGTTTGAATTATTTAGAAAGTTGAATCAAAACTTCGCATCGTTTTAATGGGATTAAAATATATGAACCAATTATTTAATCTATTTAGGGAAATTTAGTTTCTATTAAGTTGAAAAAATTTATTTTATTTATTTTTGATAAATTTTTATTTAGGAATAGAAGATAGGTCAGATAGTGCAAAAAGAATATTTTCATGATATTGATTATTAGGAATATTCATTATTTATTTATGCAAATTCTTTTGAATATATTTTTACAAATCTGACGACAGAGTCTAATTTAATAAAAAATATGTTCAATAATTATTTTTCTATTTGACAACACGTTTGATAGTATGGACCATGCATTCATCAGTATCATCTTCGATCATTTGATTTTAAATGATCATTTGATTTTCAAGCAAATTCATTTTTGAATCAAATCAAAACTAATTAATACCTTAATTTTTAATTTAAATTAAAAATTTATCAAAAACAAATTTAATCTAAAACTATTTTTTTACAGATGTTTTGAACGAATTTCATGCAAGAATATGCGCAGCAATGAATCAAACAAATTTTATTCTACTAGCAGGTCTCATCAATCCAAATTTATGCCAAGACTGTAGTTTTGGTCTACTAGCTGATCAGTATTACAATCAACAAAAAAAAGAACAAGCTTATAAGCATCCTCGAATCCCGACTTGGCTACTGTTTTTATTATTAGGCTTATTCACTTTTTTGTGGCTACTTTGGCTACTTCTATTGTGTTGTTGTTGCTTCAAATGGTGTCCATTGTTCGGACTTTGTTGGAAAAGACGAAAGGCCAAAAATTTAGCGGTAATATTAATTTATGATCAAGATGAATAATTTTTTTATATTGAAAATACCTTCAGGTGTGGTCAATTAATCACAGAGAATTTCAATTTTTTCAAATTTTATAATTTAAAATTTGTTAATGTGAATTCAGAAAAAAATTTCAGTATAGAAAATAAATTTAAAAAACAAAACTAAAATTTTAAAAATAGGTTTTAGATAAATCCGGTGGAGTAGTTATGACTAATAAAAGTTTTAAATATTTTGGAGATAATATGGAATTCAGTGGAATAGGTTCAGGGTTAGCTGATTCGCATTTTCAAAAAAATGGTTCTTTTTAATATCTTTTATATATTTTTTTTTTAATAAATTTTTCCAAAAGAAACGAGAAATATATCTAGTGGCAATACAGATCTTACAGGTACTAACGGAAATATATCTAGTGGCAATACAGATCTTACAGGTACCAACGGGTCGAATTTGTTATTTGTCACCAAACGGATACCTGCACAAACTCAAAGCTTGGTTAATATAAATCAATCAGATTCATTCCATGGCCCTTCAAGATCATTCAGCTTTCCAAATCTTAGTCAAAACTCTTTTAATGAAAACCATCAAGACATTAGAGCAATATCTAATAAAGGATTCATTTCAAATTTTGGATCAAACAACTTCAATAATACAAAAAATTTGCTTGAACTAAAAAGAATTTCAAATCACGTAGACCCAAACACACAATGTAAAATTAATTTAAGATTATTTATCGGAAAAAAAATTATTTCTTTTTAACTTAGTGTCATTTAAATTGGCAAATGATAACAAAATTTTTGGTGTCAATCGTAAAATTATAAATGAAAATAAAAAAGAGCCCTTTAGCCAAGGGTTTCTATTAAATTGGTTCCATGAATCAGATACATCAAATATTTTTTCAGACACTACTTCAAGTGAATGCGAAATAACAAAAACTTGTGCTATGCCTTCAAAAAGAATATGCTGTTATTGCCAAAAAAGAATAGTTTGTCCAGAATCTATAAATACTAGATGTGATGATGCGATGCTAATGTGTGATGTTTGTTTTTATTATTGTCACCCAAAAGATACTTTAAATAATTGTGGTTATGGCAAAAATCAAGATTCTGGTTACTACATTGTTAGAAATAAAGATCGATGCTCGAATTCTTTTGGACAAATAATTGATGTGGTCAATTTACAATCTTGTGAGTCAGACTATCAATTCAACAAGATTGGTGGTCAAATTAGCGGCTCTGAAGTGAATGAATATGATGAAATTAGCTTAGATACAAAGAGTGGCTATGATTGTGAATATAAATCCAACGTTCATAGTATGTTTAAAAATAATAAAGTAATTGTAGTGCCTAATACTAAAAAAGATGAAAATTATTATTATGTTGAAGATTCAGATTAAATTTTTTAAAAGTTTTTTTTTTTGGTTTTGGGTAATTATGTTTTAAAATAAAAAAGTTTATTCCAAGTTATTTTAAAATTAGTCAAAAAGAACATTTAAATGAAAAGGGATGGTTAAAAGTAGTATACTGAGGCGTTGTGAAATTCAAACACAACTTGAACAAAAATTCTTCCTTTTTTGATGAATTAAAATTAAAGTTAATAAAAAATATTAGAAAAAATACTGCAACATAGTACAACATACTTTTTTGCATCTTTTTAACCTAAAATAAAATTTTTATTTTCTTTTTTTTTAAGTAAATCAAATCAATAATCTATTCAAATCTCATAGATACTTTATTTTTTGTCATTTTTTGCATGAGAAAATTTATTTTAAGTAAAAAAAGGTACAATAAAGTATGTTGCACTATGTTGCAGTATTTTTTCTAATATTTTTTATTAACTTTATTTTTAAGGACGATAATTACCTCTATATACAAAATAATTAGTCACGTGTAAATTTTACTTTATTGTATAAAAAATAAGTAATCAAATTTATGCAACTTTTTTATTTTTTTTGATAATTATTTCATTGTAAAAAACAAAATTACTAAAAATTACTTAGTTTATTGCAAAAAATTATTACTTTTCCTAACAAATGCCTACTTATGACTCATCATGGAAATCAGTGGATCTATGCCGAATGTAAAAAGTGTCTGTTAAGAAAGTAAGTTATAAACTAAATATGGACTATGCCAAAGGCTCATATCATAAATTACAAGAAGATTTCGATGAGTTGTCTGCTCATATTAGAGAAATTAGAATTGTTTAGTTTAATAGAGACGACTGGACAACATCGACTTGTACTTGTAGTTACTATTTTAAAAATTATTTTTTTTTTCATTTACTAGTCTTAGCAGTAGTAGAAAAGTTTATTGAAGTTACTTTAAAAAAAAATTTTTTTTATATTTTTTTCTCAAATATTTATAAGGATCAAAAAAATAATTATTAAATAAAGTATTAAGCTAATTTTCCAGTGTATAATTAAATTTTTATAAAATCAAGTCGAAAATAGGCGAGCCTTTTAAAAAAGCTTTCTAGCAATGTGTAGGTTAAAAAAAGTGGAATTAGAGTTAATGATCGGTTTTAATAAAATAAATTTATTTATTTTTTAAAATAATGAAATTTTAATATTTATATTCAACCGTAAATTAGATTACGTTAAAAAAATTCCATTGCTATCCTAAAATCAGAACATTAATAAAAATTACTAAACAACCTTTAAAAAAAATTGTTTTAAATTATTTTAAATCTGGAAAAATTACCACCTATTTTTTTCCTCTTGACTATACTCAGTTGACTTGAGAAGTTTTTTCGCACTTTCAATTGAATAACTTTGTGGATAATTAAAATTTTCACTTAAAGGCTCATCTAGCAAACTCTTCAAGCATTCATTGACTATCCTTGGAAGCAAATGATTTTTTAATTCATCAACAATAATTTCTTCAGCAATATCTAATAGCATTGAAGGCTTTTTTTCAATAATATATTCAATCTAAACAATTAAAACTAAAATAATCCAAGTCCGAAACTATTTCTTAAATTAATACCGGCTTAACTTGCTTGTAATTTTTTTCTCCAAGTTGTTCTTCGTTGTTTCTATGACCTAAAAATAAATTATCAAAACAAATTGAAAAAAATTTGGTTTTTTAAAATTTTTGAAGAAATGTCTTAATTAAAATCTAATATGAGTAAATAAAATTACTTTTATTGACTATTTTTTTATTGTTTTTTAAGCTTTTAGCCGGTGCCAAGTAAAGATTACGAAAATTATTATCTTGACTTTAAAAAAGCAATTCAAACTTTTGAAAAAAAATACTAAAATTAAATACTTTTCTTCAAATTGATGAGTTAACCTTGGATACATGTATTTTTGTTTTATGTAATTTTCTGATACAAGTTGAAAATTTTCCTCTTCTCTCTCGATCTCCAATTCTCTAAATACCTCTATCAGAAGGTCTGGTATTACCTGGCTTTCGAGTAATTTTTCTATAAAAAAGTTCACATAACTTTCGGCAAAATAGGGATTGTTTTTGTAGTACAAGTACTCATCCACATCCTGATAAAAAAAATTAATTTTTTTGTATTAAATTAATTTATTTAAACATTTACATATTTAATTTTGTTAGTCAATCTCGAAAAGCTCAGCTCACGGTTTATGTAAGCCATTGTTTGTTGCCGACAATTGTTTTAGTTTGGAAAGCTTTTAAATATTTGAATTAATAACATAAAAAAGCAAGAAAAAAAATATAAAATTACGTGCTTTCATTAGACTTAAAAAAATTTTTTCCAAATCGAAAAGAGAAAAAAAATAAAATGGTTTCTATTGACAACTTTACCTACTAAAGAAAAAGAAAAGTAAAATTTCTATAATCAATCTTTGAATTGAGCAATTTTGTGCCATTTATTGTTTTTTTTTGCCTAGGATTGACTTAAAAAAAATTGCGTTAATAAATAAGACATGGTGTCCAATTCGGATGAAGAAAACTGGAGCATAAAGCAAAGACAGTATGGTAATTTTTACTACTAGTCAATTTATCTCCAATATTAAATAAAAATATTAAAAAAATATTCTTTTCAATTTTAATTTTTAAAAGATTGGAATATAACCGTAATTCTCGATACAGAAAATTAAACCCAAAAACTACCTATGCCAACATTCATTCAAACCGGGTAGTCCAGAACAAATCAAAGCAATCAAATATACTTAGTACGGACCGCTCAGATAAAATCAATAAGCAAAAAACAATTGTTATTCCGAAAAAAAATATCCAAAATAATTCAACTCCATTGGCATCACCAACACAATTTAGAAACAATACATCAGCTGATCCATATGGTATCAAGCCACTGCCAAACATTACTACGCCTTATTTCTCTCATAGGGAAATGGCTGCACCAAATCTTGAGTCTTGGGGCATTCGAAATAACACGTATACAAGTGATCCAAATAACATCGACCGACTTTCGCCTTATCTGCCCACTTATAGTTCAATTGTTAAAAATCAAAAAGTAATTAATTGCCTAGCATTTCTTAGATTCATTTGTTTTTTTATTAAAGCCTTATGTTGTGGTTCCAAACTTTCCTAGAACTTATGGAGCAACAAATTGGAACACTAACAATCCTCGTTTGGATTACATCTCAACCATTCCTTACAATAAACCCGATTATGATTCGGTATTTAATTTTTTCTTTTTAAAATTAAATAATTTTGCTTTGCTTAAAAAATAAAAATCCTTAGAAGTTTAAGTTTAAAAAAATTGAAGTGATAAAATTGGTTTTAAAAAGTTGTAATTGGGCTAGTTGTGAGAATAGTATGATTAATAATTTAGAAAGATAAAATTGTTGAAGTAACTATGGATATTATAAAATAGATTAATTATTAAAATTATTTTATTTAAGTAAAAAATATGGTTGTTTCAAGTGTAAATTAATGTTGATCATTCGGTGTTTTTTTTTCATAGATTTTAAAATTTGATTAAAAATTTATTCCGATAACTGCATCATGGAAAAAATTGCGTTTAATAATCAGAATTAAATTTTTTAATAAACATTTAATAATTTATTTTAAAAAAATAAAGCTAAAATTCAACTTATACCTAGAAAGCGACTAGGAGCTAAAATAAAAAATAAGAGCTTATTACTAAAAATGTACTTTTTTACTAACAAAAACAACTTCTTGAATTAAATTTTTTTTTGTTTAAGTTTAAAAAGAAGGCAAAAAATTATTTTATCTTTTATTTTGTTACATGTATTTCTTCAGAAAAAGTGTCTAAATTCAAAATCTAAAAATTTTTTTTACCAATTAAATGGAGAAAATAATTTAATAACATGTATTACAGTATGCATTTTTTTAGTTATATTTAGATGTGAGAATTTTATTCAGTTCTGCAGCAAGGTACACTGATCTAAAGTTTTAACTCTGAACTGATTTTTTCAAAAATAAAAGTAACTCTAAATTGGTAGCAGCAGAATTTATCTATAAGATATTTATTTTTGAGTCAAGTGTCACAAATATACTGAAATATTATTAAGAAAATGTATTTATTTAACTTAAATTTTTCAAAATTAAATTTATATTGAACATAATAGATTTTAAAACTGAAGATAAATGCAAGGGCATGGGCTTATTTATAAAATATCTAAAAAACTTCAAATCCAAGGAGTGAATTTTTGTTAATCACATTGAAAACTTGATCAAATCAAAAAGTTTGCGTGAAATTTTACCTTTTTTTAGTATAAGTTATTTGAAGAGAGTTGCTTATACTTAGAAGACCCAAAGCGGATCTGTCAAACCATCCAATATTGCTATAACACCATTAGTTTCTGAAGTAATTGACAAATTTTTTGAATTAATAAAAAACTTAAAACATAATTAAATAAGGAAACCTGAAGGGATAAATCTAGACCAAAAAATAGATTTTTAATCAAAAATTGGTATTGTGAATTTCAAATACAAATTGAACAAAAATTCTTCTTTTGATGAATTAAAATCAAAATTAATAAAAAATATCAGAAAAAATACTGCAACATAGTGCAACATACTTGGCATTGTGAAATTTCATACAAAACTTCCATTTCAAAAATGAAAAAATTTTCTAACTTTTGTTCTAAATGTCAAAAACTTGTTCTGTAAATGAAACAAAGTGAAACAACTGTTGTTTCACCTTCCGCGGAAGTCTGCAAAATCTGTGTGAATTCTGCAAAATTGCACCTTATTTAAAATTATTAAAACTAAAACGCAATTAATTTGCACAGATTCTACAGACTTTCACAGGAGGTGAAACAAAAGTTGTTTAACTTTGTTTCATTTACAGAACAAGTTTTTGACATTTAGAACAAAAGTTATAAAATTTTTTCATTTTTGAAATGGAAGTTTTGTATGAAATTTCACAATGCCAACATACTTTATTACCTAAAATTATTTTTCTCATGTGAATATAGAAAATAAATAAAGCATCTATGAGATTTGAATAGATTGTTGATTTGATTTACTTAAAAAAAAAAAATAAAAATTTTATTTTAGGTTTAAAAGGTGCAAAAAAGTATGTTGCACTATGTTGCAGTATTTTTTCTAATAATTTTTATTAACTTTAATTTTAATTCATTAAAAAGGGAAGAATTTTTGTTCAAGTTGTATTTGAAATTCACAATATCAAAAATTCCTGATAGAAACTAATGAATTAAAAAAAATAAAATTTGAACCAAAACACAAAAAAATTCTAAATGCATAGAACATTTTTTTGATCTCTTACTTTCCTCCTTTCCGAAAAAAACAAAAATTTACTTTTAAGAAAACCTGACCGCCTACTGACCCCAATTTTATACTACTCTACCATTATTCTTGTAGAGAACTTCACGAGCTTTCTAAAAATGTGTCTTGTTGTTGTCCAGGAAGTGTAGTTTCTAAGATATTTCAAAATTTTTTATAATAATTTAAAAAACTTAATTTGATTGTAATATTTGTTATTTTTTGTTTTATTTGTTAAATAATTAGAGACGATATCTTTATGCTTAAATAAGTAAAAATATGAAAAACTTAAATGAGGTGAAAATTGTTATTTTTATTCAATTAATAACAATTTTGCAAAATTTTTTCTCTTTTTTGTCATCTACTTAACATTTTCTTTCAATTTTCTTTCACTTCCTCGACAAAAACTTTACACATTTTTGGAAACTCTTAAAATTCTTAAGATTAATGGGAGTCAGTATTCTCAAAAAAATAAGAATCATGGCAAAAAATGTACAGAAAATTTCAAACTAAATGACATATTTAAATTTTTTAAAATATTCTTGCTTTGTAAAATAAATGGGAGTCAGTGTTTTAGTAGAACCTGCAAAAAACTCTACAGTTTTCTTACAAAAAAAATATTTATTTAAGTAATTTAATCAAAGAATCAAGAAAAAATATAATGAAGGCTTTTAAATTGAATGAAAATTATTTTTAAATTCTTAAAAAATATGAGATATTAAAGTGAAAAAAAAAATAAAATAATAAGTAAGTTGTTTCGAAAATTAAATTTAAGTTTAAATTTTAGAATCTTTCTTTTTAGGATCATAACTAAATCTTTTTGATAAAAAATTGTTTTCGTTCATTGAAATTGAATTTTAAAAATATTTACAAAAAATTTTAAAATTCATCAAGCCGTAAAAAGAGCTTTTAATTTTTTATATAAAAGAATTAATTTTAAATTTTTATTTCTAAAAAAGAACGATTATGAATTCATTACTCATTTCAATTAATTACTTAATTAATTTTATTAGTTAAATAATTAAATTTTCTTTGTGAAAATTTTTGATACAAAATTTGAAATCATCACTGAATTAAGAGAAGTATTTTAGAAATTGGACTTTTAGCAATGGTGCGTAAATTTACCTTAAGCGACCTTAAACAATACAAAATTTCGTAAATTTTTGCAAATTTGCTTAGAATCCATGTAACAAATCATTTTGTGAAATTAAAATTCGAGTAAATTACAAATATTAAATGAGAAAAATTAAAAAAACACTTTACAAAACTGCCACGATATTCAATCATTGATCTAAGCTTTTAAAACAATTTATTACTTTTTTTTAAGTTTCATGATCCTGTTTAAATGAGAGCAAAGTTTTTTCTTAATTACTTTATAATGAGATCTAATTTTAAGCCCTTACGAAATCATGAAATAGAAAACTATAAGCTGAAATCAGATGAATATGTTAAAAACGCACAAGATGTACTTAAGAAAACATCTATCACAAGCTACGACGGCACAGATCTTTTTAGCACAAAATTCCTCGAAGATTTGGATTTTAGATCCAGTTATCCAAAATCACAAGCTTTTAGGAAATCACGAGTTCAATTTGATCCCATTGCAGAGGAATATATAGAAAATGTAAAAATTGATGCTTATAATCAAGTACCAAGAGTGGATTACTATAATTCGATCCCAAGAACGAACAAGCATGCAATCGATGTTGCTGAGGATATATACCAAGTCGAGATTAGCAATCTTGTGCGCAACATGGCACAAAAGACTTTAAATGAAGAAAAAAACTATAGCCATAGTTTGGAAAGACCTGTTTATAATTCTATTTTTGAGCCAGTTTTTAAAATAATGCTCACAGATATTGCCCAAGAAGTTTTAAATGAAAGGAATAAAAAAATAAAAACTATTGAATCAAATGCTATTAAAAAAGTTGCAAAAGAAAAATTGGTCAATAATTTAATGCTTGATCGAATGTTAGATACGGTAGCGCAGCATGGCAAAGTTGTGGCAGAAAATGACGATGTTTCCCGGTTAATGGACGCAATGGCGCTAGACGTTCTACTAAATACACTTACTGGTGTTGGTAAAATAAAAGAAAAAACAACCAAAAACTATCCATTGAAAAAATTTCATCTTAATTCGTTTATGAATGTGGTAATATTATAAAATTCTATTTTTATTTAAAATTAATTATTGTTTTTAAGGCACTGGATATTTTAGTCGGTGAATTATCCAGCAGTTTGGAAGAAGACATGAAAGAACTGAATTATTTTGAGAAGAAAACAAAATAACTTAATATTTATTTAATTCTATTTTTTAGTAAATTTTTTTATGAAATTTTATTACTTTGTTACATCTTTTAAATGAATTGAGTAAATTGGATAATTTTTTTAAGAGTTATGAAATTTATTTAAATAGACTGTTGATAATTTTATTTGATCCCAATTTTTTGTGATTTCTACCTATTTTAGCTTTTATTTGTTTATCAATTAATTCGAAAAAATTATTATTTTGAAATAATTATCAGTTTTAAAAGCAATACTAAATACCAATAAAACATTTTATTTTTAGTAATTTAATTCAGTTGTTTTAGTAAAAAGTTATTTTGAGTCAGAGCTTTTTTTAGTAACAAGTTATATGTCATGACACTGACTTAATATCATTAACACCATTTATACTGATTTGTCAATTAAAATCAAGTTTTTAAAGTTTAATCTTCGGGTATTGAAGCTTCAGGTTTTTATGAAAAATGAAAATTATTTTTTGAAATTTTAAATTCCATCCAGTAAATTGAATTAAAAGAAAAATTAGAAAAATTTTAATTTTATTTTTATTATTTGGAAAAATTTCAAGCTTTAATTCCTCATTAAATTTAAAAAACTTGACTCATGGTTTTTAATAAATCATTAAAAGATGAGGTGTAAATTAAGAATATTTTAACATGGCTTTTGTTCCATGCACTATGTTTCTGTTTATGAGACTGCAATATCGAACCAGAGAATATGGTACTTTTTTTTTAATTAATTTTAATTTTAAAAGTTTTAAAATAGATAAGTTTAGTCTTTTGATTAACCTTGAAAATGATTAAAAATTTTCACATATTTTTGTTATACGATTTTGGTCTTTTGGTTTCATACTTTGAAAAGAGGACCTAAGCATTTTTAAGTGTTTTTAATAAAATTGGATTTGCTTCTACCAATTTTCAGTAAACCCATTACTGATACCTTGTTGCTATTTTATTTCTTTATTTATTGATTCAATTAACGTTAATTCTGCCGATGTATAAAATTAGATAGAAAATTATAAATAAAAAATTGATCAATACAAGGATCTAGGATTAACTTCTTAGAGAGTTGTTTTGAAGTTAAAGTCACAAAATTTTAAAAATCAAAAAATTTTTTGGACTTCATTGACATGACTGAAGAATTAAAACAACTCTGACAATTTGTTGCCTTTGATATTGGTTCAATTAAGGTTTAGGTTTTCTTTTAAGTTTGAAAAAATATTAAGTTGAGTTTTAAAATTTTTAAATCAAATCTGTTCTTTTACTCTTTTACAAACTAGACTAATTTAATTCTTTTTATATATTAGATACTTACTATTACTAATTTTTACCAAATTTTTCAATTTAATTTTACGAACAAATTAATGAATTAGTAAAAAAGTGATACAATTTTGCAAATCGTTAAATAACTGACTCAGAATCTAGTACTTAGTAAGAAGACAAAAACATTTAAAAAAAAAGCAAAAATAAAAGTTTGCCGATTTATTAAGATAATGGTTCGACCAATTTTTTTCTAGATGCTTTTTTTTGTTTTCTCTCAATTAAATTGGGTTTTGAAAATTTAAAATAAATTATCTGTTCTTTAAATTATCATTTTAAACGAATCATTTGACTCCTTTTGATGCGTCTAGTAAAAAAATTATCACCCTCGTTATTTTTTAAATTTAAAATAAGGTATATTCAGTTTTCAGAACGTTTTTAATAATTAAAATTTAAATAAAAAATGTAGCAACAAAATAAAATTGAAACCTCACAATATTTTCTGTTTAATCGTCAGTAAGTGATTATAACAATTAACTCAACAACTTGAAATATTTAAAAATAATTCTGTTCTTTTGTTGATTTAAAGAATTAAATTATTTTTATTTTTTGTTAAGTTTATAGAATTTAAACGATTATGAAATAAATTAATAACAAAAAAATGATATGTACACAAATATGAAAATTTAAATTATATGGAAATTTTTCTACGATATGGATTAATTTAATTTATCTTTCAATTAATTTTTAAAAAAAATTAAAAATTTTAAATACCATTTAATAAAAACAATCCTGAGAAAATTAATGAAATCGGTTTTTAAAGTTTTAAATGACATGTACCTTTACTTGTAAATTTAAATTTAATTTTATCATATTGATTGTTTATGTCTCAATTAAATTTTTTAATTATTACATTAACTCTTTTTTTTTTGTTTTTTTATTTGAATTTCGGTTTTAATTTTACGTCAAGATTTGTTATTTATCAAAAAATGTTATTCTCGTTACTGATGAACAAATAACTTAGGTATATTATTCAAATTAAAATGAGATAAAAATAAAAAAATTTTATTAAATGAATAAAAATTTTATACAATAGATTTGTTTGTTTTTTTTAATATAAAATTTATCACACCTAAATAATAAAGTTTTTTTTTTTCCAAAGATGATATTGTTTTTGAGCTTTTTATCTCTTAAAAAAACTTCTTCTTAAAATTAATCAGCTTTATTTAATAATTGATTCTAACTGGGACAACGCCCTTAGCTGCTTGAATTTTTTATTTCTAGGCGCTGGCTTTCCATACCTGACATTTCTGTCATCTAGCTTGAAATTAATGTTATTTTGTTCGCGGCAATAATTACATTTATTTTCCAGTGCTTTTATTTTATTAAAAATTTCCCTAACCGAAGCCGATGATTTTAATGGTCGTCTCACTGATTTATTCTCAGCTAAAATTTCATTTAGATAATTTGAATTCAAACTCTCTTGTGGAATTTCTTCGATTTCATCGTCACAAATTTGACAGTTGGACTCTTGGTCAATCTCAGTCATCGATCGAGTATTTGAAATTTTTTTTAAACTAAAATTTTTCAGCTGATCTTCTGATCGATCATTTTTGAAACCAATCATGCTTTTGTATGATTTTAAATTTTTGAAAAAATTCTTTTCCAAAGAATCAGTCGAGCATTGGTCCATTTTACAACTTGGTGTTTTTCTCAGATAACCTGATCCAGTATGAAACGATGATTTATGCGAATAGGCCATTCTAGATCTCGGAAAGTCTTCATCTATCAGATTTTTACTCTGTGCTCGGTCAAAGCTAGCCGAGGATGTCTTAACTTCTTCAACTGATTTTTTGACACTAGTGTACTCTCGAAGCCAATTCGAATCTTCAAATGCATAATCTTTTTCTATTAAATTAAGCTCTAATTTTAGTCTTTTTTCAGCTTGCTTATTTTTGCCAGTGGTGAATTTGAACGCTTTTTGACTTATTTTTGCCAATTTCTGGACCATTAATTGAGATTTGATATTATTTGGTAAGTATGTAAGCTGGTCAGTATTATCCTTACGGTGAGGCTTTTTATTACTTAGAAAATGAATTGTATACTCTCCTTGCTTGGAAGATGGAACTGGCTTAAGATTCAGCTTATGAAAATTATTATGAAATACATTTGGATTACATATTTCAACCAGCATTCTTAAGACATGACTTCTAAAATTTAAATTTTTCAAAATTAAGACATTTTTTTTCGAAAAAAAGAATTAAAACTTGAATTTGTTTTAAATATAAAAAAAGGCTTCAGCATTAAACAAGGTATCTTTTTATTAAAAAGAATTTTTATTAAATTATCTACCCTTGAAATTGTATTATAAACCTAGGCTAAAAATCTTGGTATAATACTTGGTTAAAATTTTCTACTGTTTTTAATAGCTACAATGTTTGTTTTTCATTTAATTTTCGTTGAACCAAAATACTTTATACTTTTAGGTAAATTGATTAAAATTTTAAATAAAAAATGTTTTAATAAGCTTTCTGAAGAAAAAATAATAAACAAACTAATTTATATCCTTAACTACTGTAAAACTTAAGTATTCTTTGAAAATATTACACAGCAATTAAATTGTTCAAATACAAACAATGCATTTATTTTTAGGATGCTTCATCACATTAATGATGTAAAAAATTTAAATCAATGATAAATTTCAAAATTTAATCAGATTTTTATTTTAAGTAAAAAATTAGAATATGTGAATTTGTTTTTTATTAAAAATTGATTAATATTTATGGTTTTCTTTAAAAAAATTGATTTCGATAAAAAAAATCGAAAAAACAAATAAAACATTTAAACTAAGTTTAGCTTCTTAGTTTATTTAATTTAATGATATTTTCTTAATTTTTGTTTTTAGCATTAAAACAATATTTGTTTTATTTTTATCTTAAAAATAGCAAAAAATTTTTTTCGATTGAAAGCATTATTAATTTTTTTATTATTTTTAAAAAACTAAATTATTAATTAAAAAACTTTTTAAACATTAATGTCTTCAGATTTTGGAAGCGCAAAAGGGTCAAATTGAAAAATTATTTCATCGGTTCCGCATGCAAAATGCACGGGTTCATCTTTTTGTCAATTATGTTGCATTTAAAGTCAATTTCTTTTTTGACTTTATTGATGACTAAACATTTTGAACGCTGTAAATATTTTGAACAAAATCAATTTTTTTAAATTTTCAAATCTTGAAAATCTTCCTTGATCTTTTCTTAAAATACTTTTATATTCTTACCAAAAATTATCAAAATTGACATTAAATAATGTAAAAATTAAAAAATTTTTTTTTTCTAAATTAAAAAAAATGGTAAACTTGATCGAACTTAATAAATATAAACTGAAATAGAATTTCGATTTTATAAATCATTGGTTTAATTGAGTGAGACGTTGAATCTTCTCATAAAAAAGTCATCTTTTTTGGCCCAAAAAAATAAGTTGATAAAAAAAAAATCTAAAAAAATCATAAATATATTTACTTAACATAAATTTTACTATTGTAAGATTATTTTAAAATAAAGGTTATAGATCAGATATAAACAAATATTGTGGGGTATCAAATATTTGTAAAGCTATTAGCAAAAAAATTAATTTTCTTTAGTAAACAAAAATGCTTTTGATCTGGACATTCTTGTCAAAAAGTTATTCTTGAGTATATAAGTGAATAAAATAAAGTCAAAGAAAAAAATCAAGCAAAATTTTCTTTTTTTATTGACTTTAGAAAAGCATTTGATGCTATAGACTCAAATTTGTTAATTTTAAAACTTTTTGATTACGGTTTTGATAATAATTCTCTACGCTTGTTTTCAACTTATTTTGAAATAGATCTCAGATCGTAAGAACTGGCTGTGACATGCCCAACATGTAAGGTGGGTGCACCACAGTGATCTATTTTAGGTTCACTGCTTATTCTTTTTTTAGTCAATTATTTACCATTTTTATTTAATAATTTGAGCACCAAAAAGTTTGCAAATGATACAATATTAAGTATATCCGGTAAAGATGGTAAAGGTAAAGTAAATGACTTCACCTTTAACTTGCGACTTTAAAACAACTCTGATATATTTTTGAAGAGAAAATAATTTTTTACAAACTGGTCTATTTTTAATGTATTCAAATGGAAATTTAACTTTTAAATCAAAAAAAGCATTTTTTTCGGCATTTTTCCGAAAAAGTTTTAGTTTTTTGGATTCTCGTCAAAGTAAAGGCCCTAAACACTAAATTTTATTTTTAAATTCTGAAACCTGAAAAAATTTTGAACAATTGTTGGCTTTACTTTTTTAATATAAAGATTAGCTAACCCAAAAAATTCAAAAAATGACTCAATTTCTAAAGAAAAACTTTAAAATTTAATTTTGAACTCTTAAATTAATAAATCATAAGAAATTGTTGTGTTTTTGCATTTGATTTTCCAGAAAAGTATGCATTGAACAGGATGATAGAATTTTTTTCAATTAAATGATTAAGAATAAGACATTTTAAAAATTAAAATTCATAGCCAAACCGACCACATATTTATAGATAGAATTTTTTTGCAAATATTAATAACTGCTCTTTATTAACAACGTTCCTGATATCATCACATTGGTCACAAAAAAATCATCGTTGGGGTAACTGCAAGAAAGCTATAATTAATAATTTATTGTTAGCTAAAATAAATAATGAATTGTTCATTTTTGTTTTAATTTTTTTTCAAATTCTATTTTAAAACAAGTCTTTTGAAAATTATTTGAAGTCGTTAAGATATTTTAAATTCGTACCAAATGAGCCTCAAAATACCATCGATAGGTCCTTCAAGCTCAAACCAAAGCTTCTATTCAACTGCATAAATAACGGGTGATGCATAAGTAAATGGAGAAAAAATAAAAATGATATTTAGTTCTGTTTTTTTTTCTGATGTAAAAAATTTATTTTTCAATAGAATTATGATTTTTAAATAATGAAAAAACTCCATCGTGACCGATTTTACTGAGCTTTGCTTTGACCCCCGTCATAAGGGATTTCACAAAATTTAAGTCAAATTCTTTCAACTTTAATTTAATCCGGTTAATCAGCTGTTGTTCTGTTGAGGCTTGCCAACCTCCCTCGTATACTTTTTCACTTAAAATCCTTTGTAAAAAGCAGATCCACTAAATGCACAATTGATTATGACTTTACTCTAATTATAGGCTTCATGTGTAGTTAAGTTTCCATAAGTAATAGATATATCGGCTTCATATCTTTTACCTAGTTGAGGATGTAATTCTTCTAAAATGACTGATTTTATAAATTTCGTACTGTTTTTCTCATTTTTATAGTTTTTGACGATTTATTCCCTTAAATATCAAAATTGTTTTTTAAGGTTTATCTAAAATATAAGATTTTTATTTTCAAAAAAAAAATAAAAGAAATAATTATAGATTCTATTTAAAATATTGATTATTTTGCTTGAATTAATAATGACCCATCTTGGTCTTTAACGTAGTTTTTTTCATTTTGGACAGATAAGAGTTAATTGCTGTTAGAAAAACTAAGTTTTCTCATGATTAAGTTTCACGGTTAATCGACAAGCTAGTGTCCATGCCTCAAGAGACTGATTAACACTTCATTTTTTAAAATCATTATTAAAAATAATTGTTTTTGATAAAAAAAAATTACAAAATTGAAAAATATTTTTTTTTTTGATTTAATTGTAAATTAAATAAATTTACCGAGGTATTTAAGTTTGAAAAAAAAAAGTTCAAAATCGATACTTCAATTTTGCAAAAAAAATTGACAAAGAATCAATAATATATCAAAAACTTTTTCTTGGTTTTATCAAAAAAAAAAACAAAAAAACCATTAATAATTGATTAGATAATTCAAGAATGAAGAAAAGATGAAAATTTATTTTTTTTCATTTCTAAATGTTTGAAGAGAATACAGTGAAAATTTAATTAAAAAGCCATTCTTGTAAACTCAATGTGCCAGGTCTGTAAATTTTTTTTTCTTCTTAATCCAACAAGAATATAAACTGAACATTTTTTTTAATTTGTAAATTTTTTACTTTTTGTTATTTTTTTGTTTTATAATTCTCAAAATGTCCGAATCAATAATTCCAAATTTAATTATTTAAATAATAAAATTTATTAATTTGAATTTATCTTTTTGAATTTAAATTAAAATTATTATTAGATCTGACGAAGAAAAAGGTACATTCAAATTTCTTATTTTCTTGATTATTTTTATTTTACTGAGCAAAAGTTGAAAAGATTGAACAAAATTTCGAGATAAATTGACAACATAAAACTGCATTCATTTGATTAGTAAAAAGTATTTCCATGACAACATTTTAAGTACAACTTTTTTACTTTTGCATAAACTTAAATCAAAAGAAAAGCCATATTTATATTTTATATACTTACAAACAATGACCGATGATATATCAGCCCAACAGTCAAATACGACCGAGCCAAACCAGCTCTTTAAAGAGCACAATGCCAATGATAATCGAAAGATGAGAAGAATAATTGCCGAGGATCCCGAATGGAACCTAATGACAGTTCCTCTATTAAGCGAGCTTTGCACAAAAGCAATAGTGGACAACTTTCGAACTCATCCTCGGCATGACGAACTACCACTAAAATACCGCAAAAAAGTCCTCCAAGCAATACCCACCAATTTGCCTCTAAGCATTACTTCTTCATTGGTAAACTATCAGGATTATTGGGAAAGATGTTGTCGAGCAAAGTGGAGAGTTTGTGATGTGACCAAATTTGGTAATGACTGGAAAAGAATGTACTTTGAAAGAGACTTGAAATTTTTGATTGAAAACTTTGTACCTAACAAATCTGATATGACAAAAATTAATGAGATACTGAGACTTGGCACTGACTACATAATCAAATTGGACATTCAACAACTGTTGCCTCCGGTTGAACTGGAAAAAAAAGAATTTAATTTGGATAATGAAGAGGAGGAAGAAGATGACAGAGACGAGGTCAAAGAAAAATATGAATGTGACCATTTTGACTTTAACCAAATTATTCCTTTTCTGCACAAACTAGAAGAAGTTAATCTTGTTTATGGAGTGAGGGACTGTGGTATGAACTTTGAATGGCAATTGTTTGACTTTACCAAAAAAGATTGCCAGTCTTTGTCCAAATGCATTGCTCAATGTTCCAACATAAAATCACTTCATTTAAATTGGAGCAAAATCGACGATGATAAGATACGACTTTTTATAAGTCAGATACTCAACCATCCGTCATTAATTGAACTTGATTTGAGCCACAATTTAATATCGGATCGAGGATGCCGAGCCATTGGAAAGCTGCTAAATGGCCATTCCAAACTCGAATCTCTAAATTTATGCAATAATCAAATCAGAGCCCAGGGAGGCCAAGCTATCGCTCATGCATTGACAAAAAATAATACTCTTAAATTCCTTGATTTTAGGCTCAATCGTCTTGGTGATGATGGAGGACAAGCTTTAGCCAAAGCTTTGTGTAAAAATAGTTCTTTAATCCGGTTAAATTTGGCAAGCAATAATTTGTCCGAACCAACTGCTATCCTAATCGGATCGGTCATCCCACAGAATAATACTCTTAAATATCTAGATCTTTCTTCGAACCGACTCGGACCGGTAAATAAAGATATTTTTAGATTGGAATTTTTTTTAATTTTATTTTTGATAAAGGATGGAGGAAGACAGATTCAAGAAGCGATTCAAGAAAACCAAAGTTTACTTGAATTAGACTTGCGTTTGACCGAGACAGGACAAGAGTCAGAATATGTCATCAATAAGGTGTTGAAGAAAAATTTTGAAAATGAACGACTAATTAGGATTGAAAATGAAAATTTAAAAAACAAAGCTCTTAATAGAACATATTCGCATATTTTTTAGAATTATTCTTCTAAATGAATTTTTAAATAAATAAATCTATGATATGATTTTGATTTTATTGACCATAGATCCAGTTTAAAATTAATAACTTAATAATATTTTAACGAGAATTTTATTTTTTAAATATAACAAAATAAAAATTGAAATGAACAAAAATTTTATAAATATTTTAACACTTAAAAGATAAATATATTTATTTTTGCTCAAAATTTAATAGAAAATTTAGAAATTATCTAAATTTGAAAAAAAATCTTAATTTTTTATTAGTGAATGTTTTTATTTGCTCACAGTATACATTAATTTTTCAACAAAATATGTTGCACTATGTTGCAGTATTTTTTTAAGTACTTCTAATTAACTTCAATTTTAATCCATCTAAAAAGGAAGAATCGTTGTTCAATTTATATTTGGATTTCACAGCGCCGTTCATTTTATAAATTGATAATGAACAATGAATAAGGATAAAAGAAAAAAAGAGAATCTTAAAACAACTATTACAATGATTTTTTTTAAGGTTCTGTGGGATTTTTAAGAATTCTTTAAAATTTTGTATTAAAATTTGTTTAAGTTGAAAGGCTGTTGAATTGCTATACGAGTCAATATTACCAGTGAAATTAAAATTATTAGTTTACTGCTAAAAAAATTGTCAAATATATTTTTTTTTTGTTTATTTTACTTAGTTTTTTGCTTAAAAACTTATTTGTAACTAATAATGTTAATTTTATTAGTTTTTTATCAAAAAAATTAGTTTAATATTTACAGCTTTTTTTCAAGTTTAATTTTAATAAAATAACTAATTTTGTTTTTTTAACGCTTGTTTTGCTTTATCAATCTTACCAGCATTCTTTTTTGGTTCAATTGCTGTTTTTATGTAACGCTTTGGAATAGTTAGGAGATTTTGATTTACCGCTATTGAGATTAGATGATAACAATGGTAATTTTTTAGATAGAACCAGCAGCTACATTTACTTGTTGCCCAATTATCTATACAACAGAAATGGACCACGTACTAAAAAATTTTTTTTTGGATTTAGATGAACTTTCATGAACGATCACATTCATTTTATTTCACAAGTTTTCATGATTTTCATGCCTATGTCAAAAATTTGATATTTATTAAAAAATAATTAATTTGACTTCATAGTTTAAAAAAAGTTTTTAAAGTGTGTTTCTCAGATTTAAAATTTAAATGTTATTTTTTTTTAATTTAAAGAATAAAAAATTTTAAACAAACGAAGTAAGGAAGTGATTTAATAATAATTTAATGTTGTATGATCTATTGGAAATTAGGAATTTTCATGGAATTTTTTTTTATTTGATTTTGTTCTTACGTACAATTCGATTCAGAATTTTCTTAGGTTTTTGAATATGATGTTTTTTTCCTTAATTTCAATATTTTTTTTAGCGAAAAAACAAAATTTTACTTTTAAAGAAACCTGATCCCTCTACTAGTCCTAATTTTATCTCTACAAGAATAATGGTGGTTAGTTGGAGGGTCAGTAGAGGGTTCAGGTTTCCATAAAAATAAAATTTTGTTTTTACGCTAAAAACAATACTTAAATTAAGGAAAAAAACATCATATTCAAAAAGCTAAGAAAATTCTGAATCGAATGGTATGTCGTTTTTGAATTTTCAAATTCGATTCTCGAAATAACTGAGGTATTTTATTTAAATCTAAATATCTCAAAAATAATGTTGTTAATATGAACAGAAATTCTAAAAGCTCGAAAAAAACTGCATTTATCCCAAAATTTTAGCCGTTTCCGTCTAGAAAAGTTATTTAAATTTAAAGATTTATTTTCGAAATTTAAAAAGAAATAGAGATGGTTTAGATCTTAGAGCTTGATATAACATTTTTTGAATAAAATTCAGTAAAAAATATTTATTTATATATTAAAGAAAAAATGGAAAGAATTTATTTTAAAAAATTGCTAAAATATCATTGTTTTTGGGCTTTTAATAATTTAACTTTTCATTTAAAAAATGGGCGACTCTATTGCAACACTATGTGTCAATAGTGTAGTCTATTGACACATGATATGATTTTTAATCTAAGATTTTTTTTTAAATTTTTATTATAAAAAGCAAAGGAGTTTTTAAATGAAATATAAAAATATAAATTTTTAAGTCCGAACAAAACCAAATATTTTGAGTGCACTTATTTTCACGTTAGTTACGTGAAAATAAAAATTATTAATACACGTAACTTAAGTGAAAATAAATTTTTTTTTTCATTTTACGTGTGTCAATTATCTTTTATTTTCACGCAAGTGTCAAATATAAAAGAAAATTTATTTTAAAAAATTCTATCATATAAAGCATATCAAACATGAAGCTACTCAAAAAAACTTGAAACCAACTATACACTAGTGCCTATATCATAAATTCGCTTGGATAAGACTTATTGAATTTACTTAAATCTAAAAAAAAACATTGAAAAACCTAATCTAATTTGTTAAAACTCAATCTAAACATGTGCTCTCCAATTTTTCGAGACCAAATTTTCGAAGCATTTGACGACTTTTTGCAAGTATTTAATGACTTTACTAAACAGTCGTTTACACTTTGGACGACTTACAGTAGTGCTAAACGAAGTAGTGACGATGATAACGAAAGTTTGAAATATGTACATTTCAAATGTATCCATCATCGTAATCCAGAAAAAATTTCATCGAAAAGTACCGGTCAACGTCCTAAACAATCATATGTTGCCCCATTTGGATGCTTAGCCGAAATTCGTCTCAATTACGTCGTGAATGGCCCGATGAAAAACAAATATCAAGTCACAAAATGTAATTTAGAACACGAAAGAGTCAATACTCAAACAAAAGTTAAAGAAGTGGCTCATCAAATTTCGAAAGATGACTTTGACAAACACCCGAGTAATCGACGTCTTACTCAAGAAGAGGAAGATGAAATAAATTCAAAGTTTGACACTGGTAGTGATGCCAAAAAAATAACACAATATATAACAAATAAGACTCACAAATGGCTCACAACTAGAGACGTATGGAACGTTCGAACAAAATACTTAAATCAACAAAAACAAAGCGGGCCAAATTACGAACTCAAACAATTCGAAAAAGAAATGAACAATCGGGTTGAGATAGACGGGCAAAATTCATTTAGACTTATATACGACGAAGAAACTAACAACACACTATTGATGGTTTATTATCAAAATCAAGTTATGAAGAACATGTTTGCGCAATATGGTGAAATAATATTCATGGATGGCACCTATTCGTTAAACAAGAACAATTATCCGCTTTACATTATCGCCGTTCGAGATTGCAATGGAAACTCACAAATCGTTGCATTCGCTATTGTAGCGTACGAACGTCAAATGATTTTGGACAAGTTTATTGAGCTTTTTATCAAAATGAACAAGGTCGTAAAAGAAAAGCAAAAGATCAAGCAACAACAACTCAAAAGTCAAAGTCAACGAAATTAATAGATTCAAATGTTCAATTGGTCGATTTTTTAAAAATTATCCTGTTGGATAGCGCCTTACACAAACTAGGCGATTTTATTCAAAAAAATGAGTTAATTGACGAAGAGCACGTAAAAGTCGATCCAAAATCGTATACAAGTTCAATATTTTCAACTGGCTTATTTGACCAAAATGGTCTTAAAAAAGATCAATTGTCGGATTTTTTTACTACTGAAGGCTTGATTATGCTAGAGAATACTCTTTCTTTTTTTTTGAACAATTTGAAATCTTGTAAAATTTGTTCCAATAATTGTGATAATAAGTTAATCATTTGTGGTTCTTGTAATTTTAATTTTCATTTGAAATGTGTTAATAGAACATATATTCCAGTAAAAAAAATTTGGAAATGTTCTAATTGTTCTTAAATACTTGTTAATCTTGTTAATTTACTTGAATACTTGTTAATTTTTTATTTTCACGCATTAAAAAAAAATAATTTTTTTATTTTAAATGCGTGAAAATAAAATAAAAATTTAAAAAAACGTACACATATCTTACGTGTTTTAATTTTCTATTTATTTTCAGGTAACTTACGTGAAAATAAACGTATTCAAATATTTTATTATAATTTATTTTTTGGATCGCGTACGCTTTGAAACTGGACTTTGTGTATCGATAATTTCACTTTCTAGCACTCTCTTCGGTTTATTAATATTAAAGAAACCGAATTTCTTACAACTATTTTTCGGTCTTCCAACACGATTAACTACACGATTGATTTTAATTTCCGGCGACCAATCAAATTCGGTTTGTTGAGTAATGCTTAAATCGGTTCCATCCTCATTGTTAAGTTCGTTGTTAAACTCATTTAACAAACCTCTTCGACAACTGTAGAATCATTTAATAGAAAAAAAAGAGTTTGCGGCCTATTTTTTGATATTTCTAAAGCCTTTGATAGAGTTTGGCATGAAGGTTTACTTTTTAAATTGATTAAAATGAATCCACCTCATTACTTGACTAACTGGATTAGATCTTTTTTAGACTCTAGGACATTTAAGGTAAATGTGAATGATCACCTGAGCGAAGAATATCAAATAACTGCAGGTGTTCCTCAAGGCTCAGTAATTAGTCCTCTTTTATTTAGTATATATATTAATGACATCCCCTAAAGAAACAAAACAAATAATGAATACTCTCTGCTTTTCGCAGATGATCATGTTACATTCTTCATTTATAACAAAAAGGGGAACCTTGAAAATAAGATAAATAAATACACTAACGAACTAGAACAATGGCTTATTAAATGGAAAATGAAGATATCAGTAGAAAAGTCGTGTTCTGTAATCTTTTCCAGGTACAAAAAAGAGAGTGAAAATCTAAACTTAAAAATTTATGGAAACAGAATAGTGAGCCAAAAAGAAATCAAGTTTCTTGGCATTAAATTTGATTCTAAGTTAAACTTTAATAAATTGGTAGACGAAATTAAAGAACGCTGCAATAAAAGGTTAAATATTATTAAGATTTTGTCAAATAAAAAATGGGGTCTTACTCAAAACACACTAGGAAATTTATATAAAACTTTAGTCGGATCAATTTTAGACTATTCTTTTCCTTGCTTAAATTCATTTTCTGAAAATAATATCAAAAAACTACAAGCAATTCAGAATACCGCAGTCAGATCTATCCTCAAGTTAAAATATGATACTCCCTCCAACATGTTGCATCATGAAGCTTTTAATAAACTTAAATTACTAACAGTCTCGAATCGGCTTTTTGAGTTGAGTGAGAGATATGTTGGGACAGGACTGAGTCATTCCATTCCATTGGTTGTCAGACTAGTGGATGAATACAAACAAGGCTTCGAATCAAGATATATTGAATACCCTACTCCATTGTGTAATTGCTACCTTACTATTTCCTCTTTTTTTCATGAATCTTCAACTATGTAAACTTCTGTCACATGTAACAATTTATTTCAATATATGTCTTTAAAACTTTCTTTAAATTTTTTTTTTTTTTTTTAGCTGATTTACTTTATTTTTATTTTATTTTATTAACTATTTTTTTTTTTATTATTATTTTTTTAAACTTTATTCTGAAGGAGCTCTAGCTCGGTACAGAAAACAAATAAATAAATAAATAAATAAATAATAACTACTTATATTTGAGATATTGTTCTCATTCTGATCTAATACATAAAAACTTGAAGCTGTCTCATTTCTTTGGCTGTTTGTTTGAATTACATCCAAAAGGTTTTCAACCTTTTCTATAGGTCAACAAACTCTTGTTCCCCGGCAGTACACATAACATTAGTTATATTCTCAAAGAGATTTTTCAACTTGCGATATTTCTGTTCGGGGGTGCTAGGTCTCAAACAGTCCTTTGTCCACTACCACAAAGGTCTTTGAGAAGAACAAATACTTTGTGACTCGGTTAAAGGATTTACAAAACTAAGGCAATTTTTACTAAATCGTTCATGATACCACGGTTTTAAATACACGTTACTCTCACAAATATTAAGAGTATGACGACAAGGTAGCATAAAATTAATTGTAAAACACACTCACATTTTACCACATTCTCTGGGTCTACACTAACAACATACACATTATCTTGAGATTCTGCTTTAAAATCACTTTCACCAAAACGCTTACAACTGTACTTGGTCTTGCGCATTAACTCAAATTGTTCCAGTACCAAATCTGTTCCTTTATCATCTAATTTTGAAATGAGTTCATTAACTTTATTCGAAAGACAAGTTTTCGAAACCTTTGATATAAATGGATGAGTATATTAATTTTTGAGATATTTCATCTTTCGTTTGTAAACGATTAGAACTTCGAGTTTTGATTGGGACGTAGTTTTCATCACACCATTGATCGATTTATCTTTTAAACTCTTCAAAAGATTCAAAAGTTTGTTCAAAAATTGCCAAATCTGTGTATCGACACTCGCTAGCGTTTATTTCCATTTTTTTTTATTTTTAAAAATTTAACTCATAATTTTATAGTGTAATTTTATTCTTTCTTTTTTATCCGATGGGTACTGATTTAGCTATTAAAGGAGGATTGACTTCTTTTAACCTAATAGCCATACCAACTTCTTGCTTGCATATATATACTCTTTTAAAAAACAAGGACAAGTGCATTTAGCCTGTTTTCAATTTTGAAAATTCTCTCTATCAAGACACCATATAAAAAGTTGGTTCTAAAATAAACTTTTTATAATTAATATTAGATGGATTGCGATCAAATGACCATCCAGATACAATATCAATTGCAAACTTTAGGAACTGGCTTAAAGGTAACCTATTTCGAAATGCTTTTTGATCCTTAATAACTCTATTAATAGCTTGCATTTATATGTATCTATTGCATTATTTGGAACAAATAAACGTGCACCTTCAAGCCATCCTGAATGCAAATTTATCCATTCTTTAAAAAAATAATCGAAAAATTCTTTGATTGATGAATTAGTCTCAATATTTTTTTTCCATTTTTCTTAAGTAATTGCGTTCCTAACTCAAGCATTTTAGAATGATTATTACACCAATCTTTAATTTCATCTAGTTTTAAACTTTAACCACCATATTTTTTTTTCTTCCACTGTGTTATATAATTATTTAGCTGTATTTTTTTGGGTACCTTTAAATTTTTTTTTCAAAAATATTAATAATAGTATTTGCCTTAACGATTCCGTCATATACCCATGATATGTACTTAATTTTCATACACTTAATCATAGAGATTTTTTGTATTTTTATATTTTAAATATACATTTAAAAGCTAATTTATGCAATCAAATTATTATTTTGAATAAAAATTTTTGTTTGTTGTGAAAAAAATTAAGAATGAAAAATATTTTAGAGTTTGGAAAATATTGGTTGTTCTTTGGAAATTGAAGCCATAGCTGACTTAATCAAATCTTCTGATTGTAGCATTCCGCTGTTCCAAGCACCCTAAAATTCAAACAATCAAATTATTCGATCTCACAAAAAATAAATTAAAATATTTTACCACAAATTTTAAACTATCTTCTATTTTATTATCTCTAGAAAAGTTAAGATTTATTTTGCTTCCTTGAACAGCAATAGGACTTTTAGAAGCAATCAACTTTGCAGTTTCGAGACCTTTAACCAGTAACGAATCTTGATCATCTGTAATTAAGCTTTTTAAATTTAGAATTAATTAAATATAAAATTTTTTAGCCTATTTTACCTGACCAGTCCTAATTTCAAAGCTTCTTCAGGTGTAAACTTTCTCGCCGTGTAAATGAGCTCACGAACTAAACTGTCATTTCCAGTTATTTTTGGAAATCGTTGCAAGGTACCTATATCAGCTGCTAGACCAACATCGACTTCTTTAACACTGAACCATGCATCTTTACTACAGTAGCGAATATCACAGGCTGCTATCAAGTCAATACCGCCTCCAATGCAGTGTCCATGGACCAAAGCAATCACTGGTTTATGGCACTTGGTACAAATTTGAAAAAAAAACCGAAATTTTATTTTTACCTCACTTTTTCAATAGAGCTCAATGATGTTTGGTAGTCTTCGATTATTTTGAGAAGCTGGAACCCTTTTCTGCCAGCGTCTTCTTGATCAATGCTGACCATTTGAGATAATTCGGTCAAGTCAAGACCAGCAGTGAAGCCTTTACCTTTACCACTTATCAAAACTGTCCTGCAGTCCGGATCATATCTCAATTTTTCAAAGCAATTTTTTATCTCGCTGAAAAAAGATGGATTCATGGCATTTCGTCTCTCTGGACGATTAAACTCAACATGATAGACAAACTCGGATGGCACTGATACTCTAAGAGTCTTAAAGCTATAATCCGAATCAGCCGATGAAGAAAGTTGACGAATTAAGTTCACATCTTATTAAGATTTTACTAATCAATTTTTAAATAAATTAATAATTACTTGTTTTGTTTATTAAAGGCCTAACATTTTTGGTCAAATTCATTTTATTCAATTCTTTTAAAAATCATTAAAAATATCAATCAATTTTTTTTATTTGATGCATATTATTGCATTTTTTTTTAAAGTATTTTAAGAGATAATGCTATACCTAAGTTTATTTTTTTACAAATTATTTAATTAAGCAGCTTTTTTAGCAGCTCTCATCATTTTAGCGGCTCGTTTGTCAGCCAACTCTTGTAATTCTTGCTTTTCGATTTCTTGTCTTTGATTTAAAAATTCTTCCAATTCAACTGGATCCAAATCATGCTTGACCACTTTTATTCCAGCTTGGTTAGCCGAGTTCAACACTTTTATGCACATTTCCTTCAAGCTCATGTGTGCACAGTTCACATCTTCGAGCTTGAATTTGGCAATTTCGTATACATGCTTTATGGATAGAACACCAGCGACTTTTTGGCCCGGTAGCATCGAGGCCCTCTTAATTCCGGCAGCTTGTTTCAAAAAATATGAAACTGGAGGCTTAAGTAATTCCAATATATAAGATCTATCTGGCTTTATGTAATATTTAATTTAAAAAATTGATTTTGTTTTAAAAAGTGTTACCTGAGTGTGCACCCTGGTGGTAATTGGGATACCATCTTTGTAATTTTTTGTCTGCTCGTTGAAGTCTTTGACGAAATTTGCTATGTTGATTCCTCGTTGTCCCAACATTGTTCCCAATGGGGGAGCCGCACTGGCCATTCCAGCCGGGATTATCGTTTTCATTATCGGTCCATGAATCACCTTTTGCAATACTGGCTTTGCTTTACCAGCTGGAATAAGAAATAACAGAAATTTTTGTATCCAACTCTTTTACTTAGACCTTACCAATGTTTTTTTTCGCGGACATTTTAATAACAAAAATGCAAAACTTTTAAATATAAAATTATGATGAACAAAAATGCCTTAAAAAAATTTTTTGCAATCAAATAATTCAAAGTTTTAAATTTTAATAAATAATTTCTAACTTAACATTAATTTTTAAATTCTTAACTAATCTGAAGAAAGTGTCATTTCAATCAAATTATAACAAACCGATCATTTTTCAACTGTTTAATTCCGACTGCTCTTTTTGTTTTAAGTAGAAACATAATATTTCTTCAATTAAATAATGATCAATAATTATTTTATTCAAATTTTATTAGTGTTTTAATCTTCATTTAAAATATTTTTTTTAGTTTTTAAGTAAAAAAGGTTGTTGGAAAAGCCAAAGCTTAAATTCACCAAGATTGTGAAAAACAACACCGGGAATAGATCAACAAAATTATTCCAAAAGGTCTAATTTTTTTGATACATTTACTTCTAATTAGCTAAATTTTATTGTAAAAATATTCTTATATTTTTTTAAGTTATTTTGTCTATCCATCTAATCAATTAAAAATCCACTCAAATTAATTAGTAATTAATTTCCAATTTCCGCTTCTTCATTATCTAATACACTTAAAAATATAAAATACTTAAAAAATCAAGTAAAACACGTGATTAAAACAAATCTTAATGTTTGTTTATTATTTATTTATTTATTAATATTAAATTAACCTCCTTTAAGGAGAAGTAAAAATAATTAAATTGTTTTTAGAAAAATAAAAAAATATTACAAAAAAAAAAAAATAAAAAAAATAGGTAAAAATTTCAGTTCAGAAGAAAAGAGATTAGGAGAGAAATTATTACATTTGACATGGATTTTAATCATATTTTAATAACTCCTTCAAAAGTTGTCTATAATGTTTGAATCTTAAATTGTTTAGACACAGCCAGATAGAGTCCGAGATACCATCATTAGTATTGTGATTATTTTTTAGTAATTAATTTCCAATTTCCGCTTCTTCATTATCTAATACACTTAAAAATATAAAATACTTAAAAAATCAAGTAAAACACGTGATTAAAACAAATCTTAATGTTTGTTTATTATGCTTAACCTTATCAAACGCTTTTGAGATATCAAAAAATAGAGAACAAACTTTTTTCTTTCTATTAGATGATTCTACAATTTTTTTGAATGAGTAAGAATAGATTATCAGCCGTTCGTCGATTTTTTTTAAAACCTGATTGTTCCTGAATTAGTAATGAGTTTTGTCAAACTAATTGGTCGGTAGTTAGCTTGGTCTTGTGTTAAATTTGACTTTTTAGGTATCATAGTAGGTATCATATTTTAGCAGATTTCCATGCATACTTTCTCTTTGACTTAAGCTTAAGAGAAAAATAATGCCGTCTAGGATATTTTGGGATAATTTTTTTAACATAAGGTTATGCGTTTGGTCAGGTCATAACCAGGACAGGTCCGATGCTGCTTCCTCTTAAGCGCTGAAGCAATCTCTTAAATGCTAAAAGGCTCGTCAAATTTGCATTGATTTTTTAAAAGTTCAAGATTTTAATCAATGATTTCTCAATCTTTTTGCGGATTAATTAGATCATTATTCGGACTAAAAGTTATTTAAAAATTCACCAAAAAAGGGAGCTTTTCATTTGTCAGTTCTAAGTTCCTTATTATTGTAGATTAAAGAAGGTATTAATACAGATCCTTTTTTTGATCGAAACTTATTAATTTTTTTCAGAATGGTCTACTTGAAAGCCAAGTTTTTTGAAATATTCTTCTTATTTTCCTGCGTTCCTTAATTATACCAACAATGTATGGTGGGAGACTTGTTTTGAAAATTTTATGTGATTGATATGGAATGCTTTTATGGGCTGCAGAAATTATTTTTTGGGTAATTTCTTCATTTAGTTCGTCATTTGATGCTGAGTTTTGAATTTTTTTTTTAAGAATCTCACGAAATAAAAAAAGCAATTTGCTTTTTTATAGTAAAGCTTCTTTGGTTGTGTTTTAGGGATAACTGATTTGTCAAAATAAATACTTACCTCAATTGAACTGTGAAATTAAGCTCATTAATAAGGATTAATTTTGATACAAAGGAGTTCAGAAGAATATTGATCATACGAAAAGTCTTGGAGAAACTCTAATTCTTCCTTTACTTAAATTACTACTCCTCCTTCATGCTTATTGCGTGATTTAGTTATTGATTTATAATTTTTAAAATCTAAAAAATTGTTTGATTGACTCGAATCAATTTTTATTTCAATAACCAATACAATATCTGCCGAAAATTGAGCCAAAGAATTTCCTAAGAGGTTGATCTTGCTGGGAAGATGAGAACAATTCCAATGTGTAATTACTAACCTTGCTTTAATAAGAGATTTTGTTCTAAAATTGATTTATTTGTCTTCATTTTCATTCTAAATTTTCTTCAAAGCTGTTTTGGCTCGATGTTTGCTGAGTGACTACTTTCCATTATTCCAATAATACTGATTTTACGATCGAAAATTTCTGAAACATTAAAATCAGCATTACTCGATTATTCATACCTTGTTTGAAGAAAAATTGTAGATGGATGTGATCGCATCATTTTACACTGTATTAGAACGAAATCTAGTGCACTAAATAAGACTTTAAGACTAATCGTTTTGTCTAACCTCTTCAAATTTAGCTTGACCGAAATTTTAAAAATCCACCGTCGGAATTGATTTCTATTGTTAAACGACATAGCCAAAACACAACTATATCATTTTTTTATGTCACGTCATCACGTTATATATAAAACCGATATTGAATAAATGAATTTTCAATACACAATTAGACATTAGAGGGGTTGGAAGGTATTTAAGTTAATTTAAATTTCTAAACTTTTGAACCGACTTTTATTTTTTTATTTTTATGAATTTTTTTGATTGTAAATATTTAAAAGTTAATTACATTTTTATACCGACTGCCAGTATCAAATTGTAGAGAAAAAAGATTCTACAAATTAGTGTTTTTAATTTTTTTTTTCACTCAATTTTTCGTCAAATTCAATAAATATACAATTTTAAATAAACAATATTTTGAAAGATTAATTTAGAAAGTGATTTGTTACAAATTTTATTGGTTTTTACATTCTTTCGTTTTTAACCATTTTTTCCAGTAAAATTTTGGATTTTACCAATTTTTACGTAAAAAAAGATCAAAAATTATATTAAAAAAAAAATTTTGTGCTAGACAAAATCGTATTTTTTAACAAAATTTAATGAAAAACAGCAAAGTTTGAGATTTTTTTGGCATTTTTGGAGTTTACATAATTTAAGGTAAATTGGTAATTTTACTTCTTTTAACGCAAATTTACATAAAATTTAGTTAATTTGCGTAAATTTACCGTGGATCCTTATGTCAAATCACCACTGTATAAATTTGTTACGTAGATTAATGTTGTTAATCTCATTTTTTCATCAAAAAAGTGGGAACGATAATCCAACTTCTTCGTTTCTTCCCCTCAGTAAAATAATTGATAAAAATTCGCTAACAATTTGATAAAAAGTGATAGTGAGCTCAAAATAAAAATTAATATTATTTTCTATAATTAAAATATGAATAAATGTAGAAATTATTTTCTTTGTTTTTTTATAAAAAAAATTAATTAGATTTTATCTATTAATTTCATTTAGGAACTTATATTTTTCTTGAAAATAAAAATAAAGCTTTGTTAAAATGATTAATTTATCGTCCTTGATCACAGTAAAATAATATAAAGTAAAAAATTTTGGTGAATTGATTTAAATATTTAAAATGAAAATTACCGTATTTTCTCGCGTAATATCCTTGGGATATTAATCAGGACATGTCTTTAAAGCCCATGGGTAATTATATGAAATTATTGCTTTTTTAAAACTTTAATAACCCTCGAACATTAGATGAAACGGATATTTTTTTTATTTATTATTTGATTATTAAAAAATTATATTCTTAATTACAGTGATGATTTGATCTAAGGTTTTTACGTTATTTTGCGTAAAATTACGCCTTTTTAGTAAAATTACTATTTTTACCGTAAAAAATTGTAAAAGGCCATATTCCAAAAAAAAGACAAATTTTACATGTTTTTAACTTTTTTCATGAAAAAAAAACTTTTTGATAATATTTTCAAAAAAATAAAAATTATAATTTTTTACGTAATTTTACGTAAAAACAAATTTTTTTCAACTAAAAAATAGTAAAAAAATGTAAATAATCGTAAAAAAACTCAAAATAAAGAAAATTCAATAAAAAACTTTTTTAATTTTAAATTTTTTATTATCAAATTAGTGTTTAGACCAATCTCCGTTTTGACCAATTACAATCTTAATTACCTTTAAAATCTTTTTATAAAATAAATCAATCATCTTTTTATCCTTACTTTTTTCAAGTGGTCAATATAATTTCTACATTTTTCTGCTGTTTAATTTCTTTGAAATTCATAAATAGCATCGACCACATCTTGATCATTTTCTAGATCTTTAAATCGAACAAAATTCTTCATTTCGTTCCATACCATCTCAATAGGGTTTAAATCAGGTGATTTCGGAGGGGATCGAATCTTTTTTGAAATTTTAATAATTTGTCTAAAAAATTAGTTTCTAATAATACCCATTTGATTTTATTTTTTTCGAGAATTAAAACACAATTATCGGCCCGATGTTTTGTGTCGTTATCCTGGTGCAATTTAAACTCAAGGTCATAAAAGTGTGCTCCGAATAGTAATAAATACTCAGATTGAATATCCTCATAAAGTATTGAATTTAAATTTTCTTCAAAAAGCTTTGAAAAAGAATTAGTTACTATTTCAGTTAAAATTTTAAAAATATAATTTTATACAGCAAATTTTGTTGGTCTTTTGAAAGAAATACCACCCCAAACATTTATTTTACTTTTAAATTTTAAAGTACATGGAAAAGTCATTGGTCTAGTAGAATTTAATCGCACATGATAAATTGGTTTATCAAATACTCTAACTGTGGTTTCATCCACAAATACATAGTCCTCAAACTTGCAGTTTTCATGATTTCGATACCAAATTAGTCTTTTTAATTTATCGTTTTCTACTAAATAAGGCGATTTTCGCATCCTTCGATACCGAAAACCTTAAAAAGTACTAAAAATCCTAATTATTTACCTTATTGCTTTATATCAAAAATTACCAAATTTGAACCTATACTTTCTAATCACACTGCTACTTATAGATATCCCAAATATTTTTTTTGATCTTAACCGCAAGTTTACTTGATGATTCGAGACCATTGGTCTCAATTGAATGCCTCTGAATAATAGAATTAAAATGAAAAAATTATAAAAAACCAATTAATTTTAAACAATTTCTAAACTAGTTACTTTTATTTTTTACGTATTTTTTCGATTATTTACATTTTTTTACTATTTTTTACTTGAAAAAAATTTTTTTTTACGTAAAATCTTTATATTATCTTCAAAAAATTACATAATTGTATTTTATCATCATATTTTCTCCAAATATACATCTCAAAATTAGATCAAATATAATGTAAGTCAGATGCAATTCAAAGTTACTTCAAATTTATGTTAATTGGGAAGCATTTTGAAAATTGGACATGATTTCTTACCACCAAACCTTTAAAATAATTTAATTACATATAATATTTAATAATATTTTATTTAATTTAATTAAGTACTAGGTAACTCTAATTTAAAATTTGAAATCGTTAATTGTTTTTGTTTATTTTTAATTTTTGATTTTTCTTTTTCCAAATTTGCTAATTCAATTTTGTTTATTTGAAAAACTTTGTAAAAATATTTTAATTTATACTTAAATTCATAATTAGCTTAATAAATTTTTTGATAGAAGTTTATTTTATCATTTAAAAAAAAAAAATAATCAAATTTGAAAATATCAGAAATTTTTCCGGGTAATGAGGTTATTTTTAGGGCAAAATTTCTGCTTGCCGAATGAGTTTTTGGTGTAATTCTACTAAAAAATGGGGTATTTAAGTTCACCTTGTTAACCTAGTTGCCAATCACTTGGTTAACCGGTCGGTCTTTATGAGTGAGTCAATTCTTGAGGTTATAAAATAGGTCACCCGGTTAGGCTAAGTTACAATATATAAACAAGTGAATTTTTTTTAGTAAAAAATTAATTGTAAAATAGACATTTAATTGTCAATTCAATGTTCCTCTCTTTTTTTATATACCAATCATATTTAAATTTTTGCATGGAACTTAAACTTTTATTAAATTAAACAAATTATTAAAAAAGATCGATTAAAAATTGGGGGATCATGCTAATTGTCTTTATTAGTAAAAATGGAAACCTTCTTTTTTCATCATGATGAATGAGAATAAATAAATAATGAAATGTTTTTTTAAGAAATTAAAAAAGTTGTTCAACATTTTTGCGTACCACTTGTGCAGACAATGCATAGCTTGACCAACTACAAGTATAAATAAAGACTCTCCAATTAAACCAGAGAAATTTTCTAAAAACACAGATATTAAGACTTGGTTGAAGAGATTTGAGTTAAACCTAAAAATTATTATTCTCTATTTGACGATTATTTGGTTCAAAAGCCAGAAAAACCAAACTGTTTAGACTCCAAGTCTTCATATAACCATAAATATAACTTTTAAAATTAATTAGATTCTAATGGAAAGCACATTTTTTGAGCTGTAGAATAGAAGGTTAGGAAGGGATTTCATCTCTTGTTGAAATTAGAAATTTAAAAGCTTTATTTAAATTTTGCTTATTTTGAAGTTTATATTTATATTTTTTGATTTTTGAATTTTTAAAATTGTTATTTTTAAGGTGAATTTTGCTCTAAATAAAAATTGTTTTTTAAGTTTTTTAAATCTTTTACAAAAAATTGAATATCTATTATTTTTTATTTTCATTATGTTTCTAAACAAAAAAAATTTGATTAAAATTGCTAATGAGATCGAAAAATTAAAGATTTTAAAAAATTTTTAAATGACAAAATGAAATACATTATAAAAATATTAACTTGATTTTTTTATATTGTTTTTAGAAATTGTAGTTTTTCTTTTATTTTATTTTAAATTAACAAAAAAAATTTCCTTAATACTTTAAAGAATTTAATTGAACAATGTTGTTTGCGTAATGAATTAAAATATTGTAATTGAACATATTTTCAAAATTCTAGTAGGCAAAAATCATTGGCGATACATTTTTTTCACTTCTCTGTACTTTCTCAAACTTTTAAGTCGGCTAAAACTATTATTATTTTTTTCTTAGAATATTAAATTTTTGAATTTATTTAAAGTATATTCAAATTTAAATTTTCCAAAACTTCTTTAAATAAATAAATCGAAAATAATTTAATTTAAAGGTAGAAATTTGATTTTCTTGAAATAAAATCTTTAACAAATAAAATAAAATCAAAATTATTAAATTTTTTTCAAAAAAAAGTTTGATAAATGTTTGAAATTTAGTGAAAAATTTATAAATTTATAAGAAACTAACAAAAAGTAAAAAAAATGTCAAATAAATTGTGTATCTGCAGCTATTTGGCAATTATTCATTTTACTATATTTTATCTTCTAATACTGGGAACCACTTTCATTATTTATAAAAATCATACTGACGAAAATATTAGATTCTGCAAACGTATAAATATCACTGAAAAAATAAGTAATATGCCAACTACGACAACTTTAATCATTTAAAGCTTTAATTTTAACTACTGAAGCAACATCAACTACAACATCAACTACAACATCAACTACAACATCAACTACAACATCAACTACAACATCAACTACAACATCAACTTCAACATCAACTTCAACATCAACTCCAACATCAACTTCAACATCAACTACAACATCAACTACAACATCAACTACAACATCAACTACAACATCAACTACAACATCAACTACAACATCAACTACAACATCAACTACAACATCAACTACAACATCAACTACAACATCAACTACAACATCAACTACAACATCAACTACAACATCAACTACAACATCAACTACAACATCAACTACAACATCAACTACAACATCAACTACAACATCAACTACAACATCAACTACAACATCAACTACAACATCAACTACAACATCAACTACAACATCAACTACAACATCAACTACAACATCAACTACAACATCAACTACAACATCAACTACAACATCAACTACAACATCAACTACAACATCAACTACAACATCAACTACAACATCAACTACAACATCAACTACAACAACAACTACAAGTACTCGATCATGTAATCAAGCTGGAAACAGCCATATTTGCAATAATAATGGAGGTGGTGGCAATGGTGGTGGCAATGGTGGTGGTAATGGCTAATGTTCAAAATAATCAAAAAAAATTTTTTTATTGAAATAATTTAAAAATTAGAGAAATTTTTTGAGAATATTTATGCACCTTTTTGGTTTAATTAAAAATATCAAAAGAAAAGGTAAGCCAACAAATCCGCAAGCTTTTGTCGGCATATCTTATATTACTACTACTGCTAAATAAGATTAAAAAATCATCACAATGATTAAAATTCCCATTTATTTCCAATTTTTCAATATTTTATTTATTTTTTAAATGAAGAAAATCTGTCTTGATATATCCTCAAAATTATGTTAGAAAAACACACCAAAAAGACTAACAAAAATAATTTAAATTATACCACAGACATAAATCAATTTAAATTTTTTAATAAAAAGTTGTATTTTTCAAAGATCAAAGATCAAAGATCAAAGATTAAAGATTAAAGATTAAAAATAAAAATTTATCATTTATTTCGAGTTTAAAAATTCTAAAAATTTTTTGATTCCTTTTGTAAAAATTAAATTTAGGATCATATTTTTCGTTTCTTTTTTCAAGTCAGCCAGCAACGGTAAGGAAACGAAGCTTAAGTTTTGCTAAAGTACAGTGCAACAGTGATGTACGGGAGCAAATGTTGCCGGATATCTGAGACTGATAGAAAAAGTATGAACACCTTCAACACTGGAAGCATAAGGAGGATTTTCTGATTCAAACAGAACCCTTCAATGGACACCTCAAGGGCGACGAAGGTTAGAACGACAATTATAAGCATGAAAATTTAATTTTTCACAAAAAAGGATTTATCAGACTATCCAGACATGACCTGACCTGAACAGGTCGTGACAGCTAGAAAACACTAACCGAAATGTTGAAATTGAGTATTGCTTTTATAGGAATGAATATAACAAAAGCTTATAATACAAATGGCAATAAAAAAAATTAAGTTTAATAATTTTAGATATATTTTATTTAATTTTATAGTTTTAAAGAGTAGTGATTTTTAATTTTATTCTGACCTATGAAAATTAAATACCTCAAAAAAAAACTTGAAATTTAAATAAATTAACCGCTAATACTTTTTAAGCATTTCAATTAATAAAAACATATTTTTTTAGTTAATAAAAATTCTATAATAAAATATAATAGATTTTTTTTCAATTTTTTCAATTTTTTCTATTTTTTCCATTCAACAACAAAATTCAAGTAGAGAGATTAAAATTTATGAAAAATTGGGTCCTTAAATGGAAAAAAGAAGGTGCTTTTACTATGCTAATTTTTTTTTTTTTATCATTTTTATAATTATAAAATTCTTCTTTTTTTAAATTACAATTTTGCTTTTTTTTTAATAAATTGATGAGCTAATTGATAATTTTTTTTAAATAGCTTATAAAATAAATTAATAGATAAATATGTATTAAAATTACTATAAATTTTGGTTAAATAGAGCAAATTGTTAAAAATTTGAGGAAAAACTTTATTTCAATTAAAATTTTCTATCTTTTGAAATAAATCTAAGATAAATAAAAATTTCATTAAAAAATTATTTTAATCTTTATTCATCATAATACGAATAAAGTTCAACCGTTGGATTTTCTTGACGTCCATGTCCAGTCTTACTATCAAGATAAGGTCTCTACAATGCCGAATAATTTTTTTTTCTTCATGAATTCAAATTAATTTATAAACATAACTTGGGCTGTGTACTCTGCAATATTTAGTTGAAAAATAGCAAAATGTTTATTTTTATTGCAAATTAATGATTAAATTAAATTAAAAAAAAATTAATAAATCTTTAAAATTTGAGTTTATTTTAAAATTAAATTTTGCTTGCAACAATCACAAAAACAATGTCTAATGACAAAAATGCAAAAACCTTTAAGCTAATCACTTAATTTCTAGAACAAAATTAAGTGCTTTTTGGTTCGAATACACACAAGCTTTTACTACCAAAATAGAGCTTAAAATAAACAGGAAATATTTCAATATAAAATATGAAATGACTTTTAATTAAAAGACTCTTGAATTCAATTGCAAAAACACATCGAAACAAAAACAAGCAGTGCTAGTCGCTTGGTAAAGTGAAGTAGTTTGACAACTAAAAACATGTATATCTTGAATCAATGTGATCAATCGGTATCTGAACTTAAATTCTAAAAGGAAATAAATTAAACGAAGATAAACGATCACTAAATAGTTGTCAATATCACACGCTATGAATTTCTTAGCATCGATTGGCTCATATGAAAAAGTCAACAATTCTCAAACAGCCTATCAAATATTTTTTCCTTCTATATTTTTTATATTGTCAAATTTCCTTCTCAATATTTAAATATTTTTTTTCTTGTTTTGATTTTCTTTAAGAAATATTCAACAAAAAAGTAAAAAAAAAAAAGAGAAAAAGATGAGTAAAACAAAATTTTCGGTTGAAGAAATTCTCAAGTCGGATTGTGAGCCCGACCTCACTGACCAAATGAAGTCTTACTACACAAAAATAATCTCCAATTTAAATTCTCTACAAGGTACTTTAATAAAATTTTAATCGAAAATTTTTTGATTTTTCCCAAACAGGCACTGAGAATGCTTGGCACTCATTTTTTGGCAAAAAAAGTGAAAATTCTGTGACTGAGACACACTCTAAGTCATCGCCAGGAGGCTCGTCCATGTCTTCTCTGGGCCTGGTCAAGAGCTCGGAGTTTAAGTGTGACGGCAAGACCGGGGACGAAGCCGAGTCGGAACAAAATGAAAGCGAAAATGACCAAGATGACGCATCGGACACTGCGGACACCAGCCAAAATTCCAATCAACCTTTGTCTGGCAAAAAGCGAAAAAGAAGAATTTTGTTCACCAAACATCAGACCTACGAGCTAGAAAAGAGATTCAAACAGCAGCGCTACCTGTCCGCTCATGAACGAGAGAACTTGGCCAATTTGATCAATCTAAGTCCAACACAGGTCAAAATATGGTTCCAGAATCACAGATATAAAATAAAACGAGCCAAACAAGAAAAGGAGCTTGGTCAACATCAACTAAACAAGCGTTTGCAAGAAAATTGTGCCATGCTCAAACATTCTTCCGCGTACACTAGACATGGTCAGCAAAATATTTTCATAGACACTGGAGACAAAAACGATGTGTCACAAAATTTATTCACATCTCTGCTGGCAAATAGATCGATGCTGAATGGCTTCGATTTGTATGAGATGTATTCGAATTTTTTGAATCACAATCAAAAAGTGTCTGTGCCAAATCCAATCGCCAATGTTCACTCAAACTCTCCAATTTCTTCCTCTCTACTTATCAAACTAGCATCTTTTCAGCAGATGGCACTGCACAGACCTTTCGCTGAATTCAAAAACTCAATGACTAGCAACGATGACTTGAACGACGAGTCCGATTGCAAAAAATGAAATAAATTTTTTTAAGTTTTTTGTATTTAATTTATTAATATTAATAGTTAATTAGATTTAATAAAAGAAATTTTTTTTTCAAAAAATGAAATAATTTTTTTTAATATTTTGTATTTAATTTATTAATATTAATAGTTGATTAGTTTTAATAAAAATTATTTTTTTTCAAAAAATGTTATAATTTTTTTCTATATTTATTATTTATTTGATTAAAATTAATGGTTATTAATTTATTTTAAAACAACACAGCGAAAAATCACTTCGTTGTTTGGGATGAATATTAATTCTTTCTTTCAGAAAGGATTGAGCTTTTTTTAAGATTTGTAAAAGTTGTTTTTGAGACTTAAATAATGAACATAATTTCAATAAAAAAGCGTATATGATAAAAATTTTTAAATAATTTTAAAATTATTAAATAAAATAATTTAATCCCCCAAATTGTTAGAAAATAAAAACGAGTTGATTGACTGAAGTAAAATATAATATTGTTATTTTAAGAAAAGTTAAAAAGCTATCAAAAAAGTTAATAAATTTTTTATTTATTCTATTTATTTGATTAAAATGAATAGTTAATCATTTTTTTTTAAAATAATTTAGGAAATATCCTTTCGCTGAATAAAAAATAATTTTCCTTTGAAGCAAGTTATATGTTTTATTAATTTTTTAATAAAAAAAGGAGATGAAACAAAAATTAGAATTACTATTAAATTAATGATTAAATAATCTCAACTAATAGTTAGAAATAATTAGCTTTAAATAATTTGTCTTTTAAAAAAAAAATTAAATTTAATCATCAAATAAAATAAATTCTTTATGTATTAGATTAATGTACATAGTTAAATATTTTCAACTAAAAAAAAATTTTTCTCAAATAAATTAAAAAAATAAAATAAAAATTTTTAATTTTTTTAAAAGCTAATTTATTTTTTTAGAAAAATGATATTCTTTTGCTTTCAAAAAAATTAGAAAAGCAATTAAAAATTTAATAAAATTTTTTTCTGGCCAATATTGAATAAATGTGTTTAGTTATTTTAATTCCTGTGGTTTTAAAATGCTTTTTTTTATTAATTTAAAACTACAAAAAACATATGCCCATTAAGGTAAATAAATTGGGTCTGGCGGAATTACATTATCGGTGAGAATGAATATCTAAATAGAGATTTAAGGATGTACGGGGAGTATCAAGTATCTTTTTAAATTAAATTGCATGCAAATATTAAAAAATTTTCTTTAATACTTGTCGTGTTGGTCTTGGAAGTGCTAAAATATTTTAATACACTTCCGGGTATTTTTATTTTAAGCAGATAATCCAATTTAAAAAAGAAATATGCAAATTTGAATTTATTTCCTAAGCAATGAAAAACTAACTGATTAAACTTGATCGAATCTGAAATCGATATCGATCTTTTGAACACGCTTTTGAGAAATTTGCTTCCGTTTTATTTGAATTTGTGTTTTGTTCGCTCTAAAAGCTTTTAATCACATACCTTCAGCAAGCAAGCTTTTAAATTTCGGCCTTGGATACGTGCAAGTCAACTGTTGGCAATTAGAGCTCTCGTTTCGTGATTAGTGTCGTTTAGAGATTATTACTTAAACGTGTAAATATTTCAAGTTTCCAAGTTTTACGTAAAATAAATGTCGAACGGATGTGCTGTCAATTTTCCTAATTGAAAAATAAATACCACTAATTTCTAAAATAGAAAAATTGTAATTCGATCTTCATCAAATGATAAGCACGTGTTTACCTTACATTGCTAAAGACTTGATTCAATGTATCACGTACTTAAAGTTTTTTTTCAAAGACTAATTTTTATCTCTTTTAGCTGGCAGCATTTTGCTCAAAATGAACAATCCTGATAAAAAAATTAAAAAAATCAATGGAATTGTTTGAACAATTTTAAATTAAAAAAATTTTTCAAACTTTAGAAATCGACAAATTAAAATTTGAAATTCGAGATTTTATTTTTTATTTTTCAGTAAACACCGCATGGGCCATGATAAAAAAATTAAAAAAATTAAAAAAAGTGATAAATACAAATTTAAGGTATTGTGAAATTCAAATAAAAATTGAACAACAATTCTTCCTTTTTTGATGAATTAAAATTAAAGTTAATAAAAAAAAATTAAAAAAATACTGCAACATAGTGCTACATACTTTGTTCCACCTTTTTTACCTAATATAATTTTTATCATGTTAGAACAAAACAAAAAATAAACATCAATAAGATTTAAATTGATTATTGATTTGATTTTCTAAAAAAAAAGAAAATAAAGATTTTATTTTGGATAATAAAGGTGCAACAGGGGTTGTGAAGTTCTTTTCAATTCGATCTTTTTAATTCAGAAAAACTTGAATAAATTTTTTACTAAAATAGATAATTTAGTTCTGTAAAACACTTAATGTTTAAGCAAATTTGCTTAATCCGAAAATATATGTCTGCAGAAACTCTGCAATGTAATTGCACAGTTGATTAGAATACTTTTTGATGGCGTGCAAAATAGAGAAAATTGCTCAGTACTTTGCAGACTTATTCTGCTGAATTAGCAAATTTGCTCATAGTTAAGCATTTTACAGAAGCAAATTATCTATTTTTTTATTGGTGAAAAATAAATTTTTTCTAAATCAGATCTTTGAAGTTAAATTTCTTTTATAAAAATAATTTAAAAAAAGATAGTTTACAATTTTTAAATCTTTTTGAATAAATAGAATTTTTTGACTAATAAAACAAATTAGTATATTTTTTTAAATATATTTTTATTATTCGAAATTTTTTTGGTAACCATATAAATTGATTATGTAATATAATTTTTTTCAAAATAATAATTTAAAAAAATCAAATTATTTAAATTCTTACAACAAATATAATTTTTTTTTAATTTTAAACAAATTTTATCTAAATTAAAGCTTTAAATTTAAAATAATTAAAAAGAAAAGTTAAGTTTAATCGAAGAAATATTTTAGTTTTTATTTATTTTAAACTAATTGACTATCGTAAATTATTGAACAATATTTAATTATTTAGATAAAAATAAAATTTAACCACCATAAAATTTTAGTCTAATAATCAGTTTTAAAGTTTTTTTGAAATTCAGTACAAAATAAAATAGAGCAAAAAAAATTATAAAAAATTGAATAACTTTTTTTCTAATTGTTTAAAAATAGTTCTGTGATTGCAACATGGTGCAACATTTAAAGTTGCATTATCTATCAGGTCTGTTAAACTCTGCAAATTTAGCAGATATTAGATTTCAATATATTAAAGCGAAGTCCATTTTGTGGAGATTTTGCACAGCATTAGCAGACTTTGAATGTTGCACCATGTTGCATTCACGGAGCTAATTTTCAAATATTTAGAAAAAAGTTATTCAATTTTTTCGATAGAATCAAAAATTAGCTAAAACTTAACGACATTCTCAGTTATCGCTGCATCTTACCGCTTAATTCAGGATATTAACTCACAAAATAAAAGGAAAAGAAGCAGCTATTAAATTTTTGATATTATTAAAGAAAAAAATCGAAAAATGGCATCATAAACTAAACATTGAAGAAAAAGAAATAAAAATATAATTTGGAAGCCTCTAAGATAAAAATTCTTTTGATTTTTGGAAGGCAAACAAACAAAACTATCCAATTTTGTTTTCGATATAAAAATTTAAATAATTCAAATTTCGACCAATTTTTAAATCAAAATCAAATAAATATTTTGTTTTTTATTTATATAAACTTTTAAATCAGTATATTTTTTTGTTCAAATTCAAATTAGAATTTTTATTTTATTAGAAGATATATTCAATTATCTTAAAACTTAAAATTTTATTTAAAAGGATTGTGAAGTTTCATACAAAACTTCCAATTCAAAAATAGAAAAATTTTATTGGGGAAGTGACTTTGCTCCAATCAGAGTGTATATACTACAATTACCATAGATGGGATCCTACTGTTTCCTATCTTTGCAAGTCTAGCTTGCTAGCTTGTTGTAACTTATATTATTATTATTATTATTATTATTATCTTTTGTTCCAAATGTCAAAAACTTGTTCTGTAAATGAAACAAAGTGAAAAAACTTTTGTTTCACCTTCTGCGGAATTCTGCAAAATTTGTGCAAATTAATTGGATTTTATTTAGAATAATTTTAAATAGGGTGCAATTTTGCAATATGATAAAAAGTTTTTATGCATTATTTTTTTCATTTGTGCTTTTTTAATAAATTCTAGTATGAAGCTTAAAAATAGTTGCTTTTATAATTTGTGTAATCGATTTCAAAGGGTTTTCGGGTCTATCCGTTTATGTGAACAAACCCTGATCACGGGTTAGGTGAACAATTTGTTCACATAAATTTGGTGAACAGAAAATGTTCACCTAAACATGTATAAAAAGGAACATAATTTTTTTTTAATTTTTTAAGTAAACATTTATGTTTAAACTTTAAAATTGCAAATTTAATTTCAAATATGAATTTGCAAACTTGAAAAATAGACAAAAACTCAAGAAAAATCTAATAAATAGAAAAATTCAATAATATAAATAAGTTTTATTGATATTGTTAATTTATTAAAAAATGTCGAAAGTTGAAGATTCAGAAGAATTTCAATTCTTTCATAAAACTAAAGAAAGAGGATTGGTTTATCCTAACCGCACTTGTAATAATTCAAGCTGTAAAAAAATTGGTCATGTGATGGCTCCGTACTTAAAAAAGCGTGACAAAAAAGCCAAAAATAACTTATTAATTTGGAGGTGTAGTACTTGTGGTCAAATCAAATCTGTGTTCGATGATTCTTTTGTTTCTCTTTCTCGAAAGCCGTTAAAAATTCTTATACTAATTATTAAATGTTGGTCTGCTCAGCTTACAATTTCAAAAACAATTAGTTTAACTGAAATTAATAATGAAAAAATAAGTGAAGATTTTGTATCATCTATATCTTTTCACTTACGTCAAATTTGTAGCATATCGTTAGACAGAAAGAATTTAAAAATGGGTGGATATGGTAAAATCATAGAGATAGATGAGTCAATGTACGCTAAAGTAAAGCATTGGGTTGGAAAAGATTTAGTGAGGGATAGAATATGGGTATTTGGTTTAGTAGAACGTATTAGTGGAAATGATGATGATGATGATGATGAAACTATAGATGAAAGTGTATGCTATATGGAAATAGTCAAAGATAGAGAGGCCCAAACACTTCTAAATATAATTTTTGAAAAATGCAGAGAAGGTACAACAATCTTTTCAGATGAATTGTCTAGTTACAAAAACATAAGAAAATTGAAAGACTTCAAACATCAAACAGTTAACCACAGCATTAACTTCTTAGAACCTATAACAAAGACCCATACAAATCGCATAGAAAGTATTTGGAATGCGTGTAAAACCAAATTCAAGGAAATGAAAGGGTGCAATCGAAAAATGATCCAATCCTTCATAGATGAATACCTTTGGCGCTTTAATAACAAAGTTACCACAGACAGAAAAGGTGCTTATAATTTAATACTGAAAGAAATAGGTAAATACATATTATAAACCAGGCACAAAGTAATTTTTTGTTTTTGTATTATAATTTAAAGTAAATTTTAAATTTTAATTTTTTTTAAAATAGATTAGACGATTTTGAATCTGAATTAGGTATTGATGACGATAATGATAAAGAAAACGATTATGTTTATGAATTTGAAACTGGATCAGAGACCAGTCCTGATAGAGACTGTGGTTTAATTAGTGGCGATGATGAAGATGATGAAGATGGTGCCGAAGAGAATAAAGAAGAGGACTTGGATGAGGTAGAACAGGACGTTGATGAAGATAATGAAAGAGAAGACGTGGTTGAGGAAGATGATGAAGACAGTGATGAGATAGATGATGATGTAACATTGTATAAACTGAATGATGCTTCTACTTCACATACAAGTACAGCTAATAATGAAGAAGACTTAAACAATAGTAATTGTGATAGCGAAGATTTAGACAATGAACAAGATAAACGTAGTAAACCAGAGAATGAGACGAAAAAAAAGCAGCACTTTTTGCAAAATTGGCAAATGAAACACCAAAAACTCCAAAGGAGGCAGTTGAGGTTGTTGCAAAAGTTTTAAGTAAAAAAAGAAATCCAGTAAAATGTGATTTATTTGGTAAATATTTTGAGGAAGAACGTGGCCTAAATTTACACGTATCAAGAATGCACAATAATTAAATTTTATATTAATTTAACTTCAAATTTTAAAAGAATTTCAGTTTTGATAAACAATTTATTATTTCATCTATTAAATAAAATTTGTAATAAGATTAAATTTTTCAGTTACAAAATGTTCACATAAAAGTCATCTTGTTCACATAATTTTCATTATGTTCACCTAAACCGCAATTTGAAAAAAAAAAAAGTTTAGGTGAACATTTTCTGTTCACGTAAATTAGGTGAACCCTGTTTGTTCACATAATATGTGAACATCTCTTCACATAACCGGGTAGACCCGGGTTTTCTTTTAGTTGTAATTTAGGAAGAGGAAAATTTACCATATTTTAGGGAAGAAATTCGTTTAGGCAATCTAGATCTACGGCTTGAGAAAGAAGAAAATTTAGTCAAAAGGAAAAAACTTTATACATTGTACTATTCCGAAATTGAACGTCCTAACAGATATTGTGACCAACTGTTCTTTTATCAACCAATTCAAAAACCATTTGAATCAATATCTTTGTAACCAAAACGTCACCATCACTGAAGCACTACGACATGGATCTATAAATGTTTGACAATGATATTTAAACTTTTAATTATTCACAAAAGAATAATAGTCTTATTGTCATTTTAAAGTAAATTCGTAGCCCAGTAATAATAAATAAATATGGCTAAGATTAGCCCTGGTAGAACGGTTGCTGAAAACTGGTAAGAGAACTATTTAGGAAAGAACCGATTTTGTAATTGATTTTGGGTCTACCTATTCAACACAATAAAAAAACTTTTCAACACAAATTTAAACTGATCGTCACAAAATTCAATCTTTTCATCACAAATTTTTCAAAAAAAGAAAAAAACTTTTTAACACAAAATTTTATCTTCTCAGCACAAATTTTAAAAAAATAGTGAAAAAATTTTGAACACAAAAATATTTTTTTCTAAAAAATCGTTGAACACAAAAAAAAATAACTTTGAAAATTTTTTATCACAAAAATTAAAGACAAAAAAGCTTTTCTACACAATTTTATTTTGTTTCAATTGTTTAAATTTCTTAAGAAATGCTTTCAAATTTTTTTTAAATTATTAAAATTAGCTTTGAAAATTTTTAAATTTCTACTTGAAAATTTTGTCCAAATTCAACCTAAGAATGAAAAATATTATTTACCTCACCAAGGATAAAATTTTAGATTTGAAAAAATTCAGTATTTAACTTTTTTCAGCATTTATTGAATAAATTTTGTGTTGAAAAGTTTTTTTTCCCTTAATTTAAACTAAATTATTTTTTTGTGTTCAACGATTTTTTAGAAAAAAAATTTTTGTGTTCAAAAATTTTTCACTATTTTTTTAAAATTTGTGCTGAGAAGATAAAATTTTGTGTTAAAAAGTTTTTTTTTTTTTTGAAAAATTTGTGACGATCAGTTTAAATTTGTGTTGAAAAGTTTTTTTATTGTATTGAAATAATAATCCCATTAATTTTTTTCCTCTTATTAATTTTTTCATCTGGATTTATGACAAAATAGAAAGAAAAGAAAGAGAAAATAAGATAAATTAAAACTTACTTGATTTACTAAATGGTGTAATAGTAAATTTACCGAATTATACCCGATTAAATTTTAAATCTCCAAAAAATTGGGATTTTTTTAAATTTTTACTTTTTAACATTTTTATTGGTAATTTAGAATTTATTCGGGTAAAATTTTGTAAATTTACTATTACTACTTTGGCAGTTTTACATAAATTTAAGTAATTGTGGTAAAAACAAAAAATCGTACCAATATTGCAATTTTTACCTAATGACAGACATTGAACTGAATTTTCTGCTACCATAAAATGTTTTATTTTATAATTTATAATTTTAGGCTGTCGCAGAAACTTTGCATGTTAAGCTTTAAATATACAACAAAATTTTTTTTTCAAGTTTTTTTTCAATTGGGGTTAATAGTTAATAAAATATTATGGTTTTAAATTTGGATTGGGAATTTTTAGGCACTGTGAAATTTCATACAAAACTTCCAATACAAAAATAAAAAAATTTTATAACTTTTGTTCTAAATGTCAAAAACTTGTTCTGTAAATGGAACAAAGTGAAACAACTGTTGTTTCACCTTCCGCGGAAGTCTGCAAAATCTGTATGAATTCTGCAAAATTGCTCCCTATTTAAAAATACAACGCAAATAATTTGCACAGATTTTGCAAACTTCAAATACTAAAATAAAAAAATTTTATATCTTTTGTTTCGGGTGTCAAAAACTTGTTCTTTAAATAAAACAAAGTGAAAAAACGTTTGTTTCACTTACTGCGGAAGTCTGCAAAATCTGTGCAAATTATTTGCGTTGTATTTTTAAATAGGGAGCAATTTTGCAGAATTCACACAGATTTTGCAGACTTCCGCGAAAGGTGAAACAACAGTTGTTTCACTTTGTTTCATTTACAGAACAAGTTTTTGAAATTTAGAACAAAAGTTATAAAATTTTTTTATTTTTGTATTGGAAGTTTTGTATGAAATTTCACAATTCCGAATTTTTATTTAAAAAAGATTGTTGGTTGTTTATTTTTTTAAATCCGAATTAAAATATGATAATTTTACTTTTAATATTTTTTTTATAACCTCTTTTTGTGTTAGGACTTTTAAAATTATGTTTTCCATATTTTTATTTATTCATTAAAAATCTGGTTTAAAATTTTACCTTGATTATTATAGGTTTTCTTAAGTTATAGGTTTGGTTAAGTTAAACAAATTAAATGTAGCTCTTTTTAAATTTTTACATATTTATAATTGATTAAATTATTTTTAAGTTTAAAATCAGCTAAATTTCTAAAAAATTTATACCCAAATAAAAAAGACTCTAAAAACTGACAAATCCATTTTTTCAATTTTTTACGTTCTCCTGGTGGGTTGTGAAGTTCAATTCGATCATTTCAATTCAGAAAAACTTGAATAACTTTTATTCTAAAAGATATAATTAAGTTCTGTAAAATGCTTAATTTTAGGCAAATTTGTTTAATGCAGTAAAATAAGCCTGTAAAATACTCTGTAATTCTGCAATTTTCTGCAATTTGAACCCATTAAAAAGTATCCTAATTAACTGTGCTAGTACTTTGAAGAGTTTTTGCAGGCTTGTATTTTCGAGTTAAGCAAATTTGCTAAAAATTAAGCATTTTACAGAAGTAAATTATCTCTTTTAGAAAAAAAGTTATTCAAGGGTTTCTGAATTGAAATGAACTTCACAAACCCCGTTCTTTTGAATAATTTAGTCAGATTTGGCTTTTTTCTAAAAATAAGCACTAACAAAATACCTTTTGATTTAAATTTTTTAAATGAGTTGTTTTGACAAAATAATGAATTTATGCTTTAATTTAAAATAATCTTTCGATTTTAAAATCTTCTATGGATTCATTTATATTTTAAACAAAAAATTAATTAAGTCTTAAAATAATTATTCAGATATCTTATTTGGCTGAACAAAGTACATTTAAGATTTATTTGACCATCTTTATCACCATCAATAGCAATCAAAATTCATTAATCTCAACTTCATTATGACTTTCTTGAATCATCATCTTTTAAAAAATCTTTGAAAAAAAATCTGCACTAAAATGCAATCAGTCATTTATTTTAATGGTTTTAAACCTGGTTGAATAAATTAAATTTTTAGCTCTAAATTTTATCATAATTAATAGAGAACAGAAGTTATCAAAAATTAAATATAAAATATTTTCTTTAATTTATTTACACAAATACCATAATTTAGGAGTTTAAAAACTTGATAAATTCTAAAAAAAAAATTTTTTTTAAAAATTTAAAAAACAATAGCCATACTTAAAATAAATTCATAGTTCAAAAAGAAATGCAGCTGATTGCGTCTTGGTTTTCTAATAAGGCTTAATTGCTTAGGGGGCAAAAATTTTAATTCACTTTTATGATCTTAATCTAAACTACTTCGATAAGGATAAAAATGAATCGGCAATATATTTTATTGAGATATACATTTTTGAGAAGCTTTTAGAAACAACTATTTCTTGAAACTCATTTTTTTTAAATCCTTCAAATAAAATTCTTTGATTAATATTTTATTTATTTAAAAAAATGTAATGCTTAAAAATACTCTTGCTGGTGAGAGCAAGAAATACCATCAAAATTTTGCCAAATTTGCTAATCAAGTAAATTAGCTTGAAAATAAAAATGTATAAGAAATTGAGCTTAAACCCATCTGCACTAAAGATAATTTGTTATCTGGCTAAAAAATGAGCAACAATTGCGTCTAAAAATTAGATCAATCGACTTAACTGAACATTAATAAGTCTAATAAAATAATATTAATTAGCCTGTTGACATAGAGTCAAAGAAAAAAATAAATTTAGACGCAATAATAGCTTTAAAATAAACTTTTGAAATTATGAATTTTTCATGAATATGACTAGGCCTAGGCTTGAAAAAAAATTCACCTTCGAAGCTAATCTTTCCGTCGCCGTCCAAATCAAGCGTTTTAAGTATGACGTTCAAATTTTTGTCATTGATGTTTTCGCCAAGATTTTTCAGGGCACTTTCCAACTCTTGGCGCGATATCTTGCCAGTTCCGTCCAAATCGAACACTTTAAAAGCAACCTTGAGCTCCTCGATCTCACTTTCGCTTTTCTCCTCAGTCATCAGCTTCAAAAACTCGCTGAATTCGATGCCATTTTTGGACAGTGGAAAGTCGCTGAAATTTTTGTTTATTTTGGCGAATACTTTGTTCACTTCACACGATGTTATCACTCCATCTTGGTTGTTGTCGAACATGGAAAAAACCTCCTGGTATTCTTTGAGCTTGGAGTCATTCAAACTTTTTTCAGAGTCCTTAATTTAGCGCTTGGATTTAGCACTTATTAACAAGAGTTAAATTATTCAAATTACCATCTTTTGATTTTGATCTCTAATTTTGCCAACTATTGAAAAATTGGAAGTGGATCTATTGGAAAAAATTAAAGGTAAACTTGGGTCATGCTTCACGAATCAAATAATTTATTTAAAGAAAAAAGAGAAAAAAAAAATTATGAGAAAATTTTTTTTTAAAAATCTTGTTCTTTTATTAACTGCTAAAAGCTCAAAACAAAACTAAAAAAGTAAAATAAAATGTAAATTTTCAAATGCTTTCGTTTAGAATTTCGAAACTCATAACTGTTCTGTTTGCTCTGAGTTTTCTTCTTGTTGATTAAGATCAAAATGATACACACTTTCCAATAAACAATTAAAATCTTCTTTTCCAAGCACCAATTTATTGCCAAATTTAACATGGTATATACTTGACTCGTCGATTAACTTTTGAATTGCTTTTTCATCCACTTTCTCGTTTACTTTATTGAGAGCGCGGCTAAGCGATCTGCTCGTGATGAAGCCCGACTCGTCGGCAAGCAGCTCAAAGGCCGAATTCGAGCTGGAGATTATTTGGCTTCGGTGCGACTCGTCCAGTCCGTACGAGCTCAGCGCAGCCCTGGCCAGTATGGACACAAATTCGGGAAAGTCAATGAGCTGGTCATCGGTTGTCTCGCCTTCTTTGATCATGTCATGGGCCTCATCCGCTGTTGGATACATGTTTATTGACTTCATGACCACTGTGAGCTCTTTGGCGCTCAGAGCTCCGTTATAGTCCTTGTCGAACAAAGAGAACGTCTCAAATAGCTCGTCTATTTGGTCCAGAGATAAGCCATCGTCCTCGAACATATTCTCTAGAATTCTTTCGTTGTCACTCTGGAATGCAAAGCAATTTAAAAAAAGAGAATTTTAAATTCAGAAAAATCTACCTCATCGGACATTTTCCTAATTTTTTTTTTATTAAAAATGTAACCCAATTTTTTTTCAAATAGGCAAATTTGAGTAAATATCAAAAGTATGTTATTTAGAAAAGCTTGAGATTTTAATAAATTTGTATAGAATATTAAAATTTATTTTAATTTTTGGCCATAGTTAATTGCACAATATTTGGTTCGAAAAAAGATTTTAGGTCAACTGACCCGGACTTGTAAATGAATTGTTTATTTTTATTACTATTCTCAAATGAATCAAATTTTATCAGGCAAATGAGTTCTAAATGTAAACAATTTATTTTATTTATTAAAGGGGCTTTAATCGGGTTGAAAATAATGTTAGTCTAATAAATATTGATGAACAATTTTGGCCATATGACGCCGGGCAGAGATTTATGGCTTTGAAGGATGGATTTTATTTTGCGATAAATATTGTTTGATTGCCCAGTGAGCTTTTGATAAAAACTAAAGGTTTTCTTAATCAATCTTTGGATACTAGACCTTTATTTTGGTTTATTTATATTTCAATTAATTTTATTTGAAGAAAAGCTGCTTCGAGTTCATCATGATAAAATTATAAAGAGAATTTTTAAAGAATTTTTTTTGTTTAGATTTTTTGTTAGTTTTTTTTTTGGTACCACCCTGGAATTTAATTTTCAAAAATAAACTTGAAAAATTTAATTCGAATTGAAAATCATTTAATTATTCAATTTTTTGGTAAGTTATTCCGAGGGTTATGTCTCTCGTTTTAAAAAAAATTAAATTTTAAAGCAAAAAAAAAACTTAAAAAGAAAAAAAAGTGATTTATGTTCAATTAACTTTTAATTTTTATTGCTATAAACATTATTTGATAAAATTACAGCTATTTTTAAAGGTTTTATTTAGAAGTGATTTTTTTAACAGCAACAAAAGTTTTGATAAAATTTTGAACTTTTTGTCTCGTTACTTCATTATGAAAAATTTATTCAGAAACTGGCTTTTTTTGTTCAATTTTCAATAAAGTAAAATGCAATCAAATTTAAATTGAAAAAAAATTCGATTACTTTTGACAAATTCAAATCTAAGATTATATTTAACACCGGAAAGATAAAACAAAAATCAAAGCTTTCCATAAAGATAATTTACAAAAAGTTTGTTGTTAAATTTTGATAATTTTTGTTTAATCTTATAGATTTAAGTTAAAAGATTTAAGAAAATAGAATAAATTTTTCAAAAATCTTAAAAAGCTTTCTTAAAATATTAACTATTAACGTTGGTGTCAAATTGACAATTATAGCGAAATGAAAATTATTTTATTTATTTAATACCAAAAAATGAAGAGATATTTTTTTGTGTAAAACTCAAAATTTAAAATCTATAGCTGGGGTCTTCGATCTGAATAACGCAAATTATTTTTAATCAAATGGGGTGAATTAATAATTCTCCAATTCAGGTTTATCAAATATTCATTAATGCATATTTTAATCATTTTTTAAAATAAAAAAAAAATTCAAATAAAGCAAGAGTAGGGAAAAGATGTCCGACAGTGTTAGATTTTTAAAATATTATTTTAAATCGCATAAAATAAGCTATTTTAATTTTTTTTCCTAATGTGCTCGTGCACCCTAAGCTCTTTAAGCAAAAAACTTTATTTTTCAAAGTTTTGTGAGATTTTGATTTAAACAAAATTATATATAAAAAATCATATAAAATTTATAAAATATTTTTTTAGAAAGAAAATAAAACACTATCTAAATTAAAGAAAGACTAAACACCCGGAATAATTGTTGAAAAGTTTGAAATCAAAAAAAAAGAAAGACTTGATTAAAATAGAATATACAAATAAAATAATTTTATATCTCACGAAAAGGCTTGCAGGAATAATCAATAACAAATAACTAGAATCACTGAAGCAGTTTTTTGCAATCTGAAAAATTAAGTCACAATCATAAAAAAATTTAAAAAGTTTTAAGATACCTCTTCACCTGGAAATTTAATTTCTAATAAAATCTTTAAAATTGCGTATCTTTATTTTCTGTTTTAAGGTTTTTAAAATTTATATTGAAAAATCTTTTAAATTTTTTTTAATTTTAATTTTTATCCGATTTTCTATTATTATAAATGATTCTCCTTCAACATTTTAATTTGATAAAAAATAAAGGTAAAGGTAATTTTTAGTTTAAGGGTTTTTGCCTCTTTAAAATTTTTTGAAAAAAAATTCTAAATTACAACACGTTTGTTTAAAATAATTAATATTGCATACTAAATTTCAGAACTTAAAAGCTGACTTACTCAATCAAGAATTTGAGAGAAAAGTTAAAGTTTTACTCAATTTTCAATTTGCTGTTTTTGTTCAAAATATTTTTGAAAATTATGTTCATGCGAGGAAAGTTTGCAGTCTTAAATTTTTCAATAAAATTTTAAAATTACTTAAATAAAAAAACAAAAATATTTTTGACTATTTGATTAATTTTCTTTACGATTGAAACGTTCATAGTCGTTTAGTAAGTTTATCAGTAGATGTTATCGAATAATTGATCGAGCTGTATTTGTTATTTAGGTAGAACATTTTTGAACCATCTATATCATTAAAAAATTAAAAATAACCATTATCATCATATGCTAGCTCAACCACGCAGCATTAAACATAGAAAATAATACTTTTTTTGGATAAAAATTTTAATAGATATTTAAATTGATTGATCTTGAAAATAATCTATGTGATTTTTGTAGTTTTAAGTAATAGTGTTAGAAATCTTGGAGAAAACATAAATTAATGTTTAGTTAATGCAAAGCACTTAATCAGCTCCTGTTCTATGAAAGTTTTCAAATTCCTTCCTTCAACAGAACATCTTGGAAGTTGTTTCCAACGATTTTTTGTTTTCGACATCCCGTAGAACGAAAAACGCCTTAAAAAATTAAATTTTTTTTTATTTTAATAATTTTGTTTCCATAAATTAACGAAAAAAAAGTTATTAGGAATAATGTTTGCTGGTGTTGCAAGCGGTCAATGGACCGCCAATATAGATTAAGGTCGCCTTGAAGGCGAGTAAGATGAAATTAAATTTTTAATAGGTTTATTTTAAGGTATATTATTAATTTTTCAAAAGTCCAAGACTACAGATAAATTACAGAAAAACTTGCCGGCAATTTTGAAATTTTTGATAATTTTTTTTTTTAGGTTATTTTTTCAAAAATATGCAAAAAATTTTCAAAGTATAGTAATAGTTTTCATGTATTTTTAATGAAAACTAATGTTAAGTTTATTTAAAAAAGAATCTTTTTAAGTCTTTGACTTGGACTTTAAAAAAAAATAAATCAAAAGTCCGGACTTGGACTTGAGACTTGTTACTTTTAAACAACTCTGGTATTAATCATAAAGGTATATATTAAAATATTTTTTAATTTTAAAAGCAAGCTAGAAATAGATCTTTCGATTAAAATTTAGTATAATCTAAATACATAATAATCATTATCTAGAATTTAATAATAATAATTTTTTGAATAAATTATCAATGGATTTAAATAGTCCAGTGTCAAATGCTGACGATTTGGTGGTTCTTGTGGATGCCCTTTGCCAAAAGTTTAGTGCAAACAAGCCTGCAGGCAGATCCGGCAATCCGCACGCAAGGGAAGTTGACTTGGTTGCTGTCATTAGGTCGCTTGACGGCGCATATCGCAGGTGTATGGCTGATAAAGAAGACAGCATCAACGCTCTTAAAGCTGAGATTGCCGAGCTTCGAGATCGCATCGATTCAATCGAGAAAAGGCCAGTGACCTCGGCTTCATCTAGTTCGATTAACTGGGCTAAAGTAGCCTCGGGAAGTGTGCACAAAGATGAAAATGCAGTAGCGTTAATGACATCAATATCAACCGAAATGAAGAAAAAAGAAGAACGGGCTAAAAATGTTTTACTAGCTATTCCGGCATCAATCATTCCTGTTGCTGATGGAGAAGCCGATTTCGCAAAGAAATTGGCAACACATATGGGCATTCCAGGTTCAAGAGTTAAGAAGGCGAAGCGAATTAGCAAAAGAGTAAGTACTGATTTACCAGAAAATTTAGGATGTGATGTGAGAAACAATCCAGTTCTTGTTGTGGTTGAGATGGAATCAATTGAGGCAAAAATGGAAATGCTGCGAAAATCAAAAACGCTTCGTAAAAACCCCGAATTCAAAGACGTGTATGTTAATGAAGACCTTACGCCAAGTCAAAGAGTTGCGGATCGGAAGCTTCGTCAAGAACGAGATCGCAAAAATAGTGAATTGCTGGAGTCAAACACTTTAAATGGCCGTACACTCAAGTTCAAAACATGCGAGGACGGAAAAAAGAGATTTTGGGGAATAAGAAATGGTGAATTAAAGCTGGTCTTGTCAAATATTGACCAGTTATAGCAAAAAGAAAAACTGCAATCAAGAGAGATCATCGCCTCATTTGATCTCAATGAATCAGTTGATCAAAACAGCACCGAAGCAACCAAAGAAACAGTTAACAAGGCTTTGACCAACTCAACCAACTCCAGTCATCCCGTAGCAACCAAAGCAGCGGTAAACAAGACCTTAACCAATTCAGCCAAATCCAGACCCAAGGGTTCCATAGAAGTTCCTCATGATCCAACGATAAATATATTCACAGCTCAGTCGGTATGCTTGTCGTCAAATCACGTTGAATCAGCTCGTAATATGCAGGAAATTACTCCGACGGCTAATGTGATGAGCAGTCCTGTAGTGAGTCCAGACGTGTCAATGTATAGATCAGCTTTCTCGTCGCTCTCTTGCTCGTCATCGGCATCATCGTCGTCATCATTTCTCTCTTCGTGCTCTTTACAACAAATGTCTCCAAAGGACAGCACATCGTTTGAGTCCAGTTCTGAATCGTTGGTCAGATGCCCAGATAGGACTAAATTCTGGTACACGAACGCTACTAGTCTTAACAACAAGATACACATGCTCGAATCTACGGCATTTAGCTTGGAACCAGATATAATCGGCATCACAGAGACTTGGTTTTGCCCAAGTTCCGTGCCGGAACTCATCGGTTATCAGCTGTTTAGAGTAGATCGCTTGGGTGACGTGAGAGGCGGTGGTGTCTGCATCTACGTGAAAAATGGAATCGAAGCCTTTAGAGCGACAGAGTCGAGTTTACTGAGCACTGATTGTGAGCAGGTTTGGGTTGCAATTAAATTAAGAGACCAAAAACCTTTATTAGTGGGTTGCATTTACAGGCCACCGACATTGCAAACCGAATCGAGCATGCCTTGTAATGTTGACAGCGGAATCGTACGGTCAATCACATCAACTGTAAGCGGCGTTGTTAAGAATGTATACTCGACAACTATCTTAATGGGTGACTTCAACATGCCAGACGTTGAATGGAACGAATTCGGCTCGCCAGTCCTGGGAGACATTGCATCAGCCAGTGCACACGTCACCAACGCACTTAGTCACTCCGGCCTTGTCCAACTTGTAGCTAACAAGACGTTCTCAAACGACGGTAAGCCAAGCAGTCTGCTCGACTTAGTGTTGGTCACCGACCCAAACAGAGTATCGGAAGTTAAGATTGGCCCACCACTGGACGAAAGGTCGGTCAGAAGCCACTACAGCATACAATTCAAATTCTACTGGCCAACAGCGCGACCGCCGAGCTTCGATAGCAGAAAGTTTAACTGGAGGCATGGTGACTACGTCGCCATGAGCAAGCACTTCAACACAATTGACTGGCACTCAGCACTTAACAATCGACATACTCAAGACAGTTATACTTCGTTCCTGGGTATCTTTGGCGCGGCGGCGGACCTTTTCGTCAAAAGGCGTTTACCTCGGCCGGCTCAGGTGAAGCCTCCTTGGTGGAATCAGCAGATATCATCGCTTGTGCGTCGTAAGCGGCGCCTTTTCATCCGCAAACGCATCAAACGGGACGATGACCAATTGGCAAGAAACCATGCAGCATTGTGCCGACTAGTCAAATTCACGGTGAAGATGAACATTATTGAGTACGAAATGAAGCTTGCACAAGCAGCTAAAAGGAACCCTAAGCTCTTATACTCCTACATGAACCGTCGTTTTGCTTCAAAGGAAACTATAGCTGCCCTGACGGACCACGACGACCTGACCGTCACTGACCGGACCAGCATTTGCAACAGGTTAAACATGTTTTTCTTCTCGGTCTTCGAGCCTCCAACTTCACGGGAAGACATTAGGCGAGCTAAAGATAATTTCATTAGGCGCTCTCATGCCGATCCATGCTTTAGGATCAGTGAAGTCGTTACTCCTTGTAAAGTGCAGGACAAGCTCATGAAATTGTGCAGTGACAAGTCCGCAGGAGTCGACCAAGTAGCAACGCACGCGCTTAAGATGTGTTCCAAGGAGCTTGCTGGACCACTCTCGCTTATTTACTCACAGTCTCTTAGCTCATCTACACTTCCCAACGAATGGAAGATTGCAAATGTATCGCCTATTTACAAAAGTGGAAGTAGATCCGCAGTTGGCAACTATCGCCCAGTCTCTCTTACCTCAGTACCATGCAAGGTCTTGGAATCACTCGTTAAGGACTACATCGTCAAACACCTGGACAAACACAATTTGATTACCAAGAAACAACATGGCTTTGTGGCACATAAGGCATGTGTGACCAACCTGCTTGAAACAGTTGACTACCTGACGGACTGCGCCAGTCGTAAAGAGCCTGTAGATATAATATACCTGGACTTCGAGAAGGCGTTCGACAAAGTATCACACGAACTGCTCCTGGTCAAGCTAGCAGCGTACGGCATTCCCGATCTCATTGTTAGCTGGATTCGTAATTTCCTAAGCGGCCGAAGACAGAGAGTAGTCATAGGCGAAGCAGAATCGGATTGGGTACCAGTTACGAGCGGCGTTCCTCAGGGTTCGGTCATTGGCCCGCTTCTCTTCATCATTTATATCAATGATATGCCAGACGTGTGTGGATCTGTTTGTAAGCTGTATGCTGATGACAGCAAGCTAATGAGCTCGGTACTACGTGTGGAGAACTCTAGGAGGCTGCAGTCTGACCTCAACCGTCTTGCAGAATGGTCGGACACTTGGCGAACAAAATTCCACAAAAAGAAGTGTGTGGTCATGCATGTTGGGGACAACAACGATTGCTACGAATACATGCTAGGCGATTATACACTTCAAAAGACCACAAAAGAGCGAGACCTCGGAATCATTATCACAAATGACCTTAAGTGGACTGAGCAGTCCAAGAGAGCGGCGTCTAGAGCGACGATGATAGCGTGCCGAATCAAGCTTACCTTCTCGTATTTCTCATTGGACCTGGTGAACCTGCTCTACAAGTCGTTCGTACGGCCTCACTTAGAGTTTGCAGTCGGTGCCTGGAATCCTTTTCGGCGGGGTGACATTAAACTGCTTGAACAGGTGCAAAGGAGATTCTCAAAGCTAGTCCCTGAACTCAAATCGAAACCCTATGTTGAAAGAAGAGAAGCTCTCGGTTGGATCACTCTAGAAGAACGGCGTAGTCGAGGTGACCTCATCCAGCTCCATAAGATTCAGCACGGCTACGACCACGTATGCTTTATCAACGGCGATCAAAGGCTGGCGTCTGATGGCCTCGACTGTCCAGCAGGGAACACCAGAACATGTCATCGTGCAATTGAGCGCCAGTTGGTTCGCAACTGCGAGGCACGCACCAACTTCTTCACGAACAGGACCGCAGGTGACTGGAATGCCCTAGATGCAGTGACCAGATGCGTAACTAACACCAACACATTTAAAAATAGAATTGACAAACTACTTTATTTTTTATAATACTCTTTTTGTGACCATTCAGACTAAATTTTCTAAAATTAGGATATTAGAAAATATGTAAAACAAAATTTATTTATATAACTTGTAAAAATAAGCTATCTAAAAATAGCTTATTATAAAAAGAAAAAAAAAGGCAAGTGGCTGTTATAGTGGGGCGTCTACGTGCGCCACTACTTGGAGACCCAAGTTTCCCACAGCATTTATACTACTACTACTACTAGAATAAATTTTTCAAAAATCTTAAAAAGCTTTCTTAAAATATTAACTATTAACGTTGGTGTCAAATTGACAATTATAGCGAAATGAAAATTATTTTATTTATTTAATACCAAAAAATGAAGAGATATTTTTTTGTGTAAAACTCAAAATTTAAAATCTATAGCTGGGGTCTTCGATCTGAATAACGCAAATTATTTTTAATCAAATGGGGTGAATTAATAATTCTCCAATTCAGGTTTATCAAATATTCATTAATGCATATTTTAATCATTTTTTAAAATAAAAAAAAAATTCAAATAAAGCAAGAGTAGGGAAAAGATGTCCGACAGTGTTAGATTTTTAAAATATTATTTTAAATCGCATAAAATAAGCTATTTTAATTTTTTTTCCTAATGTGCTCGTGCACCCTAAGCTCTTTAAGCAAAAAACTTTATTTTTCAAAGTTTTGTGAGATTTTGATTTAAACAAAATTATATATAAAAAATCATATAAAATTTATAAAATATTTTTTTAGAAAGAAAATAAAACACTATCTAAATTAAAGAAAGACTAAACACCCGGAATAATTGTTGAAAAGTTTGAAATCAAAAAAAAAGAAAGACTTGATTAAAATAGAATATACAAATAAAATAATTTTATATCTCACGAAAAGGCTTGCAGGAATAATCAATAACAAATAACTAGAATCACTGAAGCAGTTTTTTGCAATCTGAAAAATTAAGTCACAATCATAAAAAAATTTAAAAAGTTTTAAGATACCTCTTCACCTGGAAATTTAATTTCTAATAAAATCTTTAAAATTGCGTATCTTTATTTTCTGTTTTAAGGTTTTTAAAATTTATATTGAAAAATCTTTTAAATTTTTTTTAATTTTAATTTTTATCCGATTTTCTATTATTATAAATGATTCTCCTTCAACATTTTAATTTGATAAAAAATAAAGGTAAAGGTAATTTTTAGTTTAAGGGTTTTTGCCTCTTTAAAATTTTTTGAAAAAAAATTCTAAATTACAACACGTTTGTTTAAAATAATTAATATTGCATACTAAATTTCAGAACTTAAAAGCTGACTTACTCAATCAAGAATTTGAGAGAAAAGTTAAAGTTTTACTCAATTTTCAATTTGCTGTTTTTGTTCAAAATATTTTTGAAAATTATGTTCATGCGAGGAAAGTTTGCAGTCTTAAATTTTTCAATAAAATTTTAAAATTACTTAAATAAAAAAACAAAAATATTTTTGACTATTTGATTAATTTTCTTTACGATTGAAACGTTCATAGTCGTTTAGTAAGTTTATCAGTAGATGTTATCGAATAATTGATCGAGCTGTATTTGTTATTTAGGTAGAACATTTTTGAACCATCTATATCATTAAAAAATTAAAAATAACCATTATCATCATATGCTAGCTCAACCACGCAGCATTAAACATAGAAAATAATACTTTTTTTGGATAAAAATTTTAATAGATATTTAAATTGATTGATCTTGAAAATAATCTATGTGATTTTTGTAGTTTTAAGTAATAGTGTTAGAAATCTTGGAGAAAACATAAATTAATGTTTAGTTAATGCAAAGCACTTAATCAGCTCCTGTTCTATGAAAGTTTTCAAATTCCTTCCTTCAACAGAACATCTTGGAAGTTGTTTCCAACGATTTTTTGTTTTCGACATCCCGTAGAACGAAAAACGCCTTAAAAAATTAAATTTTTTTTTATTTTAATAATTTTGTTTCCATAAATTAACGAAAAAAAAGTTATTAGGAATAATGTTTGCTGGTGTTGCAAGCGGTCAATGGACCGCCAATATAGATTAAGGTCGCCTTGAAGGCGAGTAAGATGAAATTAAATTTTTAATAGGTTTATTTTAAGGTATATTATTAATTTTTCAAAAGTCCAAGACTACAGATAAATTACAGAAAAACTTGCCGGCAATTTTGAAATTTTTGATAATTTTTTTTTTTAGGTTATTTTTTCAAAAATATGCAAAAAATTTTCAAAGTATAGTAATAGTTTTCATGTATTTTTAATGAAAACTAATGTTAAGTTTATTTAAAAAAGAATCTTTTTAAGTCTTTGACTTGGACTTTAAAAAAAAATAAATCAAAAGTCCGGACTTGGACTTGAGACTTGTTACTTTTAAACAACTCTGGTATTAATCATAAAGATACTGGTTGTTTCTCTATTTATACAGGCAGAATCAATCAGTTTGTATGCATGGACACCCTGAAAAATCAGTGGTTACCATCAGCCGAGATATTTTTTGATCAGAGTCAGCATTGGATTTTTAAGCAAGATGGGGCTAGTTCACATACTGCTCATTCCGTTCGAAATTGGTTTCAAGAAAAACAAATATCGGTCCTTTCTTGGTTCCCAAGATCACCTGATCTTAATCCAATAGAAAATTTATTGTCATATATAACCACAAAATGGTTAATACAAAGATTACATCAGTATAGCATCTAAAAAGCGTTCATTGTGATGAATGGTTGAAAGTTCCAAGTGAAATAGTCAAGAACATGATTTAATCTTTGCCAAAACGTGTCGCTGAGTGTACTAAAGCTAAGGGCGGCCATTTTAAATGTTAAAAAATAAACCTCTCTATTTTTTGCGATTTTTTTATTTCGATTTATTATTCTATCATAGTTTTTGTACTTTTCCGATAAAAAATTTTTTCTAAATAAAATTCAAACAAAAAAAATTATTTTTGTTTTTTTATTTAGCCGCACTGCTTCCCAAAAAAAATAAACCTTGCATAAAAAAAATAAATGTCTGCTTAAGAGTGTATTTTTTCCCTACTTATTAATAAAGTTAATCTAATCTTGATTTTAAAATTTTTAAAATTTTGTTCATTCATCGGTATAAATACTAAGCTTTCCAGAGTGCTTGGGAATTTAATATTGATTACTTTCTAATATTTTTTAATATTAAATATTTCTTCAACTTTCTAGTTTGCTTTTTTTAATTAAGTTTACTACACTAATGACTTTTATAAGAGATATACTTCCAAGGTTGTTTCGAAGCAAGGCCTTTAATTATTTTATTGTTCGTTTTCCTTTTATTGTTTTTTAATAAGGTTTTTTTTTTCTTTTTTTTCAACTTTATTTTAACAAAATAAAAAAAAAGTTAATTAAATCATAATACGAATAAATTTGAGGTTATCATAGAATGGAGTAATTAAGCTTTAATTTAATGGTTGATAGAATATGGACAATCATTGGATAGAACATTAAAGGGTACCATTCGGAGTAGTCGCAAGTTTATTGAATCTTTTCTGAATTGTTTCTAAAATATATTTGGTAAGCAATTAACTATTTGAGGGGACTGTGAAGTTCGTTTCAATTCGGTCTTTTCAATTCAGAAAAACTTGAATAACTTTTTTAGTAAAATAGATAATTTAGTTCTGTAAAATGCATAATGTTTAAGCAAATTTGCTTAATCCGAAAATATATTTTTGCAAAAACTCTGCAATCTAATTGCACAGTTGATTAGAATTCTTTTTAATGGTGTGCAAAATGCAGAAAATTGCAGATTATTTTGCAGACTTATTTTACTGAATTAAGCAAATTTTCTCATATTTACAGGACTAAATTATCTATTTTAGTAAAAAAGTTATTCAAGTTTTTCTGAATTGAAAAGTTGAAAAAATCGAATTGAAACGAACTTCAAAAACCCCTTATTTGAGGGGGCCAAGAAAATATTTTTTTATTCTTTCAACGTCTTAGATAGCGAAAATAATTTAGTTCCTTTTTCCGAGCTTTTTTATAGAAAGAGATTGAAATGTTTTAATTATTGAACGTAATTTTAAGGGAGAAAAAATCTAATCTAACCTGTTTAAGAGTGAGTGAAATTTCTACCTTTTTAATGATTGTCGAACGTCTAATATAGTGAGAGGTAAAATTTTTCAATTTTGAACTTTAGAGTTTAAATTTAATGAAAGACGCATTTTTCTATTATTGAACGTCTGCTTTATCAAGAAATTGTTTTGATTTTATCATTGAGCGTCTGAAAAGATTGATAACTATTTGTTTTTTACTGAACGTCTTTTAATTATTAATTCAGCTACGTATTTTTATAGAAACGTATTTAGTAGCAAGAGATTAAAATGTTTTAATCAGTGAACATGATATTTAGACAAAGAAAATCAAAAATAATATGCAAATTAAGAGAATTGAATGTCTTTAATTAATTATCATCTATCTTTTTTAAATTATTTTTGAGTTTCAAAAAGAGAGTGAGAACTTTTATTTTTATTTTTTAAAATTGAGCGTCTTAAAAGTGATTACGTAAAGTGGGTTTTACGTAAATTTACGTAAAACCTAGTTGACGTGTCACCACTGTAAGAAAATTTTTTTAAAAAACAAATCAAATTAAATTCGCACTTTTTTAAATAAATTAACTACTATTAATCAAAAGATTAATTTTGAATAATTCGACTAAAAACACAGTAACTATGTCCACTTAATTTATTTGAGAGATAAAACTTAAACTCCACAACCATTGTAAAAAAAAGTATTTTATAGATATATTTGTGAATAAAAAAAGAATAACTTAAATGTGACTACGCTTTTTCTTTCCAAGTCGTTATTCAACCAAAATCATTCAAACATAAATTATTCAAAAAAGTTAGAGAATTAAAAAATATATTTCAATTTTTATTTTAGAAAATTTTTATATTTATTTGTTATGACTCATTTTTACCCTTAAAAAAGTTTTCTTTATTTGAAATTGATATTTTTTTACTTTTGGATAATTAGTTTAAAAGCTTTCGTTCATACAACACCTTTAGAGACTGAAACAATGATTAAATTGAATTTTAACTCTTGGTTCCGTGATTCGCTTGTTTTAATCATAATTGTCGAGTAAGAGCTCTCTCTCTCTCATCAGCTAATTCATATCATCTATTCAAAAAAACCATAAGATAATTACTTTGCATGTGTTTAAATGATTATGGAATTAGCTTTGTTTAGTTTTATTAAAACATTGGCAAATGATAAATACAAATGCAGTTTTATCGATTGGTGTTCTGTTTCAGTATGCTATTTACTCAAGAATGAAAAAAAACACTCGGTCTGAATAATGCATTAAAAAAAATTTTTTATCTCATAGACCCGGTGTTGATCAGGTTTAACTATACATTCAGCTTTATCTATTATCAGTTGCTAATTATCGACTAAATGCAAATGCTTTAACCAAAGAAAAAAAACACAAGAACCTGATAACAAGGCTTAATACATATATTTTTTCTTTTAAATTATCATAGCAAAAAGGCTTTAAATACAATTAACACTGGTTCTTTTTTTGATTTTTTTCGGATATTTTTATATTTTATTCTTTCTAGTTTACATATTTGGAAGTGTTTTGAACAAATTTAAGCAGATTGCCAAAATCGATTAGGCTAAATTAAATTGGTAATTAATTTATAAAAAAAGTTAATGTAAATTTTATTGAAGGTCTTGAAGTTTGATAAAAAGTCATCACTTTGAAGAGCTCTTGTAAGTTTTAAAAAAGTTCTCTCATATAAAAGAAAATATTACAAATGATTAATGAAAATGCAAATTAATTCAGTTTGAAAGCACTTAAATAGACTTCGGCATAACAAAATTTGGTATTATCAATCATTTTAAACAAAAAAATTGTTTTATTTTTTTATTCTTAAAATGATTAAAGATTTAGAAAAAAAAGAAAATGGTTCTAAATTTGTCTTGTATTTTTCACAATTGACTAGAATTTTTTTATTTTTGATTTAGACAGCTGCTTGGCTAGAATAATGATCAATTTTTAAAATAGCTTAAGGCAAAGGAAAATGGCTTTTGTTTTTTGTTTAATTAAAAGAAAAAATATTATCAATATTTAATAAGAATTGTTATTGAGAAAAAAACTAAATTTCAAATTTTAATTGGAGTTTTGTGGCTTATTCTAAAATTCTGATTTAGTGGCATCCCTATCTTTTTTGACTGCATGTTTCTTAAATATTCTGAAATTAAGATTTCAATAAAATTGCTTAGTTTTTGCCAGCCGACGTAGAGCAATTTTTAATTATTTAGCACTTTTATTTCCAACAGATAAGAAAAAAATTTATAAAAACTCCAAATGACAGTAAAGAACAACTGTTTTTTTTTTTATGATTCAGTTGAACATTAAATAATAAGTATTTAAATCAAAAAATTAAGCGATAAAAATTTTATATTTTAATATTCGAGATTTTTCCAAAAAGTCAAAGCGCTAGGCAAACAGAAAAGTCCTTATTTTTGTTTTATTAAAAAAATTTAATCAAATTTTAAGTAGAATTTTTTTTTAAATGAGACTAGTTTTAAAAATTTTAATTCGAGTTATTGATCTTAAGAATTCACTTAATTGATCATATGTTGAAAATGGAATAGGAACCAAAAAAATGTCAAGATTATATAATTTCGAAATAGAAGTAATTAAAAAATTCTCATAAATTTTATTTTTTTTATAAGTCAAGTTAGAATAGCAGTCTTAGAACATTAAATAACGAATATAAGATATTTTTTATTTTTTACTTTTATTTGTAATTGAAAAAAAAAACTTATAAAATATTTCAATTTTCTATAAAAAATTATTTAAAAGATATAAAAGATAATATTGTATTTAAATAAGGAATAACTTTCTATTTAATTATACTATTAAGTTAATGATTTGAGGAATAATAAATTTTAGTTAAAAATCAAATACAATAGAGAATTGAAAAAAAATCAGATAATAATATATTAAGAAATTAATTTTTGTTTAATAGTGGATATTTCTTTTGGAACAAAAAAAATATTTTATTAAATTTTTAAAACAAGAAAACTAGCGAATAACAATAATTTTAAAATTATTTAAACAAAAAATATTTTTATTTTTTTCCTTATTCACTCTTTCCAGACAATTATGCGTATTTAATGCGGGGTTGTGAAGTTCGTTTCAATTCGGTCTTTTCAATTCAGAAAAACTTGAATAACTTTTTTACTAAAATAGATAATTTAGTTCTGTAAAATGCTTAATATTTAAGCAACTTTGCTTAATCCGAAAATATATGTCTGCAAAAACTCTGCAATGTAATTGCACAGTTGATTAGAATACTTTTTAATGGCGTGCAAAATGCAGAAAATAGCAGAGTACTTTGCAGACTTAATTATGCATTAAGCAAATTTGCTCATAATTAAGCATTTTACAGAACTAAATTATCTATTTTAGTAAAAAAGTTATTCAAGTTTTTCTGAATTGAAAAGTTGAAAAGATCGAATTGAAACGAACTTCACAACCCCATTTAATGCTTTAAAACTGGAAAAAACGGAAAAATTAGAAAAATGAGTAAATTTTTGAAATTAAAAATAAAAATTATTTGATTATTAAATTTATTAAATATTATCAAGAATTCAATCATTTAAAAAATTTTTCCGTTTAAACGCGTTATGAAAATCGTGTTTTTTGTTGTTTTTTTTTGTCGCTCGGTTTAATTTAGACTTATTTTTATACAAAATTACAATATTCCTAAGTTTGACTTTTTTTAATTCATATTATTTTGTATTTTATTTATGAGTCTATATATTAAGTAAAAAATTAAACTGGAGTTTTTATTTAAGAAATTCAATTTAAAAGAGGTACATTTTATTCAGAATCTGGTAAAATTAGGTTGAATTCTTTTTTTATTTTTATTAATTTTACAGTAGTTTTAGCTTTTATTGTTCCGTTCTGATATTATATAATATAACCAACTTCCCTTTTTGTTCTCTATGATCTTTTCATTAGATTTTCTAATATACTGTTTAATATTCGAGCTTTATTTTTTTAAATATATTAAGAAAAGATTATTTTCATTAAGTTTTTGGTCGAATAGACATTCTTTTTGGGAAAGACAGTTTTCTTTTTAGCAACAAAATTTCAATTGATTCTTTATTAAGTCTTTATATTTCTATTTTTTTATAGAGCTAATTTTGTTGATCTAAAGTCTAAAGATTCGAATTTCTAAAGTAAAAAAACAATAAAAGTCTAGGCTAATAATTAAATTTTTTAAATGGATTCTCTTAATTTTCCTTAGTTTAAAATAAAAAAAGCAAATTTATGCGTATTTGATTCTAAAAAATATTTTTTAGTTTTAAAAAATTTTTCTATTTTTTTTAAACCGGTACTTAATGTTTTAAAAGGAAAATCCTAGAATTTTAAAATTTTTGGTATCGAAAACGCAATAATTTATTTTGTTTTTGAAAATTATTTTGAGATAAGAAAATTAAAAGCAGAAATTTGAAGGAATATTTTAAGACCATTAGAAAATCTGTTAGAAAATTTCAAGTGTCTAGAACACTCTTAATACCAAAAGTCTTCTTATCTTATTTAAATCAAATTTAGTCAATTCAAGTTCAATTTTTACTGGCTTGATTGCAAAGAACTTTTAAAAAAATTCAAAAAGAGAAATCTATTAATTTCCGTTCCAACTTTATTCATTTACGTCTTGAAGGTGAAGTAAAGTTAAAAAAAACAAAATCAAAATAATAAATACAAAGACAAATAAGATAGTTTTTAAAAAAATTTAATTCATAAAAATTAAATTTTTACATGTTAATTTTTTCTTTTTTTTTATTTCATAGAATTATTTGTCATTTGGCAAATTGAAGTCTTAAATCAAATTTTCAGATCAAAATAATCATTTAAAATTTTGAAACTTAGTTAATCTAATGATTCTGATAGTTTTTGAAAATAAATCCTATTCATTACTAGACATGTAATGTCTAATAATGGTTCAACGGTTCATTATCAAATTAATATCAAAATGCTTGAACTCTAATTTATTTAACAAAAACAATAAATAATTTAAATTATTCAGATTAAGTTAATTCAGAAATTCAATTCTTAACTTTTATATTTATTCATTCATTCAAAATAAAATAATTTTGATTTTCCACTTAAACAAATTATAAATTTTAAAACATTAAATTTTTTGTCTTTAAAAGTTTTTATTAAAATCAATTAAAAAATTTAAACCTATTAAAGTTCAATAAAAAGGGATATTTTAAAATTTTATTTTTAAAAATAAACTTTACATAACATGTCAAGTAATTGCTTAGGAAAAAAGTATTTTTTCTCTATAGTTAAAAAAATTATACATTTAATATTTTGGTCTTTTGGTCTTGATCTCAAACATCATTTCGCCTTTCATTTATCAATAATCAACAATGCAGAACAATTCAGCAATGCATATTATAGCACTAATAAACAATAACACACAATATAACATATTTTTAAATCTTTTGAAATGATTTTCAAGTAATTCTCAAATTAGTTTGAGGTAATAAAAGAAAAAAAATTATTACCAGATAATTGGAAATCTAAATCTGTATTTAAATCTGGGTTAGTGTGACATTACTTTAGGGTATTTTAAAACAAACAACAAATTTTACAATATCCAGTATCAGTAGAATCACAATTAGCTATTTATTTGTATACATAATTTTCATTTAAAAAAAATTATTATTTTGCTTTTTATAGAAAAAACTTTCGCTTTTGCCTTTGGAAAAAAATAAGTCTTATTTCATTTATATTCTATGATTATTCGAATTCTTTTCAACCTCTATCGAGGCAATTGTTCGGTTTCATTAAACAATATTTTTTACTGGGAAAATCAATTTAAAAGTCTGGGCTAAAAAGAAAATTTTTTTTACAAAAAAAACTAAATCAAACAAATTTTTTGTATTAAATTTTTTCATATTTTTTTCAGAGCTAAAATCTTGAGAATTATTTTAGAAAAAAAATGAATAGAACTAAATAAATGAGGAAAGATGATAAGCGGGCCTGTAGCGTAATGGATAACGCGTCTGACTTCGAATCAGAAGATTCCAGGTTCGAGTCCTGGTAGGCTCGATTTTTTAGCAAACACTTCAATTAAAATAAAAAAAATTATCAAGAAATTCAAGTATTTATAATCAGCTAGAAATAGGAAAAAATTTAATTTCCTTTATTAAATTTTGTTAATAATCATCATTATCGTAGTAGTTTTTTTATTAATGCTGCTACAATTTGAATTATTGATTTTTACAAATAGAAAGTTTCGAACAAGAAATTGAATTAGAAAAATAAAAAGAGAGAAGAAGGCAGTCTTGTTAAAGATGCAAATGGTCTTGGCAATGTGTTGTGTCAAATCGATTGGGCGTTAAGTCCATCACTTGCAGACAATAATTATCTAGTTTATGAATTTAGCTTTAACTTGTTTAAACAATTTGCATTTATGTATCCCTCTAACACACTATCTTCTATTTATTTTTTATAATCATAATTTATTTCAACTCCCAGTGCTGATTCCATTTCAGATATTTTAACGATTTCAAATTTGAAAACAAAAAATACAGAATCTAATACGTAGAATGAAAATATAATTCATACCATATATTAATAAATTATTGATGCTTAATTATTATTGATTCTTAATTTTTTTTCTTGATGATGAAAACTGGTTTTTCTCTACTTTTTCATTTTCATGTTTTTTTTTTCATTTTTTTGTTGTTCAAGTCAAATGCGGAAATTGATAAATATACCTTTAGTTTTTTTTTCTCCATCAAGCTAACTCTAGTGAATACTTTTAAATACTTATCCGAATTCAATTATACAAAATTTGGCCTAGAGTCTGGAGTGAACGAAAAGAAAAAACTATTTTTTAGTGTCCCGAGGACAAGTCTGCGCTCACTTTTTCTCCCAAGACAACTTTTCATGCATGACATGTGCTTTAAAGCTGGGAAATGGACTAAATTGGCTAATGGTCCGTGTTTTCCCAAGGGCCGAATTTTTCAAGCTTGTCATTGACTATTTAACAAAAGATAAAAATCGATAAGCTTTTCTAAATATTTGTCCAAAAAAGTGTGCCGCTTTAATTTTGGCCTGACAATATTTGTCTTCAAAGTTTGTGCAGCTTTTTTTTCTAATTTCTCATTTCTTTTTTTAGATAAATTTCCACCACCTGAATAAATGGATCAATGGTACAAACAGAGTCATGAAAAACAATGGTAACTTGATGCAGTGTATTTAGGAGAAGAAAAGCCAAAGAGGAATTAGTTCTAGCCAAGAGTTTATTTACAACGAAAATAGAATCAAAAAAAAGTTGTTTGTTTTAGTTTAGCATGGATATTCTGAGCGTGGTCACACGTTTTCCTATACTTGTTTTCGGTGTCGAGCGGCACGACGACGATTTCGCCGACCGCATCAACTATAAATACACTGTTGCTGTTTTAGTTATTTTCGCTATAATTGTTACCAATCGACAATTTGGAACGAAGCAAATCCATTGTTGGATACCTGCTTATTTTACAAGTATGTTTAATTTCTTGTTTTTTTAATTATTCAATTTTTAAATAAATTTCAGTCATTTTTTACTATTTTGGACAGGATTTTTTCTCTAAAAGCAGATTGTTCAACCACTTGATTTAAATTCCAAAAAATAATAGAATCTTTTTAAAAAAATTTTAAGAAATAAATTTTTTTCAAAAAAAAAATTCATGAGAGCCTTATTTTTGGACAGGGTTGACTGTTCGAGAAAGAGTCCTAAGTAGTTAAATTAAGCCAAAATTAATTAGACTAATGACTAAATTATATCACATAAGATTTCTGTTTTAAAATTGAGGGATATGTTTATAAATAGAGAGTGAGAGGAAATTGACAGTTTAATTGGGAAAATTTTGGCATAATAACTTTTACAATGAATTAAAATATTATAATAAAAAATAAGTCTGAAGGCTGGAAATTTATTAACTTTGAAGAATTGATGAACCCAAGCAAATATGGAGGCTAATTTTTAATTAATATTTTCTGACAATTCTCAAGGGTTTAGATAAAAATAAAAATTAGCTGCAGAGTTTCGGGTTTTTTTTTATTTATTTACAAAAGATTTAATGAGATCAAATTAATTATTCAAATTTAAAGTATAGAAACAGGTACTAGTTTTGAATAAAATTTTCCTAAAAAGTTCGACTTTATTCTCTAAAAAAACTCGGCTCAATTCAAAAATTTAAATTAAAAATAAAATTATTAAACTGAGTTAAAAATAATTAAAAAATATAAAAAATTATTTTTATTAATTTGTAATTTTCAATTCAAATAGGACGCCGTAAATTTCTTGTAAATTGAATAAAATTCTTCATTTCTTAATAAATTAAAATTAAGTTAAATAAAAAATATTTAAAAAATACTGCAACATACTTTGTTGCACCTTTTTTGTCTAAAATAAAATTTCAATTTTTTTTTTGTAAATTAAATCAATAATCAATTAAAATCTTATTGGTGTTTTATTTGTTGTCATTTTTAATACTAGAAAAATAATTATAGGTAAAAAAGGTGCAACAAAGTTCAATTTTGTTCAATTTATATTTCAATTTCACAATATCTTCAAATAGTAGCTGAGTTAAAATATTAACATTTAAATCCTTCCAAAGACTCATATTGTTCGAGACAGATTTTTCTTTTAATTTTTTTGGAATTTCTTTAGCATCATTATTTATTTTATCATATTTTTTTGATAAGATTTTATTCGATTCTTTATTCTGATTTATTTTGAATGGTCATGATATGAATCTAGGTCAAGTGCGTTCTATTAGATCAGATAGGTTATAGTAGATCGAAGTAAGATGTAGGAATTTAAGTTAGGGGATAAGGGCAGACTTTTTAAAATAAACTCGGGAGAAGATGAAGTGTTTAGTGAAGTTTTTAGTAAGCTTGAAATTATCAAACTAAACCTTCTTAAAATAAACTGTTTGCATTTTCATTAACACCCGTCCTAATCAAACAGTTTGCTAAATTTTAACAAACAGTTTGTACACGGTACTTGATTTTATTTAAATATATACTGAGAAACCATTCACATTCATTTGGATTTTGTGTTTGAATTTAACTTATATTTATTTTATATTTTGGCTACCACAGGTGCCACTTTCTATTTAGAGAAATAAATAACCATAAAATAATTGTTATATTTCTTTGATTGCTCTGTTGTAAAACATTTCAAAAAAGAGTCAAAATAAAATATGAATATAAAAAATATTTATTTCAGCAAAACATTGTAAAGTCCAAGTTGAAATTCCTTCAAAAATATTAAAAATGGTGATAAAAAATTATGATATTATATTAAAATTAATAGATTTTCTATTAAGTATCCTAAATGAATATTTTGTAGATTTTTTTAGATTTTATTTATTCTATAATTTGATTATTATCATTAAAAAATTTTTTAATTTGATTAACTTTAAGTACTAGACAAGAAAATAATTTAGTTGTTTTGATGGAAATAAAAGCTAAAATTTGAGAAATAAACAACAAAAACCATTTAGAAAAGTTCGATAAATTTTGTGTTTTCCCATAAAATCACTTAATAAAAAATCTGAGTTAAAAAATGTCATTTTTGAACCACTTTAAAGTGTTGGAAAACAAGAAAATATTTTTAACATTTTTATTCATTTTAAATTAAAAAACATTCAAAATAATTATAGGAAATTATCATTTGGCTTATATAATTTCTAAAACTTCCATATTACATATTTTATATTGGTTAAATTATCATTCTTGAATAAAAAAATAATGAATGATGATGTGGGCTGATTTTTTCTGGTCCTTTATTCGATCAGCTGAGAAAAAAAGAAAGAGATAAAAGTTAAGGAAAAATGATTCTTTCAATTCTTTACAATTTGAAATGCTATTGACTGATCTTGTGCATAAGTGAATTGGACTTGATTAAATTCATATTTATCTTAGCTTAATTTCAATTAAATAAAACCATATGTTAAAATTGTATCTAAGCTGAATTAAGCTTTCAATGAAGTTTTCCTAGCAAGATTTCTTCATCAGAATAAACTATTTATGACTTAATAATACTAAAACAATTTTAACATATTTTTTTTCTTTAAATTTTATTCAGCCTTTTAGTTTTGATAAAAATTTGGTGCAATAATAATTTTTCCTGGCATCTTGAAGTTGATGATCATCAAAATATCATTTCAATTCAAAGAGTTCATCTATATATATTAAAATTAATCTTTGAATTAATTTAAATAATTTTAACTAAACATGCTTTACACGTAACATAGATATAAAAGAAAATATTTTCTTAGCCCATTAATAAAATCGATTTTTAAATCTAAATTTATAAACTGATTTTTATAAAGTTTGTTGAGAAATTTGTTATTTCAAAAAATGTTTTATCTTGCATTCGTAATTAAATTCCAAATAAGTAATAAAATTAAATAAATTAATTCAAAGATAAATTTTAATACGACCTTAACACATAAGATTTTTGTAAATTATAAAATTTAGTTTTTTTTGATGGCTACTTAAATAAGATTATTAAAGCTATCAAAATTGTTAAAACCTGACATTAATTTTAACATTATTAATATGTTCTTTCTAAAAAAAATTTACTATTGCTTTCAACAACAAAAACTTTTGAAAAAGGGAAAGTGAAGTTGGGAGCAATTTGTATCTGGAGCAGAGCAATTTATTTAAAATTGTTTATAATTCGATTTTAATATTAAAACTTAAAGAAATTTTAGAATATTTTAAATTTTAACAAAATTTGTTAAATATTGTTAAAAAAAAAATTTACATCAATATAAGTTTTGAAAAAGTTATTAATGATTTATTAGAATAAATTGCTCTGCTCCAAAAAATTGCTCCCAACTTCACTCTTCCTTTGAAAAATTGGTTAACTTCACGCAAAACACATGATCAGATCATTTTTGAATTTTTTAAATTTTTCTATCTAAAATTTAAAAAGTTTGAAAAAATAAATTGTTTTTAAATTAAAAGGAGACTGTTCAAAATTTTTTAGATTAATTCATAGTCAAAAATAAGTTAAAACATCTAAAAAAATCAGATTAATAAATTCACGATATCATCCTAATTCAGTCCCTGAACAGAGATTTTCTGATTTCTTTGTCATTTAAATTAGGGATCTTAATATGAAGGGAGTTGTGAATTTCTAATTCGAAATTGAAAAACAATTCTCTCATAAATTAAAATTAAAGTTAATAAAAAATATTTGAAAAAATATTGCAACATAATGTAATAAACTTTGTTACACCTTTTTTACATAAATCAATCTTTGTCATGTAATAAATTCAAAAAAATAAAGCATCAATAGGATTTAAATAGATTATTGATTTGATGCACTAAATAAAAGAAAATGAAAATTTTATTTTAGGCAAAAAAGGTGCATCAAAATATGTTGCACTATGTTTCAGTATTTTTTCTAATATTTTTTATTAACTTTCATTTTAATTTATTAAAGAATTTTCGTTCAATTTGTATTTGAAATTCACAAAACTATACGAAGCAGGTTTTTCGAAAATTTCGAAAAAATTTCATTCTTTTTCACAAAAAGTTTTAAATTTTGTCGATTCGAAGATTTTTATTTTCAATGAATTTATTTTTCATAATTCTTAAAATTAAAATCTTAGAAAATTAAAATATTGAAAAATTTAAAAAGGTGAAAATTCGAAAATTTTTTTTCGAAGATATATTTCAATTTTTAAAAGGTTTTATTCTAGCTTTTTTTTTTTTAAATAAAGCTTGCAAATAAGCTGGTCAGGCTTTCACTTTATTATTATTTTATCAAATCGAAAGAGCACATGTTAAGCAAAAATAAATGATTTGAGTGAGTTACCAAAGTTCTCTAGATTTATCTGGATTTCTAATTGAAAATGAAATGTTTTCAAAAAACACAGGGTTTTTTAAAAACATCTCAAATAAAACTGAAAACGATGCTTGTCTTCAATGTCTCAAGTTGCCAAAATTTTATTAAGTATCCCAGCAACTGAGAATATTCAAAATGAACAGAGAAGTCGCCTAAATACCCAACTTTTGAATACTATACAATTTATTCAAAATAATAAATACAATTAAAAATGATTTTAAATTTGTTTCGTTTTACCATTTCGAATTTCTTTTTAAAAATAGATTGTTTAAAAAAAATACACAAGAAAATTCTTCGTTTCTGTAAAAATTTAGATTTAGATTTTTAAAATAAATATTGTGGCTTTTCTTTTTTAACTTTGTTATTGTTCAAAAATTCAATTTGACAAGAACAATTTAAAATAAATCAAAAAAGACCAAAGATCAAATCCAATAAAGGGATGATTGAGCCCATTTATTTATAAGATAAAAATAAAATATACATTATATATAAGAAAAAGAAAAAAAAAAGCAAAAAAATTAAATTATCAAGGTTCTGAAATTTAAATCAAAGTTACAAAAAATAGAACAAAATTTTATAAAAATTTAATTAATATTATTGCTAATTCTAAGCTTAAAAAATAAAAAATTAAACTGAAGATTATCTAGTATGAAGTGATTGATAAATTTTGAAAACAAATAATCGAATGTTTTTAAAATGTAATCGTTGAATTTTGCTTTCGAAGGAACAAGGTAATCATTAACATTCCTTAGAGCATATTGAGTTATAATTGAATAGTTTCTGATTAGACTTTCTCTTAGACCATTTGGCGAATTCTTTAAATTTAAAATTTTATGAGCAAATTGGGAAAGACGCTTGATAATTCTGTCTAGAAAACAGTCAATTTTAAACTCATTTATCCTGTTATTTAAAGTGTTAAAATCACAATTGCTCAAAATGCTTGGTTGAATATTAAGCAGTTTTTGATTACAATAGTAATACGAATTTGAACTTTTGAATTGATCTTTTTTGTAAAATAAATTGGTAACGATAGACAATAGTCAAAAAAGGCATTTTAAATTATTTGAAAAATTTAAGCTTAACTTTATAGGACAAATAGAACAACTTTCTTTATTGCATAAAGGCGTTTATTTATTGAGGTTCTTAGACTTGTGACATATTGCAAGAATGTAAGCTTATTATCAATAATAACTCCAAGAAGATCAAATTTATCAGCAACTTCAACAAGTATACCATTTAGAAATTCAGTCGTGAAAGATAAATTTCTTTTATTTGAAATAAATATTATTTTTGTTTTAGACCAGTTTATATCTATACGAATAAGCCTACACCAAGTAAACAATATTTGAATCGATATTAGGAAAGAATTTATAGAATTTAAACAATTTTAATCAAATTGCTCTGCTCCAGATAAAAATTGTTCCCAACTTCACTCTTCCGTACAAATCGGGATATTAAAATATCATTTTATGATTATAACTTATTTAAACTTAATTTTTACTTCTCCTTAAAGGAGGTTAGTTAAAATAAATAAATAATAACAAGAATTGTTAACAATATGACCAGTGGTTATAAAATTGACCTGCCCGGAAATAAATAATATTTCTTTGTTTTTAATTTAATTATTAAAATAAAATATTTTTATTTTATGTATCATTAGTTCAAAAATAATTTTTTACTTTTAAATTAGTCGTCTGCCTCAAAGTAACTTTTTTTCTGTTTTATGTTTTCATTAATACGTCATTAATTAGCTTATTTCACTTGTTTTAATTTTTTTAATATTTACATTTGTAATTAATTATGCGCCTATAAAGTCAATCAATTTTTTTTTTTAAATTATAACAAATAATAATAGTTTTAAAACAATTAATTTTATAAATATGAATTTTAGAGTTTAGTAATAAATATGTCCAAATAGTGTTTCAAATAAATAACTATTTTATTCTATTCTATTTAAAGAATTGGTAATAGAAGTATTTTTTTTCGTTTATTTAGGTGAATAAAATCGTGAATTATTATTATTGAGCATTTATTCATTTTAAAAAATTTCAATTTTAGTGATCAGAAGGATCAAAAAAACTAAAAGTATAAGTTGTCATTCAAAGGATTAAATGACAATTAATAGTAAATAGAAATATAAAAAATTTTAAAAAAACACCACAAATGCGATTATGAAAATAATTAACAAGACAAAAAGATTAATTAAAAAATAATAATTTTAAATTTTTTTATTTTAAAAATAATGACAATAACCATAAAATTTTTGGATAATTTTAAAAAAGATTTATAAAAATAAAATAAATGAAATTTATTTTAAAAAAAAACTAAAATTTGAAAATTAAATATTTTAATAAAATTAAAAAATTTTTTCTAGGAAATTATGAAGAATACATAAACGATATTTGTTGGGTATCGAATACATACTACATATCTTTGGACCAAAAACTTCCCGAAGCCGAACAAATCCGCAAAAGTTTCGAGCTCAAGTACTATCAATGGGTGCCGTTTATTCTATTGTCTCAGGCATTTTTTTTCTACATTCCACATATTGCATGGCGGGCGCTGTCACGCCGCTCTGGAATAGACATCCGCGACATAGTCGAGGCAGCATCGAACTACAAATCAGTGGACAAGTACGAAAATCGCCAAAAATACATGACCTACATGCTGACCGCCGTCGACCAGTACGTGGATGACCCGCGGCGCCGCAAAGAGACCCGACGCTCGCTCTTCATCAAGCGTCTCCTATCGGTCCTTTGCTGCATTAGCGGAAAATTTCTCGGAAACTATTTAATGGTGCTCTATTTGTTTATTAAGCTGGCCTTCATAGCCAACTGCATTTGCCAGCTATTCGTGCTAAACCTGCTCCTGGGCCACGAGTTCCACAAGTTCGGCTTCGAGCTCCTGGACAAAATTCTGAATGGCAAGGGCTGGGACACGGGCTCGCGCATTTTCCCCAAGATAAGCATGTGCGACTTTCGCATCCGCGAAGTTGGCAACCCCAAAGTCAGCCATCGGTACACTGTCCAGTGCGTTCTGCCAATCAATCTGTTCAATCAGCAAATTTTCACATTTATCTGGTTCTGGTACGGCATCGTGCTGATTGTCAACATCTACAGTCTATGCGTTTGGACTTACCGCTTCTTGCCGTCCAAAAGACTGCGCTACATTACCAGACGCATAGAAATAATGCGCCAAGCACTTCTTTGGAAACAAAAGAATACGCTCAACTTTGAGCAAATGCCAGATCTGGAACTGCACGAGTTCGAAAAAGACCTCATCCAACACTTTGTCCACGACTATCTGGAGTCCGATGGTTTGTTCATAATCCGCATTTTGTCATCGAACACCAGCGATTTTGTGTGCACTGAGCTCATACAGGAATTGTGGAAGTACTACCGCAAACAGCGCAAATTCAACCGGTCCGATGAAGAGGACCTGAACGATGACGAGTCCATGGAGTACAAGAGAGATGCCAGCGACAACTCGGCCTACAACTCCAAGCCAGATGAAGAGCCGAGTAGTCAGGAGGAAGTTGAGCTCGATAAGAGAGCCCAGTTTAGCTATTTAAAGTCTAAGCGAAACACAATTGCCAATATTAGCTACAAGTCAGCGCCGATTAGACCTAGGCTGATCAAGTCCAACAATTTGGGGAAAAAAATGAAAAAATCAGAGCCTGGTGCTTCGAGGGTCACTCGAGCCATATCCCATGATCCGACCAGTCTTTCCAACAATGACAGTCTGGAAAATGATGAAGAAATATCTCAGCGAAAAAATGGCAAAAGGTTTGGTAAAAATGATGATGATGGTAATGATGATGGCGATGAACAAGAAAAAAATGAAAGATCTTCTAAATATTTTGAAACTGAGACTTAGCTCAATCGATCACCTAGCCTTAATAACGCCTACTATCATTTAATATATGCAATTGTCAACTACATATCGAGTGATATCGAGTTCCGCTTTAAAAGTCACTAAAATTGATTTAGAATAGATTAAATAATTTTTTTCACTTATTTAAATTAGAGTTTTTTGAATTTAGCTTGTAAATAGTTTATTTTTCCCATTGAAAATATTAAAACTTTAATTACTCAATAAAATTTTATTTTTAAATTGTACGGATAAAATTTCTTATAATTTTTTTGTATTTGTTTTTCAAAATAATTTTTTCTCATTATGAAAAACTTGGGGTTTAGTGAAAAATCCAGGGCAGCTAGATGCACAGCTAGATGCAGCAGGTGAGTGAGAAAATGAGCGATGTTTCGGTTTCAGTTTCCAATTTTGCTCATTGTCAAATTTTTTTCAAACAAAATTTATCTGAAACAACGCACATTTTTATTGCATTTTCAAACTAGTATTTAAAATTTTTATAAAACACAGGCATCTTGAAGTTAATGTCAATTCAAAGAGTAATTATTTCAAATTTATCTTTGAATTAATTTAAATAACTTTAATGTAACATGCTTTACATGTTATGTAGATTTAAAAAATAAAATAATTAAAAAAAATTTATTTTTTCAACCCATTGACAAAATCGATTTCTAAATTTAAGTGTATTAATTCATTTTTTATATAGTTTATTTTTAAATTTTTTATTTCAAAAATATTGGTAGGAAAGATCGATCTTTTCACTTTATTACTTAATTGAAATGTAATATTTGAATTTCATTTTAAATATAATCACAAATTCCAGATCACCCAGAATCTAGTGCATGATTCTTGAAAAACCAATAAAGCAATTGTTTCTTCCAAAGGCATTTTGTTCCTTTCAAAATTCCTTTTTCCATGTTTCAAAATAATGGTTAAGCAATGTTTAAGAGCGGTTTAAGCATAAACTGCTAAAAATTTGTTTAAGCATGTACATGTTAACGTATTGTTGTGACTCAGTCACTATATTAAACAGTCTCAACAAATATTCTTTCTTTATTCCTTTTTAAACACATGTATTTTCACTTTGTGCAGATTCTTAACAATATTATATAAACCACTAACAAACTAACAAATTTTGGAATTTAATATACAGTTACAAACTAATCTTGTTTTGTTTCAATCTTGAATTCCCATCCAAGAAGTTGCGACTTCTACAGTATATTTCTAAAAAGCGTAAATTTGTAAAATTACTGAGTGACCAGTAAATTTCTAAAATAAAATAAAAAAAATATTGTTTTACTTTTTTACTCTTTTTTTATTTGTTTTAGTAATTTACTGAAAAGACCAAATCCTTGACCAAATCAAAACTATTTCTTGCAAACAGGACATTCAAAACACCTGCCTCACAAGCTAACTCAAAAAGTGATTTGTCATAGTCTATGTCGATTACACGACATATCAGATTAGGAGCTTCTGTTGAGCCTTTATCCACGTCAGGTATGGGCAAAATAACATAATCACCAATATTGACCTCTGGAGCATATTTATAAATGTAAATGTAAATATGTATTACTAATTTACTGCTCTATACGTAAATTCAGAAAATTATTGGAAAAAAATTTAAAACATAATTTTTGTTTGATTACTTTAGAAATTTACTGATCAACCAGGAAATTTACAAAATTACGTGTTTTACAATTTTACTATTACATATAGATAAGCAAATAAATATTATATCTTCAAACGCTAATTCAATTCAGAATCTTTGCATTAATAAAGAAAAAATTCAAATGTTAAATATTTTCTTTTTTTTCAATGTTTCGATCTGATCCTAAAAAACCTACTAAATAAAAGAAAATTTAAATGAAATTTAAGTAAATTTATCAAATTTCTTTTCAAAATTACATTTTTTATTGAACAACAATCCCTTTTTTAAAAAATAGGTGATCATATATAAATACTTCTTTTGAAAACATTCTATTTTAGTGTTATTTTCTAATATAAGAAATAAAATGTCTCCCAAATTTTTAATTCTCCTTCAATTATTTGTGGTTCTTGTATTAGGAAGTTTTTTGCAAATGATTCATTAGCAAAATGAAATCTTTAAATAGCAAAGACAATGCACTAATCGAAAAAGTGAAAGATTTTGAAAAAGTTCTTGACATGTTGATTGGAAAATTAGATACAAATTTTGCTTCTTTGGAGATGGAAAACTTTAAAATTCAATGGAATCAAGTGAAAGATGCTTGGCTAGAATTAAAATTTAATTTAACAAAAATAAAGGTGATATATCACATTTAAGCAATTATCGCGGGATATCAGTTCTTTAACCAATAGCAAAAATAGTCATTCATGAGAATGAAAATGAAATATTTGTTTTAAATGATAAAATTATTCCTTTTAAAAAAAAATAAAAATTTAAATAAATTTTAAGTAAATCAGAACGAAAAATTATAGAAAATGAAGTATGTTGAAAAAATTCATGGGATCAAACGGTTGAAAATGACATGTGTTTAAATTATTTTAGTTTTTTAATTATTCAAATACCAATTCCTCTGTTTTCTTTAATTATTTTTCTGTTTTATTTCTTTTTTTAATTGAAGATCCAAATTAGAAATTTTTAATATAAATTTTTATTTCGAGAAATTGGTATAAAATTGATTAAAATAAGAATGTTTTAAAATACCATAAACTTTGTTGATTTAAAATAATTTAATTATTATTAGTATTAAAGCTGTAATATCTTTAATAAGAAATATATTTAGTTACAAAAAAAAATTTATTTTCAAAAGTTATTTGCATTGTTTAATAAAATTTTAATTTTTTAATTCAGTTAGTTGTTTAAATGAGAATTTTTACTCTTTTTTGTTTCTATCAATGTTTTTAGTTTCGATAACGGCAACTGTAGGTGGAAGCTGTGCAATCAATTTAGGTTCACGGAAAGTATGATACATGTGGTAGATAAGACCCAACGTCAGTGCACCTACAACCATTCCTTGAGCGAACACTCTTGTCTGAATCCTTAAAAAAAACATCTAGAAATCAGTATTTTTTTTCTAGTTAATCATTTACACATAAACGCTGGTTTTTACATCTTTATTTCGTTTTGAAAAATGAAAAAGAGAGTATCCGACAACTCCGGCAAGACCAGCTATACCTATTACTGGTGTTGGGTCTTTTTTGATTTTATCCCATAAGCGGTGTCTAGGTTTGTTATCTTCAAAAATATCTGACATTTTTTAATTTGTTGTATTCAACAAAAAATTAAAAATAACTCAGAATTTTAAAAAAAGTGAAATTTAAAATATTTCTATTTATACAGCTAGTAGGGTTATTTTTAAATTTGAATTCTAATATTCAGAATTCCTTGAAATTTTTTTTTATTTTTGCTCATATATATTTGTGCATTTCAAGTGAAATTCAAGACTTTAACTTTTAAACAGAGTTGTTTTTAAGTCACAAGTCTTAAGTCAAGTCATGTCAATGACTTAAAAATTTTTTTTTTTTTAAAGTCATAACTTTGACTTATATTTTTGTGACTTATAGACAAGTCTGATTTGAACAAGAGATATTTGGGCTTTGGGGGCTCTCGTCAAAAAGTTCAATAGTACTGCTAAGTGCGAAACCTGCCTCAAAATTTTAGTTATTTAATTAAATTTACCTTTTTTTTGCTGAAAAATTGGCTTTTATTCTTAGACTTTAAAAAAAAAAGTCATTGACTTAAAAATTTATGATGATCAGACTTGTTTTTAAGTCACAGTTTAAATTTAAATTTTAACTTTAAAGTCAAAGTCATAACTTTGACATAAATTTTTGTGACTTAAACTTAAAACTGTGACTTATTAACAAGTTATTTAAGTAATCGGGTTCAATTTTTTTTAAACTGAAATCAAATCTTTCATAATATGATTAAAATTGATTTTTTTGTATAAAGAATTTCGAAAATTAGTAGTGATTCTACAAACCCAAATTTAAATTTTCAATCTGAAATATTATGGTTCTAAATTAAATAGTGAATATTTAACAGAGTTGGTCAAAAGTCAAAAATTTATTTAAAAGACTGCAAAAGACTTAAGTAAAATTTTCAAATTTGTCTTATAAGTCAAATTTATCTTTCAAAATTCAAAGTCAAATCAGACTTTGACTTTAAAAAAAAAATAAAAGTTAAAGTTTAACTTTAAAGTTAAAGTCAAATATGACTTGAATTTTTTGTTTAAGGCTTTTGACCAACTCTGATATCCATCATTAATAATAAAATAATAAGTTTTTGAATAGTTTTAATAAAATGATAGACATGTCTCCAAACTGTTTATCGAATTGATCTTGAACTACAGAACCATATACGGATTCAAGAGTAATAGTTTGCTTATGTTTTAAATGTTTAATGATTTATAGTAACAAACTTTTCAAAAAAATAATTAATTGAATTTAATATTATACGATGAAATTTTTTTCTTTATCATTTTAAATCTGCTAAAACTAAAATATTTTTTCAACGTACTTCATTTTCTATAATTTTTCGTTCTGATTTACTTAAAATTTATTTAAATTTTTATTTTATTTTAAAAGGAATAATTTTATCATTTAAAACAAATATTTCATTTTCATTCTCATGAATGACTATTTTTGCTATTGGTTAAAGAACTGATATCCCGCGATAATTGCTTAAATGTGATATATCACCTTTATTTTTATTAAATTAAATTTTAATTCTAGCCAAGCATCTTTCACTTCATTCCATTGAATTTTTAAGTTTTCCATTTCCAAAGAAGCAAAATTTGTATCTAATTTTCCAATTAACATGTAATAAAAGAAAAATTTTAAAATAAAAATTAAAATTAAAATTTTGTAGAAAATATTTAACATTTGAATTTTTATCGAATTTGCAAACAAATTTGCTAATATATTAAATGGGAAACATTTTCCGCTCTGTTATTTCTTTATAATAATAACTATGATAATAATATACTAAACAATGATATTTTTATTTATATAGTAATTGACATTCCGTCCAAAAAAATTAGAAATTACTAAAAAAATTACTCTTTTGAAAAAAGGATGAATTTGAAATTTTTTTTTAAATAGGAGATAAATGAAATTCATCAAAATTAAAGAAAAGGAATAAAAAAATTAATCTTAATTGATTTCAATTTTTTTTAAATTAAAATTAAAAATTTTGTGAAAAAAAAAAAAGATACAGAATGAGAGTCCTTGAGATAAAATTTGCAAAAAGAATATAGAATACAAATAAGACAATAAATTAGAAACTACAGTGCTTTTACTTAAGTCCAGAATTGGTAAAATTACGTAAGCTTACGCTAAATTAAGTAATTTTTAGTAATATCGTTTCATAATACTTACGGCCTAAAAAATTTGAATTGTGGTGCAAAAAAGAAAAAGTGCAAGTAAATTTTAAAATCCCATTATTTAGACCCTAAAACTTTTGAAAGGATATTACCAAAAATTACTTAATTTAATGATAGCTTTCGTAGTTTACCAATTTTGAGACTTTTGTAGAAGCACTGTATATATAATAAAATAAGAAGACCGGACAGGAGGGATGTTACAATTTAATTTCCATATTCAGCAAAATCTATCCAGTTTGATAAGAAATGTAATTAAATTCTGGCTTAGATCTAGCCAAAAACCGGAATTGGTCAAAAGTCAAAGTTAAAAGTCAAAACTTTGACTTTAATTTTTTTTTTTTTAAAGTCCGGACTTGGACTTAAATTTTAGTAATTCAGACTTGAACTAGGAAGCCACAATAGCTAGGTGGAACGACAATCCATCAGTCAAGATCACAACCATATGAATTTTTTGCCGTTCCAGGTAGCTATTGTGGCGGCCTACTAATTTGGACTTTTTTAAAAAAAAGTCTTTGACTCGGACTTTAAAAAAAAATTCAAAGTCAAAGTTTTCACTTGAAAAAAGGATAAAAATTAAAGCTAAAGTCCATACTTTACTTTGATTTTTAACCAACACTGCCAAAAACTTTCCAGACAGACTTTGCCGAGAATGGTCTTTTTTTATTTAATTTAAAAAAAAAAACTTATCTCTTCGTATTTTTAGAAATGAATAAAAAAATAATTTTCTTTTCTTTTGCAACAATTTTCTATTTTAAATTAAGCAAGAGTTTAATTCAATCGAATTTAGTTAAACAAATATCAAATCGGCTAGATTTTTATCAAAGTGAGGCCCAAATTGGAGAGAAAAACATTTGCGAAATTTGCGACTGTGAATTCTTTTTTGCCATCAAATGCTACAAGTACCAGGACCGAAGAGAAACAATGGATCAATGGCGAAATACAACTTTGAACAGATCGCATTTTTTAAAATTCAATAAACTAATCAAGATTATATTTATCAACTCATACAACATTGAGCTAAGAATTAAATACGACACTTTTGATTCAATGCAAAATCTTAATCATCTAACCTTGGACAACATTCCACAATTGACAATTTTACCAAATTTACATCAATCAAATAGCATAAAAGAAATCACAGTCCACAATAGTCAACTTAAATTTATTAGTCCTGACTTTTGCAAATTAAAAGACAATCTTGAAAAAGTAGACTTTTCTTACAATGATTTAGATGATCTTAAGTATGTTTTCGATCATTGTCTGAGAATAACCCTTCTCGACTTGTCCTACAATCGAATTAAAAGTTTAGCTGAAGTTTTTAACTATGAATTGAGCCTAATCGATCTGAATCTTAGTGGCAATTTATTGACATCTATTGGCAAAGATGATTTTTGGTTTTTAAAAAAATTGATAGAACTAAATCTATCGAGGAATCGTCTAACCCATATAGACGAAAACGCCTTTGATACAATTGAAAATCTTCAAAAATTAGACTTGAGCAAAAACAATTTATTCAGCATTCCTCTGCACAGCAAAGTCTATCATACAATCAAAACATTTCTGCTAAATGACAACCAAAACCTTTACTACCTTCCACAATCAAGGCTATTTTCAAGCATCCATCAACTTCACTTGCACTATTCGTACCACTGTTGCCCTTTTCTCAAAAAGAAACCCCAAATCAAAACCAACTCTTTGGACCTGCAAATTGATCAGCCAACTGAAGAATTTTTAAAACTGCTGAACAACAATTACACAATTCATGCAGTGAGACCAACATTTGAATTGGAGGAGTACAAAATTGTGGACAGTGACAAAAAAATAACATGTGTGCCTCTGCCCGACTCATTTACTCCTTGTGAAAATTTGCTTGAAGATCTTTGGCTAAGAATGGCCGTATGGTTTGTGTCAATTCTGGGCATTTTAAGCAACATTAGCGTTGTTGTCTATAACACTATTTGTGGTTTTCACTTTTATAGATGTCACAATAATCAGTTTATTCCGACATTTCTGCTATCAAATTTGGCTATTGCAGACTCATTGATGTCTTTGTATTTGCTTCTGCTGGCTTTGAAGGACGCAACTTCGCGCCATAAATTTGGTCAATCAGCGCTGGAATGGCAGACCTCGTTTACTTGTAATTTTGCTGGATTTCTAAGCACTGTTTCTTCAGTTGCCTCGGCATTTTGCCTATCATTCATCACATTTGACCGCTATTATGCCATCCGCAATTCATTTGATTCCAAAAGAATCGGCCTGAAAACAGCAATATTGTGGCTGGCACTTATCTGGACATCTTCGATTTTTATAGCCCTATTGCCTTTGTTTCAGGTGAACAGCTATTCTGCATACGCTATCTGTCTTCCTTTGCAGACAAAAAATACCACCCATGTTATTTATATCATTTTTCTGAATATTCTTTTGATTTTTTGTCTTCTGTTGATCTCTTTTCTTTATGGTTCGATTTTTATAGACACTTTAAACATAGAGAGGAGATCGTCATTTAGCTCGTGCAGCAGTGAATTGCAGCTCAAGATAAGATTCGTGCAAGAAAAAAAGCTCGCAAGAAATATTTTTCTGCTGGTAATGTCAAACTTTTTTTGCTGGGGACCATTGGTCATTCTATCCTGCTATTCTCTTTTAACAAAGCAGCCCATTAATCGAGATTATTTCAAAATTCTAGCTGTCTTTATTATTCCCTTTAATAGTCTGCTAAATCCTTTTTTGTACTGTTTTAGTCGGCGAACTTTCAGAATTTTTCTTAAGAATGAAATTTCACGAAAAAAAATTTTTCAATTTTTTTGACACAATTTTTTTTTATAATAAAATTATTTATTTATTTATTTATTTGTAAATCTGTATCGAGCGTTAGCTCCTTCAGAGAAAAATAAAAATAAAATTAAATCAAAATAAAATGATTAAAATAAAAGTTAAAAAATAAAATAAGAATTTAAAAATATAGTTAAATAAATGAAATGTCAAAAGGAAAATGAGAAAAAAAAAAAAAAGAGACAAAAGTTATTTCGGTTTAGTTTTCAGAGAAAAAAGAGTCTATGACAAGGTAGCAATTACACAATGGAGTTGGATAGTTAACAAATCTTGATTCGAAACCTCGTCTGTATTCATTTACCAGTCTAAGAAGTAATGGGACAGAATTAGTAAGTCCAACCCTGACATATCTTTCGCTTAATTCAAAAAGCCGGTTCGTAATTGTATGAATTTTTAATTTTATTTGGGCCTCGTGGTATAAAATTCTTGATGGGGTGTTAAACCTTAGATTAAGAATGGATCGAACTGCTGAGTTTTGAATGGTTTGAAGTTTTTTAATGTTGGTATCAGATAAAGAGTTTAAACAGGGAAAATTATAGTCTAAAATGGAACCAATAAGCGATTTATATAAATTTCCAAGTGTTTTGTGATGTAGGCGCCAGTTTTTATTAGATAAAATTTTAATTAAATTTAGCCTAGAGTTGCAACGCTCTTTTAATTCATCAATCAATGGACTAAAGGTTAGCCGTGAGTCAAATCTGATGCCTAGGAATTTAATTTCATCCTGTCGCTTTAAATTGTCCCCATATATTTTCAGATCAAGACTGAGCTCTTCTCTTGTTGATTTTGTGAATATCATATAACAAGATTTTTCAATTGAAATCTTCATTTTCCATTTTGTTAACCATGGTTCCAATTTTTTAAGGTAAGTATTGATCCTAAGTTCAATGTTTCTTTTAGATTTATAGATAAAAAAAGTAACTAAGTCATCAGCGAAAAGAAGAGAGTATTCATTATTTGTTTTATCCCTTCTTGGTATATCATTAATAAAAATACTAAATAAGAGGGGGCTATTTACTGAGCCTTGTGGTACTCCGGCTTTGATTGGGAAATCATTGCTATTTTGTCCATTCACATTTACACAAAACGATCTTGAGTTTAGAAAGGATCTGATCCAAGAAATTAAGTACTTAGGCAATTGCATTTTGATCATTTTGTACACAAGTCCTTCATGCCAGACTCTGTCAAATGCTTTTGATATATCAAAAAAAAGACAACATATTTTTTTTTCCTGTTAAAAGAAATATATTTTTAAAATTTTTTATTTTTACTACAGTCGAGTCGGGATAATACGATGCTGATTAATACGATATCTAATTAATACGATGGGTTATTAAAAAAAAACTAGCTAATCAGTGTTAATTGATCGCTTTTAATACGATATCGACATTTTCAGCAAAACATAGAAACCAATGAAATCTAGTGATAATAAAATATAATTAAATAATAAATAAATAAGAAATTTGTATTGTATAAAAAGGTAAATTTATGTCAACAAATTTCGAATCGAGATTCCTCGAATATCCTACTCCATTGTGTAATTGCTACCTAATGATTTCTTCTTTTTTTCCTGAACTTCCAAATATTTAAACATGTCTAACCTCTAGATATTTCAACATATCGTTTTTAATTTTTTTTTTTTATTACTTAGACTTATTTATCCTTTTTTAATATTTGTATTCATTTTTTATTTATTTTTTCTTTTTTTTTTTTTTTTTTTATAAAGGTTTTTTATTCTGAAGGAGCACTAGCTCGGTACAGATAAACAAATAAATAATAAATAAACAAATAATAACAAATAATAATCGAACAAAAAATGTCCACTTAAATTAAAAGAAAACCTTTGTCTCTTGACGAAAAACTTGAAATTTTGAATGACTTAAATACAAACAAAAATCTTTTGATAAGATTAACAAGGTGACGAATACGTTTGACTTCAACAAATTCGCTTATGCCAACATTGATAAAGATTTAGAGCCATTCGGACAACTTTTGGATGAAAAAATAATAAATGCAATCAATGAAGAAGAAGATGATGAAGAATTGGAAATAGAACAACAGATTGAGCAAATAGAAAACGTAGTTCAAATTTCAAAAAGAGAAGCTTCTGACTGCATCGATAAATTGCGTCTTTTTTTTGTCCAAAGAAACGAGGACTGCTCTTTATTTATTGATCAATTATCAAACTATTCAAAGTAAAATCTACAAATACTTTTCTTAATTTCAATTTTTATATTTTTATCAAAAAATTAAAAAATATTTTTATAAAAAAACAATTGTTACTTTTAAAAAAATTTGTTTAAATTTTATTTTTATCCCGCCCTTTAACATGAGTATTTGATTAATACGATGTCCATTTTTTCCGCCCAAACACATCGTATTTTCCAGACTCGACTGTAGTAGGTATTTTTAAAAAGGAGAGTATTTTGGTAAAACATGGAACGGAATTAAAAGAAATTGAAAAAATATTTAATAATACAAACACCGTATAAAAAGACATTGATAGATTTAATAAAAACTTTCATTTCATCAAAAAAATATTTGACCGCCACTAAACGTTTATTAAAAATATTCCATGTCAAAATCTTAAATTAGTATTTAATGAGACCTGATGAGATAATTTTCTCATGAGAAATAATGAGAAAAAAATTAAATCTCAGAGACAAACTCATTTATAATAACTCATTTAGAATTTACGCAGAACATTTTTGAGAACCTCAGTTGGAAAATATAAACAGAATTTGAACTTAACATGGCTAAAATCTTTTATTTAAAATAATAAATTATTATATTAATCTTCTCGGAGCAGACTTGGAAATTTCATTTTAGGGGTTCTGGGGATTTTGTGAAATTCAGTACAAAATGGTAAGAAAGAACAGAATAAGATGATAAAAAATTGAGTAACTTTTTTTCTAAAAGTTAAAAATTAGTTCGGTGAATGCAACATTGTACAACATGTTTGGATCAACTCTCAAAGTCTGCTTAACTCTGCAAATTTACCAGAAATTGTATTGGCTTTAAATTCTTTTTAGCACTAATATTACTCTTTTTATCACTAAAAAATCTCACTTTTCTAAAAACACTTTTATGAAACAAAATTACTACTTGCAAACAAAATAACTAATTTATTGAATATAAAATTACTTCTTTAAATAATTAAAAAAATATCAAGCAAAAAAAATATTAAATGAAAATGAAATAACATTGAAAATATGGATTTAAAAAGAGCGTAAATAATCACAAAGACAAAAATACTGGAATAAACAAATTCAAAATAATGAAACTTTTTCAATAGGGTCAATTTGTTTTTCAACTTCGAAGTCCAATAGGGTCTAAAAGTAAAATGAAAATGAAAAAAATTTAAATATTGATAAAACTAAAAGAAGCACAAATTATTTTTCAACTTCTTTTAGGTTCTTATGATCATGTTTTCAAGATATCCTTAAATTTTAAATAACACTACATATTAATGGAATAAAAAAAGAAATATGAAATAATTTTGTATATTTAAAAAAATCTGTGCTATGATAAACAGGAAAAAAACTAGTGTTGGGGGCCGGCCAGAAAAAAAAAATACCAAGACCGTGGCCTGTCCTGCAAGCGGCCAAATCACGGTCGATTAAACGGTAAAAGACCGTGGATGGCCGGCGAAGCAGCGGCCAACAAAAAGACCGACCGAGAAATGGCCGGCCAAATTTTAGGAGACCGTGTGGTGGCCGGCCAACTAACGGCCGGTCCTTCACTTGGCCGGTCACCACACGGCCGTTACTTTTAAAGACGGCTCAGATACGGCCGGTCAATTTACGGACGGTCTAAAATTCGGCCGTTAAATTCACGGCCAAATAAGGCCGTTTATACAGGCCGGCCAAAGTTGACCGTTACCCAACACTAAAAAAAACATTTTAATTTTTTTAAGATGTAACTTTAACTATGTTTGTTTGTTTTTCTTAATTTTAATGGGCAGAAGGATCTTCACTTCGTATAGGCAGAATGCGCTCATTTCGAATGTTAGCTCGAAGCCTTTTTAAATTAATTTTTTAAATAAAAATATCTATTAAAAAAAAGATTTCCTATCTTTTTGAAAATAACAAAAGTAGCCAAATCATCTACAAAAAAGAGTATTGACATTTTGTTTTGTTTCTTTTTAGAATGTCATTTATAAAAACTTTTTTTCAAGTCAATTTTATTTTATTTAGCAATAGCAATCCTAGAAACTTTGTATTTCCCCGGCTTTTCTTTGTAAAGACAAAGACATCAAATTTGTTAATATTTATTTTTAAATGATTAGAATTTGTTTTGATTGTGAAAAATTTCATACTTTGGAACTAAATTTCAAGGTTTATCAACAGGCTAGTGCCCTTACCGATTCAAAGACATTGTATAAATTCTTTTGTGTGTCACTATTCCATGAAAATTTTTTAAAATATTTTACGGGTCAGCAACTTAAAAAAATCAAATTTTTTTATATGAAAAGATTTGGATATTTAATCTCTTAATTGAATAAAAATTTAAATAAAAATTTTTAACTCATAGACATTAATCAATATGTAAATTATTTTTCATTTTCATTTTACATTTTTAGACCCAATTGGACTGGTAAAAACATTCAATAAATTTTTATCATTTTATGAAAATTTATGAAACACAATTAGAAATATCACATTTAAAAATTTAATATTTCTCGTAAGCAAAAAACATTTGCTGTCAACAAACCGTGAAGTTTTTTCCAAAATTGAATGAAAATCGGATTGGGTTGATATTTTTAGCGGTGTACCACAAGGCTCAGTGATTGGTCCACTATTGTTTGTTTTGTATATCAATGATCTACCAAAAGGATTAGAAAATGTTGTCAAATTGTATGCAGATGATACTAAAATGTTCTCGCAAACGGTATCAGAAATAAGCGCAGCGAAACTACAATTAGATTTAGATTTAGTTTTCAAGTGGACTCAAGATTGGCTTCTTCTCTTCAACACATCAAAATGTGTGGTCATGCATTATGGTCATAAAAACAAATATTTTCCTTATTTTATCAATGGTAAGCAGCTATCAACGTCAGAAACCGAAAGAGATCTTGGAGTTATTTTTAATACAAATCTGAAATGGAAAAATCAAGTGTTAGAGGCTACAAACAAAGCAAATCAAATGCTAGGTCGCATCAGGAAATCATTTGCTCGTTTTGATTGTAAGTTATTTAGATCTCTGTATTTAACTTTTGTTCGTCCTCTTTTGGAATTTGCGGTGCCTGTATGGTCTCCAATTCTTAAGTCTGACTGTGAGAATGTTGAATAGATAATGTTGAATATATAATAAAATTTAACATTTTATAAATACGTTTTAATTTTATTTATAAAAATTGACAATTTCAAGTCAATTTTATATTATTTAGCAATAGCAATCCTAGAAACTTTGTATTTCCCCGGCTCTATATCAAAATAGCAATTATCAAAACAACTGTTATTAAAACATCGAATTTTTTTAAGCTTCTTTTTTTTTCTTAATTTTTAAATTAAATTAGCAATAATCAAAATAGCTATAAACAAAAAAAAAACTTTCAAAATAACTGAGCTGTTATTTCTTTAAAAAGAGGTTTTCTCTTTGTTTAAAAAAAAAAACATAATAATGAATTCAATTGAACAATTGACAAATAATTTGAACGTTGACTCAATATTAACAAAGGACTTACAATTTTAATTTAATTTATATATTTTCTGAAAATATGCTTATAATCAACTTTTTTTTGCATTTAATTTGAAATAATATTTGAAATCAAGTTTCAACTAGATTTGAATTTAATCAACTTTGATTTTTTATGTATTTTATGTGAAAAAAAAGCTTTTATTTAACTTTTTTTTACAAATAAATCGAATATTTTTACTTAAAAATGATCAAAAATTAATATGAATCTAAGTTCTTAGAAAATTTAAACTGAACAAAACCAATTTCACCATCAGATGTATCCGACTTTAGTGACTTTGACTTAAACTTGTAACTTAAAAACAAGCCTGGCCAAAATATAACGATCATAATCTTTAAGAAAAAAATTAACTTTTTTTCTGTCTAATTAAGCTTGGTTTAAGATTAATCTTTATTAATAGAGTAAAGCTTTTCAAATCTGCTTTGCTACGGAAAACAGTCAAATGCAAATGGAATCCGGAAAAAATGAGTTAAGCACCGAATCTTATATCCGAATCGAATACCTAAGCTATTGAGGTGAACTGAAAAGTCAAAGAAAACTTTAAAACAATTGTTAAATGTTGAGAGCTATAAACTACAGATTACTTTTTTAACGTTTATGTTATCAATATTAGAAAAAAAAATTATTATTAGATCACTTTGAAATGTGATATTTGTATTCATGTTTAAAGAAATTTAATAAAAAGATAAATGACTATTGAAAAATTTTTTTCATTTTTTTAAAGTTTTATTTTGTTAAAATGTTTCTATATGTAATTATATTTTTTATCTATCTATAGAAATTTAGGTACCATGAATATAAAATTTTTAAAAGATGAATACAGCAAAAAGAAATTACAAAGATAATGAGATACATTTGATTTTGAAGAAAAATAAAATTAGGAAAATCACAAAAAAATAATAAAATACGTAATAACATTTAAAATATTTATATAAATTAACTCAAATTTTAAAAAAGATATAAATTATTTGAAGAAAAAAATAATAAAATATGAAGCTTTTTACCAGTCTTCTTTCATTTATTATATTATTTATGTCTATTAAAACGTTCACATGGTCAACTATATCAATTGTTCAAGCCTCAACAATTAATAGTGAAACTATTACTTCAGGATCAACGGATACATCTGATGGTGAAACTATTACTACAGGATCAACGGATACATCTGATGGTGAAACTATTACTTCAGGATCAACGGATACATCTGATGGTGAAACTAATACTACAGGATCAACGGAGACATCTGATGGTGAAACTTTTACAACAGGATCAACGGATACATCTGATGGTGAAACTATTACTACAGGATCAACGGATACATCTGATGGTGAAACTATTACAACAGGATCAACGGATACATCTGATGGTGAAACTATTACAACAGGATCAACGGATACATCTAATGGTGAAACTATTACTACAGGATCAACGGAGACATCTGATGGTGAAACTATTACTACAGGATCAACGGATACATCTGATGGTGAAACTATTACTTCAGGATCAACGGATACATCTGATGGTGAAACTAATACTACAGGATCAACGGAGACATCTGATGGTGAAACTTTTACAACAGGATCAACGGATACATCTGATGGTGAAACTATTACAACAGGATCAACGGATACATCTAATGGTGAAACTATTACTACAGGATCAACGGAGACATCTAATGGTGAAACTATTACAACAGGATCAACGGATACATCTGATGGTGAAACTATTACTACAGGATCAACGGATACATCTAATGGTGAAACTATTACTACAGGATCAACGGATACATCTAATGGTGAAACTATTACAACAGGATCAACGGATACATCTGATGGTGAAACTATTACTACAGGATCAACGGATACATCTGATGGTGAAACTATTACAACAGGATCAACGGATACATCTGATGGTGAAACTATTACAACAGGATCAACGGATACATCTAATGGTGAAACTATTACTACAGGATCAACGGAGACATCTGATGGTGAAACTATTACTACAGGATCAACGGATACATCTGATGGTGAAACTATTACTTCAGGATCAACGGATACATCTGATGGTGAAACTAATACTACAGGATCAACGGAGACATCTGATGGTGAAACTTTTACAACAGGATCAACGGATACATCTGATGGTGAAACTATTACAACAGGATCAACGGATACATCTAATGGTGAAACTATTACTACAGGATCAACGGAGACATCTAATGGTGAAACTATTACAACAGGATCAACGGATACATCTGATGGTGAAACTATTACAACAGGATCAACGGATACATCTAATGGTGAAACTATTACTACAGGATCAACGGATACATCTGATGTTGAAACTATTACAACAGGATCAACGGATACATCTAATGGTGAAACTATTATTACAGGATCAACGGAGACATCTGATGGTGAAACTATTACAACAGGATCAACGGATACTTCTTCGATCGTCCAAACAACACTTAATTCAGTTAGGTCAAACAGAATTTCATCCTATATTCTGAATCTAGTTGCTTTTTTTTTTGTAATTTTAACAAATTTTTTGCTAAATAAATGAATTTGTTTATAAAAATTGATCAATAAAATTGAATCTTGCAATTTTGTTTTTTTTTCTTTTTCTTATATGTATCGTTACTATTTAATTATAAATCTCATTTCTTTTTATTTTTGATTTCTATCAAGGTTCTCATCTGAAGTGAAAACTGCCTATTTTATTTATAAACTTTCGAATACTAAATAAAACTTGGATTATACAGCAGGAAAATATTTTAATTTTTTTAATTGATTTATATTGACTAAATATTGCTTGGCTTATTATGAACCTTCGTTGAAAATAAAAACCAATGTCTTATAGAAAACAATTAGACACGTTGAGATTTTTAGTAATGAAATTCCGTTCCGTTCAAAGAATTTATAATCAGCCGTATAAAAATTTGCAAAACAATTGAGAGTGATCAAACAAACAGTTATGATGAGCCGAACTTTCATTAAAACGAAATGTGACATATTAGTTTAATCGTTTGGACCTGGTTTGGACATATTTGGACTAGCTGCTCAATGGATAAAGAGCAACTCTGATTCGATTCAGCTGCAAGGGCCCAAATTGAAGCACTATTTGTCGAGAGAAGATCTGATTTACTTAAAGCGTCCACAAGACTGCCGATCCGTCCGGCTACTGGAAGATTTTATGTTAAAACAACTAATTCTTCAAATGATTTTAACCAATTTTAATTGATTAAATCAAATTTTTTATTACCACTTGTTTTTAAAAAAGAACTAAAGAGTCATTTCCACAACCCGATCATTGGGTTCATCGAAGAGTTTTCATTGTGATTTAAAACTTTGATTTATTCAAATAATAATTGTTTTTTTTTAGGAGTAAAAAAATCGATATAAATAAAGTTTTAATTTTTTTATCTTGTATTTAGTGAATAAAATTGTTTTCATTAATTAAAAATAATATTAAAATCTAAAAAATATGGAACTCGTTAAAAAAACTTTACCCGTACAGTCCTTTACGGTAACAAAAAAATTTGTTTCTCTAAGTTTTAAATGCTTTTTAAAATGAAATTATTATGCAAACCAGAAATTTTGTCGTTAGCTTTTGTTAACTAACTGATGTTTTCACATTTGCATATATTCCACCCCAGAGGTTCATTTTGATTTAAAATTAGCACTTGATGGTATTGTTTCGGGATAACTAGAGGAGGAAGAGGTTTTTCCCGATTACTGCTAACTTCTTCATTAATAAATATGTGTTCTTAAAAATCATGGTTCTGATGAGTTAAACACAAATTTCCGAGTTCCTTTAACCCTTATCCGTGGAAGATATAAAAAGTTACTTTAAGGACTAGAATGGCTCAATTTTGGCCCATGTATGTATTTTGCATTAAATGAATAAGAAAGCTTTAATATTTTTGCTTGGGTCAATTTTTGACCCGATTTTAGACGGATAGTGGTAAATTAGATAAAAGTATTTTTCTAAATAAAAATAAAATTTTTTATAATTTAAATAAAATTTAATTATTTTCTCTTCAATTTTATTAAGAACTTTTTAGAGTTTATCTCAGTCTTTCATAAAAAATAGATCTGATTATATTTATATTGATCTGATCTGATCTGATACTATTACTATCAGATGTATCCGTTGATCCTGTAGTAATAGTTTCACCATCAGATGTATCCGTTGATCCTGAAGTAATAGTTTCACCATCAGATGTATCCGTTGATCCTGTAGTAATAGTTTCACCATCAGATGTATCCGTTGATCCTGAAGTAATAGTTTCACTATTAATTGTTGAGGCTTGAACAATTGATATAGTTGACCATGTGAACGTTTTAATAGACATAAATAATATAATAAATGAAAGAAGACTGGTAAAAAGCTTCATATTTTATTATTTTTTTCTTCAAATAATTTATATCTTTTTTAAAATTTGAGTTAATTTATATAAATATTTTAAATGTTATTACGTATTTTATTATTTTTTTGTGATTTTCCTAATTTTATTTTTCTTCAAAATCAAATGTATCTCATTATCTTTGTAATTTCTTTTTGCTGTATTCATCTTTTAAAAATTTTATATTCATGGTACCTAAATTTCTATAGATAGATAAAAAATATAATTACATATAGAAACATTTTAACAAAATAAAACTTTAAAAAAATGAAAAAAATTTTTCAATAGTCATTTATCTTTTTATTAAATTTCTTTAAACATGAATACAAATATCACATTTCAAAGTGATCTAATAATAATTTTTTTTTCTAATATTGATAACATAAACGTTAAAAAAGTAATCTGTAGTTTATAGCTCTCAACATTTAACAATTGTTTTAAAGTTTTCTTTGACTTTTCAGTTCACCTCAATAGCTTAGGTATTCGATTCGGATATAAGATTCGGTGCTTAACTCATTTTTTCCGGATTCCATTTGCATTTGACTGTTTTCCGTAGCAAAGCAGATTTGAAAAGCTTTACTCTATTAATAAAGATTAATCTTAAACCAAGCTTAATTAGACAGAAAAAAAGTTAATTTTTTTCTTAAAGATTATGATCGTTATATTTTGGCCAGGCTTGTTTTTAAGTTACAAGTTTAAGTCAAAGTCACTAAAGTCGGATACATCTGATGGTGAAATTGGTTTTGTTCAGTTTAAATTTTCTAAGAACTTAGATTCATATTAATTTTTGATCATTTTTAAGTAAAAATATTCGATTTATTTGTAAAAAAAAGTTAAATAAAAGCTTTTTTTTCACATAAAATACATAAAAAATCAAAGTTGATTAAATTCAAATCTAGTTGAAACTTGATTTCAAATATTATTTCAAATTAAATGCAAAAAAAAGTTGATTATAAGCATATTTTCAGAAAATATATAAATTAAATTAAAATTGTAAGTCCTTTGTTAATATTGAGTCAACGTTCAAATTATTTGTCAATTGTTCAATTGAATTCATTATTATGTTTTTTTTTTTAAACAAAGAGAAAACCTCTTTTTAAAGAAATAACAGCTCAGTTATTTTGAAAGTTTTTTTTTTGTTTATAGCTATTTTGATTATTGCTAATTTAATTTAAAAATTAAGAAAAAAAAAGAAGCTTAAAAAAATTCGATGTTTTAATAACAGTTGTTTTGATAATTGCTATTTTGATATAGAGCCGGGGAAATACAAAGTTTCTAGGATTGCTATTGCTAAATAATATAAAATTGACTTGAAATTGAGCGCATTCTGCCTATACGAAGTGAAGATCCTTCTGCCCATTAAAATTAAGAAAAACAAACAAACATAGTTAAAGTTACATCTTAAAAAAATTAAAATGTTTTTTTCCTGTTTATCATAGCACAGATTTTTTTTTAAATATACAAAACTTTTTCATATTTCTTTTTTTATTCCATTAATATTTAGTGTTATTTAAAATTTAGAAACTTAGAAAATAGTAAAGACAAATAATAAAGAAAAAAAAACACTATGATATAATTCAAGGATATCTTGAAAACATGATTATAAGTACCTAAAAGAAGTTGAAAAATGGCTATCAATTTAAAGATAATTTGTGCTTCTTTTAGTTGTATCAATATTTAAATTTTTTTAATTTTAATTTTACTTTTTAGACCCTATTGGACTTGTAAAAAGTTTCATTTTTTTGAATTTGTTTATTCCAGTATTTTTAAATCCATATTTTCAATGTTATTTCATTTTCATTTAATATTTTTTTTGCGTGATATTTTTTTAATTATTTTTTATTTTTCTATTTTAGTAGTAGTAGTAGTAGTAGTAGTAGTAGTAGTAGTTTAGATTGTAGCTGGCTAGCCAGCGAGTGTGCTGACAAGGCACACTAAGACAGCTGATGTGATTGATTGCTGTTCATCCAGCAATCAATGCCTGCTTTAAAGCTGTTAACATTGTGGGCTTCAACTAATTGTTTAGGCAGCGAGTTCCATATGCTAGCGGTTCTGTTGAAAAAAAAGTTATCTCTATGTTGGAGCCTTGAAATTTCTTTGTGATATTTAAAGCAGTGACCTCTTCCTTGGTTTTTAGTGACATTAAAATTGTTACTTTTTTCAACCAATTCTATTCCATGCATGAACTTGTATAATTGAATTAGATCACCTCTTTTTCTTCTTTCCATCAGATTTGGAATGTTCAAAGCCTTCAATCTGCTTTCATAAGGTTTGTTTCTAATTGCAGAAACAAATTTCGTAGCTCTGCGTTGAATCCTTTCAACATTCTCACAGTCAGACTTAAGAATTGGAGACCATACAGGCACCGCAAATTCCAAAAGAGGACGAACAAAAGTTAAATACAGAGATCTAAATAACTTACAATCAAAACGAGCAAATGATTTCCTGATGCGACCTAGCATTTGATTTGCTTTGTTTGTAGCCTCTAACAATTGATTTTTCCATTTCAGATTTGTATTAAAAATAACTCCAAGATCTCTTTCGGTTTCTGACGTTGATAGCTGCTTACCATTGATAAAATAAGGAAAATATTTGTTTTTATGACCATAATGCATGACCACACATTTTGATGTGTTGAAGAGAAGAAGCCAATCTTGAGTCCACTTGAAAACTAAATCTAAATCTAATTGTAGTTTCGCTGCGCTTATTTCTGATACCGTTTGCGAGAACATTTTAGTATCATCTGCATACAATTTGACAACATTTTCTAATCCTTTTGGTAGATCATTGATATACAAAACAAACAATAGTGGACCAATCACTGAGCCTTGTGGTACACCGCTAAAAATATCAACCCAATCCGATTTTCATTCAATTTTGGAAAAAACTTCACGGTTTGTTGACAGCAAATGTTTTTTGCTTACGAGAAATATTAAATTTTTAAATGTGATATTTCTAATTGTGTTTCATAAATTTTCATAAAATTATAAAAATTTATTGAATGTTTTTACCAGTCCAATTGGGTCTAAAAATGTAAAATGAAAATGAAAAATAATTTACATATTGATTAATGTCTATGAGTTAAAAATTTTTATTTAAATTTTTATTCAATTAAGAGATTAAATATCCAAATCTTTTCATATTAAAAATTTGATTTTTTTAAGTTGCTGACCCGTAAAATATTTTAAAAAATTTTCATGGAATAGTGACACACAAAAGAATTTATACAATGTCTTTGAATCGGTAAGGGCACTAGCCTGTTGATAAACCTTGAAATTTAGTTCCAAAGTATGAAATTTTTCACAATCAAAACAAATTCTAATCATTTAAAAATAAATATTAACAAATTTGATGTCTTTGTCTTTACAAAGAAAAAAATAAATAAATTATAAAAAAGTATCTTTGTAAAAATAGCTCAAATTATGCTCATAATTTTTTTTATCTCTTTTGTTAGTTGCCAAATATTTTGCGAGAATAATTTTTGGTTCTTCCAAGATCACATTCTCATTTTTAATAGAATCATTTGATTGTTTAAGTCGAATAATTTTTCCAAATTTAATATTAAAATCTTTTTTTTGAATTCTTGAGTATTGTTCGAAAATATCTTCAACTTTGTTGCGTTCATATTCTCCAACCTTAGGTAAGCTTCGAAGCTTAATTCTATAAGTTTCCCATTCGCTCTGAAAATAGCCTAATTTCAACTCAAAAAAATTGCTGTACCGAAATGAATCATATAAATTTAATATTTGATTAACAAAGCTGTCTCCGTAATCATCAACTAAATTTTTATAAAAATTTAAAATTCTCTTAAACGAAAAACTAGAATTCTGAGTTTCACTAAGGTTCTTCCTGAGCATCCATTTAAAATGCCTATTAAAACATTCCTAAATAATTTTTAAAATTAAAATAAATTAGGTAAATTTATAAATTTTTACTAGAAAAATCTGTTTTAAAATCACTGCCATAGGCTTGGACCTACCATTCATTTTCTCCAATTCAATAGTCAGTTTAGTTATTTCGGTATAATATTCATCAATTATCTTTTTAATAAACAAAATTATAAAAAAAAGATTTTATTTTATTTTCAAGATTTTCCAAACTTGTCCTCCAAAATTAAACAGCAACGATGCGACACCAATTAAGCTAGCAATTTGTTTTTCCTCCACTTTATTTTCATTTAGCAATGGTTTAATAAACGTGGTTAGAATATATTTTATTGTTTCGGTGGAAAATTTTTCATAAAGTCTTTGAATAATTTTAGAAGAAGGAAATTTTTTTTAAAATTTACTTCAAAAACATCACTAGAATAAATGCTGATTTTTGTCTTATCTCGAGGCTGAAATTGAAGCCTAGATGAAAATTTTGAATACAGCAATAGAGCAAAGTAGACAAAATTTTTGTTAACTTAAAAATAAAATCTTAGAAAATAATTACAATTTTTTATTTTTTACAAATCCTTTAGGTGCCAAAAACACATTTTTATTTAGAATTAAATTTTTGATCGCACTTAAAACTCTGTCTAAATAATCAAGTATTTCAGTTTCTTTTTTTATATCCGAAATATTTAAAGTTAAGATCTGAACCTTTAATTTAATAAATTAGAATATCGCTAATTTTAACTTTATATTTACTGTCTGATGAAAAAAATTAATCAAATAAGCTACAACCGGTTGGAGCTTAGAATTTGTCCTAAAATCACCCAGTACCATCTTGAAATAATTTTTAACATAAAATAAAATAAAAAATAAAATTTTTACATTAAACATTTCTTGGTCTTCGCTTGGAGAATCATGTTCACCCATAATTACACTTGTAACTTTTTTATAATATTCCTTAAAATCATGATTTAATTGAGGGTAAACAACTCTGCCCTCAATATCTTCATTTTCGGACTCATCAAAATCGATAGTCACTAATCATAAGATTAAAAATAAACAATTTAAATAGCTAAATAACAATACCATTTGGATCATTGGCATTATTTCGGTAATCAACTGAGCTTCCATTTACCACAAACCAATTGCCGTGTAAAACATTTTCATTTTTTTCTATTGAGTCTTTTTCTAATAACTTCAGCTCAATAACAGTGTCATTTAGTTCAAAAAATTTTGATTTAAACTGATTCAAAATTTTATCATTTATTTCATCAGTTTTAATTATCTTATAATCCAAAGGTTCCCTGGCATTGTAACCAAAAGTTTTCTTGAATAAATAATAAAAAAACAAGACATTTAGAAGGATGTTGATTTTACTTCAATGTTTAGGATTTTAAATGCTTGGTTAACATCAGTGGTTTTGAGTTCGGACCTTTTGCATTGATGCATAAGACTCACCGCGTTCTTCCAAGAAATTTTTTTGTTAGGTTCCTATTTTCAAAAATAATCTTACGTCCAAAGACTCTCGGATCCGGTAGGATATATCCTCTGAAAGACTTTTTAGGGACTGATCATCTAGTTGTTGATTGCCTTCAAGCCATGACCATAATTGAATGGTGTCCGAGCGACATAGAGCAAAGCCCTGCTCCGGCTCATTTCTAGTTACTTGAGAAATAGATTTTGGATTTTTATCTTGCATTATTTTTTAATTTTGAATTAAAAATTAAAATTAAAAGCCAGAATTTTTTGCTAATTTTATTTAGACCAACTTGAGACACAAAAAAATCTACGATGTTTCTAAAAAAAAAAAAAATCTAGTATTTAAAGAGGATTTGTGTAGTGGCTTCAGTAGAAAAAAATGAGTCGATTTTTAATCAAATTTATTTTGGTTATTTTATTTATAGTTAATGTGTTAGCTTTGTATCAACCTTTGAACACAAGACCAGCACCACGATTTGCTTCCACTGAACCCAAATTGTACACAAAGCCAACTTACTAATTACAAGACAGAAAATTTTTGCTCCAGTTCTTTCAACAATTCTTTAGTGCCTGCATGATTTGGAAATATTTCGATGGCTTTTCTCAGACATTGGTAGCATGTTTGAAGATCACCTGTCTTAAAAAAAATTATTTTAATTATTTTCAATTAAATTTTTAAGTATTTTATAATTATTTGAAAAAATATATTCTTAATCTTTAAACTCTTTTACAATTATTTTTTTAACTGATTACTTAATTACTATCCTTTTTTTTCACAAAAATTAATTAATAATTTAATAATAATTAATAATTAATTTTTTTGTCTATTTAAACAATATTTTATGAATGTTTTTCTTATTTTATAAAAATAGAATGAAATAGTCTTTGTTTTAAAAATAGAAAATTTTTTTTTCAAAAATGAAATTTATGGTTGACAGAAAAGACAATTCAAGAAATATTAACTTGTGTTAAAATAACCAATGCACAGATACTTTTAATTACTTATTGAATAAATTTAAAAAAACTAATTTTAAAGATATTAAAAATTTATGAATTTATGCTGAATCAATACAAATGGTAAATAAGTTAAATGAAAAATTAATGAGATGATAAAAAAAATTTATTTCTTTTTTCATTCTGTCATCAAATTCATTATTTATCATTCTTGTCCTAAATAATAATCTCAATAATTTTTTTATCAGCATTTTATGCATTGTTATTACAATCACTTTCGAATAACAAAGTTATGTGAGTTTAAAGGTGATTTTATCTAATACACTAGATAATTTAGCATATTATGATTCGAATTTTGAATGAAAAATCTGAGTTCAGTAATCTGGTTTCTAATTAAAGAGCTTTGGAAGGCTAAAACTTAATTATTTTTTAATTTAATTAAAAATTGGAAAAACTAGCATTAATTACTGAAGAAAAATATAGAGATAGACCCGAGAGGAAAAATGATGCCAGAAGAGTAAGAATTTCTGTTCCAAAAGAAGTTGAGAACATTAATGGTGTCTGGCCCTACAGTAATGTTTGGTTTAAAGTTTGTTGTGACAATTGTTGGAAAAACGCAGAAATGCTATTATTATGACGAAGAAGGATACATCATAGCAAAATGCCCTGTCAAAGATACACTATGCGAAAAGTGTCATCAGAAAAGACACTTGACACAAAAATGCTCAATAGCCGAAAAGCTTAAGTCGCTAAAGAGAAAAAAAGATTGAGTACAATGATCTTTGCATAGACCAAGAAGAAACCCAATCAATAGTTGAAGCTGAACAAGAAGACAATGATGAAAATATAATGCCTAAAACTCTTGGATATCAACCAACTAATTTCAATGACGTAATATCCCAAATTAGCTGCAATGACCTTAAAAATCAAATCAGAAGATATTGCAAATCTAATCCACATGAAAAAGAATCAAAGAAACCATTACTTGTCTCAGAAGATGAAAACGACAATACATTTGACCCTGAATCAAACAGTTCAACTACTGAATATTTAAATCAAGTAGATCAATCTTCGAATGTAGTCACTCAGAAAACTTCCAGTCAAAAAAGCTAAGAAAATTTAGAATGAACAAGAAGACAAATAAATCAATTTTAAGAACAAAATCTCTTATTAAAGCAAGGTTATTAATTACACATTGCAATTATTCTCACCTTCCTAGCAAGATCAACCTCCTAGGAATTTTTTTGGCTCAATATTCCCCAGATATTGTATTGTTTAATGAATATAAATTGATTCGAGTGAATCTAGCATTTTCTAAAATTTTATAAATATAAATCATTAACTAAACCACGCAATAAGCATGGTAGAGAGGAGCAATTTTAGTAAAGGAAGAAAAAGATTTTTTCCAAGACTTTTCGTATTATGGATTTTCTTCTGAATTACTTTGTATCAAAATAAATCCGGGAAAAGATCAATTATATATTTTTTAGTTTATATATTCCACCAAATAAACTTCTAAATTTTAATGTATTTGAAAAGATAAATACGAATTCTAAAAATCATGTTCTAATCGATGGATTAGATCTTCGATGATTTAATCGCCAAAACAAGATAAATAGGTAACAAAGGAGAAAACGAAAATGGAATCATTTTAGAAAGCTTTATTAATGAGCTTAATTTCAATAATATAATAATAATGAGTGTCCAATCTTTAACATATTCAATAGGGAATATTTTGAAATTCTCAATTTATTCTTGGTTTCATCTTCATTAATTGATAAAATCACTGATTTTCGGGTTCTAAATAGTCAAGATATGACCAGTGATAATTTTCCATGTAATATTTCCCAAAAAAACAACCAAAGAAGCTTAACTATAAAAAAGCAAATTGTTTTTATTTCGTGAGATTCTAAAAGGCCAAATTCAAAACTCAGGATCAAATTCAGCATCAATTGACGAAATAAATGAAGAAATTACCCAAAAATTATTTTCTGCAGCCCATAAAAGCCTTCCATATCAAACACATAAAATTTTCAAAACATTGTCAGTACAATTAAGGAATGCAGGAAATAAGAAGAATATTTCAAAACTCGTTGTCAAAATACTAAACAAAGATTCAACCAAATGACTCCACGGCTAAGAATCAGATTAAAAATTTTTGAATCAAAACTGGTCTGATTTTATTAAAAAAGTTGACTATTCTGGAAAAAAATTAATTTGAATTAAGTTTGGATCAAAAAAAGGATCTGTTGTTATACCTACTTTTGTCTTTTCAAGATTATATAGTTATCTAGAACAAAACTCATTACTAATTCAGGATCATCTAATTCAGGTTTTAAAAAAAATCATAATTTTCAATGATAATTTTTTCTTCCTTATTTAAAAAATTGTAGAATAACCCAATAGAAATAAAAAAAGTTTGATATCTCCAAAGCGTTTGATAGGATTTGGCATGATAATCTTATTTATAAACTTATAAAATGAACCTTCTCCTTTACCTAATACATTGGGTTAATTCATTATTAGACTCAAGATCCTTTAAAATAAATGTAAATGGTCAAAGTAGTGATGAAAACCATATTACGTCAGGTGTCAAAGCTCAGTAATTAGTCCATTACTTTTTAGTATTTTTATCAATGATATACCTAAAAGGAATAAAACAAATTGTGAATACTCTCTTCTTTTTGCTGACGACTATTTTTAAGAAAAAGAGAAATCTAGAAAATAAGATAAACAAATACTTAGACGAATTAGAAAAATGGCTCTTCAAGTGGAAGATAAAAATATCTGTTGAAAAGTCTTACTTCATTGTCTTCATTAAATATAATAAGAAAAATATTGACTCAAAATTTAAAAATATAAAAATAAAATTGAGAGTAAAAAGGAAATCAAGTTCTTAGGTATAAAATTTGATTCAAAATTAACCTTTATCTCAATGGTTGATGAAATAAAACAGCATTGTAGTTCACGGTTAAACTTAATAAAAATATTGTCAAATAAAAAATGGGGTCTTAACTATTACACACTAGGAAACCTATATAAATCTTTAATCCGGTCTAAAATTGACTACTCTTTTCCGTGTCTGAATTCATATTCAGAAACAAACATTAAAAAAATTCAAGTCTTGCAAAACTCAACACTTCGTTTTATACTTAAACTAAAATATGAAACTCCTTCCAATATTTGGCATCATGAGGCCCTTAATAAACTTAAACTGTCTCGAATAGACTTTTTGAATTTAGCGAAAGATATGTAGCGGAAAGAATGCGTCATTCTGTTCCATTAGCTGTCAAGTTGGTTGATGAATATAAAGCGGGTTTTGAATCAAGATATGTCGAATACCCGACTCCATTGTGTAATTGCTGTCTTACTATTTCTTCTTTCTTTCCTAAACTGTTCAAAACTTAAAAATTTGACACCTGTCATTACTTAGAATTTGTTTATTTTAACTGTCTTTTATTATATATTTTAACTTATTTTACTTTTATCTTATTTTTTTTTATTTTTTTTTTTATTTTTTTTTAATCTGAAAGAGCTTTAGCTCGGCACAGATAAAACAAATAAATAAATAATAAAATAATAATAATCAATTGACGAATGTTATGAATCATTTTTAAAACTAAAATTAATTTTTAATAGCAAAAAATCAAAATAAAATAAAATATTTAATTTGATTTCAAATAGACTTTTTAAAAACATAAATCAAAAATTTAATTTCAGGTACAAAAGATGCAACACATCATGTCTTTATTACAAATTTTCTTGAGAATCTATTTTATTTTTATCACCAAAGCAAGTTTTTTTTGGTGAAATACGCTGAATTCCACAAATTCTAATATAATTAATAAAAGTTTATTAAAAATTCTTGCCTTTTGGTGATTATTTTTACTATTTAAGTTCACTTCATCGTCAAAAAAATATTTAAAAAATATTCACATAAATGATTAGGCCATAATAATTTATTGTTCTTGCACTTATTAATTTATCATCATGCCGATCTGTTCATATGTTTACGAAAAAAAGTTATTTCATTTTATAGAATAGTTAATTACAGAACAAAAGCATTAGAAAAAAATTAAAACATTTTTTTCTATCATAAAATTAATTTTCTGAATTAAAAATAAAATTTTTAAGCAACAAAAGCATTAGCCTAAAAGAGGGGAAACCATAATGTCAATTCAATCAAAATTTTTTAAAAGAATTATATTAAATAGATTATGGCCTGTTAACAATGGTAGAGTATAAAAACAAATAGATTAGAGAAAAAGACACAAAATCTTTTTAAAACACCGTATTCCCTCTTTCGATTATGCTGCACAACAAGCTAAGACACGCCTTTGAACCATGCACCAAAGTACATCTCGCCCATGCTAAAACATTTCTAATTAAAAAAGCATGGTCCAATAGCGTAATCACGAGTTTGGGTCCAAGTCAGAATTGACTTTTTACTTTTTAAATTTAATTTTTCAAAGTTAAACTTGTGACTTTTGATTAATAATATTGTTTTATAAAGTCTTAAAATTAATGAGCAAGACACTTCAAATTATTTAATATGCTCCGCTCACTTGCAACAGTTAGTTATTAAAAACAGTTTGAAAAAATGTCAAAATTCCTAAATTTTTTAAGAAATTTCATAAAAAATTCATAAAAATTAATTTAAAAAAATTATTTTAAAGTCAAAGTCAGAACAAACTGTCAAAATTTAAAGTAAAATTTGACTTGACTTTTGCAAATTTTTAAGTTAATTTTTGACTTTGACAAACTTTATTTTGTTCTACCTATCTCATTTAACATTAAAAAAGGTTTTAAAAAAATTTTAAATATTATGAAAAATCAACTTTTAAATTGATCAGGGAAAAAAAATTGTAACAATTTTTGAAAAAAATTTTACAAATAAACAAGTCTAATTCTTACTGTATGGGCGAGATAGGCATTATTAAAATTAGGCTCGAACACATTTGATCCAAGACTTTGCGATGCCTGAAAAAATGACTTGGCCAATTCATTTCGACCATGTGCCATTTCCAGAACTCCCAAATTATTATAAGCCTCCACACTGTCATTATTAGAGACCAAGCACAATCTAAAACACTGATAGGCCAAGCTGCTGTCTCCCACACCCAAAGCCACATGTCCCAAATTGTACCAAATATCAGCTATCTGCATATCATTGGAAGCCAAAGTCAATGCTCGCTCAAAACACGACAAAATCAAGTCGTACTGCTGGGCATAAAAACAACAAAGCCCTATGTTGTTAAATATCTCACTGTTGTATACTCCCATTTGTAATAAACGCCGGTAAAACTTGAGCGCCACTTCGGGCTGATCGTTGTAGAAATAGTTTGTGGCTATACAAGCTATAGCTTCCACATTTGTACTATCAGTCTGCAGCACCTCTCTGTAATACTTCATGCACTCATTCATTTCTCCCATTGCTTCGTACACTCTTGCCATGCCTTGCAAAATGCTCACCTCGAACGGAAACTTCTGGTTAGCTTCTTTGAGTCGATTTATTGAGTTTAATGGCTGGTCTAGCTTGACATAAATTTTGGACAAATAAAGAAAGACATCGAGAGTAGAATTTTGTTTAAGTGCTGAGATGAACTGCTTTTCGGCCTCGCGAAAAAGACCCAGTCGGTAGTAGCACTTGCCTAGTTGGACTTTCCACCACCAGTCGTTGAATTGACACGCTTCAGTGGCCAGGGCGGCCATTTGCAGTGCGTTTCTCACATCGTTCTCATGGTAGAAGATGTACTCGAATAGTGGCTTGGCCAGAGATGGTATTTCGGCATATTTGGTAAAGTTGAGCCGGGACAAATTGATGAATTGGTCGGGTGATGAGAGCATTGATGCTGTGCCTAGGCGAACAAATCTGGCTGACGAGCTGGTCAACGGCCTGGCCGTGTATGCTGACCGAGGTGTTCGAATTGCTTGTTCCATTGTGCCGGGCCGGTTTGACTGCGAGCCTGGTCTCACTGCGCCACTAAGCGGTCTTCCACTCTGACTCACTGGTCTCATTGCCATGCTGAGCGAGTTTTGTGACGAGCTTAACCCTCTTAGGCTCGTGCCTGGCCGGCTTACTTGTGCCACGGCATTCTCGTCAAGCATCTCGGCTATTCCGTCATCATCGATCTCCACCTCGTCTATGTACACCTGTTCTGACAAGGATCGCATTTTTAGCACCCATGCTGACTTTTTTAAAAATTTAATTTAAATTTTTTTTTTTTTTTTAGGAAAAAATTTTGTTAAATTTTTTTTAAATAAGGTAAAATTAAAAATTTAATTTTTATTTGAAATTGAGAAAAATTTTAAATTTAATTTTTATTTGAAATTGAGAAAAATTTAAAATTCTACCTGATCATAGGGATTTTTTTCCAAAATTTGAGAGCAAATTTTGGTGCATTCGTCGAATTTACGTCGACGAAAAAGGCTGCAAGCCATGAACAATGGATCCATGATTTTTGTTCAAAAAATTTTAGAAATTATTTTTTTTCCATTATTATTATTAATAAAATAGAAAAATAAATAATATTTGTCCTTGACACTTGAATTATGATACGGTTGCCATGACAACCGAGCAGAAATTATTTTTGACAAAAATATAATAGCGAATATTATTTTTTGCTGAATTTTACGACAGTGATTGTTTGATTATGGCAGATAAGTCGTTTGGAAGTTTTGGCGCTTTTAAGCTAACTTATCTAGAGTAGGTTAATTTCAAAAATAAATTTTATCTTAAATTATTAAGATCTTAAAAATTTCAAAGAGATTTGAAAAAAAAAGGTCCAGATGCACCCATTGATATTACTAATGTATCACATACTGTTCTCTCAAATATCGATTACTTTCAAAAAAATTTAACCAGAGATGGCTACAACCAAATGGTGAATTACACATGGGAAAAGCCAAGTGACGAGTCACCAAGTATTTTTGCATCAAACAAACACGACAAGAATAGAACTCAGCATACTTTGGAAATATTGTCAACTTACCATGGACATCCTCATGTCATCAAGCAGTCCAGATGGGAAACTGATCCGAACGGACCGCCCGAATTTCACCCGTATCCTCAAAAGAGACGAACTGCCGTTCTCAGCACAATGACACAATATGTGGAGGAAATGAACAAAACTTTCCCTGGGGGACAATAAATTAAAATGAAATTAACAAAAATTTTAATACAATTTATTTGTAAATTAAATAAAAATTTTAATCGAGCTGCGTCTATTTTTTTTTTGTTGCTGTTTGACTTTTTTTTTCCTTCGTAACAACAGTATCCATTGAGCTGTCATCACCACAAAAAAATCTTAAATAAAATAAAAAAGATTTTTAATAAAATTTTTTTTATTCTGTTCTTATTTAAAAATAGATTAATTCCAATATTACTGAATGACTTAAAAATCGATTTTTTTATTATACATCAAATATTCCATTTAAATGGTTACTTGAAAGTAAGCTTAACATCAAACTACCTGGCTCAAAAATTGAAATTTTTTTTTTCAAAAAATTCATTAATTATTAATAACCAGCTGAATTAACTTAAAAAAATGTCTTCAATAAACAACCCTTTTAAAAAAACTGTTTTTATCGCTTCTAGGCATTTAAATTTTTCAAACTTTTTCTGTTCAAAATAATATTTTTTGATTTTCTATTTAAATCAAATTTTCAATAAAAAACTTTATTATCGATTATTCTTTGCTAAATAAAGAATCAATAGCTAAATAATTAATAAATTTAAAAATTTTAAAATTTACTGATTACCATCGGATTAGTGTTTGACATTTAAATGATTTTAAAATAAATGATTAATAAATGCATTAGTTAATAAATAAAATAACAATATAACATTTATTAATAAATTAATTAATATTTAAATTCATTCTCAGAAACTAAAAATACAAGTTATTCAAAATTCAGCAGTCCGATCCATTTTGAATCTAAAATATGGTACCCCTCCAATATTATGCACTAAGAGGCCTTCAATAAACTTAAACTACTAACAGTTTCAAATCGACTTTTTGAGTTGAGTGAGAGATATGTCAGGGCATGATTGAGTCATTCTGTTCCACTGGTCGTCAGACTGGTGGAAGAATATAGAGAAGGTTTCGAATCAAGATATATCCAACTCCATTATGTAATTGCTACCAAACAATTTCTTCTTTTTTTCTTGGACTATCAAATATTTAAACATGTCTAACCTCTAGCTATTTCAACATATCATTTTTAATTTTCTTTTTGTTACTTAGACTTATTTATCCTTTATTTTTATTTATTTTTTATTTTTTTATATATTTTTATTCTGAAGGAGCATTAGCTCGGTTCAGATAAACAAATAAATAAATAAAATGATAAAATGATTAAAAAAATACATACCAAAATTAGATGAATGATAAAAGAAAAATTAATTTAAAAAATAAAATAAAATTATTATACGAAGTTATTTTCTTTATTAAGGAGCTTAAAAAATTGCTCAAATTGTCCTTTGTAAATGACATATCTATTTTTCATATGTTAATTTAATTCTTATATATTTGAGTACCAAAAAATTGATAAAGGTTTATTTTTACTTATCCCAAATGATCATATCATTGGAAAAATTAAAATAAATTTTTGATAAATAACTTGTCTTAAAACAAATTCTAACAAGGGATTTTAAACAAAAAATAACTTACTTTCCACAAAAGCAATTCCATAATAGACATAAAACTACCATGAGACCAATAAATGATCCAAAACCAACAGCCAAGCCAATATACATATTACGCTTACTTTCATCCATAGCTTTTTCTTTTAAATTTTCAACGAAATAAACTTTTTCTAAAGAAAAACACGAAACAGAAAAATATTATGGCCAAAAAAGAATAAAAGTTAGTTTAATAGACTCAAGACAATTAGTCATAAAAATCAATGCTTTATATACATTTCCTTGGTAAATGAAAAAACATATAATCTCAAATCCTTATAGACATCAATCAAAGTCTTATTAAATCGATCGAAAGTTAAGTGACTTAAAAGTTCCTATCGATCGTGTTCAAGTCGAAAAAAAACATTAAGGATTATTCAATTATTTATTAGTTTAAATATTTGAAGCTGTTTTAAGAAAATTTCATAAATTCAAATATTAAATCATTTTATTAAAAACAAAACTAGAAAATTAATAAATTTTTTTTCGTTGCTCACAGATCTGATTTTCTGTTGATTTTGAGTAATTCCACTTCGAAAACTAGAGTAGCGCCGCCTGAAAGTAAAAGATTAGAAAAACAATTTTAAATTTATTTTTAGATTACCTGGTATTTTAGGTGGTGCACCGTGATCTCCATATGCCAAATGAGATGGAATGATCAGTTTCCTTTTCTCACCCTCGCACATGTCCAACAAGCCCTGGTCCCAGCCTTTGATTACTTGGCCAACTCCAAGAGTGAACTCGAAAGGCTCACCGCGACCTACCGATGAGTCAAATTCACTGCCGTCCTCCAATTTGCCCACATAGTGCATGGACAATAGGTCGCCTTTTTTCGATGTTCGCGAACAATTTTCCACTCTTTTTTTGATTCCAATTTGAAGTTGTTTTTTTGCTTTTTTGTCCTCGGCAGTCACTGCACACACCAGAACGACCAAAGCAACCAATTTTAACAATTTCATTTTCTCTCTCTTTTTTATCTATTTTTTTTGCTTAATAAAAAAAAAATATTCTTAACTTTAATAACTTGGTTGATCGTGTTCAAATACGATTGGGTCTTGTAGCACCATTAAACATCTAACTTAACTATTTGGCAAACAAAAAACAAACTCTACATTTACATTTAATCGAATCCAAAATGGTTCTAAAATTTTTTAAAAATGTTTGTCTCATCACTCCGCTTATCTTACATTGTCATATTTTTTTTGAATTTTTTGACCGGCATCGAGTATGCGGTCATTTTGCCGACAGCTTTACAATTTTTACAAAGATACGGTGGCAATCAAGTGGAGCTCGGTTTTTGTTTGTCAGCCTACAGTTTTTCAAGTCTGTTCTCATCGCCTCTCATGGGACGATGGTCAGACAAGTAAAATAAAATAAAAAAAAATTATTTTATTTTAATATTTATTTTTTAGAACAAACAACACAAAATTAATAATTATAATTGCCAATTTTTTTCAAATAACTGGAAGTTTCATGTACTTTATGGGCATTAGCACATGGTTTATAATCGCTGGTCGGCTGGTCGCTGGTATAGGTTTGGGCGTAGTGAGTGTTACTTTTAGCGACGTGATAAAAAACACAAATGCGGAAGAGAGAAGCCCAATTTTGAGTCGCATAATGGTTGGAAGACAGGTAAAAAAAATTTTAAAAAATTTAAATTTTATTTAAAAGAAAATTTCTAGATTGGAATGATAATTGGGCCGGTTTTTAATTTTGCAATGCTGAATTTAAATTACAAAATAGGTCCGTTTTTGCTCGACAAACTTTCCGCCCCAGGGGTAAATTAAAAAAAGTTTAAAAATTATTTATAAATTTTGATCAAGCTTTTGATGACTGGAGCTTGGACCTTGCTACAAATAGTTGTCATATTTTTTTATACAAATTTAAATGATTTTAACAAAAAAGCAGAAGAGACAAGTGATGAACAATCCGGACTTTTGGCTTCTGAAAGTGCGGCGCAGTCATACGACTCTATTCGAGTGGTCGACAATTCCGAAACGGGACCATTCATTCTAAGATTGTACAATGAATATATCAGAGATGAAGTCATTGCTGTTTACTGCAGCACTTTTACAGTTTTTTTTATGCAAACTGTCCTAGAGGTACTACTTTAGTTTTTAAGCTATTTTAATTCAAAAATTTTAATTTAATTTCAAGACAATGTTGACACCGTTTACCAGAGATTATTTCAACTGGTCAGACATAGAAAACAGTATTTTGTACGGTCTAGCTGGTCTGGAGATTATGATAGTTTTTGTGCTTCTAAGTTTTCTGAGCAAAAAAATCAAAGATCGCAATTTGCTGATGATTGGTATAGTTGGAAATTTATTAACTTTAATATTTTTGATAGTTTATTTGCCAATGGCTGAGCCAAGTAAAGGAAATATACAGCAATATTTGTTGTTCATATTTCCTGTGTTTGGAAATGTGTTTAGTTTGCCATTTATAGTGTTGGCGTCGATTTCCTTGCTATCCAAGATTACCAGCGTTCACTCGCAAGGACTCAGCCAGGGTATTCGCCGCACGGTAGTCGGCTTGGCATGCATTCTTGGGCCTAATTGGGGAGGTGTTTTTTACAAACAATGGTACATAATGATCGGAACTTTGATTCTTCTGCTGACTATGTCTTTAATAATGAGTATTTTGTCTTTTAAAAGACTGGTCGCTCAACCAATTACTTCGAGATTAAATTTAAATTAAAATTTACTGCAATTAGCTTAAAATCGAATTATAATTATAATTTTTTAATTATTTAAACTTTGTAAATTCTTTTTTATATTAATTAAAATTTTAATTAAAAAAAATCAATCAAATTTTTAATTGTGAAAATTTTATTTATATTTGACATTATTTAATCGAATAAATTTTTTAAATATCCAATAAAAACAATTAAAATCTAATAATAAATAAATGATTAAAAATTTAATTAAAATCGAAAAATGTTTTCAGCTTTAAATTCTTAAAGTAATTTACCACCATTTCTTTTTTTATTGTATTTGTCTTGTGAAAAAAATTGAGCTTTTTTATTGAAAAATAAAATTATCGGCATTTTAAGGTAAAGTTCAAGAAATTCAAAGATTAAGTTCTATCTGAATTTTTAATTTTCGACTTGAAATTCGTTAACTGCGTCCTTTGAAACCCTAAATTTCATTTTTTTTGGTGAGAACCCAATAATGTTTGATGAGATTGAGTTTAAAATTTAGCTAAAATATTCAAAAAATTATCAATTTAATTATTATATTCAAAATATAAATGAAATTATATGTTTTTGACACTTTATTTATATAAAATAGAGCTAAATTTCAAAAATTAAAACCATAGATTTGTTCAGAATTTTTTTTAGTTTATTTAAAATAAAAAAGTGGCATCTTAAGTTATCCCTGGGACTAGATACGATTCAAGTGAAAAAAAGTATTTTTTCGGCATTTTTTCAATAATAAAAATCGTCACCCCCATTTCTTTAATAAAACTTTATACCAGAGTGTAGAAAATTTTATGCTCTTTCAGAATATATATAATTTTAAAAAAAATTTTATCATTGAATCTGAAAGATCTACAACTTTTTAAAAGTTTAGTTATTTTTAGACCCCTTGGTAAAGAATTTTTTTTGAACCTCACCAAAAAAAATGAAATTTCAAAGGACGTAGTTTACGAATTTTAAGTCGAAAATTAAAAATTCCGAAAACATTTTAGTTTAGAATTTCTTGAACTGTAAAATTGAAAAAAATCAAGCTAATATTTTGCAACTTGGTGATAAAAAATTATCTGTAAATAAAAAATTTTATCGCGAATATTTTATAAATTTTTAAATAAAAAAATATAAAAATACCAAAAAAAATATTGAATCATTTAATCAATATGACAATGTGCATTCCATAATTTTTGAGTAAAAATATAAATCAGAATTCCAGTATTAAAATATTCGATAAAGAAAAATATCATTAGAAGTAAATAATTTTATTTAAATTATTTATTTAAAGCAAATATTGACTGAGTGTTTATTGAACTTATGTGACAAATTAATGTTATCTTTTGGAAACAAAACTACTCCATCATTTTTTTTATTCTAGTAATGGATGCGTTTTTATGTTTATAATTTTAGAACATTGTACTAGTATTATAAATATAACCTGAATCGATCTCTTGAACATTAAGCTATTAATTTATCTTGAGTAAAATAATCCAAATGGTTTTTCTCCTTTCACATTTTTGACATTGGCTCAATTAGGTTTGATCATAAAAATTAATACTAGAGATCAAATTTTTTTTGTTATATTTATTCCTAATTATCTAAATTTTACCTTACAAAAATTAATTTTATATAAAAAGCAGAAAATTTTTACGTAATTTTTTATTCAAATTTTTGATAACAATATATTCTTTGTTGTATACAATTTTTTTTAAATGATGAAAAAGTTCCACCATTTATACATTTTTGAAATGTTGTTTTATTTTAAAAACTTGAGATGGGTACATATTCGGATTGACCTATGAAAAAGCTCTTGCTAAGCTTATGGACTAGCGTCAACCGCATTGTATCATATTTTATCAAAAATACCCAGTGTATTTCTAGAAATCTTCTCCTTGATTCTGTCAAGAATTCTTCTTATGTTTTTCCGTTTGGAAAGTTGAAGAATTATATTCAAAAAATTTCATTCTTACACCAGATTTCTCTTTATCATTTCATGAGTCTTCGATTGATGAAATCAAAAAAACTTTTGATGAATTACCTTCTTCTAGCTTACCAGAAAAAATAAGTGTCTTTTTAAAAATTTAAAAAGTCTCCTTGATTTTTATCTCCCTTTGCTTCATTTAATTTTTAATGATTGTTTAAAATTGAAAAGTATACTTCAAAGACTTTCAAATAAATTAATAACAAATTTCTACGAAAATATGGCTTATATGCTTTTCAGCATAGAACTCATGATAGAATTAAATATTACATGAATTAAATATTAAATATTACAATTTTGGTCCCAAATATTTAATTTTCACAAACTTCCTTAATTATTATCCGAGTGTATTCGATGTGGCACGATTCACAGGACGCTCATTTAAAAAAAAAATTCAAAAAATTAACAACTTCCTATGCTATATATTAATATTTAACAGAAATTGAGTCTCTCTTATAATTAAAGGTTTATTATTTATTTGTTTATTTGTTTTCTGTACCGAGCTAGAGCTCCTTCAGAATAAAGTGTAAAAAAAAAAATAAAATAAAATAAAAATAGAGTTAATAAAAAAAGATAAAATAAAAATGAAGTAAACCAGCTTAAAAAAATAATGTAAAAAAAGTTTAAATGACATATATTGAAATAGGTTGTTACATGTGACAGAAGTTTACATAGTTGAAGTTTCATGAAAAAAAGAGAAAATAGTAAGGTAGCAATTACACAATGAAGTAGGGTATTCAATATATCTTGATCCGAAGCCTTGTTTGTATTCATCCACTAGTCTGACAACCAATGGAATAGAATGACTCAGTCCTGTCCCTCACTCAACATATCTCTCACTCAACTCAAAAAGCCGATTCGAGACTGTTAGTAATTTAAGTTTATTAAAAGCCTCATGATGCAACATGTTGGAGGGAGTATCATATTTTAACTTAAGGATAGATCTGACTGCTGTATTCTGAATTGCTTGTAGTTTTTTATATTATTTTCTGAAAATGAATTCAAGCAAGGAAAAGAATAGTCCAAAATTGATCCGACTAAAGTTTTATATAAATTTCCCTAGTGTGTTTTGAGTAAGACCCGATTTTTTATTTGACAATATCTTAATAATATTTAACCTTTTATTGCAGCGTATATTTAAATTTAACTTAGAATCAAATTTAATGCCAAGAAACTTGATTTCTTTTTGGCTCACTATTCTGTTTCCATAAATTTTTAAGTTTAAATTACCAGCCTCTTTTTTGTACTTAGAAAAGATAACAGAAGACGACTTTTCAACTAATATGGTTTAGTTTAAAGTTTAGTTAAGTTTTTTTATTTCAAAACTTGGAGTCTATCTTTAAAAAAAGGGTTCTGTCAGATTGCCCTTAAAATTTTGACCTTTGATAAAATTTTAAATTATTTCCGTGTTAATTTTTAGCGAAAAAATAAATCAAAATTAATCAATTAAGATGTATCTTCTATTGTGATTTTGCTATTTTTAATTAATGCTGTTTTGAATAAAATTATTTTGAACAAGTGTGAACAATTTTTTTTTTAATTTTGCTTTTTTGATACTGTCTATTTTAATAATTTTTTTTTGGATTGGTTCCCTCAAATTTGATTCTAAATTAAATTTTAATATACTTCTTGACGAAATTAAAGAACATTGCAATACAAGGCTAAATCTAATTAAGATACTGTCAAACAAAAAATGGGATTGTAATTAAAAAACGCTAGAAAACATATATAAATCTTTAGTCGGAACAATTCTTTCCTTGCTTGAATTCATTTTCAGAAAATAATATTAAAAAGCTAAAAGCAATTCCGAATACAAAAGTCAGATCTATCCTCAGATTAAAATATGATTCTCCCTCCAACATCATGCATCACGAGGCTTAGTAATTTAATATACAATAGTCTCGAGTCGACTTGTTGAGTTGAGTGAGAGATATGTTGGGACAGGACATCCCATTCCATTGATTGTCAGACTGGTGGAGGGATACAAAGCGGGTTTTCGAATCAAGATATGTCGAATACCCGAATCTATTATGTAATTGCTTCCTTACTATTTCTTCTTTTTTTCTTGAAGCCTCAAATATGAAAACACGTGTCGCTTATATTGTTTATTTTTTTTCAATACAGTCGTTCCTCCGTATAACGAGACCCCATAAAACGAGAAACCTTTTATAACGAACATTTTACCTGGAACCGATTACGAGCAATACAAAAAGATATAAAAATGATTTCGATAGAACGAGTTTCTATAGAACGAAAACTTGATAAAACGAGCTTATTTTGAAAGACCGCTTAATCATTTTCTTAAGAAAAAAAACTTCCTTTAACGAGCTTGAAACTTCACACTTGTGTATTAAGAAAAAAGATTAAAAAAAATAAAACAATTAATTTTCTTTTTATAATTGAATATAAATAACTGAAAATACTTGATTAAATAAATAAATAAATAAATAAATTGATTGTCTAATCTAATTGAAAAAAATGACAGATAAACTTGCTCAAAAAAAAGAAAGTGTATCTCGCTTGAGCCTTGGCCGGTTGGAATAGAGACTTAGTCCTTCCTTTCAGCCCAAGAAAATATATTTTGAATAACAAAAATAGAAATTATAAAAAAAACATTGCGATCAAATAATAACTACCACTACACTTTCTAAAGAATACGGCGTAAATGCATCGGCAGTATCAACAATTCTCTCGTCGAAGGCAAAAATATTAGAACACTACGGCGATTCGGTGATTTAGAGAGCGAGGTAACGAAAACGATGATTTCAAGGAAATATCGACGTTTGAAAAAAATTTGAATTTTGAAAAATATTCTTATGTTTCAATCGACTCCAATTTACCAGCGAGGGGTTCTTTATCAGATATCGAAATTATCAACTCAATTTCAAATGCTGAGAACAAAGATGACAGTGATTCGGAAGTCGAAGATATTACAAAACCAAAAAACTCAGATTTTAGCTCAAGGGATGCAATCGAAAGAATTAGTTAATTTATTTATTAATATTAAATTAACCTCCTTTAAGGAGAAGTAAAAGTAAAATTTGTTTTTAGAAAAATATAAAAAATATTGCATAAAAAAAATAAAATAATAGATAAAAATAATAAAAAATTCATTTCAGTTCAGAAAAAAAAGATTAGGAGAGAAATTATTGCGTTTGACCTGGATTTTAATCATATTTTAATATCTCCTTCAGAAGTTGTCTATAATGTTTGAGTCTTAAATTGTTTAGACACAGCCAGATATTAATTAATGATTTAAAAGATTTTTTTCTAAATAAAAAAGAAGATTTTTCCAACTTTGTTGACTTTTTGTTTAATATTGAAAATATTGTACTAGAAAAATGTAAAACCAAACAATCCAGTATTACAGATTTTGTAAAAAAGCTTAATTTTTAGTTTTATTTATCTTTTATTTTTTTAACTTTTTCAATAAAAATTTTAATAAAAAAAATAAAAATTGCCCATCCTTTTCAATGGGATTTCGATAAAACGAGTTTCGATATAACGAGCACAAAAATTTTCGCCCAGCTTGCTCGTTATACCGAGGAACGACTGTACATCTCTTTTTAATTTCAGTTTATTTTATCCTATTTAACTTTATTTTTTTTTATTCTGAAGGAGCTTAAGCTCGGTCAAGTAAACAAATAAATAAAAATAATAAATAGCTGTCTTAAATAGCATTATTAAAATAGCATTTATTTAATATTATAATACTGAGTAACCTAAAATTTTTTATTTCAACATATCTTTTTAAAATATTTTGGAAAAGAAACCAATTTTATATTTTTTTTTTACCAAAAACCTCATTTTTTTGCCGTAAGCATTTAGGAACGATTTTTCTAAAAGTTACCTATTTTAATGTAAGCTTAGGTAATTTTTCGTAAAATTACATATCTTAACCGACTAATGTTGACGTAAGATTAAATAAGCTTGCCAAAAATAATGTAAAATTATGTAATTTAGCCAATTCTGAACCTTCTATAAAAGCACTATATAAAAATACTTATTAATTTTTTGATTTTTCAATGTATATTAATATATGAAATCAATATCAAAAATTTGTTCGAATTGGTTAAAAATTACTGTTGCAGGGTAACTGGTCATTTATTCTAAATATAAGAGAAGCTGTGAAGTTTATAATTGTCTATTATAAAAAACGATGAAAGTCTTTTTCAAAATACTTGCAAATCAGCCACAAACACGGCTGAGAAGTTTGGATCAAAATATAATTATTAAATTGAAAACTAGTAACTTATTTAAATTATTAGCAATTGTTTTATAAATAAATGCTTAACATTTTTTATCACAATTTGTTAAATGAAACATAAGCAAAAAAAATATTTTTATTTAGAAGGAAAGATCGAATATTGATAGAAACAAGTACTAAATGTTAAGTTTTTTTGATTTTTGCGCTGAAAATTTTTAAAATTATTAATTTATTTTTTAATTTTTGAAATATTGTGCTTGGTTTAAATAATTTTTGCTCCAGAACAGAGTTGTTTTTAAGTCACAAGTCCTAACTCAAGTCAAGTCAATGACTTAAAATTTTTTTATTTTTTCAAGTCATAACTCTGACTTATATTTTTGTGGCTTATAGACAAGTCTGATTTGAACAAGAGATATTTGGGCTTTGGGGGCTCTCGTCAAAAAGTTCAGTAGTACTGCTAAGTGCGAAACTTGCCTCAAAATTTTAATTATTTAATTAAATTTACCTTATTTTGCTGAAAAATTGGCTTTTATTCTTAGACTTTAAAAAAATAAATAAATTTTTAAGTCATTGACTTGACTTAAATTTTTGTGACTTAGACTTAAAACTGTGACTTAAAAACAAGTCTGCTCCAAACTTCACGGCTACCTACAAATCACATATTTTTCTTTCAACTTTTCTTTAAAAAAATTTTAAAATATCTCCAAGCCACCAATTAAAAAAATAATAAAATATAAATAATAACTAGGCAACAAAAGTGTAATGTTAGCTACGAACTAACTAATTCTTGATGTCAACTTATTCAATATTTTTTCTCTATTTTAAGAGGTTTCATTGGTTAAAATTAAATAATCTCCTATGGATATTTATATATATATATTTATATTATAAATTTATTTGTAGAAGTAGTACTAGTAGTAGTTGGATGACTGCGAGTTGCCGGATGACTCAAGCAAGTGAACCTGACTCCTACATTCGTGCTACCCTGTTGTGGAAAGCGTTATGTCTGATTAGACAGTCCTTCGCTAGTTCTTGTCTGATGTGCCCTCGCTGCCCGCTTCTAGGCGGTCCAACTTGTAGAAGGAGTGCCATTCGACAGTGTCCAGTCCTTTCTGAATTTTGAACATTTCTATCAAATCACCCCTGGCTCTCCTCTCCTCCAGCCGTCAACTCCAGTTTAAGGCACTTGTCTTCGTATTTCATGTCGCGGAGTTGAGTTGGGAATAAATAAAAATAGTTTCTTTGTCATGAACTCATTTCCTGAATTGAGAAAAAATTGTAAACATTTTTCAAATTTTGTTTGGTAAAAATCTTTAATTGATTATTTTAAAATACAAACCAAAGCACTTAGATATAATTTGCAATAAATTCAAATGTCAAACATGCAATCTTTAAAGAAAATATTCATTTAGTATCTAAAAATTTTATGCTAGATAGATTTAAACAAAAAAATCAATTTTTATGCTTTTTGGTGAATATTTTTGAATGGAACATCATTAAATTACAATTTGTAGTCCATTTTAACCCTAATTATATTATCCATCAAAAAAATTATTAAGCATTTAACAGTTAACTTTTCTTTCCGGAGAAATTTTTTCAGTTTCAAGCGAAGGATTTCTCTGTGTGCTCCATTTGTCCGAAAAATAAACATTTTGTCTGTAAATTATATTTTTTATAAACTAAAAGATTTGATCGTTGATGCACAAAATTTTGTTGAATCTAGCGAAATTCGATTATTTCTTTTTCAAGGAAAGATTTATTTATTTATTTATTTCATACACTGAAAAGAAATTTATATTTATTTAAAAAAATTCGCTGCTTAAAAATAAATCAAATTCAAAAAATCTTATTCTTTTTTTTTGAAGATAAAAATAAGTTTTCTAAATTCTTACATCATTTAATTTTTTTTAAGGAAGTTTGTTTTGTTTTTAAAGAAGTAGTTAGTTTTTTTGCTTGTTTTTAAGTTTGTTATAGATTAACCCTGAGATTGGATAAAATAAAAGCATTTAGTTTAAAATCAGTCAAATTTGATGAAAATGGGTGAAAATCAAAATCAATCGAGTTGTAATGAGCAAGTAATTAAAACTTTATTTAACGTTTACTATTGCAAAGAAGTAATGCCCGAAAATTATTAAACCGCATTAAAAAATGAATTCACAGACTTAATATCACATATTTTTATCTGTTTAAAATTCAACTTTTAGTATTAGCTTAAAGGAATTTCGATCATCAGGATAAATTGCATAAAATCTAATTTTTCGGTTTTAGTGCAAGAACTTCTTTGAAAGGGTATTTTAGTTAAAAAAAATTATCAAAAGCGACGAAATCAAATGAATGGTCATTACATTATCAAAAATTAGTTTTTTTACATTGCATTATGAAAAAGCTTTAAAATATTATTTAAAAAATTTAATGCAGAAGGATATTTTAATTAATGTTAAAAAATTTTTGGTCCGTTCGAAAGGCCTAAATATCCGTTTAAATCTTCTAGCTTGAACATTATTGTTTTTTAATGAAGTGTTAAAAATAAAAATTATTCTATAAATAAAATAAAATTAAGTACAATTCAAATAGCTAAAATACGGATCAAATTTTTTTGGTATCAATTTGTTTTATTGTTGTTTTTATTGATAAAAAGTATCTGATTTTATCTTTATAAGACCAAATTGTTTTGATTAGCTATAAAATTTAATTGACAGTTGTTGTCAAAAAAAGTAAAATTCACTAGTTATAAAATGAAAGAATACTTTTTTTTGAATTTTATTTTGTTTTTTTTTTTAATTTGAAGGAGTTTTAGCTCGTCACAGATAAACAAATTGTTAACGTGTGAATAAAAACCTAGTTTATATCCTAGTTTGCCTAAGTAATCCTTAATTAAGTATCCAAGTTTTGTCTAATTGAATAAGTTGACACTGGTTACAATATAATTTATTGTATATAAATTCATTTGTTTTTTTGTTGTTAATAAAATATATATATATTGATATATCTTACTTTTACTTCAAGCCGGTATCTATGCCTAGAAAAGGACAAAGATTATGTATTAGAGGACAGGATAATGGTCCGTCAACACAAATTAATAAATAATCCATATTTTTCTTATTGATTCAAAATATTGAAATAATGACAAAATTATCATCATGTTTCGAATTAATAGAAAATATTGATGATTATTTATTACACGCTGAAGAAATCGAAATAAAAATAATAAACAATAGAATGCTCTTTTCGAGACTAGAATACCGCAAAGTATCAGTATTTTTTTTAATTTTTAATTAAACATAATAGTTTAAAATATATCAAAAACTAAATTTTCTAAAGTCAGATACTAATAAAAAACTATTAACAAATAAAAAAAATATTTGATACCTAGAAAAATAGGTTTTAAAAGGTGACATTGTGAATTTTCAAACCTTCCAAAAATTACAACAATAAAATTCTTTTTCACTAATTTAAATTAAAAAAAAATGAGCTTTTTAAACTTTAATGATGAAACAACATGAAACAAAATATGTTTCAGTAAATTCAACAAAAAAATTAATTTAAGAAATTAAAGAAAATTAAGTTTTGCAAAAAATTTAATTTTCAATTCAAAATTAACATAAAATTTGATTTAAAATAGGAGGTTTTCTATTTTTAAATTTCATTTTAATTTAAAATTTTTTATGATTTTATTTAATGATAACTAATTTTGTTTTGAAAACTTAGTATTTTTTTCTCAAATTTTAGTAACTAAATTGAAAATAGCACAAAACAATTTTTGAAAATTTTCGATATGAAACACTTATTTTAATACTTTGTTCATTTTTTGAAAGACAAAGGAATGAATTTGTAAACTTCTAAAATTTTTCATCATTTGGAAGTTCGGCCATCAAATTTTTATATTTTCAGCCCAAAATTATAACATTTAATACATTGACTTTTGGTTATTCAAAATTTTATAGCAAATTTAAGATTAATTTCTTTTTTCAAAATTAACTTTTCGAAATTTTAAAAAATTTTAAAACCTCATCTTCCAAGAATTTTTAGTTGAATTAATTTAAAAAATTTTATTGACTTATTGGTTAATTAATTTAGTACAAAAATTTAAACTTACGTGCGGAAAGTTAAACTTTGGAACTCTTTTTTTTTCTCAAATCAAATTTTTTGTTTTGAAAAATACTTTTATAAATGATATTTTGAATTTAGGCTGAAAACAATATTCTTAAAAATAATAACTCTCCAAAAAAATTGAAGCTAAAAAAATTCAAACTTCATCTTCGCCAAATTAAGTTTTTTTTAACTAAAACAAAATTTAGTAAATTATTTGATTTTAAATCGATTTTTTTAATTTAATTTTTACCTTATCTAATAAATTTAAGTTGAATTAATCACAAGAGTTGGCAAGATATTTTATAAATTTTTTTTCCATCGGAAGCCATTAATTTAAACTTTTATTTTAATCAATTTGTTTGCCTAGTCTTTTCGAGCAAAATCTTACCCGAATTTTTTCGAGTTTTATTTCATTTTTTATAAAACAAAGAATTTTAATTAAGAGATTGTCATTCGAAGAGATTGCATCTGACACTCACATTTATAATTTAAAATACCTATCCAAAAAATTCAACACCAAAACATGCATGAATGAATAATCGAATTCTGCGAAGACAGAAAATAAATTTGAGAAAATTTGAAAAATTTCACTTAAAAATAAAAAATATTTAATTAAAAATTTAATATGCGATCTTTAAAAGTTGGGAACGAATGATATTTTTTAGTTTGTAAAAGCTTAAAGATCTAATTTATTTCTACTAATTAAGATGTGATTGTTTAATTTTTCATCAAAGAAAATAAATCATGATATTTTCTTAGCGCTTTTTTGCCTTCATGACAAAACCATACATTTAAATTAAATAAAAATATGTTTTTTTTAATTCAGCTATTAAAATGTTAAACTAGAACTATTTGAAAAAATATTATCTTATCTTTGAAATCGATAAAGAATCAACGATATAGCTGTAAGCGATCACGTTTCATTCTAACAAGCTTAAAAAAAGGTAAGTTTTATTTTTTTAACCCAAGTCCATAAAATAAAATGGTTTCTGTACACTCGTAACTTTGGGAAATGAGGCAAAAATTTATTTTTTTTAAAGCTTGATTTTTAATTATGTCAAAATGAATTATGGCAAAATTTGACTAAAATCCATTTTATGCAAATGATTAGATAAGAGAATATATTCCTTTAGGATATTGGCATTAGAGAATTTTTGGAAGCCAATTAGACACATTTTTAATATAAGTTGATAATCTGATTAGTTTTAAAAGTCAATAATTATTAATCACTATTGCATGATAGCTTGGATTGCACTAATTTGAAGCAACGAGCAATGATGCCTGGATGTGCACTTTCAAATCTAATTACCTAATCGGAATTAATAAAAATTAATTAAAAATAAAATCATTTATTTAAAAATTCTTAATTATTTTAGTTTATCTGTGAGATACTTGGTTGTTTAAAGCTAAAATGAGCAACAACTTTTGAGCATAATTTAATTTATTCAATTTACCTTTTTTTTATGTAGTTAAAAATTAAAAATTTTACATTTTTCATAAATTTAAGTGTTCATTCTAGTTTACGAATAGAAAATAAAAAAAATACTCGTCACAATCCCGTCAATAGCGTCAACAAGATGACAAAAAAAAATTAATTTTCTAAAATCTATTAAATTTCATATCATATTAGGTCTTAAGTACTTATTGATCAAATTTAAGATAAGCCAATATGATAATAAAGCAAAAAATAAAAAAATAAAAATTTTATGTTTTATTTCAGAATTATGTTTAATTTACTTAACTTAAATTGAAAACAATCAAAACCAGTCGAGCTAAAATCAATAGTATGTTTATTTTTTTTGTTTAGATTTTTGTTAATATGCCAGAGTGTACTCTTGTTGTCTAGTGGTTCATGATACCAACATGAGCTCGTCAAAAGACCCCTCTTTTTTAAACAAATTTTTGCAGCGTTTTTCGGGTGCGCCCAAAAAAACTGCGTCCATCACTGAAAAAGGCTCCAAATTAAGCAAAGACGAGTCCGAGTCGGTCATTCCCGACATCACCTGTAATACTGTAGTAGCTAATTCATTCAACCAAAGCGAGTCGTTGTACAGAGACCCCGTTTTAGACAATCCTGGCTTGTTCATCGAGCCCATTCATTCCACAAGCTCTTTTCCCCTCAGAACAAATCAAAACCTAAGTAATTGTTTTACTTTAGTTCTAGTTCTTTTTTGGTAATTATTGAGCCAAGGCACTATCAGAGAAGAGGACCAGCTGAGCAACAGAATGGCCATTGACTTGAAATCAAGTGGTGTGAGCGGCAATCGCTTGTCAAACAGTGAAATCAATTTCAAAGATGTGCTGCACTCGCTGCACATTACCAACTATTTGACGCCAACTTACTGTGATTTTTGTTCAAAACTTTTGGTCGGCTTGATCAAACAAGGTCTTAAATGTGAAAGTATGCTGAAAAATTAATGAAAATTAAAAATTAAAATTTTTTTTATTTTTTTAAATTTTAGTATGTGGTATGAATTTTCACAAAAGATGCATACCAGATATGCCCAAAATATGCAATAAGCAATTGAATAATATGTTTGTGAAGCAAAGTGCCCAATCTAATTCTTCATTTAGCTCGGACCCTTTGAAAGAAATGGTCTCAAAAAATTTTTTTCTGAATAAAACATTTTTTATTTTTATTAATTAATTTGAATTTAAATTTTTTTTTCAGAATATGCACATAGAGCTGGACCATTCGCTGATAGAGAGACAAGCGTTTACTTCAAGCCGCTTTGCGTCCTTGTGTGACGTGTGTCAAATGGAAATTTCCAATGTCAAGTCCTATTATGAGTGCAAAGACTGTCATGTGTTTATACACACCAAGTGTCGCCACAAAGCGAAAAAAAATTGCCGACCAATTCGCAAAGATGACGAGGACATGGATGGCATATCAGTGTGCGATTCCACGGATGGAATGGAAGACAATGAGGTTATTGAGTCAGATCCAGAAGATTATGGCGAATCTGCCAAGAAAGAGTGCGATACCAAGAAAGCTCACGATAGTAAAAAATTCATCGGACTAATAAGGCTATCACAGCGAGTCAAAAAGACCAACGAATGCTTTTGGTCTGGTCACATATACTACTACACAAGTAAAAATACCGAGGTAAATTGCGGTAGAAAAAATAAAAAAATAATTTTTTTTTTAAAATAAAATTAAAGCCTTTGATTCATTACTGGCAATTGGACACAAAGTCAATTAAAATCTACAACTCCTACCGATTAGAGAAGGTACTGAAAGAAATTCCACTTGAGACAATCAAAAATGCCAAGCTAAATGGTCTTAACAACAAGGACGAAAATTGTATCAACGACCAAAAGTGCTTGTATGTGCTGGTGGCTAGTGATGAACAGTACTATTGCGGCATGGGCAATTCGGACCCGAACTCGACCATCAATGTTCCGGCAAGGAACTTTTTCAACATATTTAAAATGGTCTATTTGCCATACATGGGTCACCAAGGAAAGCGTCCCTCTATTAAAATATCAGCGCCAAAGTATGAAGAAAAAAGTGTGAATGAAGAGTTTACTATCAATCCGCTTGATTTACTCGGATCGGGACAATTTGGTCAGGTGTATGGCGGCAAGTGCAAAGCTTCCGGAAAAACAGTCGCAATAAAAGTAATTGACAAGACTCGTTTTAAAGACATTCAAGTGGGAAGTAGCATTTTTCAAAATGAGATCACTATTTTGTACAATTTGGAACATCCCGGAATCATTAAGCTCTATGCTTTGTTCGATGAAGTCGAACGGTTGTACATTGTCACCGAAAAATTGGCAACCGACATGCTTGAAATGATTCTCAATCGAAATCCGTCTAGGCTGAGTGAAAGAATTGCCAAGTTTATCATTTACCAAGTAAATTATTTATTTTACTAGAGTTTATTTGAATTTTAAAAAATTTTGGGCTTATCGAAACTTTTAGTTTAAATTTTAACTTATTTTTAAATAATACAAATTAATTTTTTTTAATCTCAAAAAATAATTTATTCTTAGTCAAAATTCAAAAATTTTTCTTTGCATCATAAAAAATTTTATTTCTGCTAATAAAATTGGAAAAAATATTTGATAATATATGACTTAAAATATAATTTAATTAAAATAAAAAAAAGAAATATTTTTTTTAATTAACGCAGTCCAAAATTTTGTTTTAAAGATCAATTAAAACTTTAAGATTTCAATAATTTGTTTGCTTTAAGATCGATTTTTTTTTAATTTTAATTGAGAAATTAACTGTATTTACAATTCAAAACTAAAATTTCAAATCAATTTGATTAAATTTAAAATCAAATTGTTAATTTTTATAAATGATATATCAAGATACAGTTTTCGAACATTTTAAAATTTAAAATTAAATTTTTTTAGGCATATTGTTAACATAATATTTAACAGTGTTGTTTAACATGAGATCATCTTTTATTCACAAATAAAAATATTTAATATTTACTTTCTCAAATCTCTTTAGAAATATCTAAAAAAATTAAAAATTATGTCTAAAAATACTGAAAAAATATATTTTAAATATTTTCTTTTTTTTAAATAAAATTTTAAGGCATAATATTTTCGATTAAAATAAATGGTGCATTTTTTTAAAATTGAATTTAAACTAATGGATAAAAATGTTTTTCCTAATTAAAATGCTTTTTCATCTAAAATATTCTATTAAATCAAACTAATTTAAAATTGATTAATGTCAAAAAAAAGAAAAAAATTAGACTTTATCTCAATTTAAGATTCTAATTGCGTTGAACTATCTGCATGAGAAAAAGATTGCCCATTGTGACCTAAAGCCTGAAAATATTCTCTTGGTGGAGAATATTGACTATCCTCAGGTGAAAATGTGCGACTTTGGCTACGCAAAAATAATCGGTGAAAATTCGTTTAGACGAAGCATGGTCGGTACCCCGGCCTATTCCCGTAACCAGATAAATTTTTTTTTTTTAATTTTAATTTTTTTGTATACAGCGCCTGAACTTAAGCTAAAACGATTATACAATAACTCCATAGACATGTGGAGTATGGGTGTAATTGTGTACGTTTCGTTAAGCGGGACTTTCCCATTCGAAGAAGACCGTGACATAAATGAACAGATAAGGAATTCGAATTTCATGTTTCCGGAAAATCCGTGGAGACTTGTCGATCCTAGAGCAATAGATTTAATTAACAAGTTTTTGCAGGTAAAGATTGAACGCCGAATGTCAGTTAAAAGTGCGCTTCAGCATGTATGGTTTGATGAAGTAATTTTTTAATTAATTAAAATTAAATGGAATAATTATTTTTTTTTATTTTTTAGGATTTTCAATTATATTTGGATTTATTTCAATTGGAAAAACGTTTAGGAGTTAAATGGTTGACAACAAAAGCTCAAGAAGAAAAATGGAGCCAGTCGATAAAACTTTAAAATCATTCTTTCATTCTTTACATATTATCTTTTTGACTCTTTTCTTCCCTTTTTTTTTTAAATATTTATTGTTTTTAAAATAAAAATTTTTAAGTTTGTAGTATTTTCTTGCTTGGCTTCTAAATTAGATTATTTAAATAAAACAAATTTTCAATTACTACTTAAAAGTAAAAAGTTATTTTTAACCAAAATATTCATTTGAGTTAAAATTAGAAATTTAATTCTTAAACAAAGATTTTAGGTTTATTTTTTCTAAATTGAGTCTATTAATATCTTGAAGTTTTATTATTAGTTTGTCAAAAGTTTCTTAATGCTTAATAGGAATCTAATTTGTTCGCTTGAAAGTATTGAGGATTAAAAAACTGTGAGAATGTTTCTTTGCATGATATTTTGGGAAAAAATAAATACACAATCCTTAGGGTAAATAGGAACTTTATATTCTGATTTCTAATTAAGTGCACAAATGAGATTAAAAATCAAAAATAATTTTACACTCAAATGAATTCTTTAATAATAAATCCACTAACAAAATTCGCTTTTTAAATTAATTAATATTTAAAAATAAAATTTTTTGAAACTTGTACATTTTAATGATCCTTGTTGTTGAAACTTTATCAAATTAAAAAAATAATAATATTATAATTAGTCTCAATAAAAAAGTTGTTTTTGAAAAAATTTTAGTACAAAAATATCCAAAAAACACTAATTAGAGCATATATTGAACTAATTTAAATTTGTGATAGTAATAGTAGTAGTAGAAGTAATAGTTAGATGACTCCAGCAAGAGAACCTGAGTCCTATGAGCAGCCTGTTCTCTAGTCGTCAATCATCTTCTTGAAAGAATTGTCACTTGGTGCGTCAATGACTGAATCGGGTATCTTGTTCCACATTCGTGCTACCCTGTTGTGGAAAGCGTTACGTCTGATTAGACAGTCCTTCACTAGCTCTTGCCTGATGTGCCCTCGGTGCCCGCTATAGCCCTTCCTGAATTTTGAACATTTCTATCAAATCACCCCTGGCTCTCCTCTCCTTCAGGGTTGTCAACTCCAGTGTTAGGCACCTGTCTTCATATTTCATATCGCGGAGTTGAGTTGGGACTTTGGTAGCACGGCGCTGAACTTTTTCCAGTGTGTTGATCTCGCCGAGAAGGTGTAGTCTCCATGGTTGGATTACATACTCGAGATGCGGTCTGACGTAAACCAGCGTCTTGCAAAGCACCCCGAGCATGGAGCTGGCTTTTGCCGCGAATTTATTCACCTGAATCTGTGCGCCCAAAGTTTCACTCACATGAAATCCCAAGTCTTTCTCCGTTTTAGTAACCTCAAGCTCGTGTGGTATACCGCTCGATCTATCTAGGATGTGGTTTTTATTCCCTGGATAATGCTTACCGACATGCATGACCTTACATTTGCCGAGTTTCAGCTTCATCAGCCATCTGTCGCAAAATTGAAATTAATGATCTTATGGGGTTGTGAAGTTCGTTTCAATTCGATCTTTTCAATTCAGAAAAACTTGAATAACTTTTTTACTAAAATAGATAAATTAGTTCTGTAAAATGCCTGATGTTTAAGCAACTTTGCTTAATCCGAAAATATATCTCTGCAAAAACTCTGCACAGTTTATTGGACTACTTTTAATGGCGTGCAGAATGCAGAAAATTGCAGAGTATTTTGCAGACTTATTTTACTGCATTAAGCAAATTAACTCAGCATTTTAAAGAACTAAATTATCTATTTTAGTAAAAAAGTTATCAAAATTTTTCTGAATTGAAAAGATCGAATTGAAACGAACTTCACAACCCCTGATCTTATGCTTCACGGAAAAAAATTCACCATTTTATTTTCTTGTATATTTGCCTATTTAATTAAAATAAAATTAATATGATTTCAAAAATTTACATAATTTTTATCAAGATTTTTTAAAAATAGTAAAAGATACATGAGATTTATTTTTAATTTTTAAAATGACCACAAATCATGCTGATTTTGGTATTTTTTCAGTATTGGTTATCACATTTGTCTAATACAAATGAGATCCAAGTTGGATCCTTAGTGCAATCATTTAAAAAAATTAAAAAGATAGCTTTAAAATTTTTATTTAAAATAAATTTACAACCGCCTAAGTTGGTTGATAACAAATTTTAATCACAATAGAGACAATAATTAAGTTTATTAAGAAAAACATTCTCAAAATTCTTGGTCAAACCGTTTTCAATTTCGACATAATTCCATTTGGAATTACACATGGAACATTTTTTGTATCTAAAATTATTCAAAGGCATAAGTGACTTTTCACATCTATTCATATTGTGGCCCGAAATACATTTTATTTTGTTTAAATTCAAATTTCCGTCAATGGAAAACTTTTTTCCGCATAAATCACACAATTTCAAAGAATTCCTGTCATTAAAATTTTCCCTAATTCTTTTGGCCCACTCTTCCAAATCTTTGACATCTGAACCAAATTCATTTTTTTGAAAAAAATTCTTCCTTATACAAAAATCACCCATTTGAACAATCAAAGCCTTTTCATACACTTCCAAGCAATCAAAGTCTTTTCCATAGGCCTGTCTGATAAAATCTACACAATAATACCTGAAAATTAAAAGACTGGCCTCTCTGAAGACAAGCTCGTAGAACGATACTGATTTAACCATTGAATTTTCGGCTTCTTTTCTAATACTGAGCCTGGACTCTGCGTCCAATTCATCCTCGTCGCGGTAATCGCTTTCCTCGCTAGATTCCTCCACATCTGCGCCAATTTTTGCATTATACGAATCAAAATTTGCCACTACCTCGAAATAGTTGCGCAACAAATAGGCCAGTATTCTTATCCTCTTCAAATAAATGAGTCTTTCTTTTCTATCGATCATTTTTGTTCTGTAATTTTTAAAATTTTCATAAATCACATCAAAATTTTCCTTCATAAAAACTTTATTATTAAAATACAAATCATTTTTAAGCAACCAAATAAAATCATTTATTCCACTTATGTCAGCACTTGAATTCAAAGTGAAAAAAAAATTAAAGTTTTTTTTTTTACTCAAATTTTTCATTCTATAGACATTGATTTCAAAATTGGCCGGACGTTTTTGGATCAAACTCGACTTTCCAAAGTCGTTTATTTGATAAAGAACAAGTTGATTTTTGGACAAAAAAATTTGTTTGCTTGTTTTAAATATGTCTTGGTTGGCAAGACCCACAGGACCAAAATTTAAATTTATACTTGTGTTTAGCACCGAGTTTGTGGCTGATAATTTTGAGTCAGTGACACTTAGTTGCACCAAATCGATTAAACCATTCTCAAAAATTAACAAAAAAAGCATATTTTTAATTAATTTTACATCAATTAATTTTAACAGACCCTTAGTTAGATAATTTTTAACTGGCTGTTCATTGTAGGCCGAATATTTTTCCTCATCTATTTTATAAATACACTCTGATTTTACTTCCAAGTTATGGTCAATAAAAAAAAAGCCAACTTCATATTCAGTTTGAGCTATTAGAACAAAATTTTGTTCGTCAATGTGATCAAAATTAAGTTTTTTGACAATGCCAATTAAATGCGTGTCCACGGTTTCAAATTTGTTGTCAGACATTTTTTTTGCCACCACCCTACCATCAGACAAGGCTACTGCCAAAACCCCGTTATGTCCCAGCTTAACATCACTGATCCCAGCCAAACACTTGCCATCCATGCTGGTATCTACCATTTCATCACACTCATCACCACTCAACTCGTCTGACAAATCAATTAATTTAAACAGTTCTACATTTAAATTTGGATAGATATAAAAAATGGCTATTTGGTTAGATTTGAAGCCGATAAGTAGAATTTCGTATTGGAGACCATTTTTAGTGTAGACCTGTGGACCCCATGCCACTGCCTTGGGAATAATTTCTGCTAAGCAAGCCATAAAATCTTCAATAGTGTTAAATGTGTGCTTTGATTTAGGACCACTTTTGTAGTTGGTAATAAAAAAATCAGTCAAGTCGAGTAATCTTGAATTTGATTTAAAATCAAAAATTTTTATAGAATCAGAATTTTTTTGCTCTTTGAAAGTATTAGTTGTGCTGGTAAATTGTGTACAGTCAAATATAATCATTTGGTTATACTCGGTCAGAGTGAAGAGAAGATTTATTTTGGGGTTTAAATTCCACTTACAGAATTTGAAGGCGTTCTGGAGATCATTTTCTTGGGCCGCACCGGAACTGTATGGGTTAAGAAAGCTTAAAAATTGGTAGAAATCGAGATCTAAAAGTCGGCTTTGGTCCAACAAAGCTTTGTGTATTGAGAATTCTTCTGAATTTTGCTCTCTTAGAGTGGCAGCACTGGGCTCTAGTAGATTGTTGCCAAGTAGTTCTGTTTCGCTGGCATTGGATCTTTTCGACATAAACTGAAGCTGTTTTTGGAATGATTTATGCTTAAAGTTTCTGTATTCGCTCAGGTCTTGGAATTTTTTGAAAATATTCAAAAACTTGTCTGACTTTGGCACTGAGCGGATTACGTTTATGGAAAGAGTTTCGTTTTTGGACTCCTTAAGGTCCTGAATCCATTCTTCTATTTGAATTTGCTGTTTGTTTTTGTCATTTTGAAGTTTTTGATTGAGAAAAAATTTGAACGGCGAAGAGTTATTCAATTGTGAGGGCCATTCGAAATTTTGGTTTAGTAAAAGGACACATTTGTCAGTGCAAATGGCCAAGCGATTCGAATGTGACATGTCGATCGAGTTTGGTTCACGCACTTGGCCATAGTTTGTGTACTTTAAATTGTTCAAAAGCTCTATATCTAACTGTTTAAATTCAATATCCAAGTCCATTTTAATGAAAATTAAATTTTTAATTTAAATCATTTTTTCACTAATTTTTCCTCGGATTGCAAAATTTTGTTAAAATTAACATAGATTTCTAAATAATTTGATGAATTTAAATTTTTTTTATTTCTTTATTTTTAAATTCAAAAGCTTTAAAGGAAAAATTAGAGGTAATTGTTCTTAGTGTTAATTATAAAGAGGTTGTGTTAGTTTAATGGAACCGAATAGATCGATTAACAAAATAATGTTGTAAGTGAGCGACAAAATAGAAAGAGAAAAAGTTTAAAGGGTTTCAACCGTCTTGTAGAAAAGTTTGTAAATAAAGATTTTATTGTAAATAGCGTTTTATAGTCACTGTTGCTGAGCCTTGCTCCAAGCGTTGGTGAGACTAGTACTTTTTTGAATATTGTAGATATAATAATTATATGTAGTAGTAGTAGTAGTAGCAGTTTCGACTGTAGCAGGCTAGCCAGCGAGTGTGCTGACAAGGTACACTAAGACAACTGATGTGATTGATTGCTGCTCATCCAGCAATCAATGCCTGCTTTAAAGCTGTTAACATTGGGGGCTTCAGATTTGTATTGAAAATAACTCCAAGATCGGCATTGTGAAATTTCATACAAAATTTTCAATACAAAAATAAAAAAATTTTATAACTTTTGTTCTAAATGTCAAAAAATGTGAAACAACAGTTGTTTCACTTTGTTTCATTTACAGAACAAGCTTTTGACATTTAGAACAAAAGTTATAAAATTTTTTTATTTTTGTATTGAAAATTTTGTATGAAATTTCACAATGCCGATCTTGGAGTTATTTTCAATACAAATCTGAAGCCCCCAATGTTAACAGCTTATTTTTTCTTCTTTTGATAAGTTTTCTGCAGAACTTCTTTGTATCAAAATAAGCTTGAAAAATTCACAATTTTTTATATTTAGTCTCTACAATCCACCAAATATTCAACTTCCTTTCGAACTTTTCCTAGATATCTCAAGGAAATGTGGAAAATTTATAATGGGGGGTGATCTGAATTCGAAAACTAAAAGCTTAGGTTGTTCTAGTGAAAATGAGAATGGCATTATATTGGAGAAAATTATTAACAAGCTTAACCTCTCAGTAGTAAATGATAAAACACCAACATATAATAAATTTAAGACAGAATATTATGAAGTTCTAGACATTTTTTTAATACCATCCTCACTAACAGATAGAGTTGTTGACTTTAAAGTTCTGATTGATGATGATATGTTGAGTGATCATTTTCCTATTCAAGCACATATTTCAGTTGAGCATGCTATAACAGTTAATTGTCCAAATTTTAATTTTAATTTTAAAAAGGCAAATTGGGGACTCTTTCAAGATTTACTTAAGTCTTCTAGTCAGCATAATAGTTATACGGAAAATATTGATGAGCTAAATGAACAAATCTCTAAAAAGATTATTCGTGCTGCTCAAAAAAGTATACCCCTCCACTCTCAAAAGTTTTTTAAATCTAGTTTACCAAAAAATATTGTAACATTAATTAAAGAAAGAAGAAAAGTAAGAAGATCTTTCCAAAAATCTAGATGTCCTTCTCTTAAGGTAACTTTTAATAAGCTTACATCCGAGCTCCGTCTCAGTCTAAAAGAATTTTGGAACAAAAACTGGCTCGATTTCATTAACAAAACAGGAAAAAATCCGTTGTCAAGTAGGCCTTTTTGGAGGAAAATAAATAAGTTCAGATCAAACAAATCTTCAAGACAAATTCCATCACTTTTTAAAGATGGTAAAGAAATTAATACGGATAAAGATAAAGGAAAAATATTTGGTGATCTATTAGCCACTACTTTTAGTCCTCACATCGATTTTGTAGAATCGGAGGAAAAGTGTGAAGTATCACAGGAAATAAAAGATTTCTTAAATAAGGTACAAAATAATTTTAACGAGCCCATTACTCTCTTAGAAATTACAAATGCCTTAAAAAAACTCAAAGAACTATCGGGGTCTGGTCTAGATCGGATCCACAACCTAATGCTAAAAAATTTACCTATAGAGACTTTATTTGAAATAAGTCAACTATTTAACATGAGTTTGGAACTAAGCCAAGTCCCAAAGTCCTGGAAAGTAGCAAGTATAACCATGATCCCTAAGAAATCTTCTCATAGTGAAGACCCTAATAATTATCGTCCTATTAATATGACAAGTTGTCTTGGAAAATTACTTGAACGAATTATCAACACTAGAATATACAATTTTCTTGAGAACAATAAATTACTTATAAATGAGCAATCAGGATTTAGAAAACATAGGCGCACTGCAGATAATCTTTATTTTCTTATTCAAAAAGTAGTAGAGTCTTTTAATAGAAAGAAAAAAGTCTGTTGTCTATTTTGACATTTCTAAAGCTTTTGATAAAGTTTGGCACGAAGGACTAATTTACAAGCTAATTAGAACTAATCTACCCCCATATCTAATTTATTGGATAAGATCGTTTCTACATTTAAGATCTTTTAGAGTAAATGTAAATGGTCATTTAAGTGATCAATACTCTATAAAAGCAGGAGTTCCACAAGGGTCAGTAATAAGTCCACTACTTTTCAGTATTTTTATAAATGACATTCCAAAAAGAAATAAAACAAACTGTCGATACTCTCTTCTTTTTGGAGATGATTTGGCTACTTTTTTTTTCAAAAAGATAGGAAATCTTGAAAACATGATCAATAAGTACCTTAAAAGAGTTGAAAAATGGCTTTTCAAATGGAAAATGAAAATTTCTATTTAAAAGTCATGTTACATGATCTTTGAGAAAAAAATAGTTAAAATCAATCTTGACCTTAAAATTAATGGTAACAATTTAAATGATGAGGAAAAAGTCAAATTCTTAGGCATCACACTAGACTCAAAACTCACATTTAGTCCAATGGTAGATGATTTAAAAGAACGCTGTAATTCAAGGCTTAATATAATAAAATACCTCTCAAATAGGAAATGGGGTCTAAAACCAAAAACATTAGGTAATCTTTACAAAACTTTGATAGGATCAATCTTGGACTATTCTTTTCCTTGTTTAAATTCATTCTCAGAAACTAACATCAAAAAAATACAAGTAATCCAAAATTCAGCAGTTCGATCTATTTTGAAGCTGAAATATGATACCCCCTCCAATATAATGCACCAAGAGGCCTTCAAAAAACTTAAAATACTAACAGTTTCAAATCGGCTCTTTGAGTTGAGCGAGAGATATGTCAGGACAGGATTGAGTCATTCTGTTCCACTGGTCGTCAGACTGGTGGAAGAATATAAAGAAGGTTTCGAATCGAGATTCGTCGAATATCCTACTCCACTGTGTAATTGCTACCTTACTATTTCTTCTTTTTTTCCTGATCTCTAATATATTTAAATAAAAAAAAAAAAAAAAAAAAAAAAACTTTTACCCAGAAGAAAGTCTCCATCGCTGACCGTCTGCTCATCTTGACTCCTGGTTCGAATCGAATTGAGTTGGTCGAAAGCGGAAAAAAAAAAAAATAAAAAAACATTAAAATTACATAAAAAGTAAAGAAAAATGAATTTTTAATTATCGAAATTAAAAAAAAGAAAAATATTTATAATTAGATTTTCTCTTATATTGAAATTTTTTTTGTCTCTCATTTTCAACAAATCGTTTTTAAATTCCTTTTTTTATTTTAATTTATCTACTTTTTACATTATATTTTATTTTTTATTTTTTTTTTATTTTATATTCTGAAGGAGCATTAGCTCGATACAGATTAAACAAATAAAATAAAAAATAAAAATAGAACTTCAGAACGTTCAATTATCTTAATAAAGCTTTTAAAGACTAAATATTATATTTATTATTAACCGGTTACAATCAAGTATTTGAGTATAATAAAAAGCAAATTTCAAAATCGATGTCTTTTCAAAATTACTAATAAATTTTTTATTATTTTTTTAAGAAAAGTTAGAAAAAAAATAAATATTATGGTAAATAACAACTTTTTTAAATTTTTTTATCAAAAAAATACATTATTTGTATCATTACAATAGACTTCCATAATTCTATTCGATTTTTAATAGTAAAAACTAATACATTTTATATTTCCATAATATATATTTAAATCAACATTTATGCGAACTATTTTACTCCACTAAATAAATATCAATTGATAGAAATAATTGATTTTTTAATTTTATCAAATAAAATGTCAAGTAATCATTTTCAGATAAAAAAGAGCATCTCGCTTGAGATTAAAATTGAAATTAGAAAAAAATTCGATCAAAAGATCTGCTGCCAAAGAAATTCATTAATCCATTTTGTGTAAGTTCAAAGTTTTAATTGTAAAAGACTACTAATTATTTTGAGGTTTTGCCTCGGGTCTGCTACCTACTTCAGGTTTGGGAGTCAAATTTAAGGTGAATTAAGGAATTCAAGAATCGCTTGTTTTCGGGCCAAGTTTATTCAACAAAATGTGCGTATTAAATTTTAGGAGAAAAGAAAGAAAGCTAAAGTAAATGAAAAATAGATCAAAAAATTTTCATCTTTTGTGTAAGTCCTTTACTTGCGTGAAGTACCAGTGAAAACTAAACATGATTTGACTGTTTGTGAAGGTAGTTGTGATTGAAACCACAACAGTTACTTACAGTTTTTAAAAATTTAAACAAGTGACAATAAAACTGAAAATGTTGAATTTAAAAATGTGAAATTTAAATAAATAAACTTGTGATAAAAAGTTTAAATTTTTATCATTTTTTTTAATACTTTTTAGAAAAAAATTTCCTCTTTTCATTTTCTCCAGAATTTCGATAAAACAAGCATTAGATTTCCGTCCAACTGGCTCGAAATATCGAGAATTAATTTTTTCCTCAAAAATATTTTAGTAACTTGAGATAGTTTTGTACAAAAAATTATATTTTTGTTGATTGGTAAATTAACTTAAGTATTAAAGAGTTAATTTAGAAATTCAAAAATTTAAAGCATAGAATTTATTTTAAAATACGTTTTAGCTGAAATAATCAATTTTTTTTTTTAATTTTTTTTGACACATTCTTCATTTAATAGTGATATTTTGATTTTTCATCCTCATAATCAATTCTCATGTTAAAACATTTTAAACTTACATCCCATGTTCCAAACATGACCTTTGAGCCCGTATTAAAATTATTTTTTTTTTAGTAATGCAGCATTTAAGTTTAAGATTTTTAAAAACTACTGATTAAATATTTGACAAAATTAAAAATTACTTTTTTGATTAATTCATTAGATGATTTAAATGATAAAAATGAAAATAAAATATATTGATAAAAAATCCAATGCATTAATTGTAAAGTCTGTTTGGAGAGATCATGTGCAAAATGTCTCCAATTTTTTTTTCTTCCTTATTCGTGGAGGATTTAATTCAGATAAATGAAAAGTAAAAAAAATAAGAATTGTTTGAAAAAATAAAAATCATTTATTAGTTAAGAATTTTTTCTAGTTAAAGAATTTTATTATTTAAGAAAAATTCAAATTAAATCAAATCTGTGAATTTTCAAATACTTTTCCAGTTTTTACTCAAAATTTTATCTCAATATTTTTTTATTTACCTTTATAAGTTCTCCTCTGGCCAAACTCTTTAAAGCATTCTTTTTTATAAACCTTTCTTAGAATTTTACAATAATTGATCAACTTGAAAAGAAGGCATCTTTAGTACGGATCCACTCTAGATAGCTTCCAAAAATTCAAAATAAGAATGGCTTATTTAAATAAGGACATAACAAGTAATTATATGGACGAAATGACACCATTTAATATTATATAAGTTTTTAATATCTAACAATATTAATAATATTTTGATCTTTTGTTATATTTTAAACAAAAACAATAAATTAAAAAATTTATTTAAAAATAAAAAATATTTGAACACGTTCATCAATTACCTAGAATAAAACTATATTTTTTTCACAAAAAAATCTAAGAAAAGTGAAAAAACTTTTAAGCTATTGACAAAATATTTTTTTTAATTTTTTTCAGCTATTCAAATAATAATGATATTAATAATTGAAAGTTTGAAATAATCCAAATTAAATAAATTAAATATCAAATATTTAAATTATTTTAAAAAGAGAAATGACCTCGATTAAAGGATTATTATTATTTATAATATTAGCTTAGTGAAATACAAAAAAATTATTAAAAATTATATATTATGCATGAAAATTAAAGAATTTAATAGTTGAATTTATTTACTTATTTTATTCATTTTGTTTGCAACTCAAGATTAAAATTTTAAAATTAAGTTTAGAATAATTTAAATAAAATGAAATTAATAAATAATAAAAAGTACGAGTAAATCAATTAAAAATTAAGTAAGTATTTTGATACATGGTTATTGATGCAATAAAGTTTCGAGAGAGAAATTAAGTATAAAAAGGTATCAATTACAGAACATATGAGGTTATTCAATTAACATTGATTCATCGTATACTTCAAGTTCATTTATTAGTCTGAATATCAGTAAAAAATAAAGATACTTAATTTTTCTAATAGCTTAAATTTGTAAAAATAGAAAAATTGAAAAGAATAATCAATAAATGAAAGATAATCAATGATTATGATAATGGAAATGATTTAGTGAATAGAGAAAAGAGTTTTCATTTAATTAAAGCTCTAATCAAACTAAAGTCAATTCATCTGACCATAAAATAAATTTTTTACAATCTTAAAATATGCACAAAATTGAGTTAATTATTAAATTTTTAAAAATTAAAATTAATCTTCTTTAAATAATTGTTTTATATAAAAAAATTGAATAAACTAAGGCAAATTGAAGTTCATGATCAAATGTATATTTCAAATCAAAATTTAAAAATTTAGATTTAAAAAAACATAATTTGTTTAATAAAAGGACTTGATTAAAAAATTATATGAATTTTTATCTGAATTAAAAATTAAATATTATACAATATTTTGAAATTCAAAATTTAACTTTGTTTCGCTGTAATATTTTAATTTAAATTAAAATATCATTTAAAGTGCTTGTTTGAGTGATAATTGGAAGAATCAATTAAAGATCAATTAAATTTTTTTTAATTTAAAATTTAAATATTTAATGTTTAATTTAAAAAAGAAATAAAAAACCTTATTTCATCATTTTTATTGAGATTTTAATTGATTAAGTTTTGATCATGAACTTCAAATCGCCTTAATTTATGGGGAAAAAATCAATCACATCGAATCGTGCATTGATTAAATAGCAGACAGTGTCTGTAAAAAAACTGAGCTAACTAGTTTTGAACTTATTAATTGAAAAGTATTTAATTGCGTGGAAATTTAAATAAATAAGCCGAGTTTTTTAAATGACTTACTGGTAAATTATTAATTATTTATTTTTATTATTATTAAATAGAAAATAACAAAATTTCAATTTCAAAGCAACAAAATCTTAAAATTTAATCAGACATTGTTTATATTTTAAAATATTTATCTATAATAAAAACGGATGCTGACTAATCCATACATGCAAAATTAAGTTGATCCAAAGCAATTAGGTTTATTTTTAATTAAAATGACTTTTATATATGCCAAAAAAATTAAACTCAAAAATAGATTAAATATTAAACAACAATTAAGTGTAAAGGTGCAAATATTTCGGAAAATTTTTTTTAAAGATTTGATGATAAAATGGCAATTTTATTTTTAATTTCAAAATTTTTTTGTGTATTATTTTTCTACATTAACTACACAATTTTTCGAAAAAAAAATCTAATTGAAATAGAAGTTTCAAATAATTATTCGCATTTTAAAAAATAAAGCAAAATATTTAACTAATTAAAATCTTAATTTATTTCTTAATTACAATTCCGTTTTTTATTATTAATTGTTTTAATAAATTAAACAAGTTTCAATTAGGCTCAAATATTAGTACAATTTCAAAAGCATTCTCCAGAAATCACAAAGCAAATATTTCAATTTGAGAATGTCGTCAAGTATACTTCGGAAAGAATATATAAATCAAGAATTAAAAAAAACAAAAGTACCTTTCTTTTTGTTTTGTTTTTTTTAGATTTTTCCATTAAATTGATCAATAATGAATTTAAAAAAGTATAAATTTTTAGTGCTTTAGAAAAAAAATTGAAAATTAAATTTTTCAAAGATTTTTTTAATTTTTCAAAATCAGTTGCTTAATTTAATTTAAAAAAATCCTAACGAGGTATCAACTGAGCTATTTTTGACACTTAATATTTTAAAACAGCTATTTGATTATTCAATCCACCCAGAGCAATAATTTTCTTTGTTATTTTCGGATATTGAAGTCAAATTTAATAATAAAAAAATACTTATCAAAAAAAGTTGGATTAATTGTGAGTTTAAAACAACCCATTTTGGACTCAACTCTGCAGCAGGCTTTTTTATGTAGAAAATCCAATAATTTTTATTATTTTGGCAAGAAAAAACTATTTTTGTTTGAATAGTAATAAAAGAACTCTATACGAGAGAAAAATAAAAAAACTCATTTCCTTCGAGAATTAAAAGTAAATTTTTAACTTATAGTGAACAAACGGATGCAATATTAAATGGAATTGATTCTTGTAAATTTATTTTTTTCCTTTTAACTGCTTGTGTTTTTTGTTGTTGTTGTTATTGCTCTGGGTTTTACTATGACGCAATCTAGACTCAGATAAAATTGTATCCAGACTCTCATATTTTATTACCAGATAATCTTTAATTGAATTTCGATAAAAAAAATTTTAACAAGATTAAATTTTAATTATTTTCTATTTGATTTTTGGGTGCCGTTTCAAATCAAATCTTTCAAGTGTAATTTGAGCAAGAGTCTTTATTTTAATAAAGTTTAAATTAATTAGAAATTAATATTTTACTAGAGGTTAATCAATTTTGTCGACTACAAATCATCTATTTGAACATTTGGCTGTGATGAAGAATGTTTACAAATTTTTCATTTAAAAATTTCCAAAATTTTCCAAATTAATAATTCCAAATTTCTTTTTTAGTGGAAGTTTGAAATTGATGTTAATTGAAGGAACAAAGTCAAAAAAAGTTCTTTGTTCTGTCAAACTGACTGGAATTAGCAAAATTGCAGTAATTAGTCGACGACAACGTCAGCCTAGCAAAAATAGAATTTAATTCCTCCTTTTTAAAAAATCAATATTGCTAAAAAATAACCTAAATGAACTACGATAAATTACAAGAGCTTACAATAGATTCCACTTCCCTCACCCGGTCCCCTTAACTACTTATAGCTATTTTTATCAATATTTATTAATTATATTACGTGATAGCGTGATTATTGTTTTCTTTTCGATTATGTTTTTCATCTATGCTAAACTAATGCTGCTTAGTTTGCTTGTTTTTTGGGCTCTAGTTGTTTTTTCTAGCAACAAAATTTCAATTATTTCAAATATGTTTATGATTAAAAATTACGAAATTCCTTTCCCTCCGTTCCTCACTCTCTCTCTCTCTTTTCTCACTTTTCTATCGCTCTAATTCACTGTTTACTCAAGACTTTAGATTTTTAATTAATTTCTACTGATAATTCAATCGAAAATTTCAACCAGAATGCCAATGTGCGTCCGAACATGAATAGAACACTGGTGTCAAAATGAGGTAAGTAGCTCCCATGGCCCCTCGATCTAATTCACCACCCAAATTCTATGAAATTTAGCTCTTTTATCTGTCTGAAGCATCGGGTAATAAAAAATTATCAAAATTAAATAATCCTTGCAGATTGTTTTGCTACTAATGTAGCGCTTTTTAATAAAATTTTTTAACAAATTTTTGTTGTTGGTTTTTTTTTTAATCAAAATTAAAATAAGCAAAAATTTTAATAAATATTTATTGAGAATATTTTCAATCAGGGCTACTGCTCAGGGATATATTTATGCCAATATGAAAATTATGACTCTGATTTTCAAAATTTATTCAATTTAATGCTGGATAAAATTTTTACTATGTACATTAATTAATGAATTATTTTTGAATTTTTTTAGTTTTGTTGAAAGTAAATTTTCACTTTTTTACTGTGGAGAAAAATTCAATTTACCAAGGATTTCCGAATTGACTAGAAGACAATCGAAGGTTATAATTTTGTTTCATTCTAAGCCATTTTCTGACACAATAAAATTTTTAAAAAAATTTTGCTAAAATTTCACAATTTTTATTCTTCAAAGAAGAATACTGATGATTTTTTATCTGTGATGGGAGAAGAGGTGCGATCAGACAAGGCAGAAATGTAATCCGACCTCAGTTTTTTTAAAGAATAAAATAAAATCTTTTGTTTTCTTTTCCCTAAAAGATTTAGTAATTTGTGATGAAATAATTGTAGTCTATTCCATTCAGGTTGTTGATTAAATTAATCCAAAGGAAGAGAAATTAATTTTGTTGATTATTTAGCTTTTAATTAACGGTGACGTAAATTATTAGGAAATACGGCTCATTGAGTGGAAGAATTTAATTAAAATAAAGGGAATTAATTGCAAAATAGAGCCCGTGAGACCGAGGAATACAAAAGCCAATTTTTCGGATAATTAAGTGACTTGGTGCATTGGACTTTGAGACTACTTGTCACAGAATAAAACTAATCCTAGAATGTGGTGTTTTAACCGATATTAGTTCATTCGACTTTCCATAAATGAGATCTAAATCAGCATTAATTAGAGTTTTTTAATGAATTTTGTCAATACCTTAAGCGAGTCCCCTCGATCGATTGCAAGGTTTCAACAAAAATTTAAGTTTGATTTTGAAGCTTTCAAGATGCATCGGAAGCTTAATCGATTTTAATTTAGAAGTGTAATTAAAGTCAATTTTTTAACTATCAAGGACTAGTTAATTTTTCAAATGCATTTATGCGTTTTTTTGGCAAGATTTTAAATTAAATGAAACTTAAGAATTCAAAGCTAATATTTGCTTGTTTGGAGGGAAGGCTATTTTTATTAGAATTTTAGACATGATTGGCAAATATTGGCATCGAGTTTCAGCCAGCTAAGCTAAATAAATAAATTAGTATGTAAATGGGATCAAATGGGCCAGAACAAAGCGCTCTCTCTCTCAATCAACGGGTCTCATTTGAATCTTATTTAATCATTTAATCTATGGACAAACATTGCTTTATGTTATGGGTGGCTCGTTTTTGTCTTGTTTTAACATGTGTTTGCTTAAGTCGATTGAAAGTGTCCTTAATGTTGGTCCTGTGGTGTAGTGGTTCGAACACCCGACATCAATCGGGAGGTCGAGGGTTCGAATCCTCATTATAAAAAATTACAAAGAAATCACGAAAGCAGAAAGAAACTCAAGAGAGTATCGACTTGAGTGGAAATCAAAAGTAATGACCCTATGCTCCACAAGGAGAGAATAAGGAAAAAAAAAGTGTCCTTAATAGCCAAAGATAGGCTAAGTAGCTTTGAAAAATATCCTTCGAATGTCTTTGAATTTTTCTGGTAAATAAGCAAGTTTCCGCTTTATAAAAGCGAGGGACATCTTTGTCGATATCACTGGATAAGTTAACTAACGTTAGAATGGAGCATAAATAGCTGCTCTAAAACGTCTAAACGTGAGATCGGATAGACGGGCTCAAAGGTACTAATGTAAACATTTCAGTCCTTAGCGTCACCTCCTTCACTTTAGGAATTATTACTGCAAACTTTTTGTCTTCAGGGACACCTGACGCTTTCTTGCTAAGTCTAGCAGGTAACTTTTTCATATTATCTCTAGTTGAAGATCGTTTATCTTCTTCACATTTGGATCGAATTTTTGGCTTTTCATTCAGCTATCCACCGTTTAAATAGCTTCTCTAAGACTTGTGCTGGCCATGTAATAGTATTTTGGGACAATTAAAAAAAATTTTATAAAAAACGCTTTATTTAATTATAAAACTTTTCTTTAATAAAAAAATATATTTTGTTTAAATAGGCATCAGAGTACGTGGCCAGATTCTTCAAAATAATAAAAATTCTGTAAGAAATTACCAAATAAGGTAAAATGAATTTTTAATAAGTTTAGTTAATAGAGTATTCAAGACATCAACTGATGATAAGACAATTTTGCAATGTACGCAGAACTAGACAACTTTACTTTTGGTGGCCGTAATTGACCAAGCTTTAAATCGAGGTATGGAAATTTTATTTTAGGAGAAAAATAATTTTCGATATTTATAGAATTTATAGAACTCTTGATAGAATGCTATCTTTTGCCTATAAAACACTTTTCTATAATTCACCTGAAAATTTAAGAATGAAATTAAAGAAAAATGACTCAAGAAACTTAAAATAGAATTTAAGGAATAGCGGAAATCTGAATGAACCAATGTCAAAAACGGCTAATGGTGAAAAAACCTTTGAATATTTTTATGCAAGACTGATAAATAGCTTTGTGATCAAGAGATCAATGTTGGAGTTTTCAACTTTCAAGCAATCTATTTTCAATAATATCAATTTGATTTTTACAGATTTTGAAAAAAATTCAAAAAATTTAAATTAAATGTTTCAATGTTTTACTTTTTTCACTAATTTTTAATTTTTTAATTTTTTTTAATTTGTAATGATTACTTTAATAAAATTAAATAAACGAGGTGTTAATCGGTCATTAATGACATGGGCACTAGCCTGTTGATTAACCTTGAATAAAAAAAAAAAATTCTGTAAGAAATTACCAAATAAGGTAAAACGAATTTTTAATAAGTTTAGTTAATAGAGTATTCAAGACATCAACTGATGATAAGACAATTTTGCAATGTACGCAGAACTAGACAACTTTACTTTTGGTGGCCGTAATTGACCAAGCTTTAAATCGAGGTATGGAAATTTTATTTTAGGAGAAAAATAATTTTCGATATTTATAGAATTTATAGAACTCTTGATAGAATGCTATCTTTTGCCTATAAAACACTTTTCTATAATTCACCTGAAAATTTAAGAATGAAATTAAAGAAAAATGACTCAAGAAACTTAAAATAGAATTTAAGGAATAGCGGAAATCTGAATGAACCAATGTCAAAAACGGCTAATGGTGAAAAAACCTTTGAATATTTTTATGCAAGACTGATAAATAGCTTTGTGATCAAGAGATCAATGTTGGAGTTTTCAACTTTCAAGCAATCTATTTTCAATAATATCAATTTGATTTTTACAGATTTTGAAAAAAATTCAAAAAATTTAAATTAAATGTTTCAATGTTTTACTTTTTTCACTAATTTTTAATTTTTTAATTTTTTTTAATTTGTAATGATTACTTTAATAAAATTAAATAAACGAGGTGTTAATCGGTCATTAATGACATGGGCACTAGCCTGTTGATTAACCTTGAATAAAAAAAAAAAATTCTGTAAGAAATTACCAAATAAGGTAAAACGAATTTTTAATAAGTTTAGTTAATAGAATATTCAAGACATCAACTGATGATAAGACAATTTTGCAATGTACGCAGAACTAGACAACTGTGCTTTTGTTGGCCGTGATTGACCAAGCTTTAAATCGAGGTAGGGAAATTTTATTTAGGAGAAAATAATTTTCATTATCTATTTCAGAGAATAAAATAAGATACAAATATTTTTCAGAATTTTTATTCAACAAAAATCTTAAACCTTTCTCTAAAAGTTAAAGTTTATAAAAACTAAAAAATAAATAATACAAACAATCTTTTTTTTCTTCTTCATTAACCTTAATTAAAAAATTACAAAACCTTTTTTTTGTTTTTATTTAAATTTCCTCTATACGTTTATGGCGAAAACGACTAATAGAACACAATAATTAAGCACCAACAAAAAAAATTATTTACCTGCCTATTTAATGCTTTAAGTAACTTTGTGTGCGCCTAAATACCAAATAGGTTTAAATCTCTTGTTTGCAATTATAGCTTTATTATTTGACAATTTGGATGCTATAATAAAACTACTTAAATAAAGAAATCTAAACTATTCTCTCTTTCACTAATAAAATTGCCAATAATTACTTTAAATTACTCGTTTCCGATTAAATAAGTGCTTATGCATGATAAAATCAGCAATAAAATTTAATAAATCAGAAGAGAAAATATTTTTTCCTCAGGCGCTGTGTATGTGCTCGTTGGAGATAAATTTAGCAGGCTAGGGCATAAGGATTATGTCAAGGAACTGAATAATTCGCAGAGGAAGCATGCTCCGTTTGGCTGAATAAAGCCGGCAATCTTTTCCCATTCAATTAGTCGAATACACAACTAAGAAAATAATTTATTGTTTCAGCCAAATGTTTTTCTAACCTTTGTGGAGCAGAGGCAACCAATTTTTGGAGGATTAGGGCTGATTTTTTAGGAGATGCGTGTGCAGGAGACTGGGCTGTTAAACACTTGATCCATGCCACGACCACTTGTGCCAGTCGAGTGACATTTTCAATCGAATAGATTGATATTTTTAGACTAGGAAGAGAAAATTTGCCAACACTCAAAAATTTATTTTTTACAATATTCATTTGAGGCTCAGATTTCAAGATAGTAGGCCTGGAATGAACAAAACGAGTAGATATTTCAAGTAGTTTTTCATTTAAATGAAAGCAAGGCGAATCCACAACAAGAAAAAATAATCTCTTTAATTTATTTAATTGAACAATATTAATTAAATTTTTTTGCCTCTTTATTAGATAAGTCAAAATTTTTATGTTAGATATTTGGCTGAGTGAAATCAATTGATTGCTTACATGGACTTAGATCGAGACTTTTAGGGCTCGTTTGTTTGTGATTTTGTTGATTTAACGCTTTGATTAAAGTATGATAGCTGGTTTTTTGGAGTCATTTTCCAAATTACGTCAATTTCGCCTTCACTATGACGATGATTTCATTGATCGGCTCAGTAGACGCTATTCGGTGTTGTTGTTGATTATTTTTACTGCGCTAGTTAGTACAAAACAGTACGTCGGCGACCGTAAGTAAACAATTTTATTTTGTTGTCAATTATTTTTTTTAATTAAATAATAAATGAATTAATATTTGTTCAATAATAGTAAAAAAATTAATTATTTGAAAGTTTTATGGCAAGATTTTTTATTGATTTTTTAAAAATTTTACAAGCTTTGCAATTATTTATTGATAAAAATTTACAAATATTTCCTTTTATCAGTTAGCATGGTTTGAATAAAAAAAAATAAATAAAAATTTAGATTTGCGCATTTTCTAAATATTAGGTGTTCAGCTTTGTAAAAAAAAATTAATAAACATCTTCTTCTTTTGACACATTTTAAAACTTTTGTGCAGCAAATACCAAATTTTGGATAATTTTTGATTTCGCTGTTTTTTTTTTAGATATTTGATTTAAGAAGGAAATTTGGGATTTTAAAATAAGAAATTTTTAATTCCAGATTGAGAAGACACTTAAGCGTTAAGTCTGCATTGATTTTTTTTAATTTCTAAATTTAGTCTGTACTCTTAAGGAATTGGAACATTTTTGACATGACAACTTTAATAATTTATTTTTTAAGTATTTTTAAAATACGCAATTACATTAATTATTTATTTTATTATTAATTTTTTAGTTTAAACAAAACATTGTGAAATTTCATACAAAACTTCCAATACAAAAATAAAAAAATTTTATAACTTTTGTTCTAAATCTCAAAAATTTGTTCTGTAAATGAAACAAAGTGGAACAACTTTTGTTTCACCTACTGTGGAAGTCTGAAAAATCTGTGCAAGTTCTGCAAAATTCTGCAAAATTGCACCCTATTTAAAAGTATTAAAAATAAAACGCAATTAATTTCCACGGATTTTTCAGATTTCCGCAGTAGGTGAAACAAGAGTTTTTTAACTTTGTTTCATCTACAGAACAAGTTTTTGACTTTTAGAACAAAAGTTATTAAATTTTTTTATTTTTGTATTGGAAGTTTTGTATGAAATTTCACAATGCCCTTAAACAATTCACAGAAGTAAAATTTTAATTTGAAAAAAACTCAAAATAAGAATTTTATCTTTTAATCAGAAACTTTTAATTAATTTTTGTGCAGAAAGCCAATTTCTCATTTTAATTGAAGCTTATTATATGTTTATGAAATTTGATAGAAAGGATTAATTTAGATTGATTTCAAATCAGAAATTATTCAAATAATTATATTCTTTAGTAGACAGAGATCTAAACTAAATAATTAACTAACTTAAGAGCTGATTTGTAAATTTTTTTCAAGTGGCTTATCGATTAAATTCCGGTTCTGCTAATACTGGTTTTAGCTTTTGAGCGCTAAAAATAAAGACTGCATATGATTTTAATCCTATAGCCTGAAATTTTTTCATCCTGATAAGTTATGACAAGAGACATTAAATTGTCTTAAATAAATTATTTTACAAAATTTATTGATTAATTTTTGATAATTTCAATTTTGTGAGAAAAATTACTAAACATAGGTAAAAAAAATGATCAGGCTAAAAATAAATAAATTAAAATCTGTTAATCGTCAAAAAATTGCTTTGCTTAAATTATTCAATAGCATGATTAAAAATGCGCAATAGTTATAGAAAATTTTTAATCTATGTATTATTGATATTTTTTAAACAAAATGTTCGAATTTTTTTTTTAATACTTTTACTTTTAAGACTACTTTTACCTTAATAAAATTTACGCGACTGGTCAAAATTTTTTGGTCAAATGTAAATTTCAAATCAAAATTTTTAAATTTAGATTTAACAAAAAAGGTATTTCTATCATTTTTCAATAATAAAAATAAAAATAAAAATAACTAGAATAAAAATTATTATCTGATTAATTTTTATCTGAAGTAAAAGTCAAATATTAATCAATATTTTTAAATTTTGCAGTACAAAATTAACTTTTGCTTTGCTATATAATATTTAAATAAAAATTTAAACTATCATTTAAAGCGTTTGTTTTAGCCATAATTTGGATAACTCAATGAGGATTTTTAATTTGTCTTTAAAGTTTTCAAATAAATATTTTCGAAGAATCAATTAAAGATCAATTAATAAAAAATATAGTTTTTATATTTATTCAAAATATTAAACATTTAATTTTTAATTAAAAAAATAAATAAAAAAGCTTGCCAAATTTTTGTTCTACTTGACTGTCTTAATAAATATACCGTTTAGCTGCTCTGGTCTAAATTAAACGGATGGTTTCATAATAGTACAAAATCAGTCTGTTTAATTTATAAAAAATATTGAATTTTTAATAAAACATATTTCCTGGTTTTTTTATTAATTTTTTAAATTAAATATAAAAAATATTAAAAAAAAGGTGCCAAAAATAGTAAATTTTAAATTTTCGAGCGGAACGCCTGCCCCTAAAAAAATTTTTCATTTAAATTAAAAATATTTTTCATATTTTTGATATTAAATATCTTTCTAGCTAAAATATTCAAAATCGAGACTTGATCGAAAAATATATTTTACATAAAAAGCAAAGACAAAATGAATAATAATTATTGAAATTAAAAAAAAAATCAAGCATTTCAAATTACAATTTTTTTTTCATAGTTACTATTTTGTCTCTCTATTTCAACATATCGTTTTTAACTTTCATTTTATTTATTTTTTATTTTATTCTATCCAATTTTTATTTAATATTATTTATGTTATTTAACTTTATTTTTATTTTTTTTAATATTTATATTTTGAAGGAGAATAAGCTCGATACAGATAAACAAATAAATAAATAAAATAAGAATTTTTTAAGCATCTTTTCGATGTATCAACTCAAATTGTCAAAAAATTTCAGAGTATATGCGGAAATTCTTGTTTTAGTTTCAAGTGTTTATAAACATTTACGAAATATATTATTTTATATTTTATTTATTTATTTGCTTTCTGTCCCGAGCTAGAGCTCCTTCAGAATAAAAAAAAGACAATAAATCAAAATAGAGTAAAATGATTTAAAATAAAATAAAAAGTAAATTTAAAAGAGATATAATGAAATATGATTATGTGGCACAAGTTTACAAAGTTGAAGCTTAAGAAAAAAAATAAGAAATAATAAGGCATCAATTAGACAATAGAGTAGGGTATTTGATATATCTTGATTCGAAACCCGCTTTGTATTCCTGCAGTATACAGTGGTGATTTGATATAAGGATCCATGGTAAATTTACGCAAATTTACGTAAATTTGTGTAAATTAACGTAAAAAATGGTAATTTGACTATTTTTTACGTAAAACAAAAATATTAAAAATTGGTAAATTAACTATAATTTACACAAATTTACGTAAAATTTAGTTAGTTTACCATTTTTTACGTTAATTTATGTTAACTCCAAAAATGCCAAAAAAATTTCAAATTTTGCTGTTTTTCATAAAATTTTGCTGAAAAATATTATTTTGTCTAGCAAAAAAATTTTTTTTTAAAATTTGATTCTTTACCACTTTTTACGTAAAAATTGGTAAAAACAAAAATTTTACTGGTAAATTTTGGTAAAAAATTGTAAAAAACAAAAAAAAGGAAAAAACAATAAGATTTGTAATAAAAAACTTATATTTTTTGAATTTTTATAAATTAAATTAATATCCTGACCAATCACCATCTTTTTGAATTACAATTTCAATTACCTTTTTCCTTAAAATAGCACCAATTTCATAAATTCGTTCTTATTCTACATTATTGAATTTTATTTCAATTTTTTTTTTTACTTAAAGTTAAGATAATGAGTTTTTAATTTTTCTAGGTCAGTTAATATAGATTGTAAATTTCTTTTCTAACATTTTAAAATTTAAGCGCTAAACTCAACCTAAATTAACTTTTTTGTTAAATTTTATGAAAAACAGCAAAATTTGAAATTTTTTTGTCATTTTTGGAGTTAACATAAATTAACGTAAAAAATGGTAAACTAACTAAATTTTACGTAAATTTGTGTAAATTATAGTTAATTTACCAATTTTTAATATTTTTGTTTTACGTAAAAAATAGTCAAATTACCATTTTTTACGTTAATTTACACAAATTTACGTAAATTTGCGTAAATTTACCATGGATCCTTACATCAAATCACCACTGTATGTAGCACAAGTATAAACAACTTATAGAAAAGTGTATTTCAAAAATGATGAACTAGTTAGTTTTATAATTTATTTATTTGTTTACGTGTACCGAGCAAACGCTCCTTCAGAATAAAAATATATATAAAAAAAATAAAAATAAAGTTAAATAAGATAAATAAAATAAAAATATTTAAAAAAAAATGATAAATAAGTCTAAGTAATAAAAAAGAAGATTTAAAACGACATGTTAAAATAGCTAGAGGTTAGACATGTTTAAATATTTGATAGTTCAGGAAAAAAAAAAGAAATTGTTAGGAAGCAATTACATAATGGAGTTGGATATTCGATATATCTTGATTCGAAACATATTCTCTATATTCTTCCACCAGTTTGACGACCAGTGGAACAGAATGACTCAATCCTGTCCTGACATATCTCTCACTCAACTCAAAGAGTCGATTCGAAACTGTTAGTAGTTTAAGTTTATTGAAGGCCTCTTGGTGCATAATATTGGAGGGGGTATCATATTTCAGCTTCAAAATAGATCGAACTGCTGAATTTTGAATAACTTGTATTTTTTTGATGTTAGTTTCTGAGAATGAATTTAAACAAGGAAAAGAATAATCCAAGATTGATCCTATCAAAAATTTGTAAAGATTACCTAATGTTTTTGGTTTTAGACCCCATTTCCTATATGAGAGATATTTAATTATATTAAGCCTTGAATAACAGATTTCTTTTAATTCATCCACCATTGGACTAAATGTAAGTTTTGAGTCTAATGTGATGCCTAAGAATTTGACTTTTTCCTCATCATTTAAATTGTTACCATTAATTTTAAGGTCAAGATTGATTTTATTAATGATTGATAACTATTGTTTTTTCTCAAAGATCATGTAACATGACTTTTAAATAAAAATTTTCATTTTCCATTTGAAAAGCCATTTTTCAACTCTTTTAAGGTGCTTATTGATCATGTTTTCAAGATTTCCTATCTTTTTGAAAAAAAAGTAGCCAAATCATCTCCAAAAAAAAGAGAGTATTGACAGTTTGTTTTATTTCTTTTTGAAATGTCATTTATAAAGAAGTGGACTAATTACTGACCCTTGTGGAACTCCTGCTTTTATAGAGTATCGATCACTTAAATGACCATTTACATTTACTCTAAAAGATCTTAAATGTAGAAACGATCTTATCCAATAAATAAGATAAGGGGGTAGATTAGTTCTAATTAGCTTGTAAATTAGTCCTTCGTGCCAAACTTTATCAAAAGCTTTAGAAATGTCAAAATAGACAACAGACTTTTTTCTTTCTATTAAAAGACTCTACTACTTTTTGAATAAGAAAGTAAAGATTATCTGCAGTGCGTCTTTGTTTTCTAAATCCTTATCGCTCATTTATAAGTAATTTAATGTTCTCAAGAAAATTGTATATTCTAGTGTAAGTAATTCGTTCAAGTAACTTTCCAAGACAACTTGTTATACTAATAGGACGATAGTTATTAGGGTCTTCACTATGAGATGATTTCTTAGGGATCATTGTTATACTTATTATTTTCCAGGATTTTGAGACTTGACCCAGTTCCAAACTCATGTTAAATAGTTGACTTATTTCAAATAAAGTCTCTATAGGTAAATTTTTTAGCATTAGGTTGTGGATCCGATCTAGACCAGACCGATAGATCTTTGAGTTTTTTTAAGGCATTTGTTATTTCTAAGAGAGTAATAGGCTCGTTAAAATTATTTTGTACCTTATTTAAGAAATCTTTTATTTCTTGTAATACTTCACACTTATCCTCCGATTCTACAAAATCGATGTGAGGACTAAAAGTAGTGGCTAATAGATCGCCAAAGATTTTTCCTTTATCTATATCCGTATTAATTTCTTTATCATCTTTAAAAAGTGATGGAATTTGTCTTGAAGATTTCTTTGATCTGAACTTATTTATTTTCCTCCAAAAAGGCCTACTTGAAAATTGGTTTTTTCCTGTTTTGGTTATGAAATCGAGCCAGTTTTTGTTCCAAAAATCTTTTAGACTGAGACGGAGCTCGGATGTAAGCTTATTAAAGCTACCAAGTATTTTAGGGCATTGTGAAATTTCATACAAAACTTCCAATACTCTAATTGGTGAACTAAAATACGCCATTGTGAAATTTCATACAAAACTTCCAATACAAAAATGAAAAATTTTTCAAAAACTTGTTCTGTAAATGAAACAAAGTGGAACAACTTTTGTTTCACCTACCGCCAAAGTCTGCAAAATCTGTGCAAATTCTGCAAAATTGCACCCTATCTAAAAGTATTAAAAATAAAGCGCAATTAATTTGCACACATTTTGCAGACTTCCGCAGTAGGTGAAACAAAAGTTGTTCCACTTTGTTTCATTTACAGTACAAGTTTTTGACATTTAGAGCAAAAGTTAGAAAAATTTTTCATTTTTGTATTGAAAGTTTTATATGAAATTTCACAATGGCGTATTTTAGTTCACCAATTAGAGTATCGCTGAATTAGCTTCTCTCATTCATTAGTGTTTTATTATGATTTACTTAAATAAATTGTCTTGATAATTAACTTTCAATAATATCAAAAGATTACTTTTTAAATGACACAAGATCACTTTGATTCAAACTTAATTAGCTTTAGTTAAAGTAATTAAAATGCTGGGTATAACATACCTCTTCCTTTTTAAAATTTTGCAACCAAATTTTTATTTAATTAAAAATACATTAAAAAAAAAATTGAAAAAAAAATATTTTTATTTAAATTTGTTTTATTAAAAGCAATTTCATGTTGGGCACCGGCGCAATTCACAGGTTCACATGTAGAGTATACAAATTACATTTGTTGGATATCGAATACATATTATTTGCCATGGAAAGATAAAATACCGGATGCAAACGATAAAAAGAAAGCTCACTTAAACTATTACCAATGGGTGCCTTTTATATTGCTGACTCAAGCGTTCATGTTCTACTCGCCGGCTTTTGTCTGGCAATCATTTAGCACAAAAACTGGCTTTGATATAAACACTCTAGTCAAGTTGATTAACAATTCGGAAAATTTGAATCCGGACATGCGCGAAAAAACACTGCGCTACTTGGCCAAACACATGGACAAAGCACTCGAGATACAACGAGACAACAATTCGAAGTCATTCTCAAAATTTTGGCGTCTATTCAACAGAATGTTTTGCTTCCTATTTTTTCAGAAACGGCACGGCAACTACCTGCTAAGTGTTTATCTATTTACCAAAGTATTGTTCATTTTAAATGTGTTTGTGCAGTTTTTTTTGTTGAACAGCTTTCTCGGCAACAATTACAAGTTGTACGGCATCGAAGTTATTGTTAATTTGTTGAAGTCGTCGTCGTTTGCGCCGTCGTTGTCGCCCGACACAAGCCAAGTGGTGACACATAGCGAAATAATCGAATCGGAGAGGTTCCCGCGTGTCACCATGTGCCAATTTCAGGTCAGATTCCTGGGCGACAACATACACGAGTATGTTGTTCAGTGTGCATTGCCAATAAACTTGTTCAACGAGAAAATTTTCATATTCATTTGGTTTTGGTTGGTGTATGTGGCGTTAGCGTCCATTTACGGTCTGCTGCTCTGGATGTGGTATCTCTTGCCTTGGAACAGAGTGACTTTTTTAAAAAAATACCTCAAAACTATGGACCGAAAGAGCAAGGAAAAATTCGACAAGAAAATGTTTCGCACCTTCGACAGATACTATTTGAAGCAGGACGGCGTTTTAGTACTCAGAATTATTGGCAAAAATTCAAATCAGGTCTTTATGGGCGAACTAATGTTAGCTCTTTGGGATAATTTTAAACGAAATCAAGACTATGCTGGTGTTTTTGTTTAAATTCATTTATTTCGTTATTATTAAATTATTTATTTTTTTACCAAATAGTTGTTGAGATAAATATAAATATGAATAAAGATTTTGTACAAAAAATAAGTCTAACTTTATTTTTTTTTTTTTTCTAACTAGAAAAGGCATCCCGAAGTTGATGATCAATTCAAAATAACATTTCAATTCAAAAAGTTTATCTTTAGATATTAAAATAAATGTTTGATTTAATTAAAATAATTTTAATGTAACATGATTAACATGCTATGTAGATTTAAAAAAACAAAAAATTTTGAATAAATATTTACTCAATCCATTGTTTAGTGTTGGTAATCGACTCCAATCGATTGGGAAAATTCGAAAATCGACTAATTTTTTTTAGTCGATTATTAAATCGAATAATTTATTCTAGTTGATTATTAAATCGACTAATTTTTTTTAGTAGATTATTAACAAAATGATGGCAGTATCAGAAAATTTATAGAATATTTATTTATAATTTGGTATATTTATTTTAAACCGTTTTAAATTTATCTTTTTAAATATTTTTATATTTTTTGAATATTTTTTTTTAAATAATAAGAAATTAAATAATTTCAAATAAATCGTTAAATTGTAAATTTAGTCAATTTTTTAAAATATATTTAAAGACTTTATTGATAAAAAAAGAATATCTTTGCTAATTAAATACTATTCATTATGACTATTAAAAATTAACTATTAAACTATTAAATTATAACTATTAACATAATAACTATTCATTTCAATATAAATTAGTCTAATTAATAATCAACAAGAATAAATTAATCGATTTAATATTCGACTAAAATAAATTAATCGATTTAATAATCAACTAAAAAAAATTAATCGATTAAAAGTTAGTCGAATAATAAATGGATTATTGATAATCGATTGCCAAATTTTTTGAATTTATTTCAGAAGTATTTGTATCTAGCATTCAAAATTAAATTTAAAAAAGAAATTCAAATAATAAATTCCAAATAAGTAATAAAATGAAAATAAACTTTACAAAAAATCAGTTAAATAAATTAAAAATCGATTTTATCAATGGATTGAGAAAATATCTTTTCAAATTTTTTTTTATTTTTTAAATCTACATAACATGTTAATCATTTTACATTAAAATTATTTACATTAAATCAAAGATTTATTTTAATATCTAAAGATAAACTTTTTGAATTGAAATGTTATTTTGAATTGATCATCAACTTCAAGATGCCCTAGAAAAGCCGTATCTTTATAAGCGATAGCTTAGCCAATAGATAAATGTCGATCGGTCATACATTTAAACGAAGAAAAGAAATTTATTTAGAAAAGTTTTTTATTTTTAAAGAATTTAAAATTTAAAAAAATCAAGTTGATTTTAAACTTTAGTAATATGAATAAGTTTTACATTATAACAGTTTTTTTTTTCTCTACAATTTGAATTATCAAACTCGGCATAAAATATAATTAACTTTTAATTATTTATAATCTAAAAATTTCAATTAAAAATAAAAAATAAAAAAGGATTCAAAAGTTTAGAATTTCGGTTAGTCCAAAAGATTAAACAATTATTACAATCTTTTTTCACACCTTTATGATTAATTCTTACATATTCTTACAAACTGCTTAATTTAAATACTCTCCAACTCCTGGTGTCCTTTCACAAATAACATTACCAAAAAATCTTTATTTTGCCAAAAATGGGTAAAAAAATATGTCTTGTACAAAAATTGATTGAATCTATGCCAAAAAGAGTTTTGGCTTGTTAAAACGCCAAAGGCGGGTTTCAAATAAATTGTAAAAATTTCTAAACTTTTGGAACGTTTTTCTTTTAAATTAATTGAATCCATTTTTTCTTTTTGGATTTTTTTTCTCTTTTCTGTGAGCATCTAACTTTCGCATCCGTACATAAGTATTGATAGGCATGCAGCTTGGAAAATATTTGTTTTAAGGCGAATGGGAAGAGTCTTTGAGCGAAATATGTCCTTCATTTTTCAGAAGGCTGCTCAGGCTAGGGCCTATTTTACGCTGGTGTCTGCTTCACTCTATTTAACCATTGATCCAAGGAACTTGAAGTTGTTGACCCACTCAATCTCAAATTTTAAATTAAAAATATATTAAAAATATTTAATATTAAAATGATAAAGAAAAAAAAATCGATAACTTTTTTTTATAAATATTTCTCAATTAATATTTAAAAATAGTTTTCAAACCTTTACCATTTCTTTAAAAGGCTTTTTCATTTTTTCTTTTAAACACCATTTACTATTAATATATTTACTATTATAACGAAAGAGTGACATTATTTTGAATTAAAGCAGTTAATTCTGAAATAAACTCTAATTAGAAAATTAATATTATTTTCATAATAGATTAGAAAAATTTGGCCTTCAAGGATCCAGTTGACCTCCAGTATTATACGAAATTGAATCAAACAGATATTTGAATAATTGTCAAAACAATTAAAAAAATCAGAAACACCTTTTATAAAAATAAATTTTAAATAAATTATAAAAATAATCAAATTAGATATATAATTTCGATTTTGAACTTTCTGTTTATGGTTTCTGAAAATTTGCATTTTTTGAACTCATTGAATAATTAATAACTTCGAATAATTAATTGTTTGTAAAACTTGTTTCTTCTTTCCCTTAATTTAATAATATATCTTTAAAGAAGGATATTACTTAAACACAGACTTACAATTGAAAAGTAATTTATTGATCGAAAATATTGGGTGAGGGGTAAAGAGAAAAAAAAAAAAATGTGTGAAACAAAATCATAAAAAAAGGATAATTATTAAATGGGTATTTATATAAATTATTTTTATGTTAAAAAAATTTTTCTGAGTATTTATTTATTGTCAAAATATACAGTCTATGCAAAAAGTTATAATTTTATTTTTTTTAACAAAAGAATTGTTGGTATATAAAAGGCGGGAAAATAAAAAAAACGTTTTTTTTTTAATTTTAATTTTTCATCATTCCAAAAACAAAAAACCAAAAAAGATCCAAAAAGAAAATATGGATACAATTAATTTAAAAGAAAAACGGTTCAAAAGTTTAGAAATTTTTACAATTTAAAATTTGATATCCGCCTTTTGCGTTATAACAAGCCAAAACTCTTTTTGGTATAGATTCAATCAATTTTTGTAGGTACTCAGTCGGAATCTTTAATCCCTCTTTGAGTAAAACCTCTTTTAAGTGCTCAATAGAAGTTAATTTAGTGTTTAACATTTTGGCATCTATGTATAACCATAAGTTCTCGATTGGGTTGAGATCTGGTGAACCGGCATATCATGGCAGAACCTCAATGTTCTATTCGTTGAACCACTCGCTCACTGATTGTTTCCTGTTTACACTACCTATATCTTTTTTGTCTATTTTTTATGTTTAGAAGGGGTTTCAGACCGCTATATGAGAGGCTTTAATTTATTTAAAAAAGATATGGAAAAAATATAAAGATTTCATGGCTTATTTTTGAAAAGAATGAGTTGACACTTTAGATGACTGGTATGAAGGTTACACATACATATATAAAGTAAAGTCATCACATAATAATGCTTAATAAAATAATAATAATAATAATAATAATAATAATATAATGTGATGTGATGACTTTACTTTATATATGTATGTGTATGTGTTGTTAATCTTGCATGGAATTCTCTTCAAAGATAACCGAATAAACTTTATTAGAATATTTATTAAATTATTAGAATAATTTATTAGAATTATTTTTTAATAAGCAAAATATAAAGTTCAAAAGCTCTCTCTTTTAAGAAATACAACTTCTATTTATAACTTCTAGTTGTAACTTAAAAAGATCCTTTATAATAAAGAAGTTAAATCAAAATAAATTGTGAATTAAATCGGTCATAAAAATTCATTTCTTATGATTTATGATTCATAAAAGCATAAAGATAATGTTGGCGTGTGGTTAATGGCTTGTTGGTGCTCATAATAAAAGAGTGGAAGGTGCTGTTTGAACAATTTATTAATCTGTCTTTCTGATAAATTTTAGTTCAAGAACACACCAACATTTATCTAAAAGTCTTGGTCTATTTATACGAAGAGTATTTTTAAATTAGGCTTAGCAACAATTTGTATTTTATTCTATTTTATTTTATTAATGCAATAACAACAACTAGCAACAATTAAGTTACTACTACTTAAACTAAGGACTTTTAATTATTCTTTTCTCCAGAGATACTGTGTAGCATTCCAGCTTCTCACTACTGTGATAAGCCGCTAACAATAAAATCTAAATAAGTTGTAAATATTGATAAGGTTAATTTAAATTGTTGTATCGGATATTTTCACATCGTAACACTTTTTTAAAAAAGGTAAAATTTTAAGATATCTGTTTTAAAACAATAAAATTTAAATATTGTATGTTCGGTGTAGTCTATTTAATTTCAATGTTAAAAGATTTTTAATTAATATTTTTAAAAAATAAATTTTAAATCTCGCACTTTTTCGTGCTTTTCAAAATCGTATGAAATTTTTATTAAAAAAAAAAAAATGCACCATTAATAATTAAATTTTTTGTTTATGTTTTGAGTATTTGAAAAATATTTTACGCAGATGAAACACATCTAAAAAAAACAATTTGCACTCTTTGTAATGCAGTGTATAAATGATGGGATTGGCAACTGTGGAAAATTTAGCAAACAAGGCAGGCAACGATGCACTTAATGGAGTGATAAAATATTCTCTATTCGAGGCAAATTGTGCCACTAACAGCACAATCGCATATGGAAACCATGTCAAACAAAAAAAGCCAACAAATGTGAGAATCGTTTTGGACACTCGAATTTCTCTCTTGAAAAAAAAGTTATTTTTCAAGTCAATATTCATCGAATGAGTATAATATTTGGAATTGAGCTCAAAAACTTCGTGTGCCTGGTCGTAATGCGGGTTTTCTATTTTGTTCATAACAAAACGAGAATTTTCGTTTATAGACAAGCTTGAAACTGAGCGAAAATGTTCGCTTCCTGACAAGTTTAAAGATTTTTTACTAAATTTATAAACATGATGATTGTTAGAAGAAAAATTGTACTGTAAAATGTTATTTTTTAGCTTTAATATTGATATTATTAGATAATAGCAGATCACAATAATTGAAAATGGAAGAATAAAGCCTCCGATGAACATTAATATTAAGACAAGACGAGAAACACTATCTTGGCTTATGTAGTCTATTGTACACGATGTAAGTATACCCTCAAGGTCAAAACCACGTTTGGTAAAAAAGCTAAGTGATATACAAAGCAGCGAGTAAATCCACGAAAAAGCTGAACATCCTTTTTTTAAATCCAAATTAAATTTCATTTGCACCAAAGTTATTCAATAAATTTACCTAGCATAAATTTCTCATTTAATTTAAGTGCATTTAGCGGATTTTTGACGATTAGGAATCTCTCGATTGACATCAAGGCCATTGTTGTAATGCTCACAAAACCGAATAGGCCACCCAGAAAACCGAACATTTCACAAACTTCATTCATTCATTTTAAATTGTTCAACTATTTAAATTTAAATTTGATTTGACTAATCTATTCATTAAGATATTTGATTTTAAAGAAAGAAATACAAGTTTAACTTGGTGGCATTTCAGAATCTGCTTTTTGGCAAAATAATACAAATCAATAGAATTTGCTGATTTTTTTAAAACAAATTTTAATTTATAAAAATATTTAAAAATTAACAAAGTTAAAGATTCTTGAAAAAAAAATTTTCAGATTTATTTATTTATTTTTCAACAAAAAATTTCATTTTTTACGACATCTTGAAGTTGATGATCAATTCAAAATATCATTTCAATTCAAAAAGTTTATCTTAAGATATTTAAAAAAATTGTTGATTTAATTAAAATAATTTTAATGTAACATGATTAACATGCTATGTAGATTTAAAAAACAAAAAATTTTGAATAAATATTTTCTCAATCCATTGTTAAAATCGATTTTTATATTTAAATGATTTTTTGTAAAGTTTATTTGAATTTATTTCAGAAATATTTGTATCTAGCATTCCAAATTAAAATTAAAAAAGAAATTCAAATAATATTTAATATAAATAAGTAAAAAAATGAAAATAAATTTTACAAAAAATCATTTAAATAAATTAAAAATCGATTTTATCAATGGATTGAGAAAATATCTTTTCAATTTTTTTTTTATATTTTAAATCTACATAACATGTTAATCATTTTACATTAAAATTAGTTACATTAAATTAAAGATTTATTTTAATATCAAAAGATAAACTTTCTGAATTGAAAGGATATTTTGATACAAGATGCTTTTTTAACTTGTATTTTCTCCTCGGCAAGTTTCTGCAAAAAATACTGTAACAATTTTTCTATTTCATAAATTATTTGTAATAATTTTAAATATTTATTCTTATTCAAAAAAAAAGAAAAAAAACAATACATCAATACAAATTGAACAAAAATTTTTCCTATTTTGATAAATTAAAATAAACGATTATAAAACATACTTAAAAAATTACTTCAACCTAGTGCATCATACTTTGTTGCATTTTTTTTCCCAAAATAAAATTTGTATATTATATTTTTTTAGTTAATCCAATAAATAATCAATTTAAATCTTTTTGATGTTTTATTTTTTTTATTTTTTTACATTAGAAAAATTATTTTAGATAAATAAACAAATTGTGTTGCATCATGTTGCAATCGTTTATTATAATTTATCAAAAACCAAAGAATTTCTAACTCTCAGATTTAAAATATTTTGTGTGTTTTTTCCTATTTTAATTACCAAATAATGTTTGGATACCATGAATTTTGTTGAAAGTGAAAATTAGATAGAAAAGTTAAGATTTGAAGCCAGAAAGAAAAAATTACTGATTGAAAGAAATATGATCAGCATATATCAAAAAATAATAAAATCTTAACAAAAAATGATTTAATTTCTTCAATAAAATTAAAACAAATACAGAAACGAAAATTAAAATTAATAATAATATAAAAAATGATATAGATTTTAATCTAATTATTTTAATCTTTCAGTAAAACATACATATTTGTTCTAAGCTCCACAACTCTGCAATTTTCTGTAAAATACACATCCACCAAAAAACCAAAAAGCATTTGATTAAAAGATACGATAAATTGCAGAGTTTTTCAGAGCTTGTAATTCGTTTGTAAAATCAGATAAAAAATTATATCGTTTTTCTTTTTTGTATTGTAATTTTTATACTAAAATTTCACATAGCTATTTTTTATTTTTTATTTGAATTTTTTTAGTGTTCGAATTTACTTTTCTTTAATTTTATTTGAAAATCCTATCAACACTAATAGAAATGTATTTTAGTATTTAAAAATATTTTTTAAAATCATTTATAGAATAATTTTATTGAATTGTATAAAAATTCTAGTTAGATCCAATTTAGAAATCTTTTTCTTCATGCTTTTCACAAAATAAGTCTAAATAATTAAAAATTTTAGCTAATTTTAATTTTTAAAGACCTTATAATTGTTTATATTTTTCAAATAATTAACAATAATTTCATATATCTAAATTTAGACTTAAAATATTAAAGTTAAATAACTTTTTTGAAGTATTAGTCAAATCAATTTCAATTGTTAAAAATTTAATTACCTGTTTTGCCGAAAATCCAACGTTGATTAAAATTACTAATAGTTTTTAATGGAATGTTTATAGTTAGATTTAGCATATCTGTCAAAGCTAGATTGATGATAAATATTTTCCCATTTGAACTTCGTTTGCTACGTTTCCTTAAAAATCGAAAAAAATGTTAAAATAACATCAAAATTTTAATTCAGGAAGAATAATTACTTAATTAAGTAGTATAATACTAATAAATTTGTTAATATTCCGAGAAAGTCGATTAAGAAGCAAACAAATGCAAATGTGTAGTACCATTTTTTGCTCACCGGTTCAAATTGGTTCCAGTATGGGTTTATATCTATTTGACTCATAGATATCTAAAATATAATTATTTTCTCAAACTAATAAAATTTTTAATTTTAAAAGGAAAAAGTCTAATCAATTTGTATATTAATTTTCGCTTATTATATACATGATTAGAACGAAAAGAATTCAAATATCAGTTTAATATATTTTAATCTTTATTTAATTTATATTCAATCAAATTCAAGAACCTTCCAGTAAACTATATTTCACGTGCACTTATCATTTATTTGAAAAAATATGATATTTACAACCCTAAATAAACTAGTTGACATGCAAACTCCATTATATTTTACAGTATTTTTTTTCCTGTTTTAATAACTAATTATATTGAGAGATTAGAATATGCTATAGCTTATTTAAAATCGTTAAAGCAAATGCTAAAAATTATTTTTGAAAAAAAAAACAATTAATAATATTACATCTTATTATTTGACTTTCTTTTCAATTTTTAAAAAGCAATCATCTCATCATTAAATAACAAAAATCAAGTTTATTTTTTACTTATCTTTTAATTTATAAACCAGATTATTAAATTCCGAATTTAAAATGAACTAAATCCTAATTATTAAATTAAATATTTATGTACGTAAAAATCTTGATATCGGTATGCTTTCGTAATTTTTTTCAAAAAAAAATTAAATTATTATTTCAACTGAATTATGAAAATTTTTATCAAAATTTAATTAATATCAATTTAAAATTCCTAGAATTAAATTATTTTAATAAAAATACTTATTTAAGTGGTAATTTTATTATTTTAAATATTTTTTAAATTTTTATTTGACTTTTTTTAACAAAAAAATCAAAGGATGATAATAAAAATTTTGATCATAAACTTGGATTATCTACTTTTTTCTGATATCATTGATCGTCAATGAATGTCATTCAAAGCCTACAAGATATCATTAAAATTATGTGGATATAGATACTAAAATTAAAAAAAAAGTCCTGATTTAATTTTTTTAAATATTACAAATTTTAAAGGCTAGTGAAAAATTCAAACACCTAAATATAATTATCGGCATACACTTCTTTTTCTCAAGTTATTTTTTATATTTCATAAATTGTTTTAAATGGTGGCTTGGAGATATAATATTTTGATATGTTTTTAAAGAAAAGTTAAGAGAAGGATATGTAGTTTTTGGTGGATATACAAGTATTTTTTGAAAAGTATTCTTTTGTGATTTATAGAAAATGATTATAAACTTATTAGTTTCTTTTATTGTAAGATGACAAATAGAATACTAGTTAGCCTACATCAGTATCTTAGAAGATCAAAATATGATTTAGATTAATTCAATACTTGAATATTATAATTTTTTAGAAAAGTTTTTTCAAGATCTAACTGAACACTTAATCAAATAAATGCTTTTCTTGAATTTAAAAGTATCGATTGAATGTATTTTAATTGAGTTTAGTTCTTAAGTTTTAATTTCAAGGTTTAGTAAGGAGTCCTTACTAAGGACAATTATGTAGGAAGTTGATCTGATTATAATGCTCTAATTTGGACTTTTGAATATAATTTAATAGCAAAAAATCTATTTAAAAAATTAATTAATTTTAGCACTTAAATAAATTACGAATAACTTATTTAGCAAAAATACTAGTAGTAGGACCCAGTTAAGCTAAAAATGGGTACTACTACAAGGGCCCATTTTATTTATAATGAAATTTATTATTTATTATTTTCTTTCTGTATAATTGGCTTTAAATTCAGGAAACAATTCAGGATTTTGATGGATTATCTCCAAAAAAGAATTTCGTTGTCTCAAGGATAATGCTATGGATCCTAGAGGGAGGCATCTTGGAGATGAAAGATGAGGGATCAACATTCAGTAAACATCTCAATAAAGCAAGAAGTATTCATAGTTCATCTTTGCTAAACGAAGAATAAATGTGTTTTTATACTAATGACAGATCACTGCTAAACAAAATACCAGATCTTTATGTAGAATCTATAGTGAAAGACCAAAATTCATTTTTATATCGATGGATATACATGTAATGGAGGCTTATTAATAATAAAACAAGTATACTTTAAAATAGTTTATTGAATAATTGTTGAGCTCTAACAATTTATGGATTTCTCTTTTTTCTCTTTTATTCCTTAGAATCGAGTCATTATTTATAAGCGTCTGCTTCTGAGATACATGACAATCATATTAATTCTTATTTATCTTTGTGCATCAGCTGAGATACTGATGTCTAAGTGATACGTAGGTTGTATTACATACATCAATTAGAAATCGGTAATCAGCTTAAATGAACATATTGGAAACATTGAAAGAAGCTTTTTTGATTCAGCATAAAGTCTAATGGCAAAACCAAAAATATTTTCGACTCAAAAATTACTGAATCAGAGGATCGAGTAAACAAAATTGAAACTGGCGCACCATTATGAAATTTTAAGCAAGATCACGTCCTGTTAGATGAAAAAAAAAAGTTACGAGAAAAGAATATCTTCCAAGTCAAAAATCATGTATAATAAAATTACAGAATAAATAATAAAATAATAGAATATTTAAATTTAATAAAAAATACTGCAACATATTTTGTTGCACCTTTTTCACCAAAAATATTATTTCTTATCTAGAAAAGACAAAATGTAAATCAATCAATGAGATTTAAATAGATCATTGATTAGATTTAATAAAAAAATAAAATAAAATTTAGTTTAAAAAAAGTCCCAAGTTTGTTTCAAATTATATGAACAAGAAGAGAATTAGCACATGTGGAATCTCTTTCTAGAAAATTTCTAGTATAATACAAAATGACAAAGATTCAAAACGATTATTTAAATTTTTTTTTGTATTTTTAATCCTTAAGATAATCAAGAACTACTCACAATCATTCTCGATTCCTTTTTCTTTAACACTTATCAAATCCTTCCTTGCCTCTTGAATCGAAAAAATTATGCAACACTAATCTTTTAGAATACTCTGATAAATTGATATATGAAATTTAAAACGGTAAAAGAGTTGATGAAATCTACACTGATTTCTCTAAAGCATTTGATAAAGTATCACATCATTAACTTCTGATAAAATTAGAATCATATAAAACTCAAGGACAAATCCTCAAATGGATCCAATCTTTCTTAATGGGACGGAAAAAGAGGTTTATACTTTGTGATCTTTTTAAAAGGTTCAAATGGTTTCAATACTGATGATCTTAAAATAATTGGTGTAGGCATTCATGAATCTGCAAACCGAATTATAAATCAAGATTTGAAAATACTAATTGGACTGAAAAATTGTCAACAAAGCAAAACTTGTTAAAATGCAAGGTAATGCACTGATGGACAAAAGAACCAAAGTCCATTTATTATAGAAGACAGCATAATGAAACTTATTTCATAAGAGAGACGCTAGAAGTGAAGGATCTTGGGAGAATTATTTCAAATGACCATAAATTGAGAAAACACATTTGCAGTATCCAAAGCCAATATAGTCTTTAGACAAATCAAAAGCTAATATACTTACCTCTCGATAAGAAGATTCTAACTCCTCTATATTTATCGCTTGTAAGACCTCATTTAGAATACGTAATTTGCAATTGGTCACCTTCATTAAAATCGGACATCAGACTAATCTAAAATGTGCAACACAGAGCAATAAAGATAATTAATAGCGCACGGGACAAATCATATGGAGAGAGGCTTAGAAGCCTTTTTTTGATGAGTGTAGAACAACGACAAAGATTGAGGGGAGATTTAATACAGATGTTTAAAATAATAAAAGGATTTGAGATAATAAATTTTGTAAAAGGAATAAATCATGCAAATAGCTTATGCCTAAATCTAAGAAAAAATAATCATAAACTTGTCAGAAAAATCAAAAAAAAATAAAAGAACAATACCGTTTAATTCTATCATGGAACCCACTATAAAAAAAAAATATATAAAAAAAAAATCATAAAAAAAACACAATATATAATATAATAAAATTTTAAAAATAAAAAAAATTTATAACGAATCTTAATTTTTCATTAATTGGTAAAAATTCGGCTTTGTGAAGTTGACTTCAATTCACTCATTTCAATTCAGGAAAACTAAAATAACTTTTTAAATGAAAATGATAAAATGATTCTGCAAAATGTTACATTGTGTAACAATTTTGTTACACCTAAAACCATGTTCTGCAAAAATGCAAAAAGTCTTCTGCATCCTTCTGAAAAATGCACCCAATGATAAAAAGCTAAAAGTCACTTTGCATACATTTTGCAGGATATTCATTTTCAGTGTAACAAAATTGTTAAACAATGTAACATTTTGCAGAATCATTTTATCATTTTCATCTAAAAAGTTATTTAAGTTTTCCTGAATTGAAATCAACTTCACAAAGCCTAAAAATTCAATTATCATTGAATTTAAATTCTCATATAAAAATTTTTTTAAAGCAGAACTTTTCCTTTATCCACCGAATTTCGTTTCATTAACTTCCTAAACTTTCAGTTGCTTTCTGTTTGCTTAGGAGTAAAGCAAATGTTTTTCCGGTACTAAAATAAAATAAATAAAAAAAATCGTGTCAATAATTTTTTTTCTCTATCTAGAACTTTAACATTTGTTTAGATCCTGTCAAAAGTATTGAATATAATCTAGTCATGGATAGACATTTTTGGGATTTCATCCAAAAAAGAATTTAAAGGAATAAAAAAATTCATTTCGGAAAAAATTAATTGAAATTTAATTGTTTTAATTTCTGAAATTCAAATTTTTTTAATTAAAAAAATTAAAGAAAGAATTTTCTATTTGATCATTTAAATTTTTTTTTTTGAAATTAAATTTGAAAATTATTTTATGTAAATTTATTAATAAATTTTCTTTGGTCTGTATAGCTTTATTTAATAATGCAAGAATTTTCTTTAAGAATTGAATTGATTGAATTGATGAAAAATATATTTAAGGTTAAAAGGGTTTGCCAGTGGTAAATTAACTTGGAACTTACATTTCTTACTACGGTTTATGATTTGGGTCGTTAAAAATAAATCAGCTTTTTAAGATTGATAATTTTTCTTTTAATTAAATGACTTGATAGAATTATTTAAATAAATTTTTTATGAGTTAACTAAACATTCAAATGAAAAAAGATAAAACGCTTAAGCTGACTTTAATTAGCTCAGATCTAATGATTTATTCATCTTCTTTTCTCTTTACTTATTTAAAAAATCTCTAATCATTCGAATTCAATTAATCTATCTCTAGGAAATGATACTAAGCCACATAATCCATCTACAAAGAATAATAAAGCAATTGTGATGAAACCAACACAAAATTTAATTTTTTATAATTAATTTTTCGTTTTAAAAAAACACAAAAAATTTTATTTAGAATTTAAAAAATGGTTAAATAATCAAAACAATTAATTTATTTCCCAATCGATTTATTGAAAACAATTTTTAAAATAAGAAAATTTTTATTTCAATTTAAATAAAACTCGACTACAGAAATGTCAAATAGGAGTAAAATTTTAAAATTCAAATTGTAATTACGCATGTTTAATAATAAATAATCAAGTACTTTTAATAAAATAATGCGTTGGCATTCTTAATTTCGATTTTTACTAAAGAGTACTTTCAATTCCTACTAAAAGCTCTAGTTTTTAATAATAATACAAGAATACAAGCTATGCCTTCGACATGTTTGATAATATTAACACATTTAAAAAGACAATATTAATAAGTAAAAAATTTTTTTAATTTTAAAAATGTAAAATTGTCACGAAAAACCTCTTTGATCCTTTTATTTTTCAGCTGATTAAAATTGTCTATATTTACCCTTGAGAAAGCACCAAATAAAAAGATTCAAATAAAAATTTTGTTATTGGAAAAATATATTCTCTAATTAAAAGATACCATTCAGTTAGAAAAATTATAAAGCTTTTTCAAAGTGTGATTGATTCAGTAAACCTAATGAAATAGACATAATATTTTTTGCTCACAACATATTGACTAATGATTCATGAAAAGTGAATTTGGTTTTATGTCTAGGCACATTTTTAGATTTTAACTAAAATAAAAAAATTATTTTCTGATCACGAAAACAGCTAAAATACTAAAAAGACCTGAAAATTAAAAAAAAAATATTAGATAGATTTTAAATTATTATTAACCTTAGAAAAATGTATCGAATTTAAATATTGCTTCGTTGAATTTAAGGGAAATCTTGATTTGTACGAAACATTTTTGCATCATGTTTGATAATGTGATACAGAGAATTCAAAATGTCATAAAGATAATTAAATGCTTTTGATCGGCATTCTAAAATGATTAAATTTTGATTTTTAAACATGACTAAAAACATGGTTAAAAACAGACATCTAGAATAGTATATTATGAGATATTTAATTTTTTTTAAATATATTTAATAAAAACCATCAAATTATTAACTTAATTTAAGTCGCAATTTTAAAAAATAGACTTTTTTAAATTATTAGTGGCCTTAAGTTTTTATTTTTTTTAAATATTTTAATTTTGGAGAATTTCCTTGAAAAACTGAAAATAAGTATAAAATTTTTATAGAAATTTTTTTCTTTCTATTAATAAATATTCATGTAGTATAGTATTAAAGTTTAACCCAAGTACGCACTCGCTAATTTAAATAAAAATCGCTAATTTAAATTATTTTAAAAAGGTTTTGTTTTAGAAGCTCTTTTTGCGTTAGTTGTGAAATAAATTTTTTCTTACTGAAAATTTAATGCTAGATCGATGCATAAAACGTGACAAGAAATGATCATTTCTAGTGAATTCATGATATGATTTGAAAATATCATTTAATTTGAAAATAAAAATTAAGTCTTTTAAAATATGACATTAAAACATATTTTCGTTTAGTATTATTCGTTAAGACTTCTCTTTTTATAAATTTAGATATATTTTATCTTAATATATTTTATTTAGTCTGATTCAAAATTATAATGGAACCAGTAACGTAGACATGTATATAAGTCAAAATTTTGTCTAAGGCTTAAATTTTTGTTTCCTTTAAACAAAATAATCAATCAAAATGCTAGATTTGGATTTTTGGAATTTTTAGTTAAACACGTAAATTTTGGTATTTACGAAACTGTAAAAGGACAAAATATTTGATTACCTTTTTCTATTTTTAATCAGAAACAAGATTCTGGTAGAAAAAATTGTCAGCTTTTCGTTAAAAACATTTGCAGCCAAATTGATTAAAGTTCGAGCATGCAAGGTAATTTTGAATTAATAATTATGAAAATTTTCTATTAATAATTACTAGTAAGAATAAAAGATCAAAAAATCTACTGCATTAGTTTTCAATTTCATATCAAATAAATTGGTTTTCTCTTTATTTTCACTTAATACATTTTTTTTAAATTTTTAAACGAGTTAAATGACTCAATTAAAAATTTTAACTAAATTTTCCTTTATTTTAATTTTTTCAAAAATTATCTGTCTTGATTAAATTATAATGCTAAAAAATATAAGATTTAAATTTATTTTTCTTTGAATCTTATTGTAGAATCCAATTTCTTTGAATTTTGATTCTTTAATGCACTTTTTAACGAAAACCTTCACTCTTTAGCTAATTTAGCTAAAATTTTTATTTAAAAAAAATTAAAACTAATCTTAGATATTTGATTATCGCTCCAAAGGTAGAAAAATTTCGTTTTTAAGCTTTAAATACAGATGTATTAATTATTTTAGTAAATTTTTTAATGTTTGGCTCTTTTTCATTTTATGGACAAATTTTTCGAACATAATTGACAATTTTGGAAAGCATGTACAATTAAAAATGAATTGAAAATTAGGAAGAAAAAACCTAATTTAAATAAATGAACAGTGTTGAAAAATCGATACAATTTAAATCAATTCTTGGACGATTTTACATTTTTAAAAGAATTTTTATCAAGTTTTGTTTAACAAAAAAAATCAAAAAAATTTATTTTGTTAAATTTTGTTAAATAATGAGTATATATAGATCTTGTTGATTTCGAAGAATGGAAAAGACACATCAAGACTCTGAAACGCAATTTGGATTCAAATCAAACAGCTCAACAAATCACGCTGTTTTTGTTCTTGACCAAACAATAAAACATTATAAGCTGAAACGAAAATCCATATACATTTGTGCGATTGATGCCAGCAAAGCATTTGATAAAGTCAATCGCACAAAACTCCTGCACGCACTTATTGGAAAAATGGACCCTGAGCTATGGCGACTAATAAAAAATTATTACGAAAATTCGATTGCGTTTGTACAAAACCGTAGTGAAATAGGGCCAATGTTCAAAACATGTGTCGGTGTAAAACAGGGTGGACCACTATCACCCAAATTATTCTCTATTTATGTCGAAGAATTAATTGAAAGAATTAAAATTACCAAATTAGTTGCTGACATAAATGGCTTACCAACTGGTGTTCTAATGTATGCCGACGATCTCCTTATAATCACAGACAGTGTTGATAAAATAAAAAAATTCTACAATTGTGTGAAAACTATGGTGATGAAAAGGAGATTATATTCAACCCGAAAAAAACACAAATAATGTCAATAAACTCAAAAAATGATGAGACAAGAACCGAATTATGCGGACAAGAGATCGAATGGGTCCAAAAATTAAAATACCTTGGCGTTAATATCTCTAAAAACAACAAAAACACAGACCATCTACAAGAGAGAAGACTAGCAAGCTGGAGAGCATACCATGCACTTAAATCACAGATAGAAATAGAAGGTGATGAGCTAAACCAAATTGTAAAAAGCCAGCTCTTTAAAACATACATCACACCAATCATGTATTATGGCGTTGAAAACTATTATGTAAATAAGACAGAAATAAAAAAAATACAAACTATGGAAGGGATAATGATTAAAAGAATGATTGGAGTCAACAAAAGAACTCGAACCACAAATTTACTCTACGTCCTAGACATCGAACCGGCTGAATTGAAAATTAATAAAATCAAGTTGACATTTGCGAAAAGATTACTCGAGAACCAATTCACAAATGGACTTCTCCAATCTATCGAAAATAAAAGCTTATTAGATAACAAATTTAATAACAAATACATAAATGAGATAAAGGAAGCGCTAAAAACACAAGACAGGATAGACGTTGTAATGATAAAAAAAGCAATCAAAGAAATAGAAGAAGAAAAAAAAGAGCTGGCGAAAAATGGAGTGAGTGAATCGATAAGAACCTGCTTTAGAATGATAAATGACAAAGTTCAAAACGGGAAACAACTCCTAAATTTATTTATCAAGGCTTTCTGAAACAAAAAAAGAGAAAACCCGATGGGAAAATATAAACAAAAAAAAACAAAACCAAAATTTTTACTTATTTTACTTATTTTTTTTGAATAATTATCTAAATAATCTTCTTTATTTGGTATATGTAATTTATTTTTAAATTATGTAAAATTAGACACAAAAAAAAAAAACTTAACATTTGATTTCTATTTTTACTTTATTTTATTTTTTTCTTACTTTTTTGTAACATCGCCAGAATTGGCGTTAATATGAATAAATAATAATAATAATAATAATAATAATATAGATCTTGTTGATTTTTATTTTTAGGACGGAAAATTATTTTATTTTCTTTGTTAAATTCTATGTAATTCAAATTTATTTTAAACATTTATTTCAATTTGCATAGGCGTTGTAAAGCTTTATTTAATGGCTTAGCGAAGAGAAATCAAAATTTCTTTTTTAATTAAACAATTTTTGTCAATTTTTGTATTTTATTTATCTGTACCGAGCTAAACCCCTTTCAGATTAAAAAAGGAAAATTATTATAATAAAATAAAGAAAAAATTAAAAATGATAAATGAAATAAGTAAAGAAAAGCGAAAAAAAAGGATCTGTATTTTTTAGTATTTAATGGTTCAAAGGTAAAATGCATGTTTATTTTATTTACTATTAATAATCAATAAACCATTAACTTGAAGAAACATCAAACTAACTCTTTATAAAATTAATGAATACAAGAGTTCAACATGAATAAAGTGCAAAATAAATCAACGATTTTTATGAATTTTTTTTCTTTTTTATATTCGATCCTTTTTGAAATTTAATCTTTTTTTTAATTGAATTTATTTAATAAATTTGAATATTCGGAGCTGCCCATTCTCCTCTAAATCATTTCTTAAATAAATAAAAAAAATGATTTATCAATTACTAATATTATTCAATACTACTGTAAATTTGTATATTTAACAACAAAAGTTTTTTTTTTATTCTAATTAAACCAAACTAAAAATTAGCGCTAAAATCTTGCTTATAATTAGAAAAATTTATATTGACCAAAGAATTTGGAAAAATTGAATATACAAGACAGTAAAATATTTATCAAATTTTAGATTTTAAATATGATCGAAACTTTTAAAAGCGAAATGAGATTGAATTGTATTTTTAGATATTAAAATACTTTTAAAAATTGAGTTTTTTTAGATTCACTAGTTCAACAGGGTAAACTACAGCCACCAAAAAAAATTAAAATTAATGTCTTAAAATTCGTAAATTATTTCATAAATATTTTAATTAAAAATTATTTAAATAAATAACAAATTTAAGATTTTTTTCTTATAAATAAAAAAAAATTCTATTTATTTTTTGTCTTAAAATCAAGTCTTGATGACGTATTAAATTAAGAATTTCAGAATTTGATGCGGACCTTAACTGGTGATTACGCTTTTAGACCATACGCTCTTAATTAAAATGTTTTAGCATGGATGAGATTCATTTTGGTGCATGGTCCAAAAGCGTTTTTTAGGGGGTTGTGAAGTTTGTTTCAATTCGATCTTTTCAATTCAGAAAAACTTGAATAACTTTTTTACTAAAATAGATAATTTAGTTCTGTAAAATGCTTAATGTTTAAGCAACTTTGCTTAATCCAAAAATATATGTCTGCAAAAACTCTGCAATATAATTGCAAAGTTGATTAGAATACTTTTTAATGGGGTGCAAAATGCAGAAAATTGCAGAGTACTTTGCAGACTTATTTTAGTGCATTAAGCAAATTTGCTCATAATTAAGCATTTTACAGAACTAAATTATCTATTTTAGTAAAAAAGTTATTCAAGTTTTTCTGAATTGAAAAGATCGAATTGAAACGAACTTCACAACCCCGTTTTTTAGCTTGTGGTGCAACATATTCGAACGAGGGAATACGGTAAATATCCTGAAAAGAAATAGATTCTAAGATTTTTCAAGGTATTTTTTCAAAATTCTTTAACAAAATTTTGAATGGTTTTAAATTATTTTAACAAATCTAGCATTCGCGTGATCTTCCGATTTCGTGAGAAACCAGTCGTTTGACTCGTTTTGATGATTCTGATTGTAAATTCCTGATTCTTAGCAAAAACATAGTTTTTGTCATAATCTTAAAACAATTTTATAATTTTATTTATAATATTATTTTTGATGGAAGTCAAAAATATATTCTGATTTTTTGACGCACCAAATATCACTTGGCAATCAAGTGGATGTATTGTGTACAGATTTCTCTAAAGCCTTCGATAGTGTGAATCATTCAAAACTTTTATTTAAACTTAAACGACTTGGTATTGATGGAATGCTATTAAAATGGATTGAATCGTTTCTAAGTCACCGTAAACAGAGAGTTGTTCTTGGTAAAACAGAATCTGAATGGCTTAATGTGACTAGTGGTGTACCACAAGGCTCTGTCCTCGGTCCACTCCTCTTTGCAATTTTTATTAATGATCTACCTGTGATATAGCGACATCTTTGTCGATATCACTGGAAAGTTAATTAACTTAACCATGAGCGTTTAAGTTAAGAAGGAGCATAAATACATGCTCCAATACGTCTAAACGGGAGATCGGATAGACGGGCCCAAAGGTACTAATGTAAACATTACACTACCCAACAGACTAAGAAACAAATGTCTACTTTATGCAGACGACTGCAAGATATTCTGTATTATCGATCGATTTAATCCGTGCGAATCATTTAAGTCACTTCAAGATGATTGAATCTTAATTAGCTGGTGCAATGAGTGGTCTATGGATCTAAATTTTGATAAGATTATGAGTTTCAGTCGAAATCAAGGGCTTCAAAATGATTATTTTATGAATGATTTAGCAAATGGTAAAGCTCATTTTGTCTCAAGATCCCAGATTCAGAAAGACTTAGGAATCTGGATCCAAAACGATCTAAAATGGCACTCACAAGTGTGCTTGGCAGCTTCAAAAGACAATAGAATACTAAGTTAAGTTCTTCATGCTATTAAATCTCGGACACAGGTGGTCATTAAATTACTTTATACAAGTCTTGTAAGGCCTCATTTAGAGTATGCTATTCCAGTATCTAGAGAAAGATAAAAGAATTCTAGAGGCTGTTCAACGAAGAGCTACCCGTGCCAATTTCTGGCTTTAAAGATCTAAATTACGGTCAAAGACTTAAGTCTCTAAATCAGACGAATTTAACTGAAAGGCGCATGAGAGGTGACTTGATTCAAATGTTTAAAGTAAAACAAAACATTGATCACGTCAGTTGGCAATCTCCGCTCAATTTTTCAAACAGAAGAACAAGATTTATTATTTATGCGTTGCAATTAACCACTAAACTAAACTAAACTAATCAGCCCTGTAGTAAATCTCAAATTGTTCTTAAAAGCTAACAAATAAATTTAAAGGAAATATATTGAGAATTAAAAGCTATAATAAAACTTTCCTAAATACCCTGAAACATTTCTAGCACTTTGAGGTACACACATTTTTTCAAAACTTTTCAACATTTAATAAAAAAATTAAATATTATTTTGATTATTCCAAGTGAACATAGTTTAACTTTAAATATTAGTGAATCAAAATGAAATTAGCTTATTTTGAATATCATTCATTTTTATCATTTCTCTTTGAAATCATTTAAGTTTTTCTAAATGTAAATTGATTTTTTAAATTAATTAATTCTCTGAATGGAAAAAATAATCAAAGGTTAAGAGTGCGATTGATCTAGAAGTGTTTGGCATGAACAAGTTAGACTTGTCGATGCTTCAGTATAACTTAACTGACTATTTTAGAATAACTATTTAAAATAATTAAATAAATAAAAAATGTTAAATTTTTCAGCTTTAATATTTTAAAATAAATTGAATAAAAATTAAATGAAAAGTGTGTCTCCTTAAATTCCATTACCCTATGAAAAAGCAATTATTTTAAGAAATTAAATAAAAAAGATTTTAAATTAAACGATTTGAATGAATACTTATTAATTTATTTATTAATGATTAAATTTTTAAGAAATAAAAAAATACAAAATATTATTAGTAAAAAAAATTACAAAATTTTAGAAGAAATTAATTCACAGAATAAATTTTATGTCTGTTTTTTCAATTTTTATTAAAAAGTTTCTTAAAATAGCAAAAAGTTATCAAAAAATTCACTAATGCAATGTTAAAATAATAATCAAGGCCGATTTTATTTTCAATTTTTTTCTAAAACCTTATGATAATACTATTTTAAAAGACGATTGTTTTAACTTATTGTCAGAAAAATTTTCTAAAAATTCCATCAAATTTCTCTCTTCTAAATCATTGAGTAACAACATTAATACCTATCTAATTTTAAATAAGCTCCCTTAGTTAAAAAAAATAATTACTTGATTAAAATATTTTTAACCTTAACGTCGGATGTAATCAATTTCACAGTTTGGTTAATTAATTTAAACAAGAATTGAAGATTGTGTGTATGTGATGTAAATTTGGTTTGATATTTTTTATAAATACTGAACATTTTTATAATTAATAAATACTGAAAATTCAATTAAATTATTTAAAAATTTAAAAATAAAATCAGCTAAATATTTATTCCAGTTGAGATTTTTACTCTTAAATTAAAAAGATATTAAAAATTTGCCCAAAAAAGATAGAACTTATGTAAAAAATTAAACGACTGTTTTTTTTATTCTTAAGTGATACTTAAATGCTGATAATCTTACTAATTGATACTTATTCTTATAGCGCACATTTTAAGACAATTGCATAAGTTGTCACATTAACTTGCAATAAAATGATTATATAAAAAAACTCTAATATTTCATTTGAATTTACAGCATCTATCACAAAACAGAAAATAGACTAGTTTTTACAAAAACTAAAAATGAATAAATTTGTTTTGAGAAGCAAAAAATAAATAAAAAAGTAAAAACTTTAGTCAAAAAAATATAAAATTTTAAATCTCAAATAACGTGAGCTTTTTTAATTAATCAAAAATCTTTGTTAAATATTTTAATAAAATATTGATTTATATAGAAAGTATTTCTATTATTTAGGTAAAAAGAAGAATATCATAAAATTGAACATGAAAAATAAAAAAAATTTAAAACTTAAAAAATAAAAAATCATAATTTTAAGATAACGATCTTAGATCAATATAAATTAATTTGAATCTTATCATTACTAACTTATTTTTGATTTATTCAATAGAAATCTTTAAATTTTTACTCATTCGTAATAAAATTACTTTTTATTTCAATACCTGAAAATAGTGAAATTTGTAGTGTCTGGTAATTTTGAAAGAGAAGATTCAATTTTAAAAAGTAATATTTACCTAGGAAATAAATTATTTTTAGAGCAGAGAAGTCTGATCTAACAATAGTATGTAAAATTTGAATTCAGTATTCTGAATTTAAAATTTTCAAAAAAATAACTATTAAATATTTTTTTACCAAAATTTTCTTAATTTAAATTTTTTTTTTATATATTTTTTATATTTTTTATAAGTCTTATTAAATAAACTTACTAATCAATAAGAGAATATCTAAATTGTATAAGCTAAAGTGAACTAAATATTTAAATAGAAAATTGAATCTTGAATGAAAAAATAAAATTGTAAAAACAAATTTATCGAAAAAAATATGTCATTTTTTAATCAGACCAAATAAAAATTTTCTCATGACTCAATTCAAATAGAATTTTATTGATTTGTTATAACATTTTTTAGCTTATCAGTCTTAAATAATCTAGTTTATTGGATTTTTTATATAACTAGAAAAAAAATAAATCATTTAATGGATCAATTTGATTTAAAAATTTACATTAATAATATATATAAGCTAAAATTGATAGTCAATTCTCTTGTCAATTATGATTAAAATGGTATCAAAACGAAATAAAAACATTTTTCAATAAAAAAATAAAACTTTGACCTAAAATCTCGTTCAAAATGAATAATATTTTTGATGCCTTTTTGGAAATAAATAAATTAATGGATGTTCTTTATTTATTTATTCTAATTTGAATGATTAAATAATTGATGATTTATTGGAAAAAAATTCTTACCGAAAAGATAAGGAGTGGTAATTTTTCTAAGATGATTAACATGTTATGTAGATTTAAAAAAGAAAAAAATTTTTAAAAAACATTTTTCAATCCAGTCAAGTCTGTACTTTGACTTTGAATTTTTATTAAAAAGATTACTAAAATTCTAACATTTTTTTAATACATCTGTAAATCCAAATTTAAAAACAAGTGGGATAGATTTTTTTTTGATAGAATTTGGCTTAGTCAAAGTTGTCGAATTGTTTACATTTTGTAGGAAAAGTTGAGTAAGGTCGCTATTTCGAGATTTAGAAACAAGCTGAGAAGTAGGATCATCTGAGTTTTCCATTTTAAAATAAAAAAATATAACTAATATTTTAAAAAATTAATTAATTTTCTAGAAGAAAATAAATTTTAGATTTAGAAAAAAACGTATTTTTTTATTTTTTAAAAATAGAAAATCAAAAAAATTAATAAAAGGAAAACAAAAATGTGAAGTAATAGAAGAGATCATATTAAAAAAAGAAGTTAAACAAAGTGATTGTATTTTGCTCCTCTTTAACATCAAAATTTAAGTTAAAATTTTAAACAAAAAGATGATATAAAAAATAAATTAATGTTTTTAAAATTTATTAAAGACCCTCAAACTGTTTCTAATCTCTTCGCTGACCACCTTGAGACTGTCAGCGAAGAGATTAGACTGTATGGCTTAATGGCTTGAAAAAATACTGGAGTACAATAAATGGACCGAAAAATTGAAAATACTCCCCGAGTCAAAGTCTTCCGCAAAAAAAGAAGCACTTAAGATCACATTTACAGAATCAACCTATCCATAATCAAGAGTTTCAACAAAAAAGAATTAACCAATGCTATATTCTTCGACTTAGAGAAAGCATTTAATAAGACGTCTCACAGCGGCATCATTGAAAAACTAAAATCACTGGGTCTCAGGACAAGCCTAATAAATTTTTATTTTATTTATTTATTTGTTTTCCGAGCTAGAGCTCCTTCAGAATAAAGTATAAAAAAAATAAATAAAATAAAATAAAAATAGAGTTAATAAAATAAGATAAAATAAAAATGAAGTAAATTAGCTAAAAATAAAAAAAAATGTAAAGATAGTTTAAAAGACATATATTGAAATAGGTTGTTACATGTGACAGAAGTTTACATAGTTGAAGTTTCATGAAAAAAGAGAAAATAGAAAGGTAGCAATTACACAATGGAGTAGGGTATTCAATATATCTTGATTCGAAGCCTTGTTTGAATTCATCCACTAGTCTGACCACCAATGGAGTAGAATGACTCAGTCCTGTCCCAACATATATCTCACTCAACTCAAAAAGCCGATTCGAGACTGTTAGTAATTAAAGTTTATTAAAAGCCTCATGATGCAACATGTTGGAGGGAGTATCATACTTTAACTTACGGATAGATCTGACTGCTGTATTCTGAATTGATTGTAGGTTTTTGATATTATTTTCTGAAAATGAATTCAAGCAAACAAAAGAATAGTCTAAAATTGATCCGACTAAAGTTTTATATAAATTTCCTAGTGTGTTTTGAGTAAGACCCCATTTTTTATTTGACAATATCTTAATAATATTTAACCTTTTATTGCAGCGTTCTTTAATTTAGTCTACCAGTTTATTAAAGTTTAACTTAGAATCAAATTTAATGCCAAGAAACTTGATTTCTTTTTGGCTCACTATTCTGTTTCCATAAATTTACAAATCATTTCTATCATTTCATTTATAAATTTTCAATCTCTGATTACAGAACACGACTTTTCAACTGATATCTTCATTTTCCATTTAATAAGCCATTGTTCTAGTTCGTTGGTGTATTTATTTATCTTATTTTCAAGTAAATTGGATAAAAAGCTTTTTATGCAACAGAACTTTTGAAGTTTTTCAAGGCGGCTTATCTTCTTCAAAGTTTATTAAAACAGATGTCCCACAAAGAAGCTGTCTTTCACCTACCATCTTCGTCTTTAGCGACATAGCGTGGAACCTTCCACACGATATCAAAGTCGCCATTTTTGCAGTTGACCTTTGTATATGGTTTACTAACAAATCAAAAAGATAAATCAAGCAACTTCTTCAAAAAGCGGTGGACAATATGGGACTTAAAATAAATAAGTCCAAGACCTGCTACTCGGTCTTCACGACCACAGACCAAAGAATCAACTACCAGAGCAAAAACTCTTTAAAATTGAAAATCGATATTCAAGAAATTGTTCTCGAACCAACCCCGACTCAAACACATCGCTAATCAGATCACTTATTAATTACTGTTTTGTCATTCAGCAATGTGGTAATCAAAGAATAAAAAAAGACCTACAAATTTTCAAGAACAAAATCCTCAAGATTATAAAGCTTTTTCAAATTAAAACAAGCATAAAGACAATCCACACGACATTAAAAATAGGAATTTTTTCAATTTTTAGCGACGACAGAGCCAGTTTCTTATTTATTAAATTTTTGAAAACAAGCTATGACCACGAGCTAATTGCCAAGGATATAAGCGATTTTATTTTTTAACAATGACACATTGAGCCATGCCAAAATTCTTACTCCACTAGCCACTTTATTATAAATCCCTTTTAAATTCAAAAACTAATCATTTAATAATCTTATATTCTGCACTTATTTTTAATATTCTAGTCTTTTCCCAAACAAAAGGCTGAAAAGAGGGCTGCGTTGGATTTCATATCCAAATTATTATTCAAATAAAATTAATAAATATAAAAATAAATAATTGAAGTCACTTTAAATATTAAAGTGTATAGTCTCATATTGATACAAATAATGTTTTTAATGGCTATAAAATGAACGGGCAAACACTTTCCACTAACACCAAAGAACGCGATCTTGGCACTTTTATCACTGGTGACTTAAAATCAAGTGAACAATCAAAGCGAGCAGCTGCACGAGCAATGACAGCAGTTTACAAGATTAAAAACACTTTTAAATACTTCACAAAAAGCCTTGTTAATTTGCTTTTCAAGTCTTTCTTTCAACCTCATCTTGAGTTTGCGGGAGGGACCTGGAATCCATACAGGTGCAGTGACATCGAAATCCTTGAATAGACTCCAGCTTATCAATGGTATTCAAACACTTGCCTCAAATAATTTAAACAGTCCTGCAGGTGGTACAAGAAAAGGAGAACTATCAATTGAAAGACAGTTTGTGCGAAACTGCAGTGTCCGTCATAATTTCTTCATTAATCGGACGTCCAAAATCTGTAACGCACTTCAATTTCAATTTCAATTTGCCATAAAAAGATCATAAATAATAACTTGCTAATAAATACTGAAAATTTAATTTTATCATAATAATGAATTTAAAAAACTTTTATCTAGAAAAATGAAAAATAGCGATTTATCCTTTTTTTTCTACATTTCTGATTTCTTGAGTTAAAATACAGAACAAAAAGCTAATTTCGTATTACTCCTGACAAATTGTATTTTTCTTCAATTTTCTAATGAATGATAAATTCCCAATTCTTAAAATAAAAAATCGTAATAATAAAATTTAAAAAAAAAACCCTAATAATAATAATAATATTTTTTAATAAAATTACACCAGATTCTGCCATTTTGAAAATAAAAATAAAAAGACAATGATAAATTGTTTTGTAATGTTCTATATTTCTTATAGGAATATATATGTTTTAAAAAGAAAAATTAGTTTTTTTTAGCCAAGTCAGCACAATAATTTAAATTAAGAATTAAAATTCTTTAAAAAAATAAAAACTACAGATTATAAAAATAAGATTTTACAAAATTAAATTATTTTCATAAATTTTTATTTAATCTTTTCGTATTATGGTTATTAAGACTTAAAATAAAATCAAAGTTAAAACGGTAGTATGTAGTTTTAGTTTTTATACATTTTAAGAGAAATTTGAAAACAATTTTTTGTCCATGTTGAAATTAATTAATAAATGGCCACATGCAGGACTTAACCACAAGTTTCAATAACATCAAATAAAATAAGAATTTTTTTTGCATGTATTTTGTAAAAGTAAACTCATTAGACCATTATGATAATCGCATGTAAAACCTTCAACTCCTTTTGGTTCGATTTTTCATTGAAATTTTTTAAAAATCAAAATCTTTTCAATTAAGGACAAAAAAATAATATAAAACTTCAAAAATTAAGCAACTTAAAATTTGATATAATAAATGTTTTATAATTAAAATAAACAAATGTATAAAATATTTAGACAATAAAAATTTAGATAATTATTAACAAAAGATAATTTATTATGAAAAATATATTGGCTGTTAAAAAAAATAGAAAGTGAAAAATTAAATTGCATTTTTTATGCTTTTAAAAAATTTATTTATAAGTTTATTTAATATTTAATTATGAACGTTTTTTTTATTGTAAATTTTCACATTTATGAAATTTTATTTCTTTTGCAAACAATTATATTCTTGCATTGAAATTCGAATAAAATAACTTAAAACAAATATTTTCTCTTAAAATTCATAATTTCCTAAACTTTAAAGAGTAAATAACTAAAGTTACTTAAAAGTATTTATTATAAAACAGTTCGATTGAAAAGCACCTTTTTTCGTTCAGTTAGAGAGAATAGATTAAATATTTTCATTTTAGAAATTAAATGATAAATTTAAAAAAAGATTAAATCCTTATATGTGAGATTTTATGATTTTTAAAATATAATTTAATTATTTTATTGAGTCGTAATATGAGATATTCATGACTTAAATTTGATTTGAAATCTTGTTTTTTTGATTGATATTAATTGATTTAATTTGATTTAGTCAGCATTTATTATCAATTCAATAAAGTACACTTGAAAATTTAAAGATCCATTTACTTAATTAATTATTAATTTTTTTTTTAAAAATTCAAAATAAAAGCCCGATTAATACTTTATTTAAAAAATCAAAAATTTTACACAGTATTTAAAAAAAATTAGTTCTTTTTTTAAATTTAATTAAAAATAAACTTGTCTTAGTGTATATATATTAAATATATTAATCATTAATGAGAAAAGATGATTTTTCTAAATTTTTGATACTAAATTTTTTTTCCTTATCCATTCCTTGTGGAGCATAGAGTCATTACTTTTGATTTCCACTCACGTCGATCTTTTGCCTTAAACCTTGCTTCTTCTTATGTCATTCCCATGTCTCAAGCCAGTTGATACTAAAATTGCATTTGATAAAAAATCTTTGTAAATTTGTCGAGAAGATTTTTACAACATAACTTTAAAATTTTAAAGCAACTTTTGAAGATAATTTAAAAACAAGAAGCCTTAGCTAAAGGTTAAAAACAAATCTCTGAATCAAACTTGTTATGTTAATAAAAAAACAATTTGAATAAATAAACATCAAAAATGTTAAATATCAACCATTATTAATCAAAGTGGACTCGAATCTTTTTTTATTTTTTTTTCAAATTTAAAAGTTTAGAAAAATCTCGAAAAAAATAATCTTAATGAAGACGCTTTAAAATAAAAAGCTTAACTTTAAAATAAAAATTATGAAAATTATTTCTTTGTTTTCAAAAGGTTATTTTTTAGCAAAAAAACATGTCTTTAAAATTTGACTCTGAATCCAAGGATTATAGGATTAAAAAACGAAAACCTGACGGAGGCTATGGATGGATCATTCTACTATCTATTTCAGTAAATTTAAATAAAAATATCAAAAGACTATAGAAATTAAATTTTTGCTAGTTAAATAATTTTATACTAGTCGGATGTATGTATTCATTGGGTATTTTACTAAAAGATGTAAAAAATTATTTTGAAATATCCCAGAAAAAAGCAAACTTATTGCCAAGTTTCAACATTGGCTTCATGTTTCTCAGTGGTCCTTTAACATCCGCTTTAGCGGCTCAATTTGGTTGTCGCAAAGTCATCATGCTTTCTGGACTTGTACACAGCACAATGTATATTATCTCTCCTCTGATGCCAAACTTTAATCTGATGCTAATTTCATTTGGACTGGTAGGAGGTATTTCGTATGGATGCACCCTTTTAACTGGCTTTATCATACTGGTTGAGTACTTTGACACAAAACTGGGAATCGCAAACGGCTTAGCTGTGGCATCAAGTGGTCTTGGTTCGTTTGCATTTGCTCCGTTGACAGGACTTTTGATTAGCAACTTTGGATGGAAAATTTCAATGTATACTTTGGGAGCAATAACATTTTTGTGTGTTTTATTTGGAGCTTTTTTGAAACCATTAAAAATTGATCAGCCAAAAACAATAGAAATGGAAAATTTTCAAGATGGAAAAATTGTAACTAGAGAAAGATCAGGAATTATTAATCTTTTCAAAGAAATTGTCAATTTTTCACTGCTGAAAGAAAACAAGTCTTATGCTTGCATAGCAGTGTGTAACTTTTTTATATTTTTTGCCTATTTCATTCCATTTATTTATATCCCTATACGAGCAAATGACCTAGGGATCGAGAACTACTCTTGGATAATCGGTATTATTGGAATGGCCAATATACCAATTAGAGTTTTGTTTGGATTTTTGTGTGACAGAAAATTCTTGCGAGCCATCCACATGAATAGTTTTTGTTTACTTGTTGCCACAATCTTGTTATTTGGATACTATTATTTGAATGATTTCAAGCTTCAAATAATTTTTGGACTTTTTTTCGCTCTTCCGATGGCAGGTATTAATTCCTTGCCAACCAAGTACTTAGTTGATCTGGTAGGCTCAGAAAAATTTAGAAATGCCAATGGAATTACAAATTTGTTTCGTGGATTAGGAGCTACTATTGGTCCTTTTTTAGCTGGTAATTTAGCCTAAAATTTATTTAGATATAAAATTAAATTCTTCAAAAGGTGCATTATGTGAAAATTTAGGTAGTAATTTTTATGCATTTATTTTTTCTGGTATTTCCTTTTTGGTTGCCTTTATTTTCAGTCTAATTTCCGGTTCAATAAGAAAATATTAAAATTTTTATTTTTCAATTACTAATTAAACATTAAAAATATATAAATCAAAGCTTAATAATAAAATATAAAAAAAATTCAAAAATAATTTAAAAATTTTTTTAAACATACTGGCAGCATTTCTTCTGAAATTTAATTTATAGATTCTTTATTAGTACAAAAAGATTCGTCATTCTTTTAACACTGGAAAGAGCAAACTAAAAATAAATTTTTTTTATAAAGCTAATTTACGAAAAATTTTTTGTTGAATTTTGATTAAGAAAACTATAAAAATGAACAATCGAATTTAATTTAAGATAGATATTTGAGTTTGTTTTGGAAGAAGTTGTTTTGGACAATTTTTGTATGAGTCTGGTCCTCTAAAATATGAAGTAGTTGAAAAGTCATTTAATTTTTTAAACCCTGTTAATTAAATGATTCACATTTATTCCATTTTCAAAAACGTATGAATATAAATATGACTGTTTATTACCTGTTTATTAGGCGGTGTAATGTTTCATAGCATCTTTTTTTTCATAGCAGACAAATAAATTTTCATAGCATTTGTCGAAAATTTCATAGCATCTATTTTCATAGCACTTATTTTTCATAGCAATTAATTATAAATTAAAAAAATATAATAAATTACATGACTTAAATTATACAAAAGAATGAATAAAAATTTTGTAAAGCAATTTTCAAATTTTTCGCCTTCGGTAAAAAATTTAAGATCGAGACGTATAGTTTCAGTTTCTGATAACGCTACTACTCTTGAAGTAGCTACGTAGTTAAATTAATTCAAAAAACTATAATTAATCATTTATAATCATTTAATTTATTTATCAATAAAAAATCAAAAAAATGTATTATTTACTCAATCAATTATTTTTTTTATTATATTAATTTGTGCTATGAAAAAAAGTGCTATGAAACAATTATGCTATGAAAAGATGCAGCCCCGTTTATTACAATGGCTGTATATTCTAAAATTTATTCTAATGTCAATATTTTTATTTTATTGCTAAAAAAAGTTAATTTAATAAAGCAAATTTTTCTTTTTTGACTTATTAGTTTATTGCTTATTTTACTTTTTTTTATGTAATTCTGCCTGTCTGGCTTAAATCAAATAAATGATAAATAATAAAAGACATACGATTTCAATTTAGAAATTTAGAAAATTATGAATATATTTTATTTTAATAACTTTTTTTTACCATAAATTTTTTTTTCATTTGTCTTACATCTTTTCTATTTTGTCTATGGGACTTAAAACTTTTAATAAATAAATATAAGTTTATTGCTTATTTATTTTATTTTATTTCAAAAACTTAGTTAAACGTTAAGAATTTCTAATAAAATTAAAAAAAATTATTTTACTGTCAAAAAATTTTCGATTGGGGGACATTTGGCGGGTTGATATCTTTGGTCACATAATTTACATTTTTGTTCATCCATGTTGTGCTTACCATAGAATAGTGAGCAGACGCTAAGTCAGGCCAAAAAACGTAGTCAAGGTCTTCATGATACTCATGTATAAATGGGAGCAGTCGTTTATTCAAGCATTCGTCGATAAAGATGCTCGAATTGATGGCAACCGACTTTGATAATCGAAAAAGAGGCTTAGACATACCTCGATCAGATATGGCTATCCAAACAAGCACCTTCTTTGGAAACTTCTCTTTTCCAGCAAACCGAACACTGTCCGGACTAGTAGACTTGTCATTTGTGTAATATCCAGCATTTCCCGGCATGTTGTCGCCCTCCAAAATAAAGTACTTTTCGTCATTCAAAATAAGCGAACATGGTGAACGATATAGCATATTTGAAAGTTTTTTACTCAATTTCTTGGCTTTCTCATGCTGTACGGCGCTATATATTGGTGTTTTTTTTCGTTTACGAATTGAAATATCCATTTTTGTTAATTGCCGGCCTTCTTTGGAAACTTCTTTGGAAACTTCTCTTTTCCAGCAAACCGAACACTGTCCGGACTAGTAGACTTGTCATTTGTGTAATATCCAGCATTTCCCGGCATGTTGTCGCCCGCCAAAATAAAGTACTTTTCGTCATTCAAAATAAGCGAACATGGTGAACGATATAGCATATTTGAAAGTTTTTTACTCAATTTCTTGGCTTTCTCATGCTGTACGGCGCTATATATTGGTGTTTTTTCACGTTTACGAATTGAAATATCCATTTTTGTTAATTGCCGGCCAACTGTTGTCTGGTGGACATTAAATTTTCTTGCTAGACGCCTTTGACTCACTCCAGTTCGGTTATTGGTCAATCTCTTCTGTTTTGTCTTCCTTGCAGCTGTCCAGATAGTTGGACAACCCGTTCTCTTATTGTCCTTGATCGGATCTCCAATTTGAATACGGTTGATCGTATTATATATAGTGCTTCGAGCGATTCCTTGCTTAGTAAAGTGCGCCACAATGTCGGATTTTTCCATTTGTGAAATCATATTTTTGACTGTTTTTCGAAAAGCCTCTCGTTCAGACACATAAGGTCCCATTTAAAAAATTTTTTTTTGCAATATTATAGCTAATTTTTAGTAGTTTATAAATAAATATATATATGATCCCTTGATCATTTGCATGATCGGGCAAGTTAACTTAACTTTTGTCCATTTACTTATGCATCACCCGTTATAATCAATAATATAATCAATAAATAACATTGTCAATAATATTGACGTTGAATTTTATTTTTTAATTTTGAAATCTTTTGTCAATATTAAATAAATAAAAAAGACAAGTAAATAAAAAAATAGACTATAAACTAAATAATTATGATATTATTAGTTTAAAATAAATTTTTGAGAAATTAACTAATAACTCTTGAAGTTAATTAAATAAATTTGTCAGTTTTTAGAACAACTTTGTAATAGAATAGAAAACACAGGTAATATTTTCTCTTTAAATATTCTAGAAGAAGCTTGTTAATTCAAATTACGATTTAGTGATGCAACGAGATTTCTTAAAGAAAATGATCTTATCAAAAAACGCTTTAAAATGAAACAGACTTTTTCGGGATCGATGAAGATTCTTTTGAAGTAAAAATAAAATAATCAAAATCTTAGAAAATTTTTGATCAGAATTTAGAAGTACAATTTTTGTTCGCATCATTTTATGTTGTTTTTAAATTTTTTGTTAAAAAATGTAAATTTTAATTGATACGAGCATTCTTTTCAAGTTCATTTTTCTGCTGCTTTTATTTTATTTTGTATTTTTATCCATTAAAAGTTAAGACCTTAATTTCTCATTTAACAATGTTATCAATTCACTATGATTTTATGTAGTAGTTTTTGTATTATTTGATCAGTCTTTGATATATGATGATCAGTAGAATATTTAATTCAAATATTAAAAATAAAATCTATTAATGTTTAATGTTTTTTTTAATGAAAATAATAAACGATTTAAGAATAAAATGTAATCTTTCCAAACAAAATCAAAATCCATAAAGTGAAAGCTTTCTATTTTAATTGACTAAAGGTGTTACAACGCATTTCTATGACATGGCCGATTTCTTCTTCACTTGCCCTGGATTGTTTATCCACTCGAGGTCAAATCTTTATTGCCTTTTGCCCAATGATAGCTTTTAGTCCATTTTTACCTAATAAATTGAAACTTGGCTTCAAATATTCCAGAGTACATATCAGATGAAGAGGTTGAGAATGAAGTTTTATTTAATTTTTTGTTTAAATTAACCTCCTTTAAGAAGAAGGAAAAATTAAAAGAATAAAATAAAACATTATTATTAATTATTTGTATTATCTGTGCCGAGCTAAAGCTCCATCAGATTAAAAAATAAATAAATAAATAAAAAATCAATAAAAAATAAAATATATAAAATGTAAAATAAAGTAAAAAATATAAAATAAAAAACAGTTAAAATAGACAAATTGTAAGTAATGACAGGTGTAAAATTTTTAAGTGTTGAACAGTTCAGGAAAGAAAAAAGAAATAGTAAGAAAGCAATTACATAATGGAGTCGGGTATTCGAAATATCTTGATTCAAAACCCCCTTTATATTCATCAACCAGCTTGACAACCAATGGAACATAATAACGCAGTCCTCCCGCTACATATCTTTCGCTCAATTCAAAAAGTTGATTCGAGCCCGTCAAGAGTTAAAGTTTTTTAAGGGCCACATGATGCACAATATTTGAAGACAATGAAGCAAGACTTTTCAACTGATATTTTTATCTTCCACTTAAAGAGCCATTTTTCTAATTCGTATAAGTATTTGTTTATCTTATTTTCTAGATTTCCTTTTTTCTTAAAAATGTAGAATGTGACCAAGTCGTCAGCAAAAAGAAGAGAGTATTCACTATTTGTTTTATTTCTTTTATCTATATCATTGATAAAAATACTAAAGAGAAATGGACTAATACTTAATACCTATACCTATACTTAATTTTTCCATCTATAGTCTTCTGTCGTACGATCATAATCGGATTACACCAAGGACTTGTACTTTCTTCAATAAGATTGTTACTCAACATCTCGTTTATTTGTTTGTTTATTTCACCTTGAAGTGCTTGAGGTATCCTAAATTGCCTCTGATTTATTGGTTTACATTCATCCGTGTCAATTGGATGTTCAATCAAATGTGTTCTACCTATGTCTCTATCTGAACATTGAAATGCATTCAATTTTGACTTGAGAACTGTATTTAACCGACCAATTTAATCTTTAGATAATCTTTTCCCTTTTTTAATTTTTGATAATTTTTCTTCGATATCATCCATTCTATTGTTTGTTATTGGCTTCGCACTATCAACTTAAATTTCTTGACTTTCTTCAATAAATTCAAAATTATCTGTTGAAAATTCGACATAGTCATTTGCTTCAACATCTACAGGTGTTGAATTTTAGTTTAAAACTTTAACATAGATGTCACCATTTTCATCCATTTTGCTAACCCAATGACTCCGATAAACACCATCATCATTACTTTTTAGTTTAAATATAACATCTTTTTCAATTCTAGAATTGACTCCTCTACATTTAACAAGAGATTCACTCTTACGCTCCAAGTCACATGACTCACTGTAACACATGATGATCGCTGAACAGCATTGTACCAATTCGACTTTAAATCACAAAAATTTTCATCAATCATAATTTCATCATTTTTATGATTTATAGCACCGCCATTTTTCTTTAAAAAATCTCTTCCTAAAAAGATCTCTTTATCTATTAATGAAGCTGTAATAACATAACTATGAAAAGCTGAACATGGACCAATTGATATCAAAACCGGAGCAACAATCCTCAGAAACTAGACTTGTAACGACTTTGATTGTAACCGGAAATCTTTTGTAACCACGCTTGTTCACATCCACTTTTTTATCCAAAAAATGCTTTATTTCATTCTGTATCTTTGAACTTAGACTATCAAAACGTATTAGTGAATTTGTAAAACCACCGTCAAACAATGCTCTAAGTTTTTGTTTTTCAAAATCGTTGTTAAAACATATTTTGCACTTCTTTGAAATTTATTTTTGAACGCAATTTAATGAGTTTACTTTAACTTGAACCTCATTGCTTTGAACTTCCAATTGTAATGAATCGAAATCTACTCATAACTAAAGCTACCGTTTATATTTCTCCAACTACTAGATTGACTATTCTTTGAATTAATGCCATTTTTGGATTCACTATTTCTGTGTCCATTTAGCTTTTCCATTGACTTTTTCCACTTGAAACAATTACTTTTTCTGTGCCCAGGCTTCTTGGCTTGAGTCCATTGTCTAATCACTTTTATGACCAAAAGCAGTTGCTTTAACATTTGGAAGAGTTTCTTCTAAACACTGTAACAATTGATCCCATGTCTTATCAGCTTGGAACTTGATCAACAATCGCATATTTTCTGACAAATGTGTAGCTAATTTATTCTTAAAAAACACCTTTCTTCACCACCATTGCTACCCAATGTCGGAACACCTTTCTCCAACAGCCTTTGCAAAGCTCTTGCAAAATCAACCACTTTTTCTTCTTGCAACGGAGCGCGATCAAAAAATTCTTGATGCATTGATTCAGCCGACTGTGAACACCCAGAAATTAATATCTCAAAAATTCTATCAGTGCTTCTTTAGTCTTGATCATTCATCGTTTCAAACAAACGAGCAGCTTTACCAGTCAACAAAAATGGTAAAATAGTCAACTTCTTTGCTTGATACCAATTCAACATAATAGAGTTTAACTCAAACATCCTCTTAAACTCTTTTGGACCATCATAATTCTTAACACTAATATTTTTGTTTTCAATTTTTCAACACAAGACTTAGCTAACCAATTAAAGCTGAAACTGAGTTAAATCAAACACACTCTATCACCAAATGTAAAACATTTCCTAACAGGCTAATCTGGCTCAAATGACCATTTACATTTTAAATGATCTTGAGTCTAAGAATGAATTAATCCAATGTATTAGGTAAGAGGGAAGGTCCATTTTTATTAGTTTATAAATAATACCATCATGCCAAACCTTATCAAACGCTTTTGAGATATCAAAAAATAGAGAACAAACTTTTTTCTTTCTATTAAATGATTCTACAATTTTTTTGAATAAGAAAGAAAAGATTATCAGCCGTTCGTCGATTTTTTCTAAAACCTGATTGTTTCTAAATTATTAATGAGTTTTGTTCAAAATAACTAAATAATCTTGAGTAGACTATGCAATCTAACAGTTTTCCAAGACAGCTTGTCATACTGATTGGTCGGTAGTTAGCTGGGTCTAGTGTTAAAATTGACTTTTTAGGTATAGTAATGTTATCAGATTTCCATGCATTCGGGATTTAACTTTCTCTTTGACTTAAGCTGGAGAGATAAATAATATCCTCTAGAATATTTTGAGGTAATTTTTTAATATAAGGTTATGAATTTGGTCAGGTCCCGAAGCTGCTTCCTATTTTAATATTTTAAGCACTAAGGTAATCTCAATATTACAAACAGACTCGTCAAATTTGCATTGATTTTTTTTCGGGTAATTGACCTTGTTCAGGTAATTTCGAAAATTGATTATTGTTCAAATATAACTGAACAATTGTTCATATATTACACAAGACCCGATAAGTTCAAATATTAATAATCTTTTTTAATTGTCATTTTCACTTTTATACTTATGAATTAATTAATAAACCGATTATGTTAATTAAATACTAATTGGTGATTTATTACAAATCATTTTATTACATGATATTGATAAAAAATACTAATAATTTAATAATATTTATATTACTATTAATTATTTGCATTCCCAATTTGATACTAATTATAAATATATTTTACTAGTGCTATTTACAGATCAATTTATTTAGAATACTGATCATTTAAATACAAGACAATCTGAAGGAACTTTAGCTTGGCACAGATAATACAAATAAAAAAATAATTCCAAATCCAAGATTTTCTGACTGCTATAAAATACCTTAGTTTTAATTTAAAAAAATTTTATTTTAAATTTTTCAAAAAAATTTTTTTTAAGGAATTTTGAAATACATTAATTTAATCAATAAATTTGCAATTTAAAAGATAATTTGCTAATTCTTTTGAAATTTAGTCATACCCATTAAAACTAATTTTCTAAGTTAATAATATTTATCTTTATTTTAATCCTTTTTGGAGGTGAGATTGAAATTTTTATTAATTTTTATTGTTAAAAGTGTTTTTTTTTTATATGTCTGTTTTTTTCTAAGCATCGAATAAAATAAATATTACATAAGTTGCCATGGTTTCTGAAGCCAAGAGAATTAGAAAAAAAAAATCTAATTATTTTTTTGGAATCAAAAATCATTTATACACCATGTCATTGGCAGTCAAACAATTCTCATCAGTTGAAAATTTACCAGACTGGAGATCTAAACAGCACATTAGGTACGATCTAAACAAATAATTTTTAAAAATTTTTGAAAACTTTCCAAAGAGTACCATGGTTTTCCAAAAATCATCCGATGATACCAAGATTTTACGTGCAACCATGGACCCAAGACATACCCAATAGGCCTATTTTGTTGCATGTAACTTTGTTTATTTAAAAAAAAATTGATTGTTTAAACAATTTTGTTCAATTTCAGAATGCTAGAAACGGACAAATACCAACTTACGAACATGATGATTCTCTTTTCCTGAACAAAAGGGAGCAAATGAAATACAATGTACAAAACAGGAGCCAGGTAGATATCAGAACAAAGCTACCCCCTCGTTATCAAATGCTTAAGCCTAAAAATTATCAAACAACCCAAAGATATAACAGTAATATGTTGGCTAGATTTTAAAAATTAATTTAAAATGACAAAATTTTATTCACAATAAATTTTTCAACTAAAATTTTTTTCTTATCCACTGCTTAGACAAGCGTTCACTTTGTTCCAATAGATTAAAGTTGAATCTTTTTTGCAGCCTAAAGGGCCACCGTTATGAATTCTGGCATAATCTTGGCAAGTAGGAGCCCTTCCACCTGTGCAATAGGTTCCATATCTTTTCATGTAAGCTTTAACGCAATTTTCCGAACAAGTTTTATCCAAAGAACAAGCAGTTAGTGAACCACCTGGACGACCACAATCAATCCAGTAGACTTCTTTTATTTGATAATAACCGCATGATAAGCTTCCGCCATCCATTGCACATGACAATGGTCTGCAGTTACTTTCTACATTACATATGCATTTAAGGCAAGCAGCGTCTTGACCACACGTGAATCCTACTGCTATACAAAATATAAATAAGAAAATCAAGTTTTTCATTTTTATTTTGATTAATAATGAACAATTAGCGTTAGCTTATTTAAGCCTCAAATAAAGCATATGTTTTATTCTTTGATTATTTTTAGCTTTATAATCATGGAAAAAAGCAACATGGTTTCACATTAGAAGGTTGGTAGTCTTGAAAAATATTAAAGATAAAAAACTTTTGATTTATTAAAATTTGTGGTAAAAATGAATAATTTTTATTCAAAAAAGTTTTTTTAAATTTTAACATTTTACAGCAGTTTTTCTTTAAATGAAATAAAAGAGAACGTTCTTTTTTAGAACGGCTAAATAACTGCTTTTTTTAAAATTATTTATGATTCCGATCCAAATGGCGTTCATGCTATTTGTCCCTGAATTATAATATTATTAGAATTTATGTAAAACCTAAAAGATTAAAGACATTTCTTCGTTACTTTTGGTATAAATCTAGAATTTAATTTTGGTCAAATTTTAATTAAAAATAAAATAACCTTTTTTTACATCATTTTTGGCAATTTTTTAATGGTAAAAAAAAATAGGTAAAAAATAAATTGTGCTGGATTATGCTTAATCTTAGAATTCAAAAAATCCTAGTGTGAAAAATCTTAGCTTACTTTCTAAAACTTAAAAAGGTTTTTGAAATTAAAAACTTAACTTTGGAGAATTCTTTCAAAGGAATATAACACTTTTAAAGGGAATATTTAACTCTGAAAATTGTCAGCACAAAAACAGCGCTCAAATTTTTGCTATCAGAAATTACTTTTTTAAATTATCAAATTGATATTTTATTTTTTTATTATTATTATTATTAAATTTAAATTAATAAACATTAGAATTTATTAAAAAAAAAACGCAGTAAAAGCACGCAGTTTTGTAAAATGGAATCGAATTTTTTTGCTTGAAACAAACTGGCCAACGTTTGGACAGGGTGTCGCAACTAGACACTCATAATATTAGCATGAATGGTGTTGTAATATTTAAAAATTTGTCCTGGAGCTTTTAAATCATTTGAAATATCTAGAAGAAAGAGAAACAGACAAAAACATTGAAATAAATAAACTGAAAATTGCATTGGTAGAAGCAAATAAAATACCAACAACTGCGTCCATCACTTCTGTCCTTTCTGTACAAATTAGATCCTTTAAATTTTGTAATTGAGATGCTCTTGAAACACATGAAACAATCTACAGTCAAAACTTCTACTACTACTACCTTAAATTTAAAAATGCTTTGAGCATTATAAGCTTGAGAATTTTTATCATTTGACACGAATAAATTAAAGAAAGTCCAATTATATTATTATTAAAAAATAAATCAAATATAAAGAATTGTAAATTTTTCAGTGGAAATAATATGAATAATAAATAAAAGGCTTATATTTTTGCTAGTAGCAAATTTATTTCTTCTAGTAGGAAATTTATTTTTTTTGAATAGCAAATCATATAATAGATAATTTATTTTTTCTAGTAGTTTTTTTATTTGTAAATTATTATTAGTAAATTATTATTTTATTTATTTGTTTTCTGTACCGAGCTAGAGCTCCTTCAGAATAAAGTTTAAAAAAAAAAAAAAATAATAAAAATAGAGTTAATAAAATAAGATAAAAATGAAGTAAATCAGCTAAAAAAAAAAAAAAAAAATTTAAATAAAGTTTAAAAGACATATATTGAAATAAATTGTTACATGTGACAGAAGTTTACATAGTTGAAGCTTCATGAAAAAAAGAGGAAATAGTAAGGTAGCAATTACACAATGGAGTAGGGTATTCAATATATCGGAGTTAATTTTCAATTAAGTATAGCATTTCAGGATTCAAGTCTTAAAATAATTGGTTATTGTTCATAAATATTAATGATCCATTATTTTCTTTAAAAAATGTTTGAATATAAATTTTCTAAAAGCGCCAGTATTCTATGATGCACTATATCACGGATTATTCATTTTGTATAAAAAAAAATAGGAAGCATAAAAAGATAATAACTCAGAATAAAAAATCTTTAATGACTATTACAAAAAGCATCCATAATAAAAATTAAGGCAATTGTTTACAATGATATGGGATTTATAGTTCTCTTTTAAATTATGGCCTAAAACTTTGTTAGTGGTTAAAAAATAGCATCTATCTAAAACAGATTATTAATAAATATACTGGCAAATTTATTTTGGCACGAACTAAACGTTTTAATCAATATTACAATTATCGGATTTTTATTTTTTTGAAAAGCTTGTATTCTATTCAATTATTCAAATTTTAAAATTCCTGTATCGCTTTATTAAATAATATTTTTTTAAATTCATTTTAAAATGTGAAATATGAATTATTACTTATTAAGATTATAATTAAATAATAATTAATAAAGCAAAATATTAAATACAAAATTTTTGAAATTAAAAATTTATTTTATATTGAGAATATAATTTGACAAGACAATGATGGGTGTCGACCAGTGATTACCCAAACCCTCTATCGCCTCTGTCGCGGACTTTTAAACTAAATAAAAATACAAGAAAATTCTTAATTCAAAAGTATTACTAAGTTAAGTTGTAAAGATATTAATGTTATAGTTAAAAAATTTATTTTACATATTAAACCAAAGAATTAAAAAAATTAACTAATAATTTAAATCAAAAAATCCTCTCATAAATTCTCTAAAGTCGAGTTTACTATCTTTGTTTATATCTATGCTTCTAAACATGTATCCCAAATCTTCCAAATTAGTACTACCCAGAAGGGATTTTATTAGATCAAATGATTGAGTTATCTCATCAAAATCGATAAAGCTGTCATTGTTTAGATCGACCTGATTGAAAATTGGCTTTGGATCTTGGCTTATTGAACTGGAACAAACTATTGTGGACAAGCTGAAAAAAATAATTAGTTTTTTAAATTGAAGCATTTTCACCAAATTTTTGATCTTCTCAAAACAGAAATCAATTTTTCTAAATATATAGTAATTTTGAAAACAATGTTTGATTAAAAACCATATTAAAAAAGTCATTAGTTCAAACTAAAAATTAGAATAATCTTTTCAAGAAAATAAAGTCAAAGTTTTTGTCTTTAAAGAGTTTTTGATTTTTCTTTAAATTGTATTGTCAAAATCTATTTTTAAAAAACCTCGCTAAGTAGGGACTGACTCATTATATAGAAAATTATTAATTTATATATTTATTAATTTAAGGTAGTATTTAATATATAGAAAAGAAAAAGAAATAATTTTTAGTAGTTTTAGTAGTATTAGTTTCGACTGTACTTGGCTAGCCAGCGAGTGTGCTGACAAGGCCCAATAAGACAGCTGAAATGATTGATTGCTGCTCATCCAGCAATCAATGCCTGCTTTAAAACTGTTAACATTGGGGGCTTCAACTAATTGATTAGGCAGCGAGTTCCATATGCTAGCGGTTCTGTTGAAAAAAAAGTTATCTCTATGTTGGAGCCTTGAAATTTCTTTGTGATATTTAAAGCAGTGACCTCTTCCTTGGTTTTTAGTGACATTAAAATTGTTGCTTTTTTCAACCTATTCTATTCCATGCATGAACTTGTATAATTGAATTAGATCACCTCTTTTTCTTCTTTCCATCAGATTTGGAATGTTCAAAGCATTCAATCTGCTTTCATACGGTTTGTTTCTAATTGCAGAAACAAATTTCGTAGCTCTGCGTTGAATCCTTTCAACATTCTCACAGTCATACTTAAGAATTGGAGACCATACAGGCACCGCAAATTCCAAAAGAGGACGAACAAAAGTTAAATACAGAGATCTAAATAACTTACAATCAAAACGAGCAAATGATTTCCTGATGCGACTTAGCATTTGATTTGCTTTGTTTGTAGCCTCTAACACTTGATTTTTTCCATTTCAGATTTAAATTAAAAATAACTCCTAGATCTCTTTCGGTTTCTGACGTTGATAGCTGCTTATCATTGATAAAATAAGGAAAATATTTGTTTATATGACAATAATGCATGACCACACAATTATTTAACTTTTTATTATAAGTTAAAAGCCTGTTTAAAAATTAAAAAATTCTTTATTCTATTTTCTTTAAAATTTTTACTTTTTAATCTCATATTGAAAAAATAAAATGAAATCTTAATTTTTAGTCGCTTTTGTAAGAGAAAAAATTATTTCAGTTTTATTAAATCAAAAGATTATTTGAAATTCTCAAATGTTCCTTAACTTTTTCTTTTGAATGACCTGAAAAATAGGTTCTGAGTATTTGACCATAATCAGCACCATTTTTATATTCAATTACTCATTTCCAAAATCTTTTAATTAATTTCTTCTTAAAATTGCTTCTCTTGAATATAGATCATCGACTCATTAAAAACAAGTTTAAAATGCGAGCATTACCCGAACTATCCATTCACTCCAATTGCTCTATAGGACAGTTAGTTCCAGGCTTTTAACTTTTAATAAAAAGTTAAATAAAAATTATGATTTCTTTTTCTTTACTACATATTTAATACTACCCAAAATTATTTAAATTCACATTAAGCATCGTATGAGTAGTAGAAATATCAACCAAAATTTATATGTCATGTTTCACCGGCTCATTGAACTCCTTTTTAAATTCAAGCATTTGACATAAAAGTTCAAATTAAAAGATTACCATATCATTATCAAAATAATTATTTTGACCCGGTATAATTGTTCCAATGCATGATCTTTCTAAAAAGTCAATCCCATTATCATCCAATAGCGAAGAATATTTTTTTACTGCTTTATCCCATTCATTTATAGAAAGAGTAAAAAAGACCAAGAAGAACGATTTCACACATTAAGCTTTTATCTCTCCTTAATACAAAAAATAATTTTTTTTTTCTTTACATTTGTCCTTACTTATACAAGCATTCAGAAAAACTTAGAAAAAAATAGAATTTTTAAATTTTTATTAAAAATACTATTTTTGAACGAGTTTTTTAGAAAACCAGGGGGTATATGGGGTCCCCTAGGACTAGATACAAAATTACCAAAAAAGGGGTAAATTTTTTCTCTTTTTTGGGGCGAAAATTGAATTTTTTTTAAATTATTCTAAAAATACTTTAGTTTTGTAGGAAATTTAAATTAATTTATTAATTTTATTATTTTAAATTTTTTCATTCTATTAGACTATATGATAAATAAAAAAAAAAAGCAGACTGGGTAAACAGTTGAAATTATACTTGATAAATAAAAGATTTGTTTTAAATTTTTTATTAAATTGAAAAAAATTGGGGTTGTAACCGAGTCTTAGGCACTGGGCTTATGGCTGTTTATACAGCAGACCCACCAGGTAATTTAAAAGGATTGACGGTAGGTCTTAAAATTCCTCTAGTATTATATGATTTAAAAAAGATAAGCTAAAATTAAATTTTGATTCTAAATACAAATTTTCTGAAAACTCAAATCATTGTTCACATCTTATACAAAGAAATGGGTTCTCTAGTTTTAATTTAATAAAATGGCATCTTGAAGTTTAGGATCAAAAAAATCAAATGCAAATTGATAATAATAACGAATTTAATAATTATATTTCAAATTTTCTTAAATTTTTTAGAAAATTAGTTTAAATATTTTTGAATTTAAGATTAAAATTCAAATTAAAAGATTAATTATACTCTTATTTTTATCCTTAAAGGTTAAACTGATGCTCGACCGAGTTCAATTAACTATCAAATTTTCTTTACCTATCAATTAAAATATTTAGAAATGATAATTTATATTTTTTTAAACGAATGAACTAAATTTCTGTTTACATTCATCGACTCTATTTTCAAAAAAATTTTCCTTTGATATTTTATTTTACCTTTATTTAAAACACGTTTGTTAAAAATGAGTTTACTACAGTCTAATGAAACCAATGCTTTGAACAATGATACTGAGTATGTATGTGACCCAAAAGTCAAGCGTTCGTGTCTTAAAAATTTAATTGTCTTTTCAATTGCTTATTTGCTACAATTTTCTGCTGCCAATGGTCTCACCAACCTTCAAAGTTCATTAAACTCCAAAGAAAATCTTGGTGTTACAGCACTTCTAGTCTCCTCAGTATCTTTTACCTTAACCTGCCTTTTCGTTCCGAATATAATGCTTCAATTTGCTGGTTTTAAATGGCCACTAGTTATTTGCAATGCTCTGGTTTCTTGTTACATTTGTGCCAATTTTAATGCAAATTTTATGGGTCTTTTATCGGCATCGGTTCTGTTAGGAATTGCTCTTGGAACTCTTTGGACTTACCAAGGTACATTTATCGCGCATTTAACTCATGAGTACAATAGGAATTCTGCCTCAAAAAATCCTAATTTATTAGTAAAATTTTTTGGATTTTTTTTTATTCTTTTTCAATTAAGTAATTTTTTTTGTTGGGAAAAATTTTTAAAAAAATTTAATTAAATTCCAAAAAGATCAATTAATTGGCAATTTTATTTCATCGATGGTTTTAAATCCGCAGTCAATTGAAAAATTTGCAACGAGTTTTAGTGCTGAGAGAAATCACAGTGAAAATTTAACATGTGGAAAAAATGAATGTCCTGGACCAAGCAGTGTTATACCAAGGCCAGACGACCAAAAAGTTTTATAAACTAAAAAAAAGTTTCTTTTAAATTTCTTTATTTTTTTAGGTCTTTATTTTATGCTCAATTTATCTAGGCATTTCTCTGACAGCAGTGTTTAGTTTGATATTTTTCCTGGATAACATTAAACCTGATCAAGACGATTTAGGTAAATAAATAAAAAAAGTTGTGCCAAAATATTTTTTTTTTTTCTAAAGAAAAGGTTTCAAAGACTGTAATAGAAACATTTAAGCTTTTATTTACTTCAATAGAAAAGCTTTTAATTTTGCCTATTTTGGGCTTTTATGCTTTGATTGTGACTTTTTTCAGCGTCGAATTTTCCAGATCCTTCATTGCATGTGCATATGGCATTCATTCAATTGGACTATGGTTTGTTATTATGGGTATTTCATCGTCCATTTTTTCAGTCATAATGGGACATGTAGCTAAATACATTAAAAAGACAAATATGCTGATGATAGTAGTAGTGTTAAAATGTGCCAGCATTATTTATCTTCTTTATTGGGAAATAGGTTCGTCTGTTTATTTTATGATATTGTTAGCTGTGATTGTTGGTTGTTTGGATACAATTTATGTAACCTGTATCAATGGTAAAAATTTGATGTTTTTTAATTTTATTTTGATTTAAAAAATTTTATTAAGCCATTATTGGAGATGTATTTCATGATAAACTTTCGTCAGCCTATGCCGCAAACAGATTTTGTATGAGCTTATTTTTCTTGTTAGCGTTTTCTCTATCCGAAGTTTTTTGTGTTTATCAAAAAATGTACAGTATATTAGTATTAGGCACAATTTCGCTAATTTGTTTGACAATTTTCAAGATCAGACTTAGTAAATCTTTCATTAATATTTAAAATTTTTCAATTTATCATTTATTTAAGAATAAAAAACTTTTAAAACAACTATAAAACCTTAAATTTTTAAAGAAAAATCTTTTATAAATACTATCTCATTTTAAAATGTAATTTTAAAGTATTTTTCTTGAGTTGGTACGGCGCATAAATTAAAATCAAGTTTTTGTTTTTAAGATTTGAATCATCTTTTAAAGAATTTTCAGTGTATGCATTTTTTTGAAAATCAGGTTAATTATAAATCACTTATTACTCGACTTTGAAAAAAAAGCTTAATATGAGACCTGAAAAATGTTTGTCGTAGCAAAAAAGCAAAATTAATTGTTTAGCTTAAATCTGGAGAGAAATCTCGTTTCAATTCAGAATTTTCCCACTTACTTCTAATTACGATTACTGTTGGTACTTTATAGCTTTAAAACATAAAGACATCAAAAAAAGTGTGATTTCAAAGAATGTTAAAAACATCGTTCACTATAAAATTAATAGAAGATTTCTCTATTTTCTTATTATTTTTTAAAGTTGATCAGTAGAAGGGCATTGTGAAATTTCATACAAAACTTCCAATACAAAAATAAAAAAAGTTTATGACTTTTGTTCTAAAAGTCAAAAACTTGTTCTGTAAATGAAAGAAAGTGAAACAACTTTTGTTTCACCTACTGCGGAAGTCTGCAAAATCTGTACGAATTCTGCAAAATTGCACCCTATTTAAAAGTATTAAAAATAAATCGCAATTAATTTGCTCAACAGAAGAAGTTTCTTTTATTAGAGAATAAAATAGAGTCAGGTTTAACAAATTTGTCATAATTTTTAGCAAAATTAATTATACAGAATTAAATTGTTAAATTTGAAAGGGTTTTATTTACCAATTTTATAAAACACTAATTTTGAGAATAATAATTCTATTTATATAATCAAATGTTTGAAATGTAAAAATTTTTATTTTATTGGTCAAACTAAACTGCAAAAATAAGAATAAGAATATTCTTGATGTGTAAAATTTTTTGAATTCTGATTACTTTTTTTTTGAAAATGTCCGAATATAATTACAAAGATCTATCATGAGACTGAAAAGAAGACCTAAGCCATTAAGCTTTCCTGGGAAATTCCCATAATTATATTTTAAATAAATAAATAAATAATCACAAAGAGACCTGTTACGATTTGATTAAGAAAAATTCGATTATAGTAAATCATCCCGTTTTTTTCAAAAATTATTGAGAAAATTATAACTTTTCAATATAAATTTAATTTTTTTAATATTTTTAATATACAAAGTTTGATTTATCTTGGCCTACCTATTGGAAATCAAAAATCAATAAAGGATTTCGTGGAAAATAAGATGAAAAAAGTTGAAAAGAGTTTTTACTCTCTAAATAGTGTTGGATGCAAACCAAAATTAATGAACCCAGAAACTATAGCTTTCCTATACAAACATTTCTCTCAATCAATCTTTAGATATCATTTAGAAAATATTTTCATTAATGAAAAGAGTTTAAAGGAATTTGATATACGGCAAAATATTTTAATAAAACGATTTATTGGGCTCAGTAATTTACAAAAACAAAACCTTTGAACAAAGCATTAAAATTGGAGTCAATTAGACAAATTTATTATAAGCATAAAATATTCTTTGTCAAACAAATTTTTAATAACCAATTATGTAAAAACGTTTATGAATACTTAAGGAAAGATTATAAGATATTTGATAGAGAGAATACTTCTTTTATTAAACAGTTATCAAAAGTAGAACATCTGACTCATATAAATTGCACTGAATACGATTTAACATTCAGTGTTCTTTTGATTGAATGGTGCCTCGAATGTAGCAACTCTGGACTAACCGACTCGATATAATACTATTTTTATTTATTAGAATATTGTATATTGAATAATCTTAATCATTTTTTAGTATATAACAAACTTAATTTTTTACTCAATTGTAAAATGGATATTTAACTGTCAATTATTCCTATATCAATTTGTCCATGGGACTTAAACTTTAATTAAATAAATAAATATAAAAAAAATTCGTAATATAATAAAAAATTTTAATTCATTAGAAAAATTAACTTCTCCTCAGATAGGATTACTTGAAAACCTATCCAAAAAATTCAGATTTTTTCCTTGATTTTCCTCAGTTCTAATTTTGCTGATTCTCGGTCAATTTTTGATACGCGTTGTTTAAAGATGCTATTTTCGCCCATAACCTCTTAGCTTCATTCTTGATATCCGAATATGTTAAATTTTCTATTATCTCAGCAATTGCTCTTTCAACACGTCCTTGCTCATCTCGTTTGGCTTGTCTCATTCTTTCTAAATTGTCATTATTTATAAGCGACTCAATAATATTAAAATAATCATTACTATCACTCAAATCTAATTCAGCTGAATAAATAGCTAAGTTTCTAACAGTTTCTAAATTCGCATGGGTTAATTCGCATTAAATATTATCTAATTATTTTCGATATAATGAATCAGTCCCCCCTAGCGAGGTTTTTTAAAAATAGATTTTGATGTTACAACTTAAAGAAAAATCAAAAACTCTTTAAAGACAAAAACTTTGACTTGATTTCTTGAAAAGATTATTCTAATTTTTAGTTTGAACTAATGACTTTTTTAATATGGTTTTTAATCTAATATTGTTTACCAAATTACTATATATTTAAAAAAATTGATTTCTGTTTTGAGAAGATCAAAAATTTGGTGAAAATGCTTCAATTTAAAAAACTAATTATTTTTTTCAGCTTGTCCACAATAGTTTGTTCCAGTTCAATAAGCCAAGATCCAAAGCCAATTTTCAATCAGATCGATCTAAACAATGACAGCTTTATCGATTTTGATGAGATAACTCAATCATTTGATCTAATAAAATCCCTTCTGGGTAGTACTAATTTGGAAGATTTGAGATACATGTTTAGTAGCATAGATATAAACAAAGATAGTAAACTCGACTTTAGAGATTTTATGAGAGGATTTTTTGATTTAAATTATTAGTTAATTTTTTTAATTCTTTGGTTTAATATGTAAAATAAATTTTTTAACAATAACATTAATATCTTTACAACTTAACTTAGTAACACTTTTGAATTAAGAATTTTCTTGTATTTTTATTTAGTTTAAAAGTCCGCGACAGAGGCGATAGAGGGTTTGGGTAGTCACTGGTCGACACCCATCATTGTCTTGTCAAATTATATTCTCAATATAAAATAAATTTTTAATTTCAAAAATTTTAAATATTTAATTATAATCTTAATAAGTAATAATTCATATTTCACATTTTAAAACGATTTAAGAAAAAAATTATTTAATAAAGCGATACAGGAATTTTAAAATTTGAATAATTGAATAGAATACAAGCTTTTCAAAAAAATAGAAATCCAATAATTGTAATATTGATTAAAACGTTTAGTTCGTGCCAAAATTTTTTTTTTTTTTTTTTTTAATAGTTTATTTAATATTTAAAATATATAGCTTTGAGTAATAAAACTCCTTTCGCTATTGGTATTTAAAATTTTTAAAAATAGTGTCCATAGAAAAGTTATATTAAATTAATTAGATTAATTAGAATTTGAAAGAGAAATAAGAAATGTTACAGAAAAACTGTTGTCCATTGGAAGAGCTCATTTGAGACTTTACAAAGTAAGGTTTTAAGTTTAGAACTTCTTGAGCTTTCAACAAAAACATCAATATAATCCTGTATGAGTGAAGTAATGAGTGTGTTTTTATATATTAATCTTTTTTTTATGTACTTTTCAAGCAGGATTCTGAGTCTTGATTCAATTCTATCTACCTTTTGTTCCTCGAGAAGGCCAGAAAGCTGAGTAGACGGTGTGTCATATGGTAAGTGGTAGATTGACTTAAAACATGTATTTTGAATTGCTTGCAGTTTTTGAATATTTGTCTGGGAGACACGGGATAGGATGAAAAAACTATTGTCTATAATGGAACCTATAAGGGCATTATAGATTCAATTTAAAGTTTTTTTACTTAACTTCCACGATCTGTGTGACAAAATTTTAATTAAATTCACATATTTTTTGAAGATAAAAAAGGTTACCAGATCGTCAGCAAATAACAGGGAATATGACTGGTTTTTTTGGTCCTGCTTGGGGATATCATTAATAAAAATAGTAAAGAGTAGAGGACTAATAACTGCACCCTGGAGAACTCCAGTATCTATGGCACCTGAATCCGAGACAAAGTTATTTATTTTCACAAAAAAAATTCGATTTTTTAAAAAATTAATTATCCAATCCAGAATGTAGAGAGGAGCCCCGATTTTGGTAAGTTTGTAGATTAAACCACTGTGCCATACCTTGTCAAAAGCCTGGGAGATGTCGAAGAATAGGGAACATACTTTTTTCTTTCTTACTAAAGTCTCAGCAACCTTTTGAGTTAAAAATACCAAATTATCGGAGGTACGTCGGTGCTGCCTGAAACCAGACTGTTCTTTGCAGATAAGACTCTTGTCTTCAAGGAAATTGTAGAGCCTACTAGTGATAATTCTTTCAAGAACTTCTCCAAGACAGCTAGTTACACTAATTGGTCGATATTTAGATGGGTCAGAACTGACTTTCTTTTTGGGGATCATTGTTATTTTAGAGATTTTCCAAGCTTCCGGGACTTCAGATGCAGCTAGACAGAGGTTGAAAAATCTTGCTAGACCCAGTAAAAACGAGTCAGGGAGATTTTTCAACATACGGTTACTTATGTTGTCAGGTCCAGGGGCTGACTCGTCTTTAAGTTTTCCAATGTTTTTTTTTAACTCTTCAATTGTGATTTTAAGAAAAGACTTTTCGGAATTTAGATAACGGCTGTCTTTCAGATAATCCTTATTTGAAACAAAACCTTCTACCATGTCTCGAAAGTCATTGTTAAAGGAATCATTTCTTTCTTGAGTAAAAGTTTCCCCAATAATCTCTTTGAAGAGCATACCTTTTTTGGGATCTGTTTTAAACTCTTTTGAGTTTAGAACAAGTTTGGGGATAACGTTTCTGGATGAATTTTTTTTAAATGAATTAACTTTTTTCCAAAAGGGACGGGAAGAGTTTGGATTAGGCCCAAGAGACTTAAGAAATGTATCCCAATTCTGGCATTTGAATTTCTTTATTTCAAATCTAATTTTATTGGTAAGCTTATTACACTCAGCCCTGGTTGCACTTGTCATGTTTTTGACCTTTTTTAACACTTTGCGTTTGGAGATAAGCTCGACTATAGGGGCCGGAAGAGACTTTTTAAATTTTTTTAATGGAAATTTAGGAATTGCAGAGTTAGCTGCGTCTAGTATTTGAGCGGAAATTTGACTGTTAATGTGATTTATATTACCTGGCAACAAGTTAAAAACACATGATTCCAGACTTTTCTTAAATTTTTCACAATCGGCTTTCCTATAATTGAGAGTAGGACTGTGGTTGGTTTCAAATTTCAGTAGTTCAAAGCCAAGTTCAAGCTCAATAGGAAAATGATCGCTAAGCATGTCATCGTCTAACATCTGAAAAAAATTAAAATGGGAGCCTAAATTACTGCTTAGTATAAAGAGGTCTAGGATGGAGGAGTACTCACGGTGACTAAGTGTAAAGGTTGGACTGTAGTCATTTGCTATTAGAAAACGTGGATTTTCTAAAATATCTTCCAAAATTTTACCGTTATTATTAGTTTCGTTACCTAGACTACTTAGTTTTGAGTTTAAATCACCACCAATTACGAAGTAATCAAAATGTTTTTCAATATATTCGAATATACAAGGGTTTAGTGGATTTTTATGATTTGGTGGTTGATTGATACTTATTAAGTTAATGTTTTTTCTTTGGGAACCAATTTTTACTGGAACTTTAATGCCAATTATTTCAGAGTTTAGTGAATCGAGTTCTATCAATTCACTAAATTCAACATTATTTTTTATCAATATGGCAACCCCGCCACCTCTAGAATTTCTACATTTGTGTATGCTCAGATAATCCCTGATCTTGAGTAGACTATTTGCTCTATGGTTATCTAACTTAATTTCATGTAGCATGACTATATCGGGTTGGTGTTTATTAATTAAAAGCTCAAATAGTTCTTTTTTGTTGTAAAGCGAATTGCAGTTCCAATGTACAATTTTAAGGGCAGACGATTTAAAGTTTGTTTTTTTTTTGACATTTCATAAAAAGATATAAAAAAAAAATTTGAAATAAATTAAGAGTTTGGCTTGCTTGAACTGAGATTGAGAAGTTTTGAGGCTTCTGATTCAATTTCTTTGTCCGTAAGTTTCATACTTTCTTCGTTCTCTTTGTTTTTAGTGTTTTGGTTATTTTTCCTGTTAGTCCGAGGCTTTTTCCCAGTGACACCTTCTGGAGTGGACTTTTGTTCCGTCTTACGAGTCCTACTTGTCTTAGTCGGTTTTCCTAAATTATTAAAAAGCGACGACTGTGGTTGAGGGGTCGACAGGGCCGGAAACATTGAAGCGTTTATCGATCGGATTGGGAAATTAAGTGTTGGGAAACTAAAATGGTATGGTGCCCCATTTGGAGTATTACTTGTTGGTAGTTGTTCCAAAGGTGTGTGTCCAGATGGCGTTTGAATATTTGGTAAACGCATTCCGTTTGAGTTGGTATTTTCATTGGGAGTGGGATTATTCCCTGATTGACGTGGTTGGTGAGTAACTTCGTCATCATTTGTGTCCACTCCAATTAGGTCGTGGTCGTCGTTGTCTTTTGCTATTCGTCTAGCTAAGTTTCATTCGGACGCAGAATGCCCACATCTTTCGCATGAGGTACATTTCAGTTCCTTTTTTTTACATTCTGCGATTTTGTGCTGAGTACTTTGGCAGTAGCGGCAACGAGGTTCGCCAACCCTCTCTATTGAGACTGGATAATCTTTTATATATGTATTTTTTGGTAACTTTTGGACTATGTCTTTGTACTTTTTGTTTTTAGCAACATCGAACTTGATTTTTGCTCTGATAATTCCGGTTTTGATGTGACCTAAACCCTCATCATTTAGGAATTCGTCGTAGATTTTGTCGATCTCATACTCCTGAACACCCTCAGACACAAGGTGTTTTTGGATCAGCTTCTTATCAAAATTCGGTTTAAGACCATAAAACTTATACGTGAAGACTTTTTCAATTTTCATCGGTTCTTCTGCATCTTCGATTTTGGTTTCTTATCCGTTGATTTTTATCTTTTTTCCGATTATATTTTGATAGTTGTATTGCTCAATAAAGGAGATTAACCAGATGTTTTTCCCAAAAGTAGTGACTGTGTCAATGTTTCGGATTAGATCAGGTACTTCCAGACCTAGGAATGACTTGATTATTGTAAAACGGTTGATAGGTTCGTTTGAAGTCCTATTAACAATAATTCTGATTGCGTTTTCGCAAACAGAGAGATCTGGCAATGCCTTTCGATGCACTTTTGACGCGCGATTTTTGAATATAAATTATGATTATTTTTTAGTATTCAAAATAAATTTGCCAGTATATTTATTAATAATCTGTTTTAGATAGATGCTATTTTTTAACCACTAACAAAGTTTTAGGCCATAATTTAAAAGAGAACTAGAAATCCCATATCATTGTAAACAATTGCCTTAATTTTTATTATGGATGCTTTTTGTAATAGTCATTAAAGATTTTTTATTCTGAGTTATTATCTTTTTATGCTTCCTATTTTTTTTATACAAAATAAATAATCCGTGATATAGTGCAACATAGAATACTGGCTCTTTTAGAAAATTTATATTCAAACATTTTTTAAAGAAAATAATGGATCATTAATATTTATGAACAATAACCAATTATTTTAAGACTTGAATCCTGAAATGCTATGTATTTAATATAACTATTTTTAATTTTCAATATTTTTTAACCTATTTTATTTTTTCTATATTTTTACTGTTTTTTATTTTTATTTTAATTTAAATAACTATATTTTTATCTTTATTATTCTTTTGTTTAATCTGAAGGAGCATCAGCTCGGTACAAATATACAAAAAAATAATACAAATGAATAATTAATAATGCAAGGCTTTGATCTAATATATTAGGTATGGAAAATAATTATCGGAGTAGCAAATATATTTTTTATTAGTAGCAAAAAATAGTAGAAAATATTATATCAAAAAGTAGCAAAAATATTATTTTCAGTAGAATAAAAAAAAAATATAAACTGTGAAAAAAGGATAAAAAATATATAAACAATCAATTTATCAATTAAATTTGTTTGTTATTTACTATTTGAATCAGCTTTACGTGGCCGTCCTCTGCCTCTTTTTTGAACTGATTGAGTTGAGTTGACATTAACGGCTTGTAAAATTAACAAGTAGTTTGATTCTGACTGAATTGTTTGAGATACCGTTGTAATTGGAGAATCTGTTTGGTTTGAATATGTTGGAAGTGAAAAAAGTTGTTGATTGATTGGACCCATTGAATTCCGTTCGAGTGCTGGTAATGCTTTCTTTATGCGACCTTTCGAAGCGTTTTTTTTTCAATGCGTAAATCAAGAGTTGGAAAAGATAATAAATCCATATTGTAGCCGACACCAATTACATGCTTGCAAATAAAATCTTTAATTTTATTATCAATTAAATTGTTAATTGATAATTAATTGTTAATTAACACCGGTCAACTTTTTGCTACTAATAAAAGAAAATTAACTCCGTTTACTAATAATAATTTACAAATAAAAAAACTACTAGAAAAAATAAATTATCTATTATATAATTATACTATAAATAAGTAATGACTTTTTTAAATATGGTTTTTAATCAAATATTGTTTACAAAATTACTATATATTTAAAAAAAATTGATTTCAGTTTAGAGCAGATCAAAAATTTGGTGAAAATGCTTCAATTTAAAAAAAAGTAGCATAGATATAAACAAAGATAGTAAACTCGACTTTAGAGAATTTATGAGAGGATTTTTTGATTTAAATTATTAGTTAATTTTTTTAATTCTTTGGTTTAATATGTAAAATAAATTTTTTAACAATAACATTAATATCTTTACAACTTAACTTAGTAACACTTTTGAATTAAGAATTTTCTTGTATTTTTATTTAGTTTAAAAGTCCGCGACAGAGGCGATAGAGGGTTTGGGTAGTCACTGGTCGACACCCATCATTGTCTTTTTATTAATATTAAATTTGTAAATTCAAATTGACAAAAAAAAAACAACAACAAAAAAAAAAGTAAAATAATTATTTAGTTAATTTTAAAATAAAAATAAAGGGAAAAATAAAATAAATAAAATCCATTTTACAAGTCTTTGTAAATCATTCATATCATTGAATTCGTCTAAATTTGTTAAGCTCTTCTCAATTGTTTGAATCTCAAATAATTCCATGAACTTTTTTCTCCTGTCAGAGCCTAATGTTTTTAGTACCTCTTTTATTTCTTTGACTGTTTCACTTTTTTCTTCTTTTCTCATTATCTATTCCATTTTAATAACCATTTTCACAGCTTCGTTGATCAGTTCGTTAAATTTTAAAACTGTCTTTTTTTAATGATCTCTGTAATTTCGTATAGTAGACTTTTCTTATCAAACTTCGCACATTCGTCTAATTCTTTCATGGTTTAATTAATTTAGCAGTGTTATCAAACATTAATAATCTGTATGCAAATCTAATTTTTGTCTTAGTCACATGCTATTGTACTGTATCTACTCCAGTCAACCCCAGTTTTACTAGATTGGTTACAAAATATTATCAAAAATCAATATCTTGTCAACGTGTTTAATAATTATTTGTTTTTATTATTTGCTTATATTAAATTTATTATTTTTAAATTCAAAATTATCAAAAATTTCGAGCTTAAAACATCCAGATTTTTTAACCAAACATTAGCAACAGAAATAGCAACAAAAAAATTTGAATGTGAAATATCAAGGAAATAAACTCGAAAGGATATTGAAACTAAAAAATAGTATCTTTTGTAACTGGAAAGATATGAATCTTTATAAAGATTACAAACAAATCTGTAAATTAGTTTCATCAGAAATAAAAAGAGCCTGACTAACAAATGAACAAAATTTTGTAGTAAGGCTAAGAAGAATCCAAAAATAAAATATACTAAATACTTGAATGATCAACAAGAAATCAAAGAATCAATCAAAGCATTAAAAAGTCAAACAATGAATTAACGCAAGAGTCGCTAGAGATATCAAATCTTCTAAATTAATGTTTTCAAGATGTATTTGTTTTGAACAAGATGGTGAGCTTTCACCTTTTGAAGTTGAATTTAATGAAAACCGGTCAGAATATATTCACATTGATTCAAATGATATTAGTTATGAAATAGAATTTAAAAAATTACAAAATCTGAATCAATATTAATCATTTAATGAAGACATTCTTCATCGCTCATTGCTTAAAAACTGAACAGAAGCCCTTACTGTTCCTATAACTTTGATTTTCAGAAAATTTTTATCCAATAGTCAGCTTTCAGTCCAATTCAGATCAGCAAATATTATTGAATTGTTTAAAAAAGGTTATAAATCAATGCCTAGCAATTATAGTTCTATGTCTATTACTTCTATTCCGTGCAAAATTATGGCAGGCATAATAAGAACCAAAATGGAAGATTATCTATATAAGAATAGTATTAAATCTAAAAAAACAGCATGGATTCATCAAGAAAAAGTCGTGTACATCTAATTTTCTGAAAACTCTAGATTTCATCTCAATGAATCCAGACAAAAGTATTCCTGTTGATGTGATTCTGCTAGATTTTGCAAAAGTATTTGGTACTGTTCCGCACCGAAAACTTAATTGAAAGCTTATGGCTTTTTGTTTTTGAACATAATGCATGATCACACATTTTGATGTGCTGAAGAGAAAAAGAAAATCTGGAATTCACTTGAAAACTGAATGTAAATCTGATTGGAGTTTTGCTACGCTTATTTCTGATAATGTTTGCGAAAACATTTTTGTGTCTTCTGCATACATTATGGACAACATTCTCTATTTCTTTTGGAAGACCATTTTTAACCAAAACGAACAGTAGACCAATCACTGACCCTTGTGGTACACGGCTAGAAAATCTTAACCCAATCGTACAAAATTTAACGTAATATTTTTTTGATAATAGAGCAAAAATAATTTTTTATTCAGTTAGTGTGAAAATCAGAAATTCAATGCGTGTTAGACATACTAGAGTAATTGATAATACAAGAAAATTTTTAATTCAAAAGTGTAACTAAGTTAAGCTGTAAAGATATTAATGTTATTGTTAAAAAATTTATTTTACATATTAAACCAAAGAATTAAAAAAATTAACTAATAATTTAAATCAAAAAATCCTCTCATAAATTCTCTAAAGTCGAGTTTACTATCTTTGTTTATATCTATGCTACTAAACATGTATCTCAAATCTTCCAAATTAGTACTACCCAGAAGGGATTTTATTAGATCAAATGATTGAGTTATCTCATCAAAATCGATAAAGCTGTCATTGTTTAGATCGACCTGATTGAAAATTCGCTTTGGATCTTGGCTTATTGAACTGGAACAAACTATTGTGGACAAACTGAAAAAAATAATTAATTTTTTAAATTGAAGCATTTTCACCAAATTTTTGATCTGCTCTAAACTGAAATCAATTTTTTTTAAATATATAGTAATTTGGTAAACAATATTTGATTAAAAACCATATTTAAAAAAGTCATTATTTATTTATAGTATAATTTAAGGAAGTTTTCCTTCCCAAGGCTACTCAGAATGGATCTTAGTCCTTCTTCTCAGCCTCGCAAAATTGAGGAATTGATAATATTAGAATTTTGTTTTTTAAAAATACAACTATCTACAATTTTTCGAGTCAAAAATAGATAAATACATAAAATTATATAGATAAGAACATAGGTTCAAAATAAAAAGAAGGAGATTAAAAAAGAAAAAAAAAAGTCATTAGTTCAAACTAAAAATTAGAATAATCTTTTCAAGAAAGTAAAGTCAAAGTTTTTGTTTTTAAAGAGTTTTTGATTTTTCTTTAAGTTGTAACATCAAAATCTATTTTTAAAAAACCTCGCTAAGTAGGGACTGACTCATTATATAGAAAATAATTAATTAATTTATTTATTCTTAGTAAATTAAAGCTTTTCAATATTTTATTTATAATAGATAGAAAGAAAGAAGTTTTATATTTTGCTATAATAAATTTTTTGATGAAATAATAAAAAAACAGTTTGTAAAAAAAAGTTTTGCAATTAGAAAATCTAAAAAATTAAATTTTTTACAAGTAAAATGAAATTTTTCAGTTATAAAATTTTTTCTTAAAATTATAATCATATAATTAAAAAATGCAACCCAAAAGATCAAAATAAAGAACACCAGTGTCTCTAAAAATACATTTAAAAAATGAATCGAATCTCAAACTGAATTACTGGTCCAACCTAAACATGTGGACGTTCTATTAAAAATTGGAGAGTCGTCAAATTTGAAAAATAATCTTAGAAAATATCATAAAAATTATGAAAATTGGATTAAAAATTATTTAGTTTACATCAATCGTGGAAAAAGCAAATGTAATTTAGACGAAAATTTACTTAATTTGGTAAAATATTTTTTATCGTCGAATTCAGCCATGAAAGAAATTGAAAATTCATATCTTCGTAGAGTTTTGAAATTTGATTTGCCATGTGTTGATACTTTTAAAACAAAAATACTCTCAGAAGTAAATAAAATTTTATTCAAAAAGCTTAAAGAATTTTTGAAAAAGCTCATACAATTTGTTTAATTACAGACCTTTGGTCAGATCAATACAATCGTCAATATATTGCCCTTGCTGTTTCAATTTTTTTAAGAACTTCCACAAAGATATTAGGGTGATTGGAATGGATAAGTGGAAGCTCATTGCAGAGTCCATTAAAGATTGCATTGAAAAAATAGTAAATAAGTATGAGTTAGATAAATCTAAAATTTGTGGTGTTGTCTCAGATGAAAGTTCTGCTCTTTTGCGGTTATTCAAACAAAATGAAAACTACCTTTTTGATAGAGAAATTGTAGATCAGAATGGTTCTGAACAAGAACAAGATTTAGAATATTATTTTAATTTAATCAGTTCTGAAATTCAAGATATTTTAAACGCAGAAGGTTTTAATGAAGTTGAGATAAATGAAGATGTAGATGAAGGTGATATAGAAGAAGATATTGAAAACTAAAGTGATGAAGTATGGGAAGAAAACTTTGATCCGATTAATCTGCTGAACATCTCACTTGGTTCTAATTCGGTTCCGAGGTATTCATGTGTGGCTCATAAATTAAACTTAGTACGGTCAGCAATAAGATCGTGTAATTTTTCCTCCTCAATGTTATCAAAACTATCGAATTTTGCTAACAGTGTTAGGCGTTCAAATGCACTCCATTTCAATTATACTGCTAAGAGATCAAATCTAAGATGTGAAAATGGTACTCGTTGGTCATCACTTTATCTAATGCTAGAATTTTTTTCAAAGCATTTGAAAATTGAGTTTTTCTCCTGGCAAACCATGTCCTGTAAGTAGGCAACGATATTATCGTATTTAAAAATCCTTCATCCTTTATATACTTTTCATTTTTAATACAAAAAACAGGTTGGCATTTAGGAGACGTAGTCCCAGCTTTAATAATTATTTTAAATGGATCTTTGGATTAGTCTAGCGAAATAGGTGAAAAAAAGCTTATTAGTCAATTAAAAATAGCAATCAAAGAAAGATTTGAATTTAAAATGTATTCTAAAATATATTTATTTCAATCAGGCTGCTCATGTTTCTGGTAAAATCCAAGTATTTCGAGTCTAGAGAAGATATGTCAAATTTAAATGAAAGAAAATTGATCAAAAGATAGTTGGAACTTTATCTGGAAAGTATTCGTGAAAGGACAAATTTAGATAAATCAACAAAAAGTTTCTGGAGTGAATTCGATTTTAAATTTCCAATTCTAAGCAAAGTTGTCGCATTCTTTTTTCAATTCCAGCTTCAAATATTTTAGTATTTGCGGACTAATGTGCAACAAGAGATCTATGGATATGTCCTGTTACCTTGATTGAAAAAGTAATAATCAGGGTAAATATAGAAGCAAATTTCTTATGAAAATATTATAGCAAAATATAAAATCTTCTCTCTTTCTATCTATTATAAATAAAATATTGAAAAGCTTTAATTGACTAAGAAAAAATAAATAAATTGTTTTCAAACAAAAATTTTTCAAAATAAAATTTTTTTTTCAATTTAAACTCAAAAAGTACCGTGTATTTCGATAATAGATCGAATATTGACTCGAAAAATATTGGTATTTCGGGTTCTAGTTCGAGTATAAGTACTGTTCTCAAACTTGTACAAATAAATTTTATTTTGAAAAATTTTTGTTTGAAAACAATTTATTTATTTATTCTTAGTCAATTAAAGCTTTTCAATATTTTATTTATAATAGATTTTTTGAGTCGGAATGTATGCTTGAAAATTATTAATTATTGTTTATTTAAAATTTCTAATTGATAAAAATGAATGAAAAGCAAGTCTGCAAAAAGAGAAAATGTGTCTTTCTTGAAGTCAAGATAGAAATTAAAAAAAAACATTCTGAACAAAAAATAGCTACTTTAAAGCTAGCCAAAGAATATTACGTTAATGCTTCTACAATTTCAACTATTTTATCATCGAAAGCAAAAATTTTTGAACATTAGGAAAAGAACTTAGATGGCCCAGAAAAAAAGCATATAACATTATCAAGTTACGAAGATGTTGATCAAGAGGTGTAGTATTGGTTTTGATCAAGCTCATAAATACAATAATATCACAATTAGTGGTATTGAAATTCAACTAAAAGCTTTGAAATTTGTAGCAATGTTAGGTCATAGCGACTTCAAGGCAATTAATGGGTGGCTCTGCAATTTCAAACAAAGAAATGGTGTCACTACGAAAACTATTAATGGTGAAGATGGACTTGTAGATCAAACGAGCACCTAAAGATTAGTAGGACCTAAAAATATCTTGTAAATAAATTCTTTTGAATTTAAATGAAAATAATAAGTAGACCAGAATATTAATTTTAAAAAATGATTTTTATTCATTTTGTAATTTATGAATATTTATCTGTTTACTAAAAAGCCAAAGTAATGCAGTGTTTTGTGTAGACGTTTCAGTTTACCAAAATTAAATTTGATCCTAAATTTTTTTTAAATTCTATTAAAATTTTTTACTGAACTTAAAAAAATAGTGTTAAAAAAATTAAAACCTCATGCCTTTTTAATTTTTATCTTCAAAGTTTAAAAAATGCTCGATTGTGTCAAATAAACATTATTTTTTTTGTAATCTATCTATTTAGATATCTTGGGATAATATTTTTGCTTTTATTAAACGACTCACTAAATTTTCTATTTATGTTCTTCTAAATACTAAATAAGTAATTTAAATTTTTTCTTTTAAATTTATTTTCCCTTAAATGTTAAAATGGATCTTCTAAAGTCAAATGAAACCAATGCTTTGAACAATGATACTGAGTATGTATGCGACCCAAAAGTCAAGCGTTCATGTCTTAAAAATTTAATTGTCTTTTCAATTGCTTATTTGCTACAATTTTCTGCTGCCAATGGTCTCACCAACCTTCAAAGTTCATTAAACTCCAAAGAAAATCTTGGTGTTACAGCACTTCTAGTCTCCTCAGTATCTTTTACCTTAACCTGCCTTTTCGTTCCGAATATAATGCTTCAATTTGCTGGTTTTAAATGGCCACTAGTTATTTGCAATGCTCTGGTTTCTTGTTACATTTGTGCCAATTTTAATGCAAATTTTATGGGTCTTTTATCGGCATCGGTTCTGTTAGGAATTGCTCTTGGAACTCTTTGGACTTACCAAGGTACATTTATCGCGCATTTAACTCATGAGTACAATAGGAATTCTGCCTCAAAAAATCCTAATTTATTAGTAAAATTTTTTGGATTTTTTTTTATTCTTTTTCAATTAAGTAATTTTTTTTGTTGGGAAAAATTTTTAAAAAAATTTAATTAAATTCCAAAAAGATCAATTAATTGGCAATTTCATTTCATCGATGGTTTTAAATCCGCAGTCAATTGAAAAATTTGCAACGAGTTTTAGTGCTGAGAGAAATCACAGTGAAAATTTAACATGTGGAAAAAATGAATGTCCTGGACCAAGCAGTGTTATACCAAGGCCAGACGACCAAAAAGTTTTATAAACTAAAAAAAAGTTTCTTTTAAATTTCTTTATTTTTTTAGGTCTTTATTTTATGCTCAATTTATCTAGGCATTTCTCTGACAGCAGTGTTTAGTTTGATATTTTTCCTGGATAACATTAAACCTGATCAAGACGATTTAGGTAAATAAATAAAAAAAGTTGTGCCAAAATATTTTTTTTTATTTAAAGAAAAGGTTTCAAAGACTGTAATAGAAACATTTAAGCTTTTATTTACTTCAATAGAAAAGCTTTTAATTTTGCCTATTTTGGGCTTTTATGCTTTGATTGTGACTTTTTTCAGCGTCGAATTTTCCAGATCCTTCATTGCATGTGCATATGGCATTCATTCAATTGGACTATGGTTTGTTATTATGGGTATTTCATCGTCCATTTTTTCAGTCATAATGGGACATGTAGCTAAATACATTAAAAAGACAAATATGCTGATGATAGTAGTGGTGTTAAAATGTGCTAGCATTATTTATCTTCTTTATTGGGAAATAGGTTCGTCTGTTTATTTTATGATATTGTTAGCTGTGATTGTTGGTTGTTTGGATACAATTTATGCAACCTGTATCAATGGTAAAAATTTGATGTTTTTTAATTTTATTTTGATTTAAAAAATTTTATGAAGCTATTATTGGAGATGTATTTCATGATAAACTTTGGTCAGCCTATGCCGCAAACAGATTTTGTATGAGCTTATTTTTTTTGCTATCGTATTCTCTATCCGAAGTTTTTTGTGCTTATGAAAAAATGTACAGTATATTAGTGTTAGGAACAATTTCTCTCGTTTGTATAACAATCTTTAAGATCAGACTTGGTAAATCTTTCAAAAATATCTAATATCTTGCAAATTGTCTATTTTCTTTAATTGATCAAATGAACTAATAAATATTTTCATTTATTTTTTATTATTTAATTTAAAAGAAAAATTTATTTAAAAGAAAAAATTTAAATTGTATATTTAGTATTTAGAATAAAATGATTATCCTTATTTATAATTAATTACCAATTCGATCTTAAATCAGTTTCCAATTCGCAGCGTAGTAGCTAAATGGGCATAACATCGCTAAAGTACATTATTTATGGGAAATTCTGCAGCACAGGCTTAACTAGAAGAATGCGTTTTTAACCAGAGACAGTCAAAAAAAACTTCATTTTTAAGGATATCCAGTATCCGAAAAATTTAATGGCATTGAAAGAGGAAAAGAAGACCAAATTATAATTAAGTTTTGCATAGCATTGAATTTTACAAGGATCTTTATTCCTATTAACAAAATTCAACCAAATTATGTATATAAATTTAAAAGTATTTAATAAATAAGAAAATTATAAAAATAAGTTTTTGCAAGATTTATTTACAGAAAAAAGACTTTCTGGAACAAATTTACCCAGAAATGACATTTAAAAAATTAAGTGTTAAAGATATTTACTAGAAATAAATATCTTTAATTCTTTTTTCAATAAAACAATAAAAACTGATTTAAATTAGCCAATTTCATTTATTTATGACTTTTAGTTCAAAAGTTATTTGAAAAATACGCTTATTATAGGAGTGAATATATCAAAAAAAAAGGTCAAAAAAATTTGGTAAAAAAATATTTAGTAATAGCAACAGTATACTTTATTATTTTACGACAAGTCTTAAAGAACAACATCCCCTTGTAGAACAACACAAGTTATATTTAGATAGCTTGCAGAAGCATTGTTGCTAATAAAAGAGCTGATACAATTTGGCAAAATGTTAATAATGTTTAAAAAAAAAATTTTCAGAAATATTGCATAAAAATGTTTTAAACTTTTTTAATATTTAATAATAATAATTTTTTAAAGTAAAATAAAAATTTTTAAAATTAAGCACAGTCTCTACTCCAGATGTCCAAGACAGCCAAAAATCAATTTATTTCTATGCTCACTTGCTGTAGCTTTCTGTAGCTTATGTTTCTGGTTCTTTTTATTATTAAATATTAAAAAAGTTCAAAACATTTGTATGAAATATTTCTGAAAAATTTTTATTTTGCATTTAAAAGATTAAAATATTTTTTTAAATTTTCTTAAATATAGCATTAAAATCTTAAAAAATTTAAAAATCTAAAATCATTATTTTTTTAAATTGTAATGATTACTTTTATAAAATTAAATAAATGAAGTGTTAATCGGTCATTAATGTCATGGGCACTAGCCTGTTGATTAACCTTGAATAAATAAATAAATAAATTGAAAAATTTCATGCTGAAGGATTTTTTAAGCATTTTAAAAAAGCCAACTCAATATTGAAAGCTATCTGTGAATTTTGTCTCAATTTTTTTTGCTTTTATTTTTATATAAATCAGTTGACTTAAACTTTATATTTGAATTTTCTAATTTTTTAAAAAACTTAATTTTTATTTAAAAATAAAACAGATAATAGAAAAAAATTGTAGAATAAAATTGTAGGATTATAGCAGGGGATGTAGCTCAGATGGTAGAGCGCTCGCTTAGCATGCGAGAGGTACCGGGATCGATACCCGGCATCTCCAGGCCGTGATAGTATAGTGGTCAGTACTTCTCGTTGTGGCCGAGAGAACCCAGTTTCGAATACTGGTCACGGCATATTTTTCTAATTAATGTTTTATTTTTTAATAATTCGAAGCAATTTTTTAATTAATAATTTAAATTTAATAGTAAACTTAAGACTGCGGATATTAAAAAAATATGCCGTGACCAGTATTCGAAACTGGGTTCTCTCGGCCACAACGAGAAGTACTGACCACTATACTATCACGGCCTGGAGATGCCGGGTATCGATCCCGGTACCTCTCGCATGCTAAGCGAGCGCTCTACCATCTGAGCTACATCCCCTGCTATAATCCTACAATTTTATTTTACAATTCATTTCTATTTTTACGATATAAAATTAAAAAAAAAAATTTTCAATTTTAACTTTAAAAAATTTAAATTATTTCATTATAATTATTTAATAAGTAAAATTTATTTAATAAAGCAATTGAAAAAACAATAAAATAAATTTACACAAATTTATGTGCTTTTAGTTATTGGCTACACGTTGGTAATTCCTTTTCATGTTCTTCTATATCGTTTTTTATATCCTGATAAAAATCATAAAAATAAGTTCGATTTGATCTTTTCACGGATTTATTTACACTCTTTTTCTCCATTTTACTTCCAGAATTAATCACACTATCTTCTTTGTGTTCCTCGTCATAGATTTCTCTTATTGTCTTTGGCCGCTTAGCTATACTCTCACAAGGTTTTTTACTGGGTGTTGAAGTCACTGATAATTTTTCATCTAAGCTCTCATTTTGAACATTAGTGGCTGCCTTTACCAAAAAATCCAGACCATTAAAAAGTTCAATTTTTTCTTCTTCATAATTTTCAGAGGCTTTTTCTAGATTATTTTTTTCCATGGCCATGCTCGTCGCCGGCGTTAGATCCATTTTTTTTTCAATAACACAACTTTTCTCTTCAACTAAAATCACTTCATTCTCAGTACAGACACCGTTCTGTTGATCTTAATTTAAAATTTACTCTTTTTAATATTTTAACTATTATTTAAGCCAACTTAAATTGAAAACATCGAAAAGAGTGTCCACTATTGGTTCACTAAAGTGCTCTGCCAAAGTACTGATTTCTTCATTTCCAATGTAAATTTTGTTAATTTCTTGTTGACTGTCATGGCTACTACTTTCAGAATAGGTTCTGATTAAGTCATTTTTTTCCAGTATTGGTTCCAATTGATGAACTTGGGGGCTTTTTTCCATTGAATTATCGCTCGATTCAGGCACATTTTTTTTCGAGTTTAAATCATTTATGCTCTGGGCGAGTTTCTCTGGAAAGTCGTTGTCACATAAATTTTTAATAAACGACTTAAATAAAAAAAAATTGAAAATTATTAAAAAAAAATTTTGATTATTTAAATTTACATCAATGTCTAAAAGAGTTTCGTCAAAATCGTCTATTACTGTATCAGGTGGTGGTTTGTTGCATTTGACTGGACTTATTAAGGTATTTTTACGCTTTAAACTTAGGCAAATTTTTAATTTACCAAAAAATATGAACTCGGATTAATATTTTACCTTTTTCGTCTATAAAAACTAGTTTGATCGGTTTCATTATTTTGACTGACCGGTTCTGTATAATTTTTTTCTATACTTGGATCAGAACTAGTGTCTGTGCCTACTGTGTGGAAGGTTCGCTCATCTAAAAATATATTTTTATGTATTATAATGTTTTTTTTGCTAAAATAGCTACAATTTTGATTTAAATGCTGAATTAAATTTTTTCCATGGACAGATTTTTGGAATTTAATTCCCTTTTCAGAATAAATTCGGCACTCATCTAAGTATTTACATTCGGATATAAAAGTCTCGTATGTTTTGAACAATTGTTCGTCCTCAAGAAAGCCAAGTATTAAACGGCATATTTCAGACGGTAGCAGAGCCATTTGCAAGCTTAAAACAAGTCTCATATAAAATTCATTTTTGAAAATTTTGTAAATAAATTATCAACTTTAAATTATGAAGATTAATAAATTATTTCAATGCAAATTTTAATTCAACTTTATTTAAAATAAATCAATTTAAAGAATTGAAAAAAAAAAGAGTCTAAAATTAGACCATGTCTGGCTTGGCGTACATTGGCAAATTACTGCTGTTATAATTCAAAAAGCTCAGTACTTTTTTCTCAACTAAAGCCCTTGTGCCACTGTTTGAAAAATGTTCCCCAATCTTGTCTCTCTGGTCTTTGGTCAACTAGAAATAAAAAATAAATTAAAATAAACTTATAAACTACTCAAAGAGTTACGATCAGATCTCGGTCTACAAGTTCATTCAATAAATCGTTAACAGATTTTATTCCATTATTCTTAAAAAATATTTTAGTACTGTACTAGAATTTAGCACCTTAAGCTTACTGGATTTATTGAAATATCACGTATTTCTTGAGCCAATTCATCGAATCTGTCGTGGTAAATAGCAGTTGTCCAGTTATCATTTAAGTATCTATAAAATTTTAGGTTGATGCAAAAATTTTCATAAAAAGTTACATGTAAAAATCTTTAATTTTCTTTTGGTTATATTTTAGTAATAGATGATTCAAATACTGTTCATGAAATCCGTAGAGTTTTATGTAGTTTTCTACATTGAATCTCTTTTTTGATAGACAAGTAATAGTTTGAATACACTTGTGCTTATTCAAATGAATTCTAAAATAGCCATTTTCTGTATTAGTTACAAGTTCATCATTCTAAAAAAAAATTAAATTAAATTTTCTTTTAAATCTAAAAATTAAATAATTAATTAGCAGCAAAAATTTCTAATTTCTGTCAAATTTTAAAATTGTTCTTTCAAATTGAAATAAATAATCAACTGGTACTGTCCTACCAGAAGAACCCCAAACAGTGTGGAAGAGGGACCAGCTGGCTCTATTCGTGGTACCAAACACAAGTTATACAGGCAATTTGTGAAGAACTGTCCGCCAAAAAATACTTTCTTCGCAAACAGAGCTATTTTATCTTGGAACAAACTACCAGACCAAGTTAAGAACGCGACTACTGTTGAGCAATTCAAGGTCGAGTACGACAAACACAAAACAAAACAGGCACCCGACCAGATAACCGGAAACGAACATATCTGCTATAGCTGGCTACCAGCTCCGCGAGCCATTGGCTCGTTGCGGATTAATTAATAATAACAATAATAATTATTTTTTATAATTATAGAATTATTTTTCCTAAAAATGAAGTGATAAAAACAAATTAAAAAAAAATTTAAGATAGAAAAAGTGTCAAGAAATTTGTAAGAAAAAATAATTTATTTTAAAAAATTGAAAATTTAACTTATTTTTAGGTTTACTATTAAACTAATTAGCTTATTGATTTAACAGAAAATTTTTTTTTAATTGCTGCATAACCAATTATTTCAGATATTTTAGCTAGTATTTAAAAATCCGGTAGTTTATTTAAAAAAAAAATTAGAAAAACCAACCTCTTGAGCCTCTTCTTTGTATGTTACAGTTAAACCAGGTTTTGTGACATGCAAGTAATACAGTCCACCAGGTAGAACACCGTATACAATTTTTGGCTTTTTATACAATTTAATAAGAACATTTTCAGATGGATCATTTGTAGCCAAACGATGCGAATCACTTTTTTCCTCGGACTCATCATCATTAATCAATAAAGGATCAATCAGTTCCAACATCTTGAAAGCTAAATCTGCTCCTATTTCTTTTTGATTGAAGCAAGCATGGCACCATGTATCCACATAATATGATCTCTTGAATTTAGTCATCTTACCTGCCGAGCGAATACAAGAATCATTCGTATGAAACTCGTTGTCAATTACTAAACGGCCATCATATACCAAATGGCACTTGTTTACTGCCGTAAAAGTTATATAATCAACATCTTTTTTGTAATAACACATCAACATCTTTAAAAATTAAAATTAGATAATAATAAATTAATTTTTTTTAAATGGTTACACAGCATGGAACTTCGAGTAAAGAAGAACTGGCCTCATTATCAGAATCATTTTTTTTGAAACAAACTGAGTTAATAAGCTGTCCTGATTGCCAGTTGTTTCCGTTCCAATCAACCATCTGATAGCCATGATATATTTTTATCCCAATCTCGTTCATCATATTCATCACTTTTTCTATTACATATGGATTGTTCATTTCATTCAATGCCTTGAATAAATTTAGATTTTAAAAAATCTTTGAACCATCTATCAATTGTGTCATCTATACATGATTTTTAAGAATATTTTAAGCCTTGATCTATAAATCGTTCAAAAAATTTTAACTTAAGATTTTAAACTTATTTATTATTTTTAATTGCAGATTATTTTTAAATGTTTAAAAAAAGAAACAAATACAAATATTTAATATTAAAATGCTCAAATTAAAATATTTAATTTTTTTTTTAAATCTGTAAAAATTAAGTTGATATTAATGTTGATAAAAATTTTCAACATTAATTTCTAGATAACAAATCTTCAAAATTTTAATAAAATTCTAAACTATCTATCAGAAATATTATCCTAAATTAATTTTAAAAAAATTAGCCTAAATTTACATATTTTTAAAAAAAAATTGCTAAAAATTTTAAAACTTATTTATACTCAAGATTTACTGCAATAGTAATCAGAAAGAAGTCTAAAATTTAACCAGGCTGGTCAATTTCATTACCAGATAACCCTAGTTAAATTATTAGTAATAGTATTCGAAGAAACAAAACTTTTGACAAAAATAATAATTTTTCAAAAAATTTAAAAACTTTTCAAAAATAATTAAAAAATTTCTAGTCAAATCTAGGATTTTAACTTCAAATTTTAAATTTATTTTTGAATAAAAAAATTTTAAGTCAAGTCATAGCTTTGACTTAAATTTTTGTGACTTAGACTTAAAACTGTGACTTAAAAACAAGTCTGCACATAATTGAAGAAATTTTGGCCCTTTTTTGTATGTCAATTAACGTAATTTTACGTAAAATCACATTGTAAATTGACGTAATTTTATAGTACGTAAATTTTCCTTTTTTCACATAAATTTACTAAAAAGACACTTACTGTAGTAGAACTGTATTAAACACTGATTGAAATACTAAAATATTGAGCAAATAATTTTATAGCAACTGATCAAAAATTAAAAAATACTGATCAATTAATATATACCCTTCTAAAGAGCAAAAAATAACATCTCATTTACGGTACACTTTTTAAATAAAATTTTAAATCTTACATCACTTTGGCACACTACAATGAACCTGCCAGGATTAATTCCATATTGAATCATGGCCTGCATGGCACACAATGAATTCAAGTCCATGCCATAAACAACAACATTGTCATTAGTTAATTCAATTTTAAAATTTTCCATAAATCGAAGCAACTTTTCTGCCTCAACTTCACTATTGATCACAAACATATTTTCAGGCGGCTGGTCAAACAAAATTCTTGTCGGATGCGATTTGACTTCATTTTTAGTATACGGATTGTAAACTCTGGCATTTAAAGGAGCAATGTTATAGTATTGTTCACCAGTGCAAAGTATTAAGTGATCATAAGACAATTGAGTGTGTCCATTTATCAAAATGAATTTACGTCTCCGATCAATCCAGGTCATTTTACCATTAATTGTGTTGACCCAACTGCGGAGCGATATTGTGGCAAGTTCATCTGAATCGTAGTTCATTGTGTTGACGCTCATCGCGTCTCTCAAATTGTCCGGCGGTAGGGTGCCAGGTAAGCCAGTAGCTGATACTAGAGTCAAATTGCTGAACCGTAGATGGGGACAAAAAATTAGTCTTTGCAGAAAAGAGATACCAACTTCGGATGCGCCCACAACTACAATTTTCAAATTAACTGAAATCTAAAATAAATTTTTTAAAATTAAAAAAAAAAAAAAAATAATAAATAATATTAATTAATTAAATTTTAAAATTTTAATTAAATAAAAAACATTATTTAAATTGTTTTAATTTTACTTTTGGTTCTAGTAAAAGTTTTCGGTCTATCATATTCAAAGCAGATGCCATGAAGTAGTTATTTCTTGGCTTCAGGACCAAATCAGACGGAGCATTGACACCAAGCTTGTCAAAATTGTACTCGATTTGTTTCCTTCTAGCTACAGGAACCATGTATTTCATGGCAGTTATTAGAGAGTACCGATCCGATATTTCACTATTCGAATATTCAGGATATATCGGATAATACAGACAGGTCTTGTGCGATTTTCTGAGAATCTCGCGAATGAAGTACTTGGTCTGGAATGAGAATATGGGTGTCAAAGCCAAATGGTTTATGTGCCCATGCTCGGATCGCTTGTGATGGTTGAACATGATGAAATTTTCAATGTTGAAATTTGCTCTAAGATACTCTATGTCTTCTTCTTGGCGAATAACAGCGACACCGATCACTTTGCCAATAACTTCGGCAACATACACTTCAATGTCTACTCCATTAGGATCCTTGCGCGATTTTTTATAGGTCTTTAGATCGGATAGAATTGAATTTTTGGATTTTAGGTTATGAACTAACCGCTCAATTGATTCAAGGTCAGTAGATTGCAAAGCCGGACGCACATCTATCGATTTAATCAGGCCAGCGCGATGAAAAAGATACAGCTCTTGGGTTAATTTGTTGGTCCCTTTTGGTGTTACTCTCTTTATTAATTTTAAAGAAGATAAGTGTTAAATTTAAATTTTAAATTAACCAAAAAATTTATTTTTTAAATGAATTTCTTTTTAATTAATTTTAAAATTATTTTTATTATCTTAATACCGAAAGTTATGCGCAATGTTCAAGATTCAAAAAGAAAAAAGAAAAAATTTAGAAAACTTGACTGAGGCAGAAAAAGAAAATGAATAAACGCATTTTTTATCTATTAAATTTGATCTAAATATTTTTTTTGAAAAATTTTATAAGAATTTTACTAATTTATGGTATAGTTGTTGGATTAAAAACAGACTTTAATAAAAGTCACAATTCAAGTGCAAGTCAAGATTTGACTTATTTTAAAATATAAAAAAAAATTTTATGTCATAATTTTTTTTGTTCAGGAAAAAATAATAAATAGAAATGAAAAAATTTCATGATTTTTTAAACAAAGCATATTATCATTATATTCTTTTAAAGTGAATTTATGAATTAAAAAATATTTATGTTTAAAAGAAATTTTAGAAATAAATTAAACACAAGCACCTTCAAGATATAAAAAAATTATGACTTTTAATTTTAAAATTTTGAAAAAAGTCTAAGTCTTGTCATTTTTTTATAAAAAATTTCAAGTCACACTTTGACTTTTTTTTTAACTTGATCAGACTTTTTTACTGAATTTTATACAAGTCTGATTAAAAAGACATAAAATAATAAAATTTCATAAAATTAAATTATCCAAAAAGGAGTCTATTGAATCAATCGCTTAAAATTGAGAGGGTTAAAAATTAAATTTGAAGCATACATGTTTCTTTCTAAAGCAAATACTAAACAGTTAAATCTGTAATACTTAATTAATAAAGTAAGGTAATTAATTTTTTTTAAGTGAATATAATAAAAAATAGCAAAGATATTAGTTGATGATTTATTCAGTTTCAAGATAACTTAGAAATCTGAAAATTTAGAAAAAATTTTTTACTTTTTTTCAAATAAAAATCCAGATTTTGAAAATTAATAAAAAATTAAAAATATGAAAATTCATTATGCCGAATGTTTAGGTATAGGACTGATAGCTAAACATTCGGCTATACTAAAAACAGATGTTATAACAAATATAAAGAAAATAATTAAATATAAAATAATTTCTTAACATCATGAAAATTAATTGTAGCAAAAGAAGAATTTTTTTCCGTACTTCTTTATAAAACACCCATTTTGTTTCCGTGAAATATGTTAAAAAAAATCATATTTTAATGAAAAAATGTAAGATTTTAAAAAAACTATTTTTATTTCAAAAAAATATCTGATAATTAAAATTGGCAAGATATTTTTTCATTTTTAAATTTATAAACTTAAGATAAAAAAATTGAATAAATATCTTTTAAGACATGAAATTAAAAAAAAACCCATTTAGGTGTAATACTTACTATAAAATTTTGAATAAGGGAAAATTCTGGAACATTTTGTGGTAATGTAATGATACAATAGTCTTTGTCTGGAAAGAGTTCAAAAGCTTTTGGTAAAAAGTCAAGAGATCTGGAATCATGTTTGTCTTCGATACAAAATAATTGTATCGAAAATGCATTGGATTCGCCAAAGTATTGCTCTGATTCAAGTTTTACAGTATCTTTACCAGACGAATATTCACTTTGATTCGATTCATTATTAAATTCCGTTTCTATTTCATTACTTAAAAAAAAATTTAAAAATCCAGAACACTTGTATTTTCTTTTCTTACGAGTCCATTAAACCATCATCGCTCAGCTTTCGTTTTATTTCAGGTTCTTGGCAAAAAAAAAATAAAATTTATACATTAAAAAAACTTTAAAAAGTCTACCATTTTCATCTTTTTCAGGCTTAGTAGGATTAAGAATATCATCCGGATGTGGTTTGCGAAGACCATGAAAAGGCCTCAACTCGAAGCATTCATTCAACAGGCTAACATTAACATCCATTGTCAGTGCCATGAAGCCTATCCCGAAACCCTCAGCCTAATGAATTTTCAAAAATAAAAATTTTTAATTAATTTTTTAAAAGCCGGAATTAAATTTTTTTTTTAATTTTCAGATTTAAAAAAAATAAAAATACTTCAGCAGTCAGGCATTTATTTTGTTCATTTTGCGCTTCGATTAATTCCGCAACATAAAAATCTCCATAAGTGGCTCTTAGAAGGTCGGTGTAGGAATTTAAAAGCGGAATCAAGTCATCATTATCATGGACATCAGAGTCCCGAATATGCAGAACAGGAATATGCTTTTCACGATTGGTGGCATAAACAATGCATTTAAGGTCTCTGGAAGCATCAGGGTTATCATTTCGATTCAATTCGGTGAACATACTTGCCAGAGAAGGCTCTTGTATGCTGTTAATGGGAACACATAACAGAATATAGTGACATTCAGGCACTGCTTTAAAAGCGCTTTTAATTATTTCTTGGGCACAGGAGATGGAAAATTCGCTCTGTGATGAAAAAAAATGAAGGAATAAAGTATTTAAGGTGTTCAATTTGCTAGTGTCATATCTAAAATTCATCCATGATTGCCAATCGCCAGGATCCACACCATAAACATTCGGATAGTCATTAAAACATGCCTGAGCTAAAATTTTGTTTGTTTGCTGATCTTCCAGTGTAATTGATAAAATTGATTTTTCTCTTAAATTTTTATTAAGAAAATTTATTTTGTTAATAAATTAAAATTTACATCAATTCATAGATTTTACCGACCTCGCGGCATTTTGGACCAAATAATTCCAATGTATGGTTATTAATGAAGCGAATTGTGTCTTTGACATCTCCAGGTTCTGTTCGCCTTGCGGTTGTAAGTATTGAGCCGTGAAGTTTTTTAGACATTTCAGTTATTTGGTTTTTTCGATAGATTATTATAAAATAAAATTATATTTTTTCTTTTAATAATTTTTTGTGTTTTTATCGTTGTCATGGAAACCAAATTAAAAGCTTACAGACAAATTTAAGAAACTTAACTTGTTCGATTAGTTAAATAAAATGTTTTTTAATGATATTTTATTGTAAAATTTAAGTTCTAAATGTTATTTTCAAATCAAAATATTAAGTTTTAAGTAAATAGAAAAAGGGTCTTTTTAATTAATTATTTTTTATTATAAAAAACTAAACCATATTAAATATAAGTTTTTTGGAATACAAAATCAAAGATGAGACTGGTGAGTTTTAAAGGAAAGTGATAATGTTTTTAGTCAACGGATTTTAAACTGATTTTAGAATTATAGAATTTTTTAAACAAAATTTAATTCTTATTAATATATATATAAAGCCTGAACGAAATTGAAATTGTATAGTTATTAATTTTAAAAAAAATGTCAATTTTGTAATTATCAAAAATGACGTGGACCCATCAAGTGAGTGAAAAGGACAATAACATGCTAATAATTAAAGATAAAATAAATTCTAGACAATAATTGTTGAATTCTTGGACAATGTTACCAAATAACTACTTTTATTGATATCTGCTAGGATTGAAAGGGACATTTTCATTTTGTTAAAAGTTAGAAATTTAAAATTTCGAACCTTTGAAGTTTGAATCGTTTGTTTAAAAAATATAATACTTATAAATCTTAATTTTCTTTTATGTATCTATATCTATGCCTTAATAAAAAGAGTAAAATTTAAGCTTTTTCTGATTAATCGTTGATATTTTAGCATGGGTCCAAAAATTTGCAAAACTTAATGAACCACCATCTAGATAAAGTTGAAGAAATCATGTTTCTTAATGAAATTTGAAAAAGCAATCTTAATCTTTAAAAAAGATGACATATTATTTTGTAAAATAGATCATTTTAATAAAATTTAAAGAAATTTTTTTTACTTTATTTGTTTGAAATTTTTAAAATATTCTTTTAAAAAAAACAACAGCAAATAATAAAAATTTGAAATAAATTAGAAAAGTGAAATTAAAAGATTTAGAATTTAATTTACAATTAGTAGAAAAAAAAATTATTTTTAAGCTCTTTGAGTTTTTTTTTAAATTAGAATTTTTAAATTTTATTTAATTATTTAAATTCCATATTCTAATAGTACCATCAAAGCCACCGCTAATAAATGTTTTTTCATCTTTTAATAAGGTACACTTTAAAGATTCTTTATAACAATCAATTATATTTTCACATTTTCCATCAGATAGATTCCACAATCTAATTTTATCATCCCAACTCGCACTGATTAAATTATTTTCATTTATAAGCTGAATCGATATGATACAATCAGCATGGCCTGTCAGTGTATTTATACAATTTCCATTTTCTAAATTCCAAATCCTGATTGTACAATCCCAGCTTCCACTGATAAGAGTTTTCTTATCGATAAGATTTAAATTACGAACATGATCATTATGACCTTCTAATGTTCTTGTGCATTTACCATGTTCTAAGTTCCAAATTTTTATAGTACTATCAGCACTTCCACTGGCAAGAGTATTGTTATCAACAAGTTGAAAGCAGTAGATCGATTTTGTATGTCCGCAAAGAGTATTAATTAACTTTCCATCTTTTAAACTCCACATCTTAATTGTTTTATCTTCACTTCCACTAGCGAAAGTGTCATCATCCAAAAGTTGAATACATAAAGTCGCAAAGTTATGGCTACCAACTGTATCAATGCTTTCACCACTCTCTAAATTCCAAATTTTAATCTCTCCAGCAAGATAACCACCAATTAGAGTATTGTAATTGACCAGAACTAGGCATAAAACGCTGTAGTATTGTCTATATAATGTTTTAATGCAATCACCGGTCTTTACGTTCCAAATCTTTATTGTGCCATCGCAACTTCCACTAGCTAGAGTATTTTGATCAATAGTTTGAAGACATTTTATTGGTTTAGTGTGACTTTTCAGGGTGAAAATGCATTCGTAATTTTCTAAATTCCAAATTCTAATAATTCCTTCCCAACCTGCACTAGCCAATGTTGTTTCATCAATAAGTTCAACACACCAAACTGTTTCAGTGTGACCTTTAAATTCCTTGATACAAAAGCCAAAGATTTCAGATACTAAATTCAAAATGAGTTATATACGGCAGTTAAGCTATTCGAAAAATCTTACCATTTTCTTTGTTCATCTAATTATATTAAGAATATTAGAATTTTTTGTCAAAATTGTCGCGCTAGGAATATATTATAAAAAAGGTAATTTTTTAGATTCAACAAAGTTCGAATAAAATTTAATTTTTTCTTTGTTGCCGTTGGTAACTAATAATTTGTTAAGTTTTAAGAAAAAATGTTTAATGAAATAAAAAAAGAAGATGAATATCAATTAATAATGTATACAAAAAGAAGTTTAATTTGATGATTTCTCTACAAGTCTCTTGTGAAAAAGAAAATCAGAATGCTGTATCATTTTAATATCCAAGATAATAAAAAAGATTCAGTGAGTGTTTGCTTGATGTCGTTGCTGTCAGTCAATGTGAAGTGGGTGTTTGATGCGGTGAGTATGGATTCATTGAGTGAACTATTGTCTGCGAATCCAGTGTTAAGGATGTCTACCCTCTTACGGTCGAAGTGCATGACTTTACATTTGTCCTCGTTGAAGCACATACTCCAGGCTTTGGACCAATTTACTAATGCATCTAGATCATTTTGTAGTATTTTGAGGTTGCTGATATTTTTTATGATGGCAATGAGTTTTGTGTCATCGGCAAATAATTTGCAGAAGTTGAATAATGATGAATAGAAGAGTTGATATTTCCGAGCCTTGGAGTTCCAGAGAGGACGTCTAGCCACTCTAAGGTGACATCCCCCATGATTACTCTTTGCTTTCTTTTGTGGAGGAAGGCTTTGATCCAATTGATTATGTTGTTACTGAAACCATGGGCTTTAAGTTTGATTAAAATCAGTTTGTGACTGACTTTATCGAAAGCTTTTGCAAAGTCGAGTAGGATGACTATTGCTTAATGTTTGTGTGCCAATGTGTCGGTGAGTCTGTCCATTGTTTCAATCAGGCTTGTTATACAGAATTTTGAGAAAACAAAGCCATGCTGAAATTTATTAATATTTAAAAAAGAATGCGAAAAATGTCAAGTTTAATCGCCTTTTTTAAGATAATTTTTTTAAGTATTTTGGGAAACACTTTTGAAGATAATTTTAATAAATTGGTGCATTTAAACTCTTTTAAATAAAGATCTTCCAAATCATGAATTAAAAATTTCTAGTTGATTCTTGAAATATCCCAAAAACTCTGTAACTTTCTGATCATTGATTTCCTTCCACTTTTCTTGAAACAGTAGAAAAGTTTCAAGAAAAGTGGAAGGAAATCAATGATCAAAAAGTTATTATTTCAAGCATAAATGGTACGTAGAAGGTAGAAAGGTTGGTTTGAAGGTTATTTTTCACGAAAGCCAAGTACAATCAATGGTTTAGAGTCATCTCATTGCAATATTAAAGATTATCACAAATGTCGTTTACCCAAAAGATTACCGCTAAAGCATTCTAAATGAAGAAATTACCCGAAAAAAATTTTTGCAGCCCATAAAAGCATTCCTAATCAAACACATAAAATTTTCAAAACAAGTCTCCCACCGAACATTCAGTGTAATTAAGGAACGCAGGGAAATAAGAAGAATATAAGAATGGGAAAAAATTAGTCCCATAATAAATAATTATTTACCTGTAAATAAAAATACACTGTATTGAACAAAATAATTTCTTTATTGAATAAAATAATTAGTTACAAAAAAGCATGTATATTTTACTTTGATAAATGTAAAAAATATTTAAGTCATTATCAAAAATAATTAATTTCTCGTATAAAAGTAAATATATAGGTAAATATAAAAGAAAATATAAATTTAAAGTAAATATATACTATTGATTTAAATACAAATAAAGCCAGAATTATTTTTTCAAATTTATTTGATGAATCTCAGTTATTTATTTTTATATTTTTTAAAATTAACTTTTTAGCTTTGGTTTGCATGGAAAAATATTCTTATTATCTTTAGAGTTTTCCTTCTTTTTTACATATTTGCTTAAACTTCTGAAAATGCTTAAGAAAATTTTATAAAATTCGTTTCTAAATATACTATTAAACATCAATTGAATAAATATATTAAATGAATAAAATAATAAATAGACTGATGATGTCATAATTTCAAAAACAAGCAAAAAATAGCTGTAAGTCTGTCCGCTTGTAATCGATTCATCTTCTTGAAATACAAAAGCCATAGACACATAAACAGTACTAGGTATTAGAGTGATCAAAAAAATTATTGTTGATGCAATTACTGTAAATGAAAATTTTAAATCGTGAATAAGATTTCTATTCAGTCTTATTTTTTCTTTAGATTTTATCACCTTATAAATAAGCAGAATATTCGTAAAGAACATTAGCATAAAAGGCAAGACCGTTCGTAAAAAAATAGTCATTAAGCCTCTAGTTCTTAAAATAAATCGAGGAGCAGTGCATAACTTGGATACTCTTGTCACATTAGTTGAATTGTTCACTGTAGCTTCCAAATAATAGAAAAAATTTGGTGAATTAGAAGCAAAAACAATGAGCAGAAAACCACTTAGTATCAAACTAATTTTGAACTTATTTTTTTGGATTCTAAATCTATTTGGATAAATTATAAAAATTAGTCTGTCTGCCACCATTACAACATTGAGCCATGAGTAAGCTTGATAAAGACTCCGTAAAAAAAATACGTAAGTCTTGCATGTCAAATCAGACCAGGTTGTTAAATTGATATTGTATAGAGCAGGAAAGTTGAACACCGTTACATATATGAGAATGATTGAATGTAAAGCTGAGTTTATTGTCAAATAGTAACCCATAGTTGATTTGGAAAATTTTTTACTTTGAAAAATAATTATTTCTATTAAGTTCAGAACTATTCCAATTGGAATAATAATTATGCAAGCATAAAAAATAGTTAAATTCTTAGTTTGCCTTGCCCAAGCAATATAAGAAGTGTCTTTGGGGACTCCTTTAAAAATGCTTGTGTTCATTTTACTTCTAAAGATATTTTAAATTTTGAATCTTCGAATAAAGAAAATATTAGAATTTACCTAATAAATCTTAGATGTTATTCAAAGAAAAAAAATTTTAATTTTTTAAAATAGAATTTTTTGTCCAGGTGATTCTTTTAAAAATCAATTTTATTTAAAAATATTATTAAGACAAATGGAAGAGAGAGGAAATTTTAAAAATAAAATGAAATAAAAAATTCTCAGTCTGAAATTCACTTGTTAAGTAGAAATGATTTTACCTGGATTTACGTGATTTTTGCAAAATTTTTGAAAAATCAATTGACTAAAATTTCTTAATTAAAAATCGCATATTTTCTAGTTAATTACGAGTTAATTAATTCTACAATACATTGAATTGTTTGATGAAGTTTGTGTTTAAAATATTTTGAAAATTTTTTAAAGAAATCGAGTAAGAAGTATTTTAACTTAGACAAATATTTTGATTATTACGGTTTTCAAATTTTGATGTTATTAAAATTAATTTTTGTTTCAAAGTTTATAAAAAAAATAAAATAAATTTCTTGATGGTTTATAAAAAAATCGTCTAGTTTTGATACGATGCTCATTTTTTAATTGTTTAATCAGTTGTTTAGATTTATATTAAGAATTGACTCATATAGAGAGTTAAGCATACAAATAAAATAAATATTTTTTTGTAAAGTTGAACTTTAATTTGGGACTGTTAAACAATTTTGGTTAGATCATACCAATTATTCCGGTCTTTCGAAAAGCCTTATTAGTTTCATAATGATAGTTTATTAAATAAATCTCAATAAATTTTCAATTTTTTTTTAAATTAATTTTAAAGCAACAAAAGAGAAAATATCATCTCTCTTTGAAATTAGTAAACTTCACAATTTGGTTTATTAAAATTATTAATTTATTTAATTTAATATTTTTTTCTTTTATTAATTATTAGAGCAAAAATCATTAATCATCAAAAAAAAATTTTTTTTTTTCAGTATTCTGAAGAATGTCTGTCAAGGTATTTGGAAGACCTAAAATTAAAGAAAATTTTAAAAATTCATCCTTATATTAATAAAGAAATTAAGTACCACAAGTGCTGCAGCATGGCGGAGGTCCACAGCAAGTCAAGCAATAGTTCAACTGACCGCCGTTTACAATGTCAGCCATCTGTCTTTTTTGCGAGGACTTAAGAGCTACACCCAATGTTGACTGGTTACACAGCCAATCCATACCGCAGCAATTACCTACAAAAGTATTTTTTATTTAATTAAATTTAAAACTTTAAAACTAATTACAGCATGGTGGAGGACCACAGCACATCAAACATACTGTTGGATTTAATATATCCGAGAGCAATGATTGAGCTCTATAGCTCATGAAACCTATAAACAGAAAGGCAACAATCAATTTCATTATTTTGAGTTTGACAAATTTTATTTTTAATAATTTTTACAACGATATCTCAAAAATTTATATCTTATTGCTATCTTGAGAAAAATTTGTTGCAATATGTTTTTGCTATTTTTGATATTCTCACGCCAAGAACGAAATTAAAGATTATGTCGATAATAAATTTTCAATTAATTGTTATTTATAAAATAAATAAAAATTTGGTGAATAAAAAAATCTTGAAAAAATTATTTTTTGTATTTGTAAACAATAATAATAAATTTAAAAAAAAATCATTAAAATAAATAATTAATCTTTCATTCATTTTTTTAAAATTATTGAATTCTGAATTAAATTAAATTCCTAAATACATTTTATTATTTATTTTGAATTTGCGTCAATTCAGGCGACGACATAGATAAAAAAGTACATTTTTAAGGAAAAAATCCTTTCATTGATATGAAATTATAATAAAGTATGATCAATTATTTTATAATCAAGCTTAAGTTATAACTTTTTTCAATCATTTATATTCATGATCAACTAAATTTTTTAAAATATTAAAAAAAATTGTCTTTTTGAGTTGGTATAAAGACAATTTGCTCAATCGTCTTTTTAGTATTTATTTTTCAATTTATTTAAAAAAATATTGTGATTTTTATAAATCTTAAAAATTGATTATTAATTGATAAAACTAGTGAAATGTTCATTAAATTAAAAAACCAAATTTATTTTTTATTATTTTACTTAAATATTGTATTTTCTTTTGGAAAAAAATGTGTGATTTTCCAAAAATAAACCGAGTTTAAAAGTTAAGAAATAATTTATTTAAAAATTTTAAATTATGTCGAATGCAAGATAAAAATAAATCAGAAATGCATTGCCAAGCACACACGCTCTATTATGAAAGAGTTATTTAAATTAATTTAGCGCTTTACAAATATATCCAATTTTTATAAGGTATATGGCTCTTAATTTTAAAGGAATTCTTAAAGAAGCTTATAGACACAGAGTTTCCGCTATTTTCGTCTTGATCGTCTCATCATCCATCTATTACGATTATACTTTAACTCAACAAGAAAAGGCTAAAAAAGCGCAAATTCTACAAAACTAGGTATTGATCCACCACTTTAACCAAATCATCTAACCTTTTTCATTTTTTTAGATAAACATGCTCACCGAAAAACAATACCAAAAAGCCTTGAACGCTAGGGGACTATCTTATTTTGTCAGAAAGTCAACTCCAGCTCTTCTGATCACCATTGTCGCCGGCCTCTACACCAAACACTGCGACATTCATGAGAGAGAACGAATGAAATTGTTCCACAACAAGAGCAAATTGTTCGGCAATGCCCAAAACCCACAATATTAACCCTAAGCAAAAAAAATAAATTAAGACTTACTTTCTTTAAATTAATAATAAAATTAAAAAAAAATTTTTTTTTAGTTTTTTTTTTACTTTCCACTAGCGTAAGGTATTAACTCCTTAGTCGAAGTAAAAAGTCCAAATAAGAGCCTAATGATTGATGTTCAGATAAATGGGAGAACGCTACCTAAATTGCACAGAGCTGAGCAATTTAAGAGAACAGGTCAGAATTGACATTTTCTCATTACTGTGCGCGTCCAAAGACGGTCTTACCGAGTATGAGCTCAAAAAAGACTTTTACCAATTGAACGGAAAGCCCATACCTTATGTTGAACTTGGTCACAACTCGCTGAATGATCTGCTGCAAAAATACGACTTTGTAAAGATACAGAGGCATCGCAATGGACACACTTGGGTCTATTATGCTGTGCCTGACCAGCAAAGTCGTGACTTGGCCCAATTGATTGCTGGACAGAAAGACCCGAACAAAGGAATTAGGGAAAAACACAGAAATTATGAACCATTGCGCAACCAGCACACAAAGAATTGGTCCAGTCGGAGAAATTATCCAAATTCAATTGTCAGTGGTGCTGTGTTGCCTAGTCATGTGCAAAAAAATATCCAAGACATTCTCCAAAACTCCAAGTCAAACTACCTTTGGATACATGAGTTGGAAACTGAATACAAAAAAAAGACCAGACAAGATTTAAGTGCAGAAATGTATGGCTTTCAGAATGCAAGAAAGATGGTCGAGTCGTTGGATCATTTTTGCCATATTGAGAATGGGCGCGGGGCTGATTTTTGTGTTTGCCTTAATATTTCGTCCGAGGAAGAGCAGAAAATAGCTATTGAAAACATAAAATGTCTTGTTGACAGCCGAGAAAACGAGGGCATAGGCTTAAAAGAATTGTCCAATTTGTATTGGGAAAAATTTGGACGAAATTTAGATTTTCGAAAGCTGGGCTTTTCCAGTCTGCTGCATTTTTTATCAGCTAGATCGTTCAATTATTTCGAATTGATCGAAATAGATAAAAATAATTTTTATATTAAAAAAAAAATAATAGATTTAAATGAAAAGACCAATTTGACAGCAGACAAACAATTGATTAAAAAATTGATAAAACTTGTGGAAAAAGCTCTAAGAGATCACTGTGATGTCAAATTAAGCGAAGAAAAATTTCTCGATTTGTTCGAAAAAGCCCACGGATTCAAGCTAAATCCGGTTGAGTTCGGCTTTGATAAACTTGAATGTCTAGCTTTTAAATTAAGTAATATTGGTGTGATCCAAGTCGAATTGGACTACAATTTTGATCCGTTTTACCTGTACCCTTCAAATAGAAGCAATAAAAAAATGGTTTCCTCGGATTCAGGTACTTCTTTGAACAGCAATGCTCAGCAAGAAGTTGATTACTCTAAAACGACAAAACAATATAATTCAGATGAAAGTGCTCAAAATGAAAATATCAATAAAAAAGAAATTGTAAGTCACTTTTTATATTTTTTATTTTTAGAAGTAAAAAAAATTTATGTAAAAAAATTTTCAAATTTTTAAAATTATTAAAATTTAAAAAACACTAAAAAATAAAAAGATAGAAAATTAAACAATATTATTTTGACATCTATGGCTAAATATAGATTTTCAGGATATAGTTAATATAAGTCTAATGAAATTAAAAATTAAAAAATAATTGTCTAATTTATAAAAAAACAATAAAAAATAGTACATTTTTTAGATCAATTCCTTTAATATTAAATTAAAAATAATTTATTGACTTTGAAGCCTTAATTGCATAAACTAGATTTTTATTTATTTATTATTTATTGAATTCAATTAGTCTTCTTAAATGAAGAAGTAGTTTGAAAAAATTACGAATTAAGAATTTAAAAAAAAAATGAAAAATAAGATTTTATAATAAATTGAATTTAATTTTAAAAGTTTCTATTTTATTTAAAAAAAAAACAATAAGCTGATTAGCTATGGATGAGGTAGAAAAAAATTAATAATTTGAACAAAACATAAATCTTATTTAGATAAAAATTAGATTTTTTAGCATTTTTTTAAATTGCAAATTCGAACAAGTTAGTTTTACCTTATTCAAAAATATTTTTTTTCAAACTAAAAAAATCAATTTTTTTACTAATTTTTTTAATTTATGTTTTTTCTTTAAATTAGAAAAGTTAAAATGAAAATATTTCTAGGGCTAATATTCTGATAAATCTTCATGGTTCAAAAAAAAAATTTAGAATTCTGATGTATTCCTTATCATAAAAATAACTTTAGTGTGATTTATTTTGAAATTCACTTTTTCAATTTTTTTTCATCCACATTTTGATTATTAATCATTTTTGCATTATTTTGAAATAATGATTCTAAAATTTGGTGTATAAAACGATGATTCAGATATTTATGTGCATTATTTTATGAATCATCTTTAAAATTTCTTGAAAAAAAAAGCAAAGACAACAAATAAGTGATATAATACCAATCTTTCAGTTTTAAATAGTTAAAAATCTCTAGCAATATCGTTCTCATTAACTACTTAAAATATAATATTAAAATTTCACTTAAAATATAACTTTCATTACTGGTTATTTTTGAAAAAAAATCATTTCTCAAATTAAATGCACCAGTCAATTCAATAACTATTTTTTAAATTTAAACTTTTTTAAATGATTTTTAATTGAAGGCAATTTTTTTGAATTTTTTTTATTAAAGTATCAATTTTAAGTTAAGTTTTTACAGAATTCAAATAATCTTGTAAATAAAATTTAATTGAAAATTTGAATTTATTTAAAATATTAATTAAAATCTTTTGATAAATCACGGTTTTAATATTATGCCAATGGAACTATCCGAACAAGCTCGGATAAATTCTTCTTCATTAAGTCCTTGATCTTTAGCTTTATCAATTGGTTTATTAAACAAATTAAATATAATAGTAGCTTTTGATTCTGCAGGTTGTTCATTTTTATTTGCTGTTCCTCTTAATTCATCAACTGCTTTGATTATTTGAGTCATTTCTTTAAGATCAATTATTTTATTTCTATTCACATCATAAACTCGAAATAAAAGCTTGTATTGTGTATTCAAGTCGCCTTCTAAATCGCTCAGTGCCATTATGAATTGAGTAAATGTCAGATATCCTTTATTTTTTTCATCCAGTGCTTTGAATAAATAGTGACAAAATTTTACTGGGTTGCCATTCGGATACAATTCACAGTATTTTTCTTCCAAAAATTTTTTGCCTAATTTTCCATTCGGACATTCTTCCTAAAACAAAATTAGAAAAATTTAATATAAATTGGAGAGAAATGCTCACAATGAATCCTTGATACAATTCATCGATTTTTTCTCGACTAAATTTGGTGTTGTTAAGAAGGAAATCTATGTTTTTATGAGAAATAGTCTTGGATTTGGAGCCTTTACAACCCATTTTGAAAAAATTTCGGCAATATCTTGGTTTGTTTGTTTTTTAATTAATTAGTTTGTGGCAATATTTCTATCTATGATTGCTGAAATTCAATCAAGCGAAAAAAAAATTATGAGCAAGAAAATATTTCAAGAATTTAATTTTGTGTTGAAATATTCGACTTTTTATCTGCGAAAAAAATTTTGAAAAAAATTCGAATATAAACATCCATAATTAATTAAGTTACTTTAGAGTTTTACTTTAGCTTTATTGATAAATTATACTGGTATTTTGAGCAATAATTACATTAAATTAGTTTTTGTATTAACATTTCTCTCATAATTTGTAACTCTTTTAAGGAGTCTAAAAATATCATATTAAAGAAAGAATTTAAGAACGAATTTAAAGAATTTTGGAACCAAAATTGGCTCGAGTTTTTAAAAAAAATAATTGGTATATAAGTCCTCTTTGGAAAATACTTTTTAGAGGAAAATAAATTAATTTATATCTAAAAAATGATTAAGACATTATGACATTCCCATATTTTCCAAAAAAAAAAGAGTTACTGACAAATTTGATAATTTTGTTTTTATTTTTTATCCAAATTAATTTTTGGAAAATAGAAAAAATAGAATTGCTAAGAATTTTTCTTTGAATTTAAAATTAAATTTGAATACAAAATTTCCATATTACAGGCTTCGGCTTTTGTCTCTTTCAACACTTTTATGGAAATTTTAAATATTAATTATTAGTTATCTTATTTACTGAATTAAATCATTCCTATTATTCTAAATCAATTGGAGAAGATAAGAATGAAAATTTGACTGGTCAATTTCAAGAAAATGCTCCACAAGGACCTGTAATTAGTCCTCCTTTGTTAAGCATTTTCATAAGATCATTTGGAAAATCAAAGCAAACAGTACTCTCTTCTTTTTGCAGATCATTTTAAGTTTTTTTTATTTCTTTTTATTTACAGGCGGAATTGAATTAAAGCAAAACTTTGATTTATAATAGGAAAATGGAAATTTAAGTTGAATGGTAATTGAAAAAGAAAATAACTATTTTTTCCTGAAAATTATTGATCTAAATTTGGTTTCAAATATTTATTTTATTCCAAATTTATTTAATTAAAATTTTTAATTGATTAGAAAAGAACGAAAGAGAAAATTTTAAAGTAATTAATATGAGAAATTAGCAAAGCAAAAAATTTTTCTAATTGTTCACAAATATATTTCTATAAATAAAATAAAATAAAATCCGAAAGCAAATTTTTAAAATCTAAAAATAGCTTCTGCAAAAATTATATATTTTCTATGAATTTTTTGAGTCAAGTCATTACTTCGGTATAAACTTATGACTTAAAAATAAGTCTGTTCAAAACATTTTAAAATCTTACCAATTTTTTTTCCAATATGTTAAAAATTAGATATTTAATTCCAAAAAAGGATAAGAAAAATTGTTGCATTAAGCTCATAATTACATGCTAGAAGTTTGCAAGTGTACTACAGTTAAGTATGTAAAATAATATTGATTTACAGAATTGTTTCGGAATTAAAAAAATGCCAGAATTTTTGTATTTTCATATTAAGAAATATTTTTTATTTTTATTTATGATGATTCTTAACATAATTTTTATTTTGAAACTTATTTCTCTTATAAAATTACAAGATTTTTTTTATCAAAATGGTCGAATTCTAGTTAAATTTCAAATTGTTTAGATTTGGAATCAAAAAATATGATAATTTAATTTTTCAGAATATTTTATAATTCCAGAATTTAAAACGTCTTTTAATTAGATTTTTTTTTGAAAAAATTCTGCATTTTTAAAATCATGAAAATTTTATCAAATTGAAAAAAAATACGGGTTTTTTTAGATTTATTTTTATTTTAGAAAAAAAATTTAAATTACTTAAAACCAAAAATTAAAGCCATAAACTTATAATATTATTTTATCTAAAAGCTAAAAAATTGAATCAATCGTCTTATTGGCAATGAAATTTCCCCATTTTCGATCAACTAACGAATACAATTTCTGTAGAATTATCGGAGCTGATTAATTTTGTGATCGCTGGTCATATTATGATAAAAAAGTACTTTCTAAATATCTCGATCTGCAATTTTTTTGATCATAAAATTTACCTAAAAATTTTTAAAACTTAATTAAATACTTTTTTAGTAATTTTTTTGATCAAGAATAATGCTAATATGAAATAGTACCATTAAAGTCAAGATTCTTGGTGAAATATTACAAATATGTAAAAAAAATGCGGGCATGATTAAGAACTATTGAATGAAAAAAAATTATGCTATTAAATTAATTAATTCAAGCTTAATTAAAATTGTTTTCCTTCTTTTTAAAGATTTAAAAGTTATAAAATGAAAGAAAATTCTATCTTATCTACTAAGTGTCAATTTTCTTACCAAATTATTATTTAATCAAAATATTTTGTTTGTTCATATATTTAACCAAATAATTTTGTTCAAAATTGTATTTATGTGACTAACTTAATTAATTATTTAATCTAAAAAAATATAATACTTGTCCTTAACTACTCTTTCTCTTTCTTTTTTCTTTTTAATTTTTCATTTTTTATATCACCCGAGACGTGTTTTTGAATAATTAAATAATTTACTAAAAAGTTTATTAGGATAAAAAATATGACCAATAGGTCACAAAATTGGTCACAACTCAAATTTTCGTTGATATCTTGATTTTCTTTAAATTTTTTACCATTAAAAAATAATGAAGAGAGCGAAATAAGTAGTAGTATGTAGGTGCCGAGTTTGATTTATTTCTGTAAATACTCCAAAAAAATTTTTTTCTATTTTTTTTATTTTATTCAACTTACACGAATTTATCAAAATTTTCTTCAATCTAATTATATATCAAATCAAAATTTAATTTTACTTTTTTTTAGGTATCATTTATTATTTTTTTGAAAATTAAATATTTATTTTGTCAAAAAAATATAATTAAGTTTTTTCAACTAAAATATCTTAAATTTTTTTAAAGGAATTGCTTCAGTGGCGAAAAAATCATGCCGAATTTATACAAGAATTCATTTTCTACGAAGACAGAATGTCCTACGAAGAAGTCCATAAAAAAATTCTAGTCAAACAAGAGCATGAAATAATTGTTTCTAATGTAAGAAATCCAAGCAATTTCCACATCCAACTTTTTGAAAATATTGACAGCATAAACAAGCTAATGGATGATTTAGAAAAAATCTACTACGGAATTGGAAGTGATTATTATAACATGGGCGAAGAATATGTACAAGTTGGCAAAATATGCGTAGCCCTGTTTGAGAAAGGAGAAGACTGGCATCGATGTCGGATAATCGGTGTGGACATGAAGCACAAAATGGTCCAAGTTGAATACATAGATTACGGTGGTGACGCCTGGATGTCCATAAACAGCTTAAAATTTTTACTTAAAGACTTTAGCGAATTGCCTCCACAAGCGATTGATGCATGCTGCTCACGAGTCAGACCTCGTCCTGATCACTTATGGAAAAAAGATGTCATTAACTACATGCTCAATAGATTTGTAAATAAAAAATTGGTTGCTAAAGTGTCTGGTATTCGGGATCGAAGTGTTTCTTTGGAGCTGTTTGATAAAACTTTGGTTGAAAGTAATGGAAGACCCGCTGGAACAATGATAAATTTAAATCAGCGTTTTGTTGTTGATGGTTATGCTGATTTTTACGATGAGGAAAGTGATAAAAAAGTATTATTTTTTTTTAATGTTGTGCCGGTCATGATCATGATTTTGACTCAAAAGATTTATTTTTTGAGATTTTTGATCATTTAAAATAACTAATTAAAAGAAGTTTTTTTATATCCATAGAAAACAAAGTGAAAGAGAATTTATTAAAAAAAGTTTTAAAAATTTAAAAAAAAAATATCATTTGATTTCTAACTGAGTGAAATATTTTTTTGATCTAATCTAAATAAGGTATAATGCTCTATCTCTTCAGTAGCTAATAATCTAATAGCTGTGTCCAAATCGCTTTTTTAGTAAGTTGAAAATAGATTTCTAATTAAAGAAAATAAAAAAAGAAATTTATAAATAGCTATAATAAAGCTTTTTTTTATTATTTATTTGTTTATCAGTACTGAGCTAAAGCACCTTCAGATTTTTTAAAAATATATATAAAAATCAAAAAAGTAAAAATAAAATAAGATTTTAAAAATTTAAGGCATTGTGAATTTAGGTACAAAATACAAAAACAAAATATAAAAATCGCCAGAGCTTTAATTCGGACCAAGCTTAACATGTTCTGTAAATTGTAGCAACTGATACATCCTCTTTAAGTTATTGCAGACTCTGACAAAATCAGTATATTTGTGCTACAATTAACAGAACATGTTTTGGTCCTTCAGAACTTAGGCTTTGGCATTTTTAATATTTTGTTTTTGTTTTTTGTTCCAAAATTCACAATGCCAAAATTTAAAAGAATAGACAAATTAGATTTTATTGAATTGATTTATTTGTTAATGTGCAGATTAAAAAAAAGAAAAAAAATAGTTTTTAAAATTCTTTTATAATTTAAACTGAAAATGAGTGAGATATTAGATGTCGAAGAATTAACTTCAAACCTTCATTTACTATAAATAACTCATAAAGCATTATAAGAAATCGAAATTAGATAAATTCTACAATAAAATAACTTTTTTATTAAAATATTGATCAATTACTTTATTACAGAATTACATTTTTTCTTCGTATCTAAAAAAAAAGCTTTTTTTGAAAAATCTTTGCTATTTGAACAAGCTATATTTGATTTTACTTGTCTAAATTAATTTATTTATTTTGATGAAGCTATTTTTTATTAGTGGCTTTTCTGATAAATTTATTTTGAGATATTTTAATTTGGTCGTTTTCCGGGTTTAAAAATTTTAAGTAAAGGGTCAAGGATTTGAACCCCGCTGAAGTTGAAAATGTTCCAAATGTCTCTGCACTACTAGATGCGTGTTTAAACCCCTATAATTGCCACAGAAATTTACCTGATTTTTTTCTTTAATTTTTTTAGAAATAATTTTTTTTCAATGGTTGAAGCTAAAATGAGTTGAAGAGGTGAACATTTTAAATCAAATATGAAAAAAAATTCAATCCTTAGAATAACTTGAATAAGAAATTTTATTGAAACAAAATTTTTAAAATATTTTTTTTTATTTAAAGGACAAAAATCTTCTCCATACTAAAAAATGACACAAAAGAATATTTAGCTATAAAAACACGCTCAATATCAAAAGATCCCTAAATTACCAGAACACATTTTTGTTTTTGGACCCTGATGATGAAAATCGGTAAAAAACATAATCTTCAAAAGTTGTCACCCTTTTAACACATTTAAGCTTTAACTCTTCTTACTATATTAATAATAGTATATATTAAACTTATAAATTGTTATTCTGAAGGAGCTTTGGTAAAGATAAACGCATAAATAATTATTCATGCTGTTCATAAAAATTTTTTCTCAATTCTGTCTTATTTTTTAAGATATTTTTAGAACTTTATAAAGTAATAATAATAATAATAATAAGAGGAAAGCTACTACAAGCAACTCTTGTGGAGATGTCTTGCAAAAGAAGACCTCTATGGTAGCTGCATTAAGTAATAATTAACAATCATTATCATTAAATTTTGATCATAAACTGCATAATGATATAAAAAATGTTTAACCATTAGTTTTTTTATTTTTAAAAATTAAGATTAATTTTATTTCGAATTAAAGTATAGCTTAAAATATATCTTCGAAATAGATTTTACCAGAAATGTTTAAAATACCCAAATTAAAGTCAAAGGCATTACAATTAAAACACTTTAAATTTTAATAATTCAATTAACACACATTAAATTTATTTTTTCTTAGTTTTCTTTGAGTTTAGTATAAAAATTTAGTGTTTGAGTTAAAAATAAAGAAATTTTTAAGTCAAAATTATTATTTGAATTTTTATCGTTCCATGATCACGGCTGAATGAATTTTTTGCCATTTTAGGTAGTTATTGTGTTAAAGTCAAAGTCCGGACTTAATAAATAAATTAATAAATTTAAAATAAATAAATTTATAGTCTGTACTTGGACTTGACTTAAGACTTTGGCTTTTAAACAACTTAAGATTTTTCTTAAACAGCAATTTAAAAAAGCAAAATAAATTTTATTTTTTTCTGACTGAGTTAAATTGTTTCTATAAATTGCTTCAGCTTAAAAATTGAATGTATCTTCTTAACCCAGCTTCTGCAAATACTCTCTGGTGTAGTTTTCATACACTTTTGAGATTTGCAGTATTTGTATATGTTGAATTTAGGCTTTATATTGAATGAGTTGATGCAGCTCTTTAAAAAAATAATATTTTTTATCCTTGTATATTATTTGGTATTCTAAAATTCACATTACCAATTTTTTATTAAAAATTAAAAAAAATACAGTCACTTATATCTTTAGTAGTTTGATTCACCTTTTTTGTAAATTTTTTATTGATGAAATATCTTTTTGAATTTTGAAGTATTTAAATTTCAAAAATTAAACTATTTCATTTAAATTTATAAAATTTAGTTTTCAAAAAGGCACAATATTGATTAATTTGTATTTATTTTTTAAATTTGAGTTTCAGTTTAATTAATGATTGATAAAAGTTGAACTTATTTTAATGAATAAATTTATTTTCAACATGGATTTAAAATTTTTAAAGTTAAAGTTATGATCATTTAATTAATCATTTTCGTTAAAAGTTGAATACATTTTTAATAAATTTGTTTTAAGTTTATTAAGTTTAATGCTTGGAAGGAACAATATGAGCTTAATGAATTAGAAGTAATGTTTAGTAAAAAGAGTTTGGCTGAGAGTGAGGTGTCGACTACCAGCGCGACTAAAAAAAGTCCCAAAGAAAGCATTAAGTCGGACAGTCCAGTCAATTTCAAAGTCGAATACAAACTTGTGGATGAAATGAACAACGATTCTCTTCTTAAAGAAAAGTGTGTAAATATTTCAATTGAGGAGCAGGAATACAAGCTAAATTTGATCTGGCTGGACAAAAAAACTTTTGTCCATTTGAGCCAAGTGCTCGACTTATTAAAATACAATGAAGAATTTTTTCTTAGTTTTTTAAGTAATGAACAATTTTATAAAATGTTTGCTCAAAATAAGGAGGATGTTTTTATTACAAAATTTTTAAATAAGAGCCAAAATTTGCCCCTTTATAACTGGTTGAGTTTCACCTTAGGTCTCGATTTAAATGACCAAAATGAGACCTATTTTGTGGTGTATGAAAATTTAGGCAAAATGGTAAAAAAAATTTGCTCACAATCATTGAGTAAACTTGTTGATGAGGCGTTTACTACAAAAAAAAGAGGAAAACGACAAACTTCATATGTCGAATTGAATCGTAAAGTTTCCTATTTTGATAGACAGATTGATTTATTGAATAAACAGATAATGGAGGAAAATGATAAGAATTCTATTGAAAATCAACAAGCCATTGTTTTATTGAACAAATTTTTGGAAACAAAAAATGTTATCTTGAATATTATAGAGAATTTGTATTAATTTGCGATTTTATATTTAAAAAAAGTTTTTGTTTTTTCTCTTTTTTGCTGTTGTTGCTTTAGTTGCATGCCTGACAAGTTTCGTTGTTTTTTTTTCTAAGTTAAAATAATTTTGAATAATTTGTTTATAAATAAAACCTTGATGATCAAAAAATACTTATGTTTATTTATTTTAGTATTAAAAAATGAATCAAAATAAAGATCGGAAAATTTGGAGATTCTATTGATTTGTTCTAATTTCACAAGGTTTTACGTGTTGTTATTCCGTACAAGAATAAAAACGCTTTTTTTTTAAAATTAAATGTAAGCATTCTTTAGACCACTTTTTAACCAAATGTTTTGATTATTTTATCTATATTTAAAATTTATTTAAAATTATATTCTATGTCAAATTTGTGTCAAATTAATAAAAATGGTGTAAATATTAGTTTATTGAACCTTTTTTTAATATTTGTTCGAAAACACATAAAATTGTTTACAAACTAACATATTTATATATAAAATTGTCGCGCCAATTAATGGGTGACACAAGCAAGTCTTGTTCGCATTTTCCATGGTATTCCTAGTTGTCTATCAATTTTTTCAACGTGGGCTATCACAGTTTGAATTTTGAAACTGTATGGATTTGTATTCAGAATAATTAAAGCAATTTTTTCTTTATTGCTTTTTGCTACGTAGTCGGGGATTGTTCATTTTGTTGATTTGTCTACTGCTTTAATGCAAAAAGTCTTTTTTGATTCGAAAGGTAAATTTAGCCATATTGTGTTTTGAGAAGTTGCTTTAAGCCAAGCTGTGATTTAACTGCGAAAAATGCTTCCCTTTGGTTTTTGTTTACAATTAACGGGAATAATGTGCCTCTAATACATAAACGTTTTTATTAAAATCAATAATAGCTCCTTGCCTTAAAAGCATATCAGTATTAAGAAATAAATTTGATACTAAATTATCAATTCCTTCGCATTTTTGAATAAAACAGTAATTTGCAAATCTTATTTTTGCATATGCATCCTCTTTTGAAATTTGCTCGGTCCGGCTAGAAAAAAATCCAATTTTTGTTATTTTTTTGTTGTAGTGGCTTCATACCCAGTCAATTAATTAACAAAAAAAAATGAAAATTTTTCATAAATATTTTTCGAAAATTTTTCGTTGTAGACTGAAAATATTTGATATTAAAGTCAATTTTTTTCTATTTAGAGAAGAAAAAAATGTTTTTAGTAAAAAAATATTTATTAAAATACTATATAATATAATAATTGAAATTCAAATTTTAATTATATAATTAATATAATTAAAATATTTTAATAAAAAAAAACTTATTTTTTTTCTTTTTCACTCTTACATTCCGAGCAAAAGCCTCGTAAAACCAGCTTGTACATTGATTCATTGAATTCTATGTTCTGGTCATGCAGAAAATCTTAAAAAAATAATTTAAGTAAAAAATACGATTTAATAAATTTATTCTTGCCTGTTGCAGCACTATATTTTGACCAGTTTTCATTAAATTCAACTTCAAAAGGTGGAAGCTAACCATCTTGTTCAATAACAAAAACATCTTGAAAACATTTATTAGAAGATTTGATATTTCCTTCGGTTCGTGAGTTAATTCATTGTTTGACTTTTTTAATGCTTTGATTGATTCTCTGATTACTTGTTGATCATTTAAGTATTTATACAATATTTTTGGATTCTTCCTAGCTTTTTCCACTAAATTTTGTTCATATGTTAGTCTGGCTTTTTTAATTTCTGATAAAACTAATTTAGAGGTACGTTTGTAGTCTTTATAAAGATTCATATCTTTCTAGGATTCCTCTTATTTCTGATTAAAATCTTGAGATCATCTTTAATCCTAGGTTTTGAGATACTTTTTTTTAGAGCCATCTGTCAGTGAAATGAATCGATTACTAGCTTCGCTGATATAGAAAATTAACTCATCGTACATTTCTTGAATGGTAAAATTCTCAAACAAGTGCACCCAATTTATATTTAAAAGAATATGTGAAATTTTTACAAAGTCAGTTTTATTATAGATAAATTTTTACATGTATATGATTTCTTACTAACCTTGTTTTTGAGAATAAAATTAAAAAAGATAACCAGATGTCCTTTATTTATGTTACCGAGCACAAATTTTGTATCGATTGCATACACACTGCCAGGTTGGATCGTGAAAATCAAATCTAAAGTGTAGACAGCTTTTTCGTTTGCCATTTGAAAAGTTGAGACATTTACATGCTGATATAGAAAAGTGTCGTTTAGCGTCTCTCTGAATTCATATTCGATGCCATTTTCGTTCAAAATTTCTGACACACAGCCATTTGACCAGTTGATTGATGGAAAGTTAAAATCACCCAAGATTAGAAGATCTTTAAAACCTTTTTCATCCACATAATCTTTAGCTTGTTTGAAAATTAAATTAAAATCGTTCATATTAACAAAATTGTTTGGCATATAAAGACAGCCAACTAAATACTTTTAAGAGTTAAATTTTACTACTCCCAGATTTGTTCAATTTTACTTAAATTAAAACCTGCATCATTTAATTCTAATGAGTTGATATATTCATCAATGAAGATACATAAACCACCACCTCTGCGTCCATCACTTCTGTTCTTTCTTTCAAATTGTAAGTAAGATGCTATTGAACCAAGTCTCACTAACTGCAACAATTTGTGGGCCATATGTTTCAATAACAACACTGAATTCATCTAGTTTGTTGTCCAAAGAAGTAGCATTTAAATACATACATTTTAACGATTCGATACTATCTAGACGTGATGACGCTTCTGATGAAATATTATTGCTTCTTGAATTTGACGATCTGATTTCCACGGATGCCAGATCGAATTTGCTTCTTTTCTTTGTTTTCTCAATTCATAGTCTAAAGCTCTTTCCGTTTCAGTCAAATCTGAACTAATATAAACAGTTTTGGGAGTATTTGAATCTCTCAACTTTTTGGTTGCTAGGAGTAATGGATTTCTTCTTGCTTCTTCTTTGAGTTCCACTAGAACTGGATCTGGTTTACTTTGGTCTTTAGATCTCAAACGTCTCGAATACGCTGGCTTAACATCACTTTATCCAATGGTATCTGATCAGCTGGTTTCTAAACATTTTTTGAACCTTGTTTTACCACTTGTACCCATTGACTACTGATGTTGGATGAGATGATTTTTCCGTTTTAGTTGCTGCTGCCAATTCAGCTCTCAGTTTAGTTATTTCAATGTCTTTTTCAAACTCCCTTTCTTGCAGATGTTTTAAACGCTTTGAAAGCTCCAGGACAAATTTCGAAATATTTCCACACCAGTCATGTAACGTTTTTGAATGACCAGATACGACACCCTGTCCAAACGTTGGCCAGTTTGCTTTGATCAAAAAATTTGTGTTCATTTCAAAAAAAAAAAAATGCGTGCTTTTATGTTAATTTAATGTTAATGTGATTTGAAAATTATCGTTTATAAGTCCAAAATGATAGTTGGTATTTGACTTGTTCAGACTTTTTCCTGATTTACATAGAACCCTTGAAATATTTAGAATAATAATCAATATTTTAACATAAAAAAAATATTTTTATGCTAAAAACTAGTTAAGAGCGTTTTATATTTTAAAAAAAAACTTTTATTTAATAAAGGGTTTGCACTTTGCTATCCATGTTTGGTTAAAATTTAAAGATTTTGAATTATTAATTTGATTTTAATTTTAATTACACTCATTATTCAATTATGTGATAAAAGCTAGGGACAAAATCTTTAATTTAAATCTAAACCTAATTTAGAATTAAAATAAAAAAAGTTAAAATATAGAATAAAATTAAAAAATAAATAAATATAAATACCTAGTAACAGGTAAAACATGTTTAAATATTTTACGGTTCAAAAAAAAAATAGATAAAGTTTTTGATAAGTGTTCTACAATGATCAACATTTTTTCTGCTAATAGGACCCTTTTATTTAAGATCAAAATTTAAATTTATCTCAAGATTTTTTTGTTCTAAAATTATTTATTTTTATTCCTAAAAGGTCTGCTTGAGAGTGCATTTTTTTCCAGTTATATTTAAATTCATCTAAAAATAATAAATAAATTTATCTAAGAATCTAAAAATATTGTATAAATACTTAAATGATCAACAAGTAATCAGAGAATCAATCAAAGCATTAAAAAAGTCAAACAATGAATTAACTCACGAACCGAAGGAAATATCAAATCTTCTAATAAATGTTTTCAAGATGTTTTTGTTATTGAACAAGATGGTTAGCTTCCACCTTTTGAAGTTGAATTTAATGAAAACTGGTCAAAATATAGTGACATTGATCCAAATGATATTAGTTTTGAAATGATGTTTAAAAAATTACAAGACCTAAATCAAAATAAATCATGTGGTGTAGACAAGCTTCATCCGTCATTGCTTAAAAATTGTGCAGAAGCCTTTACTGTTTCTTTAACTTTGATTTTCAGAGAATCTTTATCCAATAGTCAGCTTCCAGTCCAATTCAGATCAGCAAATATTACTCCATTCTTTAAAAAAGGTGATAATTCAACGCCGAGCAATTATCGTCCTGTGTCTTTAACTTCAATTCCGTGCAAAATTATGGAAAACATAATAAGAACCAAAATGGAAGATAATCTTTATAAGAATAATATTATATCTAAAGAACAGCATGGATTTGTCAAGAAAAAGTCATCTACCACTAATCTTCTGGAAACTCAAGATTTCATCTCAATGAGTCTAGATAAAAGTATCCCTGTTGATGTGATTCTGCTGGATTTTGCGAAAGCATTTGATACTGACAGAAGACTTACAGCTAAATTGAAAGTGTTTGGCTTTGGTGGTCTGACACTAAAATGGATTGAAGCTTTCTTGAAAAATAGAAGGCAACGAGTTGTTCAAGGAAAAATTTTGTCAGATTGGGTTGATATTTTTAGCGGTGTTCCACAAGGCTCAGTGATTGATCCACTATTGTTCGTTTTGTATATCAATGATCTACCAAAAGGAATAGAGAATGTTGTCAAATCGTATGAAGATGATACTAAAATGTTCTCGCAAACGGTATCAGAAATAAGCGCAGCGAAACTACAATTAGATTTAGATTTAGTTTTCAAGTGGACTCAAGATTGGCTTCTTCTCTTCAAGACATCAAAATGTGTGGTCATGCATTATGGTCATAAAAACAAATATTTTCCTTATTTTATCAATGGTAAGCAGCTATCAACGTCAGAAACCGAAAGAGATTTTGGAGTTATTTTTAATATTCAAAGAATACCATTTGAAATGCCAAACTAAATGATAGTTTTAAGAATATGATATAAAAAAAATCAAAAATTTTCTTTTAATATCTTGAGAAATTTTAAATATCTAAGATACTAAAATATACTTTTTACTTGATACTTTTTTAAATAGTTATTATAATCAATTTAGTAAATAGATAAAATATTTGTGTTTTTTTAAAGAAAGTTATTTTCTTATTTGCATATAAAAATTTTTGTTTTAAAACAACACAAACCAAATATCCTATGTTTGCTTTAATCCTTTTAATTTCAATGAAAAATGATTGCAAAATTAACTCTAATTTATTTAAAAAAAAAATAAATTTGATAAATCGCACTTTTTTCTTGCTTTTTCAAAATTATATGAAAATATTCATTAAAGGTGAAAAATATAATGGTGAATAATTCAATCTTTCTAAATTATATCAAAAACTAAAAAAGAGGTCTTAGATTGGTTATCTTAGAGGCATAATAACTTAGTAGTAGTAATTGATAAGAAAACGATATAAATCTAATTTTGTTCTTTATTGACTAAGCTATCGTTTGATATATTGAATGAAGTAATAATATTTTAAATAAAATATTTAATTCAGCGTACCATTTTCACTTTATAAAGAATAAGGTAACTAAAATTTTTAGTCATTTTTGAATTATGGAATTCGATCAAAAATTTTGCTTTGCCCTCTCTTTCGAAATTCAAAAAAAAAACAAAGCATTTTTATGGAGCATTTATTAATTTAAATTAATTTTAATTATGATATTTTATAGATTTAATTGAATAAAAACATAAATCAAATAAATATTTTATTTAGCTGAATCAAGCAACGATCTATTTTTTTTTACAATAGTTACCTTCTACTTGAAATTCACTTGTATCATCACAACTTGTTTGAGAAAAAAAAATTAGAATTAATTTTAAAAGAATATTTAAATTTGAAAATTACAAGCAAATTTTGTACTCTGAATGACATTTCAAATTTTTTCCTTTGACACAAGTATCTCTTTCTGGTTGACATTGCATACCCAACTCTAATCCAGTTGTGCAAATTTTTCTATCAAAATCACACAAAAGATTTTTTTTTGGATTACAAAATTCATTTTCAAAATCACACATATTTCCTGCCTCATAATATCGTACACAAATCGATTTTTCCGCATGACAGAAAAAGTCTTCATGTTGACATGGATTCGATTGATCACAAGAGTCATGGTCTATGTTACCATCACATTTGCTAGTGTTTAAATTGCAAGTGAGGCCTTGTAGAGAATCGCATAAATTTTTGTCTTGGTTACACAATCCCATGTACGATGATAGTCTGGTACATTTAAAGCTTTGTTTGTCACAGTGATAACCAGGTGAACACAATGAATACTCTGGACTACAATACTCAGCCTCGCTCAAATATCTAACACAAAAACCATAAGTTTTGTCACAAAAAAGACCTTCGCTCTTGGTACACAAGTCAAAATTCTTGTCACAAAAATCTCCCAAGTTCAATGAGGCAAAACAAATTAGCTTTTCGGGATGACAAACGAAACCCGGTTTGCATGGCATATCATCATTTTGATTACACCTATCCAGGTTTTCTTTATTCCTTTGACAAATATTATTCAAGCAAGTTAGTTGCTTATATATGTTGCAAACAAGTCCATTCAGCTCACAAAATCCACCCTCTGGTACATTGAGAACACATTTGGAAGTTTCTACATTGCAATAGCCATTAGCCAATCTGTTGCATAAATCAAATTCGGGATCACATTCTTGGCCAACTTGACCATACTTAACACATTGCAATGATTTTGGATTACAAACCTCGTTGGTTAAATTGCACTGAACATGATCACATGTCTTGAATTCTTCTGAATGGCTCTCAATTGGACTTGAAAACAAACAATTGGTGAGGCAAGTGATTATAATTGTTTCCAAAACTTTATTAGAAATCATTTTAAGATTTTTTGATTTTGTTCCAAAGTAAAATTTTTTACTTAAATAGTACGTTTTTTTATTTCGTAAGAAAATTTTTATTAGTAACTTCGAGGTAGAAATTTTAAAACTTCAATCACTAGAAAATGAATGAATCATTAAATTGAATTTATTTTTGATTTTTGGTCTGCCTTGAATTAGCCCTCAAATAGCTTAAAAAATTAAATATTTTTCTTTTAAAATCAAAAGTTCTTTTTGAATTTAATTTTATTTGAATTTTAAAATTAAAATTAATTTAACTGAGTAGAAAATGAAAGCAAAGATTCTAAATTACCATCGATTTTTTTCTCTGTTACCGATCCTTCAAAATTAAATCATTTTGAAAAAATAAGTATTTTCTTTTAAATATTAGATTGATTAATAGAAATTACTTTTGAGACAAAAAAATGGAAATAAATATCAGGCATAAAAGTTCCAGAAAAAGTAACAAAAAAATATCAATCTTGTCAAAATGTTGGAAAAAAAATTGCTTCTAAGCTTTGTTCTTGTCTTGATAAATTGTAATTCAGTATTTGGTCAATGCGGGTTAGGATCTTATGGCCGTGGAATTGGCCGGCCATTAAGTACATGCAAATCAGGACAAGAAAAAAATGGACTTTTGTGTTACCCGCATTGTTCCAATGGCTACTACGGTGTAGGACCAGTTTGTTGGGCTAGATGTCGCGATGGCTATTCCGACCACGGTGCTTTGTGTACAAGAGGACCACACATTTACGGAAAAGGTTGTTGTTGCATTCGATTTTTCGGTAAGGCTAATGGATGCTGTTCAAATTGTCCATCTGGCTACAATGACGATGGATGTACGTGTCACAGGCATATGCACACATATGCCAAATCAACTTATGGCCGTGGCGCTGGTGAGCCCATGATATGTAGATCAGATGAACATCAAAATGGAGCATTGTGCTATCCGCCATGTAGAGATGGATACAAAGTTGCTTAAATTTTTTTTATTTAACAAAGTGTGCTAAGACAGCCAAAACGTGTTGCAAATCAGCATCATTTGAAAGCATAATCCAAATTTTAATTAATTTTTATTTTAACATTAAATTCCAAAAATAATAATCAAAATTATTATAAAAAAATTAGCAGCATTTAAAAAGTATAAAACAATTTTGTTTATATTTTAAAGATGATTAAATTGTTCACTTTTATAATTATTTATTATTTGTCAATTAAAAAATTTACTTTTACTACTTTACTATCTTAATTTTTCCTTTTTTGTTGTTGTGCAGAAATAAGCTTAAAGAAACACTCAAGATAAAAGTTGAGACTTGAGTCAATTGACTCAAATTTACCAGTATACAACAACAAATTTTTTAAAGTTAAAGTTATTTTCTCAATTAAACTTTTTTTTTAATAAAAAATTTTGAGTAAAAAATTTCAAAATAAATTACATAAAAAAAACAAAAATTTTAATGTAAACGAAGCTTAACAAATTCAGTAATTTTTAATTTTCCTCTTGTAAATACGGCAATGTGAAATTTTAGTACAAAAATTACAGTACAAAACGTAAAAACGTTATAATTTTTTTTCTAATTGTGCAAAAATGGTTCTGTAAATAGTACAATATTGTACAAATTTGTACAAACGAATTCCAAGCTCTGCAAAAACTCTGCAATTTTCTGTAAAATGCACACAATCAATAAATATTTAATTAAACTATGCAATAAATTGCAGAGTTTTTACAGAGCTTGGAATTCGTTTGTACAAATTTGTACAATATTGTACTCTTTACAGAACTATTTTTGCACAATTAGAAAAAAGATTATAACGTTTTTACGTTTTGTACTGTAATTTTTGTACTAAAATTTCACATTGCCGTAAATACTGATTTTCGTCATATGATCGTTCCGCCTGCCTACTGCGATTCTCTTGCTATTGCTCTTTTCGGACAGCATCCCCTTCTGGTTCCAGATGAGTGCCTCCATATCTTGCAGATCCTAGCGCAGATTATTGGGTTGGTTACTGAATTAATATTTTTTAAAGTTTTTGATTATTTTAAATATTTGCTAAAGTTTTCAAAAAAGAGAAATATCCCTAAATCGATTAAATAAGTGAATTTTGGACTTATTTAAATTAAAAAATTTCTAAAATTTTTTAAAAATATTTACATATATCGAATTCTATTGAATTTGTATACTTTCTTAAGGCTCTCTTCAACGCCAATACTCTCATTTAATGCAGATGTGAAATCGCTGACATTTTGTTTTTCAGTATTAATTTTAATGGCTTCAAATTCAGAACAAATGTTGTTATTATTATCTCATATCTTCAACTAAAGCAGTATCACCACCCAGTTTCAGATTCAGGTCCTTATTAAGAATCATTTTTTTAGCATAAGAAGAGAAATTTAAAATTTTTGTCTTTCAAAATTTTGAACTATTTTAAATTTTTATAATCTGCTTTCATACGGTTTGTTTCTAATTGCAGAAACAAATTTCGTAGCTCTGCGTTGAATCCTTTCAATATTCTCACAGTCATACTTAAGAATTGGAGACCATACAGGCACCGCAAATTCCAAAAGAGGACGAATAAAAGTAAAATACAGAGATCTAAATAACTTACAATCAAAACGAGCAAATGATTTCCTGATGCGACCAAGCATTTGATTTGCTTTGTTTGTAGCCTCTAACACTTGAATTTTCATTTCAGATTTGTATTAAAAATAACTCCTAGATCTCTTTCGGTTTCTGACGTTGATAGCTGCTTACCATTGATAAAATAAGGAAAATATTTGTTTTTATGACCATAATGCATGACCACACATTTTGATGTCTTGAAGAGAAGAAGCCAATCTTGAGTCCACTTGAAAACTAAATCTAAATCTAATTGTAGTTTCGCTGCGCTTATTTCTGATACCGTTTGCGAGAACATTTTAGTATCATCTTCATACGATTTGACAACATTCTCTGTTCCTTTTGGTAGATCATTGATATACAAAACGAACAATAGTGGATCAATCACTGAGCCTTGTGGAACACCGCTAAAAATATCAATCCAATCTGACAAAATTTTTCCTTGAACAACTCGTTGCCTTCTATTTTTCAAGAAAGCTTCAATCCATTTTAGTGTCAGACCACCAAAGCCAAACACTTTCAATTTAGCTGTAAGTCTTCTGTCAGTATCAAATGCTTTCGCAAAATCCAGCAGAATCACATCAACAGGGATACTTTTATCTAGACTCATTGAGATGAAATCTTGAGTTTCCAGAAGATTAGTGGTACATGACTTTTTCTTGACAAATCCATGCTGTTCTTTAGATATAATATTATTCTTATAAAGATAATCTTCCATTTTGGTTCTTATTATGTTTTCCATAATTTTGCACGGAATTGAAGTTAAAGACACAGGACGATAATTGCTCCGCGTTGAATTATCACCTTTTTTAAACAATGGAGTAATATTTGCTGATCTGAATTGGACTGGAAGCTGACTATTGGATAAAGATTCTCTGAAAATCAAAGTTAAAGGAACAGTAAAGGCTTCTGCACAATTTTTAAGCAATGACGGATGAAGCTTGTCTACACCACATGATTTATTTTGATTTAGGTCTTGTAATTTTGTAAACATCATTTCATAACTAATATCATTTGGATCAATGTCACTATATTTTGACCAGTTTTCATTAAATTCAACTTCAAAAGGTGGAAGCTAACCATCTTGTTCAATAACAAAAACATCTTGAAAACATTTATTAAGAAGATTTGATATCTCCTTCGGTTCGTGAGTTAATTCATTGTTTGACTTTTTTAATGCTTTGATTGATTCTCTGATTACTTGTTGATCATTTAAGTATTTATACAATATTCACCCAGTTTCAGATTCAGGTCCATATTTAGAATTATTTTTTTTAGCATAAGAAGAGAAATTTAAAATTTTTGTCTTATTTACAAATTAAGACAAAAATTTTTAAAATTTATTTAGTTTATCAAAATATTTTGGTGACCAATAAAATTGTAAATTTTTCGTATCTTTGGTCACCAAATATGTGACCCAAATTTATGTTACCCGAAAAAAAAATCTCCAGTCACCAAACTGACATGAGACATCACAAATTACATGACCCACTTGGTCACATAACAGGCCAGAACCAATAATTCCTTTATTAATTTCAATATTTAAAAAAAAATTAATAAAAAGATGGCCTCAGAAAACAAATAAGAGGTACTTCAACTGATAACTTAATTAAACATAAAATGCTGTTTACATATTTACAAATACAATTAAATTAATCAAAATAATGAATTTTGACTAACTTTTATTCTATATATTAATTTTTGAGAATGAATTTATACAAGAGAAAGAAAAATCTAAAATTTTTATTTATTTGTTTAACTCTACCGAGCTTAAGCTCTCTTAGATTAAAAAAAAAAACAAAATGTAAAATTTTAAAAATGTAAAAATTTAAGAAATGTAAAAAAATTAAAATTAAAATAGTATAAAATTAAATATAATTTATGAAAGGTACTACATGTTTAAGTACTGAAAATTCCAGGAAAGAAGGAAAGAAGTAATATTAAAGTAGTAATTACACAATTGGTCTCACTAAACTCAAATTGTCGACGCGAGACTGTTATTAGTTTAAGTTTAGTTAAGGCAACGTATATTTTTGAGGGAGTTTCATATTTTAGTATATTAAATATGATATATTCAATTAAAATTTTTATCTTTTTTAAAATAAATTATTTTCTAACTTGTATAAAAAATTTAATTTAAAGATTTTTGTTTCAAAAACAATAAAAACTAAATATTCAATGTTTGATGTAATCTTTTTAATTTCAGTGTAACAAGATTGAAAAATTTCCTACTTTTTTTAAATAAATTTGAAACATCACACTTTTTTTATTTTTTTTTCAAAATTGTATCAAAATTTTTATTAAAAGACCAAAAAATACACCATATACTAATTAATTTTTTTTGTTTCAAAATTCTTTTTAAATTTAGTTTTCCTAATAAGAGGCTAATTCAATTAATAAATAAATTGAAGATTATTTTTCAATTGATTTTTTATTTTTTAGTTCATTAGTGTATAATTGTTTATTTTCAAGGTTACTTTTCCTATTAAATATGAAAAATGTCCAGGCCGTCTGAGAAAAGCAGAGATATTGAAGAATTTTGTTTATTTGAGAATGCCACTGATAAATATTCTAAAAAATAAAGGACTAGTTACTAAGTCTTGATGAGCACCAGCAAATGTTTAATATTAATTGCTTTAATATTGTCATTCACAATTAATTCCTAATTTAACAATTAATTTAATAGTGACGTATCAATAATATGATTTTTTGAAAAATTTTTAATTTTTTTATTTTATTTAAACATAATCTAATAATTTTCATTTTTGATTAAATCTAAGATTAATAATTAAGATCAAATCACGTGTTAATTAAATATTTTGGTACAATGTTGCACATTTTTACCACTAATGTAGAATGTGATCAAAAATTATTTGTTAATAGACTTGTTAGTCAAAAAATCAATTTTTACACTAAAATATTGTTTTCAAAGAATACCATTTGAAATGCCAAACTAAATGATAGTATTAAGAATATGATATAAAAAAAATCAAAAATTTCCTTTTAATATCTTGAGAAATTTTAAATGTCTGAGATACTAAAATATACTTTTTACCTGATACTTTTTCAAATAGTTATTATAATCAATTTTGTAAATAGAAAATATTTGTGTTTTATAAAGAAAGTTATTTTCTTATTTGTATATAAAAATTTTTGTTTTTTTAACAACACAAACCAAATATCCTATGTTTGCTTTAATCCTTTTAATTTCAATGAAATATGATTGAAAAAATTAAATCTCATTTATTTTTTTAAAAATAAATTTGATAAATCGCACTTTTTTCTTGCTTTTTCAAAATTATATGAAAATATTCATTAAAGGTGAAAAATATAATGGTGAATAATTCAATCTTTCTAAATTATATCAAAAACTAAAAAAGAGGTTTTAGGTTGGTTATCTTAGAGGCATAATAACTTAGTAGTAGTAAATGATAAGAATAAAATATAAATCTAATTTTGTTCTTTATTGACTAAGCTATCGTTTGATATATTGAATGAAGTAATAATATTTTAAATAAAATATTTAATTCAGCGTACCATTGTCACTTTATAAGGAATAGGGTAACTAAAATTTTTAGTCATTTTTGAATTATGGAATTCGATCAAAAATTTTACTTTGCCCTCTCTTTCGAAATTCAAAAAAAAAACAAAGCATTTTTATGAAGCATTTATTAATTTAAATTAATTTTAATTATGATATTTTATAGATTTAATTGAAAAAAAACATAAATCAAATAAATAGTTTATTTAGCTGAATCAAGCAACGATCTATTTTTTTTTACAATAGTTACCTTCTACTTGAAATTCACTTGTATCATCACAACTTGTTTGAGAAAAAAAAATTAGAATTAATTTTAAAAGAATATTTAAATTTGAAAATTACAAGCAAATTTTGTACTCTGAATGACATTTCAAATTTTTTCCTTTGACACAAGTATCTCTTTCTGGTTGACATTGCATACCCAACTCTAATCCAGTTGTGCAAATTTTTCTATCAAAATCACACAAAAGATTTTTTTTGGATTACAAAATTCATTTTCAAAATCACACATATTTCCTGCCTCATAATATCGTACACAAATCGATTTTTCCGCATGACAGAAAAAGTCTTCATGTTGACATGGATTCGATTGATCACAAGAGTCATGGTCTATGTTACCATCACATTTGCTAGTGTTTAAATTGCAAGTGAGGCCTTGTAGAGAATCGCATAAATTTTTGTCTTGGTTACACAATCCCATGTACGATGATAGTCTGGTACATTTGAAGCTTTGTTTGTCACAGTGATAACCAGGTGAACACAATGAATACTCTGAACTACAATACTCAGCCTCGCTCAAATATCTAACACAAAAACCATAAGTTTTGTCACAAAAAAGACCTTCGCTCTTGGTACACAAGTCAAAATTCTTGTCACAAAAATCTCCCAAGTTCAATGAGGCATAACAAATAAGCTTTTCGGGATGACAAACGAAACCCGGTTTGCATGGCATATCATCATTTTGATTACACCTATCCAGGTTTTCTTTATTCCTTTGACAAATATTATTCAAGCAAGTTAGTTGCTTATATTTGTTGCAAACAAGTCCATTCAGCTCACAAAATCCACCCTCTGGTACATTGAGAACACATTTGGAAGTTTCTACATTGCAATAGCCATTAGCCAATCTGTTGCATAAATCAAATTCGGGATCACATTCTTGGCCAACTTGACCATACTTAACACATTGCAATGATTTTGGATTACAAACCTCGTTGGTTAAATTGCACTGAACATGATCACATGTCTTGAATTCTTCTGAATGGCTCTCAATTGGACTTGAAAACAAACAATTGGTGAGGCAAGTGATTATAATTGTTTCCAAAACTTTATTAGAAATCATTTTAAAATTTTTTGATTTTGTTCCAAAGTAAAATTTTTTACTTAAATAGTACGTTTTTTTATTTCGTTAGAAAATTTTTATTAGTAACTTCGAGGTAGAAATTTTAAAACTTCAATCACTAGAAAATGAATGAATCATTAAATTGAATTTATTTTTGATTTTTGGTCTGCCTTGAATTAGCCCTCAAATAGCTTAAAAAATTACATATTTTTCTTTTAAAATCAAAAGTTCTTTTTGAATTTAATTTTATTTGAATTTTAAAATTAAAATTAATTTAACTGAGTAGAAAATGAAAGCAAAGATTCTAAATTACCATCGATTTTTTTCTCTGTTACCGATCCTTCAAAATTAAATCATTTTGAAAAAATAAGTATTTTCTTTTAAATATTAGATTGATTAATAGAAATTACTGTTGAGACAAAAAAATGGAAATAAATATCAGGCATAAAAGTTCCAGAAAAAGTAACAAAAAAATATCAATCTTGTCAAAATGTTGGAAAAAAAATTGCTTCTAAGCTTTGTTTTTGTCTTGATCAATTGTAATTCAGTATTTGGTCAATGCTGGTTAGGATCTTATGGCCGTGGAGATGGCTGGCCATTAAGTACATGCAAATCAGGACAAGAAAAAAATGGACTTTTGTGTTACCCGCATTGTTCCAATGGCTACTACGGTGTAGGACCAGTTTGTTGGGCTAGATGTCGCGATGGCTATTCCGACCACGGTGCTTTGTGTACAAGAGGACCACACATTTACGGAAAAGGTTGTTGTTGCGTTCGATTTTTCGGTTGGGCTAATGGATGCTGTTCAAATTGTCCATCTGGCTACAATGACGATGGATGTACGTGTCACAGGTATATGCACACATATGCCAAATCAACTTATGGCCGTGGCGCTGGTGAGCCCATGATATGTAGATCAAATGAACATCAAAGTGGAGCATTGTGCTATCCGCCATGTAGAGATGGATACAAAGGCATCGGTCCTGTGTGCTGGCAGAATGGCTGTCCAAAAACAATGCCACATCAATGTGGTGTTTTATGTACAATTGATTCGAAGCAATGTGAAGAGATGCTTAAATCAATAGCTGAAGATTCCTTTGATTTGATATCATCTTTTATTGACAAAGGAGCTTTGACTCCATCAACAGTCCTTGGTGTGGCCTCGTCTACTACAGGCCTTGCTTCCACATTGATAAATGACATTTGTGAAAAAAACATCCAAATTCCATCTTTTTGCGTAAAATCAGTCTATTCTGAAAATGGAGTGATCAAATTTTCATCTTGTGGTGGTAAAAACGGATTTGATTGTGGCTTATTTTGCACAAATAATGCAGTAAAGTGCTCGAAAGAAATAGCAAGAACTATTTCAGTTGTAACAGGTCTCTTGTCGGATGTGCTCACGCCAATACCAACACAAGAGGAAATAAATTCAGAGTTTGCAGATTTCAAAAGTAGCATTACAAAATCCAACAAAGGTCTGTCCGATGTAATTGATGTCATAAAGAATGGTGTTTCACTTTATAATACATTGAGTAGTGTTAAAAGTTTTAATGTAAAAATGTTGGAACTAGCTAAATCGGTTATGGACTATGGTGACAGTATACCAGGAAGTAAGATTTATTTAATAAATTATTGTTGCTTAAATTTTTTTTATTTAACAAAGTGTGCTAAGACAGCCAAAACGTGTTGCAAATCAGCATCATTTGAAAGCATAATCCAAATTTTAATTAATTTTTATTTTAACACTAAATTCCAAAAATAATAATCAAAATTATTTTAAAAAAATTAGGAGCATTTAAAAAGCATAAAACAATATTTGTTTATCTTTTAAAGATGATTAAATTGTTCACTTTTATAATTATTTATTATTTGTCAATTAAAAAATTTACTTTTACTACTTGACTATTTTAATTTTTCCTTTTTTGTTGTTGTGCAGAAATAAGCTTAAAGAAACACTCAAGATAAAAGTTGAGACTTGAGTCAATTGACTCAAATTTACCAGTAAACAACAACAATTTTTTTAAGTAAAAGTTATTTTCTCAATTAAACTTTTTATTAATAAAAAATTTTGAATAAAAAATTTCAAAATAAATTACATAAAAAAAAAAAATAATTTTAAAGTAAACGAAGCTTAACAAATTCAGTAATTTTTAATTTTCCTCTTGTAAATCCTGATTTTCGTCATATAATCGTCCGCCTGCCTACTCCAATTCTCTTGCTATTACTCTTTTCGGACAGCATCCCCTTCTGCTTCCAGATGAGTGCCTCAATATCTTGCACTTTGTTCTTCTTTGTTTCTTGCTTGTTTTTATTCGCCTCACTTGTTCAATTCTAGAATTTAACAAGCTTTTTCAATCACTTCCTTTAAAAACAAACAAAATAAAACGAAATAAAAATTAAGAATTATAATAATTCGGGTCTGGCCTGTTATGTGAACAATTGCGTGATGACTCACGCCAGTTTGGTGAACGGATATTTTTTTGTCGGGTCACATAAGTTTGGGTCACACATTTTAAGACCAAAAATTCTTTTTTTTTATAATTTAAAACCAATTTTTGATTGAAAAATTTTTGTGACCCAACCAAACTTTTATTCTATATTTTAGTTTTTGAGAATGAAGTTATAGGCAAGGGAAAGAAAAATCTAAAATTTTTATTAATTTGTTTAACTTTACCGAGCTTAAGCTCTCTCAGATTAAAAAAAAAAACAAAATGAAAAATTTACAAAGTGTAATAAAATAGAAATTAAAAAACTATAAAATTAAATATAATTTAAGAAAGCTACTACATGTACTGAAAATTCCAGGAAAGAAAGAAGAAAGAAATATTAAAAAAGTAATTACACAATGGGTCTCATTAAATTCAGATTGTCGACGCGAGACTGTTAGTTAAAGTTTAGTTAAGGCCTCGTGATGTTATATTTTAGAGGGAGTCTCATATTTTAGTATATTTAATATGATATATTATATTAAAAATTTTATCTTTTTTAAAATAATTATTTTCTAACTTGTATAAAGAATTTAATTTAAAGATTTTTGTTTCAAAACAATAAAAACTAAATATTCAATGTTGATGTAATCTTTTTAATTTTAGTGTAACAAGATTGAAAAAGTCCCTCCTTTTTTTTAAAAAAATTTGAAACATCACACTTTTTTATTTTTTTTTCAAAATTGTATCAAAATTTTTATTAAAAGACCAAAAAATACACCATATACTAATTAATTTTTTTTATTTTAAAATTCTTTTTAAATTTAGTTATCCTAAAAGGAGGCTTTTTTATTTTTTAGTTCATTAGTGTATAATTCTTCATTTTCAAGGTTACTTTTCCTATAAAATATGAAAAATGTAACCAGACCGTCTGAGAAAAGCAGAGATATTGAAGAATTTTGTTTATTTGAGAATGCCACTGATAAATGTTCTAAAAAATAAAGGACTAGTTACTGAGTTTTGATGAGCACCAGCAAATGTTTAATATTAATTGCTTTAATATTGTCATTCACAATTAATTCCTAATTTAACAATTAATTTAATAGTGACGTATCAATAATATGATTTTTAGAAAAATTTTTAATTTTTTTATTTTATTTAAACATAATCTAATAATTTTCATTTTTGATTAAATCTAAGATTAAAAATTAAGATCAAATCACGTGTTAATTAAATATTTTGGTACAATGTTGCACATTTTTACCACTAATGTAGAATATGATCAAAAAGTATCTGTTAATAGACTTGTTAGTCAAAAAATCAATTTTTACACTTTTTTTATCACAAGCTTTTTTAATATTATTTTATCTAAATTTTGTTTGATAGTTGATAAATCAAAATAGTTTAGAAAATTTCAATTGTAATATCATCATTTGGACACTTTGTTTCCAAATTTACTGTAAAAAGTTATTTTACAAGTTCTGGCTTTTCCAGTTAATTGATCGAAACCCTTGCACTCCAAGTAAGGTGGAATATACACATGCAAGCTGATACTTGGTCGAGTATGCGAAGTATTTTCCACACGATGAAGCCCGATAGAATCTTAAAAATTAAAAAAATTTATTTTCATTTTGTTAAATTATTTTTTTAAATAAATATTTTTAATTTAGAATTTTACCATTGATATAGCAGACATCATTTTTTTTCATCACAGTTTTGCATCGTTCTTTCATTTCTTTATTTTCCTCTGAATCATCCGGCCATTCGTACTTGGTCTCCAAAAGCTCTCCATCCAAGCACTTCATAAAACAGTGAGCATTGCTGTGATCATGAATACTGGAACCCTGGGACTCGGCCCAACACAATAGCAAAATATTGTACTTCCCATTTCCTTCGTCGATCAGATTTCGCGTGTATTTGTGCGGATCGTACTTGGCATAGTGACGCCAATCTTTGGGATTGCTCTTATAGTTCTCAATTAATTTAGTGACATAGTCGACATTGACAAAGTCGTGCTCAAAAACCTGTCTTAATAAGGCGACAAGTTCTTTTAGGTCTTTTGGAACTGGCACTTGTTCCATGCTAATTTTCATCTCATGGGCTTTTATTTGATCCTGAAGATGCTCGGTAAACACTACATGAGAGCCATCAAATCGTTGTAAATTGGCAACTTCCATTTTAAGCTCGATTTAGAGACTTGAGACAACAATAATTTTTTTTTAACCTAGATCCGGACTATTAGTTTAAATTATCTAAAAAATTTATTAAATTTCGTCTTTTTTTTAAATTTATTTAGAAGATTTTGATCAAGTGCTAAAGTCTTAAATAGTGTTTATCAGTGCTACTCGAGCTCTATCAAGATCTATTATGAGTGTTTTAACACCTGTAGATCATGTTAGATTTTACCCACCAACAAAATAAAATTCAATTAATTTTCTAGAAAGACTAGGAAATTGAATGATTTAGGGAGTGTTTGATAAGAATGACCAGAAACGAACATTAATGCCACGAGCGCAAACTAATTCAAAAATAGGTGGATTTTCGTTCATTTAATTTGATGAATTGCGCACAAATTCAAAATATTTTTTTCTCGAAATAGATAACCTTGTTTCAAATTTAGAAAGATCTTGTTTTCTGAATCACGAGTTTTTTGAATATTTTGAACAAAAATTAGCTCAATTGGCAAATATTTCGAGAGTTTACCATCGAAATATTACGCCATGTCAATCAATAATTGGCATTGGTTAACAAAAAAAATTTAATTTTATCAAATTTAAAGCTTTTTTGATAATGAGTTTGAGATTTATCAAAAATGAACCTTTAACTTTTATCTGATTAAAGCAAGATGAAATTAAAGTCTAAAAAATGTCTAATTTTTATTTGATGAAAAGTAAATTTTTTAGCTTTATAATCATCTATTTCGATTTAAAATAATTTTTAGATTCATGAATCTACAAACTAGAAATATAAATTTTCCTTAAATTAAAAAAAAAAATAATTTTATTAAAAAGTATTAAAATCAGGTTTTGTGAAAAGAACAGAATTCAAAACTAGTTCTGTGAATGCTACACGGTACAACATAGATATTCGCATCAACTGTCAAAGTCTGAAAATTATTTGCAAAATCTCCGTAAAATGCAGTAGGCTGTGCAGAGTTTTAATATAATTTGGTATGTAATTTTGTATGTAGCATAATGAAGCATTCACAGGACAAATTTTGAACTTATAGAAAAAAAATAACTACTTTTTTTTACTTAATTTTAAAAACATGATCAAAATCTAAATAAATGTTTTTCATCGATATAAAATTTAAGATATAAAATAAATTTAAGCTTTTTAAAAATTAGATAATTTTTCAAATAAAATAAGTTCATTGAGAGAGTCTTTTAGAGGTTTCAAAAGGTAAATCTAGCGAAACTCTGTAAATTTGGCAGAAATTAGATTTCATTTTGCATTTTGCAGATCATCAGCAGATTTTAGCAATCATGAACTAATTTAAAATTTTTTGAAAAACGTTATTGAATATTTTTACATTTTGTCCTGTTTTTTTTTACTAAACTTCACTAAAAACTATGCCGGGATGATTGTTTTTAAATTTTTTTAAACTGTTAGATAAAATAAAATTTCATGGTACCAGACATTTGTAAAAATTAAAATATATATCATTTTATTTATTTATTTGTTTACTCTACCGAGCTTAAGCTTCTTCAGAATAAAATTAAAATAAAAAAAAATAAAAACAAAGTAAAATAGGATAAAATAAACTGAAATTAAAAAATAATTGATTGTTCATTTTTACTTTTTATTAAATTAAATAAAAATTTATAGTTAATCGGTTTGGTGCCATTATTTAGCCAATTTGTATCTGCTATATTTTGTTATTTCTTTTTTCTTTGTTGCTTTTTTAATTTTGATAAATTATTGCATGTTAATTGATAAATTTACCGTCTTGTTAAATTTATTTATTTATTTAAAAATATAATTTTTGAGAAGGTCTCCAGGCTGCTCAGAGCAGATTTATCCTTCTTTTCAGCCTTCATGTAATTGGATGTTTAATAAAGATTTTATTAGTTTGATTAAGTATATAATTGTGTTTTTTAAGAAAATAAAATTAAAGTAAAAAAATTGTCGAATCTATTACATACACTTATTCACTTTATTTTCACTTAACGCTGTTTTTCCATTCCCAATTTAGAGTGGTTTATACTTATCGCATATAAAATTATTAAGTTTATTTTTATTCTAACCAGATTTCTTAGCATGTGTATTTTTAGTCAATTACTTATTTATTTATTTATTAATATTAAATTAACCTCCTTTAAGGAGAAGTAAAAATAATTAAATTGTTTTTAGAAAAATAAAAAAATATTACAAAAAAAAAAAAAAAAAAAAAAAAATAAAAAAAATAAGTAAAAATTTCAGTTCAGAAGAAAAGAGATTAGGAGAGAATTATTACATTTGACATGGATTTTAATCATATTTTAATAACTCCTTCAAAAGTTGTCTATAATGTTTGAATCTTAAATTGTTTAGACACAGCCAGATAGAGTCCGAGATACCATCATTAGTATTGTGATTATTTTTTATTTTCTCTTTTAATTTATTTATATTACTGGTAATATTGTGGGCCTCAATATTAAAATAGTCTGTTATTAACTTTATGTCGGATGAGAGTGATTTCTTAGTCGGGGGTTCATACAGCATCGATTTAAAAATTTGAGAAGATAGATAATTGTGTTTAATTGTGTCTATGAAGGAAAGTTTTGAGAATAGATAGAGTTCATCAAAATTAAAAATTTTGAGCATTTTTAGAACTCTAGACATTCGACAGTAAGGGCCTAATTTAAACATTTGCCTAATTAGGGTTAACTTTGGCAAAGTTCTATTTAATACAATCTTTAACATAAATGGTACTGCCCTCACCGAGACATGTCAAATTGAATACCTTGGTTTTATCATAAGTTCAAATCTTGATTTCAATATTCAAATAATAGATAATTTCAAAAAAGTGCAAAGCAGTTTCTTTGGAATTTCATTTCTTCTCCCAAAAAATAATCCCAACGCTTCACCAAAATTTAAATCATTTATATATAAAACATATTGTTTATCTAAATTTACATACGGTCTGGAGGCCTTAACCCTTAATGGTAGTACAAAAGACATTATAAATATTTTACAAAACAACCCATCAAATATGTTATCTTTCAAAAGTATTTTCCAATTTACTAAAAAAATTTATCTAATTAAACGCGATTAAACTTTACATTTTTTCGCGTTTTTTAAAAAAACTTTAAAAAAAGCTAAAATACATAACGTTTTTTAGCGTTTTCTCTAAAAACGCGTTTTTTTTCATAGATAAAAAAATGTTAATAAAAAAAATATTTTTTTAAAATTTTTAATTAATTAATTAATTCTTTAATTTGATAATTTTTGTTGTGATTTTTTTGCATTAAACAAAAAAGGTTACCTAGGTAACCAAATGAGTGAATTGAAAAAAAAAAAAGTAATTTATTTATAATTTAAAATTTTGACTAACTTCCAATATGGATATGAACCGACCAGAAATAGGAGACGGTAATGCTTAGATAATAAATTTTTCATCAATATTTTTTTTTTTAATTAAGAACGTCCGCAATCAAGCCGGATAAGTTCTTCCAAGTCAAATTTAAATGCGGAGACTCCACAAGAGGAACCGCGTTCAAAATCGGATTTGAATGATGATGAAGTAACAGATCCAAAAAATGAAGAAATTGATGACCAAGAAAAAAATCAGAATCAAGAAGAAAAAAATCAAGATAATAATCAGGATCAAGATGACGCAAAAAATCAGGAAGATATTCAGAATAACGATGAAAGCAATAATGAAGCACAAAATCAAGTTGACGATGAAAACCAAGAAAAAAATGATGAAAAAAACGAAGAAAGTGAACCAAAAGAGCAAAATGAAGTTGAAGATACTTCTAATTTGGATGATATTGGCAACCAAAATGAAACCACGTTAGATGAAAGTAATACTGAATTAAATACTTCTGAGAATCAAGAAAATTCAGAAAAGGATAATGAGAACAAAGACACGGATGACCATGTTTACGTTCATAAAACAGTAAAACGCAAAACTAGACAACCTAATAAATTTGCTGATGGAAATCTCATTTTAGAGGAAGAAACTGATGAAGTAAAATTTATTTTAAAAAATAGTAGGATATTTAAGATGAATACTAAAATACCCCTTTCAATTTCTTTATTATTTTTGTTAAGACTTTAAATATATTTTGATTGAAATTACAATTTTTTTTTTCTGTTTGAAAAATATGCATATAATTTTTCTCTTAATTAACAAAAAAATAATAATTAATATAGTCGATGATAGTAAAGGGCTCAACTTTGATTTTTAATGTGTTAGATTTGATTTGATGATCTTCCACCAGAAGTGATTCAGCAAAAATAGGGAAAAATTTTAAGAAAAGTTTGAATTAACCTACTCTCGAAAAATTTTCCACCCCAAAAAATAACTCAATAATTTTTTTCTTAATTTATTCGAGTCTAGTCGCTTAGATGAACCATAGTTCACCTATTATAGGAACAATCCTGATTCTCAGGTGAACTATTAGTTCACTTTATCTAAAAATTTTCATCTAATTTGAAAATAGCTAAAGGTTGATCACCTGATCCTATTTTGGTCCACCCTTTTGTGAACAAAAAAATTAAGTGAACTAATAGTTCACTAAACCCGAGAACAAGAATTGTTCCCATAATAGGTGAACTATGGTTCATCTAAGCGACTAGACCCTTCTATTCTTCTATTTGAAGCAAAAAAATCATGATAATCTTTATTTATCAATATCAGCATTATACATTACCGATATCATAAAAAGCTTAAAAATGAATACTTTAAATCATTAGATCTGAAGTAAAATAGACAGTTAAATTAAATTAAAAAATAATATATTGAATCAAATAATTTTTAAAAAAATTCCATAAACCCTATTTTGAGGACTTTTTTACCAAAAAATATGGTAATTTTTCAATGATTTTCTCAATTGGTAAAAAACAATTATTTTATTTAATTCAATTGAAAGTATTTCTTAGATAACATTCATCATAACCACATGATATAAATATCTTCATCTAGATCTAAAAAAAATAATTTAAATTTTAAGAAAAAAATAAAAATTTTATTTTTATAAAGAAGCATTCTAATTCTGATTGTCAATCAAATAAATTTTTCAAATTTTTTAGTACTAATGACTCAAAACTACAATAATAAGACTATTTATTAGGAATTTTTATCATCTTAAAAAAGGGCACTGGATAATTAGCTTTAAAAAAATTCATAATGAAAACCGTTTACTTGTTTTCCATAATCTTACAGAATTCGATGTGCTGATTAACCTTAAGTTTCCAAAACACAAAATTCTTAAAATTTTTTAGTCTATTAGTTATAATGTAAATCTTCAAAAAAATATTTTAGATATTTATTAATTTTCAAAATAGCTAAAAATCATGAAAAATTAAAAAAACGACTTTTTTTAAGAATCAAAAGCGAATTAGTTAATTTTAAAAAATTTAAAAAATTTTAAAATCCATCTTCAAGTTTTATCGAAAAATTTTGGATTCTCAAATTTATCTAAATTAAAAATAAAATTTAAATAAAAAATTTGTGCTCATAGTTTATTTGATGAAAATATTATTTCGGCCTGTATTCATTTTAGTTTTTCACTTTTCTTAAAACCCTCTTCCCTTCATGATTTTTCTTCTTTTTTCGAGAATTTTTAAATTGACTAGCTCGAAGCTAACATTGAAACTGTTAAGGTATAAAGTCGCTAGACTTTCAATAATGTTTGTGTCGTTTAATCAGGACTCAACTTAAGCAGCATACTCTAGATACGGCATTACTATTGATGTCCATTTCTTTTAAATGGCAAATTTATTTTAATATTCATTTTATAATTTTAATAAGAGTTTTTTTTAAGTTAAATTAACTTGGATTTTTCACTAAACTAATAAAAAAAGAAACAGAAAATTTTTAAATAAAATGATATTAAAAGAATTTTACAAGGACTTAGTTGCAAAGTCACCCGGACCTCCTCCTTTGGAGCCCATATCTCAAAATTTGGATAACGACCTGGATAGAAGCGGTCCAAATGTCCGGCCAGATCTTGATCTGGGCGCCACCACTCCTGACAAAGTAGACTTGACAATTGACGATGACTATCAGGACATAGAAGTGGAAATCAAGCCTACTCGTGAAGAACTAATTGCACGATATCAAGTATATTTGGCAAAAATTTTAATATTCAGCTTATTCTCTTAATTTTAGGCTACCATAGAAGAAAGAGACCGTCTACAGACCGTAAACAATCAGCTGCACCATAAATTGGCTGATTTTTTCAGAAAGAAGAAATCGGACGATTCTCAAAATCAGTCGTTGTTCGAAAAATCTTCCCAAGAGCACGAACAACGCTATATCAAATATATAAGTAAAATAAAATTTATAAAAATTTTTTTTTATTTTTTTATTCTAAAATTAAAAAAAAAAAAATTTTTTAAATGAAAATTTTTTTAGCAACCATTGATAACTTGAAAAAACAAATGGAAACGGAAAGACTCGAAGCTGAAAGAGAACTGGATGAGTTGAAGTATAAATGCGATACCAAAAAAGAAATAGTTGACCAAGACCGAATGTTTTTTACCAAGATGAAAAAAGATGCTGCGGCCAAGTCGGCCAGCACTCGCTCCGGCAAACATTTGACCATTAAGGACGCTGAGGTCTATATTGAAAAAGAGAGGCTGAAAGAAATTGATGTGATCGGTGTGCGCATTGAGAACATCAAGCTCAAAAATCAATTGAGAAAAAAAGAAAACGAACTAAAGGCTAAAGAGGAATTTGGCGAAGGTTTGCACATGATTGATTTTGAACAATTGAAAATCGAGAATCAGACTTATAATGAAAAAATTGAGGAACGCAATGAAGAATTGATGAAACTTAAGAAAAAAATAAACAACACGGTGCAGATTTTGACACATGTCAAAGAAAAGCTTCAATTTGTAGTGAACGAAAACGAAAGAGAGAAATACCGTTTGAGCGAGTTCGATGAACAAGTCAAGAAGGTGTGAATTTAAATTTTTTTTTTTTATTTATAAAAAAAAATGTTGTTTAGGACCGGGATTCATTGACTAAAATAAAACAGTCCAAGGACTCTCTAAGGATGGATAATTCACGTCTTAAACAGAATAGCGGGCTGCTGGGAAACACAATTTTGCTTAGAGATTTTGAAGAATGTGTTGATAAAAACGAAAATTTAGAGGTTGAAATTGAACAATTGAAGAGAAAACATGCCGAATTGATTCTAACTAGCAAGGGTATTAAACACAAAATTAATCAAATTAAAGGACAATAATTTTTTTTTATTTTTTAAATTCAATAAAACAATTTTTTTAAATAAATTTATTAAAAATAATTAATTAATTAACTATTAATTAACAGTGAAATCATAATTTGGATAATTAATACAAATGGAAAATGGGAGTTTTGGAGCTAAGTCATTTAATTTTCCCTAAAACCTACAATTTAGCTAAAAAAGTTGGCTATCCCTAAAATCCGGACCCGGACTGCTGGACATGTCGCCTAAAATACGGACACGGACATAAAAAAATTCTGTCTAAAACACGGACACGGACTTCGTGATAATTTACTACTTTTAGACTAAAAAGCTCACTTAGCATAAAGCTAAAAAAGATAATTTTTGAAAAAAACGAATTTAAATTTATTTAAAAAAAAAAGAAACAAGAATAAAATTTTTTTTTTAATTTAATGGTTTTAAATTAAATATAATTAATTTTTTAATTTAAATTTTCTTTCCCTTTTAGGGATTAAAATTTGTCTTTTGGTGTTAATAACACTTTTTTAAGAAAATGAAGCTTTTTATAATTTGAATTTAGCATTAAGTATTAAAATTTTTGAATTAGAATTGCAATTTTGCTTTCAAAAATTGAGTGCAAATTTTATTGCAAGTGTTAAAAAAATTGTTGCAATAAATTTTTGAATTTCAAATTTTTTGAATAACCAAATTTTACTTTACGGTCGTGTTAGTCCGTATTTTAGAATTAGAAGAAAAAATCCGGGTCCGGATTTTAGGGATAGCCAAAAAAGTTGCTTTGTTTTAGGGTTTTAATGGAGAAATGGATATGATCGTATAATTTTTGCACAAGTTATGATGAAAAAACCTCAAAACTTGCGTTTTTGAGAAAAAATGAAAAATTAGATAATTGGTAATTTTTTTAGATCTTTTGATCAAGATTAAAAATTGACTTGAAATTTATTGACTAATTTAATAGAATATAATCTTTCAAGTTCAATTGAATTTTTAATTATACTTTTTTCAAAGAAAAATATATAATACAATTTAAAATATATTGCAATAAAAAGTTTATGATTCAAAAGCCAAATGTCCAAGCTTCAAAGAATATATAATGCTAGATAAGTAGAATAAATAACTTTTAGAATAAGAGAAAAAAATACTTTTTAGCTAAAATACAGTCAAAATTTAAAAAAATAGCTAGATTTATTGGTTTATTATTAAAATCAATTTTAATAATAATAATAGTGATAAGCTACAGCAGAATACCTGCGGAGCGAGACTTTAGTCTCACTATGGGAGCTGTTCTTAGCGAAGAAAAAATTTCATTTTTTTCTCTTTTTTTTATTATATTTTCTTTTTTCCCTTCTCATCTCTTCTTCTTTTTCCTTTCGTTTCTTCACTTTAGAATATCCGTAGAGATGGATTCTTGATTATTTTTATTTTCTTTATCAACATCAAATCAATAAAAAAAATTTAGAATTTAATTTCATTTAAAAAAATTCCCTCAAGTTATCTATAATGATCCTACTCTTAGTGCAGACCAGAGTTGTTTAAAGGTCACAAGTTTTAAGTCAAGTCCAAGTCCGGAATGTAAAAAAAATATTTAAAGTACGGACTTTGACTTTAATCTGGGACTTTTAAACAACTCTAGTGCAGACATGTTCCTGTAAATATTTAGAAACAGCCGATAAAATGTCACAGCATATTAATAGTCTAATAGAATCAAGAGTTGCTACAACTCTTGATCCTGCACCAAATCAACTTTCTGCACCAGAAGAATGATAATAATTATTAATTTTTACGGTCAATTTTTAGACTATAGTATTCTCATTAAAATTATTATATGCTTTGAAGGAGTTATGCATGATTAAGTTTTACACTTCAAAAGTTGGCTAACTTTTATGAAACTATTTTTTTTTAATAAGATAAATTTTAAATACGAAATTTAAAAATTTTTCTTTTCTTTTGAAAAAGTTTATTTTTTACCAATATTTTACAATTATTTAGCTCATTCAATTTAAATCAAAATATATAATTAATAAAAAGCATTGAATTTTTGGTCAAGTTGGTTTGCCGAACAATTGTTTACATAAAATGTGAACAATTTTTTTTCCCATTATTCTATGTTCACTTAAAATGCAAAAAAAAATATTGAGTGCTGTGAAAATGATAAAATAAATCTTTGGTAAAATAACCTGTGGTCCAAGAAAAATCGACGAGTTGATGTAAGTCAGAATAAAACGCTGTGTTGATAAAGAAAGTCATAAATGATTGAAACAATTTTTGCCTAAACTAAATTTTCCTAGTGCCAAAAAAACAAAAAAAAAACCATCAATAAAATCGAATTTTATAATTGATTTGATTGATTTTAAAACGAAATAAAAAATTTAATTACAATAAAAATACTTTTTTTTGAGAATTTTTAACTAAAATTTTGAAAAAAAAAATTTTTTTGATTTGTCCTGAATTTCACAACACCAAATTCGTTTAATAAATTTAATTTTTTTGTGTAGATTTGATTTGAAATTTATTTCAATAAAGAATTCCATGTAAAAAGAACGTTCCTTAAGTGAGCATTTTACGTACAGGTTCACCAAGCCAACTAGACCAGAATTTAAAACAAATCGTAAAAAAATATCAAATTTAAAAAAAAATTCTAATTTTTCTGCTCAAATTTGTAATGAAAATTATCTTTAATAAACTGATCTAAATTTTTTTTTATTTTAGACCTTTTTAAATTTCTAAAGCTTTTTTTAGCTGAATCATCTCCATTAATTTTTGCATTATTTTGAACAGGTTCCGAGTTTTTTATTTCTTTAAATCCACAAGCACTTGTTGATGATGCTTCTTGGTTTAGAAGAGAATTAGATTCGATGTGAGAGTGAGATATATTTGAATTATCAATTTTTAAATCGGAACTTAACTTTGATGAGCAATTCGATTGAGTAGTAATAAGGTACTTTTCCTTTCCTGATTCAAAATTGTTACTCTAAACAATTTAAGAAAAAAAAATTAAATTTTATTCTAAATTTAATTGACAAAAAAATACATTTAAATTTTGATGATTTGTTTGGTCTGACTGATCAGCATCATTTTTCGAGTCCAAGCTAAACGAAAAGCCAGTCTGACCGTCATTAAATACATTTTCCATTGTTCTTTCTAACCCGATCTCTAAAATTTTCTCTCTTAATTTAGAATAAAAATTATCTAGGCTCTCGTCATTGACAGATTTCATGCTAATTGTGATGTTTTGAGCTACACCTTTGGATAATCGATGCTTCCATCGTGCCTTAAAACTTTTTTTTTTTAATCTTAAAATAAATAAAATTTTCTTCACTTTTAAAAAGTTACTTGTAAACCCAATCATCTCCTGGAACGCCACTTTTGAAATGGCAGGTTTTATTGCGAAAAATGGCAAAATTTTTAACTATATCTTTGAGTGAGTTTCTATCTAAGTAAAATCCCCATTCACCTATTTTTTCAATAATGTTGACAAGAAATTCTTCTTCCTGGACTGAGAAAATGGTCGGGCGGCCGGTTTTGGTAGATGCATATCTTCCATTCAGATGGTTGACTATTGTTTGCCTTGGAACATTGTAATACGTAGAAGCTTGGGTCGGATTAAGCCTGTTTTCAGTCACTGATTTAATGGCATCAGTTAAATCTTGTGGTTTGTATTTTTTTGCTTTTGGAATGTAAGTTCTCACCATAGTTAATTTTATAATAAAAAATTTTTGATCTCTTTTCTTAATAACTTAATAACTAATCGACTCGGCTAATATTTAATATTAATACTATAATTTATTCAGAAATTGATAATTTATTTTTCACAATTAGTATAATAAAAAAAAAAAATATATATATATATATTTAGGACTATTTTAAAGACACCTTTATTAATAAGTCAGATTAAAAGTTGCTTCACAAAAGTAGAAAAATAGAAGATTTAAGTCGATGGATTTTGTTTAAATTTATTTTATTTTAACTTAATTTTTTTCTGATAAAAGAGGAAATCTGAAAAAAAATAACTTTTTTTTTAATTATTTAAATATTTTTTATATATGCTCAATTTTCCATAGTATCAAATTTATTTTGAAAAAAAATTACCTATTTTTTAAATGTATTAAAAATTTTTTAAGTGTATCTATTAAAAAAATGACTATAAAAACATTAATTTATTTTTTTGTTTGATTATTCAATTTAAAAAAGTAAAAATACAGAAAAGAAAGCAAGAAATAAAAGAAAATTATTCTATTTTTGATCTTTTGCATTGAAGTTATTCATTTTGGGTTTATTTTTGATCCAGGAGACCTTCCTCTTTTCTTTTTAGGAATTTTGGACCTTTATTTACATTTTTATTTTTTATGCCATTCCAATCTTCGATACCAGATAGTTTAAGTTAATTGTAAAAAAAAGTTTTCTCAAGTGTTTACAAACATAAGAGATGATTTAATTTACATATTACTGTTCAAAACTTAAACATTTTGCACCTAACATTACTTTTAAAATTTGTCTATTTAATTTTCCTTTATATTATATTTTAACTTATTTTACTTTTATCTTATTTCTACTTTACATTTTTATTTTCTTTTAAGCTTTAGCTTGGCACAGATAAAACAAATAAATAATAAATAATTTACGATTCTTATAAGTGTCAGTAAGATACTAAATAAATTTTATTTTGGTACAAAAAAAATGAACCACTAAAAATAAAAACAGCTATCAATTAAAATTTTTTTGATAAAATAAAAATATATTAGATACTTAGATTAGATGTTCAGAAAAAATAAAAGCTACAAAAATAGGAGCCATAATATTTCAGTATCATCAATAAATAAAATTTAATTTTTGAAGCCCAAATTTTATTTAGCTGTTCAAAATTTAAAATTAATAGCGTAATTAAAAAAATAATGAAAAGAAATTAATTAATTTAAGGAAGATTTTTATATAAAAAAATAAATAAAAATTATTGATTTGAAACTAGGACTAAAAATTTGGCCCAAAACAAATTATGCTAAAAATTCTAAATATCTACCTGTCCGAATAAAATGAATAATTTAAATTTAGAGTAAAAGTGAGTTCATGTGTATCAAAATAAAATTTATTTTAATTTCTAGTTAATTAAAACAGGTCATTCGAAAAATTTCAAAAAAATGAGCTATAACAGCAATGTAGACAACGAAGCTAATATTGAGAGGGGATTCCTGCGCCCACCGACTTTGTATCAGCCAAAAAAATATTCCAGTATGACCATGACAGCACCACAACCTGACTACATGAACTGGTCAACTGCTTCCCTATTTGTATGTTTTATTTGGGGCATATTCGCTTACCAAGCTTCAAATAAAGTGCGCAAATTCAACAGAATGAAAGCCTATGATCAAGCAGCTATTTATTCACAATCAGCACTTAAATATAACAAGTCTGCGGTAGCTTGCTGCATCATTATGTTTCTTATTCTAGGAGTCCCTTTAGCGATTGCTTTGGCTGTTCAAGGAAGCATCACCAAATTTCCAAATGCTAGAATGTTCTTTGGTTAAACAAAACGATCACTATTAACATGGAAATTCTAAATTTAAATGGCTAAATTAAAATTTATAATTTTTAGAATAGAATTTTTTTTGTAAATAAATTTTTAAAAATTAATTCAATTAATTGAAAGTATGATAAAATATTTTAGATAGCAAAATGATTTATTTAGCAATTAAAAAATTAAATCAATTGATACTAATTTTTTAGAATTCTAAAAGAAAATTTTATCAATTTTCCGTGATTTTAAAGGGTGTTAAATCCCTTAGAACGTTCATGATAACATTTTTCTAGATTAATTAATTTTTATTCTTATTTTTTTTTCAATATAACAATTAAATTTCAAATTGTCGGAAAAAATTCTTTGAAATTATTTTTAGAAAGATTTTAACTGAAATTTTTTTAATGAAAAAGGTTGGCAAAATAACTCTGGGACTTTGCAGTGATAAAATAATTTTATTTGTAAATATGAGTATTAAATTATCCGGAAAACTGTAACTAAATAAAGATAGTATTCGTTAATTATTAAAACAGCTTGTCATGTATACAAAAGCCTTTTTAGATCGAGCATTTGAAAAAAAGAATATAAAATATTAAAATTTTTCGAGCATTCGAAATTTATTTTTATTGTTTTTATTATGTATGGCTCACATACTCCTAATATTTTTAAAAGTTTGATTATTTAAATTTAAAAAAATTCTTCGATTCTTAAATTCTATAAATTTTGATAAAAAACTTTTGAAATAATTGGTCTTTTATCGACTCCAATTTTTTTACCAGTCTCAGTTTATCTTTTAAATATTTGAATACCAAGCATCTTGATTCAAGTTTTTTTTAATGGCTTTTTTTGTTTTTTATATTTTTTTAAAATTAAATAATAATATACTATTTTAAGTAAATATTCATAAATTATCGTTTGTTTACAAAAACTTAAAAAAAAAGTAAATTAACGATAATTTACGTAAAGATAGTTTTGTAAAATTACGTTTATTAACGCAAAATTACGAAAATTCCGGTAGTTTTAAATTTACCCATTTTACATTAAATTCTACTGGGACTAAAAAACTCTTATTTTTCTAATTTTTTCAATAGTTTTACTAAAAAATTAAATTTTTTAAGTTTTTTTATCCAAAAAAAGAATTACCTAATTTTTGGTAAATTTTTGCATGTAAATTTTAGAAAATCTAGTCAAAAAAGGTAAAATAACGTCAAAAAATGTAAATTTTTAAATTATGTTTTATTACATTTAATCATATAGATAAATTTTTATTTGTAAAATTTTGCAAAAAAACTTTATTTTTATTTTTGGGGCTGCTTTAACATTTTAATGCTGTTTGTTTTATTAAATCGCTTTTAGATGGTAAAATTTTTTTAAATAAACTAAATAAAATTTATAAAGTTTATAAAGGCTAAAAAATGGTGTTTAGATTAGCTAAATTAATATAAAAATCCAATCAAAACAAATAAGTTTCAAATAGCTAGAAATAAAGAGAAAAATATTACGAACGCCACTTCACTTAATAATAAATTTTCAGAGCTTGTTGTCCGGGCGAATAAGTTGGGTAGTATATATTGCTCATATTGTGTGTGTATACGAGACTTAGTACTCTAGATCATCGCTACCGTATGTATCTGGCTATGACTTACACCAAAGAGACAGAATGGGACGAGGAGATGGAGTTTGTATATATATGAAAGCAGATTTCTGTTCGGTGGAAGTGATGTGTAGAGTTCTCTGTGCAAATGTTTTGGAACAGTTATGGTGTGGGGCAAGAAGTGGTGAAGAAAGCGTGTTAGTTGGATTAATTAATTTATTATTAAAAACATTATTAATTAATTTGATTTATACATGAATATTAGTAAAAAAATTTTAAATTTTTAGGAAATAAATGGTATCTAATTTGGCTCTCTTTTTAAAACCTAAACTTAGGCTGTTAAAAAAGTCGTGTCAAAAAAAGATCGATAATTTCAAAAAGTTAATTATCAATTTTTTATAAAAAAGTTTCAAAACCCAAAAAGTTTCTGTAAAACTAACCAGAAAAAATTGCCCTAAAGGTTTGGTCATAAGTCTTCTTCTATTTTCAATTCTCATGATGACCTAATGACTTTTTCATTTTTTAAAAATATAGAAACATTTCCAAGTTTGTAAATAGTTACCTTAAAAAGATTGAAAATCGGTTTATAAATGAAGACTTTAGATGTCTATTGAAAAATACAATTTTATAATTTTTACGGGGATGAAAAGGAGCATCATCGAGTACGAATTGAAGCTAGTGCAGTTGGCCAAGAAAAGTCCACAGCTAATTTACTCCTACATGAACCAGCATTACTTGTCAAGGAAAATCATAGCAGCTTTGATGGACTTCGATAAACAAATCGTCAAGGACAAAGTGAGCATCTAAGAAAAACTGGTTCGAGCCACCGACTTCTAGAAGAGCCGTCATTGCTGCGGAGGTAATTTCGAAGTAAAAGCTAGACCTGATCCAAGTTTTTCAATTGAGGATGTCGTTTCTCCAGATAGGGTATTAGCAAAGCTAAAGAAGTTTAACAGGGAAAAGTCAGCTGGAGTAGACCAGATAAGTAAATGCTCTCAAGATGTGTGCAGAATCGCTGGCAGCGCCTCTCTCGTTCATCTTCGAGCAGTCTATGAACTCAAGTTCTCCAAAAATTTTTAAACAAATTCAATTTTGAATCTTGTTTTAGAAATCTGAAAATATTTTTTAAATTTGTTAAAATTCCAAATTGAAATAAAAATATTTTATTTTTTTTATTTAAAAAATTTCATTAAAAAAATTTAGACATTTTTGAATTCAACTATAACTAAAGAATGGGTTCTTGAATTTACTTTTTCAAAGACTTCTCTCTAGCTCGTCTGTTCTGAAACCAAATTTTTATCTAATAAGAAAAAAATTAGTTTAAATTTAAACTAATTTAAACAAAAATTACTCTTTTATCAGATAAATTTAGAACAAACGATAAATATTTGACGTCATTTTTATTCAAATAATGGCATTGATTGAACTGATTTTCAAGAATGAATAATTGTTCTAAAGTGAATTGTATTCGCGGTGACCTATGGTTGTAGAATTTTTGAGTTCGACAGTCATAATTTATTTGTTTGTTCTGTTCAAAATAAAAAAAATTCTCTTGATTTTTTGAAACTCTGGACTCGGTCCGGTCTAGAATGTCATCAATTAGGAAACTTTTTTTCATAGACATTTTAAGTATTTGGATCATATTCAGTTAATATTTACAATAAAACATCAAGCATCTATTTATACTCAATTTAAATGATTCATTATCTAAAATTAATCAATATGATGAAAAAGCTTAATTTTTTAATCTAAAACGATTTTAATTTAGCTCTATTTTATTGTCTATGAATCATATCATTTAGGTATCAAGTGAATTTTTTTCAAATTTTCAATTAATATTATTTAAATCTGATTGTTAATAATTTTGAAAGATCAAATAAGATAATCAAAAAGAGAATTGGACAGAACTAAAATAAATCTTGACTTTTGAGACTAATTGAAATTTTTTACTTTTATGATTCATTGATACTAATCAATTAAAAAAATTTAAGCTCATTTAAAGAAAATGCTCTCTAAAATCTGCTTGTAATTTTCTAAATTTTAAAGAATAAAAAAAGATTTATTTTTGCAACTTTTGTTTCAATTAAATAAATTTTTTTATTATTTTAATTTTTGATTAATTTTAATTCAGAGTGGAACAAAAGCGATAGTCACAACTGGTGAACGTTCAATTCAAAAAATTTTTTTTCCAAGAATAATTTTTTCATAGAATTTTATTTATTTATTATTTATTCATTCAATTAACGCCTTAAAGGCGATGTTAAAAACAAAAAAAAGAAAAAAATTTATTTTAGGAGAAACTTTTTTTGTTTTATTAATATTGTTAGTTATCATAGCAAATAAATCTAAAATTTGTTCCAAAAAACAACTTAAAATTAATTAAATTTAATCAAATTTTATGCTTTTGTTAAAAAATATTTTACCACAAAATTTTTAAACTCTTTTTATGAAAAAAATTCTATGAGTATTTTTCTATCAAATATTTATTAAAATATATTTCTTTAAATTTTGTCTTTTTTTATTAATTTTCTTTGAATATATTTTTCTATGAATTGATTATTGACTATTTGGGTTGTAAATAATAGCTTAATAATAGATAAATTTTCATGTAAAATTAATATATGATTTTTTTAAACTTAAAAGAAAATTTAAGTGAAGAGGAAAATCCTTCTGAAAAATGAATCTGTAATTATTCTCTATTCAAGGTTAATCTTTCTAAAATTATTTAAAAATAAGACCGAGTCAGAAAAAAAACAAAATTTGACTTTAGAATGTTTTTTTTTCACGAATGACTTGGACTTTTGAACAAGTTGGAGTTTGCAAAACATGTACACTAATAAACAGATTTTATAAACACTAAGTATTTAAATATTCAAAACTAAAATGTCTAAAAACATCGAATTTCAAATTTTTAAATCAAATTTCTTTAAATAGTTTAAAAAATATTTTAACTAAGATTTTTTAATTGGAAATTAATTTATTTAATTATGCAAAAATTAATTTTAGTCAAAAAAATTTTTGTTGAATTTTTTAGTAATTTAAATTTAATTTTTCAACAACAATAATAATTAATTTCAAATTTCAAAATTCAAATCTATAAAAAATCATTCTTTTTTTGACTCATCAATTTAGTTGACCAATCTATGAGATTTTTTATGTTATTCAATGTCGATCACCAGTTTTTGATTAAAATTTAATAAAATTTTTTATGACTAAATAAAAATAAAAAAGCAGAAAACATTATGATGATTGATTGAAAATTAATTTCTCTAAAGAATATTGTCATTAACATTCTGAAAGAAATGATAAATTTTATTTGATTCTATAGAGAAATTAATTTTGTTAGAATCCTTAGCTTGATGCTTTAAAAAAATATTCCTTTTGATAGGATTTAATCATATTTTGAACACATATTTAAAAGACTTGAATAATTTAAATTGTGTAGAAGATCAACTAAATGCAGATAAGAGCCTTCGCTCAAAATTATAATGAAAAAGGAGATAAGCGACTCTTCAGTTATCCTTATGGAAAGCATATGACATATTATTATTATTATAATAATAATAATAATATGTAAAATAATAAAGTAAAGCTTCAGAGTACTCGAGTGTGTCGCAAAAACATTATATTACTTTATTTTATACTGCAAAGGCTTTTCATTGCTCCTTGTATCTTATTTGTTGGAATTTCATTAACAGAAAATTTTATTTCCTCTTTATATTCTTTCTGATTTGAGTATTTTTTGTTGCCTTGTATCATGCAATTTATGAAATTAAAGTTTTAAAAAACAATCTAGAGCTCATTTTACTTAGATTTTGTTGCTTTTTTAATAAGAATAATTAAATTGAAGTTTTTTTTCTACATTTTTCTATAGTCCTAAAAATAAAAAAACTTTAAAAGAATTGGTTTTACTAATTATCTTTAAATTTTTTTTGTTACGGAACTTTAAGCAACATTATTTTTACAATTTTATTAGAAAAATTATTTTTAATCTCAAAATTTCACAAAATTATAGAAAATTTAAACTAAAAAATTTTAAAATCATATAAAATTGTTTAAGAATTATATTCAATTGATTTTATTATCAAAAAACATCTAAAACTATTTCTTAAGGAGACGATAACAATTCATATAATAATTCAAAATCTTCATATAAGTGCCACATTATTTTTTGGTAAAGCTTCTGATTGACTTCTGAGATGACTGATTAATTTCTAATGAATATTGTCATTAAAAATCTCAAAATAAAATGGAATTTTTTTTTTAATTCTATCGAGAAATTAATTTTGTTAGAATCCTTGGCTTGATTGAATTTTTAAAAATTAAAAAAAAATGTAAAATTCAAAAATTTAAATGTAACATTTTGAATTTTTTCAACTAAAAATTTTTTTCTAAATGACAAACTATAAGGATTCGATCTTTTAAAAGATAATAATTAATTTTATCTTGAATATATGAAAAGTTAATAGGGGTTTTATGGACATGGGCCTTTTGATTTAGCTTGAAACTTGACTTATTTTCAAAATGGCTTTTTCAATTAAAAACTAAATTTAATTCAAAATAATTTTTACTTTTAAATCTAAATTTTTCGAAAAAAAGACAAAAAATCTGTTGCTCAATTCGTTTCATTTTGATTTCAATAAGAAAAAAGAAAAACGATGTTAATAAGTTTATCTTTCGTAATCTAAAACATTTAAAAATTATCAATTCATTTTCCAAATTGCATTTTCAATTAAAACCTAAATCTACTTGAAAACAATTTTGAATTTCTAAATCAGAATTTTGCATTTAAAAAAATTATTTATTCAAATAAATTCAAATTAAAGTTTGATATTCTTCGGATATCATATTTTTCCATTATTTCTCTAGCTTGAGATGTGATCTTGAGCTATTTCACCAAATTAACAAATCTAACACTCAAAAAAGCTGCTTGAAATCCAAACTGCACTAGCAAGTCACAGACTTAATTGTTGCAAAAAGTTTCTTTTTTTCTTCTAAAGCTGTTACTTCAATTGCGACTGTAGCAACAGCAAGCAAAGCTTTTTTGTACAATAATTTCAAATGGTGTACATGTGTTTCAGAAATCATTCAATTCGAAACGCAACGTCCCACGACTTTAAAGTCTTACTAAATTAACTGCTCTAGCGTTACTTGTACAAAGCTTTAAAATGCATGTTTCGTCAATCTAAGCTTTCATTTTAGGCCCAAGCGATAAACCACTACTCTGTCTAGATTTCCACAGCACAGACCCCACTTTTTTGTGTTTTAGTTTTTTGTTTAGTTTTTCATGTGAATAGAAAACTCGCTTAGTAAATAGTGTGAGTCGACTTTTTGACACTTGAGCACTTCAAACAATTCAGTTGTTCTTTTAACCAAAATGGTCAACGACAAGCAGACAAAAGAGCAAAATGTTGCCAGCGAGCCGCGGCCCAAGTACTTGTGCACCGAACAGAAAGAGAAGCAAGCCACGCATTCGTACAACCTACGCTCCAAAGCCAGACAACAGCAACAACAGCAACAACAGCAGCAGGTCGATGGCAACAACAACAGCGAGGAGACGAACAGAAATTTGGGCGGCGCTGTCAAGCGCGCCTATGACTATGTGGACACGGTCGAGACCGAGGACGACTCGGTGCCAGTGGCCGTCGGAGGCCGCAAGTCTCCTGCCAAAAAAGCCAAATTCATTGTCACCTATAAAGAAATGAACGACTTTTTCAACCTTCTCAAAGACCAGAGCATCAGCGAATTCCTGAGACGCGATGCCTGCTGTCTCATATCGGACAAGGTAAACTTTTACCCCCCTCTTATCTTCCTCACTTTACTTAGTCTTTTTTCTTGCCATTCGTTTAGTACGCTCTAGCCATGGTCTTTACTTATTTCAAAAGAGCCAAGTACACATGCGACGAGTTCACAGTGTTCAATTTTTACCTAGCACTGTACCTGGCCAGCGACATAGAGGAAGACGTGGACGAGTATAAATATGAGATTTTTCCATGGGCGTTGGGGCCCAAGTGGCGCTCAAAGTTTTCATCTTTTTTGAAGAAACGCGACGCGCTGCTAAGGCGCATCGGCTACCGGGCCATCGTGAGCAGAAAATGCTGCGAAGAAGTGATGAGCTTCGTGGCCGACCACTATGTCTGGAAGCGGGAACGCTCCGAGGACCACGGCGGAGCGACCCGGGCCTATTTGATCACGCGCGGCCGCCGCCTCCTCTCCAGCCGCTCTCACCTGGAAGAAGAAGAGCTCAACCTTCCGCGCGGCCCCTTCGAGCTGCCCAGGCCGTGTCCCCTTTGCTTTCTCAATCGACCGGACACCAACCTCAACCGGTGCAAGTACATTGTGCCCGGCACCCCCTCCGCCTCCTTCAGGCCCAAGCTGCTGCTCGCCTCGGCCTTCAGCACTTTTGCCAGCGATGCCGAGGAGTGCGACTCGTCCAGCAACACCAGCGGCTACGTGTCCAACGAGTCGCACGCCTCGTCCGTCTCCAATCTCAGCTCGTACAGCACAGAGTCCTCGTTCTACTCGAACGACCAAACTATTCGCAAAAATGACCACCAAGCAGACTTGCATCTATCCTGCACACAAAAACAAGTAAAACCACCTTCAATATTGTATCCTCCTCCTCCTAAGGTAACTAATACTCTAAAAAAAGATTTAATCTCAGACAACCAAATCGAATCGGACATTTTTTTATCACTTTGCCAACCAGCACACGAATCGACAAACTTAAAAGAAAATAAATCGAATTTGAATGGACTCGGTGGTGCGTTTGGCACCGCCGGTCAAAGGTACGCGTCAGCGGGATGCGCCAGCGACTATTGTTTAGATGATGAGGCTTCGAGTGGACTGGAACAGGACGAAGTGTTCGACTGTTCGAGTGAAACTATGGGCGCACATGTAAAAGCAAAGGCAAGCAGCAAGAAGAAACTGAACTATTCGCTCAATTCAGCGTTCACGTTCCAATCTGGCACCATCCAAAGGTACCTGCCAATCTCTCAGACTGCTCTGGGAAAATATACAATTGTAAATTTTGACTAAATTGTAAAATTTGAATCAAGCAAGCACTTAAAAAAGAATTATAAAAAATTTAAAAAAAAATTTAGTAAAATATTTTCCGCAATTTTGTACCTCACCAGTTTTTTGATTATTCTAGTTAATCGTATTTAAATTTTTGATATAGATGAATTTTTTAAAAATTAACAAACCGATTCTTAAAAATAAAAACAAAACTTCATTTTAAAATTGATCTAAAATTCTCTAGTTTATTTTTTAAATCATTTTTGCTTTTTTGGTTATTGAAAGCTGCGATTGTCACCAATTTAAATGGCAATGGGTGAATAAGAATTTTAATTTATTTAATTTGTTCTAAATGACTAAATATATAAAATTTAACTAATGAAAAGAATAGAGATAAAATTTTATCTTGCCAAAAAATAAAATAAAATAAAAAATGCTCAGCTTGTACAGAGTCACAACAATATAAATATTCAATTGTAAATTTTGACTAAATTGTAAAATTTGAATCAAACAAGCACTTAAAAAAGAATTTAAAATTAATTTAAAAAGAGAAAATAAAAATTTTTATTTGTAGCTATAATATCAGAATTTTAAAATTTTTCAAAACTAATTTAAAAAGAAAATTTTTTAAAGATAAAATAAAATCTTTATCTTAAAAATGTGATATTAATAAAAAAAACACCCAATTTATAGAATTTTGATAAGATGACAGAGAGTGATGTACATGGAAGAGAAATTTTCAAATCTCTTTTAAGTGGCATTGATATTGAAAATCAATGCATCAACGATTCACAATTATAAAATTAATTTGATTAAACATCAGTTTTAAGCTTATTTTTTCGTCTTCACATATTTTTTTCATATATTTTATCGTTTTGAATTGTGTAAATTTAATAAATAATTAAAAGTTTATTTAGTTTGATAAATTTTTAACAAAGAATTTTTTTTAAAGGTTTACTAATATTTTGAATCAATATCAATTTACTTTAAAAAAATATTTTAGTGACGATTGTATAAATTTTGTCGATGACTTTATATAAGCCCTGTTTTATAAAATTTGTCGGCTTTCCTGACTATACTTACGTAAATTGAAGAAATACTTTATTCTATTCAAATATTTTTAATGTTCCCTAGTTGATAAAATTACGAAAAAAATTGATTGATGCTAGATTAAAAGGTGAATCTCCTGGATAAAAAGATTATTTTTAACAATTAATAAAAAGAAAAGAGATAAAATTTTTTACCGCCAAAAAAATAAAAGAGAATATTCAATTGTAAATTTTGACTAAATTGTAAAATTTGAATCAAGCAAGCATTTAAAAAAGAATTATAAATAATTAAAAAAAAAATAAAAAAAAGTAAAAATAGTAAAATATTTTATTTTAAATATTTTAAAATCTTTTGCGAACCAGAACATTCTGTAATCACTAATAGAAACGTCCTTTAGCGATCCTCCACATTCTTTGAAGTTACCATTTAATGAATTTGACTTTGATTTTTTGGACAATATTCTCTTTTTATATACAGATCTTGGGCATAATAAAATTGTATTTTGCCAAAAGTACTATTCTGATTATTCTTTTATTAATGATTAAATATTAATTTTTAATAATTTTTGCTAATATTTCTTTTTAATTTTTGATTAAAAAGTAATTTTTAGTATCCTAATATACTTAGCTAAAATGTAAGAATTGTGTTTAGTTAGATTTTAGACTAGAGGCGGTCAAATAAAAATACTTTAAGCATAAAATATTAGTGTAGATTTTTTCCATTTTCTCATAATTCAACTTCATCATTCGAATCATTGTAAAATAAATAAATTTCAGCTTCACAATTTTTTCGATCATTTGAACAATAGTAATATTGTTTACTACCTTATCTACTAGTATGTAAAACTTTTTTTTTCCAACTTTCTTCAATTTCAATTGATTTTTCATCTTGGAAAGTCTTAACGTAATTAAATAATCTACCTTTCCCACGAATTTTTTTGTTTGGTTGTGTGGTTTCTGGAAGATTTTCTTCTTCACTCGACGATGCACAATCACTTAAAGGGACTGCATTTGATTCGGAGGACATATATGTAAAATATTTATAAATTTGAAATCAAAAATTTAAATTTTTTAAGAAAAAATTTTTTGATTTATTTTTTAATTGATTTATATTTTTTTTTGCTGCATAATTTTTTTAATTTGATTCAGAGAAAAAAAAAATTGATGGAAAAATTATTATTTTGATGATAAATTTTAGTATGAATTTGATGCCAAATTCTGATTTATTAAATGATGAAAATATTTAAACTTTTTATTTTAAAGCAAAATTAAATAATATAAAATAAAGTTTTTTAATAGATAATTGTGCGCTTGCGCGTCTTTCTAATTTACAAGCACTATCTACAACTATCTCTTAACTTAAGGTCAAAAGTCTAAAAAGGGATGGCTAAATAAAAATACTTTTTTAGAAATAAGTATATAAGAAATTTTGATGATTTTTTACTCTCTTAAATTTTTCAATTTTCGAAAAGAAAATGAAAAAAATTTAATTATTAAACTCATTTTTTGATTCCCAAACTGAAAGTATATAAAGTTTAAAATTTATGATCTTTTTAATTCCCGGCGCAATTACACTTTACAAATCCTTGACCCCCGCCTATTGAATGTAACCTATTAATTTCTCTTAAAGATAGTTCTTTACTTAAATCTAAGGATTCAAGAGTTAGCAACTTTTGTTTACAAATGTGGAATTTATTTCGAGCATGCCAGCCTGCTATTATACCATGCTTTGTTGACAACTGATTGTTCATATACCGGATATCAATTTTTGTAATATAAGCTAATATATTTATAAGATCGGCAGGTCCCCGATCAACAGGTACTGGAACCTGTACTGTATCACCTACCTTAGCTTCACCTAACTTATGTATATGCTGCTCCATTTTTTCAGCTCCAGAACGAAGATTATGATTACAAGAAACTTGAATGTCAGCAATTTTAATAGCATTAATTTCTATTCTACTTATTTTCTTTACAGGTTCCGTTTCAGATTCAGGTTCAGGTTCTATAAAAGGTAAAGCCCTTTACCTACCACGTTTAGGCATATCTTTACAAACAATCTCAGAATTAATAGGAACATTTTTGAGGGGTTAAGGATTTTTATTTAAAATCAATTGATTTTCAATATCTTGTAATTTTTCAATTTGCTTTTTGATAGAAAGATATAAGTTAGCTTAGCTTGATTTAAATTAAAAAAAAATTATGATTACGTTTTCATTTTCAGAGTCACATTCAGACTCATTATCAGACTCACTATTAATATCACTTGTAATTTTATTCTCACCTGTATTTACAGATTGATTATGCCAAAATTTTTATTAAAAAAAATTCATTCTTAAATGGAATTCTAAAATTTTTCTAAAAATTTATCTTTATTTAATTCGATACATCTTTTTATTAATGTTGCATTCGGTCTTAAAAAAAATAATTAATTATTAAAATTAATTTTAAAAAAAATCAAATTTTCAAAATTTTTATTTTTTAATTATGGTTTTAGTATAAATATAATATTTTTAAAAAACTTTATACAAATTAGCTTAAAAAAATTAGTTAACAACATCAACATAAGTTAAACTTGTAAATACTTATAACAATAATAATAAATAATTAAAAGGTCAATTATTATTAAATTTGAGACGGCGGAAAACTAAGACGAAGAAGATGAACAAGACAATAAAGGTGACGATGAGTCTAAAGAATTAGAAGCATTCCGTGACAAATTGGGATTTTTTTACGATATTTCACCAAACGTATTCTTAAACAACTCTCTTTACTTTCTCTTAGCTTGTTTGTACTTTATTCATTGTATTTTATTAAAATCAGATTTTTTATATAACATTTATTTATTATTATTTGTTTAAGCCCCATAGGCAATTCAAATTTAAGAAAAGAAAGTGTCAAATTGTATTGTCAAACATTTTTCTTGCAATTTCTTGAAACTTTCCAAGAACTACGCATCGTACAATTAAACCAAGATAATTGGAAACTCAGCGCATGTACATGTCCATCGTATTTCAAACATTACATGTGCAAGCACATAATCGAGATTGCTTATCGCGAACGTCTATTTGATGAGTTTCCTAAAGAATCTTGGTGCCTAACTTTGGGTCAAGTTGCAAGTGTTGGGAGACCCAGAAAAATGGCTAAAGCATTGGCAAAGTAAGTTTAACTTTTTTTACTTTTTTATAAAATTTTTTTATCTTTTTTTTGACGAAAATTTGACTGTTATCAAATAAATTTGATACTTTTTAATTTGACATTCTTTTTATAAATTTGACAAATGATCGAATAAAATTTGACAATTATTTTTTTTTAATTTGACATTTCTTTGAAAAATTTGACAAAAAAACATTTACCCATAAATTAATTGTATACTTTTAAAATCAGATTATGAAAAACTAAAAGATTAATTTAAAATAAACAATTTTATTTTGATAATCAAAAAAATTTTAAATAAATAAATAAATAGTTTTAACTATAAAAATACGAACCAATTTAAAAAAAAAAAGCAAAATAAATTATTTTTTTAAAAAAGTATAAAAATTAAAGTTAATCTTTTTTTTTAATTATGCCTAATTAAACAAATCGAATTGAATCATATATTTTTGAATTTGTTATATCATTTTTTAATTTGAAAAGCTTTTGATTTGAAGCTGCAAAAGCAGTTAGTTTTGATTCAATATTAGTGTCTATTGATGGAAAAATTTTGCTAGATATTCCCTGAGAATAAATGACAGGATTACCCTTGGTCTCTGAGCTTTTTTCTTCTGTGATAAATTTAACATAAGGTGATTTTTTTGCTGTTGGTGCACCAAGTTGCATAAAAAGTATCAAGTAAGGAATATCTGTTGAAATGTCACAAAATAAACTGCCATCAATGTTTTCCATAATACTGGAGTATTTAGGCTCAGATGGAGGCTCCCACAGTTTAACTTGAACAATAATGGCACTAATTGAGTTAAAATTTTCTCTATTGCACGTAACAGGTATCACTAAATCAATAGCTTTTTGTGTAGATTTGCAGTGAAATGCTGCACAGCGTTTTAATGCTCTAGCTAAACTTGTTTGATTCATGTTCTCTTTAGGTCTGGTGAAATGAGTAAAATTTATGATTCCATTCAACAAAAGATGTGAGCTATCAATTTGTTGCTTTATTTTCTTAATAAAACATTGATCTTCACCACAGTCACATGACCAATTGTTTTCTACATTTGCACATGTATTTTTACATTTACCGTATATACTTTGAATAAATTCTCCTACATATACTAACTTGGTAAATTGCAATGGATAGTTTGGCTCTATTGTACCAAGTGTATAATCTTTGCTAATAATTAAAATTAATTTAGCTATAATATCTCCTTTATCGCCTGTAGAGATCAAACAAGTTTCAGCTAAAAATATCAATTTTTCAATAAAATATTGCCAATTTTTTTTCCTATTGATTAGAAACGCAGCTGCTTCTGCTAAAATTGGTTCTGATGGATAATCAATTTCAAATATTTCTCTTTCGGTGTCAACATAAGTGCAAACTGCCATATTTTTAGCAACCATCTGTTCACAAATAGACAGACTGTTTGGTTTAACTATTCCAATTCTGCAACTAAGAATGGCAAGACAATCATTTTCATCAAATTTATCTTCAAATGATTTTGAAATTAGCTTAGAAGCAGCTAGAAGATAAAGTTCTCTGTGGTCAATAAACTCGTATTTACCATTTGAATTAGTACGGGTATGCATCCATGAGCCCCATAGTGCTCGTCCATACGAACAAATGCTTTCAAATTTTACAGAATCTAGAATGTTGCCAACTGAGTCCCTAGTTACAAAAAGATCCCAATTTGGCAAAAGATAAATTGGATCGAAGACTTTTAATCTATCAGAGAAAATTCTATTTGAGGGATCCCTATTTATTGTTGGTATAAAATCGCTCAAATGAGAAAAAGTATCCAAGAACAAAACAAATATATTTGGCTTTAGTTCTGATAGCATATTTCTCAAAATAAAATAATTTGAATGTCCATTACTTTTTACATTTAATAAGCTAGAGGCTTCGTCAAATACAAAAATCAATTTCTTATCTCCAGTATAGAATGGGATGTTGATTTTATCTGATAATAAATTATTAAATTTAGCATCAACCAAATTTTTGACAATATTCTTGTCTGAATCATTTTCTTGTTGATATTTTTCAAAAAAATTTCTACAATCTTGTTTGGTGGCATTTAAAAGTTCAATAAATGTTCTAAAATAGCACCTGTAATATTTTGAAATATTTGACTTGCTGCTTAGAAAATTTTCTGCCAGACAACTTCGCTTTGGAAATCCTTTGGCGTCCTTTTGACGCAAACAACAATAGACAACATAATAGTCTTGGTCAACAAGACTCGCGCAAGCTCTCGATTTCCCAAAGCCGCTTGACTGGCAAATGACCGTGTATGGTGCATAATAAATATTGGTTTTAAATTCTTTTATCATAGTATTTAATTGATTGCTCAAATAAGTACGAGAATCAATACCAATATTGGAAGTTTTTTTCAACTCAATAAAAAAAGAATCTTGGATAAGATTTTCAACTGAACCATTGTCAGAATCTGACAATCGCAATCTTTTTTTTGGTTTATCCAAGTCTAATGATAACCATTCGAAAAACACCAAGTAATCTAAAAAAAATTATTAAGTTATTAATTAATTTTAAAAAAAAAATTTCCTTTCTCTTTCTCCTTTAAAAAAAGATAAACAAATTCTAGCTTTAATACTAGTAAGCCCGTTTGATTTATCCTAGAATATCGAAAAAAGAGAACTTAGAAAATTAAAAATTAGTTTTCAACACGCAAGAAAATTTGAGTGTGACACTCACACTCACACTCAACACGCAACAGGTTCGATTCCTGCTTAGACCTAAATTTTCCCAGATAATTAAAAATAGTTCCAATTTCGAAAAAAATAATTACAAAAATTTTTTTAAAAAATGAGTCAAAAAATTTTACCTAAATTAGGCCAAAAAACGTTATTTTTGGGATTTTAAATAAATTATTGAAAAATGCCAGGGTACAAATCCAAGAAAAGAGTTTTTTTATGAAAATTTTGTTTTTTAAATTTTAATTTTGCGCCTGTATTTTTTATCAAAATAAAATGCATCATTTTTTATTTAATTCTTCTTGAGCTTAAACTTCTAAATAACTCTTCACTAGCTGAAAACATGATAATCTCAACTCGTGAAATCAATTTTTCGAGGTCTCAATTAAAAAATAACTAGTTAAGCCGAAAAAGGCATTATAAATATCCTCTTATTTTGGTCCCAAATTCACTTATTAAAAAAGATATTAAAATTTTCAAATAATATTAATTATATTCAATATGGTAACTACTGCATTTGTTGTAAAAGTTTTGAGTGACCAAACAGACCAACTCTTGGAGAGAATTTTGACAAAATTCTGTGGATCAACACATACAATTACTCTCGACAAGGTTCATTCAAATAAAATTAAAGATAATGTTATTATTAAGGAGGTTACAATTCAAATTTTTAAAAAATGTTAATTGATATATAAAATTTTATTATTCAGTTCGAAATTGGGAGGTTGTTGATTGTTGTTTTAGTTATTACAACAAACCGTATCTCCTGAAGTGTGAGAATAAGGAATTTGTTGAATCTCCGAACAATTCTTGTGATACCCAAAGTGTTCCAAGAACTTCAAAAACAAGCCAAAAAAGAGATCGACCTTTATCCACTGTAATTGAAGTGCAAAACATGCCAAAAAAGATATCAAAAAATTCTCAATGGAAATTGAATCTTATCAATTACGAACCAAAAATTCCAGCAAGCTTTTGGTTGATTCAAGTGAATCGGATAATGAATCACAAGGCTCAAATCCAAGCAAGGATATTATTAATCCTTCATTTCCTCTGTTGAAAGAACTTTTTAGAGATCTTACAAAAAAGCCAAAAATCAAACGCAATGAAATGTTTTTAGAATTAAGCCAAGATACAAGCATGGAGGGTAATTATTCATTTGAGCAAATGATTGAAATGTCAAAGAAGAATGAATTTCCTAAGAAAACATTTGTTATTGGCGATGATATCATTCAAAAAACACCAATCATTCTTTTTTGAAGTCCCTTCACGATTTTCATTTATACCCGAAGACGAGAATTTGGTATTTACATGTAAAATATGTAAATTTAAGTGTTCGGCGCCTTTTAAAAAGTTGAGCAATTTAAACCAGCATTTAAAACTTCAACATTCAGATTTATTAAGTCAATCGTAAGAAAGTTATAAAAAATATTCAAATTCTGAAAATACAAATGTTTTGGACGATAAAATGTTGGATTTGGTTAAGTGATTTATTTTTAGTAACGAAAGTTTAAATCAACTGAAAATGCCTTACTTAAGAAATATTTTACATCCATCAATTAATGTCTCTAGTTATTTTCATTTTCGTTTTAATGTTTTACCTAATATTCTATAGAAGCTCTACAAAACAATCAATGCAAAGCTTAATAAACAATAACTATTTTTCTTGTTATCGATTTATGAACTAACAATTATAATATAGATTTTCTTGCTTGTGCCTCATTTTCAACTACTAAATTAAAGACAAAAAGATATCATATTATTGAAATGACGCCAATGCCTGGACGAAATACCGCCGAAAATGTAAGAAAGGCTCTATTAAATTAAGTTAGACGTTACAAATTCTACATGCAAAAAATTCATGGTAATATATTTTTTAAATATTTTTATTTCAACTCAAACTAAAAAAGTTTTAAAGGGATTGTATCTGACGAAGGAAGCAATCTTGTGAAGTTCAAATCAAATTGATTTTAGTATTGAGGAGTTTAATCTTGAAAATTTTGAACCAATACATGAAAAAAGTAATAGTTTTTGTTTTAACATTTGTATTAAATAATAATTTTTAATTTTAAAAGCTAACATTCAAATTAACGAACTACCTGACGAAAATATTTTTAGAGAACTAGAGCTAATAACAGATGAAGTTATAAGTACAGAACAAGTGTGTAGTATTCCAACTATTTCTTCTACAGACGAATATAAAATCGAGATAGTTCAAGATATGAACTCAATTAATTTTAGCAATAAAGTTAAATCTTCAGGGGCAAATAGGACTCGTATAGTTGCAGACTCATTTTGCTTCCAACTTGTTGAAATTGATGAATACGATGCAACAAATGTTGACAAATTGGAAAATTTTGAATTTGAAATTGGAGACAACAAAATACCAAGATTTTCGTGTGCATGCCACAAAGCTAATTTGGCTGTTCGACATGCAATATTTTTGCATAGCATAGGAGGAGACTTAAAACTTCTAAACTCTTCGAATAATCATGTAAGAAAATCTATCCAATTGAATAAGACATTCGCTCAAATAAAAGCAAGACTTCCAATACAAAATGCCACACGATTGTCTTCGGCTTATCAAATGCAAGAGTCTGTAAAAAGGGCTTTTAATGACAAGGATCTTTTTGGCGAACAAAATGAAGAATTGAAGTGCCCTATTAGCTAAAAAAAAGTTGAAACATATTTACAAATTTGCAACCAGCTTATCGTATATCAATTAGTTTTCATAATAACAAATCACCCATCTCATTGTTGATACCAAATTTAAGCAGAATTATTCATAGTTGGGAAACAATGGATTTAGATTCTGAGGATGAAAGGCTCGCAACACTCTTAATTGTTTGTTTTAAAAGCTTTTAAAATACGAAATACAATCAGAAGTTTATCAGGTATGATTTAAAAATAAGCTTGAAGCTAGATTAAAAATTAAATTTTTAGGCTTCGAAAGTTTTAAACATTGCAAAGGTGAAAGCTTGGATGAATAAAACTTTCTGTGAGAAAGTTGTGATTAAAGGTTTTAGATCCTTGAAGGCAGTTTATTTAAAATATTTTTTAAATGGCGAAGAATCAAAGGATAAAGAAGAAAATTTAGCATTGTAAGATGATGAAAATTCCAAAAATGAGGCAATTTATTTTGATGATTTATTGAGAGATGAAGACGAAGCAAGAAGTTGTATGCACGCAAACTCAACACAAGCTCAAGGTTTTTTGACTGAAAATGTCTGTTAATTTGGGATAATTTTCTAGATTAAAATTTTATTTTTTAATTTTAGTAGTAATATCAATATTTAAAATATTTGCAAACTTTTTTATTTAAACAAAATTAATAGAAGTAAAAAAATCAAGGTCTTATCCTAAAAACAAAACTTAATTAACTAAGAATAAAAATTGCGTTAATTCTAAAAGGATAATGAAAACATGAAGTTGATGAAAAATTAATTTCGGGAACTTATTAAAACACGATTATTCAACATCTCTTAACAGATCTTTATAATTCTATACAATCGAATGACTTTAAACTTTAGCAAAATTATTAACATTTAAATTTTACCTTGTGTTGAATTGAATCTTAAATTAATTGAACCATTATTAACTTCAATTTCTATTTGATTTGATTCGTTTTCGAATATTGTTTTAATAAAAATAAATTTTTGTTTATTTTCATCTTTTAAATAAAATTAGTGATCTTGTCTAATTTGAAAATTAAAAAAAGACTACCTGGAAGCTGAAGAATTTTCTCATTTTTATCATTTATAAAATATTTTAAGTGAAAATTATTGAAATTTAAATAATGCTGATCATGCGATTCATAATTAAAGAATTTTATTTTGACAAAATTTTCTTCTAGGCTATGAGATTTTTTCATTTTGAAATTTTTTTCTTTATTCAAAATTTAAATTATTTTTAAATTTAGTAAACTTAAAAAATGTTGCAAAATTAATAGGAGATTTTTTTGTTTAAAGTTTTCTTCAAGATGTCTGTCAGTCTGTCTTTTTTTTTATTTTCAATTTTTTTCAGAAAATTTCTAGTTAAAGACTAAAGTTCACATTTTTTGTTTACAATTAAAAATTAAATATAAATAATATTAAAATCCGGGTTTAAAAACGATTACACAAAAAAATAGATTTAAATCTTTCATTTAGTTGTTTTTTTTAATTTTCAAACATAAAAACCAAGTGGTTTTTTTCACGCATAAAATTTTATTACAATTTATTTCTTTGAAAACCCTATAATATTATTATATTTTATATTTTATTTATATTATATTTTATTATTAAATTATTATATTTTATTATTTTATTATTATTTAATTTTTTGAAAATTTATTTTGCAAACCATATTGAATTAAAAAATAATTTAAAAAGAGAAAATAAAAATTTTTATTTGTAGCTATAATATCAGAATTTAAAAATTTTTCAAAGCTAATTTAAAAAGAAAATTTTTTAAAGATAAAATAAAATCTTTATCTTAAAAATGTGATACTAATAAAAAAACACCCAATTTATAGAATTTTGATAAGATGACAGAGAGTGATGTACATGGAAGAGAAATTTTTATATCGCTTAAAAGTGGCATTGATATTGAAAATCAATGCATCAACGATTCACAATTATTAAACTAATTTGATTAAACATCAGTTTTAAGCTTATTTTTTCGTCTTCACATATTTTTTTCATATATTTTATCGTTTTGAATTGTGTAAATTTAATAAATAATTAAAAGTTTTTTTAGTTTGATAAATTTTTAACAAAGAATTTTTGTTTAAAGGTTTACTAATATTTTGAATCAATATCAATTTACTTTAAAAAAATATTTTAGTGACGATTGTATAAATTTTGTCGATGACTTTATATAAGCCCTGTTTTATAAAATTTGTCAGCTTTCCTGACTATACTTACGTAAATTGAAGAAATACTTTATTCTATTCAAATTTTTTTAATGTTCCCTAGTTGATAAAATTACGAAAAAAATTAATTGATGCCAGATTAAAAAGTGAATCTCCTGGATAAAAAGATTATTTTTACCAATTAATGAAAAGAAAAGAGATAAAATTTTTTACTGCCAAAAACATAAAAGAAAATATTCAATTGTAAATTTTGACTAAATTGTAAAATTTGAATCAAGCAAGCATTTAAAAAAGAATTGAGTTGAATTTGAATTTGTATATACTTTGTTTTCTAGAGACTCTAAGCCTTACCGAAGGAGAGGGATTACTAGATTTAGATTTGTCAATTAAATTAAGTTGTTCTTCTACCAAAAACTTTCTTCTAGGTAACTTTGAATTACTTTACTTTTTTTAGTTTTAAGTTTTACTTTTATAAGAATCAAAAATTTAAAACTTAATAAAGAAAAGTAATTAAAAGTAATTTAAATTTCATTTAAAATTTAAAAGTAAATATTTTCCAAATTTACCTTGCCATATATAAAAAGAAATCTTAGCACTTGAAGACTCGAGATTAATTTTAGACTTCTTTTGACCATTAAAAACTAATTATAAGCTAATCAAACAAACCGTCAAAGTGGAAGAAAAAGGTCTGATTCGATTTGATTGAACTTTTTTACAACAATCAAAATAAAATTGTTAACAAAATTTTTTTTATTTAAGTATTTAAAGTAAATAAAGCATATTTATTTTATTCTTATACTAGTACAAAGTATATTCCCATATACATTTATACTTTTCTCAAGAGTCTTTATTATGATAAAAAAAACAAGAACATATTTTTTTTACAATATAAATATGAATATCAAAAAAGTAAAAAGATCATAAATTTTATACTTTATATACTTTCAGTTTGGGAATCAAAAAATGAGTTTAATGATTAATTTTTTTTCATTTTCTTTTCGAAAATTGAAAAATTTAAGAGAGTAAAAAATCATCAAAATTTCTTATATACTTATTTCTAAAAAAGTATTTTTATTTAGCCATCCCTTTTTAGACTTTTGACCTAAAATGTTTATATTTTAGTTGAGAGATATTTGTAGATAGTGTTTGTAAAATAGAAAGACGCATACGCGCACAATTATCTATTAAAAAACTTTATTTTATATTATTTAATTTTGCTTTAAAATAAACAGTATAAATATTTTCATCATTAAATAAATCAGAATTTGGCATAAAATTCTTACTCAAATTTATCATCAAAATAAAAATTTTTCCATCAAAATTTTTTTTGCAACAAATAAAATATAACTTAACAAAATAATTTTTTTAAATCAATTTTTTTCTCTGAATCAAATTAAAAAAATTATGCAGCAAAAAAAATAAAAATCAATATAAAATTTTTCTCTTCAAAAATATAAATTTTTAATTTCAAATTTATAATATTTTACATATATGTCCTCCGAATCAAAACCAGTCCCTTTAAGTGATTATGCGTCGTCGAGTTAAGAAGAAAATCTTCCAGAAACCGCACAACCAAACAAAAAAATTCGTGGGAAAGGAAGATTATTTAATTACGTTAAGACTTTCCAAGAAGAATAATCAATTGAAATTGAAGAAAGTTGTATTTTTTTATTTTGTACCAAATTTCACAAAACCCGATAAATATGCTAATACTTGATTGTAAAGTACTTAGAGATAATACCAAGCCGGCTCCCATTACCATATTCACTTGCCTGAGTCGAAGCATCTTTCTTTTCGATTTCTGTTTGAACACTAAAAGTTGCTTTGTTATTTCCGTTTGGTTATGGTTTTCGGGATCATCAATAGACTCAGCAACAGATGATATTTTTACAACCATCCTATAAGTAATTGTTCTATTAGCAAGTGTTCTTAAATTTAATCTTCCCGTTTTTCAAAAAAAGTGAGTATAGTTTGAATCTAAATATTTCAAAAACTGAAAGTGATATCAACAAACCCCCCCCACTTATTTGTATAGAGAACACCTAGATCTACATTTAAAAAAAATAATTTTCCGATTTCATCGATTTCTAAGGGAGAAATAAGCCTTCAAAGTTAACCAATTTTTCAAAATTCGCAGATTTTAGTTTAAAAAAGCAGTTTTTTTTCATATCAATAAGAGGAAAAGACCAATTGAATCAGAATATATACTATTTTTTTTAAGGAAAAAAGTTTGAAAAAAATAAGTTGATAGTAATGAAAAATCTTTCGAAATTTTAAATTAAAAAAAAAAAACTGATCAAATACAAAAAGTAATCAAAAATTTGAACTCAGCATAAAAAACTACTCTTGGTAAGATATTTAATCAAAAAAAAAAGTTGCTTGATTGCTTATCATGGGTTTATTATTTGGGGCACCTTAATAAAACCCAAAATATTATATATTTTGAATATTTATTAAAACAATTATTATTAGGTGAGCTATATTTAAAAGTTAGGTATGACGTTTCGGACAGCTATAAGCAAATGTGGAAAATCGACAATAGGCCTGACTTTGGAGGCTTTGATTTGATTTAATAAGTGAAATTCTACATTTCTTTTTTTAGCATATTTTGTTAAATAAGTCCAAATTAAATTTATTGTTAAAAAATCTTGGTCTTTATGATAAATTCTAAATTTATTTTCAAGTTTCTGTAAAAAGTTTAAGTATTAACGTAGGATTATTATCTCCAATTTAATTGTTAATTCGAACGCTAAATTCAAAAACTGGATTTGTTTAAATAGATCTTTATTATTTTTTTTAACTTTTAAAAAAAATCTTAAGTCGTTGACTTCAATTTTACTTTCAAAATGACTTAAGAATGACTTAATTTTTTGTCTTACGCACAAGTCTGGGATTATACCGGAATTTGTGATCAATAATAAATTTTTGTGACCAAGCATATATAAATATCAGATCAAAAATTAAAAATTGTGATAATTAATTTTTTAAATTTTAGTTCCTACTTTAAATTGGATCAAAATTTAGCTTACATTTTTACATAAGAATTTTTAAATGTTTACTGATCTTTAAAAGTATTATTGCTCAATTAAGAAGTAGTAGTTGTTTCGACTGTAGCTGGCTAGCCAGCGAGTGTGCTGACAAGGCACACTTAGACAGCTGATGAGATTGATTGCTGCTGATCCAGCAATCAATGTTTACATCAATGTTAATTTGTCAATCAATGTTAATTTAAACTTTCCAAATTGGTCAGCACCACAAGCCCTTCATTCTACTTATATTGAAAATTTTAGGTTTAAAATTTTTTAATTTCTGAATTGGATTGCTTTAAAGTAGGCATTGATTGCTGGATGAGCAGCAATCAATGACTTCTTTAAAGCTGTTAACATTGGGGGCTTCAACTAATTGAATTGGCAGCGGGTTCCATATGATTGCGGTTCTGTTGAAAAAAAAGTTATCTCTATGTTGGAGCCTCGAAATTTCTTTGTGATATTTAATGTAGTGACCTCTTCCTTGATTTTTAGTGACATTAAAATTGTTGTTTTTTTCAACCAATTTTATTCCATGCATGAACTTGTATAATTGAATTAGATCACCTCTTTTTCTTCGTTCCATCAGGTTTGGAATGTTCAAAGCCTTCAATCTGCTTTCATACGGTTTGTTTCTAATTTGTTTCTAAAAACAAATTTCATAGCTGTGCGTTGAATCCTTTCAACATTCTCATAGTCAGACTTTAGAATTGGAGACCATACAGGCACCGAAAATTCCAAAAGAGGACGAACAAAAGTTAAATACAGAGATCTAAATAGCTTACAATCAAAACGAACGAATGATTTCCTGATGCGACCAAATATTTGATTTTCTTTGTTTGTAGTATCTATCACTTGATTATTCCATTTCAGATTTGTATTAAAAATAACTCCAAGATCTCTTTCGGTTTCTGACGTTGATAACTGCTTGCGATTGATAAAATAAAGAAAATCTTTGTTTTTATGATCATAATGCATGACCACATATTTTGATGTGTTGAAGAGAAGAAGCCAATTTTGAGTCCACTTGAAAACTAAATCTAAATCTGATTGTAGTTTCGCTGCGCTTATTTCTGATACTGTTTTCGAGAACATTTTAGTATCATCTGCATACATTTTGACAACATTCTCTATTCTATTCCTTTTGATAGATCATTGATATACAAAACGAACAAAAGTGAACCAATCACTGATCCTTGTGGTACACCGCTAAAAATATCAACCCAATCCGACAAAATTTCTCCTTGAACAACTCGTTGCTTTCTATTTTTCAAGAAAGCTTCAATCCATTTTAGTGTCAGACCACCGAAGTCATACGCTTTCAATTTAGCTGTTAGTTTTCTGTGCGGAACAGTATCAAGTGCTTTCACAAAATCCAGTAGAATCACATCAACAGGGATACTTTTATCTAGACTCATTGAGATGAAATCTAGAGTTTCCAGAAGGACTTTTTCTTGACAAATCCATGCTGATCTTTAGATATAATATTATTCTTATAAAGATAATCTTCTATTTTGATTCTTATTATGCTTTCTATTATTTTGCACGGAATTGAAGTTAAAGACACAGGACGATAATTGCTCGGCATTGAATTATCACCTTTTTTAAACAATGGAGTAATGTCTTCTGACCTGAATTGGATTGGAAGTTGACTTTTGGATAAAGATTCTCTGAAAATCAAAGTTAAAGGAACAGTAAAGGCTTCTGCACAATTTTAAAGCAATGACGGATGAAGCTTGTTTACACCACATGATTTATTTTGATTTAGGTCTTGTAATTTTTTAAATACCATTTCATAACAATTATCATTTGGATCAATGTCAATATATTCTAACCAGTTTTCATTAAATTCAACTTCAAAAGGTGGAAGCTCACCATCTTGTTCAATAACAAAAACATCTTGAAATTATTTATTAAGAAGATTTGATATCTCTTTCGGTTCGTGCGTTAATTCATTTTTTTACTTTTTTAACGCTTTGATTGATTCTTTGATTACTTGTTGATCATTTAAGTATTTATACAATCTTTTTGGATTCTTCCTAGCATAAATAAATCAATAAATAAATAATTCTTCCTAGCTTTTTCCACTAAATTTTGTTCATATGTTAGTCTGGTTTTTTTAATTTCTGATAAAACTAATTTACAGGTACTTTTATAATCTTTATAAAGATTCATTTCCTTCCAGTTACATGAACAGTTCCTGTATTTAAGATTCCTCTTATTTCTGATTAAGATCTTGAGATCATCTTTAATCCAAGGTTTTGAGATACTTTTCTTTTTAGAGCCATCTGTCACTGAAATGAATCGATTACTAGATTCGCTGACTTAGAAAATTATTTAGTGCAAGTATTTTATAAAGGGTGGCTCTATTGACACATAATTTATTTACACATAATGATAAAACTTATTAAAGTTAAAATTTAAAATCTTTAATATGTCTAATAAACAGATTTAGCATAATGGTTTGTGTCTAAGTCATACAAGCAGAGGATCAAAAGCTCAAAACCCGATGTGGGAGAAAAAATCTTAAGAATATCTTTGCCAGAGTTGTTTAAAAGTCACAAGCTTCACGCCAAGTCCAAGTCCGGCCTTTAAATTTTTTTTTTTCAAAATTCCAAAAGTTGATTTTGACTTATTATTTGCAATTTTTAGAATATATCAATGGGAACTTTCTTTTTTGAAATGGCAAAAGTAGCACGGCGACCGCAAGTTTGTATGATTGGAACGGCACACTTAGCATTGGGGCCACCCAATTACAAAGACGGAAAGTCCGAACTTGGACTTTTATTTTTAAGACTTGGACTTTAATTTTGGACTTTTAAACAACTCTGATCTTTGCTTAAAAAGGTATTGGTACTTTAAGTCAAAGTTAACTTAAATTTGTAAATTTTCAAGTCACATCGAATTTAACTTTTAAAATTTTATTCTTAAAAAAAATTTTGGTTAATTTTTCATGAAATCTCTTAAAAGTAGCCTTTAAAATTTTGGCATTTTTCCAAACTTTTTCAAAAAACTTGCTCTAATGAACGAACTAAATATCTGAAATGACTTGAAGTGTCTCATTAATTTTACGAGTTAATAAAAATAAAAAATGTAATTACTAAAGTCTCTTTAAAATTTAAAACAGACATTTTTCAATTTAAGAAAATAATTAAAAGATATTCTGAAAAATATTCAAAAAATTTATACTTTAAAATCCCAACATTCAAACAAATGTTAATAAAAAAAAGAAATTCTAAATTATTAAAATGTTAAGTATATTTTAACAAATTTTTTTAAAAAAACTTTATACTAATAAATTTTAATATCTTTCATATTCTTTAGTATTTAAAATTTATACAAATAAATATAAATTAATAAAAAAAATTCAAAAAATGACTCTCTTCGATTACAATATATTTGTAGGAACTGATAATGGTCTTCTTAAAGGTAACTCAGTCAATTTAATTGATTAAAATAAAATTAATTAAAATATTTTTTAAATAAAAGGAATCAATTCAAAAACAAAATCATTCAATAATCTCAACAGCATGGAAAACTTAACTAAAGATAAAGAAATCTTACAAATGTCTTGGTTCGACCAAAAAAGTCAACAAGATGTGCTTTTTTTAAACTCAATTTGACAAACTTTAACTTTTATTTAAAATTAAAGATTTTTTTTTGCACCAAAGACAAACACCTGATCAAATACAACACTTTAAAAAATATCCAAGATCCCTTTACCCAGTTTGGTAGCTTTGACTGTGGCTTAGGCGATCTTAAAGGCATGGAAATAATTGGGTAAGTTTTGAAAAATTCTTAATTATTTAGCTCAATATTTAATTTAAGAGAAAAAATCCTAACTTGTGTTGACAAAGGCTTGATGAAACTTTGGTCTGTAGATCAAGAAAATTTAAGCAAAAATCTGGTCAGTGAGTTAAAATGTGGATCGGATATTTTTACCATAAAAAAAAATCCCTTCAACATTAATCTAATAGCTACAGGGGGCATAGAAAATGATCTCAAAGTGTGGAATTTGGATAAAACAGAGGCAATATTCAAAGCTAAAAACGTGTCTGACAATTGGATACAGCTAAGAGAGCCGGTTTGGGTCTCGGCTATAGACTTTTTGGATGAGAATAGGGTGGTGATTGGCACTGGTCATCATCAGGTGAGAGTATACGATTTAAAATCTGGCATTAGAAAACCAATTTACAGTCTAACATATGGGGAAAATCCAATTACAGCAATGTGTGTATTGCCGGATTTGTCTAATCGAGTCATAGTGGGCAACACTCGAGGTGAAATGGAAATGATTGATCTGCGGTCAGCGATCAGCAAAAATGACCAGTGTAAAACAATAAAAAAATACAAAGGGTTTCAGGGTACAATTAAATCTATTCAGATAGAAAATTGCCCTCAGTATAAGTTGAATGGGTCGGATCTATGTGTTGCTGCTTGTGGACTTGACCGTTTCCTCAGGCTTCATCATGTTGAAAGTTCCTCTCTTTTTTGCAAAGTTTATCTAAAATCAAGGCTTAATTGTTTGTTATTTTCTAAACATGAACCGATAAAACCAGCTACAAAGCAATCCGGAGAGATGGAAGACGATCAAGTTAGCAATGTTTTTAGTGAAGATTTGGGCACTGATGATCTTTGGAGTGACATGGAGACAATTGTGGATGAACATCCCAGTTTACTCAAAAAATCAAAGCGAAAATTAGAAAAAAGACTGGAAGACTTTGAAAGCCCATCTCTGGAAGAAAAAATTGATAGAGATTCAGATGGTTTTGCTAAACCAAAGACTTTGAAAAAATCGAAAAAAAACAAATAAAGATTTTCTGAAATTATTTCTTTTACCATTTTTCTATTTTAGTGTATTTAACAAATGCATTAAAAAATTAAACATTTTGATCAAGATTTACACAGTGATTAATTAATTTATAATTTTTTTGTGTCTTTAATTTATCCAATGGGAAAAAATTTATATGTCGACCAAACCATGTTATTAATTGTATATTTACTCAAAACTTCAAAAATATCTCTAAGTATTTTAAAGTGATAAGGTCTTGGAGGGGCAATAAGGCTAATTTAAAAAAAAATTTTAAAAAAAATAAATAAGGTTTTTATTTAGAAAAAATATATCAGAATTTAAATTTTGATATGAAATTCATTGTTTTCAAAATATAATTTCTTAATTGAATTTTTTCTAGATTTTTAAAATTGGCGCTACAAACCATTTTAACTAATCCACAATTTATACTTGTTAGATTTATTACAAAAGCGGTCAATTTTAAACCTGGACCACTTTAAGTTACATATAAAGTGTTCACGAATAAATGATATCTTAGATATAAAGTACAAAATGAGGAAATTAAATATTGTTTCTAAATTATATTAGGAATTAGAAGATGAAAATTAAATGAAAAATGATGAATTAAATATAGACATTGTTAAACTAAAAACCAAAATTTTTAAAAAATTTAGGAAGCTAGTAATAATTAGCAGCAAAAAAGCTTCAAGAATCCAAATCCAGTCGTCTGTATTTACAGTGAATTTATGGGAAAAAAAGGAATTTAGTTTTATATGGAGAGGAAGCTCAAATTTAAAATTTTACTTTAAAATAGGTATTTAAATACTTTTTCTAATCTCTTTTATAAAATTAATAAAATTTATTATTTTTTGTTATTTTTGAGGTAAAATTTGAATGGGAAATATAATACCAATGATCTATTTTTTGATTAAACTTTATCACACAATTAAACATGAACCTTTAACGAAACAATCTTTTGTCAATCAAAAGGCTAAAAGCAAATAAATTTTTTAATTAAATTTTCTTGATTCTGAATTTGCGTCACCATCGATTTCATCTGTTTTTCTTTCAGGACTTTTTTTGGTTTGATTTTCTGCCTTTGTTCTGATTCGAGTTCTCTATTTTGGTTTTCCACTTAAACACTTATCAATGATATCGAACTCTTCATATTTTTCATTTAAAATTAAATCTTGAAATAATTTTTAGGACGCCAAAAAAGATATTATTTTACCGACTTGGTGAGAGGAATACTTTTTAGTTGTAATAAGCAAATTTTTTGTTTGCCATGAACCTAAAGTTCACTCGGCGATATTTCTCAAAATTCAATTAAATTTTAAAAGATTTTATTAATTAAAAATCTAAATTGTTATCATTAAACCTATTTTCTATTTTAATCAGAAATTATAAAAATATTTAAATAATGTTTTATTTATACAATAAAATTTTTTTAAATTTAAATTACTAATTTTAGATGGGAACTGTTGATATTTGTATAGGAAATAATTTAATAATTGATTTCGACATATTTTCATTATGGGTTGACGGATTTACCAGTAAATTATTTAATTATTATAGATTTTATTTTTTTAATCTTTTTTTTAGTTGATCAATGTAAAACAGATATTCTTAAAAAATATCCGTCAGCCAGAGCCTGCAAAGAAAGCATTATAATCAAGGATATTATTGACAATTATCACAATTTTAACAGATTAGAGCAGTATTTACAAATTCCTTGTAGACTAAGAGAGCAGTTAATGTTTCAGGTATCAGAGGAAATGATAGAAAAATTGGTGCAAAGGTATTATCAATACGATCCTTTTGTTATTCGCGAAATATTAAATCACAAGTTGACACACAAGCAGAGAAAGGACTTGGACGATATTGCTGAAAAGACCGAAACTAGAGTTAGAAGTTGTCGAAGACAAGTTTGCTGATTTATTTCAAATTTAATAATAAAATAAAAAATTACATTTTTAGTTTGACAATTTAAGACAAATAATACGCATTTTAGATGATCTGAAAGGTCCAATTTTTCGGAATATAATAGAAAATTTTTGTTTGCCCAAAGCTTTGGCAGAGTAAGTTTGAAATAATTTTTTTAGAAATTATTTTTAATTTTTAAAGTGACTACACTGCTATTGTTTTTTTGGCACGAAATCAGTTTGATATGTCTAAGCGAAAATTGGGCTATTTAGTATTAGATGACTTTATATATTGTGCTAACCAAATGATAAAAAATTGGCCAATGTCAAACACTTTCGAAAATGATACGGACTTCAGTCGAGATTTTTTACTTAACTTTAAAGAACTCAAAATTTTAAGCGAAAAAGAATTCATTGATGAACACAAAAGGTAATTTGTTTAAAATATTTGAGATTGTTAAAGTTACTTTGGGAAGATTTCTTAAATAAAAAAAATTATTCCGATTAATTTTTTTAAACAGTCAAATGATAAATTCAAAAATATAAAATATTTCACTTTTCAAGATTTAATGCATCACTTTTAAGTTAATAAATTAGAAAAAGAAATTTCTCTTCTATAAATTATATAAATTTTGCAACAAAAATAATGAATTCTCTTACAAATATAATTAATTTTCAAAAAAATAAAGAAAAATTGACATTTTTAAACTAAAATTTCTTTCATACCAAATTTAGTTTAAATCTTCATATATTTTTCATATGCAAAAACTATTTTTTATTAAACAATTTATTATATTTATCAAATAAATAATATTGACGATTAAATAGTTTTTATTACAAATATTTGTTATTTAATAATTAAAATTTAATTTAATTTGTGGAGAAGAACTTTAATAATGGGTGTAGAAAAAAAATGGCACAAAAGTTAAGTTTAATTTTCTATAGGAGTGGACAAGACCTTTCCCAATTTTTTTCAAAATTTAAAATCAGACTGATCCTAGCTTTAAAATAAAAAAAATTATTTCAAAAAGTTGAATTTTCGATAAGTTGTTAGTAAAAAATGTACGAAGCCATCAAAAAAGATTTGTACAATTGTGTAAAAAGTAACAAAAGCTGAAGTTGTTAGGCGATTGACTGGTCTTGGATACAGAAAACGTTCTGTTTATCGTTGGCTATATATTAAAGAAAAAGATAAAACTTTCAAGAGAAAAAAAGGAAGTGGTAGACCTGATAAAATAGCGACGAAACTAATGGTGGCCAAACTTAGAGCCTATTTCAATCATAAATCGGGTCGTTCGCAAAGAAAGATGGCTAAAAAGTTTAATTGCCACTATACCTATATCGGAAGGATTTTATCAGGATGGCAATTATGTATTTTGGCCTGACTTAATTTCATCTCATTATGCCAATATGGTACAGAATTATATGTTAGATAAAAATAAGGTATGTTGCCAAAGAAGGAAATCCAGCGAACGTACCAAAAGTACGACCAATTGAAGATTTTTGGGGAAATTTGAAAGCTAAAGTTTATGAGGGTGATAGGAAGGCAAAAAATCTTAGGCAACTCGAAAACCAAATTCGCGCTTGCCTGAGCAATATCGATCCAAAGGTTGTACAAGAGTGTGCGCTCTATGCTCGATATCATGCGTCGTCATGGAATTCTATACTTTAAGGGATATTATTTTTTCAAAATAGGAGGGTTCAGTTATAATTTTAAAAAAAATTAAAGATTTAGTTAAATAAAAGATTTTTTATGATAAAATTAATTTTGTGCTATTTTTTATTCTACACCCGTTTTAATAAGTTTTTTTTCTGATCAATTTTAAGAAATATGTATGTTATTCATTTTGTGTGATATTATACAAATAATTAAATTAATTGTATTAATTTTTGTAGGATATAATGAGTAAATTTTACGAGAAGCAAATTAAGTGAAGTTTTATTAAAGAAGCATTTACTATCTATCGAAGTGACGATTTTGGAAAATTATTTTTTTTGTGTTAAATTTTTTAATTTTTTAATAAAAAATACTTTATTGTTTTCAGAAAAAATTGATCTTTGATAAACCATGCGGTAAATATTCCAAAGGAGATTTCTAAAAATAATAAAAATAATTAATTTCTTTGAATTTTTAAACAAAATTTAAAGTTAATTAAATCTTAGATTTCAGATTAATTTATAAATAGAAATACAATCAAATATTACCTTAATTCGAAATCTTGTTTGAAATTTTTTTTGACTTATGATGAGAGTATTTTTAAAATTCTATTAATATTTATAATTATTTTGAGATAATCAATTACAATTGTCACTGATAATTGAAAAAAAATTCAAATATTTTGTTCTAATTTTCGATATTCTAAAATTATTAATAAGATTGGTGTTACATGGAATTGCCAAAGTCTTGAATAATAATTTGACCAAAGATTGCCGATGCTTGATCATATTCGAAGAGATGTTTAAAGACTTGAGTCGATCATTAATCGATATTGCCTATTCTTTAAACCACAGCAAAGACATGAAAGACTTATTTTTTGATTTAGTCGAACGAATCATAGAACCATGCAAGGCCAAAGTAATAAAAAATGAAATCACAATTTTTTTGGATGAATACCGAAAAAAAGCAAATTTTGTCCCAGATATATCAAAGTAATTAAAAAAAATTTTTTAAAAAATCTTCTAAAATTTTAATATTTTTTCAGAGAATATCCAAAATTTTCTATTACATTCGACAAATATATTCTAACTATTTCAAATTGTATCATTCAAATGTATCATTAAATTTTTTCATAAGCTTTATTCAATAAAAAATTTAATAAATTTCTCTTGTCTCATTATTATTCCATTTTTTGTCACGAGCTCGGACTCACTCAGCTCAAGGTTCATATCAATAAACTCCTCAATATTGTTTGTGCACATTTCAGTCCTAATACACTCGTATTTTGGAGGCTCTGCTTTAAACTTGCCTGTATTCTTATCAATCATGTGTGAACGATCTGAAGCGAAATTTTCTACATAGTACTTAGCTGGAATAACTCGGTACAACCTTTCATATTTAGGATTTAAATTGACCATTAGTGGAAAAGATTTTTTAACATAGGACTCAAAGCTTTCGGGAAAATTTAGCACAGTGTCAAAGTCATAAACATTGGTTTTATCAATGCTTCGTTGAATACCAATTACATGATAATCCTTTAATTAAAATTGAGTTATTTTAAAAACATGGAATTATAAATACCCATATAACTGGATTTTTTATATCATTGGCTGCTTTTTGGCACCAAATTGGAACCTTCGAAAATTTAAAATAAAAATTTTTTTTTCTTTAAAAGATAATTTTTTTAACCATCCTGTTTTTGTTAGATATAAAAACTGCATACAAATCACTTTGGTCATTTTTGTCCAACAAAAATTTAAAAAATTTCCAAATATTCTCCTCACTATGAAAATTTTTTTAAATTAAAATAATAAAATTAGTTAGTTTAAAACTGGATGTAATAAACAAACTGACAAAAAACTTAAACGAATATCAAAATAAATTAAAAAGCGGCAGTGAAATTAAAGCAAAGCAATTATTTAAAAAATTAATAATTTGGAAAATTTTTAGGATCAAAATCAAAAAATAATTTTAGTTCATCAGAAAAAAGTAAAAAAACTTTACTTTATATTAAGTACTGTTTCCATTAATATTTGAGCTTTCCTTCTAAATATCAATATTTTTTGATCTTTTTTCCTTTGTTTACGTTATATAATTATTAATAATTGAAATAAAGCTTGGATTCAATATAATAAAATAAATTTTGCAACAGTTTCTGCTCCAAAATTCACCGCCGCTTGAATGAAAAGATAATTTTTTAAGTATAAAAGTTGACAAATTTAATATCTAACTTAAAAAAATATATAATATGTATTTACATTTTAATAAGGATCTTCCAATTTTTTCATTTAAAATATTTTTATATGAAAATGAAAATAATTTTTATCTATTATTGAATTAACATCATATTTGTAAAATTCAAATTTGACTTAAAAATTTAATTAACTCTTAATTTCAATAATATTTCAATTTATGAAAAATATTTCCAAGAATATAGTCTATCCTATTTTGCTTAACTTAATTCGATCCCCAGATCCCGCAACTATTACAATTTTTTCTAATTATAGGCAGTTTATTACAAAAAGATCACAATTTAAAAGTAGATACGAGTCTAATAATTAGTTAGATACCATAAAGTACAAAAAGGAGCAGGGGTTGAATAAAAAATTAAATCTCATGGTCTATCCATGGAGTTTTGACTCTTTTAGTTCCAGATTTGATCCGAAAAATAATAAGACTTTTTTAAAACTTAAGATAATGGATTCTATATTTTGGTTATCTAAAAAAGTTATTTTAAGGATTTTTAATGAATTATTGGATAAAGGTTACCAAAAAAGCTTTTGCTTTAGAACAATCACATTTGAAGTGGCACTTTTGGAATAACTTATAAATTTTATCTCATTTGAACTCTTAAAATGATCCGAAAAAGAGCTGATTCCACCAGAACAGCCTGACTTTTCTTTCATCAAAATTTTGTCTTGAGTTTTTAAATTAAATCTGTCATTGATTTCAAAAATTTGAAATTTTTTAATTGAATTTTTGTCTCTTAATTAATTTTTTTGCCAGTAGTTAAAACAATTAACCATTTTTTAATTATAGACCATTATTAAAAAAATAACTTTACCAATAGCACGAAGTGTATTCCAAATCTTTTTTGGAGCACAATTCCATCTTTATTGTTTTAAAAAATGAAAAAAATAAAAATAATTTATGAACGCTTTTGAGCTAGTGCTTTACTTAACATTAATTCAAATTAATTTTGCTAAAAAAATGCTCTCAAGTCGATTTATATTAAAGAATTCTTTACTATCTTTAAAAAACCGTCCTCAAATTTTGTACGCCACTTTTACTGGGCCCAAATTGCTTCAAGATGATGTAAAAACACGTCAAGAAAAGCTCGAGGACGAGCGCATCCAAGCCGAGATAGCCAACATGGTAAAAAAACCGCGTCAAAATTCTCTCCTTGAGCCTTATGTGAAACTAATGCGCTTGGACAAATTAGCACCGTTTTGGTTAGTATACTGGCCCGGAGCTTGGGGTATACTCGGCGCTGCATCTTATCTAAACACTCAACCAGATTTATACATGCTTGCCTTATTTGGAATGGGTGGACTGGCTATGCGCACCGCTGGATGCATTGTCAATGACATATGGGACAAAAATTATGACAAAAAAGTTGAACGTACCAAAGACCGGCCACTGGCTTCGTCTCAAATAGGCGTACCTGCTGCTCTAGGACTCCTAGGACTAAATCTAAGCGTAGCCCTAAGCGCACTTCTTCAACTAAATTTGACAACCCAAGTTCTGGGAGCGTGCTGTTTATTCCCGGTAGCAATTTATCCAGCGGCTAAACGGTTCACCAACTGGCCGCAAGCTGTGCTCGGTGTTACTTTTAGCTGGGGTGCTTTGATGGGATGGAGTGCCATAGTTTGCTCCAATCTACCTCAAAGTGCAAGTATCTTAAGCTTTTTGCCAGCAGTTTTTCTGTATTTTGGCTGTGTAAATTGGACTTTATTTTATGACACAATTTATGCTTTTCAAGATATTAATTTTGATAAAAAACTTGGTCTAAAATCTTCGGCAATAGCCATCCAGGACAGACCTGTCTTGTGGCTATTGGGCTTTTCGGGATTGTGTGTGTCCAATTTGGCATTGTTCGGGTGGTTTACTGCCCAGGAGCCGATTTATTACATCAGTTTGGGCCTTGCTACGGCTCATTTTGTCAAGCAAATGGCTTTTGTTAACTTCAAATCGCCAGAGTCCTGTGCCAAACAGTTCAGGTCGAATAACACCATAGGGGCAATTATGACTTTTGGTCTGATGGCAAGTCTGTTAATAAAATAGCTATGTAATTTATATTCAATTTTTTTTTTTTAATAATTTAAAATTTTATTTAAATAAAAATTACTAAAAATGCTAAAAAATCTAAAAAATTAAAATTCAATATTTGTTAAAAAATTAAAAAAAAATTTTTTGATTAGCATTTGTTTTTTATTCAGTAAAATAGAAATTTTTATATCTGATAGCATTGAAATTTTCATACAAAAATTCCAATGCAAAATTTAAATTCTTAAAAAAATATAGATTTTGTACTACAGATTTTTTTGTAAGTTTTAAAAGGTAAAATAAACAATATTTCATTTAACAGTCCAGTTAACAAAAAAAACACTTGTCAATAAATAGATTATTTTAATCAAATTAAATGTTAATTTAGAATTAAATATTAAATTTTTTTTTATTAATTTTCAATTATTTTAGAATTAATCCAGTCTAAACATGTAAGTCGAATTTCTTAATAATTTTAACCACCTAATTTAACATTATTTAAGAAACGATGACAGAATTTTAACATTTGAATAAAATAAATAAACCTCAAAATATTGAAATTTATTTGGTCACTAATATTTCCTATATTAATTAAAATTGATTTTCATTTTTTGAATTTAGTTAAACACATTTTGTTTCAAGTAATTTCATCAAGTTTACAGAGCTCAATTTTGCCAATTTAATTAATGAAAAAGAATTTTGTTTTGAATCTTTTGGAAAGTTTGTATGAAAATTGGCAGTGCATTTTCGATTTCATTTTTTTTTTTAAATAAAAAAATTAAAATAAATCTTTTTAAATAATTAAAAAAAATTTATTTAAAAAGATAAGCAAAAAAATTATTAAGGATTCTGATAAAGATTGATAATGTTGAACTGTTTTTCTAGATTTAATGGCTCTAATTGAATCGATTTTTGCGCTAATCGGTTCGATGAATTCGACCTGGTGGAATGATGTGATGAGGTGGACGTTATGGCTAAAAGATAAAAATTAAGTTTTTATTTTCGAAATTATTTGAAGCGTACATTGAAAACGATTCACCATTGATTAATTAAATTAAATAGCAATCAGTAAATGATTATCGATTAGATTTCTTAGATTGAAAAATGAAAGAAAATTAAGATTTAGTCAAAAATCTTAAATCTTGATTCTAAAAGTAATTTTATGACCCATTCAATAAAAATAATTTTAAGGAAATTTAAATTTTGACTTAATTTAAAATTATGTCTTCTATATTAATATTTAAATTGTAATTTTTTCTCATAATTAAATTTCGAATTTCAATTTCTGAACATTGATCATAAAGTCTCGGTAACATTATCGTTGCCTAATTAGATAAAATTATATTTAAATAAGTATCAATATGTTGTTTTTTTTTAAATAAAATTAAAAAATTATTATTTATTTGTTATATTCGAAATATTTTATTTATATGAATTTTTTTATTGACAAAATTTGTTAAGAATATGTTTCTGATAAATTTTACTATTATAATGTTGTTATAATGTACATTTAATTAATCTAATGACTTGAATGAACAAATTATTTTTTTATTTCTGGCTATTTTGAATAAATTTATTGTATAAATAAGCTTTTTATCTGTTAATTTTCAATTTAATTAGGCTTTTTTGACACTATTTAATTTCCAAATAAAACTATTGAAAACTTGAGCATTTGATTAACAGAGATATTTTTAAAGACAAAAAAATATTCGATCTGGATTGATTGATAGATTTAAAAAAAATCAAAAGTGAATAAAATGATTTTTTAATATAAACACAATATAATCAGAAATTAAAAAAAAAATGCTAATCATGAATCCACGTCAGGAAACGAATTCAACATATTTTTTTATATTGTTTTTTTAAACATCAATTTTTTTAGGTCTGAACGATTCTAACTGCAAGAATTTACATGTGAAGATTACGAAAAGCGGCGACAATTTAAAAATAAAAATGATACAAATCACAAAATAAAATGGAAAAGTTTTTGGAAAAATTGTGCGAAATCCATTTAACCCCTTTAGATATCTCAACTAAGAAACTTAAAGTTTCAATTTGCCTATTTTAAAATTCTTTCATATTTATTTAGACTTTTTTTTCTTTTATTTCATTTTATTTTAATTTTTTTCATTACCATTCTGAGTTTTGGCTCAGCCCAGATAATCAAACAAATAAATGATTTTTAATAAAATCTTTTAAAAATTATTTTGAATTGAAAATAGATGGCATAGGATTAACTCAACTAGCTAAAGAGATGAATTTTAATAGATAAAAAAAAATTAGCTAATAAGGATGAAATCGACTAGATAATTTTATTAATTAATAGATAATAATATTAATATTATTAATGGTATTAATAATTAATTAATTAAAAGTATAAGAAACTATACTTTTTAAGAAACAAATATATAAAAATATTAATCATTATACAATAAGCTAAATTTGAATATAAAAAGTTAATTAGATACTCATAATTTTCTTTTTTTTGTTGACACCGTTTTTGGTGGTCTACCGCGGCCCCTTTTTGTTGGTGCTTCAGTAGCAACTATTTGATCACTATCTTCTAGCTCTAGCTTAACCTGAATTTCAGTGGTATTATTTATTTGAGTTTCAATTTGCTTGTTGACAGGAATATCCAAATAGAACTCATAAGTATCTTTGTCACTAGATTCACTTACGACCTCAGATGGTTGCAAATTTAAACAGGTAGTCTTCCGAACATAATACTTATACAACCAAAATAAACATTGCATTTAATTTTGGTAAAAAAATTTGAAGTAGTCAAAAAAAATATCTTTTCGAATATTTAAGAGATTGAGTAGTCATTTATCTACCTTTTAATTTAATTATCTACTATTTAATTTTTTTTCTGGTGGTTAATAAAATCATATATTCATTAATATTATTATCTTGTTTTTAATTAATTTATCTAGTAAAATTAATCTTTTTATATACTATCAATTAATATTTTCCGAAAATAGATCCAACTAAAGATTTATAGAGGTTTCCCAAATTTTTTGAATTTCGTCCGATTTTTTTTTGTTGAAAATTCTAAATTAAATTTTGCTTTCAATTAAAGCATTTTTTAATTTGTTCTAGTATTGAAAAGATAATTTAGAATCAAATTTAATTTAACTTAAAATAATTATGATTTTAAAATTTTTTAAAAATTTTCTTTTTTAATTCACAAAAATCATTTAATGACAATAAATTGATGATTTCCTAAAACATGGTGCCAATTTATTTTTTTATGTATAATCTTGATTAATTGTGAAATTTTATTTGATATTCTGGTTAAGGAAATGAAAAAATGGGATATTCTTATTAAAAATTTGTGGTATTCTATCTAAATTTCTCTCGGCAATAAAAATAAATAAATTTTAAAAAAATTTTAACTTATGTTTTTTTCCTACAATACTTTTTTAAAAAAAATAAATTAGAAAGCTTACTTTGGGTCATAAAAAGCATTTAAATCAGACTATAGATTTAAGATTCAAAAACAAAATATTAATAATAAATAATTACATTTTTTATCAGCATCTTCGTCTTTGCCAGACCCGTTGCGTGTATAAATTTCACTTAACAATTTATTGAGATAATTTTTTGATGTATTTTCGGGCTCGGTTTTTTCGAAATAGCTCAAGTCTATGTTCAGAGTAGAATTGGTAATTTGGTCCAAGGACTCGGCTGATTTTTTTGGCGATGTTTGACTTGCCAATTCGGGACTGTGCGAATCCAGATCGATTTTGACAGGTTGCAAAATTTCATTTGTTTTTAAAAAAAGCGGCTGTTTAGTCTGTACAGGAAGTTGTCGCTGCAGATTGAGCGACTTTAGGTATTCGTCCTCCAAACTGGACAAAGACCATTTAAATTTTAAACTCAAAGATTCGTCGTTTATAGTTGTGTAGCGTTTCAGCTCATTCCATGTAGCATCTTGCTCAATATTTAACTCATTTTCAGCTATACTTTCACAAAAATTAATGTCACTTTTATTTTGATTATGCAGAAAATTTTCGATTAAATTTAAAAAAGGTCTGTTTTGAACAATTTTTGGAGTTTCAACAAAATCTGTCCACTCATCCTCTGTTAGGACCGGACTAGCAACGTGTTGGTGAGGCGTTTGCGGACCGAAATCGGCCCAATCTGTCTCATTTTTTTGCACATCTTCGCCGCTGAATGCATTCCACTCGACCGATGAAGACTTTTTTGTCACCATAGCTGCCTCTTCACAATTGCTTTCCATCAGTTAACCAAAAAAAATTATTTTTTTATTCATATGATTTTATTATTTTAATTTTAAAATTGTTGCATGAATATAAATTTATGTTGCTGTGTGCTTGTGTGCGTGAATGCAGTTAAATTTTGAAAATTATAAAATGCATATATATTTGAAGGTATTTTCTTGTATAGGTAAAATTTTAAATAATTTTTTTTTTTTTAATTTTGTCCACAATACAGCTATAATTTATTCAAAATAATATTTTTAGATTTAATTTAGAATTAAAATTTTTGAATAAAAATACATTTTATTTGAAAAATTTCTCGGCTCACAAAGAAGACCGTGTAATTTGGTCATATGACATTTAAATAATTTTTATTTCAATAAATTTAAATTTTTCTTGCTAATTAATTAATTTCACATGATCTTTGGTAATTTTTTTTTATTAAAACTAGCATCAAATTTTAATTTAATCGCAGATAGATTTATTAAAATAGCATCAATTTTGACGATAGATTAGGAAATTATTAATTTTTTGACAAAACAACTTTATCACTAGAGCATTTTAGATTAAATTTTATCTAAATATGACAAATTTATAAACTAAAATAAGACCAATTTGAAAGTTTAGAACAATTTTTTTAAAGGAGTAAAAATTAAAATGGTAAGAGTTAGATACTTTGAAATAGAAAAAATGTGATTGAATCTAAACTAAAGGCAGACTTTTCGGCATTTTTGACCGATGAAGAAATAGCAAGCTATCGGGAAGCATTCGATAATTTTGATAGAGATAAAAATGGTTTTATTACAAAGAAAGAAATAAAAAAAGTGGTCAAAAAATGCGGCTCAGACATCAAAAATAAAGAAATTGAAAAAATGGTAATAAGTTTTAATTGGAAATTAAATAAGTGAAATTCTAAAAATATAGATTGAAAATTTTGATATCGATAAAGATGGTCAGATAAATTTTGAAGAATTTTTGAATTTGATGAAGCAAAAGCTTCATGATAGATTCGACGAAAGCATTAAGAAAACATTTGATTCTTTTGACAAAGACGGAAATGGTTTCATATCCAAACAGGAGTTAAAAAGCGCAATGAGAAAATTAGATAAAAATGTCACCAATGAAGAAATAGATGCTATGCTAAGAGAAGCAGATACGAACAATGATGGAAAAATAGATATCAATGGTAAGTAACAAAGTTCTTTTTTTTTAATTTTAAAAATAAAATTTTTTGTTGAAGAATTCGTTCGAATTGTCAAACAAAAATAATTCAAAACCAATTTTTATTTTTTTAACTAAGATTTACATTTTAAAATTGTGAAGTAATCAAAAACTACAAAATGAATAATGATTGATTAAACTTTATGAAAATAAAATATATAATTCTTTAGAGTAATATTTTTAGTCTTAAAATGAAAAAATTTTATGAAAAAAAAAGTTCTTGAATTTACCTAATGAGGTAAAGGGAACCATTAGAAAGTCAAACTGCGTATAATGCAAGAGCTAATCGATACAGATAAAGAAAAGAACTCGTAAAAAACTGTTTGCCGTGGTACAATTACTTTACTAATAGAATTGTTAATGATTGGAACCAATTATCAAATGATGTTATAAAATCAAAAACAATTGATATGTTTAAGAACAAATTAGATATGTTTTTGAAAAATATTCCTTAAATATTCCTTCTTTATTTCTTGAAAATCCAGACTTCACGCATAAGCCTAGCAATCATTAATATTATTATTATTATGAAAGAATTTGTTCATGTTAGACTAAATTTAAAAAATCAAAATTATTACAATATTAATTTTTTTTCAAATTTTTATATTCAACTTAACCATTAACATACAGTGGTTCTTGTTAAAATGAAACGTACCGTTCCAAAAGGGTTCCAGTTCAAAAATTCTATTAACCGTTTTGGAACGGTACGGTACCCCTTGGAACGGAACTGGAACCCTTCAAGAACGATACGGTACCCTTTTGGAACGGTACGGTACCCTTTGGAACGGAACTGGAACCCTTTTGGAACGGTACGTTTCATTTTAACAAGAACCACTGTATTCATTGAAATTTTAGGTCTTAAATCACAATTCTTTGTATTTTTTTAAAAACAAATTCATGATATTTTTTAATAAATTTGGTGGAACAAAAAATTCCAAAATAGCATAATTAGACAAAAATGCAACATTAGACTTGTTTAATTTGTATGATGTATCAATTCATCAAAAAACTAATTTATAGAAAATTAATAAAATTAAACAAAACTGATAGAAAAAATTTTGGTAGAAAAATATTTCATAAAAATATACTCATAAAATTTTTTTTAATTGAAATCATGTTAAAAACTTTAAACTTTAATAGAAAAATAAAAAGATTAAATTAATTTAAAATTTTTTTTACGAACAAATTTTAAATATATTTACGTTTTATAACTCTTTAGATAATTTTTTTTCAATTAAAATTTTCATTTTTTGTAGATTAAAGGAAAATTTTAAATATTTTTCAATTTGATGTCAATGAAAATTAAAAGAGATTATTATTCTGAAAAAAAATGATAAATTTTTTTAAAATTATTTTTCTATATTTAATCCCTTAAAAAAATTCTATGAAATAATTATTCTACGAAAAAAAAATCTATAAATTGAACGTTCGCTTAATTTGGTACATATAAGAAAATCTGTAAGGCTAAAAATTATGCAGTCAAAAATCACGAAATTTTTTTACAAGTTGAGATTTTTAAAAACTAAATTCATTTATTAAATTATCTTTACAACATATTTTAATGTTTCAGTTTTTAAATGCTTTATTCAGCCTTTTCCATATTTTTTACTTATCATAAAAGATTAATATGATTATTACAGATTGTTCACAGTCAGGACATTAAAATGATTTATAAATCTATGATCATATTTTTTGATAATTATTTGATCCAAGTCGACACGACTCTTCTAAAATATGTAATCAAGAAAAATTTTCCCAAAAAGGTGTCAAATACAAAAAAAAACTTTAATGAACAAAAAACATTAAAATTAAATTAATTATTTTGAATTTTTTTTAAAAATTTGATATTTCGGTTTATAATAATAAAATTACTGTTCCAGATATATTATTGATACAAATTATTGTTTTAAACTATATTTTATCAAGAGTTTTTAAAATGAAAAATTTTAAAAATGGAATTTCAAAATAATTTTTAAAATTAACCATGGTGTGAGATAATTTATCAAAAAAGACTGTTTGTCTTTAGATTATTTGTTTTGAAAACTAAATTATTAAATATGTGTGCAGATTTTTATTGATTAGTAAAATTATTTTTCAAATAATGATTATACCTAGAAAATATAATCTTTGTCATAATTTAGAAAATTTAAAATTTCCTATCCGTAAAATAAGATAAGAACTAAATCTCAAAAACGTGATTAAATTCAACGAATAAAACATTAAGAATAATTAAATTAATTTCGAGTCAAAAAAATGGTTCCGTAAGACATCAGTATCAATCAATAGGAAATTTGTTCCATAAATAATTTTAAAATTTTAATTACAAATCATTTAGCTGACTATTCATTCAAATAAATCATTTTTCTTAATCAGGAAGAACGCCTGATTAAAAAAAACAAATATTTTCACCTATAAAAAAAAAAGAAAAATCCTGTCAGAATATGAAAATTAAAAAATGGTAAGAAATTTTTTTGTTAAATTTTGACTAAAATTTTTTTTAGTCCGAAAGTTTGAGCCCACAACATATTGAAGACTTGCGTCAAGCTTTTTCAGTATTTGACCGAGACCAGAGCGGTTCCATAACAATCGAAGAGCTCGAAAATGTGATGCAATCTATTGGTATCAGTCCGTCATCGCGCAATCTCAAGGACCTGGTAAGCTTTAGAATGGAAGTATAATATTTATTGAATTATTTTTGGTTAGTTTAAAATGATAGATGCGGACTCTAGTGGCACAATAAACTTCGATGAGTTTTTGAATTTAATGTACGGTAAGTATCCAGATCAAGATGATGAGCTGCGCAGTGTATTTCAAGTATTCGATAAAGACAATAATGGCTATATCACCAAAGATGAGCTAAAAAAAGCTATGGAAAAGATGAACCAAGATGTGACTGATGAAGACATAGAAGAAATGATGAGAGAGGCCGATGTAAACAACGATGGTCAAGTTAACTATGATGGTAAGCTTTAATCTAGAATAAAGCAATCGAACCTAGTTCATGGATATTATTTTAAGAATTTGTCAAAATGATGAAGCAAAACAATTGAGATTTATCTTTTTTTTTAATTTAATAAATTTTCGTGTCATTTTGTTCAATTGATGTCCCAAATAAATCATATGAAGCTGCATGTGCGTCTTTAATTGAAAAAATTTAATTTTTAATTTATTTTAATCAACTCTGAAATATAATAAGATGACTACAATAAAAAAAATTCTGAAAAAATCTTATTTAAAATTACATTAAAATATGTTTTGGAATTAGACTTAAATAAATGGACTTCATACAACTCGAAAAAGTTTGATAAAATAAACATTAAATTTATGTTTAAAAAATATAAAATGATCACCAAATATTTAATTTTATCTCTAAAAATGTTGTTAAAATTATTTTAAAAATAAAGAAAATAAATCCAATTACTGTTTTTTGAACAAATACAGTTAGTTAACTCTCAAAGACCGGAGAGCTTTTTTCGACCTCTTTTGTTATTTCTTTTCTTTTTTTTTGTTGTTCAATAAATTTAAAAATTTTCGACAATTTTTTTCAATCAAGTTTAAAATCAAAAAAATATTAAAATTAATTAATTTTTGATACAAAATATTTTTGTTTGAATGTAAAAAAAAATGTAACTAAAAGAACTAACAGAAAGGGTCGAAATCCCGCCATTAAGTGTTAATTCTTCTGTTCTATTTCTTGAAATCTCAGGCATCTACACAATTTGACAGACAGAAAATCTATGGAATATCTCAACTAAAATTCGAAGAAATTGATGAACATGTTTAATATAATGATCATGATTAAGTAAAGGAAACTAGATCCTTATCATTTTAGTATTCATTTTTTTGTTATGTATATTATTAAAGGTTAATTAAAAGTTAAGTTAAAGATTTGAAAATTATTAGACCCCTAGGTGTAATTTTTTTTTGTTAAAAAAAATAAAAAAAAAAGTAAATTTTATTGTCTGCAAAACAATGGCCTTTTTTTTCCTATTTGGTTTCGGCTTTTGACTAAAAAACTGTTTTTCCAAAATTAAATTTTAATTTGATCTTATAAATCATTTGAAAAATTTAAATGTCTAAAAATATACATATATTGGTTTTGAAAAAAAAATATTGGTTTTGTATTAATGATGCAATCAAAATTTTAGATACAAAAAGAATAAATCGCCAAAAGATTGTACGAATAAACAAAAGAATTATTATTAGATTAGACAAATTCTTGTAATGATTTATTCAGTTCTGAGTCATAAATATCGAACTCAATCAGACAAACAGTTAGAAGAATTGTAGATACATCGAATACTAAAATCTATAGCTAAAATAAAAAAAAATCATTTTTGTTTATTTTATGTTTTATTTGTATTTTATTTGACAAATTTTATTATTACTTTCGTACAATTGTAAATTTAATAGTAATTTTATTAAGAGTACTGAAGGTTCTGTGATAAAAGCTGTTCAGTTTGTATGTGGCAGAAGATTTTAAAAGGTTTAATTCAGCAAAATAGAACATTTGAATTGGTTAACTTAGGATAATATTTATGAATTAGATTACTGCGGTTAAAATTATGATGTAGTTGCCAAATATATTTGAAGTTCAGTTGATCTTTATCAGAATACTCAGTTGAAAGTTCAAAGAAAATTTTGTAATTTAAGGTAATTTTTTTTTAATTTAAGCCCTAATCCTTTTTGTACTTTTTGATAGTTATATTTAAGATTTAAATGAATTAATAGTTTAATTATCAATTTTAATTTTACTAACTAATGTAGAATAGAGAACTATTGTAGTTCTCTAATCTCCGCCCCGGATCCCGTTTAATTTTTTTATATAATGATTAAAATTACAATAAACTAGAAAAAGAAATATAAGGAAAATGTTTTTTTAAGACTTAAATTTTTTGGGGGTTACAAATTTAATTTTTATAAGATGACAAAAATAACTAAAAGTGGTGACTTATTTAATATATTTTAGCTGACTATAAAAAACTAATTGTTCTGACAAAAAAACTAAACGGCTGACAAATATATTTGTTGAGATGACTATTTAATAATTTTGCACTGACAAAATAAAACTTATTTTATGGATAAAATAAAATAATTTTAGTGACAAAAATATTTATTTAAATGACAAAATGAATTTGCCTAACAAAAAAACTTAATTAAGATAAAATATAAAAATATAAAAAAAAATGATTAATTTTTTAATCTTTGTTTTTTTACCTGAATTATTGATTTTTTTGGCCTTCCTCGTTTTCGTAAATCCACATCAACGACTGTTTCTTCAGCCACATATGCTTGCTCGAGTTCGGATTCATTATCTGAACTGTTCAAGTTACAATCATTTTGGTAAAACAAAGCTGCTTTTTGCTTTTTTGGTCTTCCTCTTTTACGTTTCTGACCAATTGAAATAGTTTTAGCTTCTTCTGGGAAAATGCAAAGCTTGTAACGGTATGCAAGGCCAAGAACATGAATGCAGATGTAGTTTTTAGCAAATTCTCTACAATTGCATTTACTTTTTTTCCAATCATCGGAGCAAAGATTGGTCTCGTGAATCCTCGTGAATCCACATTTCCCAAAACCCGTACTCCGGATCTGACTTAAAGTACTAATTTACGGACTAAATTTTTTTTTACTTGCAATCATAATTTTTTTTTTCAAATAAAATTGTAATGTTTTTTTAAAATTTCAAAATTATCATATAAGAAAGTTGCAATTTTCTTCTTGCAACAACTATTTGAATGCGTGCAAAAAGAGGTTAAGAAAATGAAAAAAAATGAACATATGAGAATTAAACTAAACAAAAACTTCGATTTTAAAGATTTAATTACCGAATGTGATTTAATTGTAAACCGGAAGATTTGCCTATTGGTGCTTTAAATGTAAATTATGAAAATTTTAAAACTTGTTTTACCCAAGACGGGTTTGAAGCTCTAAAGTCAGTTTTGAAAATTAAAAAAGAATTGTTAAGTCCGAAAAGAGGAAAAAAAATTAAATGTTAAATTTTATATTTGTTTTTTTTTTAATAATTTTAAAATCTTGTTGCCAAGCAATAAAAGCGTCACTTAAAAAGATAAAAATATCGGATTACTTTTTTTCTGTAAATATTTTATAAAATTTTTTTTTCTCCAGTCCGTAATTTAGTCAATATGGAGTCCGAGTCCGTATTTTAGAAAATATCTTCTTAGTCCGGGTCCGGATTTTAGTCGTTATTTTTTTTAAGTCCGTGTCCGTTAATTAGGAATAACCATGAATAGATTGAATAAATAATTTAAAAAAATTTTTTTTTATGATTATGCACAACAAAAATCATTACAATTCACAATGTTAATTTTGCAGAATTTTGCAGAATCAGCATATTAGTAAAACAAAGGATGTATCAGTTGCCACAATTTATAGAGCATATTTTGGTGCCCCAGAACTTAAGCTTTGGCAGTTTATATTTTGTTTTTTTGCACCAAAATTCCACAATGCCTATGACTAATTTGTGTAATAAATATTTTTACACAACTCGAATTAAAAATACATTCTATTTAAGCTTGTTTAAATTTTGAATGAATTGAAAATAATGAATTAATTTTATTATTAGAATTTTATTTTTTTATTCAATTTGCATAATCTTTTGTATCTTTTTCTACTTTGTCAATGGGACTAAAGACTTTAATAAAAATTTGAAATTTGTGTAAAAAAAGGGGGAAATAAAAGAATTAATATTCCAATTTTATTCAATTTTCATTTTTATTTTATTTGTCATTTTTCTTATTTTAATTTCATCGCCAATATTGGCGTTTATTTTTGAAATAAATAATAATAATAATTGTGAATGTGGCTCAAGCATTTAATAAATAATAATCAAAATGTTTTATCTCCTAATAAAAATAATCTGAGCTCCTTTTTTTTATTACTTATTCAAACGCAAAATAAAGGCCAAATGAACTTGAACTTCGACTCAAAAATATTTAAAAAAAAAAAGAATAACCTTCAAATGTTGTCCAGTCTTCTTATTTTTTTATGACTAACAAATTTTATTTACTCTTTACTTGATTTTTCCTAAGGAGCTCGGACTCCAACAGCAACAAAAAAAGCAACACCAACCATATTAATAACGTTGAGTTATTCGCTCATTAAGCTTTTGCTTATCCATATTTTAGATTAATATCTAATTTGTGTCCATGGGAGAAATACTTTGACAAAGACTCTTGTTTCAAAACTAGCCAAAGCTCATTAGCATATATTTCAAAATTTTCCTTTGTCTTTTTCTCTTCATATGCTAGTATAAATAAAATTTCACAACCCACTTAAAATACCAAATGAGACCTGATCAATTTGTGAACGGATTTGTGGCTCATTAATTTTGTTTATTTGCTTTTATTTAGAAAAAACACTCCTCCATTCATTAACCATGCCTTGATCTAGTAGCCAAAGGTTAGCTCAGCCACAAGTGCACACAACTTGAGCTCGCCAACCAACTTTCGTTGTATGACTCTCAAATTATGCTTCTCTTTTTTTATTGCTAAAAGGCAAAAATTTGATCTCGACCCGTCTGACTAAACTAGCTAGCTCTTGCCATGCGCACAAAATGCGTGCATGCACCCAGCTGCTCTTGACTCCGCACAATCAACTCGACTCGAGTCTGAATGAATGTGCTCAGTGCATTGATGTGAGGGGCAAATCTCTCTCCACTTTTCTTGACTTCATTTAGCATTGAATTGTCAATACTTTGGAAGAGCTGTGTGTGGAGTGGGTTGTGCGAGTGAGCGTGTATCCAGCTCCAGCTGAATGTGGCCAGCTACAAAAGCCCACTTTTCAAACAATCAAATGTCAAATATTTGCATTACAAACTTCAATTTCCTATCTCTTTTTGCTCCCATTTGATATAATCTGTTTACTTAAGGCATTTGTTTGCCATTTAGGTAGATTTATCTTTTAAATACAACAACAACAACAAAAAGAAAAAAAAAGATAAAGATTTGGAAATTTTAGATTAAACTCTTCTCATAGTTGGTAGAAATTTGTGCCCGCAAAACACCAAGAATGCCCGTCCCGTTGAACGGTGGCTCCAAGACAAACGCATTGAGCAGTCACTCGACCTCGAACATGAACTATGTGCGCTCGGGCATGTCCAACTCGAGTCTGCGCTCGCTCAGCAAGCAGTCGTCGGGCGCCAGCCCGCACCCAAGCTCCAATAGCACAGTCTCGCCCACCACGGCCACCATATCCGCGTCCAGCTTCTCCAAAATAAGGTCCAACTTCATCAAGCCCGACGAGGACAGCGGGCCCAAGAAGTTCGGCTTCAACTCGCTCAAAACCAGCACGGCCAAAAAGTTTCTCAACATCCGGACTAATAGTGTGACTGCACCAGCAGCCAGTGAAATTGAGAGCAAACGCGTCAAAACAGTCTCCGTGAACTCGGATGACGAACTTCACAATTTGGAGCAGAACAAATACAACTCTGGCACGTCGAGCATAATCAGCTCGCTGTCGTCCAGCGACCAGAACGAATCGGACAGCCTAGACACCGAGCTCATTGTCAACCAAAACCGAATCAAAGATGAATCGAACAGCTGCAAGGTTAGTGTCCAGGCGGCCAAAGTTCTCACTCGCAGTGATGCGATCATAGCCCATTCGTCTTCTTCCTCACCTTCATCGCACCGCTCCTCTCCCGCCAATCGGTCCACCCAGGTAAGCAATTTTTTTTTCAGCTGTCAAAAATTAAAAAAAGTTAGCCAACTTTTTGTAAATTTTTTTTCATTTTTTTTCAATTTTTTTTCATCACCTAATATGTGGCCAGCAATGAAGAATACTTTAAAAAAAAAATTTACGATTTGATTATTTTCGTGACCAGCAATAAAATTTTTGTGACCATTATGTAAAATTTATTTTAAGAGTGAATACATTTTCACTCAAAATGAATGAGAATAAATTTTTTTTATTGCCTTATTTATTTATTTGTTTATCTGTACCGAGCTAGTGCTCCTTCAGAATAAAAATGTATATAAAAAAAAAAAAATAAAAAATTAATAAAAATATTAAAAAAGGATAAATAAGTCTAAGTAATAAAAAAAAAAAAAAAATTAAAAACGATATGTTGAAATATCTAGTGGTTAGACATGTTTAAATATTTGGAAGTTCAGGAAAAAAAGAAGAAATAGTAAGGTAGCAATTACACAATGGAGTAGGATATTCGATAAATCTTGATTCGAAACCTTCTCTATATTCTTCCACCAGTCTGACGACCAGTGGAACAGAATAACTCAATCCTGTTCTGACATATCTCTCACTCAACTCAAAGAGTCGATTTGAAACTGTTAGTAGTTTAAGTTTATTGAAGGCCTATTGGTGCATAATATTGGAGGGGGTATCATATTTCAGCTTCAAAATAGATCGAACTGCTGAATTTTGAATAACTTGTATTTTTTTGATGTTAGTTTCTGAGAATGAATTTAAACAAGGAAAAGAATAGTCCAAGATTGATCCTATCAAAGATTTGTAAAGATTACCTAATGTTTTTGGTTTTAGACCCCATTTCCTATTTGAGAGGTATTTTATTATATTAAGCCTTGAATTACAGCGTTCTTTTAATTCATCTACCATTGGACTAAATGTGAGTTTTGAGTCTAGTGTGATGCCTAAGAATTTGACTTTTTCCTCTTTGTTTAAATTGTTACTATTAATTCTAAGGTCAAGATTACCTGTACATTTTTTTTTATTCTTACTCAAATGTCAATTAATTAAAAAAAAACTTTCAAATGTAAATTAAGAGAAATAAAAAAAGAGAAGAACATTAAAGGTATTGCCAATGAAGTTTTTTTTGAAAATGATTGTAAATTGTTCCATAAATACTCAAAGGCACTCAAAAAACTACTATTTATGCGTCTTCGAGATGTGTTGCTTGACACCGCGCTCAGTTTTCATTAATCTACCGCACTCTGGACAAGCTATTGGCTTTGAGTGTCTGCTCAGGGCTACTTTTACAGCAATTGAGTCTCTCCAGAAGCCGCTGGAACTTCTGATGCAATTTTTGAATATCTCTCTAACTTTTATTTGTTGGATTAAAAAAAAATCGGGGTTGTGAAGTTCGTTTCAATTCGATCTTTTCAATTCAGAAAAATTTGAATAACTCTTTTACCAAAATAGATTATTTATTTATTTATTTATTAATTCTAAGCTAAGGCCGATCGCCTACCACTTGCTCAGTGACCCGTCAAATAAGGGGCACTGTGTTTAGTATTAAAAAATATAAAAATTACAAAATTGAGTATAAAAGGTACCAAAAAAAAGTAAAAAAGTGCCATAGTTTCTATTTACAATTTTAGGTATTCAATGATAAAATAAAATTAATCTACGAAAAAAAAAAAAAAAAAAAATTTTTTTCTAAAAAAATGTTTGACTTTTAATTGATAAAAGACTGTCGGGTATGAAAACTAAGCTACATCAAATCTACAAATCTGGAAATCTGGAATATTAAGCCCGATATGTTTTCTTTACTCCCTGTCTTATATATATCTCTGAGCTTTTGGACTTTGACATCTTTTTTTTGATCTGAACGGTACTCAGTAGTGTTATTCAGCTTAACAAGTTTGCATTTGTCCTGTAGTGGCATGTTTTCCTCTTCCAATTCTCTGGTAAGTTCCAGGATTTCGCTAATGAAGTCATTCGGAATCGGTTGTTTTGCTAGCTCAATCATCATATTCTTAGTGAGTTCATTTTCAATTAATCGATTGAAAAAGTCCAAAATAGATTATTATGTAAAATGCTTAATGTTTAAGCAACTTTGCTTAATCCGAAAATATATGCCTGCAAAAACTCTGCAATGTAATTGCACAGTTGATTAGAATACTTTTTAATGGCGTGCAAAATGCAGAAAATTGCAGAGTACTTTGCAGACTTATTTTACTGCATTAAGCAAATTTGCTCATAATTAAGCATTTTACAGAACTCAATAATCTATTTTAGTAAAAAAATTATTCAAATTTTTCTGAATTGAAAAGATCGAATTGAAACGAACTTCACAACCCCTTCAATTTTTTAAAATAAATTATTTTATTTTTACCAGTTTTTTTCAATTGAGATTAAATTTTAAAATTCTTTGAATAGTTTAACCGTGAGTTTAAGATTTTTCATAATTTGACTCAGCTCAGTTAGAGATTGTTTTTTTTTTTATTAAATAATAAATCAAATATTTTAGGAGGAATTGCAAGTAAAAAAATACAAATATTTTAATTGAAAAATTAACCCAAAATTTTAATAACTTTGAATTGAAGATTTAAATTAAAATTTTTTAAAACAAAAAGTGCTGATAAAAAAAATGACCGATAAAAATCACAAATTTTGTCATTTGAAAAATTTTCTCAACTACTAGCGCATCGCTTTCAATGATATCAATGATAACTCTATTTTTTTTATATTTTATTTTTAAAAATGGGTAAATAGAGTAAAATATTTTTAGAAATTTTGACACTTTTATTTTTAAAAATGACATTTTATTTTCATAAGCTAAAACTCTTATTGCATAAATTCAATCAAATTCTTTTCGAATTCAGTTGGAATCTTTTATTACTCTTTGTGTATAACCCCCCTAAAGTATTCAATCGAGTTTTATCTTATGTTTACCATTGCATCCATACATGACCATAAATTCACGATTGGGTAGATACATGGTGAGCGGCCACACCATTTAAGAACGTCAATATTCTGCTCTTTGAATCAGTCTTTTAAAAAGCTAGCTGTATATGCCAATACGTTATCTTGTTGGAAAATCCAAGGGCCATTTTGCTCAAACTTTAGTTCAACAGATGGTAAAAGATTTTAATTTGAAAAAATTTAAAACTAAAAAAATTGATTCTGAGTATAAAAATTTAGCAATTAACTTGGAAAAAAAATTAAATTTAGAATTAACATATAAATTGGTGCATTTTTTTAATTTTTTTTTCAAAAAAGTAAATATTTAAATATCAATTCGTATGTTTTTTAATTAAAGCTAAATGTACACTTTGTTTGTTTTAAAGCATTTATTCTCGAAAAAAAAAAGACTCAAATTTATTATAAATATGTTATTTTCATAGTTTTTGTACATTAGTTTGTACCTCAATCGCTTACAGTGTACACTATTGTAATAAATTAATTATTCTTATAATAAGATAGATTTCTCACAAAATAACAAACTTTAAAACAAACAAAAAAATTATTTAGATTAACTAAGGAAATTTTTTTACTTTTCTCTATATTGTATTTTTTTTGAATTCATGAATCCAATTTAAATAAATAAACATTTGAATGTTCGATTGAGTGTGTGATCGACTCGGTGATAAATTAATAATTATATAACTTGAATTTTAATTAAAACTTAAATTTTAAATTTGGACCCAAAGTATTTACAGTGCTGTTTTGATAGTAGGGTTATTAGTAATTTTACGTAATTATTCGAAAATTTATGTATGTTTGAAAAGGTTAAATTACAAAAATTTCGCTTATTTAACGAACAATTTCAAAAAAATTGAGAAAAAAAATATTTTTCAAATTTTACTGAATTTTACTGTCTCAAAATTCGCTTTTTACGTAAATTTATGTAAAATTTGTGAAATTTTTTTCTCAATTTTTTTAGGGTGTTTAATTTACAGAAAAAAGTTAAAAATGTCCTAAAAATGGCATTTTTGTTTTTACACATTTTTTGTGGAAATTTTTCGTTAAATAAGCGAAATTTTCGTAATTTAACCTTTTCTCACATAGATAAATTTTCAAATAATTACGTAAAATTACTAATAACCATGTATTATTAAAAAATAATCTGCAACGAGCTATTGAGTTGGGGTTCTATGGGAGAGATGAAATTTTCTATAAATTAATAAAATTTCATAATGAAACAAGTTTTATTTAAAAAAAATATATTAAAAGACTTAGAATGCATTGATTTAAAGCGTAATCCGAAAGAATTTTTTGAAAAGGTTATTATCGAATATGTTTGAAAATAAGTTAAGAAAAAATAAATTTTTTGTTTCTAAAATACGATGAAAATATTCTGATATTACTTAAGTTAAAATAACTGATATAAATAGTTTCAAAAAATTTCAGTCATTTTGACTTTTTAAAGTGATTGTCAAAAAATTTAATCATAGTTTTCCTGTCCAGAATTTAACTATTTTGACCTCTTAAATTATGAAAACAGTTTTCATGATTAATTTTTTTGGATTACAAAAAAATCATGGTTTTTAAAATTTTTCACTTTGACCACCGATTCGTACTTTTTAATTTAAAAATTTAATTTGAATGACTTGAACAAATTTGGGTTTTAAGAAAAGTATTAAAAATTAAGTTTTAGGGTATTTGATAATAAATCTGACGATTATTTATTGAAAGTAATGAATTTTTCAAAATAAATTTTTTAAATGATTATTTTTAAATAATTGAAAGATACACAACTTTGGAATAAAAATTTAAAGTTTTATACTTAAAAATTCTTTAATTAATTCATATTTTTCTCACGCTTTTTATTTATCTGTCATGGTTAAAATAGGTATCAAGTGAATAAAACGACAAAAATATTTATTTAGTTTTGATTTGATTTTTTCAAAGGTGGCCATGTCAAAAAATCAAAGTAAAAAATTAGAAAAAATTAAAAAAATACGAGTGAAAAATAGTTTACTTAAGAATATAATAAAAATCTTATTTTTTGTCAATTTATAAATCCCCTAGTATGCTATTTCAAAAAATACGGCTATTAAGTAAAAATAAAATAGCAAGAGTTCAAAATTTTTCCCAAACACTTAATCTAAATTCCTTTGATCACCATCTTTAAACAAATTTTCCAAACTCCAGTTCTTTCATCAACTGAACTCATACTCCTTGTCTTTGACTTAATTTAGTCGCCAAAAACAACTCTTTCCAAAATTTAATTCATCCTTTTACAAAATAATTTTGTGTTTTCTTAAAATTTTAAAATTATTTAGCAATTTTTAACAATCCAAGAACAATTGTCTTTAATCAATTGTTCTTTAAAAAATATTTTGTATTTAAATAAGAATTTAAGAATTTTAAATTATAATTTTAATTAATTAAAATAAAAAGAAGAATATTTTTGTTTGATAAACTTTTTTATTACTTTAAAATAAAAATAATAAATAGAGAAAAGAAAATGCGACATAAAGGACCGTAGAATTTAAATTTAAAAGACTGTTTCATTTCTAACAAGAGCCTTGATGCAAGCTAAAAATTCTTTTGGTAAAATATCAAAAGAAGTTGAAAAGCTTTTAAAAACTCTTGAAAAATGTAATTTATGTGTAGTTATTTTGGAGGAATTTTATGCTAAATTCATAGAACCAAAGATTATTTCGGCTTTGTTGACAAAATTATTCTCATATATTAAATTGCATAATAGATTATTAATGAGAGAACAATTGCGTTTTTTTTCCACGGTTTAGTGCTAAAAATTGGCGACACTGTCTCAATCGTGACAGTATGATAAATATTCTATTTATGTTTAAAAAAATTTTGGCTGTCCACTGCTAAATCATTAGCCTAGTTTTTTGTTGAGCAAAACAATGAAGTTTAGAGTTTATTAAATTTTGACAAACGGTGGCACAGTAGTAGTCTGACAGTTAATTAAAAATAGATAAATTTTAGCACGCAATTGTGCAGACTGACCATAGCTTGAGCAACAATTATTTAATTTTTATTAATTTTGACAAGTTGAGATGATTTATGAAATTTTTTTAGAAAGAAAAAATAATAAAAATTTCGAAAAAAAAAAAAACAGTGGTCGGTCAAAATTAACAAAATTTTTCTTTGTCTATTTGACGATCTCTCTTTTTCTAATTTACGTTCTTTATCGATTTTTTTCGCTATCGCAAATATTTCAAATTATGATTGTTGTTGTTGTCATTTTGCTTGCAACTAGTTTCAATTTTTGTTGGCTTCTTTTTTCCTATATTTTCTTTCACAAACAAATTTTAACTTTATTTGATACAAAGATGCCATTCAAGATACGATCCTCCAAGTACCGGCATGTGTATGGCAATGCGCACAAAGAGGACGTGTGCTACAAGAACATTAAGATAACAAAAAACGCGGCCCACGACTCGGCCTTTTGCGCAGTCAATCCAAAATTTGTTGCCATAGTAACGGAGGAGTGCGGCGGAGGCGCGTTCGTGGTCATTCCGATCCGGCAGACAGGCCGCATCGACATGAACACGCCGAAGGTGACGGGGCACCGCGGCCCCGTCCTCGACCTCAAATGGAACCCTTTCAACGACAACGAAATAGCCTCGTGCTCCGAGGACTCGACTATCAAAGTGTGGCGCGTACCTGACGACGGCCTGTACGAAAATTTGAACGAATGGGTCAGTGATCTGCATGGCCACCAGCGCAAGGTCGGACAAATCGAGTGGCACCCCACTGCCGAAAATGTGATGATTTCGTCGGGTGCTGATTTTCAGGTTATTTTGTGGAATCTGGAAAAAGCCGAGCCCATACGCATCATTTCTTGTCACAATGACACCATTCAGTCCATGCACTGGAACCGAGATGGCAGTCTGTTTGCGACCACTTGTAAAGACAAAAAGCTCAGGGTGATTGATCCGAGAAGCGGAAAAGTGGTCAGTCAAGGCAATGGACATCAGGGATCGAAAATTTCCAAAGTCATTGTTCTTGGTTGTGGCACCAAGTTGTTTACAAGCGGATTTTCAAGGCTGAGTGAACGTCAAATTGCCATTTGGAATATTGTAAGTATTTTTTTAATTTTTTTTTGTTGGGGTGAATAATCAAAAGATAGAAAAATAAATATGGAATTAATTTTTTTATTAGGATGTAGAAAAAAAATATTAAGCGGATAGGACCCCCGTATTGTGAAATTCAAATACAAATTGAACAAAAATTTTTCCTCTTGTTGTATTTAAAGATCATGTTTATTCTTTTATTTTTCAGTCTTTCTCATTTTATTTTATTTTATACTTTTCAATAAACTATATTCACAAGAGCTAAATCTCTTTGCTCGGCGCACTACAACACTCTTTTGATGAATTAAAATTAAAGTTAATAAAATGAACTTAAAAAAATAGTGCAACATACTTTGTTGCACCTTTTTTGCTTAAAATAATTTTTATCATGCTTTAATAAGACAAAAATAAAATACCAATAAGATTTAAATTGATTATTGATTTAATTTTCTATAAAAAAAGAAAATAATGATTTTTTTTGGGCAGAAAAGGTGCAACAAAGTATGTTGCATTATGTTGGTGTATTTTTTCTAATATTTTTTATTAACTTTAATTTTAATTCATCAAAAAAGGAAGAATTTTTGTTCAACTTGTATTTGAATTTCACAATACCTAGGACCCCCTACTGGCCTCAAATTTTATACGAATGTTTCTATAAAAGTAAATTTTTGTTTTTTTGCTAAAAATAATTTTCAAGTTAAAAAACTAGCACCATATTCAGATGCATATGGGGTTCAGTAAGAGGTTAGGTTTTTAAAAATATAAAAAATTCAATTTTGCAAAAAAAGAGATTTAATTTTCCAAAAGAACAGAAAATTCCACACTAAATGACATGTTAAAATATTTAAAAATACTTTTGCTCTGTAAAATAAGTGGTGGTCAGTGACGGAATTTAGACTCCAAAAATCGAATCTAAATTTAATAATTTTTTTTTTGAGTTATACAATTTATCTTCAAATTCTAGAGATAAATGAATTTTGAAATATAAAAAAAATTTTAATATCATCTTAACACACTTAAAAATGTTTCCAACAAACCTAATAATATTTTCAGTCTACTTATTTTGTAAAATTTAAATTTTTTCAATTTTTTACAAAAACAAAAAAAAAGATTATTTGTTTTTTTTTTAATTTTTAAAATCCTGGTCAAAGTAAAAAGGAAAATTTTATTATTTGCCAAGTCATTTTACAAATTGACAGTGACATAAAAATTATTATTTTTATTTCATTCATTTATCAAATTGGTGATAATACTGCCACAATATTGCCTCAAAGTTGTTTAGTTGTTAAAAATCAGTTCAAACAAGCTTTTAAAATTTTTAAATTAATTTTGCTGTCATAAAAATTAAAAAAAAATTTTTTTAGTTTTTGTAATAAAAGAGTTTTTTGGATGTCACGGGTCTTAATTTTTAACAAAAAATTGTATTTTCTATTGTGAATTTATCTAATTAAAAGATTTTAAATTTAACCCAAACCTTAAATTAAGTCTCTGCAAAAACTCTGCAAGTCTGCAAAACACTAAATATATTAGAAAGTCATCAAAATTAAATTGCAGAGTTTTTGCAGAGACTTTATTTGGGTGGTTCAAAGTTTGCATCAACTGATGCATTTTTCAGTAATATTTTTAGACTCATAGTATCTTATCTTATGATTTTGGTTTTTGTTCTTTGTTCAAAAATTCACAATGCCCAAAAAGTTTTAGCCTGAATTAATTCGATCTTTAACTGTTTAATTTTTTTTAATTTATAAAAAGACTTTAATCTTTTAAATATTTTTATTAAGTAATTAAAATTGTTTAAATGTAATTCGTGCTATTTGTTGAGAATAAGGCAAATATTTTTTTAGAATTTTTTGTCATGTTTTAAAAGTAAATTTTCGAAATAATTCAGTTTTAAATTAGGATTAAAGACTCAGCAAATATTTACCTTTTTTGTTGAATGATACAATTTAAGGTATTTAAGCTAAAATAAGTCAATTTTTAATCTTTTCTAAAATTTGATCAAAATTTTTCTAAATATATTTGGCATTTAGAAACACAAAACTAGAAAAATAAATAAGCTTTAGCAATCTTTCATTTTTGAATTTGAAATATAAACCTCTTTTGGATAAATAGACGTCTTTAAAAATTAATGATTTCTATTTTAGTTTGTAAATGAGAAATAAAACCTTTGATTTAATTAATTTTTTTGTTTAAAGCAAGCTGTCCTGAATTTAGACTAAGATTCATTTGCATTTCGAATCTTTCGAGAGTTCTTTTGCCAAGAAGAATTAAAAAAGGCAATATTTAAAATTCTGAAGAGTTATTATTAATTGCGGAGAAATTTCTTTAAACTAAAATTGTAAGTGCACTTTCGAAAATCAAATATTATGTATTAATCATCTTTTTTAAACAATAATTAGAGCACTTTGATGTGGCATTTAAAGAACCAGTGTTTAGCTCCTAAAAAAACTCAAAAAATTTTATATAGATTTTGTTCTGTTTTTTTGGAACAAATTTAATAAAACCTTGTCTTTTTTGAGTTAAAAGTTTTATAAAACTAAATTGATCATGATCATTTGATATGCAACTTTCAAGATGCAAATAATTAAGAAATTTTTAATTAGAATTTTTAATAAAACCAAGTTTTAAAGATTGATAATTTAAATATGGGATATTCAAACATAATTCAAATAAATGCATTTTCTAATTTAAAAAAACAAAATTTTTGAATAAGAAAATTTTAGTATTATATTAAAATTGGGTTGAAATTTAATCAATATTTTAAAAATTTCACTGACGTTTAAAAGTTTAATTTTGAATTTTTTTAAAATTTTGTTTTAACATTTAATATTTTATTTTGTTGCTAACCTTTTGGACTCGAACCTAAAAATTTTTGACTACTCCAAACATTCCCTTTTTGAAATATTTATTGATCTATAAAAAAAGTTTAAATATTCTATTGAAAATAATCCATTCTTTTTATATTTTTTAAATTTCATAATACAATGAAAATTAATAAAAAATTAAAAAATCAGAATTTGTACAAGAATCGAAAATCTTATTTGAATTAGACTTTAAATTTTTTGGTATTGTGAAATTCAGATACAAATTGAACAAAAATTTTTAAAAATGAATTAAAATTAAAGCTAATAAAAAATAAATAAAAAAAAAATTGTTAATAAAAATTTTTTTTAAGTTCATTTTATTTACTTTAATTTTAATTCATCAAAAAAAAAAATTTTTGTTCAATTTGTATTTGAATTTCATAATACCCATTTTTTTGAAATTTAAATAAAATTTAAAAGTGAATGCGTTTTTTCACCTATATTGAGTATTCAGATGATTTAAGGAATAATTATAAATATTTTATTTATTAAAAAATTAAAAAAAATTAATTTGAAACAAAGCAAAATTGAACTTAAGGTTTTGTTTGATTTTTTTTTTAATAAAAACTCACATACCCACAGTTAATTTTTATTTTATTTATTCTTATTAACGCCTTAAAGGCGATGTAAAAAACAAAAAATGGAAAAAAAAATCTTTTAAAATTTAAATTAAATTATTTGTAAAAAATTAAACCGTTTAGTAATTTTTTTAATTTGGACTCTTTCAGATTATAGGTAAATATCCTCATATTATATTGGTTGTTTGGGACTAGGCCATGGGACTTAAGCTTAATAAAATAAATATCTATTGATTATTTTTTTCCTTTTTTCCTTATGATGCTTAAGACGCTATTGTGAATTTTAAATGCAAATTGAACAAAAATTCCTCATTTTTTTGATAAATTAAAATTAAGTTAATAAAGAGTATTAGAAAAATACAGCAACAAAATGCAACATACTTTGTTGCACCCAATATGCCTAAAATAAAATTTTTATTTTCTTTTTTTTTTTGTAAATCAAATCAATAATCTATTGAAATCTTATTGATGCTTTATTTTTTTCTATTTTCAGTTGAACAAAGTATGTTGCATTATGTTGCTGTATTTTTTCTAATATTTTTTCTTAACTTTAATTTTAATTTATCATAAAAATGAAAAATTTTTGTTCAATTTGTATTTGAAATTCACAATACCGCTTAAGACAATAATAAATTAATTAAAAAATAACATCCTTAACAATACATGTCAGTCTTTTAATTTTATCTATTTATCAAGCTTAAATTTAATCAAATTTGCTAAAAATTTTAATTTACGCAAAATATTTACTTAATTAGACTTTTGGCAAAATTAAAAAAAAAAAATTTAGTGAAAAATTTTCAAAATTTTTTTAGAAAGAAAAATATTTATTAAAACAATTTAAAAAATTTTACCCCACATAAAAGTTGATAAAAGTTTAAAATCCCTGAGATAAAGGAAATAAGAAAAAAACGAAAATAAAAATTTTTTTAAGCTCCTATTTTTTATAATTTTTAGTTTAAAAAAAATAAATTTAAACATTTATTTTATAAAAATTTTCAACAAAAAAATTTAAGAATGACCTGTCAAAGCCAATTCAAATGGACGTGGTGGACTGTTCGTCTGGCGTTCTCATACCCTACTATGACTTTGATACAAAAATAGTATTCGTAGCTGGCAAAGGAGATGGAAACATCCGCTACTACGAAATAACAGACACAGAGCCCTACATTCATTACCTGACCGAGTACAAGTCTTCGACTCCTCAGCGTGGTCTAGGCTGGATGCCAAAAAGGGGCCTTGACGTGACCAAAAACGAAATATTTCGTTTCTACAAGCTGCACGCCACTGGCGGAATATGCGAGCCCATTTCAATGATTGTTCCCAGAAAATCCGAAGTATTCCAAGAGGACATATACCCGGACACATGTAGTGGCATACCGTCGCTGTCATGCGACGAGTGGATCGCCGGCGAAAACCGCGAGCCCATTTTGATGTCCATGAAGGACGGCGCGGTGCCTTTCATGCCCAAAATAGTCACCTACAAGCAACTTGGCTTCTCTGAGCTTGGCAACTACAGCAGATCATTTGTCAATGGTGAGAAAAAAACCGACTCTGCGGCTGATTCTAATAAACTAGACAAAACAGTAACTAACAAACTAACCCAAAGCTCCCGAAGCGCTTTCAGTAATTGTAGAAGAGAAGAAAATCATTTTCTTTATTTTTATTTTTGTTTATAGATAAAATGTCATCTTCGTCATCTTACTCTTCATCGCCACCCTCATCGCCAACCCACACAAGAAAATACTACCGAATTATCACCGACCTGACAGAAAACAATGACACCACGTCATGTGACGAGTCCAAGACTACGCCCACCACCACTGCATCGGTCACCAATCACTCTTCAAACGAAAGTGTCAACCAGGACGAGTTTATGGCAAATGATTCAAAAAAAAATGAAGACATTGAAGCGTCCTACATCACCAATGTGTCAAAAAATCCAATCACCCTGAGAAAAACCGAATCGCTTCGGATCGAAACAGTCCAAAGCATTCGCAACAGATTTGACCGAGTAAACTCGGTAAATGTTTCTCGGTCCAAAGACTCTTTCAACATTTCCATTGATGAAAATCAGGCTCCCAACTCTCCACCAAATTTGATCAACTCGCCAATGTCTTCTTCGTTCAACCATGCCAAACAAACCACTCCTGTGCCATTGCTTCTCAACACATCCAACAATTCTTCATTCGGACAAACAGTAAACAACGAGTCCAATGTATCACTGAATGGAAGTTGCATCAAAAAAAGAGTCTGGACTCCTGTTCAGAGTAGCTCCAATTTAGCCAACCCCAAACTAGACTCCAATATTCCTAATAATTTTAATGATGTGAGAGGAAAAAAATTTTTTTTTTAATTTTTATTAATTTTTATTAATCTAGTTGCAAAAATCTTATTTTCGCTTGTTGGAAGAGCGCAATGGCCTAAGAGAACGAAACAAAAAATTGGAAGATGAACTTGGTCAGAAAGAAAAGCGAATTTTGGAGCTCGAGCAAAAGCTTAAAATTTTTAAGCTCAAGACTAACGAAAGTGAAGAAAATGTGGCAACTGATTGCTGAAATTGTGACCATTAGTTTGGTCGAGTTTTTTTAGAAAATTGAATTTTTTTTTCTTTTTGAATAACACGCATTTTATGGTATTGTGTATGATCAAGAGCACTTTACTTGTTAGTTATATGTAAATATTGAGAAAAGGAGAGAATTTAAAAAAAAGAGTTTTGTTTATTAGGTTAGAGTTTTAATATTAATCCGGTTTTGACTTTAAAAGTGTTTGACCGGCTTTGTTGTCAGCTAACGGTATCTCATCTGGTTCAAAGAAGCTATTGGTCTCGTTTTTCTTAAAAGAAAATTTGAAATTTAGATTCTATTTTTTTTCAATTTCGATTATTTATTTGTAACTTTTTTTTTCTTTCATTTTTTAAATAGAAAAATTTTCACTCTTTTCTATAGAGCACTAAATCGAATTTAAATTATCGATTAATCGATTAATTAAATTCGTACAATAGGATTTAAATAATTTTATTTTTCAATTTTTAAATAAATTATTAAACAAGTTGACTTTTTTTTGCTAAGAAATTTTTTTAATACTGGGTTTTTTAGATAAATTGAGGAAGAGCGAAGCCAACTTTACCGCCCAGGATGTTGTGACGATAGAAAAAGTAAACCAAAAACTCAAAAATCTTCGAAGTGACACAGAATCTTTAAAGAACTCTACCTTACCTTTAGAATGGAGAGAAGCAAATGTAACACCTATCTTTAAGCGTGGAAGTAGGAGAGAAGTTGGGAATTATCGCCCAGTTTCACTTACCTCATTACTTTGTAAAGTAATGGAGTCGCTAAGTTCCTCAAGGTTCGGTTCTTGGTCCACTATTGTTTGTCATCTATATCAACGATCTACCTGAAGTATGCAACTCAGTTTGCAAACTATACAGTATTGCACAAAAATTTAGACGCACCAGTTTTTTTCATATGTTTATTTAGTTAAACATTAAAAAATTAAAATTTATTTTAAAAATTTATTAGATAAAAATCGATTTTTAATAAAACTAGCTCTGCCCTTCAAAATGATACAAAATACATGATAAGTCCTTTTATCACTTAGCTGAAAAATTTAAATTTAAAAATAGCACAAAAATGTCATTCAAAAAATTTTACACAAAAGTTTAGACGCACATCATTAATCTTTAATTAATAGTTGATGAATTAACTTAAATGGATTTCTAATTATCTTCTAATTAAAAAATATTCAATTAGTAAATTATATATGAAACATCGCTATAAAACTTTAGGTTCCGTGCCTGTGACTAACTAAAATAATACCCCGAAAAAATTAGAAACCTTGGTTAAAAAATGGGTAAAAAAAGCGTTACCAATGAAGTTAAATGTCAGATAATTGGTCTCCTAAAAGATAAGTCTAAAAGTAATAGGGAAATAGCTAAATTAGTGGGAGTATCAGAAAAATGTGTGAGAACCACAAGAAAAAGAGACCAAGAAAGCTTACTTATAGGGACCAAAATAGTTTATTTATACAGGTAAGAAAAAATCCTACAATAAGTAATAAGAAGTTGGCCTCTGATTTTAATTCTAAGTTTAAAAATTTTAAGATTAGCAGAGAAACAGTAAGGCGATTTCTAACTAGTAAAGGAATAGGAACTTACACAGCTTTGAAAAAGCCATTACTGACGGCATCAGATCTAATTAAAAGATTAAAATGGTGCAAAGAAAGATTGAATTGGACAATTCAACGTTGGGGAATGGTGATTTTTAGTGATGAGTCCAATTTTGAGATGTTCAATAGAAAATCAAGAGTTTTGGTCAGAAGATTACAAAAAGAAAAATATGACCCAAAATTTGTAGTACCAACTCTACAAGGTGGCGGTAGGTCCGCAGGAATATGGGGATGCATCATCAGTAAGGGTACAGGATGCTGTCGTATATATGAGGGCCGAATTAATCAACATGCCTACCAGGAAACGTTTGAAAATGAACTTATGGCATCTGTTGATATTTTATACCAAAAAGATGATCCTTGGTTTTTTCAACAGGATTGGGCTCCAGCACATAGAGCAAAGCTAATTAAAGAGTGGTTTGATGCGAATAATATTGTCGTCTTATCTTTGTGTGCCAGATCACCTGATCTTAATCTTATCGAGAACTTATGGTCATATATTGATGCAAAATTGTTAGAAACAAAGTTAACCTCATTAGATCACTTAAAATCGACTCTTCTGAAGGAATGGGTGAATGTACCTGATGAATATGTGAAAAAATTGATTGAATCAATGCTAAAACGTGTTCATGCTTGTTATAATGCAAAAGGTGGTCATTTTAAATACTAATAGAAACCATGCGTCTAAACTTTTGTGCAACTTTTTTTAGACAAAATTTTATCTCTGTTTTTTTTTCAATAAATAAATGCAGCTATCTTTTTTCTATCTAGTTTATTTGGCATTTTTATTTAATTAATTATGATAATTAATAAATTAAAATTAAGAAATATTCTTACTAGCCTTCTATTTTATAAATAAATTTATCATAATTATTTGTTCTGAAAAAACCCGTGCGTCTAAACTTTTGTGCAATACTATATGCTGACGATACTAAACTCATGAGATCAATGAAGCGAACCGATTATACGAGAATACTCCAGCAGGACCTTGACAGGTTGATTTCGTGGTCAATACAGTGAAAAATGAACTTTAACGAATTGAAATGCGTAGTGATGCATCTTGGTGCTGATATCTCAACAAGTGATTATTTAATGAATGGCCATTTACTTTCCAAGACAACAAAAGAACGAGATCTTGGTATCATCATTACTAATGATCTTAGTCGAGGTGATTTAATTCAGCTACACAAGATCAATCATTTTTATAAATCATAAACAAAAACTAGAGGTGATTCTGATTTTGACAGCTTTCCTATAAAAAATAAAATTTTTAATTTTGAAATACCGTCTTTTATATTTCATCAAATCGCTTTAATGAAAACTAAATTATAAAATTGAAATTTAATTTACGAGGAACGAGCGGTGCGTGACAAGCATATTAAGCAGACATACACTCGAATGTGTGTATGTCTGCTTAGACTAAATTTCAATTTTATAATTTAGTTTTCATTAAAACAATGTGATGAAATATAAAAGACGAATTTTATTTCAAATGTTTATGGTTGATTTCCTGTAAAATGAGTCAAGTTCTTAATTCATTATTTTGTAACATTTTGTTAAATAGGTATTTCAAAATTAAAAATTTTATTTTTCTATAAAAGGGTTTTAATTTATAGACTAAATATAAAATTTACAATGAATTATTTGTTTAATTTAATTTTAGTTTCAATTTTTTTAGCTAATATCAACTGTTTTATTCAATTTAGTTGTTTAAATAAAGATTGGTATTGTTCTGATCCATCAATATTACCAAAAATAACTTTTATAGAGAAATATAACTTGTTCTGTGAATGTAATTGTTGTAATGCGTCTGGTAATTGTGTTGAGTGCTTACAAGATTACATTTCTCACTTTGATTGCCATAATTATGCCTTTAAAACCTTAAATTGTTTAAAAAATACAAATAAAACGTTTCAAAGTATGCTTCGATTAGATAGTGGTATACGCTCTCGTATATTAGAATCTCCTTCAACTCACTTTGCAACCGATTGTTGGTATAATAAAAATGAGCAATGCTTTTACGCTTATGTTGATTGTCAGATAAACAGTACGTTTAGAATAAAGACTTACGATTATAAAACTGTTTGTGGAAGAATAAGAGAACCTACAACAACTACAACACAATTCACACAACATCTTACATCTACACTTTTGCATAATTTGGCTATTAAAAATCAATTTCATTTTTGTATTTTTTTAATTGTTTTTAGTTTTTATTAATTTTTAAAATTTAAAAGATTAAAAAAAATATTTTTTTTTCAATTTTTTTATTAAAAAGAATATTGATTGTATTTGTATTTTTTTAATAATCTAAAATAAATTAAAACATAAACATTTTTTATCTAGAGAAATTATTAATCATTATATTGACTTCATTTCAAGCTGGTCACTTACCTGGTCGTTGGATTTAAATATTGAAAAATATGGTGTAATGCATGTTGGCTCAAAAAATCCTTTGTTTAATTATACAATCAGAAGTAGGGAATCGCAAATTTGACTCAAGTCGTACATGACTCAGAGTCAGACTCGAGTCATTTTCTAGTGACTTGAGTCGATTAATTTTTTTTTTCAAAAATTGACTCTGACTCAAGTCCGGGTCAAACCGAATTTGACTGACTCAGACTTGAGTCGAGTCATTTATAAAAAAAAATGACTCTAAATTTAAGATTTTCAATTATTTTTACACAATAAAAATTTTTTGAATTCCAGCCGCAGTGTCGGCTTATTAATAGAGAGAAAGGTAATTCTTATATTGAGCCGCTAGTTTGGTGGAAAGAAAATGAAAAGCTTTTCCAAACACTTGCTAAGCTTGCTAAAAAAATTTTAGGGATTCCGGCATCGAGTGGTTCAATTGAGAGATTTTTTAGCAAGACTGGTTACATATTGCGTCAACACAGATGTCATATGACAAATGTATTAGCCGAAAGTTTATTTTTTTTGGAAGAAAATGATTCATTTAAAAAATTGTATAATTTAAATTAGTTTTTTTTAACTTTTAATTGAATAAAAAAGCTCAATAATTCATAAAAAATCTTTTTTGTAAAAAAATTTTTTCGAATAAAAAAATCTTTTTTTTTTTGACTTTAAGACTTGAAATGACTTAGACTTTGACTCATAAGTCATGACTCAGACTCGGACTCGTAAGTCACCACAAAAAAATGGACTGACTCAGACTCGAGTCGAGTCACTAAAAATCAAAAGATTCTGACTCCGACTCAGTCATCACGAATTTGCTGAGTCCCTATCTCTGTATACAATATTTAGTTGATACGGAACGAAGAATTTATCTAAAACAAATCTTGAAAAAGATCTGGGTGTTTATATTCAAAGTGACTTGAAGTGGACTAACCAAGTAAAATATTGTACTTGTCGTGGAAACCGTATTTTGGGTATGATAGCTAAGAGTTTCAGTAAGCTGAACATTGATACATTGAGAATGCTTTATACAGCACTGTTTAGACCTCATTTAGAGTTTGCCATTAGTTCATGGTGTCCGTTCCTTGAAAAAGACATTTCTGAAATCGAGAAGATTGAAAGAAGAGCAACAAGAATAATCCCTTCACTTCGAAAATATGACTACTCGAAAAGACTGGAAATGTTTAAATTTACTAATCTTAAAATAAGGCGGATGAGAGGCGACTTAATCCAACTGTTTAAAATTATTAACAGATACGAAATTATCAATTTGGAAAATGGCATTAATTTTTCTCGAAATCACTCTTACAACTTAAGAGGACATAACAAGTGTATTGTTAGAGAAGATGCGAAAAATTGTATGCAACGATATCATTTCTTGACAAACCGAATAGTTAATGTTTGGAATAGTCTTCCTCAGTACATCATCAATTCTGGATCAATTAATAACTTCAGAAATTACTTGGACAAATGGCTGAGGAAACAGTCTAATTTACTGCCATAGCTTCGAAGAAGGTTAACCCGAAAGGGTCGCAGTATTTACTACTACTACTACTACTACTACTTGTATTTGTATTTTTTTTTAATAATCTAAAATAAATTAAAACAAACATTTTTTATCTAGAGAAATTATTAATCATCATACTTTTGACTCAGTAAACACAATAATAACTGGTATTTACTGTGGTGATAAAATCTGTCTTTTCTTGGAAATATTACGTAAAAATGCACATTTTTCCCAAAAAGTTCGTAACGTTACGTAATCTTTCGATTTTCGGCATAATTTTTCTGAGTATTTTCAACTAGCAATTGATAATTTTACGTCAAATTTTCAATTTACGCTATAATTCGTAAAAATGCATAAATCGACAAATCTCAAAAATAAACCAATTTTTGGTAAATTTTGTCTTTTGTTGGAAAATAGCAATTTTTTTTGGAAAGTATTTTTTTTTTTTGACTAACTAAAAGACAAAAAAAATTTCAATACACAGTTTTATTTATTTGTTTATCTGTATCGAGCTAATGCTCCTTCAGAATATAAATATATATAAAAAAAATAAAAATAAAGTTAGATAAGATAAAAAAAAAATAAATAAAAATATTAAAAAAGGATAAATAAGTCTAAGTAATAAAAAGAAAATTAAAACGATATGTTGAAATATCTAGAGGTTAGACATGTTTAAATATTTGTTAGTTCAGGAAAAAAAGAAGAAATTATAAGGTAGCAATTACACAATGGAGTAGGATATTCGATGAATCTTGATTCGAAACCTTCTCTTTATTCTTCCACCAGTCTGACGACCACTGGAACAGAATGACTCAATCCTGTCCTGACATATCTCTCACTCAACTCAAAGATTCGATTTGAAACTGTTTCAGGTTTAAGTTTATTGAGAGCCTTTTGGTGTATAATATTGGAGGGGGTATTGCTGAATTTTGAATAACTTGTATTTTTTTGATGTTAGTTTCTAAGAATCAATTTAAACTAGGAAAAGTATAATCTAAGATTGATCCTATCAAAGATTTGAAAAGATTACCTAATGTTTATGGTTTAAGACCCCATTTTTTATTTGAGAGATATTTAATTATATTTAGCCTTGAATTACAGCGCTCTTTTAATTCATCCACCATTCTACTAAATGTAAGATTTGTGTCTAGTGTGATACCTAAGAATTTGACTTTTTCCTCTTCATTTAAAGTGTTACCATTAATTCTAAAGTCAAGATTGATTATAACTTTTATTTTTTTCTCAAAGATCATGTAAGATGACTTTTAAATAGAAATTTTCTTTTTCCATTCGAAAAACCACTTTTCAACTTCGTTTAAGTATTGATCGTGTTTTCAAGATTTCGTATACTTTTGAAAATAAAAAAAGTAGCCAAATCATCTGCAAAAAGAAGAGACTATTTTCAGTTTGTTTTGTTTTTTTTTGGAATGTCATTTATAAAAATACTGAAAAGAAGTGGACTAATTACTGACCCTTGTGGAACTCCTGCTTTTATAGAGTATTGATCACTTAAGTGACCATTTAAATTTACTCTAAAAGATCCAAAATGTGAAACCTTCTTATCCAATAAATAAGATAAGCGGGTAGATTAGTTCTAACTAGCTTGTAAATTAGTCCTTCGTGCCAAACTTTATCAAAAGCTTTAGAAATGTTAAAATATAGACAACAGACTTTTTCTTTCTATTAAAAGATAAATCCTGATTGCTCATTTATAAGTAATTTATTGTTTTCAAGAAAATTATATATTCTAGTGTAAATAATTCGTTCAAGTGACATTCCAAGACAACATGTCATACTAATAGGACGATAGTTATTAGGGTCTTCACAATGAGAAGATTTCTTATGGATCATGGTTATACTTGCTATTTTCCAAGATTTTGGGACTAGGCCTAGTTCTAAGCTCATGTTAAATAGTTGACTTATTTCAAATAAAGTCTCTATAGGTAAATATTTTAGAGTCCCCAATTTGCCTTTTTAAAATTAAAATTAAAATTTAATCAATTTACTGTAATATCATGCTCAACTGAAATATGTGCTTGAATAGGAAAATGATCACTCAACATATCATCATCTATCATAGAACTTTAAAGTCAACAACTCTATCTGTTAGTGAAGATAGTATTAAAAAAATATCTAGAACTTCAGAATATTCTGTCTTAAATTTATTATATGTTGGTGTTTTATCATTTATTACATTTAAAGTGGAAGTTTATTTCACTCGGATTAACTTTTTTTTCATTAAGGAGAACAATGTCAGGACAATTTTGAGCCTAAACTTCTTCTAGAAGTTGAATCCAACTGGGTAAATGAAAACAATTCCAGTGTGTAATTACTAACCTGTTCTTATTTATTTATTTGTTTATTTATTTAAACCTGTTCTTAGAAATAGGTTGATTTAAAAAGTTTCTTTGTGCAGTTATTATTATTTTCATTTCTTTGTTGCATGATTAATAGTCATTAATTTCGCCTTCTTATACTTCTCTGTAAGTTTGCTTAAGCGGATGACGATTTAAGCTACTCGTGCGCCTTTTTTGACTACTATTTGACCGATTGTTGTCGAAAGCAGTTCTATTCATAGCCTTCTAATTAGAAGCAAGTTCGATTTTCATATTTTCTTTTTTTAGGGTTGTTTTTAGTTTAGCTTTTTTCGTTTTAGTCTTATCACTAGTAATATTAATTAGTTTAGCCTTTTTTATTTTAGAGATTTTGCTTTCTTGTAGCACTGAGTCATTTGATTTACTTGCGGTCACACCACTTGTAATTGACGCTTCATTAATGCTTTCAACAGGGATATTTGTTTGGGATTCTTCAGTTATTATCTTATCAGTAAGATTCACATTTGTTGCATTTTTTCCCCTATTTCGTCTTGTTCAATTAAGGCATTTTCATCATGAGGGACTTCATCCAAATCAATTATTTCTTCACTACATTCATTTCTTTTTCCAATTAGTTTAGAAGCTAAGTAATTTGCTGTATTACATTCTGCTTCTTCATGGCCTCTCGCCGAACATTTCTTGCACAATTTCTTGAACGACTCACATCCTGAATGGATATGACCGACTTTTTTGCAGAAATTACATCGCCTGTAATATCCTGCTAGTTGATAAAGAAATCGTTGGCTATTAATAATATGGGTTTTAACTATATCAATGAAGTCTTCATGATCTGTTTGGTCGTACTAAACTGTTACTTTAATGACTCCGTTTGAAATCTGAGTGAAATTCTCAAGATTGTACTGTTCATTCGAAATAGACTGTATTAAAATTTTTTTACTGACCTTTAAATTTTTTTGAAGAAATTCTTTAATTTCGTTATGATCAAAATTGGTTGATGGTCAGTGAAATCTAAGATTTGCTTTCATGATCACTTCCGAGGGAGAGTCGTTAATGGTTAACTTTTCAGGAATACTAGCATCCCTTGCTATTGTTTTTATTCCAGATGTCAAATAAATACTTTGGGTTGTTTTTAAATACTAATATCTAGGTTTTTGAGACTGGAACGGAGATATCGACATTAGTGACGAAAGTTGTTCAGGATCCAATTCTAACATTAAGCTTTCAAAGATGGCTTTACTTGTGATTCTTGATTTTTTGACGCTCGGATTCTAATTCCATCATTATTTTCATCGTGCTGACTAATTTCTATCTTCCCTTGAAGATATTCGACGTAGTAGAGATTTTTTTGCTCACCAGTCATTTTGTTCCGCGTTCCAACGTTGGTTGTCGCAAGATTTCCAAATTTGCAAATCAGGTAGCAGGTTACATTAAGAAATTAGTTGATGAGCTTATTAATTCATTAAAACGTCGTTTTAACTTTGAAATAGAGTCTAAGATTTATCAATATTGCGCTTTATTATACACATCTAAATTAGACTTACAATATAAGGTAAAAGCATTAAACTCTTTCACTGAAGCGGTCATCTTTTTACTTGATAACGATCTTGATACCGCCAAGTACTTCACAAAATAATCGGTCACAAGTAGTCCCATATAATAATAGTGATAATCAAGTATTTAGGTCTTTTATTAACTCAAATGCTTATAAGATGCCAGCTGATCGAACAAGATTAAGTAAAATTGAAAAGATTTACCGGGAAAAGGAGTTATTTTTTGACCTAATTAGAGACAAAAGCGAAATTAGTAAATCAACGCAGACATTTTGCAGCACAAATTAACATAGGCTTCCAATTTTTAGCGATGCTGCAAGAAAAATATTCATAATCCGTGCTTCGAGCGGGTTTGTTGAAAGGTACTTCAGTGTTTGTGGCGTTGTAAGGAGCAAACGAAGTCAATATATCAATTGGAAAAATTTTATTTGCAAAGCATTATTAAAAGTAAATGTTGATTTGATTAATTAATATAAGATTAATAGGTATTACAAATTAATTATTAATTTAAATTATGCTGATTTAAAAATCTGACAAAAGATCTTAAATAAATAAAAATAGTAATAAAATTATTCAAAGCTTTAAATTAAAAATCAAATATGACTAATAAAAAGTCAAGTGTTAAGTGTGAGGGTTAGTGTTCCACTCACATCTAACACTTTCACTAGAACACTTGAAAAAATTTTAAAAAAATAAAAAAATTAATTTTGTGGCGAAAATAAAAAATTTTTTTTATATTTATTTTTTAATTTTTTAAAGTGTACCAAGTGTTTGACCAAGTGTCATCTTTGATTTTTTCAAGTGTTTTAGCGAAAGTGTTAAATGTGAGTGGAACACTTACCCTCACCTTTAACACTTGACTTTTTTGGATAGCATGTTGTGTGTAACAAGCTATAATTTGTCGCAAAAATGAAATTTAGCTATTTTTTAAAGTGATAAAATTTTTTTTTCTATTATCAGTTTATTTTTGTCGATTACGCATTTTTACGCATCATAGCTTAAATTTGCGAAATTTGGATTAAAAGTATTAATTGCTAGTCGAAAGTACCCTATAATACTATTTTTTAAAGAGATGACCGTTCTCTTTTTAAATAAAAAATACTGAATAAAGCTTTAGACAAAAATGGAGCTCTAACTGGTCATGTGCTAAATGTCTATCTAAAATGTTTGATCAGAAAATTGAATTTTATTGTTTGAAAGAATGCAAATAATTGAATTAAAATTAATTTGATATCGTTTTTTTTTTATACTCATCTTTTATTTGTTTTTTGTATTTTATCACTTTTACCCCAAATCTCATTCTTTTTAAATGTTAACATTTTTTTATTTTTTTTATTTTAATAAATTTTTTAAATCCTTTCAAATAATACCAATACAATTAAATTTACGGAAGCTTACAAATTTTAGAAATTTGTGTCAAAAAATTCAAACGAAAATTAAAAATATTAAAAAATTTCATATTAAATCCGAAAATTAAATTGAAAAAGTTTTCGCTTATAAATTAATTTATTGACTTTTTTTTTAATCTAGAGAAAACCGTTTTAGCTAAGTGAAAAATAAAAATAATTGTGAAAAAAATATTATTTAAAAAAATTCCTCTTTTTTATTAAAAATTTATTTTAGCTCATAGCTTGGCTTTGATATGTTGTGCCGGACTTTGCTCATTTTCATCCGGATTTTCACTTGGTATGATGTTGCCAGATGCAAAAACATTCTTAGGATCGATGTAATCTTTGACTGCCTTTATCATTCCGATTCCATGCTCACCAATAGTTTGATTCATCCATCTTCGCCTAATTTTGCCAACACCATGATGATGACTTAGCGAGCCTCCACTTGCAATTATTTCATCCCTAGCAGCAGCCTCAATTTCATTGTAAATCTTTACCGGATCCGACAAGCCATAGTAGTTAATGCCAAAATAAAAATAAATGCAAGCGCCGGCATCATAAACTTGTGTCACTCTGGCCGATGAATAAATTGGGTACTGAACACCAGCGTTTTTACTTGTACGCTCAAGACACTTTTTGACATTCTTGATCAAGTCAGAAACTCGATCCCACGGAGCCGAAGTTTCAAAAGACTCGGCTATGATATAATAATCAAAGCCAAGGTCTCGCAGATACGCTATGGCAAAGGTCAACATGTAGCCTTTTTCACCATTTTCTTCTCCAGCTGGAAGACCATTAAACTGCTTGGCTATCGAATAAATTTTATTCTCATGTGCCAGCACGTCTTCCTTGTCGCCCTCAAAAACAAGAGTTGCCGCGCAGATTTGACTAGGCTCAAAGCCTTTTATTTTTGTAACATAGAATTTTTTCAGACCATCAACAAAACTCTGCAGCATTGAGCTTGTTTCGGACTTGAGCGCTTGACCAAACGAAAACTGTTCATTGTCAAGCAACCGAATAGAAGCAGGAGCACATTTTAGACGCGCCACTTCGCGCATAAATTTTACACCTTGAGCAAAATTTTTAAATCTTTAATGGAAATTTAGTTTTTTTTAAATTTAGATAAAAATTATTTTAATTTAATTTTAAAATTAGATTTTAATATTATAAATTTAAAGTTTTTTTTAATTAAAAAATATTATCTAGCTTTAGGTAAGAACACGGGATCGTGAGATTAATTCTAAATTTTTTAAGGAAATTTAATCTAAGACTTTTTAAAAAAATTGAATAAAGATTTTATTTTGATTATTAATAAATTATTTGACTGGTCAATTATTTTACTTAGTTTTAAACAAAAATTTATTATTTTTTTAACTAAAAAGTTCAATTGCTTTTTTAATTTTAATTGTTTTGTAAAAAGCATTTGATTGAATTTCCAGAAAAAAATTTATGATTTGATTTCAAGATTCATACTTAAAATCGATCTGGATGAAAAATTTTAGGTAAGTGGCGAATAAATGTTCGACTTTTTAACCAGCCTCGCTTCTTTTTCAAAATTAAAATCTCAAATAAAAATTCCTATTTTTTTATTTTGTGTTAAGGCCTAAGGCAGTCCAAAAAACATTTCAATAAATATGCTTTTTAGGCATAATAAGCTACTAATTTATTTAAATATATTAAAAATCGAAAAAGATCAGTAAATTCGATTAAAATAAATTTACTGATTAAAATGTCATTTATCATTTTTGTTAATTTTTAAAATAACTTTGGCTATTTTTAAGACAAAAATTATGGACAAAAAAAGTTTGATTAAAATACAAGACATCTTGCTTTACTAATGAAGATTTATCTTTTTCCTTGGGTTGTATAATTAAAGGTTTAATTAACTTGAAATTTAATTTATTTTAAAAAATTTACAATTTTGTATACATGACGGGTGCAAAAAAATCGTCCTCGATTTTTTTATATAAAATTTTCAAAAATGATTAAATTTATTGCAAAAAATGAAAAAGAATTATCAAAAATGATCGAAAAAAATTATCTGGTCTTTGAGATTTAAAACATTTTTTTATGACTTAAAAAAATTAGAAAATGCTACAAAAATTATGAAAATTTTTTGCCACTCTCAGCAAAATTCTGCGAGAAAATTAAATTTAACAGACTAAATAGCTTTTTTACTTTAATCCTATTTAATGCGGTAATATTCTGCACAATTGATTTTTTCTTTTTCATTTAAAAAATTATTATGTTTTTTCTAGATTGAGAAGGTTGAAAATTATTTCTTTGTAACTCTTGAATTCCATCAGGAATGATTATTCTATGAATAATTTTTTTTTTTTGCAAAAATTTCTTAACTATAAAAATCATTTTTTAAATTTTATTCAGATAAAACTTATTAAATTTTATTATTTTGCACGTAGCTCTATCATTTCATATTTTTTTATTTGTATTTATTCTGATCCTTAAAAATTATTAATCCTTAAATAATAAAAAATAGTTGTTAAACTTAGAGTATATTTTAGATAGAATAAATTTATATTATTATTAAAAAATTTTCTTGGTCTATATTTTTCCTGACCTTAAATTGATATTTAGGCAAAATAAAGTTTTAATAATCATGATTTAAGTCCTAAATTTTATTGCAGAGACCTTTTAAGTGCTAAGAAAACCATTTTTTACCACAATCAACGCTTTATTTTACATACTCGAAAATTTTGCAGAATTTAGCAGATAAAAATCAAGCTAAAAATTTTATTCTTATCAAAAAATATTGCTCTTCATTAAATTTTACAAATAAAAATACTCAAAATTAATTAAATAATTAAAATTAAAATTAAAATTTTTGATCATAAAATTCATTTTGCCTAAATTTAATTAAAAAACAAGCAAACTTAATAAAAAATTTTTGTAAAATTAAAAAAATTACCATCTTCAAATGTTGGAAAAGCGACCGATCCGTATTTACGGCATTTTGGCAGAGGTCTAATTTTTAAAGTTGCGTCAACAATAACTCCCAGAGTTCCTTCTGATCCGAGCACAAAATGATGAATGTCAGGTCCATTGCTGATACGCGGAACTAAGCAGTTTTTGGACAATGTTCCCTTAGGAGTCACAATGGTCAAGTGAACGAGTAAATCCTCTATATTTCCATATTGGTTTTTTTTCATGCCCGAAGCCCTGGTTGCCACCCATCCTCCCAAAGTGCTGAACTCCATCGAATCAGGCTCATGGCCAGTACAGTAGCCTTTTTCGCCCAGTTGCCTCTCCAACTCTTGCCCATTTATGCCACTCTGTATTCTAGCTGTCAAATTATTTTCATCTATCCATAAAATTTTATTCAGCATACAAGTATCCAAACTTATGATCATGCGATTTTCATTTATTGGACACAAGAGAGCCCATGTGACACTGGTACCACCTCCATACGGAATTACGGCACAATTATTTTCACTAGCCAAGCTAACTATTTGTTCGACTTGTTCTTGGCTCTCGGGCCAAACAACTATGTCTGGAATGCGTTCAAACTTTCCGTAGCGGAGTATGAAAAGCTCGTCCATTGTGTGACCATGAGCGCGAAAGAGTCTGTCGTGTGCGTCTTCTGAATAGGAAATTGTGGTCTTTTTAAGGCTGATCAAAAATTGTTCATTTATGATCGCTTTGGGAAGTTGGTCAGCGCTTAGCTCTGGCTGAGCTAGCGATTTTCGCTCCATGCTTGCACCAATTACACCAATGAACCAATCTTTGAGAAGAGGTAGCTTTTGACCGGATATTTTGTATCTATCGCCGGTCACCTCGCACATACTTTGACCATCGAACTGAAATTTGGAGTCCTTGTATCCCCAGCCGTTCCATTTGAGCAGGTCCTGTCTCCTTTTTGGAATAATTGTTTGCTTAGCTGCTCGTGGATCATTAGAACTCATTTTTAAAATGTGATTATCTAAAATTTATTACACAATTCAAAGTTTAAAATTTATTTTTTTTTTTCAATGTATAGTTGTTAAGTCTATACTAATGATTTTTTATTAGTAAAATATTAGCTTAATTTATGACTAGATGCAGCAACAGGGGGTGAATCAAAGACTGAGAATTGTTTATTCCGATAGATACAGTGACGATGATTATGAGTACAGACACGTTATTTTGCCAAGTAATTTGGCCAAATTGATACCCAAGGCTCATTTGTTGACCGAGACTGAATGGAGAAATTTGGGAATTCAGCAGTCGCCCGGATGGGTCCATTACATGCACCATCAACCAGGTAATTAATTAATAAATTTTTTTGTTCATATTTTTTTTTATCTCTAAAGAACCACATATATTGCTTTTTAGACGGGCCAAGAATCATCCAGTTGAGTCCGATTATGGGAGACATCCCGAAAATGAACCTGATCATGGAATGATCCAAGGCTAAAAAGAAAATTCAAATTTTACCTAGTTTCAATTAAAAGTAAAAAGTTCGCTAAGTAACAAAATATTTGACCCTAAATTTAATTTTCTTTTAAAACTTGATTTTAACATTTTTTACTCATATATTTCAATTTATTTTGTCTTATTTTTTTTAATTTAAACGAAACAAACTCCTCCAGAAAAATGAAAAATTTCTTTAAAAAATATTTTTTAAGAATTTTTTCATCTTTTCAATTAATTGCATCAAGAAAATATTTAAAAAAAGTGTTCCATATAAATTTTTTAATTTTATTAAAAAATGAAGCTAAAAAAAATTTTGAATTTTGAATTTTATCACAATATTCTAAAATTGCACTGTTTTAAAACAAAAATCTTTAAGTCTTATTTTTTTTTTCAAGTAAGAAAAAAACTTTCTAAATAAAAGATAAAAATTTTGAAATTTAAAACATTTAAGAAAAAAGTAAATTAAGAAATTTTTTTTTCTACTTGAATATTAAATATGACTTTATCACTATTAATCATTATACTTTACTAATCAATTTTAATAAAATATTTTCTAATATTTAACAATAAGTAATCATAGATAGCTGTAATGATGATGAGCTTATTAATCAAGTTATTTAAAAAAAAAAACAAAAATCAAAATTTATTTGAAAAATTTTAAAAATTTATTAAAAAAATTAAGCAAAAAAAAAATTTTTAATTTTGAATTTTTTCGCAATATTCTAAAATTGCAATGTTTTAAAACATTTCTATTTTGGATTAATTGAGCTAAGGCTCCTTCAGATTAAAAAAATAAAAAAAAATAAATGAAAAATCAATAAAAAATAAAATAAAATAAAAAGTAAAGAAAAAATTAGATAAAAGTAAAGTAAGTTAAAATATAAAATAAAATACAATTAAAATAGACAAATTGTAAGTAATGACAGGTGTGAAATTTTTAATTATTGAACAGTTCAGGAAAGAAAGATGAAGTAGTTAGATAGCAATTACACAATAAAAAATAGCAAAAAGCTTAAATAAATTTATTAGAAAAAAGAAAAATCAATTAAGTTTATAAATTTGAATGCTTGATTAATATTTTAATAAAAAAGATAATCTATCCAAAAAATTATTAAAATTATCTTAATTTTATTCTTTCAAAACTTCTCTTAATCGCTCATCTAGCTGTAAATTTATTATTTATTTATTTGTAATTCTGTACCGAGCTTAAGCTCCTTCAGATTAAAAAAAAAAAAAAATCAAAATAAAGTTAAATAGAATAAAATAAAAATAAAAAATAAGAAAAAAATAAAGTAAAAATAATATAAGTTAAAAAATAGAGAAATATTAAAATTAAAATTAGATAGATTAGGATAGAGGGTAACAGAATACATTTTTTATATATTTAATGATTCACGAAAAAAAGAGGAAATAGTAAGGTAGCAATTACACAATGGAGTTGGGTACTCGATATTTCTTGATTCGAAACCTATGTTATATTCTTCCACCAGTTTAATTACTAGTGGAACAGAGTGGCTCAGCCCTGCCCTAACATATCTCATACTCAACTCAAAAAGTCGATTTGAGACTGTCAGTAGTTTAAGTTTATTATATGCCTCATGATGTAATATGTTGGAGGGAGTATCATATCTTAGTTTTAGGATAGAACGAACCGCTGAATTTTGGATTACTTCTAATCTTTTTATATTAGTTTCTGAAAGAGAGTTAAGACAAGGGAAAGAATAGTCTAGAATAGATCCAATCAAAGACTTATAAAGGTTTCCTAAAGTCAAGGCCACATTTTTTATTTGACAAGATTTTGATTAAGTTTAATCTTGAATTACAACGTTCTTTAATTTCATCTATCATTGAAGAAAAGATTAGTTTAGAATCGAATTTAATACCTAGGAACTTTATTTCTTTTAGGGTTTCGATTTTATTCCCATAAATCCTTAAATTAAACATAGAACTTTCTTTGTTGTTTTTTGTAAAAATCATTGAGCAAGACTTTTCAACCGAAATCTTCATTTTCCACTTAAAAAGCCACTGTTCTAATTCAACTAAGTACTTATTCATCTTACTTTCTATATTTCCATTTTTTTTTTAAATAAAAAAAGTGACAAGATCGTCTGCAAAGAGAAGTGAATATTAATTATTAGATTTATTTCTTTTAGGAATATCATTAATAAATATTCTAAACTAATAACTGATCCTTGAGGAACGCCAGCAGATATTTTGAATTCATCACTAATGTGATCATTTATATTTACTTTAAATGTTCTACCGTTAAGAAATGATTTAATCCAATATATTAAATAGGCAGGTATATTTATCTTTATCAGCTTGTACATTATCCCCTCATGCCAAACCTTGTCGAAATCTTTGGAAATGTCAAAAAATAAGCAACATACTTTAAATTATTTATTTATTTATTTGTTTTCTGTACCGAGCTAGAGCTCCTCCAGAATAAAGTATAAAAAAAAATAAAATAAAAATAGAGTAAATTAGCTAAAAAAAAAAAAAAAATAAAGAAAGTTTAAAAGACATATATTGAAATAGGTTGTTACATGTGACAGAAGTTTACATAGTTGAAGCTTCATGAAAAAAAGAGGAAATAGTAAGGTAGCAATTACACAATGGGGTAGGCTATTCAATATATCTTGATTCGAAGCCTTGTTTGTATTCATCCACTAGTCTGACCACCAATGGAGTAGAATGACTCAGTCCTGTCCCAACATATCTCTCACTCAACTCAAAAAGCCGATTCGAGACTGTTAGTAATTTAAGTTTATTAAAAGCCTCATGATGCAACATGTTGGAGGGAGTATCATATTTTAACTTAAGGATAGATCTGACTGCTGTATTCTGAATTGCTTGCAGTTTTTTGATATTATTTTCTGAAAATGAATTCAAGCAAGGAAAAGAATAGTCTAAAATTGATCCGACTAAAATTTTATATAAATTTCCTAGTGTGTTTTGAGTAAGACCCCATTTTTTATTTAACAAAATCTTAATAATATTTAACCTTTTATTGCAGCGTTCTTTAATTTCGTCTACCAGTTTATTAAAGTTTAACTTAGAATCAAATTTAATGCCATGAAACTTGATTTCTTTTTGGCTCACTATTCCGTTTCCATAAATTTTTAAGTTTAGATTTTCACTCTCTTTTTTGTACCTAGAAAAGATAACAGAACACGACTTTTCAACTGATATCTTCATTTTCCATTTAATAAGTCATTGTTCTAGTTCGTTGGTGTATTTGTTTATCTTATTTTCAAGGTTCCCTCTTTTATTATTAATGAAGAATGTAACTAAATCATCTGCGAAAAGTAGAGAATATTCATTATTTGTTTTGTTTCTTTTGGGGATGTCATTAATATATATACTAAATAAAAGAGGACTAATTACTGAGCCTTGAGGAACACCTGCAGTTATTTTATATTCTTCGCTCAGGTGATCATTCAAATTTACTTTAAATGTCCTAGAGTCTAAAAAGGATCTAATCCAGTTAGTCAAGTAATGAGGTGGATTCATTTTAATCAATTTAAAAAGTAAACCTTCATGCCAAACCCTATCAAAGGCTTTAGAAATATCAAAAAACAGGCCGCAAACTCTTTTTTTTCTATTAAATGATTCTACAATTTTTTGAATTAAAAAGAAAAGATTATCTGATGTTCGCCGGTGTTTCCTAAATCCAGACTGCTCCTGGATAAGGAGTGAATTTTGTTCCAAAAAATTGTATAATCTTGAATATACTATTCGTTCCAGTAACTTTCCTAAACAACTCGTTATACTAATTGGTCTATAATTTAAAGGATCTTGTAAAGTAGAGGCCTTTTTTTTTAATCATAGTAATTTTCGAAGTTTTCCACGCTTTCGGGACTTTACCTTCTCTAAGAGATAAATTAAAAAGTTCTACGATTTCTACTAATGAGTTTCTAGGTAAGTTTTTTAACATTAAATTATGAATTTGGTCAGGTCCTGATGCCGCTTCATTTTTCAATCTTTTTAAAGCTATAATTAATTCATTTAAGCAAATTGGTTCATTAAAATTACACTGATCATAATTTCTAAAGAATTCAGAGTTAGAATTGAGTATTTCGAAATCTTTTTCAAGATCTATTAAATCAGAATTAGGACTAAAAATTGAGGATAAGAGTTCGCCGAAGCATGTTCCCTTTTCTTCATTAGTTTTGAATTCCTTGTCATTTAAAATCAAATTTGGGATTAAATTTGTTCCTTTTTTTGATCTAAATTTATTTATTTTTTTCCAAAATGGTCTACTTGTCAGTGTTTTTTTACCTATCTTCTCGATAAAATCAAACCAATTTTGATTCCAGATTTTTTTTAAAGAGGCTTTTAACTCAAATGTAAGTTGATTAAATTTTTGCTTGAGCTTTTGACAGCGTGTTTTTTGGAAGTTTCTTCTTACTTTCCTGCGTTATTTTATTAGATTAACAATGTTCGGGGGGAAGACTGGTTTTGTAAATTTTCTGAGAAAGGTAAGGAATGCTTTTATGTGATGCAGAAATGATTTTTTCTGTAATTTTATCATTTAGTTGTTAATTAAATTATTTATTTATTTATTTATTTATTTGTTTTCTGTACCGAGCTAATGCTCCTTCAGATTAAAAAAAAAATAAAAATAAAGTAAATTTAAAATAATAAAAATAAAATATAGTAAATATGATTTAAAAATAAAAAAAAAAAAAAAAAAAAAAAATAGGTAAATTAAATAGAGAGTAACAGGATACATATGTTTAAATTTCTGATGGCTCAGGAAAAAAAGAAGAAATAGTAAGGTAGCAATTACACAGTGGAGTAGGATATTCGATGTATCGAGATTCGAAACCTCGAAATTTTCACTTTGAGCTTTTTATATGTTGTTTTCCATCTTTTTGTTCTCACGTCGCAATGAATCAATTAATGAATAAAAAAACGTGAATTTTTGATAAATAAGTTTATTCTGCTATTTTAAACAAACTAAAACAAGATAAATAATAATTGCTTAATTGAGTCAGCTATTTTGAAAAAAAAAACAAGAGCTATTTTGAACGTGTTAATATGAATAATTTATTTTAATATAAGCTAATTAAATATAGAGCCATTTCTGATATAGTCACACTAAGGTTGTATTTATGTACAAAGTCTTTAGATGTTAATTTAGGACTCTCTTAGGTCAAGATATATATTGCGTAAATCAATGCGCCAGAATGTATCACAGATATATATCTAGCCTAAGTCACGTGAGGATTGTTAATTAATTGTTGTTCACTTGAAAGAACTATCGTCATCGTTCTATCGATGTAACCTTAGCATAATGCTCCTACCCGCTTCTGGGAATTACAGGCACTTATAAACACTACGTCTTATTCTCCTTTAGTTGACCGATAGGAGTGGCTATTAAACGACCATAAGGCACATCGGATAGACGAAAATACGATAGCATTGCAAACTATTAAACGATTAACTACTTAATCCCTGAGGCTCAAGCTGATATTCTACTTGACTCCAGAGTTTTTGAAAGTCACAAGTCTCAAGCCAAGTCAAAGACTTTAATTTTTAAAAAAATAAACTTAGCATTAGTTTTCATTAAAAATATTAACTTTGAAAATTTTTTTCATATTTTAAAATAAAAAACCTAAAAAAAAACTAAAAATCATCAAATATTTTGGAATAAATTTTTATTAAAAATTATTAAATTATTAACGGCAAAAGTAGCACGACGACCGCAAATTTGTCTGATTGGAACGGCATACTTAGTATTGGAGCCGCCCAATTACAAAGACGGAAAGTCCTGACAGACTTTTATTTTTAAGACTTGGACTTTAATTTTGGACTTTTAGACAACTCTGCTTGACTCCCAGGGCATTCCTCAAAGTTGATACATTGGCTTCTCTACTGAGATAGTTCTTGAACCACTTTTCACAGATCAACCTTACGCCTTTGTTTGCTTCAGCATATTTATCAAGAACTTTCGTCCTTGCTAAAGCAGTATGTTTACCAAACGTATTGAGGAATGCTTTACACACTGGTGCTACTCTAGTTGCATGGATCTTTACAGAATCTACAATAGATTTTTCCTCTTGGGTCAACGGTGCCTGGCCGAATAGGTAACCTAAGTCGAAATACTTTGTTGCATTTTTCTTTATCTCTGGTTCGAGTTCAAAGATTGCATCGACTGAGTCACCATACAAGTCCATTACGTCCTTATAGCATCCTAGAGACGACATATAGTCTAGAACAGTTTTGGTTGTAGTTATTAAAGCACAACCAGCTGGCGCAGATGTAAATCGCGTCTTGAATGTTGTTGGCAAGGTATTAGATGTTAATAAATTTTTCCATGCCAATCTCATGCTATAAGGGCCAATCCAGTGCAACGCAACATGAAATAGGTCTTCATACGGCATAACCCCCTTCAAATCGTCCAGAGTAGCAGCATCGAATAACCTATTATAGTCATCGTCGTAGACAGAGCCAGTGATGTAGTAATGACCCGTTCTGATCAACACATCCGACGCCATAATCGGACTCACAAGTCCTAGGACTTTCCCTTTTTTCAGGAAGTCAGATCCTGTCTTCGAGAGATACCATCGAGCGGCTGACTTGAGATTATCGACCGGGGGCGACTTGGCTACAATCCTCACTTCGTTATGTGTAACGAAGGGTTGTGCGTCCGAATCACCTAGATTGAGATATCCATATTCAATCATAAATACTCTTATAATCGCTATTTCATGCCGATTGGCATTTGACCCTAGAGCAGCTACGTTTAGAGCAAATATGATCATCTTCTCTAGATGACTCAGAGGATTGCAGTATGTTCCGACGAGGTCTTTGGATAGAGCTTTTGATCTATCAGCTATTTTTCTTGTCACTACCAGATACTCTGAAGGCTTCGCCCTTCTTATGGCTGCATATTCTACATTATATGCATCTTGGCCATTAATTTTATCAAAAGTTTTAGTCAACTCTTCCAAGTCTTCTTTTGACAATCCTAAGGTTGTCAGATCTTCAGACGAAGTACTGGCAGAAGATGTAGGAGTGGTTGAACTTGCGAGTGCTGTTGTTTTGCCAGATTTACTTTTTATCAGATTACTCAATTCATCTGATTTACCTGACACCTTAGATGCTTTACCAATTGCCGCACAAAAATCCCGCGATTCTTGAGTGCCTTCAGTGAATTTTTCTCCAAATTCACAGACGCTAGCAATTTGAGATATACCCGTATCTTTCAACGACGTTACAAGAGCTGGCTCGTCGATGACTCTGTCGCTTAGGACCACAGTGCTTACATCTTGAGCTGTAATGTTCTTATTGGTCAAGAACTTTGCACCGAGACCTGACACTTTATCCATCACGTACTTGGCGTACTCTTCTGCTGGTATTGGCAAAGGTGTCTTGATGTTTTCAAGTTTTTCTTTGAATTCGCCATGAGCACAGGACAGGATCTTAGTTAAAGTGGCCTTAATAATCATCGTTTAATCTAACAGATTTAATAATTTACATGAACAACTTCACAATATTTGATTGTGTGACCATGAGCGCGAAAGAGTCTGTCGTGTGCGTCTTCTGAATAGGAAATTGTGGTCTTTTTAAGGCTGATCAAAAATTGTTCATTTATGATCGCTTTGGGAAGTTGGTCAGCGCTTAGCTCTGGCTGAGCTAGCGATTTTCGCTCCATGCTTGCACCAATCACACCAATGAACCAATCTTTGAGAAGAGGTAGCTTTTGACCGGATATTTTGTATCTATCGCCGGTCACCTCGCACATACTTTGACCATCGAACTGAAATTTGGAGTCCTTGTATCCCCAGCCGTTCCATTTGAGCAGGTCCTGTCTCCTTTTTGGAATAATTGTTTGCTTAGCTGCTCGTGGATCATTAGAACTCATTTTAAAAATGTGATTATCTAAAATTTATTACACAATTCAAAGTTTAAAATTTATTTTTCTTTTTCAATGTATAGTTGTTAAGTCTATACTAATGATTTTTTATTTTTATTCTAAAATTGCACTGTTTTAAAACAAAAAACTTTAAGTCTTATTTATTTTTCTTTTTCAATGTATAGTTGTTAAGTCTATACTAATGATTTTTTATTTTTATTCTAAAATTGCACTGTTTTAAAACAAAAAACTTTAAGTCTTATTTTTTTATTCAAGTAAGAAAAAAACTTTCTAAATAAAAGATAAAAATTTTGAAATTTAAATATTTAAGAAAAAATTAAATCAAATTTTTTTCCTTATAATTAATAAACAATCTTTTAAAAAAATATTCATCAAAAAATTAAAAATTAAGGACTCAAAAAGGGAATGGCTTTCTTAATGAAGTTAATTATTTAGTTTTTTAAACGATATTAAAATGAAAGAGTATTTTGATTATTTTTTTTATTATAATAATTATTTTAATCACTAATTAGTTAAAAAGATAAAATTTTTTCCTTGATTTAGAAAGTTTTTTTCTTACTTGAATATTAAAATTGACATTTTTCGCAAAAAAAATCCTTTCACTTTATTATTACAGTATTGCTTTGACACAAGGATTTTTGGTAAATTTAAGCAATTTTACGTTAATTGTAAAAGGGCCAACCAAAAAAAAATAGTTTTGGCTAATTTAAACCATTTCAATTGGATTTAAGTCCGGTGATTTTGGTGGAGACTTGATCAAGAAGATAAAAATACATTTATTGAAATAACGAGTAATATTCGATTTTTCTTTGAAAGAAAATTATTAAATTCTAATTTTAAAGCTCTAATTAGATAAATTTTCAAAATATAATTGCTTTTTAATAATCTTAATAATTGTTTTGAGTTTTTTTTTTTCAACTAAAAATGCAAAAACTATTTTTGTACCTGTGTCAAAAAAAAGAAAAACTTTTGCTCTTGAAACTAAAGTTGTTATAACTACGTAACAAAAAAAAACAACTTCAAAAATAGCCAAAGAATTGAATCTCAATCTTTCTTCAATTTCAACTAAACTTGCTACTAAAGAAAAATGCTTCAACATTCCGGAGAAAATCTCGTCGGACCGGATAAAAAAATCAACAGGAACAAACCCTAATATTTTGGTTTAATCAAGTACAAAAATATAATATAATATTGCTGTAAGTGGCGTTGAAATTCAATTACAATTTTTTTTAAATTAATTTTTCTTCCATTTTTTTCATTTTTTTAACAAAAAGGTAAATAAAAGACAACTTTTTTATTAATTTTTCATAATCTTTATTTATGTAATTTTGATTTAACGAATTTCGACACTACGAATATCAAATTTTCGGCCCAAGTCTTCCGTTGTTCCAAGGTTCGACTTTAATTAATAAGGCCATTTAAAATATTATAAGTTATTATAAGTTATTGATTAAAAAAATCACATTAAACTATTGCATTTTTTGCGAATTTTATCGCAAATTTTGCAGTTTTTATGGCAAAGTGAAAACTCTGCAATTTTCTGTAAAATGCACACCATCAAAAAATGTTTGATTAAACTATGCAATAAATTGCAGAGTTTTTGGAGAGCTTGGAATTCGTTTTTACAAATTTGTACAATATTTTACTCTTTACAGACTCATTTTTGCACAATTAGAAAAAAAAATTATAAACTTTTTAAGTTTTCTACTGAAATTTCACATCGCCGTTTTAATCAATATTTTACTACAAAATTTGCAAAAAAGTGGCAAAAAAACTTGCATTTTTTGGTCATTATGAAAATTAAAATAAATGATGAAATTTAACAAAATTGGCCATTTAAAAGATCTACTTTTTTGTCCCTTTTACAATTTTCGGAAATTTTGGTAAATTTACATAATTTTACGTTATTTTACGTAAATTTTCATAAAATCCTTGTTACAAAGCAGTAGTGTATTTCACAATAAATATTTTAAATTAAAAATGAGGTACCAGAACCGATACCAAAACATTATTTGCCTTTAAGTACGGTGATATTGGTGGGGACTTGACCCTAATTAAATTTTATCAAGAAGAATATAAAAAAAATTTATTGAAATGAAGAGTAATATTCGATTTTTCTTTGAAAGAATTATTAAATTCTAATTTGAAAAAATTCGTTCCTTTTACAATGAAATTTCTAACAGGTAGGCTGAATTCTATAAACAGTTTAAAAACTAAAATATCAAAATCTAGAAAATAGACTAGATGTTACCATTTTTTCAAAAAACAATTTAAGAAAATTGGCCAAGAATCCACTTTTTTTAGACTCTTTTAAAATTAAGGGAAATTTTTGTAAATTTAAGTTGTGTCAAAGCAGTAGTGTATTTATTCATAATAGATATTTTTAATTAAATTAGAAAAAAAATTAAATAATAAACAATAAGTCAAATAAAAAAAAGGTAGTTCTTTTTAAATAAGATGGTGTTCTTATTTAAAAAAAAAGAAGAGCGGATCAATTAATCAAGGTGTTTGGCTGACCGGTGGCTTGACCACGAGTCAGTCAGGTTTTATTAAATTAAAATAAAAGTTTTTCAAAAGACGCTTAAATGATGGAAAAACGGTCCTATTTATAGTGTCCGGCTACGTTGCGGTGCAAAATTTAGTAAAAAATTGATATAATTCCATAAAATCTTTTATTGATATTATTTTGATAGCATACTTAAAACTAAGTTTTTAAAATTTAAGAAAAAAATTCCAATTAACTTTTGCTTCGCATTTCAAAAAAACAAAAACAAAGCTAAAAATTTTAAAATAAAGTCTAACATAAATCTAATAACGATAATGATCTGGCTTGAATGGACCTTCAATTTCAATTTCAAGGTTAATCAACAGGCTAGTGCCCTTATCGTAGTCGACTGATTAACACTTCATTTATTTAATTTAATAAAATTTTTTAATAATCAAAATTATAATTTTAATAAAAGTAAAATTATCTACTATTTTGAAAACAAAAAAACATTGATAAATTCATATCAAATTTTTTAAATTTCTTTACAAAGTCAATAAAGATCAAATTGATATTATTATAAATTGATAGCTTGAATGTTGCAAATTTCAGCATTGATCGTTTAATCACAAAGCTATTAATCAATCTTGAATAAAAAAATCCAAATGTTTTTTCTCCACTGTTAGTTTTTGCCGTCGGTTCAATCAGGTTTGCACTATTCCTTAAATTGTAACTCAAATTTCTCGAGTCATTTTTAAGAAATATATTTTTTAAATTCTCGGGCGAGTTATGATAGAATAAAGACTTAAAAGAGAATGATAACATTCTTTCTAAAAATCTATGCTGAAAAGCATACAACCCATATTTTCCCAAAAAATTATTGACATCATTAAAGTTTTTCGATTCAAATTTGAACTTAAATAATTTAAAAATAGAAAAATAATAACTTTTAGCCAGTTTGATTATTGCCTCTTTAGAAAAATAACACAAGAGAGTTGAACAATAATCAAAATAAGTTAGGATAAATGTTTTGAAAAACTGAACTTTAACAGAAGTTGACAAAAAAAAGAGCCTTTTAATATTAAACAATTTCTTATTTACAGCAAGAGTTATACTGCAAGCTTGTTTAGAGAAATTTAGATTATGATCAATCATAAAACCTAAAAGACTGATTTCTTTGACAACTTTTATTTCTATTCCACATAAGTGTATTGTTTCAGGAGCAATAATATTTCTTTTAGTAAAAATCATACAAAACGTTTTCGACCAGTTTATATCGACCTTATTGTAAAAACACCATTTTTTTTTGGTATTAAAGGACAATTGAAAATTAGATAATACAGTCTCTATAACAAGTATAATAAAAAAAAGGTAGTTCTTTTTAAATAAGATGGTGTTCTTATTTAAAAAAAAGAAGAGCCGATCAATTAATCAAGGTGCTAAATTTAGTAAAAAATTGATATAATTCCATAAAATCTTTTATTGATATTATTTTGATAGCATACTAAAAACTAAGTTTTTAAATTTAAAGAAAAAAATTCCAATTAACTTTTGCTTAGAATTTCAAAAAAACATAAACAAAGCTAAAAATTTTAAAATAAAGTCTAAAATAAATCTAATAACGATAGTGATCTGGCTTGAATGGACCTTCGATTGGAATACCCAAGTAATCGGCTTGAGATTTGTTGAGTGTAGTCAACTTGACATCCAAATGTTCCAAGTGAGACGCAGCCACCTCTTCATCTAATTTCTTTGGTAGAATGTGAACTCCTAGTGGTATTTGACCGGCCTTGGTCCACAACTCGATCTGAGCCAATACTTGATTGGTGAACGAATTGCTCATGACAAAGCTCGGGTGACCATGGGCACATCCCAAATTGACCAATCTGCCCTCGGCCAAAATGATCACGTGGCGACCATTTTTCAACTGGTATCTGTCCACTTGCGGCTTAATGGTGGTCTTTTTGACACAATTTTTGTTCAACCATTCCACATCCAACTCACAGTCAAAGTGACCAATGTTGCACAAAATGGCATTGTCGTGCATTGTCTCCATATGAGCTGGGGTGATGATTCCACTGCATCCTGTCGATGTGACAAAGATGCGGCCCTTTGGCGCAGCCTCGTCCATTGTGGTCACCTCGTAGCCTTCCATTGAAGCTTGCAAGGCGTTGATGGGGTCAATTTCGGTGATGATCACTCTGGCACCGAATGATTTCAAAGCATGAGCGCATCCTTTGCCAACATCACCATAACCAGCCACTACAGCTACTTTACCAGCCAACATAATATCAGTGGCACGCTTGATACCATCGATCAGTGATTCTCTGCAGCCGTACAAGTTATCGAACTTGCTCTTGGTCACTGAGTCGTTTACATTGATGGCTGGAATTCTGAGCTTGTTGTCCTTCAACATTTTGTACAAGTTGTGCACACCGGTGGTGGTCTCTTCGGAAATGCCCTTGATGCCGTCCAAGAATTGTGGGTACTTTTGGTGGACCAAATTGGTCAAGTCACCACCATCATCGAGGATCATGTTCAATGGTTGGCCGTCAGGGAAGACCAGGGTTTGCTCAATGCACCACAAGTACTCTTCTTCGGTCTCTCCTTTCCAGGCGTAGACTGGGATGCCGGCTTTGGCAATGGCGGCAGCGGCGTGGTCTTGGGTGGAGAAGATGTTGCAGCTTGACCATGTGACTTCGGCTCCCAGCTCGGTTAGGGTCTCGATCAAGACTGCGGTCTGGATGGTCATGTGCAGGCAACCGGCAATACGGGCTCCCTTCAAGATCTTCATCGGGCCGTATTTCTTTCTCATGGCCATCAAGCCTGGCATTTCGTATTCGGACAATTCGATCTCACGACGGCCCCATTCGGCCAAGTTAATATCAGCTACTTTGTATGTTGGTTTGCTCATTTTTTTCTTCTTCTTCTAAAGTGTTAAAAGTGTTTCTTTTTTTCTTTAAATTCTAAATTTAATTTTAATTTTTAGTTTGAAATCGAAAGGTATTTAAATGCAAAATGTTGATCAAAAACGTGGCTGAATTTTTTCCACTGTTTTGCAATTAGTGTGCAAAAATGCTTTGTTAAGCACATTTTATGGTAAAGAGTTTTTTTCATGTGTTGATATGAATCTAGTCGATTCAGTTAAGGAGCAAAACTGAACTTTTTTTCTCTTTTCAAATGGCTTAGCTTGCCATTTTCAATGAAACCATACTAGCCTGGATTTTTTTTCTTAAGCATTATACAAAGCATTGCCAAAGCCAATCTTGTTTTTGCATAATTGCTCGATTTTTATCTTGAGCATAACTTTTGGCTCTCATGGTTGAAAATTTTTTGCCGCCACGGAAATCAGCTTAGTAGAATGCAGATTAATGAAAAAAGCCAAGCTTTGTTTGACGAGCAATATTTCATGCTAAAAAAAATTAGTTTTGATGATTTGAGTTTTTTTTTTATTTCAAAATTTTCATTCCTTTATTTTAATTTTTGTTACCTGAAATTTTAATTTTTTTTGGTGATTAGAGATAAAAAATTCAAAATATTTTTTCTATGAAAGAGAGAGAGAAAATTCTTAGGTTAATTGATAGAAGAGCAAGCAAAATTTTTATTTTTTTGACTTGAGGGTCTTTTAAATTCCAGAAATATTAAAAAAATATATTTTTAATTTAGTAAGTTTTTGCTTGAAAATTGTGACCTAATAAAAGAAGTAAAACGTCAGTTTTTATGTATTTTAATTTTGAACTTTAAAAATTTTTGACATTTTAAAAATATTTTTTTCATTTGTTTCATTTAAATGATAATTTAAGACCTTATATTCAAATGACTCATCGATAAATAATTAGTTGGTTTTTGTTAATTAACTTCAGTTGTTTTTCTATAATAAAAATTGATATTACAGAAAGTTATAAAAACATTAAGTTAATAAATAAAATCTAAACTCTTGAAAAATTTAATTAAAAATATCATAGTGTTTTTCAATTGATTAGATTAAATTAAAATTAAAATATCTGTATATTTTATTTAAGGTATTATTTTAAAAACCTATGTTTTGTATTTTCAGTGAAAATTAATCTTCGAACCACACACGAGCTTTATTTTTAAGGGTAAATGTTATGATCAAAAAATTAACTAAGATTGTGATCTTAAGATCTCGATCTTTAATTGATTTTTTTTATCACAAAATTTACCTGAGAATTTATTATAAGATTTAAAAATGAGAAATTTTTTTGACAAAAAAATATCTTAGTCAAATGATTCCATTCTAGTTGACAAATTTGTTTTTAGAATTTTAAAACATGGTAAAATATGTGTCAAATTTAAATTTTAATAAATTTGTTTTAAACAAAAACTAATTTTTAAAATTTATTAATTCAAGGATAAATTGCAGTTTTTTTCTCTTTTTTGAAAGATAAATCATTTGGCTAAGCATTTTTGAATTTTTGAATTATTTTTTCAAAATTTTTATTTTTTTAAAAACATTTATATGCTCAATTATATTTTAAATATTATTTTTGACAAAGCCCTAATGAAGTTTTTGACTTTACAAATATAAGATAAAATATTTGAAGCTAATAATTGAAATTTTCAGGGACAATCATTATTTTTATAGTTTATTTTGTTAGTGTATTTTTATTTAACTTCAAAAAATTAAACCAAATTAAAAAGTGTATAGAGTGTTTCAATACCCCGCTGTACGGTTTGTAAAAAAGTTGTGCTTCAGTTCACAGTTTCGGACCAGTTGTCGCTCGTTGGCTTTCCAACACATTCTTGTGGTCTAGCTGCATCTTCTCCACCCAAGACCACGCCGCTGCTGCCATTACCAAAGTCGGCATTCCTGGCTACGCCAGAATATCATCGAAGAAGAGTACTTGAAGAGTAATAGAGATCGAAGAAGAGTACTTGTGGCTCAAGTTTCGAAAATTTGTGCTAAATTTAACTCGAATTTAAGTGTTTTAAAAAAAATTCCAGTATTTCAAAAAATTTTTAAAAATAGGTTTAGATTTTATAGTCGAATCTCGTTATAACGAAAGGCTCCGTTCCAAAAAAACATGTTCGTTAAAAAGAGGTACGTCTAAACGAGGTTCCCATTATAAAACATGGGAAAAAAACAGAGGAAGAAATTTTGGTTCCAAAAGTTTTATTTGAAAAAAAAAATTAAACTTTGATAAAATAAACTAATCAAAAAATAAAAATAAATTTATTTTTAGAAATTTGAAATTTTTTGCTGCTTGAATTGAACATTTTTTGATATGGAACTTTCGATTTCAATTAGTTTTTTCAAATCTCGATTTTTATTGAATTTTTCTAACCATCCATTGCTTGCAACAAAATCAGTATGATTGAGCATGATTGCGTATTTGATGGCTTGTTGTTGAATTTCATGATCAGTTAAAGAAACATTGAGATATTGTTTGACATGAATGAACCAGAAATCCAATGCATCTTCTAAATCTTGGTATTTGGGTCTTCTTATTCTTTTGCTGTTTGGCTGAACTAAATTATTATGATAATTTTCCATTATTGTTTCTTTTTTGCTTAATATTGTTGAAACAGTCGAATTGGACAGTCCGAATTCTTGGGCAATAACCGATGTGGAAATTCCATCGTTATATTTTTTTATAATTTCAATTTTTGTATTTTATTAAGATTTAGGAAAATTTTTTTGAAGATTTTTTAGGATCTAGACAGACCGGGAGATAAAATTTATAAATTTAGAATAAGAGAAAAAGAAAAAATTATTTGAATTTTAGAAAAATAATTTTGTTATTGGTTTTGTTAAGTTCAAATACAAATTGAACAAAAATTCTTTTTTGATGAATTATAATTAAAGTAAATAAAAAAAAATTACTGCAACAATTAATTTCAAAAATACTGCAACAAAGTGCAACTTACTTTACTGAGCAATTAATTTGCAGACATTTATTTTCGGATTAAGCAGAGTTGCTTAAACATTAAGCATTCTACAAAACTAAATTATTTCTTTATTTTTTTATTTTTTATGATTTTAATTTTCCAGACATCGTTTGGAACCACGACGGATTCAATTTTGATTCAATTTCGCTAGAGGAGAAATCGAATCAAGTTTTATTGAGAGCTTAGAGGAACTGTATTTGGAACAGTGTATTGATTCTCCATTTTTCTTTTATGGAAATAATGATAAATCTAGTATATTAGACTTGATAATAGCTAGTGATCCAGAAAGGGTACTGCTAGTGCGACCATTACCGTCAATTGGAGACGCCAATAAAGCACATGCGGTTTTGCAATGAATAAAGAATGTTTAAAAAAAGCGACTTGAAGGAGATTGTTCAGAAAGGCGAATTTTGATGGTACAGGAATGAGTGAAAAATGGGTAAAGTTGAATAAAAAATTAGGCAAAATAGATGTAAGCGAATGTCATGATTCCTTTCTGAATGAATATCAGCAACAATGTCGAGCACATGTACCTTTTAGAGAAGATAACTCAAGAAATAGTCAAAAATGGGTAAATTATCGTTTAGCTTGCCGAGAAATAAAATTTAAAGTGAAAAAGGACAAACTGGGTTATGAAAACGCTCTAGCAAAAAAATCTAAAAATGATCCTAAATTAATATACAGTACTGATTTGCTACGATTTGGGGATATTTTACGTAAATTAACATTATTATATGTGAAAAACTGTTATTTTACGATAAATTTCGTGATATGACGTAAAATGGCTTTTGTAAAATCACGATAATTAACAAGAAATAACGTCTTTTCACGTTAAATAACGTTAATTTACGTAAAATTACAGTTTTTCAAAAAAGCAAATTGACAATTGATTTTGGTTCTTTTTTTGAATTTTTCCATTTAAAATTTGAATTTTCTATTTTTCTGATTAATTTTTCTTAGAACTATTAAATAAAAAATATTTTGTAATTTTACGTAAAATATTGTAAAAGACTTTTTTTTTTCAGGTAAAGTTTAGTAATATAAAATAAAAAATTGAAAAAATTCGTAAAAGTCTAATTTATAGAATTTATTTATTGATTATCTTTTAAAATTTAAATGGTTCATCTTTTGCATCGATCATTTTTTAAGCTATTTACTGCTCTAACCCAGGCCGTGTTAAAATCTAACATTTTCGGCGTGTTTTTCAATTTTTATCAAATGAGCTAAAAAAAAATTCAATAATAATCTTTAAACTTTTAAATTACTTTTAATAGCAATTAAGACATCATTGTCTTTTTTTGTTAAAATCCAATTGTCTTGTTAGGGTTATTAGGGAACTTTCCCTTTAATTTTATTTTAAGCTAATTAGTAAAATCTTTTTGAGTGTTTTAAAATTAGTTTTACAATTATTAATAACCTTTTAATTAACAAAAAGATGATAAAAAAATCTCAAATATTAAACTCTCTATATCTGACCTTTTTATTTCTTATCTGCCTTTCGTTTTAATTTGGGTGATAAAAGTTTCGTTCTTAATTTCTTTTAATTTAACACTTTCTTTGTTTTTCCTATTGATGATTTGATTCTGTAAAGTCTCATCTTGATAGTGACTTTAGGGTGGGAACAACTACCAAATAAAGCAAAATTAGGGTAAGTAATAGTTTATTGGAATCCTTCCTAAATTATAACAATAATGTAGTATATCTAATGTCTAATATAATCCAAAAAAAATTACGATTATTTTCAAAATTTTTATTGCAAAAAAATCCATCAGAAGAAAATGAAGAAGACCATAAAGCAGAAGAAAAAACCACGTTTTACCAATTCGATTCTTCACAAAAGTTAGCCTTTGAAATCTTTGAAAAAAATGGAGTAAGAATCAGTAGCAGTTGTGTTGGAAAACATTGATTTAAATTAGGTATGTTTTTTAAAAACAAAAATAATTTTTTGCTAAGATTTTAAGCAAAAAAAATTATAAAATTTTGGCACTATTGTTTTGTTTTAGTATTAAGAATTGTTTGCTATTTTAAAATCTTTAAATTTTAATTAATAAAGGATTTCGTATGCGTCGTTTGAAAAAATGCCCTTAACTCACTGATTTCCAAAAGTAACAGCGCTTAATATGGTGTAAACGATTTAGTGATATTGATTTTGAAGAATATATTTTTATTGACAAAGCAACACTTATTGTCATTGATAAGCCAAGATACCAAATGAGACTTCCATCATCTCAACCGGAAGCCATTCCCTGTTCCTTGAAATCAAAATTTGAAAGCAATATACATATTTGAGGTGCTTTTTCATTTAAAAGACTCGCTGATTTTGCAGTAATTTTATTTTTTATTTTACAGAGTTTTTAAGTTTTCTAAAAAATTTAAAGCTTTTTAAAACAACGATGAATTCAAATCTTTATAGGGATATATAGGATGAGTATTTATAAAAATTTGTCTCTGAAAAATAGATATCGTATTTAATTTGCATCAGGATAACGATCCAAAACACACATCACGGATCTGTAAAGACTTTCTTGAAAAGAATTCTATTAAATGGGTATAAACTCTATTTATTTTATTAATTATTTTTTCCAAAATTATTTAAAATTTACAAAGGCACAATCTCAGTCAAAATCACCAGATTAAAATCGAATTGAAATGTAAAAAAACAAAATATTCAATGAAGAAGATACAACAAAAGAAATTTTCAAATTCCATAAACTTTAACTTCAAAGTAGTGTCAATCTATATTAACCATTTAAAAAAAAAACAAAAAAAGATTGAATTTGATTTAAATTCAACAAATTTGATTAAAAAAAGGCAATAAAGGTTGTAATTCAACGAGATGGAGATCGGTCAAACTGTTGATTTAAATTTTAAAAGATAATCAATAAATAAATTTTATAAATTAGACTTTTATCAATTTTTTCAATTTTTTATTTTATTTTACTAAATTTTACCTGGAAAAAAAAAGACTTTTACAATATTTTACATAAAATTAAAAAATATTTCTTTTTAGGAAAAATTAATCAGAAAATAGAGATTTTTTTTTATTTTTTTCAAAAATAAACGCCAATATTGGCAATGAAATTAAAGTAAGAAAAAAAAATAAAAATGAAAATTGAATAAAATTTAATTAATTTCCCCCTTTTTTTTTACACAAATTTTAATTTTTTTATTAAAGTCTTTAGTCCCATGGACAAAGTAGAAAAAGATACAAAAGTTTATGTAAATTGAATAAAAAAATAAAATTCTAATAATAAAATTAATTCATTATTTTCAATTCATTCTAAATTTAAACAATTTTAAATATAATGTATTTCTAATTCTAGAACTTTATTTGTTCGACGTATAGGAATGAGATTTTTTAAATAATTTCATAAAGTTGATTCGCTTATTTTTTATTTTTTTTTACCTTTTAAATTTGACTCATAGATACTATAACAAAATCATCATCAATAGAGAAAACAATCAAGAAATTAACAAAATAATTAATCAAAATCAGATCAACACAAAATAAAACTTGTTTGTTTAAACTAAAAACTTTCAATTAATTCAAAACATAAAATTTTTAACCACTTTTACTTTTGGACTACTTATCTTTTTTGAAATAAAAAAATTCATCTTCCATTTGCAGAGCTACGGCTCAACTTTCTTTAAGTATGTGTTCATTTCTTTTACACGTTAATGACTTAGACAATCGATGCAACTACATATTTATGATACAAAATGTTTGATTCACAGAACTAATTTTGAAATAAAATTTGAAATAAAAGAAATAAAAAAATGACACTTTATTTTCGTTTTTTTACTTTTCTCTACGATATTTGACCTCAAAAAATACGTAAAATTTGATAAATTATATTTTGATGCTTTGAAATGGAAAATAATTTTCATTTATTTGAAAATTCTACAGTACTGATTTGTTCTAGTGGTTTTACCAAAATTTACGGTAATTTTACGTATAATCGCAAAAGTAAAAACAGGAAATTTACCAGAATTTAACAGATATTACGTAAAATATCGTTATAAAAAAGGCCTAAAAAATCCAAATTTTTGCAATTTTTTTTGCTTTTTTTCAAAATTAATAGAAAATTTTGAATAAAAAAATTAAATTTTTTGACGCAAATTTTCGTAAATTTTTATTGATTTTGGTGAAAAAAACTAAACAAAAAAGAAAAATTTAAGTTAAGTTTTTTTAATTTCGAAATTATTAGATACATTATTTATTAGATTATTAGATTATCAGAAACATAAACTTTTACTTAAATTTCAATCTTTTTACGGAAATAATTTCAAAATTTGATTTTTATTAAATTTTCTTAGTTTTTTAACATTTTTTCAACTTGAAATTTTTATTTTCAATCTTGAAGTTTTTTAACCTTTTATTACAAAATTTTACACAAAATGATGTTATAAGCTGTAAAAAAGGTAATTTTTTGTAATAAAATTAAATAAAATTATATTTTCAAGTAAAATTCACTGGTTATGATGTTTCTTGTTTCATTTTAAATGCTAAAACTTTATTTTTCCTTTTATTTAAAAGACAATTTCATGTTTTCAAAGGGTTCAACAGTATTAAAAAAAAACTTTATTTAGACTGTTAGAAACGCCTCTTTACCATTATATATACAGGAGATTACAAGGTAAAAATAACAAAGAATTTTATGGTATCTTGAAGTTTAGGATCAAACAAATCAGATCAAATACTATTTTGTTTATAACCTTTGAATGGTATCTCTCTGCAAAATGCTAAATATTAGATGAGGATCTGCAAAAACTCTGCAATTAAATTGCGCAGTTGAATACTTTTTATTGACCTGCATTTTACTGCGAATTGAAGATTTTTTGCAGAGCCTTATCTAATATTTAGCATGTTTGTTGCATTATTTAGCATTTTGCAGAGAGATTCAACCAAATACCATTCATAAGATACAAACAAAATAATTTTTGATCTGTTTTTTTTTCGATCCTATACTTCAAGATGCCGAATTTTATTCATAAAAAACAGAATCTACTGCAAATTTAATTTTATTACAAAAAATTACCTTTTTTACAGCTTATAACATCATTTTGTGTAAAATTTTGTAATAAAAGGTTAAAAAAATTTTAAATTTCAAGTTGAAAAAATGTTAAAAAACTAAGAAAATTTAATAAAAATCAAATTTTGAAATTATTTCCGTTAAAAGATTGAAATTTAAATTAAAGTTTTTGTTTCTTTAAAATTCTAAATTTTGATAAATTAGGTAATTGAAATTTTAATTGCGAAAAATGGTTACTGATCAAATAACTAAAATTTATGATATATAAACTTAAAAATTGCAATAATTTTGATTTTTTTGGCCCTTTTTGTTTTTTACGAAATTTTACGTAAAATCCGTTAAATTCTGGTAAATTTACGTAAAATTCGGAAAATTTCCTGTTTTTCACTTTTGCGATTTTACGTATTATTAGATACATAAATTTTAGTGATTTTACCAGTCGCCGTTTTCCCAATTACAATTTCAATTAGCTAATTTATCAAAGTTTAGAATTTTAAGTAAAATAATGAGTAAATATACAATTTAAAAACTAATGAAGTAATTTAATTTAAGATTAAATCACACCATAAGTAGCCAGATTTAAATCCCACGGAAATTCTGTGGAATGAAATGAAAAAATCTGCAATGAAAAAAATTTTGTATACCATAACTGATGCAGCATTGGCTTTAAGAGAATTTGAAAAATCACAAACAGTTGAAAAATGTGGTGAATATTAAAATTATCTGAAAAAGGCTAAAATTTAAGCTGAAGTTTTTGGCATTGTGAAATTTCATACAAAACCTCCAATACAAAAATAAAAAAATTTTCTAACTTTTATTCTAAATGTCAAAAACCTGTTCTGTAAATGAAACAAAGTGAAACAACTTTTGTTTCACCCTCTGCAGAAGTCTGAAAAATTGCACCATATTTAAAAGAATTAAAAATAAAAGGGAATTAATTAGCACAGATTTTGCAAACTTCCGCAGAAGGTGAAACAAAAATTATTACACTTTGTTTCATTTACAGAACAAGTTTTTGACATTTAGAACAAAAGTTATAAAATTTTTTTATTTTTGTATTGGAAGTTTTGCATGAAATTTAACAATGCCAAGTCTTTGCCATTTTAAAGCTCTAAACTTTAATTAATTACTTTATTGAAATTGTAATTGAAAAAAATGGTGACTGATCGAATAACTAAAATTTATGTATTTTAGAATTTCGATATTAAACAAAATTTAAATTTTTCATTTTCTAAAATTTTTTTACTATTTTTGCAAATTGGTTGAAAAATTTTAAATTCTTTTCTCGTACAAATTCAGTGAAATAAAGACTCGAATTTTTTAGTTTCAACAATATCTTTATGCATTTGCCTTTTAGTAAAATATGTGAAAATAGTAAAATTTATAAAAATGTATTAAATTTAAATTTTATTTTGAATAAATGAAGTGTTAATCGGTCTGTTATCGACAAGGCCCTAACCTGTTGATTAATCTTGAAACTAAAGAAGCTCAACCTCGTACAAAAAAAATTATTCATATATTTTAACTAGCAGCTCAACTGTAATTAATTAAAATGATAATAGATTCGAAAATATCAAGAAATCTGAAATCTAAAAATTCAAAAAATTCTTTTATTGTGTGAATAAATGGAAGCAATAGTTTTTAGTATTTTTTTGGAACATTTTTTATAAAAAAATACTACTTTGAAACTAATTATTTTTTTGAAATAAAAATAAAGTAAAAAATCATTAAATTTTATTGATATTTCCAAAAGACTAATTATCGTTTTATGCTAATTAGTATTTAATTAACTTGAATTCCCAACAATAATGCGCAGACTAGTTGAAGCAATTGTTGTTGCAAAAGATTAGCGGTGAAAGCTACGAGCCGCACAGCACCAGCACCACCACCACCTCTACCACCTTCTACGCATGTTTTTATTTAACAACTTTCCAATTTCATCTTTTAACTCAACTATCTATTGATCTATGTCAATTTGAAAAATTAAAATAATAAAATACAAATATCCATCATTTTAAATTAAACAAAAAGCGTTAAAAACTCAAATCCAATTTGTTTAATTGATTTCTATCGAACCAATAAAATATTTTCATTAAGAAAAAAAATCTAAGTGGCTGATCAATATTCTAGCTTAATACTCAATTGTATAAAAACAGCTCTTTTTGGCACTATTTTTCTAAGAAAGCCAAAAAATGGAACCGCTTCAGAACGTCAATTATTCGTACGCGGACGACACCTACCAACTTTGCTACAACAACTCGGCACTTTCGTACGGCAGCGACGGCACATACGAAAACTCCCTCTACTCTACGAGCACCTACTACCAGCCAAGCTACTACGCGGAGCCCCAGGAGTCGAGCCCAGTCCAGTCCAGCACGCCAACTTTCAAACAAGAGCTGAAGTTCAAAAAGCCCGACTCGCTTGGTCTTCGGACACAGCAGCTCAGTGCCATGGTGTCCAAGGAAATGTTCAAAAACTCGTTTAAACACGAGTGCTACCGGTCGGACCCAAACATTCAAGTTAAACTAGAATCTAGGAGCTTATGGCTGCAGTTTGCGTCCATTGGCACCGAAATGATCATAACCAAGTGCGGTAGGCGAATGTTTCCCACTTTCAAAGCAAGTATATCGGGCCTGGAGCCACATGCCAAGTATATTTTGTTGATGGACATTGTGCCCGCTGACGACAATCGCTATAAATACAACAGCTCGGAATGGAACGTCACTGGCAAGGCTGAGCCTCATACAGGCGGCAGATTCTATGTTCATCCGGACTCGCCTGCAACCGGCATCCAATGGATGAAGCAGAGTGTCATGTTTCACAAAATGAAGCTCACCAACAATGCTATGGACCAGAATGGACATGTAAATCAAATTTTTTCTACTCTCTAAAATTAAATTAAAAAATCTTTTCTATAATTTATTAATTTTTAAAAATAAAAAAATAATTTCTTTTTTAAACAAGAATATTTTTTATGTTCTAAAATTGAAAAATATTTGTTTCTAAAATTTAATTTTTTTCCTCTAGAATTTCATTATTCTTTTAGTTTTAAAATTAAAAAAATTGTTCTTTTTAAAGTTTGATATATTTTAGCCCTCAAAAATTAAACTTTTTTTCTTCTAATATTTAAAATTTATTTTCTCTCCAAAATTTAATTTTTTTCCTCTAGAATTTCATTATTCTTTTAGTTTTAAAATTAAAAAAAATGTTCTTTTTAAAGTTTAATATATTTTAGCCCTCAAAAATTAAACTTTTTTTCTTCTAATATTTAAAATTTATTTTCTCTCCAAAATTTAATTTTTCATTTCGCTTTAAAAGCTGATTTTTCTTTCTCTCTTCGAAAAAAAAATATTTCTTTCCAAAATTTAATATTTTTTCCTCTAAAATTTGATAATTTTTCTCTTCAATTTCCAATAATTATTTTTGCCTTAAAAAAATTCTTTTAAAACCAAATTTATTTCCTTTTCTCTCCGAAAGAAAACAAAAAAATTTTAGAAGAAAATTTCTTTTCCACTAAGATTTTAAAATTTTCAAACTTATAATTTTTTCTCTAAATTTAAACAAATTCATTTCTTAAAGATCATTCTGAATTCAATGCACAAGTATCAGCCAAGATTGCATGTGGTCAAGACAGATGATATCAAAAGTATGGAATTTAGTCAAGTCAACACGTATGTATTCGAAGAAACAGTTTTTATAGCAGTCACTGCTTATCAAAATGAATTAGTATTAATTTTTGAAGAAAAAATTTTTTTTTTGAATTTTTAAACTATTTTGTTAAGATAACACAGCTAAAAATTGACAATAACCCGTTTGCCAAAGGCTTCCGAGATAATGGTCACGGTAGAAAGTAAGATTTGGACTTTTTTAATTAAAAAAAGCTAATTTATGGATCCACTTAGGGAGCACAAAGTTAGCATGAAACGAATTTTGTGCGAAGATGGAAAAAAAGAAGATATCAAAAATAATTCCAGTAAAAAATTAAAACTCAAGAGTAAATATGAACAAATTAGGCAAAATGAAGACTATAGTGAAAATTTTTATACTGAAAATTATTTAACCATAAACCCAAATGATGAATTTAACTATGCCGACTACCAAAATCAGTTTATAGACGCGTATTCTTACTATCAAGCAAATGGTCAAAATTATACCAATTGTGAGGAGTATGCAATCAATCAAAATTTGGGCTTTCAGACTAATTTCCAAGATCAATACTACGCAAACCAGGACAATTACCAAGAAGCCTTTTATCACTATCAAAATTTTTCTAACGCTTTTTAACTAGTGTTTTTGTCAATTTTAATTTAATTAATTATTTTATTTTTGTTCTTTTTTTTTTAATTTATTAAAAATTTCATTAAATAAAATTTGTAAAAATATTATTCTTCAAGCTTTTTTTTGACATATGCTTGTTTTTTCGATCAAGCTTAAATTACAGTCTCTGAGGACTATTTTATAATTGATTTTGAATTTTTTAAAATAATTTGCTATGGCATGTGTATCGATTATTGTTTGATGATCATTTTAATCTTGGGACTGATAAACTTATTGTTTTAAAAGAATATTGACTAGCTAAATTGCGGCAATTATCCCGAGACATTACTTTAATCACGATTGATGGCATTCAGCTCTTAACTTAATTTTACTCTCATTAAACAAAATTTATTTCAAGAAAAAAATTATTTAATTCATTAATTTTCATATTTAGCCGAATAAAAGTTAGCTCTATTTTTGTCTATAAAAATAAAATTTAAAAAATAACACTTTTTGCTTTTCCCTAAAAAGCTTCAACATAAACTTCAGTCAACTTATTCTTTTCGTGTATTTTAATTTTCACAGCGCATTTCTATGATGTTAAAATTTCTAAGTACTTAACACTTTGCAATTGTTTAACATTTTGGCCAGGTTTGGTCTATTATTTTGTGAAAACATTGTTTTCCATTCTTTTCTCAATTTTAAATTTTTCTTTAATATTTGTAAAAGCTAGAAGTGTTAATTTTTTTAATTTAAATTATTGAAAAATAAAATATTTTTTTTTTTTAATTTTTTATTTTGTTACTTTCTTTATAAAAGTGGCATTAGCCATCTGAAGCAATTTTTTGGTGATGGACTAAAATCATTTAAAAAATGAGGAAAATGTGACTTGAATGTAAAAAAAATCTTTAATTGACAAAAATAATTCTTCTCCTATTTAAAAATACCAATTTAGTAAAGAGCATGATAAAAGATTATCTTGAAATTACAAACCTCTTAGAACTTGGAGCACACTATGGTATTTTTATTTCTTGGATCTTGTTCCTTTTTGTACTTAGCCATCAAAAGAATCCCCAATTAGTTAAGTCTTTAAAACCGACATAATTTACATCAAGTACCTAAAGTACAAAAAGGGGCATTAAGAATTTTGGAACAAAAAACGAAAAAATGTTAAAAATGCCAAAACTTAAGTTCTGACGGCCAAAACATGTTCTGTAAATTGTAGCAACTGAAGCATCCTTTGTACCACCAATATACTGATTCTGCAAAACTCTGCAATAAATCTGCAAAATTCAGAAAATTGTGAAACTGGGACATTTTATTAAATTATAAATACAATATTTTGTTTTTGTTCTTTGTACCAAAATTCATAAATACTCAAAAAGATTTGAAATTTTTTAATATTCTCATTATCTATTCCTCGATAGGAATGCTAAATTCATTGATGATTTTGTATTTTTACCTTTTTCAAGTGTTAATAAAACTTTGACCGAATCTCTATAAAAAATAAATAATTTTTTTTCAAACTTTTGTTCAAAAAATTTTTTGCTAATTTTAATACTTTTGAAATTGAGTCTTTGTTTACAGCTTTTTTCGTTTAAATTTTGATCATTTAAGTTAAAAATACTTTTAAAATATTATTCGAAAGAGAAAATATAAAATATAAAATAATTTTTTATATGGGGACAAACAATTTAAAAGGAGGATATGAATCAAAGATTGTCTAAGTCATTGAAAGAATCCAAAAATTTAAAAAACTATGTTTTTATGCTCAAGACATACTAATTAATAAATACACAAAATTTAAAGCATTCTTATGGTATTTATTTTTTAAACTTGAATTTTGTGCAAATAATTATGATTCACTTGTTTAATTTCCATATTTTACAAAGTTCCGATAACATTTATACAAATAAATACTTTTTTAAAATGTGTCATCTAGTCTTAAAGCGGAAAACCATCAAAAGAAAAAAATTCATTTGAAAATAATTTAATCAAACCTAATTTTATGGCGTTGATCATCTTGTTAAAATTATTATAGATATTTTTTTTGATTCGGAATAAACTTTTAATTCTTTTTAATTTTTTTTGCTTAATTTTTTTATATGGAGTAAATAGGCATCGTGAAATTCAAATACAAATTGAACAAAAATTCTTCCTTTTTTGATGAATTAAAATTAAAGTTAATAAAATGGACTTAAAAAAATACTGCACCTTTTTGCTTAAAATAATTTTTCTCATGTTTTAATAAGAAAAAAAATAAAATATCAATAAGATATAAATTGATTATTGATTTAATTTACTATAAAAAAAAGAAAATAATGATTTTATTTTAGGCACATTATGTTACACTTTGTTGCAGTAATTTATTAAGTATATTTTATTAACTTTGTTTTTAATTCATCAAAAAAGGAAGAATTTTTGTTCAACTTGTAATTGAATTTCACAATACCGAGTAAATAAAAAAAATTAAATACTGTTTTATGTAATACTCATTCAATTCCTTAAAATTATTCAAAAAATTTTAATTGTTATTTAAAAATTTCATATTTTGGTGATTTTAAAATCATTTTTTATTTATTTTAATTTTAATAAAATTCAAATTCTTGATTTTTATTTTTAATCTTGAATCAAATCTAAAATTAGAATCAGCTTAATAGTTAAAGCAAACTTCCTCATTTTAATTCTAATTTAAATCGTGTTAAAAGAATGACTTTTAAAAATGCATAGTAATACCGAGCTTAATAGACTAGATGGAAACAATGACTCATCATCTCGTTCTTCTTCGAACAGAACCAGTGATCATATGAACACAATAACAAGACATCATCAAATTCTGTCCGAAATTGAGAGCAAAAAATTTAGCTGGAGTCACATAAAAGACTTTTTTATAAACAGTGTTGGATTTTTTACCGTAATATTTAATCAAAAAATAAAATTTTAAAATTATTTTTTTCTTTAATAATAGAATGGCTACCAGATTTTTATCATGTAAAATTTAAAAAATTAGATTTTTATTTTTAAATTGTTTTTTTATAAAGAAATTTAATTGTTTTAATGATGGGCTGTGTGTATTATAAAGAAAACAAGAACACGGTTCCAGTGTACATAGACACTTTTGTTAAAGCTTCGGCTCACACTGGTATTTTGATCGGTCAGCTATTTTTTGGATTTGCATCTGATCGATTTGGCCGAAAGAGAATATTCGGCATCGAGCTGATCATAATGATCATTGGAGGCCTTGGCTCGACTTTTTCCGGCTCTACTGCTACTGGTATGAGTGTTTTTGTCCAATTGCTCCTGTGGCGTTTTATCCTCGGATTCGGAATAGGAGGAGATTACCCACTATCTGCAACTATCACATCCGAGGGAGCTAAAACAAAAAATCGCGGATTTCTTCTGGCAGCAGTAAAATAATAACAAAAATTTTTTTGAATAAATTTATTTTTTTGCTAGATTTTTGCCGTACATGGTTTCGGAGTAGCATTTGCAGCATTAATTTCCATAATTGTTTTGGCTGCTTTTAAGAATGCTGTTTATGCCAACCAAAATGCTTTGGATTATGTTTGGAGAGTGTGTTTGGGATTAGGTCTTATTCCAGCCTGTATCGGGGTTTATTTTAGACTTAGAATATCTGAGACTCCGAGGTATTCAATTGAAGTTAATCATGAGCTAAAAAATGGCAAAAAAAAAGCATCATTCAAGGAATTTTTGGCTCATTTTTCAAAATGGAAATATTTTAAAATACTACTGGCCACATCTGTTACTTGGTTTTGTCTTGACGTTGCCTTTTATGGTGTAAATCTCAACTCTGGTCTTATTATCGAGTCGATTGGTTTTAGCGAAGATATTGTTAAAGATCCATGGAAATTTTTATTTCAAAATTCTATCGGAAATTTGATAATATCTTTTTTGGGAATTTTACCTGGATATTGGTCAGTGTATTAAATAATATGATTTTGCTGCTCAGTATTTTAGTCTACTGTAAATGAAAATGTGAAATTTTAGTACAAAAAGTAAAAACTTAATAATTTTTTTTCTAATTGTGCAAAAATGGTTCTGTAAAAAGTACAATATTGTACAAATTTGTAAAAACGAATTCCAAGCTCTGCAAAAACTCTGAAATTTTCTGTAAAATGCACACCATCAAAAAATATTTGATTTAAATATTTAATAAATTGCAGAGTTTTTGCAGAGCTTGGAATTCGTTTTTACCAATTTGTACAATATTGTACTTTTTACAAAACCATTTTTGCACAATTAGAAAAAAAATTATTAAGTTTTTACTTTTTGTACTGTAATTTTTGTACTAAAATTTAAATTACCCTGTAAATCAGTATCCTTTTCTCATTTAAAAACAATTTTTGCCATTTTATAATTTGAAATAACTAGTTAAAAATTCAATAAAAATAAAAAATACTAAGCTATTGTTAAATTCCTGTTCAAAAAATTTAAATCATTAGTTAATGACATTGGGAAATAACTCTTAAAATAGGTGATAATCAGAGTTGTTCAAAATCAAAGTCCAAGATTAGATTTTATTCTCTTAAGTAAAGACTTTTTTTTAAAAAAAATAATTTAAATTTAAATTTTTACATGTCAAGTTGCTGACTTTACTTTGATAAAACATTAAAATATATATTTTTATAATTTATAAAGTTAGAATTAATTAATGATAAAATAAAATGGACAAATAGTTTTTAAACATTTTACTGAGCATTAAATTTTAATACTAAGCTTTTAATTTGTTTTTTATTAATTAAACGAAAAAAAAATCTTTTAATCTTAAAGGTTAGCAGTGTTTTTGGTGGATAGAATCGGACGCAAAGTTATTCAGTTAACTGGCTTTGGGGTAGTAGGCGTTTTGTTTCTAGTTCTCGGCTTTGGCTTCAATGCAATTCGTAATGCTTCAAGTGTTTTATTTATAATTATTTTTACATTGACGCAATTTTTTTTCACCTTTGGTCCAAATACAACAACATTTATAATTCCAGGTGAAGTCTTTCCGACCAGATATAGATCGACTGCACACGGAATATCAGCAGCATTCGGCAAACTGGGTGCTATTGTATCTCAGATTGGATTTTTTCAAATGAGAGATATTGGTGGTAAAAACAACATGATTCCGCTAATTTTAATTATATTCAGCATTTTTATGTTCATTGGATTTATTTTTACATTCCTGTTGCCAGAAACAAAAAGAATAAGTCTTGAAGAATTAAGTGAAAGTTTCCATTCAAGTGACCAAACTCAGCAAGACACTGATATCTAGATACTGAAATGGTTTTTTTTTTGTACCTTTATTTTAAATAAATTCAAAACAAGAAAATTTAAATTGATCAAAACGGTGTTCAAACTAAAGTTACCATTAAAAAAAATAAAAGGTAAAATTAAGTGAATAATTATTTTTTAAACAAAATATTTCTGAGAACATTAATTAATAGAGAAAAAGATTAAACTACTAAATAAAATTTGAATATTGACACAGTATGTCAAGTTTACCAGATAAAATTATTAAACATTAACTAAAATATTTAATATAAATTCATTTTGAAAAAAAATTAATTGATTTACTCGAGTATCTGTTTAACAAATATATAAATTTACTTATTTATTTACTAATATTAAATTAACCTCCTTTAAGGAGAAGTAAAAGTAAAATTTGTTTTTAGAAAAATATAAAAAATATTAAATAAAAAAAAATAAAAAAATAGATAAAAATAATAAAAAATTCATTTCAATTCAGAAAAAAAAGATTAGGAGAGAAATTATTACGTTTGACATGGATTTTTATCATATTTTAATAACTCCTTCAAAAGTTGTCTATAATGTTTGAGTTTTAAATTGTTTAGACACAACCAGATAGAGTCCGAGATACCATCATTAGTCTTGTGATTATTTTTTAATTTCTCTTTTAATTTATTTATATTACTGGTAATGTTGTGGGCCTCAATATTAAAATAGTCTGTTTTTAACTTTATGTCGGATGAGAGTGATTTCTTAGTCGGGGGTTCATTCAGCATCGATTTAAAAATTTGAGAAGATAGACAATTGTGTTTAATTGTGTCTATGAAGGAAAGTTTTGAGAATAGATAGAGTTCGTCAAAATTAAAAATTTTGAGCATTTTTAGAACTCTAGACATTCGACAGTAAGGGCCTAATTTAAACATTTGCCTAATTAGGTTGTTTTGTAAAATATTTATAAAGTCTTTTGTACTACCATTAAGGGTTAAGGCCTCCAGACCGTATGTAAATTTAGATAAACAATATGTTTTATATATAAATGATTTAAAGCTTGGTGAAGCGTTGGGATTATTTTTTGGTAGAAAAAATGAAATTCCAAAGAAACTGCTTTGCACTTTTTTGAAATTATCTATTATTTGAATATTGAAATCAAGATTTGAACTTATGATAAAACCTAGGTATTCAATTTGACATGTCTCGGTGAGGGCAGTACCATTTAGGTAAAAGATAGTGTTAAATAGAGCTTTGCCAAAGTTAACTATATGAGTTTTTTTGGAATTGAATTTTATTCTCCATTTATTTCCAAAATCACTACATATATTTAAAAGAGATTGAAGATGGCTGTCAACTGAGCTAATCAGAATGATATAAATGCAATATTCATGGACAAATTTATTTTATATAACTTTTATTTAATTAAAACAACTTTTCAATTATTTAATTTTAAAAATTTTAAGCCTTTTCCACTATTCAAAATTTTTAAGATTTTATTTAAGAAACCTTTCGATTTAGAAAATAAAAAGCTAATGTAAAAAAACCAAGATAAACAATAAATTGTAAATACGGATAACGTCACCAAAGTTTTTAAATAATTTAGAAAAAATTATTGCTTAAGTTCTTTGATTATTTGAAAAATTTTTAAAAATTTATCAGAACAGACATTGTCAATTTAGCGATTATTGGGTTAAATTTATTTAACATAATAAAAGGATAATAAAGAAGTCCGAAATTTAGGAATCAGAATTAATAAAGATAATAAGTTTAATTGCATAATATGAATTAAATTTATCAAAATCCATGAGCTCAAAAGGATTTTTGAAAAATTGTCTCAAATCGAGTAATTTCAAGATTTTATAAAATCCAATCACTCTCCAATCTGCAGAGTTTTTGCAGACTTTCACAGTAGGTGTATTAAAAATTATTAAACTTCATTACATTTACTGAATAAGTTTTTGACCATTAGAACAAAATCTATAAAATTATTTCTTTTTTCTATAGTAAGTTCTGCATAAAATTTAACAAAACCAAATTTTCGAAATTTAAAATTTTTTTGTTAAATTGCCTTGGAAATGTTGATTAATTCATTATAATTGATTTATTTTTTAATTGATGAATAAGTTAAAAATATTGAATAATTTTTAAAAGTTGAAAAATTGGGCAGTTGGATAGAATGGAAACATTTCATCCAAAAATTTATACATTAGTCAGCTTAATGAATTGTTGGACGGTGAATTCAAATATTATATTTAATTTTTTTAAAAATTGAAAATCAAAAGCTCGATTTTCAAGAATTAAGAATTGGTCAGTAAATTTAAACCAAATTTGATTTTTTGTGGCAAAAGACAGTTCAATTTTAATTCTTTAAAATTTACACTAAAATTAAAAAAAAAAACAAGGCTTTTTGTTTTAATAAACTTACTCATTTAAATTTTTTAAATGAATAAAAATTAATTTAAGTAACTTAACTGTAATTTGAATTAAAAAAAAGATTATTTAAAAAATTTAAATTAAATTAATGTAATATCAGAAAAAAAAGCCGTCATCAAGATTCAAATTCATGTCTTCTAATTTTGTTTCTTAGCAACTGGCTTCGTTTAATAAATTAAAAAAAATAAAATTTTGCCAAAAATCATATAAACCAAACGAAAAGTCCCTGATTAAAAGAATACAAAAATGAGTGATAATGAGATGGAAGAAGATGTTATTGAGACCATTGACGAAAAGCGTCTAGAGTCCAAGCGAATTTTTATTAACTATGTTGATACCTTCAATGGCAGAAATTTGTCGAAATACTTGTCCAAATGCGTGGTAGGTGCCTCTCTAGAAGGCGGAGAAGAAGAAGCTGGAAACGAAGAAGAAAATGGAACCGGAGAAACAAAAAAAGAAAATACCTATAACATTTACGGCACTGTTAAAATTTCAGAGGACTACAAACAACCTGATTATATTAAAGAAATAATTTCAGTAACTAATAAAATAAAATTTTTTCAATTAATTTTCTATTTATTTATTAATTTTTTATTAATTTTTTAGAACCATAACAAAGATGAATTGCTTGAACAATTAATGGAATGTGATGTGATCATCTATGACATAATACATGAACCAGACCAAGTTGACGAAGCCTGCTGGGCCATTTCAACACTGAACAGTCAAATTGACAAGATAGACAAGCCGAAAATTTTTATACTTCTATCCACGGTAATGACTTGGGCAAAAACTAAGCCAGCTGATCCCGAAGATCCCGATCTTCCGTTCACTGAGGAAGACTTTCGTAGACGCAAATGTCACCCTACATACAAAGAACATCTCGCGGCAGAAAAAACAGTGATCAAATTCGGCAAGGCTAGCAAAAAAAAGCTAACTACCTATGTGGTCTGTGCCGGCTTACTTTACGGTCAAGAGGAGAGCATTTTTCATTATTTATTCAAAGCAGCCTGGCACAACAATGATCTATGTCTGTATGGAAATGGAAAAAATACTCTACCAACAATGCATATAAATGATTTAGCAGCGTAGAAAAAAATATAAAAAAATTTTAACCTAAATTTTATTTAATTTTTTTAGTGTCATTCAAAACATAGCAGACCAGAAGCCCAAAGCAAGATACATTGTGGCTGTTGATGACTCAAAGCCAACTTTGAAGCAAATAACCAAGGCTGTTAGTAAAAATTTGGGCAGTGGTAAAGTAAAACCAGTGGCTAAAGAAGATGCTTTGTTGAATAAAGAAATTACGGTGTGTTTTAATAAATTTTTTAAAAATAAATTTTTTATATATTATAAAAAAAAAAGCAATCTGATTTTGATATGATTTCAATTGATCTAAAAATGGACGCTGCTTTTATCAAGGAAAATATGCAAATTAGATGGGTGGCCGAGAATGGCTTTGTGGAAAATATTCCAAAAATAATCAAGGAGTACAAAACGACCAGAAATTTGATTGTAATCAAAATTTTATTTTTTTTTATTTGGAAATAATATTTTTGGAATTTTTTAGCCTTTCAAAGTTTGTATACTAGGCCCACCAGGCGTAGGCAAATCGACTATAGCTCATCAATTGGCGCAGCATTATAAAGTTCATCACATTCACATTAAAGACGTGATAAATCAAGCTATCGAGAACTTGAACAAATTTGCTAAGCGCACTGAAAATGAGACTGAAAAGGTGAATGAAGATGGTGATGCCGAAGTCGAACAAGAGGAAGAAGAGGAAGAGGAAGAGGAGGAACAGCCTGATTTGAGTGAACTAGATGCTATTAATGAAAATATGGAAAGCAATAATGGTACAAATATTTTAATTTTTAAAAATTAAAATTTAATTTTTTTCAAAGGTCGACTTGATGATCAATATGTGATCAAGTTTTTTAAGGAAAGACTAATGTCCAAGCCGTGTCAAAATCAAGGTTTTATACTCGATGGTTTTCCTAAAACCAGGGAACAGGCTCAAGCTCTATTTGAACGTAAAATTTAGGCTTTAAAATTTTATTTTAATTTAACATTTTTATTTTAGCTGACGAACAAGAAGAAGAGACTGGTGAAGAAAATGGTGGCGATGAAGAAGCGACAAAATTTAATAAGATCATAAGTCCAGGTAAATTATTATTTTTTTTTAATCATCAAAAAAATTTTCCTTTAATTATTTGCTGGCTTCAAATTTTTATTTAAATTAACCTAAAATAATGTGAGCCTAAATTTTTTTCGTTCTGTGATTTTTGTTTTAAAAAAAATTTGAATTTCGAAGAAAAGAATTTAAATTAAAAAAGCTTTTTTGTTTAAGTCTTAAACTTGTTCTGCAAAATTTATCACCCAAATTCAGCCTCTGCAATTGAATCTGAATAATTTGCTACTACATTAAGTGCTTTTCAGAATTGCAGGTTATATTCAGAGACTAAGGTTTGCATCAGCTCATACATTTTGCATAACAAGTTAAAGCCCCAAATCAAAAAGTTATTTCAATTTAAAAATATTTATTTTGCTCTTATTCAAACAATTACAATGCTTTCTTTTTTAAAAAAATATTTTAGCGATTTTTTTTTTAAACATTTTAAAAAAATTTTAATTTAAGAAATTGATTAAAAATTTAAATATTTTATTACTTTTCCGAAAAAAAAAAAAATTTATCATTCAAATTTCAACTTTAAATGCTACATTTGTTTAAGAGCTTAAGTTGGTCAAGCCGAACTTATTTTAAAATTTATAAATTAACCTTAATTACTGCTTTAAAATTCATATCACAAAATTTAAAAACACATGATAAAGGCCGCATCTTCTCCCAAAACAACTTGTTTAATGCTCTGAACTACAATGGTTCCAGAAAATTTAAGACACTTTAATTTCTTTTGATATTTTGGCAAATTTCTTAATAATTAAATTAAAATGATTAATTCTATTTAAATCTACTTTGTTCGATACAAAAAACATGGGGAAATATGCAAAAAATTCAAAATTTTGAAATTTAGAATATTTTAGAGATCTTGACGAGCTGAACTCAAAAATATCAAAAATTTGATAATCGGAATTTCTAAAAATATTTATTTAAGCTCGAAGTTTTAATTAATATTTTACTTAAAATGGTCATTTCTTGGTCAATTTTTAAGATTTTTTTTAATTCAGCTCTTAAATTTTTTTAATTTTTTTTAATTTGAGTTCAGCTCGTGAAGATCTTTAAGAAAATATCCTAGATTTCAAAATTTTAATTTTTTTGCATATTGCCCCATATCCTTTAGATTTTAATTTTTTTAATTAAATATTTTTTGTTATTTACATCACATCTAAATGTAATATATAAAAATAATACAGAAGATAATGTAAAAAAAGTTTAAAACATTAATATCTAAAGAAGCCCCCACGTGCCTTTGTACACATTTTTATTCTTTTAGGCATCAATTTGATCAGCTTTTGACAAGTCTCAGCTTTAACTCAATTCCAGTGTTAATTAGTTTCTCAAGCTGAGTTAAGTTAAGTTTAGGACGAGCAGCTAGTTTTTGGTCAATTATTGACAAAAAGTTTTCAATGGGGTTGAGATTTGGACTTCTAGCTGACCAATTTATCACTTTGACATCATTTTCTTCAAACCATCTCTTTACCCGATTTGATTTGTGACATGGAGCATTATCTTGCTGATAAAATTGATGCGATCGGATTAAATTGTTTTCAAAAACGTCAATATACAAAAATTGGTTCATTCTGTTTGTGTACGTCTTAGAGATGCCAATCGCAGCATATGAGAGTTAGCCCAAAATACCAATCGAGCCACCACCAGCTTTTAGACTTAGACAACTCAAGGCTTATCGAACCTAGATTCATATTATTCATTTTTTCCCATTGTATTTTAAAATTTTTCTTTTGATAAAATATTAAGAATTGTGGAATATTAATTTCAAAAATATAAAAAAAAGCTTCATCAAGCTTAAAAAAAATTAAATTCAAAAAATTGAATCGCTTTTTTAATTAATCTATTTAAAACTGCGCTTTTTTATGTAATGTTTAAACTTTGTAGACTAAAATTTTCTATAAATTTTTTGGTGCTTTTTTTCAGCAATTTTTTTTGAAAAACTTTAATTTTTTTTTTTACAAATTGAAAAGTTTCTTTTTCATTTAATAAAAAACTGAACTTTGAAATTTGAAAAAAGCAAAAGAAAAGAGTCGTTAAAAATGAAATATTTAAAAAAATACTTTATATTTAAATAATTAACCACTGTTCTTCACACAGCATTAACATTAACGATAACAAAAAAATTAAATCACAATAAAAAAATTGAATTGCCTTTTTAGTTGTAACCAAACTAATTAAAATTTTTTTTCTTTCTATAAAAATTTTTTTATTTTTTCTAATTTTTAAAGAAAAAATGTCACTAAATTAAAAAAGATGAAATTCCATCTAATTTGGTGTAAATAATTTAATCTTAATAATTTATTGGCACATTATTTCCCTTCAGTGACATTACAACTCCATTATTTATCAATGAATTTTGATTGATTAATCGCGTTAACCCAGTTTTAAACATGTACCTTCGGATCCATATGATGTGCATTCTTGGATATATATTTATTAATAAATTTTGTATCCTCCTAAATTAATTTAGTATATTTTTAATATATAATTTAATATATAATTTAATATATAAATTACCAATATATTTTTTGAATTCTAGAATGCGTTTTTATTTATAAGATTTTTTTTTAAAGACTATAAGACGATAAAAATATCAAAATTCATTTTTTAAAAAATAATTTAAAGAAAGAAATTTTTTAATTATTCACTAGGTTTCCTAGAAATGTTCAAAATAAAATACTAAATCTTAGATTATGTCACTGAATTAAAAAGATATTTAGTTTTAAAATTTTCAAAACAGGGTTTTAAAAGCTCATTAGGGGTTTTAGTGTTTATTTATTTAAAAGTAATTTTTACCGAGAAAGCATGTCCAAAAATGAGTAAAATTGGCATTCATTTATACCGACTATGATAAAATTTACATTTTTTAATTCAATTTCAAAAGAAAAAAGCATTACTGTATTAGGAAAACAAAAAAATTTAAAAAAATTATTTGACAAAGTGTAATATTTTTTTAAATAATACTAAAAAAAATACAAAAAAACATTTTTAAACTCAAATCTTTCTTCAAATGTAACCGAATGTAACTTTGTATGATTCCATAATGCTAAAATTGGTTGATTCCGAAAAAAATTTTTTTATACAAACAAAATCAGGAGAAAACCTTGGAAATGTATAAAATATTGTTTGGATTATTAGAAAGAAAAATTTAATTTTTTTATTCAAAATATAAAAAAAATCCGTCCAACAAAAAAATTAATTTTTTTGTTCTTTCTTTAAGATTATTAGCGGCTTTTTTCAAAAACTTTTAAAAATAAAATTAAAATAATAAAATTACCCTAATAGACAATGATTTAATTAAAATAATTGAAATTTAAATCTAAAAACACAAAATTTTTTATTTTTTAAATTAAATATTTTTTTTTGTTCAGAAATAATAATCAAGTTGGATGCCAGTGATGACTTTTTGTGCAAGAGAATAATGAACTTGCCGGAAAAATTGGTTCAAGACACGCACAACACAGAAGAGGGTCTCACAAGACGACTGAGCGAGTACCGAGAGCTAAACAATGAAGACAATAGTGTGATCAATGTTTTTGAAGAAGAATTTGAGTTTGATGTGATAAAGATAGGCCCCGAGATGGTCGAAGAAGACAGGAGTTTTTTGCACAAGAACTTGGTCGATTTGATCAAATCAAATCATATGAAAGAACCAAGAAACTATGGACTATCAGCGGCTGAAAAAGCCGAGCTCAAGCGCATCGAGATCGAGCAGCGTTTGATAAAAGAGAGGCAGGAGCGCGAAGAAAGAGAAAGATTAGAGGCCGATGAGGCGATTGAACGCGTCAAGAAACAAACTGAATGGAACGAAAAACTAGAACAAATCAAGAAAGAAGAAGTCGAATATTTGGAAACTCAATCGATTCCACTAAGAAATTACCTGATGACTCATGTGATGCCCACACTCACTAAAGGTCTTATTGAATGCTGTAAAATTAAACCGGATGATCCAATTGATTATTTGGCCGAGTATTTGTTCAAGAATAATCCACAAGTTGATTAAATTAATAATTAGACTTAATTTCATTTATTAAAATTTTTAAATAAAATTTTTTTTATAAAAATAAGCATCTTTTTTTTCACGTTCTAACAGTGGTGTTGGGTTTTTTGAATTTTTGAAAATTGGTCAACAGTTTGGACAAAAAGTCTAGTTGGGACAATTGACTTTGAGGCTTTTCGTTTGCTATTCGCCGTTGTTTTACGGTAATTATTGTATTGTCTTGAAGAATTTCGTTGGTATTAAGCTCACACATAGCCCCTATTATGCATCCATTGGAAACTGTCACTTCACGTCCAACTTTAGACTTGCATTCAAAAATGTTGTTGTCTCCAATCTTTAAAGCTTCACTGTCTTTCGATTGAAAATTTAAATTTTTTTTAAATTTTTTTTAAAAATAATTACAGGTTCCAACTTCGAAAACATTATTGTCACCAATTATCATTACTTTTATTTTATTTCTATCATCTCCTTCTTTAAACCTTCAAGCATAATTTTTTTTATTTTTTAAGAATAGAACGCTATTATTAATTCCATTTTTTCTAATGTACTTTTTGTTTTATTTATAAAGTGAGATATTAACAGAGTTGTAGTTTGTTGACTTGAATTTTGTAGAAAAAAATCAGGTTAATATATCTTGTGATATTTTAATAAAATTTTATTAAAAAAAAAAGCTAAAAATTAAATTTTTAATTCATGTGACTTCAATTTATTTGTCAAGTGTTCAAATCTCCAAGCTAAAGTAATCACTTTTCAAAAAAATTAATTAACTGTTTTTACATTTTCTGGATTAGTTCATAAGAATGTCATTTAAAAAATGATCTTAAATGAAAAAATATTTTTTCTTTATCCTCGTGTTTTTTATTCGAGCTTTTTTAAGGTTTTTTTTGATATAGAAAAATGTCCCGTTGCGAAACTTTCGGTCTAAAAAAATATTTGGAAAGAGTAAAAAAACAGAGTTCTTTAGAAGTCACAAGTCGAAATTCAAGTCATGATTTATTTTCATTTTAATCCTTTAAATTTTTTATGAAACATTTTACAGTAAATAAAATATCATATGATGCATATTTTTTAATTTCAAAAGTTTTTATTTACCGTAAATCCTTGGAAATTACCCTTGAGTTCTGGTGTGTAAATAGCCATATCCCTGTACCTGAGACTAGGTTATAACCCTGTTTTTTTTTCATATCCACTTTAACCCCCAAAATTAAAGACTTATCTTTTAATTATTTCTTCCTTATCTACGAATTTAGTCATCAATGTTTGATGACAAATCAACAAAATCAATTAAAATATTTTTTTTTATAATATGGTTAAGGCATAGATGCAAATTATATTGATAAGTAATGTCACAATAATCAAAACTGACATGAAATAACTTAAAATGTACTCAAGGAAAAAAATAGAAAAAAATCACTAAATTTTACAAAATTAACTTTAAAAAAATTTAATTTTTTTTTCCAATTTTTTTTGTTTTTGGTTTTATTGCCTTGGATTTTTTGGATTTCTGAGTTTTAGCGCCGCGTTAAAAATCAAAAATTTAAGGTGTTTTATTTTCTATTTTTTTAAAATAAATTCAGATTTTTTCTTAATTTCAGAAATAAAAATAATTTAAATCCAGTCTAAAATTACTGAGGTTTTTTTATTAGCCTACTAATTAAAAATAAATAAGTTTCATATTACCCCGGGATTCTAATTAATTTTATTAATTTAAAAAAATCGAAATCAAATTTTTTATTTATTACCCCTTCCGATTTACATCAGAATCCCTAGGGGTAGTTTACAGTGATTTACGGTACAATTTTTTTGAATTTAATTATTTTATACAAAAGTTAAGTCTCGACTTTAATTTGAAACCACATGACTTTTTTACAATTTTTGGAAATCAATTTAAAGTATTGAAAATTTAATTTCTTTTTATATATATTAGCTCGATACAGATAAACAAATAAATAAAAATAAAGTTAATTGATATTTGTTTGTGGTCCCTTTTAAAGCAACCTTTATTAAAACCTAATATTTTCTTCAAAATTCTCTACATATACTCAAAAAAATTTCTGAAAACCTTAAATTTTGCGATACTTAAAAATTTTTTTTTACTTATTCACTATTACAGTCTGCTCCTCAATTAAATTATTTTCACCAATAATTACCGGACCAGCTTCGGCAATTATTTTAACACTAGGATGAATTAAAGTTCTAGTTCCAATAGTCACATCACCGACTAATTCAACTCTGTCTTCGCATACCAAAGCTCCCTGGGCGATCTGAGCACTCATTTAAATTTATCTAAATATTTGAATTTTTAAAAAATAAAATCTTAAAAAATTATTAATGCAAAAAAAATTAAAAGCCTATAATCAAGAAGTTTATACAGTTCTATTATGATACCATGAATTTATCTTTTTTTCAGTCAAATATAATAATTTAAAAATCCATTTTTTACTTAATATAGCGACATTTATCGTAAATTCAGCATATAATTTAATCAACCTAAAAAAAATTAAAAAAAAGCAAAAAATAAATTTCTGTAATTAAGAAAATGATTAAAGCAAAAAATTAATAAAATAACCCTGATGTTAAAATTTCATTTTTTAAAGAATTTTAAAATAATATAGCCCGCTGCGGTCAAAGACTCAGTCAATCAGTTCAAGAAACGCTACGATGCCCTCATCAACGGCCACCACAAGTTTTTAACACATAGCAATTTTAATTTAAAAAAATTTTTTTTTAAATAAATCTGTAAATTGAATGTAATTTCATTAATTTATTTATTTATCCAATTATTCACCTTGTAAATTATCATAATGATTTTCTTATTTACTCTTCTTTTTTGTGTAAACTTCGTCTGATTTTATTTTTTTATGATAAAATGTACTGTATACCCCTCTCAGTCCCTTCTAATTTCCTTCTTACTTTTGAACTGTTAATAATATCTATTGACTCTAAAAACGATTTTTTTTAAAATTTGTCTATTTTTCGTATGTTTTTTACCGAAATTAGAATCAAAAAATTTTTTTATTAAAAAATACCTTCATATTCTGAAAATTCGATCTTTTTTACATAGGCTTATGTGGAAAAAAAAATTACATAGCTAAGGGCTTGATTATTTAATTGAAAAAGCAACTTTCAGTAGGGTTTCGTTAATATGGTAGGGTCTGACAGATAGGGGTCAGTTTTGGTCCCAGCTTAAAAAAAAATTTTTCTAGGTTTTTTGAGGTGCTCTTCAATATTAAAACAAAAAAAAATCCAAAAATATGTCATATCGTAATGGATGACGCGCATCTTATTTTGATTAAATTGACATTGTGAAATTTAATACAAAACTTCCAATACAAAAAGAAGATCAATTTATAACTTTTGTTCTACTAGTCAAAAAATTGTTCTGCAGATGAAACAAAGTGAAATAACTTTTTTTTAATTAATCGGGTCTTATTTTTAATACTTTTAAATAGGGTGCATTTTTTCAGAATAAATTGTTGGCGAAACAGAAGTTGTTTCACTTTGTTTCATCTTCAGAACAATTTTTTGATTAGTAGAACAAAAGTTATAAATCGATCTTCTTTTTGTATTGGAAGTTTTGTATGAAATTTCACAATACCGATTAAATTTTAGCAAACTTGTTTTTTTTTTTAAGTCTAAAAATAAAAGCCAATTTTTCAGCAAAAAAAAGGTAAATTTAATTAAATAATTAAAATTTTGAGGCAAGGTTCGCACTTAGCAGTACAACTGTACTTTTTGACCAGTTTTAAGCTTAAGTCACAAAAATATAAGTCAAAGTTATGACTTTAAAAAAAAAAAAATTTTTTAAGTCATTGACTTGACTTGACTTAAGAGTTGTGACTTAAAAACAACTCTGAATTTTAAAATAATTAACTCATATTATTCTCATATTATCCTTTACCTAAAAAAGTGTTCGACTAATAAAGTTTTAGGGCGAATCCTTTGGGCATTAAATTAATCTAAATCCAGAATTTAATTTTATCTCAAGCTTTTTGAATGATAAGTCTACTGTTAAGAGAACATAACTCAGGTTCTTATCATTTTCAATTCAAAATAATCTTTTAAATTTAAAATTTCGCCATTTTATATTTTTAAACTATATCATGTTTCACGAGATAAAACTTGTTGCATAACATAATATCATCGTTATTGGTAAGTTTTTAAAAAATTCAAGTATTTTTCATGATTAATTGAAATCCAAAAAAAACAGACTAAACTGAAATTAAATTTAAATTAAAAAAGTTCCATGTGCAACATTTTACTATTTGTTTATTTATTAGTTTATATTTAAAAAGCTAAAGCTCCTTCGGATAAAAATCAAAAAATATAAATAACAAAAATAAAACAAAACTGTCAATTGAATGTCTCTGTCCAATTTTTTGGCTTTCAATTTTATTTGATTATATTTTTAATTTTAAGTCAATATTTAGAAAAAACACTAAAGCAATTGCTTTTTTTCAAATTATGTACAGGACTGCTACGATAAGTAGATAAGTATTTTTCAGACTTGTTTTTAAGTCACAGTTTTAAGTCTACGTCACAAAAATATAAGTCAAAGTTATGACTTTAAAAAAAAAAAAAATTTTCAGTCATTGACTTGACTTAAGAGTTGTGACTTAAAAACAACTCTGAATTTTAGTCATACTTAAATTTTCTTTTAATTTTTTTGATGTTCGAATGAAAATTTAGTGTTTTCTCAACATTAAAAAATATTTTCAATTAGTTTAGGAGAAGCTGTGGTGAACTTTGAAGCATAAAATTTAAGCAAAGCAAAATATGTTAAAAATTAATAAATAAATTGATAATTTTGAAAATTTTTAGTAAAATAAGTTGTATTAAATCCAGAAATGTCAAAAAACTTTAGTACTGTTTCTATCAATATTCGATCTTCCCTTCAAAATATGAAGATTTATTATTTGATTTTTTATTTTTGTTTAGGATTTACAAATTATGTTTAAAAGTGCTAAAAATTTATTTAAAAAATAATTGCTAAAAATTGAAATAAAACTGTTGTTCAATTTAATAAAATAAATTTTGTAACAGTTTTTGCTCCAAACTTCACCACCGCTTAAGAGTAAAGCTTTTAATTATTTAATTAAAAATTTTCTTAAAAAATGTCCCTAAAATATTTTAATAGAGAAAAAATTTATTTCTAATTAATGTTGCTAAAAATCTACTTCTTAAAAGAAATATCCCACTTTTAATTCATATATTTTTTTAACGAAAAGACATGATTCTCTTCGTGTAGATAAAATAAAAAAAAATTTTTTAAATAATAAAAAGAATATTTTTTATTTAATAACAAAATTTATAAAGTCATAAATTATTTGCCGAGTACAAGAGCAGAGGCCGTTTGGTCAACAATTTTCAAACATTTTCAAACAAAGAATTAAAATTAATCTTGGAAAAAACAGATTTAACATGTGAGACAAAATTTCTATTCATCAAATAATTTGAATCTTGGACATTTTGAGACTGCTCAAATTGGTTGTTCAACTCGACAAGCTGAAATAATTTTACAATATATTCATCAATATTTTGGCTATTGGGCACAAAATCGGCACTGTTTGGCAACGAAACTTGGGCAAAGTACTGCATCACAGTGTGCCGAAACAGATCAACATTTTTTTGCATTAAAACATTGGAATTTTTCAGATTTTCACTGTCTTTGTCAATTTTTTGACTTGTCACCTTTAAATTATCAATGTGCTTGTTCAGCACCCCATTTTGCTGCTCGAGCTCATTTACCTCTTTGCGCAGTTGCCTCAGTTCCTGTTCTCTCACTTTGCTGTGCTCAATAAACTCCTCGGTGAAAATGGGTATATCGAAGCCGGCCACATTGGTCTCGGTCTGCAGCCACGAAACATTCGGTTGATCTCCTTGAATGGGCGCAGACTGAGAACTTTCGTCCACACTTGCCTTGGCCGCCTTTGAATTAGAGTTCTCTTTCAAATACTGTCTGTAAGCATCTGACTTCTTGTAATCGGCCATCTCTTTGTTGTACCTCTCTTTGTCCAGCTCGGCCTCGTTAATGTACTTTTGCTTTTCATCGGCGGGCAGCTCTTTCCATTTGGCAGCAATTATTTTGGTCAATTCGCCAAAGCCTATGTTTGGATTTTTCACTCTCATTTCGGATCTTTCCTCATTGAAATAGACCAGATAGCCGTTGAGTGGAGCTTTGGGTGCAGATGGGTCTTTTTTGCGTCTTTTTTGTGCTGAAGGTGGCGAAACATTGGCTGTGCCAGACGCAATGTCATTTATGGTGTTCATGATGTTATTACTTTGGTTTGATTTGTTGGCAGAAGTGCGCGGTTTTTTCCTAGATGTGGTCTTGGGTGTTGTCTTTGCCGGAGTAGTCGGCTCAGCCAGTGTTTGGCTACTACTGGCCTCAATGCTCTCCTCCTTTATGCTCTGGTTGATAAACGAGTTTTCGTTTAAGGCTACTTGGTGCTTAATTTCGTGCTCGTTTATGACAAAATCACTGTTTTGAGTAGTCGGTTCCACGGCCGATTCTGGTAAAATTTCTGGCCTGTTCTCGAGCACAGTAAATTCTTCCAATTTTGTATGAGGGTTGTCATCACTGACGGTCTCTGGTTTAATTGTTTCAATGGGTTCTTGAGCACCAGGCTCGACTTTTGGCTCAAGATCACTTTCGATCGGCTTCTCCTCTACGACTATACTGCTCTCACTTGGATCCATGTCTAAATAATTTTTTATCTATTAATAATTTTTATCTATTAATAATTTTTTTTTTTTATTAGCATAAATTTTATTTCATTTGCAAAATTGTATTGATTTTGACAGTGTAAGAAATTTGTTTTTTTTAATTTAGATTTAATAAGATTGATGAATTAATTTGTTATTTTTGTGATTAGAAAAAATTTTATTTGATTTAAAATTAAATTCAATTGTGCTCATTCATAATTAAATGTCTATCAATTTTTTTTTTCAAAAATTTTTAATCATGACCTCTAAAATATTTAGTTTTAGTATTCATAAATATTTTTAAAAAAATAGATTTAGCAAGGAGCCCTTTTTTAACGATGTTTATATTTTTGAAAGAATTAAATATAAAATATTATCTTCTAAAAAAATGAATAATAATTAAATGTTTTAAGAATTTTCTAAATTTTTGTATTCAAAAAACAAATAATTTTATTTTCTTTTAATTATTCTAGTGTAGGTCTGTATTAAAACTTTTTCTTTTGCAAATATAAAAAAAAATTTATATTTTGTTTCAAAAAAAAGAAAATTTCCTTGTCATAATGCTAATTGAATATGGCAATTTTTTTAGCTATCTAACTATTCTATGTGCCTCACAATTTGATAATTTGTTGCCTAAATTTTTTAAATTAATTTCGAAGATTCATCTAAAATTTTATAAAACTAGTTAAATAAATAAATAATAGAAATAACCGTAATGTAGAGGAAAAAACATCATCTTTCTTCTAATTTGATTTAGAGAAAAGGTAAATTTTTTAATGCCATGATTTAAAATAAAAAATTAATGGATAACAAACCATTTAATGTTTAATTTTTCGAAAAATTATCAAATGATGCCTAGAACATTTTGTAATGAAAATAAAGGGCTGTCTCACTCAAATAAGTTCTAAGAACAGATTAGATAAAAAGATGATGAAAAGTCCATGAAAATGTTACTTCAGTCTTCAATGAACTTTAGCTTAAATTTTATTTACACCTCAACCACTTAAAAAATGAATTAAAACTGAAAAAAATTAAAACTAGCATCAATTTCATCAAGTATTCTTTTAAAAATATCTAGTCATAGATGAAATGATTATCATGATAGCGATGATATTGAGACCTTTACTTTAGCACTTGATGTAATTTTAATTTTGATTATAATATTTTTACTTTTTCATTTTCAATAAATCTAATTAAAATATTTTTACTAGACTTTACTTGACTTTAATTAATTAAAATTATTATTTTTAAATAAACTTTAATCTAGTTGCTATTTCCATTACCCATTTTTTTCTTTTTGTGAAATGGACTATGAAATTCATTATGCATTTTATTTAAGAACTACGCTTAATAAAAAATTTTATTCTGCATTAATAATTTATCTTTATTGATCTCCGATTTGTATCCAAAAAATTCTGGTCAAGTTTTTTTTCCAAAAAGTCAAGAATTCAACTTGGAAATTATTATTGATTCTTATCTCTTTCTTAAATGAAAAAATCTCATCAAATTTTTAAAAATATATGCTTTGATTAATAAGTTTTATTATTTTTATTTGAAAATTAAATTTAAAAAAAGAACCTCTAGGACTCTTATTTTTATTACCCTTTGGTACATTTTAATATCAAGTAGGAGTAAAAAAATTTTTTGAGCTTATCTTATGAATCATAAATATTCCAATTCATTATGAAATTTAAATTTAAATCTATTCAAACAAAATATTTTGAATTTTTTTTCTCAGTGAGTTTTAGAACAAAAATGAAAAAACCCAACTAAATTTTTTTTCTAAAATAATCCAAAATTGGTTCCGTGAATTAAAAAATTCAACGTGTTATCTACCTAATTCCAGCCTATGAATGAATAAATTATTTTGCAGAGTATATAAAGAAGATGATATATTGAATGTATAAATTTAATGAACCAATTTGGGACTTGTAGAAAAAAGTGAGCTAATTTTTTTCATTTTTTTTCTAAACTGCACATGACAATGTCTTTTTATTTTCTAATAAATTTTCAATCATACTTTAAGTAAAATTCAATTCAAATTTTTATTTTATTTTTTATGAGAAAATACTAATTTTGATTAAAAATAAATTAAATACTGATTACCTTGACAAAATAATAAAATAAAAATTTTATTTTACTAAAAAATTCATAAAATACAATTAAATAAACCTGATAATCTAATAATTTTAATTAAAAAAAATAAATATGAGATTTTACGCCCATTTAATAAATCAAAAAAATAATCTATTTAAATATTTTATTTGTGAGTTTAAATTTTTTAAAAGCCAAGATTCCAGTCCAAAGGTGACCGAACCATTTTGACATTGTAACAAACAAGTTTATCGCCTGGCTGCGGCTGAACATCATCATCATCGAACGCGAATCCAAACTCAACATTTCTCTTAATTGTATTAACATCCTGTTTTACATGTTTCAAAGATTTACACTTTTGCTTTTCGACCAAACACTCTCCATTTCTCACCAGCCTAAAACTAAGCTTTCTATCCAAATGACCCTCGACACATCGTCCACCAGCAACTTTGATTACTTTTTTATTACTTTCATTGTAGTCGAACACCTTGAGAATATCGGCCTCGCCGATCAGCTCTTCTTGCTCGATCAGCGGTGCCAAATTGTTCAACTCCAACTTTAAATCATCAAATAACTTATAAATCACATTAAAGTGTCTAATCTTAGACTCGGCCTCTTTTTCAACAGCCTCATTTCTGCTCAAATTAAAACAGTATATGATCCCATTGAACATTTCTGCCATTTCAATGTCACTTTTTTTCACAGGACCAACCTCAAAATGCACCACATCCAGAATCACCTTATCACTGCAATTGTAGGTCTCCAGCACATTCAAGATCGCTTCCAGACTTCCATTCACATCTGCTTTGATCAGAACATGCAGTTTATTGACATTGCTTGGTTCGATGTGGCCCGATGAGTTGACATGAGAGTCAGATACTTCCTCGGGCTCTATTTTACTAATAGCATAATTTTCGCCTGTCAAACGCTTCTCGTTCAGCTTCTCATGATAAAATTGGTCATGTTCAGCTCTTTTTTTCTTGATGATCTCTTGGTCAATTCTTTGCTTGACCAGCGACTCTTTTTTGTGTCTCAACTCGCATATTTCCTTAGCCCTATGCTCCGAGTTCACTTGTAGAACCTCGTCGCCCGAGTTCGGCAAATCTTTCCAGCCCGCAACTCGCACCGCTTCTGAAAGACCAGCTTTTTTAATATTTTGAGCATTTTCATCAAACATAAACTTTACTTTGCACCAAGTGCCACCAGCGATCAGAAAAGCTCCCTTGGATAAAGTGCCACGTTTGATCAAAACAGTGGCCAGTTTTCCCATATGCAAGTCCTGTGTTGACTCGATCACATAGCCCTCTAGGAGACCTTTAGCATCGCCCTTAAGTTCCATGATCTCAGCCTGAGTCCATATGACTTCTTTTAGCAAATTTAAATTTGTTTTTTTCAGTGCCGATATTGGCACTATCTGAACATCACCACCCATTTCTTCAGCTATTAAATCATACTTTAATAGTTCTTGTTTGACATTTTGTATTTGTTGTTCGGATGCTTTGTCTATTTTGTTTATGGCAACAATAATGGGACAACCAGTGCTCTTGGCATGGTTTATGCTTTCTACAGTCTGAGCCATGACTCCGTCCTCTGCGGCAACCACTAGAACTACAATGTCTGTGACTATAGCACCTCTGGACCGCATCAAAGAGAATGCAGCGTGTCCTGGTGTGTCCAAAAATGTGATGTTCCGGTTTTTGTCTTTGTCTCTGACATTAAAAGCGCCAATATGCTGGGTAATTCCACCGAATTCGCTTTGGACAATGTGGCTGTCGCGTAGAGAGTCGAGTAAAGTTGTCTTGCCGTGGTCTACATGGCCCATTATGGTCACAACAGGGGGTCTGGTCACCAGACTTGAAGGCGATGGCCTATCTCGCTTGGCTATTCCATCATCTTTGGAGTCTAGTTCTTTTTCTAAGCTTTCAAAGTCGGTTTCAAGGGGTCCCGGCATCTGGTATCGAAAGCCCGACAGCTGAATTACTCTTATGATAGCTTCCAAATTGGTTATGACATAGGAGTCTCGATTGGTTTTAATGTTGTAGTTGATTTGCTTCAAGCAGTCGAAAACTTGTTGTGTAGAGCGGTCCATTGAATCGGCCAGTTCTCGTATGGTCATTTGTGGACGGATTAAGATTGGTTTTAGCTGGGATTTTTTGGAATATTTTTTAATTACAGAACGAGCCTGCTTTTCTTGGGCAGTCAAACATTGCACCGAGCTCAGGTGTATTGATCTATTCTGTTTAATCAGATGGTTAAGTGTGCCTTTTACTATTTGGTTCATTATTTTATTTCATTTGATAGGTCTTAATTATTCGTATTTGTAAATTTTACAGGAATATTTTTAAAATAATTTAAATTATTTTTTTTTACTAAAAATAAAAAAATTTAAATATTTTTAATATTTTTTATCGGCTCAGTTTTAAAGTTTGTCTTAGGATTATGCATAAATAAATTTGATTTTTTATTTATCATTTAAAGATTTTTTGTATCATAAAAAATTCTCAGTATAATTTGTTATGTAAAAATGTAATTTTACATCATTTATTTTTTAGCAGTAATTATTTTAATTAATTTTTTGATTTTTTTAAGAATGAAAATTTCTCTTCCAGTCTTTATCATTAGTTTTCTTGGTCAAAAATTAAATGATTGCGGTGGATTGTTTAATTGATTTGGCTTTTAAGTATTTGAATTGGCTTCATTTTTTTAATTATTTGTGATAAAAATTTAACAATTTTAAATTTTAAAATTCAAATATAAATCGAAACTAACAATACAAAAAGTAAAACTCAAAATTAATTATTAAATTGTTTTCGATTAAAAAATAAATAAAATAAAGTTTAAAGAATTGAACTTTGATCTGTATTTTTGTCTTAAAATTAAAATCTTTATAAAAAATAAAAAATATATTTTATTAAGAGAAATTTTAATCAAAAGTGATTAAAAATTTGTCCCCTTTTTTCTTCAATTCTTTGAGTTTGAAATTATTCACTTAAAACTTTTAAATGTAATTTAACAAAAAGTTTACCTAAATAAAAAGCTTTTTTTTTGCAAAAAAATAAGGCCACCGTTATTATACAAAACAAGCCTAGTGATGGATAATTAAATTTCAAGATACAAAACGACTATTTGAATATAACTACTATTTTTAATTTAGATTTTTTTCGATTTGTTTTTATTCAATGGCCAACAATTAGTTGTTTAAATTTTGATAAATAAATAAGAAAATTAAATTCATTAGATGATTGATTCATTTTTGAAGACTAAACATTGTTATCAATTTTACCTTCGAATATTTAGTTGCACAAAAGTTAGAATAAAAATCTTTTTTCCTAGATCAAAAATTTTAATACAAATTTAAATAAATTTTTTTCTTTATCCTAAAAATTTAAATGCTTAAATTAAAATTCATTTAAAAAAAATTACTATTTTTGTGAAAAAATGTTTGAAAATATTTGAAAATCAGATTTTTATTAAGACTCTTAATAAAATTTTTCTTTTTTTAATTTTATTTATCAAAAATAAAATTTTTTTTTAATTTTGAAAATAAGTTTAAACTTATATGATCAATTTTTTGATGCTTCAAATGATTAAACCAAGTTTAAAATATGAAGCAAATTGCATAGAATTGATACAGATACATACTTATGGTTTTAAATACTTTGTTAAATATAAAGGTAAAATCTGCAATAGTCTGAAAGAATTATCCACTTAAAAAAGCATCTAAATTCCAATACAAAATTTTAATTCTTAATAAAAATATTGATTTTGTACTTCATACTTTTCTGTAAGTTTTAAAAGGTAAAACAAACAATTTTTCATTTAACAGTCCAGTTTAAAGAAAAAATTCAACTAGAAAAGATCAAAGAGACTACAAAAAAAAATAAATTCATATTTTATTTAACCATTCATATTGCCTCTGTTAATTAAAATTAATTTTTATTTGTTGAAATTAGTGAAACATATTTTGTTTCATCATCAAAGTTAAAAAAGCTCAGTTTTGTCAATTTAAATTAATGAAACAGAATTTTATTTTAGTAATTTTTGGAAGGTTTGTATGAAAATTCACAATGCCCAGCCATTGGTCTTTCCGAGACAAAATTTTTAAAAAAATCCAAATATAATAAAAAGCTTGAAAATTTTGAAAGGACATTTTGAACCTGAAAATCTAACATTGATTTTTCATTTTTTTAAAAAACCATTATGATATTTGAATTCTACGACCTACTCCTACTCTTTGACTTTATTTCAAATTAAGCCAAAGCATCTTAGATCATTGTAAATTAGGGGAATAAAAAGAAAATAAAAGAATTGAATTTAATAATTTTAATAATAAAAAATTAAATAAAATAATTAAACAGTCTAAATAAATTATGACCACTAACCTTATTTAATGTCACAAAATGCTCTAAAGGCTCTCAAAGAGCCTTCACAATTTCCCATCTCATCTAATAAGTACACAGTCTTGCCACAATCGATGTAATAAACAAATCCCACTCTGGCATTTAATTTATTTCCATCACATTGGAAAAAAAGTCCATCTGTAGACTCGGTAACAATCAAAATTGAACCGGACTCGACTGCCGGGATCTCTAGTCTGCCTTTGGTCAAATGAACCGATTTCACATTGATATCTTGAACAGAAAACTCGTCCACACTGGGTCTATAACTAGTCACATAGTCACACAACTCTAGGCCCTTAAGCTTATTTTCTTCACTTGTTTTCATTGAATAATCCAACATGTCACACAAAACTTTGACATCTTTGAACTTTGGTGTCAAGCCAGCCCGAACTACATTGTCACTACATGCCATGCACTCTACACCATCGCCACTCAAATATGCATGGGGCACATTAGCTGACAAGAATATGGCTTCCCCTTTTCTCAAACAAATTAAATTAAGCAAAAATATTGAAAAACAACCAACGTCATTTTTGTATTGGTCATTTAGGGTGACAAAAAGTGACTCTAAATTTGATGGATTTTTTTGGTCAATTTTTGACTTCAAAGATTGCAGCTGTTCGGCAATCATTTGCTCACTTTGATTCATCAGTGAACTAAAACAAGATTTTAATTGTGCTTGGCTTTTAAATTTTTTTAATGAGTCATAATTTTCTCTGGTGCACAGGTTGACTAGTTCTTGGTATTTTTCAAAATTGTCTAGGATTTGATCAATTGGTCTGAAGCCACAGAGAGCATCGAATTGTTCGCTGATTGCGATCAGCATTTCTGGCTTGTGGTTCGAGTCCGGGTAGTTTTTGGGGTCTGTTTTGTTAAGCTGAGCGGCTAGATTTTTGTTCGGATGGGCCTGAATGCTCAAAGCTTGGTTGATGCTGAGAACTTTGAATAAAAAAGGCAAATCACCGGATCTAAATATGTCGTTGTCTGAATAGAAGTGGTTGACTATTTGGTGACCAAGAGTTTTTTCCGGGTTTGATTTAATATAGTCGACCAAGGGCTGAGCTGGATCGGCTGGTGTCTGAATGGTTGATGGACAATTCGGGTGAGTTCCCATCCAAAGCTCTGCATAGGTTTCGGAGTCTTTAATCTCGTAAGAAGGGTCTTGGGATTTTTTGAATACAGCCACTTTGGATTGAAGTCCGCGGCGGCCCCAGCCATACTTTTGGACATTACAATTCAGACGATGCATATTTTATGCTTTTTGTTGGTTTATTAAAATAAAATTCTCAATTTTTTCTTTTGATTATTTATTAAAATTTTTGAATTAATTAATTTTTTGCAAAATAAATTTAACATTTGAAAAGGCTTTAAAAATTCATATTTTTCTTAGATTTAAACAGACTTGTTTTTAAGTCACAAGTCTTAAGTCAAGTCAATGACTTAAATTTTTTTTTTAAATGAAATAAATTTCTGAACAAAGTTTTTTCATATTTCATATATTTTTATTAAATTTAATTATATATTAAACAAACAAAGCAATTTAATTAATAAATGTAATAAATAGTATTTTATTTTATTATTCTCTATTCATTTAATAAATCAATATTTGATACCAATAAAGTATTTGCTTTCAAATTCCTGGCTGTTAATCTTGACCTATGTGGTCTGTTAATGTAACCAGATTTAGAAAAAAGTCTTTCAACTGGTCCTGATGAAGCAGGTATTGATAAAAATTTTAAGTCAAGTCATAACTTTGAATTAAATTTTTGTGACTTAGACTTAAAGCTGTGACTTATAAACAAGTCTGGATTTAAATTAAATTTAAAAAAATTTTTTTTTTTAATATTTTTTTATTTAATCTAAAAAAAAACTCATCTCAATGTTATTGTGCTGTTCTTTAACTAATTGAGGCGTTGAGCTGAAAATAGGATAATTAAAAGAAAAAAGGTTTTGATTATGAGATACGTGGAAAAGAAGTTCGATTTTGACCAGCTTTCCATTTTTTTCCATAGTTAAACGCATTTAACTACATTACTACATTTATAGACTATCTGGAACTTAAAATAAGAATGTTAGATCGATTCAGCAAAAACCGGTATTAAAACCGGTAAGATAAGTTTTTGTCAAAAAAAAAACATATATTTTTTCCATATATTTAAAAGACCTAATTTTTTTTAATTAATAAAAAGAGTTGCCTCGTTTTTGATTAATTTTTTTTTTCAAATAAAAAGGTATTTTTTAATCTACAATCTGCTAGCCAAAGAGTTTAAACAAACCAAATTTCTAACATTGTCTTGATCTTGAATCGATGAAGAAGCTGAAGATGACATTATTCAGACATTAATGACAGACAGACAATTAAATATTTTTTAATTTAAAATTATTTTATAAATTTGAACAAAAAAAATTGATTTTTCTGTTGCACTATCTGAGTGATAAATATAAATTTAGTATACTTTTTTTATTTTTCTTAAAAGGAAAGTTTCAAACAAAGCTGGCAGATTTTCATATTTAATGATTTTAAACTTAAATTCTTTTTACAACAAAACTTCAAAAGTTTATTTTTCATTCAAAAGCATTTTTAAATTTAATTCGAATGGTATGCTCAACAAGAAGAATATGAAGCTTATAGTTTCTCTAAACAGCCTCAAGCAGAGCATCATAATAGAAGCCAACTGATCCTCCAGAGCCTTTCATCAAACTCAAATCACCCTAATTAAATTCTTTAAACCATTTTGTACCCATCTTGTACCTTTCTAAATTTAAATTCATCATTCGCACCTTGCACTAGAAGCACTTCTCAAGGTATTGCTGTTAGGTCTTTTAATCAAAAATGCATAAATTAACATTATCATGCAATTCCCAAATCAACTTTTTAGAACCAATTTCATTTCCAAAAATAACTGCTCCAAAATATTAATTTTATTTTATTATCTAGGTCCTTGATATAGAATTATTTTTAAAATCTAAATAAAATAAAATAAATTTCTTATTTTTAAGATTATATGTTAATGAAATAGATTATTTTTAAACCAGTATTTCCTTTTGTCACCATAAATTTTTAAATCCATAAAAACTTCTTTTTTTTTCATAAAATTCATCAACATAAAATATTTTTCAAATATTAAAATCTTGCATGAACAGAAAACCATTGCACTACTTTATATTTATTGAATATATATATTTTTTATTTTTTATTATGTCCACTTCCATTAAAAAAAAATAATTACTTAAATCCAGACTATTAAAACTTTTGAATTTCGATTTTAATAAACTATCTTGCTCTGTCAAAAAAAACCATCATTATGAGAAATAGATTGGATACATTATGATAAGAATAAGTGTACACTTAAAGATTGGCCAGATCCAAAAGTAATTGTTTTGAAAGTTTTAAAAAAAAAGAGTGATAAACTTAGATTTTATTTTATAATAAGTAAGCTCCTCTTTTTAAAGACTTGCAATGAATCAGACTTTAAAAATCAAAAAGTTAGCGTCTATTTAGCCAAAATTTATCACTATAAATAAAAGATTGTAATTTCATGACTTGTATTTTTAAATTTTTTCCAACAAGTCAAAGTCATGACTTGAAAAATTAAAAATTTTAAAGTCAAAGTCTTCTTGCTGAGCCGTTTTTTCCTGACTTTTGTACAAGTCCGGTTAACATCAATAGAAACTTGGGTGTATGGAAGCCAAATGAAACTAGGAAATATTGGCAGACAATTTTACTAGATGACCAGAAACATGGTGATCAAATTTATGAATGTTTTAATTTTGATTACTGGCGCAGCATTGTTCAATCAAATTATTAGAACAATTTTGGTAATTTTGATCTTTTAAAGATTTAAATAAAAACTAAACATTTTTTAATTAAAAGTTATTTTAAGTTAATGTCTTTACTTAATAAATAATTTTTGAAGAACTTTATTTTTTTATTTAAATAAAAAAATTTTTTTTATACATCATGAATATTCCTTAGAAATCTATCATATTATCCAACATGTCAAAGTCATGACTTTGACTTGATTTAAGACTTGTGACTTTTAAACAACTCTGCATTGAATACAAAGACTAGTTTAGATATAATATTATTAAAAATAAAATAATATTTTGTTTGAATAACTTTTTAATTAAAACTACAAATTTCATGTTGAGCAAGGAAAAGACAAAAATGCAAATAGACCATAGTTTGTAGCAGCAATTAATAAATGATGATTTCACACCATAACAGATAGTTTTTAATAAAGCCTCAAAAAGTATAAGACTTTTCAAAAAATGAAAAATTAAATGAAAAATTAAATGAAAGAATCAAGACTTGATTTGTAGAGAAAAAAATTTTATTTCAAATTATTTGGAAAATTTTGGTAGTGCTGAAATCGAACATGTTTTTGGAAAAAATTTATACACCAGGATAAAAAAAATTTTAAATACCAAAATATTTTATTATTTTTGTATTTTTGAATGAGGTCTCCTCTTATTTTCCTTTCAGTTAGTGAAGAAAGGCAAAGATAGTCGCATCTGTTTTATACTCGGTTACTAGTATGATTAAAAGAACTTGTTTGCTTTTATTCTAGTTTTTATTTTATTAACAAAACTCAAAAAATTTAAATAAAAATAAGATGAACTAAATATTAATTGCTAACTAAAAATTCTATTATCAATTGGTAACTTAGATTATTAAATTAAAATATTAATTTAAATGTGCTTAGATATCACAGCATCTAGCTTTGTAGTTTAGATCTTTGAGCTTATGAAATACTTTGGTGGCTCTGTGCTGAATTTTTTCTAGTGTATTTATGTCTTTTTTAATCTGATATCAAAATCGAAAGGTTTTGATAGTGTGGAAGTTTTTAATTTCCAGAACCTTAGTATTTATTTATTTATACCGAGCTACAACTTAGTCAGATTTAAAAAATAAAAATTAAAATAAATAATGAAAAAAAATCAAAATAATTTGTTTTGATCTTTCCTCCTATGATTGATTTATTTGATTGAGAGATTGTTGTTTAAAGTTTAACAATTAGAATCAGACAATTTTTTTGATTCTTAGTTTAAAATTTAAATCCTTTTGAGATCAAAAATAAAAAAATGTGGCTTAATTATGCAATGATTTTTAAAAATTGTAAAGTTAATTTTAGTTCAATACCAGAATTTTCTAATTTCTATTGTAAAAAAATTACACCATTTTATCAATTTAACATTTTGACCTCTAGTAAATCCTATTTGTTGTTTCTGTTTCACATTTTACCTTAAAAGCTTATAAAAGATATCAACAATTGTTTCACAATTAGAAAATCAAGTATAAGTATAAGAAAATTACACAAATGAAGGCCATGGATATGAAGAGTAGAATTGAGTTGGAACTGCGAGGAAGAGAGGCATCAACAGTATGATTTAAAAAATAATTTTTTTTTTTCAAAATTTAAGCTTAAAATAAATTAATTTAGATCAAAGAACTTAATTTGGACAGCTGTAGGTCACAACAAATCGAAGGTCTCACTGACGACTTTGAATCTCTTCAAGTTCTCAGTCTAATCAACGTGGGCTTAACTACGTTAAAAGGTTTTCCCAAATTGGTCAATCTAAAAAAAGTAAAAAATTGTATAAAAAAATTCAAAAAAATTTATTTTTTTGAATTTAGCTTGAGCTAAGTGATAACAGAATATCGAATGGACTGGACAACTTGATGAATTGTCAGAGTTTGACTCACTTGAATCTAAGTGGAAATAAATTAAAGGACATTGAGAGTTTGGCTGCGTTGGCCAAGCTTTCCTCGCTCACCAACTTGGACTTGTTCAATTGTGAAGTGACCAAAGATGTTAGTTATAGAGAAAAATTGTTCAAACTGATACCAAGTCTTAAGTATTTGGATGGCTTTGACAAAAATGACCAAGAAGAAGAAGAGTTCGATGGAGAGAACGAGACTGACGATGAAGATGAAGAAGATGATGATGACGACAACGATGAAGACGATGATGACGATGATGAGGACGAAGAGGGTGGAGAAAATGAAGTTGGTCTTTCTTACTTGCAAAAAAGCAACCTGGAAGATGACGAAGACGATGAAGACTTTGATGCCCAGAAAGTAATTAATCAAACTCAGGATGAAGAGGAAGAAGAAGACGAAGAGGATGTTGAAGAAGTGGCCAACGAAGTTGACCCAACTCAAATTCAAGAGAACAAATCGAGAAAGAGAAAACTCGACCAGACTGAAGATGACTCTCAGACTAATTAGAATGGGAAATTTATTTAAATTCCATACCGGTTCCACAGGATGAATTTAAATAAAATTTATTTTGAGTTTAAACTTGTTCAATGTTATACACATTTATGTATATCAAATTATATATTTTGTAAATTTTAAATAAAGATATTCACTCTAATTAACTTTTGTTTTTTTACATGATTCAATTGTAACACAATCTAAGAGTAAATAAATTTAAAAAAAAAATCAATTTATTTTTATAATATCAAAAAATAATACATAATTAAATTTAGAATCAATGTCTTGTGTTACCACAAAAATAACCTCTTTTTATTTAAAACAATTTAAATATCAATTTAAATACATTAGCTGATTATTATTTTTTTTTAAATAAAAAGGTTATTTTTTTCAAGTAAAATTTAGTTAAAAAAATTGTAATTATCTTATTTTCTTTGTTTTAGTATTGTGAAATTAAAATTCAAATTGAACGACAATTCTTCATTTTTTGATAAATTGAAATTAAAGTTTATACATAGTTTTTAAAAAAATACAACTACAAAGTGCAACATACTTTGTTGCACCTTTTTTTAATTTTTTTTCTCATGCAAAAAAAGACAAAAAATAAAACATCAATAAGATTTAAATTGATTATTGATTTGATTAACTAAAAAAAAGGAAAATAAAAATTTTATTTTAAGTAAAAAAGATGCAAAAAAGTATGTTGAACTTTGTGGTTGTATTTTTCTAAAAACTATTTATAAACTTTAATTTTAATTTATCAAAAAATGAAGAATTTTTGTTCAATTTGTATTTGAAATTCACAATACCCTTTGTTTTAGCAGTTTTTTTTTGATCTATAATTTGGTTTTTTTTTATAAATTTATGATCAATTTTATTTTTTGAGTTTTATTTTAAAAAAGCGATTTAAATTTTTTATTCAATTGATATGAATAAGATGTATATTTAATTAAATTTGAGATAATCAAGTTTTTTTTGCGGTATTTAATTTTCTTATACCGATTATTTACATCCATAATAAAAGAAATTACAATTTTTAAATTTTTATTTGTCATTTTTTATTTTGTAAAAAATATTTATTACATCTTCAGAATTTAAATTAATTTAATCATATAAAAAAGAATACTGAGCAGCTTTGAGCGAAGTACAAGTTACTAACATCGAACACTGAGATTCTAAAGGAACATAATTCAATAAACTCAGTTGCAGATAAAATTGTATCACAAGTTCATAAAGTAAGTTTTTTCCAGATCCTCTTTCCTGATTGTCAATTAAAAAAAATAATTGTTTAAAAAAATTTTTTAATTTGATACAAAAATGATCAATTTTATTAAAAAAAATCACAAATATTAAGACATTGAGACAAATTACGCCAAAAATCGCATAATTATGTAAAATTACCCATAAAAGGGTAAAATACGCATTTTTTCGTAACATTTTGAATTATAAAGTAAATTGCTTTAGAATATTTTTTAATTTTGTAATTTCATGTAACCATGTGATTAGATCACATAACTAAGTCTTTAGTAAAGAAAAACTTTCAAAGTTTGAATCCTTCAAAATTTGATGATGTGTCTTAAATTCAGTAAGTGTACAAAATTTTTGAAACCAGATTCACAAGAAGGTCTCTAAGTCTACTAGAATACACTTTTTAATCCACTGCTGTCTTCGTTTGAATTTTAGTTATTTTTCTAAAGAAAAACTTTTTTAAAAGCAGTCTCTGTTTAATTTATAAGCCAGTTGGATTGCTACAATTAGATTTTCTTTAATGAACACTGATCCTAAAAATTAAATTAAATTTAATTAAGTAAGTTGAATTAATTTTATTAATTAAAAAAAATAATTTTTTAATTATTAGATTCTGATAGTGAAGACTTTCTTAACACAATCTTGGATAAAAATAAATATTTACAGGTAAAAAATTAAGAAATTTTCTTTTTAGGTTAATTTATTTCGGCAGATTTTGTTGATAAGTATGGAATAGAATTCGATTTCGATAAAACTAAAATCAATCATTGAAGAAGTAGTAGTCCATGACAAACTGAGATTTTCTTGCGTTTGTGGTGGCTATTTTGTTAAATCAAATAGCAGAACAAAAAAAACAGATATATATTTGTATTCTGGAAGTGATTATCTAGCAACTGAGCAACATTTGAACTCATATTTTGTAAATCAAGGGAACAGTGGCTCCTCACGGAATCATAGCCAAAAAGACTGTTAATTTATATACGTCTAAACGGGAGATCGGATAGACGGGCCCAAAGGTACTAATGTAAACAAAACAAATTTGCCTGATGGAAAATAAACTATTGTCTATTTTAGTTATATAAACTTTCCAAAATCGATTAATCACAGGATTCAACTTTTAATACATTTGATATGAAACCATGCAAAATCATCTATTTGTATGCAAAAAATATGATGCTTTGCTCTCAATGGTATCAAGGTTGAGGTTCAATGATTTCTGATTTTGTGGAAAATTACAAGAAAAAAGGTTTTTTGTTTGAAAACAATGTCTTCATCCCAGAGAGAAACCGAAACATAGATATTAAAAACCCGTAGATAGATTTTTTCACACGAATAATTCCTTGATAATAATTAAGATAATACTTGAATAAAAATTTTTATTAAATATTTTTTTTTGTCACAGATCCTTTATTTGCCCTTAGCAGGTGATTTGTCATTTTTTAAATATTTTAAATTTTGAAGTTTCCAATCGAAAAGAAAAATTAAAATTATATAAAAAAAATTGATTTAAACTATTATTAAATAGATTAGTTATTTAAATTATATTACATTACATCAATAAACATTGCTAACTTTGTTTTTTATTATTATTCAAGGTTAATCAACAGGCTAGTGCCCATGTCATTAATGACACCTCATTCATTTAATTTTATAAAAGTAATCATTACAAATAAAAAAATTGTTTAAAAAGTAAAACATTGAAACATTTACAGCACTGATTTGCTACGAGGATTTGTCGATATTTTCCATCGCGTTTTTTTGCAACCTTTATTGCCTAATTTTAACTCAATTGGTTAAATTAAAATAAAAATCAATCTTTTTTAGTTACTTTTTTTAAATGCTTAATATATGCTTGACATTTCATTTTTCAGTGACAAATTTTAATAAAAAAATCACGTTTTACTAAGAAAGTAACTTTTCTATCACAGATAATGTACTTTAAAAAAAAACAGATCCTTATAGGGATATATTGGCGGAGTATTTGTTAAAATTTGTCTCTGAAAAATATGATACAACTGTAATTTAACGTAAATTAAGGTTATTTAACGTTAAAAGACGTTATTTATTGTTAATTATCGTGATTTTACAAAAGCCATTTTACGTCATATTACGATATTTATCATTAAATAACAGTTTTTTACATATAATTGCGTTAATTTACGTAAAATATCGACAAATCCTCGTAGTAAATCAGTGCTGTAAATTAAATTTTTTGAATTTTTTTTTTAAATCTGTAAAAATCAAATTGATATTATTGAAAATGGATTGCTTGAAAGTTGAAAACTTCAACCTTGATCTCTTGATCATAAAGCTATTTATCAGTCTTACATAAAAATATCCAAAGGTTTTTTCACCATTAGCTATTTTTGACATTGGTTTTTGACATAAAATTTAAAAAAAATGCCTATAAAAATCAAAAAATATTAATTCATCAAAAAAAATTCAAATATTGTCATCATATTCCTTCAAAATAAAGTACGATTTAAAATGTCTTGCGGCTGTGGTATCTCTGCTACAATTGATCTAATTAGCTTTCCAGATATAAGCTCTTCAACTTCATTCCCAAAAATAACTGCTCCAATATCATCTTTTTTTTTCTTTATTCACTCCTTGTGGAGCACAGGGTCATTACTTTTAATTTCCACTCGTCCACAAGTCCATCTTTGCCTTTACCCTTGCTTCTCCCCATGTCATTCCCATTTCGATTGTCAGCTTTCAACATTTCTGCCGTGACTCCGTCAATACCCGGGGCTTTTCTGTTTTATTTCTTTTAGTGAATTTCAGCTTCTATTTCTTTTAGGCATGAATTTTCTGTGTCAATATCGAGGCCAATGCTTGCTGGTTCAGGTTTTAAAGACTCTCTAGGTTCTGGTCAATTGAGAACTTCTCTAAAGTGCTCAAACCATATTTGCCCTTGATCTCTTTCAGTTATTAGGATACGACCTTCTTTGGGTATTGTGAATTTCATATACAAATTGAACAAAAATTCTTCCTTTTTTGGTAAATTAAAATTATTAGATATTAGAAAAAATGCTGCAACAAAGTGCAATATACTTTGTAAAATAATTTTTCTAAGGTTAAAATAGACAATAAATAAAAAATCAATAAGATTTTAATTGATTATTGATTTGATTTACTAAAAATAAAGAAAGATTTTATTTTAGGTAATAAAGGTGCAACAAAGTATGTTGCACTTTGTTGCAGTATTTTTTCTAATATTTTTTATTAACTTTAATTTTAATTTACCAAAAAAGGAAGAATTTCTGTTCAATTTGTGTATGAAATTCACAATACCCCTTCTTTGTATTTCATTAGTGTTGTTCTTTTCTGGAATGAGCCGCATATCGAATTAGTGATTTTGTGTAGCTTATGTAGGATTTTGATTTGATTTTAAAATAAATCATTTATTTTAGTAATAAATATTCGAGAGATAATATTTTTGATGTATATTCATTGCGGTTTTTTCTCTAAAGGAATCCAAAAGAAATTTAAATCTTAATATTCAAGCCTCGTGGTGCATGATGTTGGAGGGAGTATCATATTTTAATCTGAGGATAGATCAGACTGCTGTATTCTGAATTGCTTATAGTATTTTGATATTTTTTTCTGAAAATGAATTCAAGCAAAGAAAATAATAGTCTAGAATTGATCCGACTAAGATTTATAAAGGTTTCCTAACGTTTTTGATTAAGACCCCATTTTTTGTTTAAAAGTATCGTAATTAGATATAGCCTTGTATTGCAGCGTTCTTTAATTTCGTCAACAAGTATATTAAAATTGTTTCAAGTCGTTTCTTAATACTCTCTCCAAGGTAGACATGTTGATTGACCACTAAACCAGTAGGTACAGAATATGGTTCGCTTATTCCGCGTTGTGAAATAGCCAACCAGACAATTAATTTTTCTTCAAATTTTTTAACGTACTTGTTCTTTACACTCTTCGGGGTCTTGCTTACGTTAATGCTATAAAAATATCATTCCCTGGCAGCGCGGTGTTACCAAGAGTGAAATAAGATTCATCATCAATTATGAATTCATATCTGCTAGTGTTGGCAATCGATTATCAATAATCGATTTATTATTCGACTAACTTTTAATCGATTTACTTTTTTTAGTCGAATATTAAATCGACTAATTAATTTTAGTCGATTATTAACTCTAATAATTTATTTTAGTTGAATAATAAATCGACTAATTAATTTTAGTTGAATATTAAATCGACTAATTTATTTTAGTCGATTTTTAAATCGATTAATTTATTTTAGTCGAATATTAAATCGACTAATTAATTTTAGTCGATTATTAACTCTAATAATTTATTTTAGTTGAATAATAAATCGACTAATTTATTTTAGTTGAATATTAAATCGACTAATTTATTTTAGTCGATTTTTAATTCGATTAATTTATTTTAGTCGAATATTAAATCGACTAATTTTTTTAGTGACTTAATTGATAACAAAATGATGGTAGTATCAGAAAATTTTTATAATATTTATTTATAAAATGGTTTATTTATTTTAATTCGTTTTAAATTTATTATTTTAAATTTTTTCAATTTTCTGATTATTTTTTGATTTTTTTTAATATAATAAGAAATTAAATAATTTCAAATAAATTTGTTAAATTGTAAATTTAGTCAATATTTTAAAATATATTTAAAGACTTAATTGATAAAAAAAGAATATCTTTGCTAATTAAATACTATTCATTATAACTATTAAAAATTAACTTTTAATTTATATATAATTTATTATTCTTATTCATTTTTGGTCTCTAAAATTAATTATTTTTACTCATTAATTAATTGAACGATCTCTTATTTTTAATTAATTGCTCTCCAACTTAAATATAAACATTAAATTCCCTTTAAAAAATTTAATAAATTAAAAAATTAAAAAAATAAATTAAAAAATTTATTAAGCAAAATATGAATTCCTTAAGTGATGAATTCCAGTTTACTGAGATTCAACAATATGAATCTCAAGATTCTTTATCAGAAAATGTTATTAATGAAGCTCCAGAATTAAGAAAGAAGAAAAATTTGACTTGCAATAAGGTTTTTGATGACGTAGAATCGTAGAAATACAAATGAATCGAATTGGAAATTGAATGGGAAAAGTAGTTGACCAATTTATTTAAAATCAAATAAATTTAAACATTTGATAGCTATAGCTGTAAGAAATAAGTACATTAAAATTCCAATTGAAGCCAAAAATGTTCCAATTGGTCAAAAAAGAAATAGAGGTCGTCCAGCTAAAGCCAAAAAGGCATTTGAAAAAAATTTTAAAGAAATATCTCAACAAAAAAGACAACTGATATTAAATAAAACAACAGATGAAGAAGATGGCTCAAATGAAATTGAAATAGTTGATTCTCAATTGCAAAAAAAAAGTCAACAAGGGTCGTCCGAGAAAAAAACAAAGAGTTGAAACGATTGAAAAGGATACTATTAATGAAGTTGAAAAGGTACCTGAAGTTACAAAAAGAAGAAGAGGTCGCCCCAAAAAAAATTAATAAAATTTTCTACTTTTATATTTTTATTTGAAATTTTCGATTTTTCTTACTTACTTTTATTTTTTTATATTAATATAATAAAATTAAAAAAAATAAAATTTGGAGATCAAATCATTAATTTCTGCTATCATTTTTATTAAATTTGGAGATCATTTTAATTATTTTTTAGAGATCATTTAATTAATTTAAGGTATCAGAAAAAATAAAATTAAGTGATCAAAAATTTTTGAGGATCATTTAATTAATTATAGAGATCGTTTAAATATATCCCATTTGATATTTAACTAAAAAAAAATTAGTCTAATTAATAATCAACTAAAAAAAATTAGTCGATTTAATAATCGACTTAAAAAAATTAGTCGATTTAATATTCGACTAATATAAATTAATCGATTTAATAATCGACTAAAAAAAATTAGTCGATTTTCGAATTTTCCCAATCGATTGGAGTCGATTACCAACACTAATATCTGCTTTATTTTAAAAGCATTCGACGACATTTTGGCCTTGCTGCCTTCTCTTGGTTAGCATTTAAATGAGGTATACTTTTTTAAAATCTTTCTAATACAGATATAGTGGCAATTAAACTTTCTAGCCATCTTTCTTTGCGAACGACCCGAGTTTGGCCACCATTAGTTTCGTCGCTATTTTAGCAGATCTATCACTTCCTTTTTTTCTCTTGAAAGTTTTTTCTTTTCCTATAAATTTTGTTTCTTTTAGGAATTTCATTAATATATATACTAAATAAAAGGGGACTAATAACTGAGCCTTGAGAAACACATGCAGTAATTTGGTATTCATCGCTCAAGTGGTCATTCACATTTACCTTAAATGTCCTTGAGTCTAAGAAGGGTCTAATCCAGTTAATTAAGTAGTATGGTGGATTTATTATAATCAATTTATAAATTAAGCCTTCATGCCAAACCCTATTAAAGGCTTTAGAAATATCAAAGAATAGGGAACAAACTCATTTATTTCTATTAAATGAATCTACAATTAAAGAAATAAGGAAATCAGATAAAATGTTCATCTTTTTTTTAAAGAAAGTTATTTTCTTATTTTTATAAAAAAAATAAATAAAATTTATTTTTGTTTTAAAATAATATAAACAAAATCTCCTCTTTTTGCTTTAATTTATTTAATTTCAATGAAATAAGATTTCAAAATTAACTCCCATTTATTTTTTTTTTAAATAAATTTATAAAATCGCACTTTTTTCATGGACGTTATTTCTTCTGCTAGTAATTTTTTTTTTCTTGCTAGCAAATTTTTATGATAGCTAAAATAATGATAGTAATAATTTTCTTCTGCTAGCAAGTTTTTTTCACCTGCTTGTAAAATTATGTTTATGATAGCAATATTTTTTCTTTTGATAGCAAAAATAAAAGTTTAATAAAATAACCAAAAATATTTTTATTCATATTAAGTTACAAAAGAATAATAAAGAAATTAAGCTAAGTACCGACAAAAAAAATAAAAATTTAATATGGAAATTTTAATTTCAGTTCAGATTTACTTGCATGATTATGTTTATCTGTTGACATATAAATATATTGAGTGCATTTTTGTGAGTGAAAATAAAAAATGTAAAGAAAATATAAGATAAAAGTAAAGTAAGTTAAAATAAAAAGTCTAAATTATGAGTCAAGCCTAGCTAATTTGGGATTAGAAACTCTAAAAGAAAGGCGAGGGCGGGGAGATCTGATTCAATTTTATAAAATTCACAACAAATATAATCATATCAATTGGTATTATGATGCGGAACTTATGAGTTCTGTGAATAATGAAGGACCAACTGGAGGAATAAGGGGAGCAAAGCATCGCATTTGCTCGGAGCTAACAAAATGTGATCAATCAGTTCAAAAACAGGCTGGACAATGTCGGTAGAAATAAAAAAAATGAAAAGTCTACTATAGCGGGACTACGTTAGTCTTCCTGCTTTGTCAATTTAGTTAAACTAAACTTGACCGTAGAATATTAACTATTGTTATTATTATTATTATTATAAATATAAAATAAAAGACAGTTAAAATAGACAAATTGTAAGTAATGACATGTGTAAAATTTTTAATTATTGAACAATTCAGGAAAGAAAGAAGAAATAGTTAGGTAGCAATTACACAATTGAGTCGGGTATCAATGAAGTTTTTTTTTTAGTTTTTTTTATTAGTTAAATCTGTATCGAGCTAATGCTCCTTCAGAATATAAAAAATATATAAAATATATATTAAATAAAAATAAAAATTTAATGTAAAAAGTTGATAAAATAAAATAAAAAGGAATTTAAAAACGATTTGTTGAAAATGAAAGACAAAAAAAATTTCAATATAAGAGAAAATCTAATTATAAATATTTTTCTTTTTTTTAATTTCGATAATTAAAAAACATTTTTCTTTACTTTTTATGTAATTTAAAAAAAAAAAAAAAAAAAAAACTTTTACCCAAAAGAAAGTCTCCATAGCTGACGGTCTGCTCATCTAGACTCCTAGTTCGAATTGAGTTGGTCTAAAGCGAAAACAAAAAAAAAAAATGAAGTTATCAATTATTTGTTTATATATCATTTTTCAAGAAAAACAATTAAGTTATTTAAATAATTTTTTAGGAAGCATATAAAAAAATTTAGCTATCAAGTGTAAAAAATTAACAATCAAGTGTAAAAATTTAGCAATCATTAATTAATTTTTTTTACTAGCAGTTAAACAAAAAAATTACTTGCAGATGAAAAAAATTTACTAGCAGAAAGAAATAGATCTCTTTTTTCATGCTTTTTCAAAATTTTATTAAAATTTTCATTAAAAGACGAAAAAATACACCATATACATTGCAATTTATTTTTATACTTTTATATTTTTTACTTGTATAAAATTTTAAATAAATCTAATTAAATAAAAATTATTGTAACTAATCATTTATTTATTTTTACTGGTGTTTTATCCGTAATTTACCAATCGTTTAATATTTATTTACTGTTCATTTTTATTTTTAGGTTCTGATCATTTAATAATAATAGTGATAATTCGATTAAAATACTGATCAAAAAATAAAAAAATACCGATCATTTAATTAAAAAAATACTAGTCATTTAATTAATCCCCTTTCTAATAAGAATCGTTCTCAGTTGCTTAATTAGAATCCTTTTAAGAATTGGTATAAAGGTAAATTTTTTAAAGAGAAATTTTATATTATAAAAAATGTATAATGTCGATGAAAATATTTTAAAAATAAAAAGATTTTTTTTAATATGAAATTTTATTGGTTTCAAAAAAAGATAAAGTAGTGCAAATTGAAATTATCTTCATAAATTTTTGGATCCTTTTTTGTTTTAGCTTTTATTGTCCAGAAAAGTTCTATTTTGCAATTTTTATTAGCAAATTTCTTTTTACCAATAATTTTAATTAATGAATAATTAGACGTTTATGTTAAAATTATTCAATTTGAATAAATTTCACAAAACTAAACAATATCAACTAAATAATTAAATATTTACTTACTATATACAAAACAAAATAATTATAATAACTAAATATATATATAATACAAATATATATATAATATATATATAATATATATATAATATATATAATATATATATTATACAAAACTAAATAATTTAAAATTATTTAATAAATTAGTGCAAAAAACTTTCTTTTATTTACGAAACAAGACAATTAGGTGCACTTCATCTGATAAAATATTCAAAATTTTTTATTTTCACATAAAATGAGAAATATTTATTTTTCAAATTTTAAAAACCTTGATAAATTGGAACTAAAATGTCAGCAGCAACTAAAAAAAAACACGTTTTCCTTGAAACCATAAACAACTATTCCCTTCCGACAGATAACCAAACAATTGTTCGAGTATTTAAAGATTAAAAAAAGCTAAACTTTATCAACTAAAAAAACTTTATTTAGATTAAAGGGCCACGCGGTAACAATCTTCATGATGTTGAGACAGCTTCGGGTGAGACTTTTATAGTTACAATGCCGGTAAAATTCCGCAAATCTGTTTGGACAAAAAGAGGCGATTTCGTAGTTGTGGAGCCAATTGAGGAGGGTAACAAAGTCAAAGCCGAGATTGTACAAATTCTCAATAAAGACAATATAAAACACATAAAATCAGAGGGAATGTGGTAGGATCAATAATTTAATTAATTTTAATTTTTAATTTCTAAATCTACCAGGCCCAAAGAATTTGAGATAACTGAAGATGCTGTTGAAAAAGATGGATACAATATTGATAGAGACATGCTGCCTAGTTCATCTGAAGAAGAGTCCGATGAAAGTGACAAAAATTTAGATAATGACTAATAAAAATGATTTTTAAATGAATTTTTTTTATTTTTAAAAAGTTACAATTTAAAAAATTTATTTAGAAATTAATAATTTTAAAGCAAAAATAATTGAAAAATTCTTAGTGATATTTTTTAGCCAAAGGTTCAAAATAGATCTTTACATTTTTTGATAGTTCAATTGGATATAGATTATTTTTGTTGATTTTTTCATTCAGACCACCGGCATTCATACTGTTTAGAACTTTAACTAAACTGTCTTCTTTATTTCCCGCGCTTGTCACTGGATCATTTGCACTCTCTTTAATATCAGTATACTCATCAACCAGCATAGTAATGCACATTTTAATCATACAATTTTCTTTTAATAAAAATTAAAATAAGTAGAATTTTTTCAAAAGTATTCAAATAGTTTGGATAAATTTAATGAGCTCAATTTTTAATTTTTTTTAAAAATATTGTAATAAATTTTATTATTCGGTATCCATAGTGTATTTTTTTTCAAAAATTTAATTTCTTAAATAAAAAAGTAAAATTAAAGCTAAAATAATTCTTTAAAATTAGTTATTTTTTGCGATTGATATTTCTTCTTTTAAAAAAATTTCGGTGGATTTGACATGTCATTATTAAAGTGTTTAAATGTTCTTTATTTATAAAGAATAAATTGCTAGTCATGTGTTCTATTTAGCATTTATTTTGCCAATGCAAAAGTAAAAAAATCCGAAAAGGTCACTACCATTCCGTTTGACAACATTAATCTCCCTAGAGTACTAGAGTATTTATTTTTCGAATTTTTTGTACATTTTAAATTAATTATTCCTTGTTCAATATAAAATTAAAAAAAATGTAGCTTTCTTTTGTACCGATCCATATAAATATAAAAATTTAAGTATAATTACCTAATATTGAACCTTATCAACAAAAAAGCTTCTTTTTTTTCATCTATTTTAATCGTTGAATTTTTTTTTTTTTTTTTTTCAATTATTCAAAAATAATCTAAACTCATTTATTTACCTATTCTTGTGTCTTTTCATACGAATATTTTAATTTGAAAATATTTAATTTTTTTTCAATTTAGCACTGTGAAATCCAGTACAAATAGAACATATTATTCTAATCAAATGCTTTAAAGAAATTAGTGTAGATACCATCAATTTTTATTTATTAATTTATTTTTTTTTTAAAAAGAGCTCCTTTTAATAATTAAACTAACCAATTAAACAAACTAATTAAGCGGTTTTCTGTTTTGATTTTTTTCTTAATTCTTGGTTCTGTAACAAATTCATAATAAAAAAAAACTTGAACATTTGGTACAGCACCAAGAATTAAGAAAAAAATTAAAAAAAAACTGTTTTTAATCGGTTTGTATAATTATTAAAAAGAACTCTTTATTCAAAAAAAAATTAATTAATAAATAAAAATCAAAAAATCTCCAGCATTTTATCAAGTATTTTTTTCTTTCTTTAAATTGAATAAAATTATTTGACTCTGGTTATTACATAGATTCTGTACGGGTAAATAAGGTAAAATTCAAATCAATGTTAACTGCAATTAGAAGTTATTTTGTCTTCAAATTTAACTTAAATTTATTTAATTATAGTTTAATTTCAAATAATATCACAATGCAAAAAAATTGTTTGAAAATGTTTAAGAGTTCACTAATCTAAAATAAACCATACAAACATTTAAAAGAAATTGAATAATTTTTATAATAATTATCTTAGAAGAATATATACTGAAATTCTAAAGACCATTTTTTAAAGAATTTTTGTAAAAAAAGCATCCGGAAACCTTTAAAGAATCTTTAAAAAGTATTAAAATTTTTTTGACTGGGAGATAAACTCTTATAAAAATCTATTTTAATTACCTGTAAGTGCTAAATTAGCCAAATGAACGTCTGTTTCCAAAGTATGTTTATTTTTTTCCAAATGTTTAATCGAATAAGAATCAATGGAAATATAATTTTTTTCATTGTCCGAATAAGTTATCTATAATAAAAATTAAATAATTTTCTATTTATTTTTTGAAATTAATTTACTTGAATATAAAGATTGTCAAATCGATTGAAATTGTATAAAATGGCCCTGATTTTGATCAAACTAACCAAACCAGGCTGAAATCTTATCGGACTGTCCAAATTATCGACTGGTTCGATTAGCTCAAGATACATTTTGACATATTTTGACTCAGTATTTTTTTCATTTTCGTCAAGTAGCAACATTTCCAAATGGGCTTCTTTGGGTGGTGTGCTTTTAGTCAATTTTAGAGACTGTGGAACATCAATGGGAAGTTCGTTTAAAATCCCGAATAGCATTTGTTTGAAATTAGGGTCCAATAGAGCGTCAAAAAGTTTAATTAAAGAGATGTAAAGGTGGCATTCTTTGACAAAATCTTTTCTTGACAAATTTAATTTTAAATATGAGTTCAAAAACGAGCTAAACATGTTCTTTCTAAGGTAAAACTCTCGCAAATAAAGTCCTCTCAAGTACAAATACATTTTGAGTATGATAACTTTTTCTTTTTTTTGGTAACCTTTGTATAATAGAATTAAATTGATGCTGGTCAATAGAGCTTGTTCGATTTGGATCAATTTTTGGTTGTGTAATTTTTCACCATTGGCAACTGTGTTAATTCCGGATGAACAAGATTCAGTCGATACTTTCAAGATGGTCATGTAGCAGTCCAAATATGATTTCATTATTTCACAAATTACCGAAATATTTCCGATGCCCTCATCGGTCAGATCTATTTCAGACAAATGCTCAAGATCATGACTGAATGAGTCGAACAAACCAAGGAGGCTGGAGGGACATGGTCCCAAATTTTGACTCAAATTTTTGAGATTTGATCTTGTTTTTAGAAAAAATGATATCATTTCATCTTGTTGGAGGTTTTCAAGTGAATTTTCTTTATTTTCCGCAGATTCGAGCATTTTTTTCCCACAAATCGATTCATTTTCAATGAATCGAATTGATGGTATTAAATTGGGATGTTTTAGTTTGATGTAAAAGTAATGATTAAATATATATTTGGGTAGTAATGGTATAATGGCTGAATTTTGGTTAACTGCATTCATTATCATTATTAAAGTGCTTATATCTTTGGCATAAAAAAGTCAATTATTTAATCTCAATCGGCGCATATATATTTTTTTTGAAATTTAAGTTATATCATATTACTGTATTTAAATTTTAAATGAATATCTAAAAGATTCCTTTAATTGTTTGCTTCAATTCTTTTACATTATGCTAAAAGATAAGCGCAGAAAAAATTAGTTTTTGGATAAAAATCAAATATAAAAAATTCATTTGAAAATTAAAATTGTTTTCCGTAATTCTTTAAAATAAATGCTTCCTCTTTAAATTCGGCTAATTATTATTTAAATTTCTGTAAAAAAACTTACAAATTTACATTTGATTTCAAAAAAATAGCATAGACTTTACTAATAAAGTTACATTGGTTCGTTTATACCATTACAAAGGAGCAGAATCTTGGTAAAATTTAGCTTGAAAAATTATTTTGAAAATTGTCTTAAAAAATTTCTCAAAATTTTTTAAAAAATGAAAAATTTTGAATCTTTAATATTAAATATTGAACAGATCCTAAACCTTTTGTACTTATTTTGCAATTTAGTGGAAATTTTTTGTCAAAAGTAACAAAAAAATTTTAAATACAGTTTTATGATAATTTTAGGAAATCAAGTTTTTATCTTTTTTCAAAAATTTCAAAAAGTTTATTTTGAAAAAATACTTAAGTATTACTAATCAATTTTGATTAACCAAAAGTGTCTCAATACTTTTCAAGTTTTTATTTTGAAAAATACAATAATTTATTCATTAACTGCCAAATAGTGAAAAAAATTCGGAAAATAGATTTTTTTATTCATTAAATTTTTGTTGCCAAATTTTTTCTTACAAAATAAAATTAAAACTTAATTTTAATCAATCGATTTAAAAAAAGATAACTTTTATTATTAAAAATTTTAGATTATTCAACTTTGTCAAAATCTTGAAATCTTGCCGAAGTTATTTTGAATGAATTTTGAATATACGAGGAAGCATTATTTTGAAAAATATCTAAATAATTAAAGAATTTATTTATCTTATTATTAATCTTTCTTGATCAATTTAACTCGAATACATCTAAATATTATTTTCTCTTTTTCTGTCATTTTTTTTCTTTTTTTACTCAAAGTTTTACTTTTTTCATTTTATCTATAATGAAAGAGATTGAATATAAATAAATAAATGTTATTTATTACTGCTTGAGAAAATCTACTTTTTTTAAAACTTTTTAGCAGCTCACTTAACTTTAAAATAATCAAAATTAAATCTACAATCTTAATCAAAAAAAATACGTAATATGCGCCAATGTTCTAAATTTTTTCTTACAGTAATAGTCATTTATGTCCGGTTCGACTAGATCTATAAACGGATGAAGATTGATCAAATATGAAATCAACGACATGACAAACTTTGAATGTTTTTGGCCTAAGCTTTTAAAACACCTTAAATTTTTTGAATAAATCAATTAATTTTTTTCATTTTAAAATTTAATCCTACTTCCAAATGGACGTTTTATCGTTTGGGTATTTTCCCAAATTTTTTAGTAAAGCCTGAACTGTTTTTCTGACACCAATTTTGGTCGCTAGTTTGCAGTTGGACAACAAATCTTTAAGAGATTCTCTAATATCAAAAGAGCTGTCTTCAATTACGGAAACAACAATGTCTACTTGGTCGTCGCCAAGAAGGACATAGTGCAAAATTTTGTTCAATGCTTGGATAGCTTTAAGTCTTACCAACTCAATTTCATCATTGAACATGTCAACCAAAAAGTCAATTGCTTTGGCGGCCAATTTTGGACAATTAATGGCAAGTCTGCACAAAGACTCAACTGATTCGGTTCTAACTTCAAGAAACTCGTCCTCTAGTCCGTGAATAAATGCACCACAGGCGCCTTGAGTTATCAATTTCAAGTTGTCGTCTTCATCTATCTGAGAATCGCTTGATTCACCAATTATGCTGGTCGATGTTGAAGGACCACCGAATTCGTTTGCCACAAGGGTTTTTTGGCGAAATTTTTGAATTTTTCGCAATTTCAAATCCATCATCAGCTTTTTGTCCAGTGTTTGGAGCAAAAATCTCGAACTGACCAAGTCAATTTTCCCCTTTATGCAACAAATTAGTTCAAAAAACCACAAGAACAAGATCTTACAAGCAGAAAGCTAGCACATATTCGAACATCAAGTGATATGTCATTTATCATGAAGCATATTTTGCTAAAAACTTCATCAGCAAGGCGAATTTTTTCCTCTTCTTGATCGCTGTTTATGCTTATTTGACTGAAAATAAACTTTTTAGCTTAACTTTTTATTTTAATCATAAAGAAAATACTATTCTGGATATGTGAATGCCAAAAGTGATATCATTTGAGTTGAGAGAAGCCGAACTTGATCATAGTCATCGAATATACTTTGCTTTATGTCATCGTAGCACTCAACCGCTACGTTTATTCCATTACAATGGAGCATAATCTGAATAAAATTTATCAAAGTTTAAAAAATATTTTTTTTTTTATTTGTACCATTAATTCCAGTGATTTGGTACGGACTCTTGGATCTGAATCGTCCAGAAAATTCATTAGAATTTTAATGATTTTTTTCCTCAACTCAGCATAGCTGTCATCAAGCTCACTGCGTATAAGTGTGTAATGATAAGTCAGTATTGAAAGACATTTTGAACGGATACGGTAGTCCGAATTGGAAAAATTCTTAGAATAAAAATTAATTTTTGTAAAAAAAAAATTTTTATTTTTACTTTTTTTAGAATTGGCAGAAGCATGTCTTTATTATCTTTGTACATTTTAAAATTTGGATCTGTCCAAATGCTTAAGACTTCATTTAGAATTTTGTTATTTCCTTTAATAAAAAAATGTATTTAAAAATTTTTCTAGATTTTTTATAAACAGTACTTGTTTGTTTTGAAAATAAGATCAATTTTTTATAGTGAAGCATTAGCTTTTCCGGATTAAAATATCTCCGTAAAAGTCTTAGTATTTGAGCAATTAGGCTGACTAGATTATTTGCCAATTCGGTAGACTTGGCCATTTTAAGTCTGTTAAATAAATAATCAAGCTTGTTTACCAAAAATCTTGGGTGACAAAAAAAATAAAATTTTTTTATTATTAAATTGGCTAATTACTCTATTAATTGGTTTTTAAGATAGTCAAAATTAGAGTTATCTCTGTCAGTGGTGGAAAAGTCAAGATAACTGTTTAAAGTTTTTATTTTGTTTATTAAAAGAACATAATTTGAGTTGGCTTGGGAAGACAAATCGATTTGGTTGAAAAAATCAATCAAAAATCCGACTTGTTCACTGAGGCCAGGTCTGCTCAAATCAGTTCTGTCTATTGTGTCCATAAATTCAGCATCGAATTGACTGCTCAAAGTAGAGTCAAATCTCAGTCTTAAATTTTTAAACTGGGCTATCTGAATATTTTGATCCAGGTTCTGCTCAACCTCGATTACCTCAGTCTCACTTTGACCATTTGTTAAACGATTCATTTTGTTTTGATAATAATTTTGCATAAAATAAATTATTTAAATACTAAATATTCAAGACTATATTTTTTACAATACAAAAAATTCAAATTTCGATATACAGAGATATACATACACCGATAATGAGTCCAACTCTGGAATAGGTGGTAAATGGTGCACTGTCGACCAAAGAAGCAGATTATAGCAATGATTTTGAGCCAGCTTAATGATTAACTCAGCTAGGAGTAAGTTTATATTTAAAAATTAATGAATTTTTAATTCTAAACTTTTAGATAAAAAATTAAAATTTAATTTAATTTTTATTGAAAAAATTAAACTATTTTATTTTAAACCATTTAAACAAATATTAATTAATTACATTTAATTGCTAAAAATTACCATTTTTATCATACCAAACAAGTACTTACGTAAATTGCGCTAAATTAAATAAATTTCTAGAAGTTTTAATAAAAGATTTTCAAATAATCTTTTGGGAATTAAATAAAAATATTTTTTGGGAAATGAAAATTGACAAAAAATGGAATAGTTTGTTAATTTTTAATTTTGTAGCCTTGAAAAAACTTTTAATAGTCTCTATTTTTAAAAAATTTACTTTTTTTTACAAAAAAAAAATAGTTTGAAAATTTATTTGACTATTTGTAATGTTGATTTATAACTTTCATCATATTCCATTAATTTAAATGTTTTAAAATACTTAAAAAAGGCAATTTTTCTCGATAAAATTCAGTTTAAAACATTAAAAGTAATGAAAAATCTTTCGAAAAATTTTTAGAACATGTTTTGGTCGGTCCGAATTAAAGCTCTGGCGTTTTTTATATTTTTTTGTTTTTTGTACCAAAATTCACAATGCCTTAATCTTATACAAATTATGGTAAAAACAGAAAATGCTCAAACTTATGTAAATATAAATTTAAAAAAAAAATAGAACTTATCGAAAAAAAATCTAAGTAAAAAAAAGAAAACGCCTGTGAATTATATAAAAGCATTTATTATAAATGCAAATTTTATTTATGCATATGATAATGATTTAACAGAGTTTTTTCAAATATTAATTTATAAATAATTTTATGTCTGTATTAAATTTTATAATTAAATCTTTTATAAAAAATTTTTGATCATCATCATTAATTTCAAACTCATAAAAATTATTGCTTCATAACCTGAACAATCTATACCAAATCTTAACTTGGTTAATTGATCAAAAATATTGACATAACATTTCTTCGATTTTTATATTTTGGATTTGCAGTTTAGTGCCAAAAATTTTTTCTTGTGGTGCAAAATAAAAGCTTTTACAAAACATCTCGTTTACAAATTCAGCAAAGTGTCTTAAATGGTGCATCTAAGTCATGTTTTGGCCTTATATAGTTAACAACCATCATCAAATCTTTGACTTGAACAGTTCAATAATATAAAATGTTGGAACTGTCATTAACTTTTAAATTTTTCTATTTTAATTTTGAATTTATTTTAACTTATTTTACTGTAAATTTTTTTATCTCGATTTTTTGATTTTTTTAATCTATTAGAGCTATAGCTCGGCACAGATTAAAAAATAAATGAAAAGTAATAAAACATTGAGAAATTGTTAAATTTTTTATTTTTTTTTTGCTCTTAAATTATTATAATTATTAATTTGATTGCTTTATTTTTCTTATTACTTAATTAGATAATTCGTTTTTTAATTTTTTAATAAATAAATTTATGCCCTTTACCAGATTTCGCTTATTTATTGATTTAGGATTTAAAATATGCGGATAATTTAAGTTGGTTTGAGAAGACAAATACAAAACATAAAATAATTTTTGAAATAGTTAATTATTTAAAATACTAAGTACTAAAGACAATTTTTTTATCAATACTAGAAAAATTTCAAAATTCTAAATGAAGAGAAATGTAGACACCGAAAAAGATTCCAAACCTGGAATGAGTGGTAAACGGTTGAAACCGACGACCCAAAACTATAGCATTAATTTTGAGCCCGGTAAATGGCTAATTCACTTAAGCGCCCCGGGTAAGTTTAAAATTTAAAAATAATGAATTTTTAAATTCTAAAATTTTAAGTTGAATTTGATTTATTTCAAAATGAGCTGATAGAAAAATTAGTTCTTTTAGTTAAATCAAAAGCTGAATCGGTACCTGAGATAAAGAATGTTTGTAAACTAGATGAATTTCATATAAGTGTTTCAAAACCATTTTTGCTTAAAAATTCCCAGTCAAAATTACTGCTAGAAAATGCAGAAAAAGCCACCCAAGAACAAAAAAAGTAATTAAGTTTACTATTAAATAAAATTTTATCATTTTTTTAGATTTGTGACTTTAATTGACAAGTTAATAGTATTGGAAAATAATATTGAATCTTATGAATACGAATCGAATGGCTCTGGTTCTGAGAAGAAAATTTTTGTTGGTTTTGAAATTCTGTCAAGTGATCAATTGGATAATTTGATCAAAAAAGTTGATTTAGCTTTAAAATCTACATCAAAATCAATACCTTTATACTACAAGGTCTAATTTAGATGACATTAAAATTAACAAAATTTATTAATAATAACTTTTTATAGAATCCGATATTTCACGCAAGTTTTATGTACATGACTTTTGCAGCCGATTGTTATAAAGATTGTACTGAAATTGTCGAAAACTTAATTCAAGTAAAAATCAACTACATAATTTCAACTTTAAATTATTTTTAAAAATATTTTTTATGTATCAGGATTTTGATTTTAATCTAAAAGAAGACAAAAATATTTTGATTAACAGACTTAAGATTAAGTGTGGAAATAAATATTATTTTTTTAAATTTGAATAAAAATTCTTAATTATAACAAAAACATATTAATATAAACTTTATCAAAAAAATGATTGCCAATAAATTCGAAGAGGCCAAAAATTGGATTTTAATAAGAAAATTGTTTTAAATTGAAAGTGAAAATTAAATAAAATAAAATTTAATTAATTTTGATTGCATAGAAACAGTTGAATATTAAAAAAAAACAAAAAATTAATTTAAAATTTAAAAAGTATTAGTAAATTAAAATTTATTTACTAATTTTCTAAAAAAAGTTCCTAAAATAAATGATAAATGTTACTTTTTAATTACCGGCGTGTTTGATAAAAAAATCTGTGAAAGTTGTGATTTTGGGGTTGTGAAGTTCGTTTCAATTCGATCTTTTCAATTCAGAAAAACTTGAATAACTTTTTTACTAAAATAGATAATTTAGTTCTATAAAATGCTCAACTATGAGCAAATTTGCTTAATGCAGTAGAATAAGTCTGCAAAGTACTCTGCAATTTTCTGCATTTTGCACGCCATTAAAAAGTATTCTAATCAACTGTGCAATTGCATTGCAGAGTTTTTGCAGACATATGTTTTCGGATTAAGCAAAGTTGCTTAAACATTAAGCATTTTACAGAACTAATTTATATATTTTAGTAAAAAAGTTATTTAAATATTTCTGAATTGAAAAGATCGAATTGAAACGAACTTCACAACCCCTGTGATTTTTTTCTAAAAATAAATTTTAGAGTAAAAATATTATTTCAAAAAAAAAGTATCATTTAATTACCAGTTGTGACACTTTTGATGCCACTTGATTTCTAGCTTATTTATAATGACTGTGCTTATTCTTTTAATGATTTCACATTTTAAATAAATATAAATTTTGAAAATTAGTAAAAAAAATTGAAATTTTAAAAATCACCGCTTAATTTTTAGTATAAACCAAAGTTGTTCACTAAAGAATGATCAAAAAATTGAAAAAAAACATCAAAATTATTTAAAAAATGAGTATTTTATTTTTACTTAAAGTAATTTTGACATTGATTTTTTATCAAAAGCTTTAGAAATACCGAAAAAAAAGATTGATTCTACACCTTTTTGAATTATGAATAAATTAGTCTATAGAACGTAATTTTTTAAACAATTTTTTTTATTGTTTATCAATTGATTTTCATTGTTTTTTTAAATAAATTTAATAAGTGTATTTTAATAAAGGAAATAAAGTAAAACTAAATAATAGGCTAGGTGTTTGAGTCTTATTTTATATATATTTATATAAAAAAGTATTTTGACATATTTTTGTCAGTATGACAAAGATTTTTCGGATAACTAATTCTAATGATTTAAAATAAAAAAGAGTTAGGTATATGAACGATTTATTCACCTTTAGATTGTTTTACAATTAAAGTCAATAATGTAAAAAAAGATAACAAAATTATATATTTGACTGAATATTTTTTTGAATTTACAAAATATATAATTTGATATACATAAATGTGTATAACATTGAACAAGTTTAAACTCAAAATAAATTTTATTTAAATTCATCCTGTGGAACCGGTATGGAATTTAAATAAATTTCCCATTCTAATTAGTCTGAGAGTCATCTTCAGTCTGGTCGAGTTTTCTCTTTCTCGATCTGTTCTCTTGGATTTGAGTTGGGTCAACTTCGTTGGCCACTTCGTCAACATCCTCTTCGTCTTCTTCTTCCTCTTCATCCTGAGTTTGATTAATTACTTTCTGGGCATCAAAGTCTTCATCGTCTTCGTCATCTTCCAGGTTGCTTTTTTGCAAGTAAGAAAGACCAACTTCATTTTCTCCACCCTCTTCGTCCTCATCATCCTCATCATCGTCTTCATCGTTGTCGTCATCATCATCTTCTTCATCTTCATCGTCAGTCTCGTTCTCTCCATCGAACTCTTCTTCTTCTTGATCATTTTTGTCAAAGCCATCCAAATACTTAAGACTTGGAATCAGTTTGAACAATTTTTCTCTATAACTAACATCTTTGGTCACTTCACAATTGAACAAGTCCAAGTTGGTGAGCGAAGAAAGCTTGGCCAATGCAGCCAAACTCTCAATGTCCTTTAATTTATTTCCACTTAGATTCAAGTGAGTCAAACTCTGACAATTCATCAAGTTGTCCAGTCCATTCGATATTCTGTTATCACTTAGCTCAAGCTAAATAAAATAAATAAATTTTTTTGAATTTTTTAATACAATTTTTTACTTTTTTTAGATTGACCAATTTGGGAAAACCTTTTAACGTAGTTAAGCCCACGTTGATTAGACTGAGAACTTGAAGAGATTCAAAGTCGTCAGTGAGACCTTCGATTTGTTGTGACCTACAGCTGTCCAAATTAAGTTCTTTGATCTAAATTAATTTATTTTAAGCTTAAATTTTGAAAAAAAAAAAATTATTTTTTAAATCATACTGTTGATGCCTCTCTTCCTCGCAGTTCCAACTCAATTCTACTCTTCATATCCATGGCTTTCATTTGTGTATTTTTTTTTCTAAACTGTACTTTCTAAATTTGAAGAGATAAATATTTTTATGTTTTATAAGTTGTTTAAGGTAGGATGAGTTTATGAAAATTCGGTCATGTTCAGTTTTACAATGTCAAAATGGTTTCTTTTTAATACACGATTCTCATTATTTTAAAAACTAATGTTAACACTAGAGTTAGTCTCATTTTGCACACTTTAACACAAGTAACTTAACATTTGTTTAAAAATTTTAAAAGGCCTTTAATTATTACCTATGTTATTTACATGCATAATAAAGATAAAAATACAGATGTAAGGAATAATCTTATTTTGATATTTAATATAATTAACCCTTATCCGTCGAAAATATAAAAAATAACGTTGTTGACGAAAATGGGTCATTTTTGACCCAGCTACAAAATACAATTTTTTACTACGCTGAAGACGAAAATGGGTCATCTTTGACCCAGAAAAAAAAATTAATTGTGTTTTAAAATACTTTTATTAAAAAAATATAATTCAAGTTTAAAAAAACAAAAAAATGATAAAAGTTAATTAATTTAAAATACAATTTTTACAAATAATAGTATTCATTTTTTCTAAATGATCTTTACAGACAAAACTTGCGCAAGACCATTTTCATCATTTTCATCATTAGATAATTTTCTTCGGAAGATTCTTCTTCCGAAGTTTCGAAACCACAAACCAACCCTTCTAATGGCGGTTGAACATAATCGAATTCATCATCACTTATTTGTTCGAATTCGTTGTTCAGTTCAGGTAAATAATTAATAAAATTAAATTCATAAAAACTCATTTTTTTTAAATTTGCTGAATCAATAATTTTTAATTGATTTATATAGAAAATTTTTTTTCTGAGAAATTCGTTAATTTGAAAGCAATCCTTCAATCATAAACAACATATTTAGGATGAAAAGTAAAGCGGCTTTTTTTAAGATTATAAAAAGGGATAAGAAATTAATTAAATGAAAACTAATTGTTTGATTTGTAAAAGTAGAGCTACTGTAAATTTATTTCAAATAAGATTTGTCAATTAAAAAAACGATAGAAATAAAAAAAAATTTGCTTGGGTCAAAAATGACCCATTTTAGTCAACAACGTAGTGCTGGGTCATTTTTGACCCAGTTTTCGACGGATAAGGGTTAAAACGAAGCTAAATTGTTTTGATTGATGTAAAAATAAAACAAAAAAATTTTTTTCTAGTTTATTTTGTTTGATCTAGTAGGTCTACCGCGTTTTAAGTGAAATTTTTGGGAATTACTTACCTTTTCTGCTATGACAGATTAAATAAAAGGCATTGTGAAATTTCATACAAAACTTCCAATACAAAAATAAAAAAATTTTATAACTTTTGTTTTAAATGTCAAAAACTTGTTCTGTAAATGAAACAAAGTGAAACAACTGTTGTTTCACCTTCTGTGAAAGTCTGCAAAATCTATGAAAATTAATTGCATTTTATTTTTAATACTTTTAAATACGGTGCAATTTTGCAGAATTCACACAGATTTTGCAGAAATCCGCGGAAGGTGAAACAACAGTTGTTTCACTTTGTTTCATTTACAGAACAAGTTTTTGACATTTAAAACAAAAGTTATAAAATTTTTTTATTTTTGTATTGGAAGTTTTGTATGAAATTTCACAATGCCTAAATAAAAGAACTATTTGAATTGAGCGAAAGATATGTAAGTGTCATTCTGCTCCACTAAATTCGACAAGTAAATGGATACAGAGAAGGTTTCGAGTCTAGATTTGTCAAGTACTCGACTCTTTTGTGTAATTGCTAGCTTAAAATTTCTTCTTTTTTCCTGGACCCACAGCATTTATACTCCTACTAACCTGACAATCTTTAATTTTATTTATTTATTTTAATTTTCTTCTGTAATTGGGACGCATTTTAATATTAATTTTGTTTTTATTTTCCTTAGTACTTTTATTAGTTTTTTATTAGATGTTTAGTATTGTTATTATTTTTGCTATTATGTTTTTCAGTTTTTGCAGATTATTAGTTTTTTGGTTAAGTTTATGATTTATTATTTTTTTTAGATTATTATTTATTGGCTAGTTGTTATTTTTTGTTTAGTTTAACAATAAGGCCAGTTTGAACCTCTATAATTTGTTTTCTTATTAATATCATCCGGTGAGCAAGTAAGACGTATTAAAGTAAAAAGAGACGTCACACGTGCTTACAAATTTATACTTCTTTATTTTATTATATTTTTACTTTACTTTTTTTTTAGTAAAAATATAAACAAATAAATAAATAAATTCGTTTGGCCAAAAATGCAACTTTAAAAAATGTCTTTTATTGAAGAAATACCAAATAATATCTCGTATGAAATTTCCACTTGAAAACTGGTCGCTCAAAAGCTACAACAAACGCTTTAATTTGTCAGCCTAATGGAACAAGTCATTACCGACATTGCTACAGTCGAACCTCATTATAACGAATCACTCCGCTCCAAAAATCGTGTTCGTTATATAGAGGTTTCCATCATAAAATATTATTATTAATAATTATTAATAATTTAATATTAATAATAATTAATATATTAATAATAATTAATATATTAATAATAATTAATATATTAATAATATATTAATAATTATTTTATGGGAAAAAAATGAAATGGAATGGAAAATGGAATTTTATTTAAAAAGATTAAAATATTTATTAAAAATGAAAACAAAAAATTAATTAGATTTTTAAAAAGTGGAGATTTTTGACTTCTTAAGTTTTACTCAATTGCCAATTTCCTTTTCTAATTCGACGAGCTTTTTCAACAACAAACGATTATCATTGTCGTCTGCTAGCAAAAAATTATTTTGTTTTTGTAACATTTCCAAAAATTCTGCTTTTTAAATAATTTTTTTAGGTTCGTCTTCTTGATCATCTTCATCTTCGACTTCAATTGATTCCGAAATTGGTATTTGTTTGAATTTTTGTGAGACTTGGTTTATTATTTCTTTGTCGCTCAATTGCCCGTTGATAGGTGTATTTTCGTCTAGTCTAACGTACGCAAATAGTTTCAAATCCAACTCTTTCTGTTCGATATACCTTCCTTTAAAAACGCAATCGTCATCATCTACAACTGATACACTTGACTTGCTACAACTAGACCCTGCTTTTTGAAAACAATTCGATATCAATTATTGATGCTAACTTCATCCCAGGCTGATTTGATTTTGAAAATAGCGTCTTTGATGTTGATCTCGTTTGGAATCGAACCGAATTCAATTGGTTGTAATTTTTTCTTCATTAGTTAAAATTGTCGAAATAGTTGAGTTTGAAAGACCGAATTCTTTCGCGATTGATGGTGTAGAATGTCCTTTTTATTGATAATCCCTATTTTAGTATTGATAACAAAAATTTTCCTTTGTTTGCTTGACTTTTCATTGTTTGATTATTCATTTTTATTGATTTATCTAATCATTTTCTTTTTTATTATGAAGAGGTTTTTATATAATCAAAATACATTAAGTTTAATTGGTTCTTTTTTTTTTGAACCTTATATAGAGGTTTACGTTATAAAGAGGTTCGTTATAATGAGGTTTAAGTGTAGCGACGAAGAGTCTTATTTTGAGCCAATATTCAATGAACATACGAGTAGAAGAATAAAACACCAAGTAGCCAAAAGAAAACGCGGTAGACCTCCTGGATCAAAAAAAAAAATTTAATTTTTAAATTATTTCAAAATGTAATCTTGATTTTTATTCAATAAAAATTACCATTTAACTTAGCTTCCAAAAATTTAACTTAACTTAAATACTCTTCTTCTTTTTTTGTTTTTTTTTTTTTTATTTTTTGATTCTATAATAATTAAAAAATATATTAATTAAATAAATTAGATACTTTTTTAATTTTTTTAAATTTATTTTTAAGATACTAGAATAATTTATTTAGAAACAAAATTAATTTGTAGTCAATAAAAATTACCATTTAACTTAGCTTCCAAAAAAATGAGTTATTTTTTAAATATTTATTAACTTAAGGAAAGGGCTTATATTAAGTAAAAATGTCAGTTGAAAATTGGTCAATATCTAGAAAAAAATCTTTAAAACAACAACAAAATACATGAAAAACTTTAATTTCTGAATAGATAAATATTTAAAAAAATTATTTTCTTTTTTTTCAAAAGTTTTATTCGATCGTTTAAATTCTGAAAAAAATCTTGAGTACAATTTTAATCTAAAAGTGTCTATTGGGTTTTTTTCTTGTTCAACATTGGTATCTTGTCCATGACTTGCTTGACCACTGTGTGCACCAATGAAGTCACTTTTTGGATACTTTGATCAATTGGTTTCTTATAGACTTGGTACACTTTTGGCAAGGTGAACACAGTCACTAGGCCAATTAGAAGCAATGTTAAGAAGTTAAAACACGAGCCGATCCAGTTGACGATATAAAAAGCGGCAAAAGCCTTCACAGACTGTGACACATTTTCCCAAAGTACAATTGACTTCAATTGATTCAAAGAACGATACAAATCGACCTCTACCAAACGAGCGCACTCCTGAATCTTATCTTTTGGCAATGGTAAATCTTGTCTGACCAATTTACTTAAAAAAGTCACAAATAAAAAACAATAAAAATTTAGTTGACAAATTTTCCCACTCTAATGAATCGTCATAGGTTCCCTTAATTCTGAAAACAACTGCCAAGTAGAATCTGTAGGCTCCGACCAAGGTCAGAGCTGTCAACATCAACGCACTGATCACAGTCAAAAAACTGAACAGCGAAAATGACAACAAAAGAACAAACATCGAACCGAACACTGCACCAGTCAACTTGGGACACTTCCATAGCAATAAATCACAAACTAAAAATCACATTTAAAATTTTTTTTTTTTTTTTCATTTCATCAAACCTTTAGGGGGGACTTGGATTTTGGTGACATAATCACATGCTTAAGATTCAAGCTAAAAAACATGCTTTTTGGCAGGGGGGGTTAAAAAAAAGATACCTAGGAGATAGTATGGACACATGGAGCATTCTTTTTTGTCTTCTGGTTTTGATTCATTTTTAGTCTCGTCCTTGGCAACTGAAGAGTCAGCCTCGGCCAGAACTGGACTGCTCGGCTCTCTCAACTGAGCCTCGGTGCTTGAGTTTTTTTCCGCGATCAAATTGTTAACATCCATTTGTTGACTCTTTGTCTCGGCCAATTCGGCCTCGGAGTTTTGGGTGTTCTCATTGACTACAATGTAACCATGGTCTTCTGAAGTTGGCGCGCTCGGCACTGGTACTGAACTCGCTTCTGTGTTCTCACTGGATGAGCTGATCAAATCCTGGTTATCAAATTCTTTGTTGTCGCTCATTTTTCTAAGCTTAATTATCGGACAAATAAATCAAAATAAATTCTAAATGCTTTTAAAATAAAAAATAAAAATTCAAAATCGTGTTAAAGTATACATGAAAGATTAGAGCTTGACTATGTTAGCTGTTTATAGAAAAGCTTTGTATAACAAGGTCGCATTGTGTTCAATTTTAAATTAATATCAAAATTAAAATGCTAATAAGAAACAAAAATAAAAGAAAAAAAATTGAAAATAAATTTTCCTCCGAATGCATTACCTTTTAAGTTTTTTGAAATTTTTCAAGATCAAAGTCTTTTTTATATATGAATAGAAAAAAAACATCATTTATCAAAATTAATCATTTTTGACTAAATCAAATATGCCTGATTATTTTAAATAATAATTTCTTAACAAAAAAAAAATTTTTTTTTTGCTAAAATCTAAAACATTAATGGTAAAAAATTTTACAAACATGTCCAAAAAATTGTTCTCTATTTATAAACTTTTTGCTGGCCTAAAAAATAAATATTTATCTAGCTAGTCCATCTAAATGCGAGCCTTATTAATCAAGATAATAGGTTGACTATCTTTGGTTTAATACTTGAATAAATTGGCTTTGCGATTAGTTTTTAGCCAAATGGTCCAATTCATGAACGAGTCAAGCATGCTATTTTGGGCCAGAAATTTCGACTGAGAAATTTTTGCCTAATTAGAAAAAGAAATGAAAAAGTGTGCAGTGGAGGGCGCAAGCGCATTATGTGTCTATTTGAATGCAGAATTTTTTTTATGATTCGTAATAGAATTAATTTGAAGTAATTCAATAAGTTTGGATTTTCTAGTCTTAATGTGGAGCAAAATTTGCATTTTTATTTAATTAGTTTATTCTACTGATATGAGGCAAGCTATGGCAAGGATCATCAACATTATGGATTTAGCATTATAGATTGAAAATTTTGAGATAAATTAAACTAGAAGCTCCTGGGAGCTCTGAATACAAATGCTTTCTTCAGCAAGCTGAATGACTGCACTTAAATTTTTCTATTCAACAAAATTCTTTATTATCTTTTCTTAAATAAACAAAAGTTCTAATTTTTGGTTTTTAATAATTTGTTTTAAATGAAAAAAAAGCTTTTAAATTTTCAGCAACAAAAAAATTGAATACTTTTATATAGTAAGAATATTTTACAGAAAATTTATTTTAATAAAAATAAACTTGACTTTTTTAATTTCTTTTTAAAAATAAAAAAGTTTCCTATTGAGTATGATGGCCATAAAATAATTGTCAACATTCAAATACACACCTGGAGCAAATCAACAAAATTTATCATAGTTTTTGAAACACTTTATTTTGCCATGACATTAAATATTTTTTCTTAAAAAATCAATTTTTTTTTTTTAATTTAAAATGATTGATTTTGAATTAGTCTCAAATAAAAAACAAAAGATGATCATGAACCCACATAAATATGATCTGAAAACGGCGAAGGAACAAAAATTAAAAAAATATATAGTCTAATTACTAATCACTTAAATATTATAATGTATTCTTATCAGAATTGTTTTAAAAGTCCAAAATTTAAGTCCAAGTCAAAGGCTTTTATTTTTTTAGATCCTTCCACGTGAATTTTTTGCCATTCCAGGTAATTATTGTGAAGGCCAGATGTTCTTTTTACCGTTCCAGGTAGTTATTGTAGCAGCCTAGTTTAAGTCAAAGGCACTAAAATTAAAGTCCAAGTCCGGACTTTAAAAAATAAAATAAAAGTCTTTGACTTGGACTTGACTTGGACTTGACTTGGGACTTGATTGTTATATCTTTTTCATTCTTTCATTGTGTGCATCAATTAATTTTCTTTTTTACCAAATTTTTGTTTACTCATTACTTCCTGTCTTCATTCTCTATATTTTGAAATATTTTTAATATTTTGAAAATAAGTCATAACATTGGCAAGTATAAGCATTTTGGAAAAAAATTAATTGATAAAAAAATTATTTGTTAGCAATAATGTTGATCAAAATTCAGCAACCCAATTCATCTTTCAAGTCAGTTATTAAGTCATATTTTTTTTTAAATCTTTCGATTTTCTAATTCAAAAAGCAAATTTAAAGTCAAAAGAATTTTTTTTGTAAAATTTTGTAATAAAATGATTTCCACTAATGAAAAAAAAATGTAAGCTAACTTATCAGATCAATAAAATATTTATACGAAAATTTATTTATTACTTAATTTTAAAATGATTAAATATTTCATCAAGAACTTTTACCAAAAAATTTTACATAAAAAACGTTAGAAAAGGTAAGAAGCGGTACGATATTTTCTTTTTTTTTTAAATTAAATTTCGACTAGGAAATTTCGAATAAATATTTCAATTTTTAAATATTATTAGTAATAGAAGTTCTATTAATATTAATAATAATTGTATTAGAAAATTTGAGTAAGTGAATTTTCATTTAGTTTAAATATTTTATAAAACAATAGTTGTTTTTTTCTAGGAAAATTTGTTAAAGTGACTCCGATCAAATTTTTATTTATTTGTCTTGTGTAACAAATTTAATTTTGTTTCTCAGTGAAATTTGATTCAAGTTGCTTTAAAAAAATTTTCTTTGAATAAAAATAACTATTTTTGGCCTTTACTTTTTTTATCTATAGCTAATTTAAATTCGCCTGTATAAATTTGCTTATATCTATAAAAAATAAATTTTAGCGTTTAAAAAATTTTTAAAGATAAAAATACTTTTTATATTTAAAAGACTTCTTCAATGTAAAAAACTTTTTTTTCTTTCGAAAACTTCAAAATTTTACCAAACTTCATTACCTTTTTCTTTCGTTTTGATTTTTTATCTTTATCTAGCAATTGCTTGAGAATTCTTTTAATCATTTTAGAACTTGGTGAAAAAATTATATTAAAATTTTGAAAAAATTCTTATATCAAAAAGTTGTTTATATCTAAAAAGTTATTTGAATTCATAAAGCATTTTTATAAAGTAAATTTATTTTAGTGATAAAAAAAGTAATTTTATTTACAAAAACAATTTCTAGCCCTATTTTTTGATAAAATATTTAAAATTTAGGAATATAAAAAAATTGATCTTTATCTAAAATGAATATAATTTTTTAAAAAAGTAATAATTCTGTTCAATTATTACTGAATTTCACAAAACCAAGTTTTGAATTGATACGAGAAAAAAGATTTAAAATCAAGGTCTTGGCATGACTTTTGAACTACTGTGAATTGTAAGATATAAGTATAAAAAGACATTAAACTTAATTAGAATTGTTAACTTTCACCTAGTAACGTTATTCTATTCTATTGTTATTCTACATCTAGTAACGGGTGTAGAATAAAAAATGGCACAAAATTAATTTTATCATAAAAAATTTTTTATTTAACTAAGGCTTTAAATTTTTTTTTAAATTGTAACTGAATCCTCCTATTTTGAAAAAATAATATCACTTAAGGTATTGAACTCCATGACGACTTATTATATCGAGCCTAGAGCGAACAGTCTTGGCATGATCTTGTACAACCTTTGGGTCGATATTGCTCAAGCGCGAATTTTGTTTTCGAGTTGCCTAAGATTTTTGGCCTTCCAATCATCCTCATAAACTTTAGCCTTCAAATTTCCCCAAAAATCTTCGATTGGTCGTGTTTTTGGTACGTTTGCTGGATTCACTTCTTTAGCAACATACCTCATATTTTTATCTGACATATAATTCTGTACCATATTGGCATAATGAGATGATGCTAAGTCAGGCCAAAATACATAATTGCCATCCTGATAATATTCTTTAATCATTGGTTCAAGTCGTTTCTTAATTCTCTCTCCAAGGTAGACATGCTGATTGACCACTAAACCAGTAGGTACAGAATATGGTTCGCTTATTCCGCGTTGTGAAATAGCCAACCAGACAATTAATTTTTCTTCAAATTTTTTAACTTACTTGTTCTTTACACTCTGCGGCGTCTTGCTAAAGTTACTGCTACAAAAAATATCATTCCCTGGCAGCGCGGTGTTGCCAAGAGTGAAATATGATTCATCATCAATTATAAATTCATATCTGCTATATTTTAAAAGCATTCGATTACATTTTGGCCTAGCTGCCTTCTCCTGGTTAGCAATTTAAATGAGGTCTCTTGTATTTTTTATATTTTTGATGTTTGTATACTTTTTTAAAATCTTTCCGATATAGGTATAGTGGCAATTAAACTTTCTAGCCATCTTTCTTTGCGAACGACCCGGTTTATGATTGAAATAGGCTCTAAGTTTAGCCACCATTAGTTTCGTCGCTATTTTAGCAGGTCTATCACTTCCTTTTTTTCTCTTGAAAGTTTTATCTTTTTCTATAATATCTTGCAAACGATAAACAGAACGTTTTCAGTATCCAAGACCAGTGAATCGCCTAACAACTTCAGCTTTTGGTAAATTTTGGTTACTTTTTACAAAGTTGTACAAATCTTTTTTGATGGTTTCGTACATTTTTTACTAACAACTTATCGAAAATTCAACTTTTTGAAATAATTTTTTTTTATTTTAAAGCTAGGATCAGTCTAATTTTAAATTTTGAAAAAAATTGGGAAAAGTCTAGTCTTAAAGTCTAGTCTTAAAGAAAATTAAATTTAACTTTTGTGCCATTTTATATTCTACACCCGTTATTAGCTATGGTCATTGATGGGTTGAATAAATTTGATGGAACCTGATGTAATTTTGGTTTAGAACCTGAATCAAATTGGTTTAAAAGAAAAATTTAAGATCAAGTTCTATTTTCTGGTACAAATATGGAATTGGCTAATTGTTCCAAAAGGTATGGTTTTGAATTTAAGTATCTTATACCAAGGACGAAGAGCTGTTGATAAATTCCACTGATAAATGTTGATGACACACAATAGACTTGTAGCAAAAAAAACACAATTCAAGTTAGAATGAACTCTTACCTCTACTACCAGCTTCAGTTCAAGTAAAAATGAGAATCATACAGCTTCGGACTTTAAAAAAATATTAAATCAAAACAAATTAGTAATTTCGAAAAAAAAGTTTATTTTTTAAAATGGATAAATTTGACTATAAATTGTCAACAAAAGCTTAAATTTTCAAATTATCATAATATTTTTCAAATAGAAGCAAACAATAGTCTTTTTGCTTTAGTATGTGACACCAAAAACAGTTGTATGCAAATGTATGCAAATTAATAATCGATTTTTTCTGTTATTTAGATTATCTGTTAATCAAAAAAATATTTTAAAAAATAAATAATTTTTTAATTCTAAAATAGGAATAAATTATTAAGAAGACTATTTTCGAAAATAAACACTCCTTTAATTTAATTTCTATAATGTTCGAAATTTATTTAAATATGAACTTCTAAATAAAACAAAATAGTGTTCACTCATCTTATGAGCTCGACAATGAAGAGAGTAAGAGTTTAAAAAAGTGAAGAGATAGTTGATTAAATTTTAGAAATTTGGATAAAAATGCAGATTTAATGTTGCACCATGTGGCATTCACATTACTATTTTTTAGCTTATATAAAAAAAAATTATTACATATGTTATTATTTTGCTCTCTTGAACTGAATTTACCAAAATCTTAAAAAAACTATTTGCAAATTCTTTTGTTCCTATGAAAAAGAAGAAAAATGATCATATAGTTAAAAAAGCATTAAAGCTGTTTTTAAAATTTCATATTCGACATTTTACTTTTATTTGCTCTGATAAAATTGAATGTGGTAAATTTATCATATTTTAATTTTTTAAATATACCAATTCTGACCAAATTCTGATCTAAGTTAATAAAAGAAAAAATCAGAGTGGTTTAATAGTCAAAGTCCAGACTAGGGCTTCAAATGATATTAAGATTTTAAATTTTACCATGGATCCTTATGACAAATCACCATAATAATAGTTATAAAAAAAAAAAAAAAAATTATATATTTTTTTAATAAGTTTATTTTAATTTTTTTAAACTTTTCATACATTCTTTTTATTTTTATTCTTTTAGTTATTTAAAAATTTCATGTCTTTTTTCTAGTCTTTTTTCAAGTCCATAAAATAATAAAAATGACCAAAAATTATTTATTAAATTGAATTATAAAAAAGTCTAGTCCATAAGGAATTGAATTTTAGAATTAATTATTTAATTAAAAAAATTCTGTTCATTAACAATCTTAAAAGTTTCACTTTGATAAAATTTTTTAATCATGTCAATTGTGAGCTTTGTTGTTTCGTAATCTATTTTAAAATCTTTAAAAGCATCGTTAATTATTTCATTAGCCAGTGCTGGTAGTTCTTTTTTGTTCCATGGTCGCTTACTGAATGCACTCATTGCTCTATTTGGATTAAGATAATTGGAAAAGTTTTCTAATTCTGGATATTGCTCAAACATAGCTTTTAATTTGACGTCTTTTTCAGATTTAGTCTTAGGATTTTTTTCAGTCTTTTTTACTACTATTTCTTCAAAGCCTGGCATTTTTTTTTTGATATAAAAAGGTTTTGTAGTCTCATCATCGTATGGTTTGATAACAACGCCTTCAATACAATCTCCTGCTTCGGTTTTACATACATTTAGATCAAAGTTAAGACATTCTTCAAATGATCCTATCATAAAACTTTCTACAATTGGCAGATCCATTTTTTTTGCCCAGTTGATAAAAAATTTAGCATTTTGGTACATACCATCAAAAACAACATCAAAATATAAAATTTTGTTTTTTTCATCCAAGTCGTATTTGATTCTTTTTTGAACATTTCCAAAAATTTCTCCAAATAAATTAATTGACTCGAAACTAGATTCAATAAAAAAATTTTTGACATTCTCCAGAGCTTTTTTGTGTTTTTCCTCGCTCAATATTGTCTTATAGCTGTTGAAGCTATCTCCAGGACCGAGAATACAATTACGGCTGGCAAATTGGGTTTTAACTATGGACTCATTATTTGCACCTTGTTCTTTGGTTAAAATAATCTGAAAATTTGATCCGTCGTATTTATGTTCGACTATATACTGTTTGGTGGCATAGTCAGGATTTTTTTCCAAAAATTCACTAATTTCTTTTTCATTATGCTTATTTGGAATTGATCTGTAAGTTAAAAATGACATTTTAAATATTATTTTTTTGAAAAACAATGGATAAGAATAAATAGTAAGTAAGAACATGAATTTTCGGATAAAATTTCAAAATTATTTTTAAGGCTTATTTATTTTATTACTAAGTAACAATCAAATATGCTTTATTTTCCAATTATATGTAAAAATTACATTTTTAATTTAAATGCAGCAATAATGTTATAATTTCTCCCAATTTAGGATTAAAAAATTCGAAATTTATAAATATATTTTTTGCTATATTACCTGCCAAAATAATGATAAACACCTTTCATATATTTGAAATTCAAAATTTTCACCGAATCATATTGAAAAAGATTTGAAAGAAAAATTTTTAGATTTTTAAAAATTTTATTGATTTATTGAGATTTTTAATTATTTAAAAAATTATTGTTCCGATTTATTTATTCCAATCCATTAATTCATGCAATTATATTAATAAATCACCAAATATTTGTTAATTTAAAAGATCAGTCAAATTCAAGAAACATAAAGAAATATTAAATAACAACAAATGACTTAACTTTATTAAACATAAGTTTTTTAATCTTTAACTATAAAATAATTAAATTATTAAATATTTTGTAAATTTGAAAATTAAAATTTAACTTTATTATATTTTAACTTTGTTATATTTTAATTAATTAAGTCATAATATTGAGTCATAATTTTGATTACTTAAGATGGATTTTAATTTTGTCTTTAGAGTATTTACAAAATAATTAAAAAAATCTAAATGAATCAATTAAAGATCAATAAGAACAAAAAAAAGATTTTTTCTAATTTAAAATATTAAAAATTTAATGTTTATCATGAACTTCAAGTTGCCGTAATTTTTTATATTTTTTTGTTCAAAAGTCAGGTCCCTACTTTGACTTGAAAAATAAAATGAAGTCACATAATTTTCTCAAATTCATTAGTTAAATAATTAAGATTTTTGTAATAATGATAAAAATAATGGTCCATTGGCCCATTTAGATTACAGTTCTTTCGAGTTTTTACTTTCAAGACCATCTTTCTCGTTTGAAAACGAAATTTCGCTTTCTTCTAAACTAATCATCTTTGTTTTATTTAATTTAAAGTTTTTTCATTTTTTTATTTTATGTTTTTGTTTTAAGTCTCAAGTTGTTTTAAAGGGGTCCATAAACAATTAGAGATCATTTGAAGTTTAATTAAATTAAGGGTAGGTCAAAATTCAAAAATTGACTTAAAAATTTTCAAAAGATAAAATCAAAGTTTACTTTTTCTTTTTTCAAAATACACTTAAAATTATCTCTCAAAAATCTTTAATAATTCTTCGAAGTATTGTTAATTGGGCGACGGCCTTTTTCATGTATTAAGGACTTCCTCTTGAACTTTTTAAACGAATTTTTAAACAACTCAATTTCGACTTATTTTTACAGTTGGCTTAATTATTGAGACTTTTTGAAATAAAAAATATTTTAATAAATCAAAAACAAAATTAAATAAATGGAAAAATAATTAAAATTCCAAGTATACAATTCGTTTTCAAATCAAAGTCCGAAATCTAGTTTTTAATCAATAATGATTATTTAAACAAAGTAATCAAAATTTAAAAAATTTTAGATAAAATTCTTTGAAAACTAATTTATTTACATTTAAAATTAAAAATATAGAGTATTAAAATTTATACTCTTTCTGCGACCCATACAGCAGCTTTACATCCAGCTTTAATTACTTCTGTAAAAGGCTTGTACAATAATGCCTTTTCAGCCTCATGCTCCAACCCTGTGTCATGATGCTCTTGTTCATCGTCACGAAATTTCTTGATTATTTCCAAAATCTCTGTATGCTTTTCAGGATTTTTTTCCAACAATTCTCTCAATTGACTAAAAAAAATAATAATTAATTTTCTAAATTTTACATTTAAAAATTTTGAGTACTTATTGTAATGTTCAGTTATTACACTTTCAACTGCTACAGTACACGCCATTGCAGCCTCTTTTCCTAAGAGTGCTGAGCCAAAACCGAGAGCATAACCAGCCACATTCCACAATGGGAGAAAAGCTGTCGGTCTAACTCTATATTTTGGAATAAGTTCTTCAAATTTTTTCAAGTGATCCTTTTCTTGGTCCCACATATGTTGAATGGTATGGCCAGCGGGCGTTTTCCCTAAAACAGCCATTTGACCAGCATATATTTGATTGGCACCATATTCGCCCGCATGATCAACTCGAATAATTCTATCTAATGCTTTTTTTGACTCTTCTGGTAATGAATTATAGAATTTAGAAGAGTGACGCACAAGTGGCTTTGAGACTACAAAACTTGATCGGCTGATTGCAAACATTTTAGGAAATTAAAAGAAAATTCAATCAATTTAAATAATTTTAAAAGTTATGTAAGTCGAATATTCCAGCTAGTATTTAATCTGAAATATTACATTTAATGTTTGCATTTTTAAGTTAACTAAAAAATACTTTTAACTTACAAATAATTCATTAAATATAATATTTAAATGTCATTTGCCTGATATTAAAAAATTGTCCCGGTACTAAAATTGAAATAATTTAATTGATAAAAATTTGTTTAAATTGAAATATTAGATTTCAATCATGAAAATTATTGATCAAATTTAGATTAATTTCAAAAACTATTTTTTCTCTTTTCTTTCAAATTATTTTCTTTACTCTTTTTTAAATAAAAAAATATATATAAAAAAATAAAAAAATTATAAAATATAAAATAAAAATATATAAAAAAAAAAAAAATTTATAATTTATAAAAAATATAGAAAATTGTTTTTTTCTTTTTATAATTATTAGTTATTAAATACAATGGTGATTTGACATAAGGATCCATGGTAAATTTACGAAAATTTACGTAATTTTACGTAAATTAACGTAAAAAATGGTAAATTAACCAAATTTTATGTAAATTTGCGCTATTTTATGTATTTTTTCGTTTAATTATGTAAACTCCAAAAATGCCAAAAAAATCTCAAATTTTGCTGTTTTTCATAAAATTTTGTTAAAAAATACAATTTCTTTTTAGTTTGATTTTTTACCATTTTTTACGTAAAAATTGGTAAAATCCAAAATTTTACTTGTAAATTTAGGTAAAAAATGGTAAAAAAGGAAAAGATTGTAAAAACCAATAAAATTTGTAACAAAACACTTTTATTTTTTGAAATTTTTTTAATGCAATAAATAGCTTGACCAATCAACATCCTTTTGGATAACAATCTCAATTACCTTTATAATATAACAATTAATATGTTGATGATTCTTTTTAATATAAAATTTGGAATTATTTTACTTTTTAAATGGTAAATATATTTCTTGCATTTATCAGATGTGAGAGTGATTTGTAAATCAAAAATATATTTCAAAACATCATCTTCATTTCTTGGTACTTTTTTGGTACTATGTTTAATAAAAATGTTTGAACCAGTTTAGATCTGAATTAAAAGAGAATTTCCCAGATAATCCAAATAGGCCGATTGATTTTATGAAATAAAGGTCTCAAAAAATACAGTACTGATTCGATACATGGATTCTGGATAATTTTACTAAAAAATAAAAAGGCCGAAAAAAAAGGAAATTTTCAAATTTTTTTATTATTTTTTAATAAAGTTCGAAAAAAAGTAGTATCTTTTTATTTTTTTATTTTTTTACAAAATATTACCATATTTTACCATTTTTTACCATTTTTTACCTAAAATTACGTAAAAACAGGTAATAAAATAAAAAAAAAAAATTTTCGTGCTAGAAAAAATCGTATTTTTTAACAAATTTTATGAAAAACAGCAAAATTTCAGATTTCTTTGGCATTTTTGGAGTTAACATAATTTATCGTAAAAATTGGTAATTTTACTCCCTTTAACGCAAATTTACATTAAATTTAGTTAATTTACCATTTTTTACTTTAATTTACGTAATTTTACGGAAAATTGCGTAAAATTACCATGGACCCTTATGTCAAATCAGCACTGTATATGTTCTTCTTTGTTTCAACCATAAGACCTGAAAAAGGCCATTTAATTTTTATTTATATTAATGATACTTTTGGGCACAATATTTGGATAAGCTACAAAAAATTATAAGATTAAGCTAAGATAGATACTTCGCCTGATTGTTCATTTGAATTAATGGAAGATGGAGGTATTGGAACTATTCACCTTCTGTGAAAGTCTGCAAAATCTGTGCAAATTGATTGTGTTATATTTTTAATACTTTTAAATAGAGTGCAATTTTGCAGAATTCACACAGATTTTGCAGACTTCCGCGGAAGGTGAAACAACAGTTGTTTCACTTTGTTTCATTTACAGAACAAGTTTTTGACATTTAGAACAAAAGTTATAAAATTTTTTTATTTTTGTATTGGAAGTTTTGTATGAAATTTCACAATGCCAAAATACTAGAAACCAGAGTTGGTCAAAAGTCGAAGTCAAAAAGTCAAAGTATTTAACATGGACTTAGATTTTTTATTTATTAAAACAAATAAATTAATTATTATTAATTTATTTATTAGTTGTTATTGTTGTCTTTCAAATTAAGAAAATTTTGATTTTTTTTAATTTTCTTGGTAATTAGAAGTTAATTATTCTTTATATAAGAAAAAACATAATTTCAGTTTTTAGAAATTCGTCTTATTTTTTTTCTTTAAGTTAAGAATAAATTTATTAAAAGTCAACTTTGACTTTGACTTTTGCAAACTTTTAAATAAATTTTTGACTTTTGACCAACTCTGCTAGAAACTATAAAAGTTTACTGGATAACGGAACCTAACAACAGGAAATAAGAGGACCAGAGGTTTTCTTGTCAAATAATGGGTTTTCAGCTGGACCTTTTATTTTTTGGAAATTTTGGCAGACCAAATATAATTATTCTGAAAAATTTTAGATATTTTTGCTGAATAATAATTTTTGGTGTAGAAATCACTAAAAAAACTCTTAAAATGCGTTTCTAGTTTCTAAATTGAAAATTTGTTAAACAAAAATTATTTTGTGTTTATTACGAATTTTTAGAAAGAACAATTAATTTAAAAATAAACCATTAGATATCAATACTGATTACTACTAAAGACTAACCTTAGAGAATGATGGTTAAATTTTAAACAATTATAAAAATATGCATTAAGTGTTTGAAAAGAAAATAATTTAAATTAAAATTAAATTATTTTATTAGTATGTACCTTAACATCCATTCAATAATTTTACTTAATGCATTTATTCGCTTCAAATAATTTCAAAGAATTCCAATAAACTTAAAAAACAAAACTTATTTGAAAAAATAACTAAACTCAATTTAAAAAAATTCGAAAAAATAATATATTTTCATAATTATTTTCTTATCAAACAAGAAAATAAATTCCAGCTATATTGAAGACAAATACAATGCGCCGTGTTTAAATGCGCTCCAGCACCAAGTCACTTGCAAAACATCCAGAAATTTTGTTCTAGCTATTAAATAAAATTTTAAATTCTCTTTTTCTTTGATCAAAAATTAAATAAAAAGGTAATTTTTACTTTTTTAATTTAAAAAAAAAAATGCTTCAAATTTTTCGACAAGAAAAATGCCCAGAAACTCGGACAAGTTTGACGATGTAGCGGATAAGACCCTGCCAGAGGTAATTGACTACAATCTAGACATTCTTTTCGTCAACCTCAACCAACACCATTACTCTGGCCAAGGCAATCAATTCTGTACATTTTACACAATAAACTAAGCCACAACCATTATCTAATTTTTTGTTAGTCCGTTGTTTGCACGAGTCCGAACTTACATCCAAATTGGTCAAGCCATCGGAAACATTCAAACTTCTGGACTACCGAATGGGCTTGGTAAACATGGCCGAGAGAGCAGCGGAAAAAAAAAACCTGGAACTAGCTCCCGGAGACCAGCAGCGCGCACAACAAGTCATAAGACACAAAATTTTGCACTACAGACCAAAGATTGTGTGCTACAATGGCAAGATTACATTCGAACATTTCTTTGGGAGCCCTGTCAGCTACGATTTTAACTATGGAAAACAGCCGAGTGTGTTCGAAGGCACGGGCTCGGTCCAGTTCTGTCTGCCATCCACCTCAGCCCGCTTGCTAATCCTGCCCACCGTATCAGACAAGATTCCATTTTTTGCCGCGCTCAAAAAGGTCCGCGACTATCTCAATGGCCATCTGGACCACATCGTGGATGAAGAGCTCATGTTCCCGGACTTCAAGGCCACCTGCAGTGGTCGCGACACCAATGAGTCCCAACTGGATGACTCCGGGGACGAGATGGATGAGGACACGTCCCGGTTAGAGGACTTGGATGAATCAAAGATAAGAAAAACCTACCGGATGAACAATTTATCAGTGAGCCAGATACCTGCAAGTGTGCTGGACGAGATAAGGAGGGAAAAGAAGTCGCGCAAAACAATTAGTCTGGCAACTAGCAGAGAGTATTTGAATGTGTTGAAAAAAATGCCAAAAAATGCGAACACAAGCAATTTTGGCATCGATTTGGACACTCATTCAAACATGACCAACGACTCGGACTATGATTCAAAAGTGGACAAGCTTTCCAAGATTAAAACTGCACAATTTTTATCCAAAGCTGATGCTAATAGCAAAAAAATTAGTGTCATTTTAAACGAGGTGAAAAAAAACACCAACAAACAATTGAACAAAAGTCCCAGAGTTGTTTTGTCCCCAATGCCGATGCCACCAAGCCAACCTCAGGCCAAACAGACAGCTACAATTGCGAGCAAAGCAGAGCACTCGGTGTTTGTGACCGAAAATCTGGTCAATTTCGATACTGTGGAAATGGAATTGGTCAAAAAAGACCAGTACAGATTCGATGACTATTATAGATTTGATCAGGGAAATAATCAAAATTTAAACATGCACTATTTACTCAGTGATGATTATTATCAAAATTTGAAGCAAGATTTGGGAAGAAAGCTCAAATTTTGCTTTGGAGATGAAATGAGTGAAAGTGAGGATTCGGAGTTGAGAGCAGTTTTTTCGAATGCGGCAGAAGCGACCAGTTTTGTGCTTTGTAATTCAGCTGCCAAGAGAAAATGTCTTATTAACGCAAATAATTTGTAAATAAAATTGTTAAATGATTGTTAAAAATTTTTAAATAAATTTTTTTTTTAAAGTTTTTATTAAATAAAAATATTTGAAAAAAAACACAAAAAAAAAACGACTTAAATCGTTTTAATTAAAAAGCCTGATTTAAAAAAAAAATAAATTGTATTTTAAGGACATGTCTTTCAGTCTGGTTGCAAGACTAATTGCTTTAAATGGTCGGCATTTGGTCAAGAAACCAAATTTAGTAAATCAAGTGCGATTTGTGTCATCTAATAAAATGTTTTTTTTTGTTTTGAATTTTTATCAGAATTTAAAAAATTTTAAAAATAGAATAAATTTGAAATTTATCGACCGAAACGGAGAGGAGCTGAAAGCCAAGGCTAAAGTAGGAACGAGTTTACTGGACGTGGCAATAGATAACAACATTGATCTAGAAGGTTTTGGTTAGAATTTAAAATTTGAATTTAAGCCTGATTTCGGGATAAAAAATTGTCTTTATTTTAAGGAGCTTGTGAAGGTACGCTATCTTGTTCGACGTGTCATCTTATACTTAGAAAAGAAAATTATGAACAATTGAAGCCACCGAGCGATGAAGAAAATGACATGCTTGATCTTGCGTACGGACTGGAGCCAACCTCTCGTTTGGGATGCCAAATTATTGTCGAAGAAAAAATGGACGGATGGGTCTTTGTCGTACCTAATGAGGTTGCCGATGCTAGAAGTTAATTTAGTTTTTGATAATGTTATTAATAAAAAAATTTTATTTATTTAAATTTAAAAATTCCTGATAGCATTTTCTTAGAATAAATTTAAATTATTTTTGGAAATTTTGAATTTTTTGGCCAGAATTTAGAGAAGAAAATTCTTTTAAAATATATTTTTTTGATACGCTTTGTGTCAATATTCTTATCCAAAAAACAGAAAATATTGACACAATTAATTAAACATAAAAGAAAAAGTTTTTTTAAGAAAAATAATTTGTAAAAATTAAATCTTGTCTTACATGAACGATTCGACTCTTAGATTTATTGGAAATTTAAAATGATTGAAATTCTATAATTTTTACCAAAAAAAATAATTTTTATTTTTTCAGGTGTTTTTCAAAAAAATCAAAATTTCAGAAAATTTCGCATTATATAAGTAAATTTACTTAATAAAACTATAAAATTAATTCAATAGATTTTTTTTTGATTTATTTTATATTCTTCAAATTTTTTTTATTTCTGTTTTAAAAACTCGATTTAAATGTCAAATTTATAAGCTATACTATGCAAATTTTAAATCAAATATCCACTCAGCTCTTTTTTGAGGTAAAGCTGTTGGAAAGCTGCATCAGGATAATGATCTAAAACATAAATAAACAAAATCATTACAAAAAAAATAAAAATTTTCATAATACTTTTGGGATGAAGCTGAATAAAACATAAAAAGAGAACATCACATAAAGAAAATTTTATTTTCAAAATCTGTGAATAAAAACATAAATCAATTTTTAATTCCAGTGAATAAAACATAAAAAAAAAATTACAATAATTTTTAAAATTTTACAAAAGAGTTACAAAAAAATCTATTTTATCTAAAAAACAGCACCCTATTAAATGAATACAAACTGCTGCATCTAAAAAAAGGCTAAATGTACAATTAGTTCAGTCAGGACAGAAACAGTCAGGATCTATTTGTACCCTATGCTTATCATTACAAAGATAATTCATAAAATTGTTCTCAGACTCTAATTTCTTGATACTATCTAAATATTTTTTGGCTTCTTAAATATAAAAAATTATATTCTTAACTTAAAAAAATTATTTATGTTTTAGTCACTGTTTTAAAAAAAAATAAAAGATAGTATATGTTTTAGTCACTGAAAATAGAAATTATTTCAAATTTTATGTTTCAATTCTCTCTAGCAACAAAATATAATAAATGACTTTTATTAATCTTGTCTATTATTTTTTAACATGATTGTTAAATTTTGATAATTTACTCATTTGGTCTTTTAAAATTTTATATCTTTTTTTTTTAATTTATTTTTATTTTTGTTATTTAATAATTCTTCTTGTTTTCAAATTTTTTTTATTAAAATAAGCCAACGTTTTTGTTAACATCATTAATGTTTTTTGTTCTTTAATAAATTAATACGAATATTCTAAACAATATGATACTTATAAAAGCTTTAATCTTTAATCTATAAAATACTCGGTATAGATGAGTCCCATTAACCTCATTTTTGGCTTGTTTTCGAGGATACATGAAATATGTATCCCATGATACATCAAAATGTATCCTGAGATACTTTTTGTATCCTTGAATACAAAATGTGTATTTTGTGAATAAGAAAAATAAATTTTTTTTTTTTTATTGTCGAGAATACATATTTTATGTATTTTTCTAAAAATATTTTGTGGAAAAATACATATATGTATTGTCGGATACATATATGATAACTCAACTCGATAACTAAGGTAAAGCAAAAAAATATAAAACGTTTTATTTTTCATATTAACCAATTTTTTTTAAAAATGAATTTAACAAAATGTTACATAATCGTTGATCTTTTTTCGTTGGAATGTTTATATTTGTTTAAAAAATGACACGATATACAAAACTGTATAAATACACTTTGATTTTCAATCATTAAATTATTAAAAATTTTTAAATCTTTTTACCTGATACTTAGTATAAATTTAAAGCTAGAAAATAAAGTTGGTTAATATGAAAAATAAAACGCTTAATATGTTTTTGCTTTCCCTTAGTTATCGAGTTGAGTTTTTTATCAGCATTTTTTTTTTTATTTTGTAACATAGAATAAAATTAATAACAAAAAAATTTTATTTATTCAAATTTTTATCCCCACATGTATCCTTATATATATCCTGGGATAAACAATGCATCCAAATATGCATATATGTATCCGACAATACATTTATGTATTTTTCTACAAAATATTTTTAGAATTTTATTTTTTTATTCACAAAATGCATATTTTGTATCCGAGGATACATGCCAAAAATGAGGTTAATAGGACTCATCTTTACCAAATACTCTATTTCAAAAATAATTCATTTTCCAGAATATTTACGGTAGAATGCTAAAGATGCTTTAGATTTGGTATCACAAAAGTTTAATTAATTTATTTGCAATTCAATTAAATCGAACTTTGACTTATTTATTCTTCAAAAAAATATTTTAGAAAATTAAAGGAAATTAATTTCTACTGTAACAAATTAGATCATTGTACTAATCGTTCAAGTAACCATTTAGATGAAGTATAATCGCAACAATTTTTTTGAATTTACTGCGTAATCAGCAAAAAATTGTCTTTTTTAATAAATTTTTTAATATTTAATTTGATAGGATGTTGGCTGCTTTTAAATTAAAGAATTCATTATTTATAAGAGCAATTGAGAATAATTTATATGAAATTTTAGACAAATATTTAAAAATAATGACAAAATTCCAGCCAAGCTGAATTATTAAAAAATTTTAATAAAAATTTTAAAATATTCTCACTTCATTTATAAAAATCATTTTAAAAAAAATTATTAAATCTGATTAACTAGTAGAAAATATATTTGTTAAATTTTTCAAATTAAATAAATTTGATTAATTAAAATGAAAAAATGAAAATGACTTTTTGAATTTATTTATTATCTAAAACAGAAGAATTATTTTACAAAAAAGTTAATTGTATAATTGAGAAAGCTGCTCAAGATGCTTTTTAATTTCGTCTTGATCATGACTTATCTTTTTTCCAGTAATTGGATCAATAATATTGTCTATTTGAAAAAGAACTTTTTCGATAGAGAAAAACTGTTTTTGAGTTAATGGCTTGTCAAGCTTACGAACTAACACAATATCTCCTTTTTTACTCGAGCTATTCTTATCAACAGTTTCAAACACAAATGATTTATTGAAATACATTTTTAGATAGTCGTCTAGCTCCATTTTGATTACTTTTACTTCACGAGTGGTGGCATCGGATGCTTTGATTACTTGACCAACTGCTAGAGAAAACGGTATTTGATTTTGTGGCCGCTTTCTTAATAAAGCGAGACCCGGTATTTGCTTAAAAACTCGCATTTTAAATGTTTTATTTTTTTTAAACTATTTTTGAAATATTACTTGGAAAAATATTAATTTTTATAATTTTTTTAGTGCTAAAAATTAACTCGACATTTTACCAAATATTTTTTTCTCGAAAGTATCAATTATTTACTAATTTAATTGTCATATATTTCTAGCTAACATTTTCTTAAAAATAATGGAAAAACCTGGGGTAATTCCTTGATGTGTGAAAAGGGTGAAAAATTTCGTAATTCTTTGATAGTTAAAGTAAAATTATTAAAAGAAATTAAAAATTGAATACATATTGTCACTAATATACAGATTTTGAACAAATTTCTTTCTAATTTCTGACTCAAAAATAAAATTCTGTTAAAAGGGTGATGTCTTTTTTGTTTTAGACTTGTTGCTCTATGCAACCAATTGATTTCAGATAATTTTTTTAACCGGAGTTATTTTATTAATTTATTTATTAAGATAATTTTTTAAGAGGATAAAAGAAGATTAAAAAATTCTTTTTCAAGAACATTATTTAGCCTAAAATTTCTAAAAGGGTTAATGACATTTCACTTCTATTCAGCAAAAAAATTAAACGAATTCTAGGGAAACTGGATACAATTTTGGGCCAGCGATGTAAATTATGGAGGTAATTTTATTAAAAATTTAAGTAAAGAGGTAATAATGTAGGTTCATTGTTTTATTGGGTTTTAAAGTTTAAAATTAAATAAGATCCGTATTTTTGAGTTAAAATTTATAGAAATATTAAATGAAAATTTTAAAAAACATCTCTTTCATTAATTCCATCATTAGTCAAATTTTCCAAATTATTCTTTTTGAATTACAATGTTCATTTTTTAAAATTAATTCTGAACAAGGCCTAAAATTATCACAAAAATGCTAAATTATACTAGAAAAATTATAGGTAATAATTTTAAAAATAATATCAATAATATTTTTAAAAAGACGAGGTTTTAATTTATAAAGATTGATCATAAATGATTGAACATTTAACTCATTTAAATCCTTCCTTTTTTTTTCAACGCATTCGAACTTAAGATGAGCTTTCCCATCCATTTTTTAAATATCTCCTAATGAATAATTTTTTTTAAATTAAAAAAAAAAATTTATCTATTTAAATTTAAATTTTTTTCTTTAAAAAATTTTTGATTTATTATCAGAAAAATAAATAACCAGCATAAATAAATTTTTATTTCATAAAATTTAAACATTATTTTAATTCAAATAAATAATTTCTTGATAAAATCTTTTATACGTCAAACTAGTAGAAGGTATATAGTAGACAGTTTTTAATAAAGCTGCATACATAGCCGATCTATCAGCATTTTTTTCTTTTATGGCAAGCCATAAATAATTGGTATTGACTTGATTCACTAAAACACTCAATTGGCAATCATTGCAGTTCAATGATCCCGTCCAATACCTCAGGGAAACTAAAACAGAAGCGGCTTTATCATTCATATTCGCAGTATATGGCAAAACATCATAGTATGACTCAGTAAAGAATGGCTTAGATATGGTTTCGGCTTCTTCAGTTGTTAAAACTAAATCTGAAGCTTTTAGACCAGCATATTCCAGATGAATTTTTGATTTATAACCCAGGTATTTTTCAACTTTTGAAATAATTGATGAAGGCACTCCTTTGGTTAGAAGACTGCTTTTGGTTTGTTTGCCCAAATCTACTCCAATGCCAATAAAAACGCCTGACTTTAAAGTCGGATGGTCACCGACTGTTCTAAAGCCTTCAACATCTTTCAAATGTTTTAATGCTTCGTTATATCGAGCATCAGCAGATACCACAATAATCAATGTAGTTATTGGTAAAATAGTGCCTAAAAAATTCATTTTTAAATTTGAAATCTTTGTTGAAAACTTTAAATAGATAAAAAAAATTGAGATAATCAAAATACTGTTTAAAAGAATTTTATTTATTTAAAAGTTAGAGAAATCTATTTTTTGAAAATGTAATAAAATCGTTTGATTTAAAACTTTTGAAAAAAACTTAAAATCAATATAAAGGTAAACAATTGAATGATTTTTAGAAAAAATCTTCAATCATTATTTAATAAAACTGAAATTTAAGAATATCTAATTAAACTTTTTTAAATCTAGACGCTAAATATTTATTTAATTTTTACATTCATAAAATCTAATGGATTAAGTATATCATTTAAAGAAAAAATGAAATGAAATTTTGAATTTTGAGCCGACCTTTAAATATCATTTACTAATCCGAGCTGTAATTTAGATATTTCAAATTTTTTTCCAAGACTGATTATTGTTAGTTTCATATAAAGTCAATTTTTTATGAAATAAACTTTTAATAAATTTAATAGGTTAATTTGTCTTGGATATTTGAATTGATACGTAATGATGGAAAATGAAATGATTTTAGTTATTAATAGCCTTGAAATAAAAGATCATTTAATTATCTAATTTAAAATTTATAAAATTTTAATTGAATGTATTTTCTCGTTTTTTAATTGGGAATGTAAAAAAAACTTCATAAATTTCCAAATCTAATTTTATATTCATTTCATAAAATCATTTAAAAATTCGGTTCATCGATTCTCAATATTCTTTAAATAATAAATAAAATTTTTTGAAACATTTTCATTTTAATTTGACTCTTAAATTTTCAAGTGAATTATCAAAAAAGTTTTTTATAGAATTCTCTCAACGGTTCTATGCTCAAAATCATAAAAGCCATTCTTTTCTAAAAAGTAATTAAAAAAACTGTTGTTTCAAACTTCAAACTATTTGAATATTTAAATTTTTTTTTTTACTATTTTAATAATTTTTAGCTAATTTGATTAATAATTCTATCTCTACAAAAGTTGGTTGAAAAATTTATTAGAAATTGAACGATTTTTTTTTTAAATGTCTAATCACTATAAATCTTTATATCAATTGATAATTATTTTACAATTTTTTGTATAATACTGTGCAGAAAAGTATGCTGAACAAAATTGTCTACTGCAAATTTATTAATTTAAAATTCCTCTGAAATTTCGATTGACGCTCATATTTAAATTTATATTTTCTCTATTTTTTAAGAAACTGATTTATAATTGAATAATATTTTTCTTTGGTTTCTTTAAAATTTTTATATTAAAATAAATAATTTTTTATAATGAATTTTATCCAAAATTAATTTTTCATGTTGTTTACAATTTTATTTTCAACAAAATTTTATCAAATTGTTTTTAATTGCAATGCTTAAATTGGCTTTAATTGAATCAAGTAAAAAAATACAAATTTTTTTAAGTATGATTTTTTTTGGACTGTAAATTCAATTTAACAAAAAATAAAATTATTAATTCTTCCTTTCTTCTTCGCCTTCGTTTCCTCTTGCTTTCCTCAATTATATTTGAGCTTTTTTTATAAAATAAACAATTTAATATGGAAAAAACTTTAAATTAAAAAATTCAACTCATCATAAATAAAAATAATAATCCATCATATTTCTTTGATTTATAAAAGAAAATCAAAAATTTGAATCGAAAAATAGATAGATTAGATATTTTTTGTTTTTTAAAATTTTTAAATTTTTTTTAAATTGTACATCGAAATGCAACAAAAAATATTTCAATTGCTATTTTAAAAATGCATATATCACTTTTTTATTTTTCACACGTTTCACAAGTATTTAATACTCCAATTTTATAATTTTTTAATAATATGGAATTTATCAAATTAAAAAAAAAAAATCAATTTTCTTCATTTGGAACAATAGATATTTTGCTATAAATAAATAAAATAAATAATTTAACAATTTTTAAATTTTTATTTATTAAATCTTTTTCTTTTTTGATTTTCTTCATAATTCATTTGTTTCTTTACTTTATTTTGTTTTGTGTTCAACACCTTCTTAAATTTTTCTTTTACCTTCTTAACTTTTTTAGGCTTCGAGACTTCATCTTTAACTTCCGAAGTTTCTTTTTCGTTGCCTAAATTTTCATCGTCTTGGCTCTTCTCAACGGCAGCTTCCTGACTGGCTATTTTGTTTTCAGTCACTTCCTCTTCATCTGTTGTGCCCGGTGGTCGGACATAAAAGGGCAATTTACCTCTCTGATAGTCATTCAGAACCATTTTAGCAACACTGCTAATATTCGATTCACCACCTTTGTTCAATTTTCCGGTTTTCATTGCCAATTTTTCCAGAAAATCCAAATAATCCTCCCATTCGTATATTTTATAAGTTCTTTGTATATACTCTTTTTTGACTCTTTTCAAAACTTCTTCGACATGATCTTCAGGCGATGGAATATTTTCCACTCTAACAACCCCCTTTAATACAATGTCAGTTTCACTATCACCATGTGGATACACAACACCGGGACAGTCGATTAAAAATATTCTCTTCATCAACGTAATGTACTGCCATACTTTAGTCTCACCAGCAATTGGTGCCACATTACAAACTTTCTTTTTTCTCAGAGCATTAATGATTGAACTCTTTCCCGTGTTCGGATATCCAATGAATCCAACACTTATCTGCTTTCTATCTTTGTGCAATGATCCAAATTGACGAAGCAATTGGATCAAGGCGCCTTTGCCAAAAGGATTTGTCAGACTAGCATGAAAAGCTAATGTCGGATGCTCCTGGGACAAAATGGCCACCCATTTTTGCTTTAATAAAAATGAATAGAAATTTAGAAGAATTTTTTTTCTCTTACCGTGACCCATGTCGGCACCAAATCACATTTATTCAAAACAAAAATGAGATGCTTATGACTTTTCTCTTTTTTGATGAAGGCTTCCACCTGTTTGCACCTGGTGCCATCCGGGTTTCTCGCATCCAACACTTGAATGATCACATCAGATGAATCAATCACTTTATAAAGTTCTCCCCAAATGCGCCTGCTTTGTCCGGCTTTGAACAACGCAAACATTGGTTCATCAGTAACACCTTGGTTGTCTTGTACCAAATCTTTGTCTTTTTCTGCATTGTACTCATCGGCTTTTTTGGCAACCAGTTCAGCATACTCATTCAAATCGCAAGTGTTTAGTTGGGGCTTTTTTCGTTGAGCCTTTGGTCCAAATGTGTTTTCAAATGGCTCGAATTCAAGCAAGTGAACGCGTTCATTTTTGGCCTTTTCGTTCAAAATGGTTGTTGGTAAATTAGTTGGTTTGATGATTAGTTTGTAGGGATCAGCTTTGGCTTTGTTCATTTCATCTTGAAAAGTTTGCAAAGCAGACTGAGTAATGACACGTGTATTACCAAACCATTTGCGGTTGGGCTCAACTCGAGCCTGGGTGCCAGAAGTGTTCCAGCTCTGAAACGGGGCAGCTTTAATTATTTTTCCAGATCTAGTGCGTACCGGTTTTTGGTTTTTGTACATGTTCAATCGGTCGATAGTTGCCTTCGACCGCATGTTTTGACCGCCTTTACCATTTGCTCTGTCCGGGTTCAAACTATGGCTGCCGGACTTTATTTTGTCCTTTACTCTAGGTTTATTATCTTGTACCTTGCCCATTTTATTTGTTAAATAATTTAATTTTTTTTAGTTCTAATCAAAATAAAAAAATTTTAAAAGCACATTTTTACATAGACTTTTTTAATATAATTGAATATTAAAATTGAATGCAAATTTTTATTTAATTTTGTAGTTGCTTTATTTATACTTAAAACCATTTATTTTGTACCCAATAATTTTGATAAATTTTTAAAAAATAAAAATAAAACACAAAAATAAAATAAAATTTTTTACTACGCGTTACGATCAAATGGCCTTCTTTATCTTAATGATTGAAATAAAAATGAATTTTGTTTAGTTTAATTAGATATTAAAATAAAAAAAATAAATATTTTTGAAATAGTACATTTTCAATAAAAAAAATTATTAAAATTTATAACAAAATTTAAAAAGTTTTATAAAAAATAAGCTTTATTTTTTAATTTAATAATATTATTATAATCATAAAATGCTAACAAAAACATCAATTTATAACAAAAATTTTAAATAAAAATTAAAAAAAATTTAATAATTTTATGAAAATTTTAAAGATTTTATGCAAACAATCTTTGGAATCTTTTGTTAATTATTGGTGTGTTAAGTTTTAGGAAGAAATTAATGAAATCAGTTTCAGCTGTCCTGATTTAATTCATATTTAAATATATAATGAAAAATCCTCTTCAAGATGTCCAATTTTATTAAAATAAATTGAGAGATATATTTTAATAAAATTATTAAATGATTTACATAGATTTATTAAGCTTAGTCTGAATTTTTGTTTTATAGATAAAAGATATTTTTATAGCAAATCAAATATAAATTAAAATAGAATTTTTTTTGATTAAAAGAGATCATAAGGAGGCAAAGAGAATAAGATAAATCAAAATAAAAAAAAATTTAAATTTTTTTACTCTTTGGTAATGGTAATTTTTATTTTAGCACTTTTAGCATTTTTTATTATTTATAATCTTATATATCTTTAGTTTTAGTAGGTTATCTTTTTCTAAATTCTGGGTAATAAATTAAAAAAATACAAAGAATTTTAATTTTATAAAATTTCTGTTTTCAAAAGTCCTACTTTTTAATACGCTTCTTGTCAAATTAAAGACCATACCATTTCAATAGGAATCAAAAACAAAAATTAATATTTTTTATGTAATGCATAACATAGAAAGAAGTTAAGATGCGTTTGAGGTGTCCGAGGCTAAGACTGACATAAAATTAAACATTAGAAAATTCAAATAAAAAGTAAATCAGACTCTGATCTGCTTAAGTTAATTAAAGTTAAATAATCTTCTTAAAGCTTTTATTCAAAAATTAATATTGGCAACTCTTAAAAATAATATTTAGAATTAAAAATTAAAGTTGATATAAGAAAAATGATTCCGTGAAAGGGTAAAGCTGAGAAACTATTCTTGGTTTATCAAAATTTAATCTTCGAAACGATAATGTCTCATCACAGAAGACTGGGTTATATTTTTTTGAAAAAAAATTATTATTTTCATTCTTTTTAAACTCTTTTTATTTTGATTCCAACATCACTAACAATATTTTAATTTAATTATTTTATTCTAGAGTTAATTGTGCTGAGACAGAATCTCATTTTCTAATCAATTAAGGCAAATAATCTTAGATTTATTCAAAATTTTTGATTTAAAAGAACAACAGTCTAAACTCTAATTCCTTATTAAAAAAAAATAATTAATAAAAATCCATAATTTAAAATAATTCATTTATTTAATTTTTTGTCAATAAATATTATCTGATTGAAAAACAAAAATTAAACTACTAAAAAAATTCAAATATTTTTAAAATAAATCTATTTTTACTTGAGTTTAAATTAAAAAATATAAATTATGATCAACTATCTAATTTTAACTTTGAACGCTTCGATTTGCATTGGTTCAATAAACTGATATATAGAATCACCTTTTCTGATAATATCTTCTGCAGCACCATTATCGTTTAGAGTCAAAAGAGATTGCTGTAAGTCAAAATTGGCCGAGTTTAATCCAGTGAACAAATCCTGAAATTTGATATTACTTGATTTCTCACACGAATTTTGATAGAATTTGCTCAATTCAATCGAACCACCAGTGGAACAATCTTCAAAGGGAATTCTGTGAAGAATTAATCCAGCTTCATTTTTTCCTGGTTCTTGCTTGCCATTCTCCATAGTTCTCAAATTAACCAATCTCAAATCACACGGAACACTCTGACTAACAAAACTTCTTTTTTCCCTTATTGAATCAACTGAACTAGCTAATTTAATTACCGGATTCAATAAATCATGAGACATTAAGTTAAAAACAACTGAGGGATGCTCTAAGGATGAGCTCGAGGAAATTTTTATTTTTTCAAAAAATACTACAAATCTATTTGAAACAACCACGTTATCATTCATGGCTTGTTCCATTCCTCGATTATCATCTTGATCTAATCTGCGGTCTAAAAACACTTGAATTGATCCTGGAGTAAGTGTTCCGACACCTAGAGGCTGAGCTGAAATTAAATTCAGTCTCAAATTGGAGTCCTGGATAAATGCCCCACTTGGCATTGGATAAACATTTCCTTGAATTGTAAGTTTGTCATATCTTTTTCGTTTTGTGAACTGAAAACCATTCAAATCGGTGTAAATTTCCTCTTTGTTTTGGATGTCAGTCTGAATGTCCATGGCCAACTCGTAGTTATGACTCTGTCTTAAATCAACCACATTCCAAATGTTAAAAAAGGGAATTTTTAATTCCTTAAAATCGCTCAGATCTGGAAAAAATTCTACACAATGTAAAACAATGGTCATGTTTACACACACTCTATTGCGCAACAAACCATCATGCTCCACTCTAATCCATTGAAGTGCATTTGCGTCTATATCAATTGCGGGTCCATCTGGCAAAAATAAATAAGCTCCACTTTTTTCTCTGGCCGATGTTGTTCCGTATTTTACTAATTTTATATTTGTTTTTAATTCATTTTGGTTTGTAGTGATTTTTTGCAATAGACCTGTTTTAGGTGAAAAAATTGCTTCACTGTTTAAGCCAGCATGAATTCTTATCTTTTCACTATTAAAATTAATTTCTTCGAAATAAATTTTTACATTTAAATTTTTGATTAATTCTTTTTGAGCTTGAAAACTTTGTCCATTTTTAGAAAAAAATGTAACTTTGGCAAAATTGTCAATCTGTGGTTCGGAATCGGCTCGTTTTTGAATTGTAAATGAACTCATTGATAAAGGATTAATATCAACCATAAATATTAACTCATATACTGAGCGGTCAAAGTCTAAACTAAATGATAAGTCATCTAGTGCTGGTAATTTATCTGTCAGTTTGCTGCTCAACTGTCCACCATCTGTATTCGGCCAGACCAAATTAAGCTGAATATTTTTAACTTTACTTCCATCACTTGTCAACACTTCTACATTTGGATCATTTACTCTAAGGCTAACTACTTCAATTCTTCTATTAAAATTTGAATTGAATAGAACAATTTTTTTCTTTGGATTTTCTTTGGTGACTTTGATCAAATTTTCGAATTTTTGTGGTGAATCATTTGGGTTAATCAATCGAATGTCATCGATGCTAAACACTGCATCATCGGTTGATGATTCAATCATTAATTTACTTGCAGAATATTCGATTACTTCTTTGCTGTTTTTTAGAGCCAAATAAAGTCTAAAATTTAAATTTTTTTTAAATATGAAAACTCAAAAAAAATATCTAAAAAATTCAAATTTTATAAACAGACAAGCATTCAACGAAAACATTTTTTACAAAATTATTGTCCAACTGAGTCTTAAACTCTGATAAAAAGATTTAAGTTCTAAAATGTAAATAATTTGACCAAGCTATTACTTTGAAATTTAAACAAAGTAAGAATTAAGTATTTTTGATGTAAATATTAGAAGGATTGGTGCTGAAAATTTATGAATATAAAATAGACGAAACAAGTAGTTTTTTTATTTAATTTTTAATTTAAATTTAAATTTAAAACCTTAAAATATCATAAAATTCTGCTTCATTATGGTCTATGTATTGTTTACTAAAAATTCAAATTTTTTAATTAACTATATCAAAAATATTTCAATTTTTAAGGAGAAAATTTTCTAGACAACTAAATTTTGAAAAAAAGTGATATTTTAAATTTTAAAAAGGTGTAATTAAATTAAAATAAATCAGAATCCTTAATGAGCTTTTCAAACTCACAGTCTGAAAAAATGTAAAATAGAGAAAAAATTTTATTATTAAAAATTTACGACCTTTTTTTCAATTGACTCAATAAAATTTTGAAATTTGAATAATTTTTCCGAATTAATATCAAAAAAATAATTAATTTTTGTAACGTTTTAAAGTTTTTGAAATACCTTGATATATTGTTCTTATTATTCATTTCACGAACGCCTTAAAGGGGATGTAAAAAATTTAGCAACATAAAATTAAATTATTGGCTTTTGCTTTGAATCATCCTGATTTTGTTTTTTTAATTGACTAAATATTTACATTTGACTACTTTTTTATCTATTTAAAATTAAAATTAATTTGAAAGCGTCCAACATAATTAAAGAAAATTAATGAAGAGAAAAAATTAACAATTGATTTTAAATAAATGTGACCACATAATTCAAAAATTCTATTTCTAACAAATTTAACTTATTATTTTGTATTTTACTATTCAAAGAAAAAATTTCACATTTTTAAATAGTGAAACTTAAAAAAAAATAAAAATTTCCTAGTCAATTTAATTTTTTCAAAAAATAGATTTGCACATATTCTAAAATAAATATTAATCACTTGATTGTTTACAAAAATGATTTTTTTTTAAATAGAATAAAATTAATTACTTGTTAACGTAGTCCAAAACAACATAAGACTTGGAAGTTCCTGTGATGCCATCATGATGCTGAAAAATACCCAAATTTTGTCTGGCAACAATTAATTTCTTATACAACTCATTAACTTTATTACTATTATCGCCGATTAAATTGTTTAGCGAAAAAGATATTTCAGCTGATCGTAAATAAGCTTCAACCAGTCGGTCTAATCTTTTACTAAAAGGCCTAGAGGTAAAGTATCCACTCCAGTAATGATCCTGTCTATCAGCATAGGTAAAAAAGTCGCCACTAAAACTCGGAATTTTTACATTTAAATTTTCATCATTCTGTATCAAAAGCTCAAAATAATCTTTCAAAGTGCCAAATCGAATATTCACATTAAATTCAACTTTTGAGTTCAAATAATCCATTAATTTTTCATAATTTTCAAATTGAATCCTAGCTTCATCCATAGACTGGTACCTAAAATCATCACCCAGGACAACTAGCAGAACATTGTGGTTATTTTTGTCTCCATAAAGCTGACTTTTTTTTCTGTACTGATCCAGAAGAAGTCTCGCTCGTTCGTCCACATTACGAGCATTTATTATTTGAGGCTGAACACCCCACGGACAAGAGTATTGTCCTGTGGCTCTCAAAAAATCAAATTGACAGCATACCTTGGGATCTGGTCCGCATGTATGAGGAATGTCATAGCTGTAAAATGGCATCACATGGCATAAAATAGAAGTGTCCTTGCTATTCAGATTGGACCAGCTCTGTTTCCATCGGAACTCGAATCTTTGATTTTTGGCCAGGTATTTTTTTAGATGGTAATGGACCCGTTGTATAAGCATGCTGTCAAAGCCCATCTGTTTGAGCAAATAGGCCATGGTTGGAGAGTATCCAAAGGGATCTATTGACCAGCCGTAATTTGGTCTGATCGAAGGGTCTATGTTGTTTCTGAGCCATTCGTGACCCTCTATCATTTGCTCGATCATGGCGTAGTAGTGAGAATTGGCCTCATCTGTCATCACCCATCCACCGGTCACTATCTCCAACTGCTTGGTGTCCAAGATCAATCTTTTCATTTTGTTCCTCATTTCTTCACTGGCTCTTGACCACCAAAGCGATAAATAGCTTATCTCTGCCCAAATGAAGCGTCGAGTGGGTTTTTCACTCAGTGAATTGACCACAGTGTCTAGAATGCTGTTTGTGCGTTTTTCAAAATACTCCTCAAAAGTCATAATCCAACCAGGGTCATTATGAGAGTGCGGCACTATGATGACATTCAATTTTTTGTCTTGGGACCATTGACTTGAGTCATATGTGATCTCAAATCCTTGCTTCCATACCCCGCCATCAATGTCATCAAATGGAAGACTCTCCATCAATTCAGATGCCTAAAAGAATGCATTTTATTAAAATTTTATTCCATTAATATTTTATTTTATTATAAATTTATTTTAGTAAAATTTTATTTTATTAAAACCTGAAAATCGGATGTCTTTGACTTTAAATCCTTGAACCAGTTGCACTGTTTTTCATAGAAATTAGATCGCTGGACTAGTTTGTTGTTGTTGAGCTTATTTTGTTCGCCTGAGACCTTTAAATTTTTGTAGACTTTTTCTAGATCGTGGAGGTTTTTCTCGTTTAGTTTTGCCTTGTTTTCAAGAGACTGAATTTTTTTTTTTAGAGATAAAACTTCATCATTTTCGAAGTCCAGGTCGCCTTCAAACGAGCTAATTGAATTCAAGGTGTATGTCATATAGTACAAGGTTCCTATTAGACATAGAACGAATGTAAGAAACATAAACCGACGGCGATAAAAAAATTTCATCTTTTATCATTTCATAGAAAATAGGGTTCAATAGCTTGGAATGTATTTTAATATTTTTCTGATTTTAATTTTTTTTTGAAATTATTTTATATTTTATGATTTGGAATTTTTTTAGCGATTTAAATTGTCCTATTTTTAAAGCATTTTAAACTTTAAGTTTGTTTCTAATTTAATTGAAATTTTAGCATGAAATATGCATTTGTTAATAACAACTTTTTAATAAATGGGTAATATTTTTTTTAAAAACAAAATTAAAAATTAAATTTTTAAATAAAATTTATATTTGAATATTTGAAAAAATAAAAAAAGAATCAAAAATTTTATGGAATTAAGACAAAATTATAGAAACAAAAATATCCAAAAACAAATTTGAAAGAAAAACTTAAATTTACATGAGTTTTTTGTACCAAAATTAATATTAAATTAATTCTTTTATTAATTTTTTATGCTTTAAGTCAAATTAAGATAAGTTTTTTTTCTGAAATTAAAAAAAATCAAAAATTTTTTACGTTAAATATGGTTATATATTGTTAATTTAGCTTATTTATTTAAAACGATGATTTCACTTTTTGAATTTTTTTTAGGAGAAAAATTGTCAACAATTTTTTTAAAATTAACTCTATTTGCTTTTAATAAAAATAATAATAAATAGCTATAATGTGGCTGACTTTTAACATTAATTAATTCCTTCTGTTCCTTCAAACATTCAGTTAGTTCTAAAAAAATTTCAGTACAGAAAGAAATCTATTGGAATTGGATGCATAAAAGTGTGATAAATTCTTAATAACAATGTAATGATTGAAAAAGATTCCTCAAATTGATAAAATTGAAGTTCATGATCAAATGTAAATTTCAAATAAAAATTTTAAGTTTTAGATTTAAAAAAAATAATATTTTATCAATTTTTATACAACAAATAACTCTATTAATTGTTGTGTTTAAAGTTTTCAAATAAAGATTTTAGAATAATCAATTAAAGATTAATGAGAAAAAAAAAGATTTTTTTATTTAAATTTTGATTTAACATCTGATCTTTAATTAATAAAAGTATTTAAAAAAAAACTTATTTCATAATTTTATTGAGATTTTAATTAATAAAGTTTTGATCATGAACGTTGTCCCCAAATTGTAGTGTTGGTAATCGACTCCAATCGATTGGGAAAATTCGAAAATCGACCAATTATTTTTAGTCGAATATTAAATCGACTAATTTATATTAGTCGAATATTAAATCGAGTAATTTTTTTTAGTCGATTATTAAATCGGACTAATTTTTTTTAGTCAAATATTAACAAAATGATGGTAGTATCAGAAAATTTATAGAATATTTATTTTAAATCGTTTTAAATTTATCTTTTTAAAAATTTTTAAATTTTTTGAATATTTTTTTTGTATAATAAGAAATTAAATAATTTCAACCAAATCGTTAATTTAGTCAATTTTTTAAAATATATTTAAAGACTTTATTGATAAAAAGAATATCTTTGCTAATTAAATACTTTTCATTATAACTATTAAAAATTAACTATTAAACTATTAAATTATAACTTTTAACATAATAACTATTCATTTCGATATAAATTAGTCTATTTAAAAATTTAACTAAAAAAAATTAGTCTAATTAATATTCGACTAAAAAAAATTAGTCGATCTAATAATCAACTAGAATAAATAATCGATTTAATAATCAACTAAAAAAAATTAATCGATTAAAAGTTAGTCGAATAATAAATCGATTATTGATAATCGATTGCGAACACTACCAAATTGTTGCTTTTAAAAAAAAATTCTAAACTGTTATCCAAACTTTGATTTTTGGTTTAGAAATTTCTTCTAATTTATAGCCATTTTTGTACATTTGATCAATAAAATTTAATACAATTATCTGACTTGACAGAATATTTTTTTAAATTTTAAATATGCATTATTTGAAAATTTATTATTTTTAGATCTCAATAAAATTTTAAAATGGTTAAAATTACGTAAATTTTGGATCTTATCTTTTTTTCTGTACTTGATTAAAAATTAAAAATTGAAAATTATTATATTGTGAATTTATCATAGTTTGACATACAGTTTTTAATTTTGTTAAAATTGATATAAATTCTTAATAAAAATCTCAAATTTTGAAAGTTTTGCCTTGAAAATATTCAAATAAAAATCAATAAAAATATTAATTTGTTAAAGCATTTTATTTTTCTAAAATTTAACTAAAAGGTGTTGAAATTTTCGTATAGTAGTCTAAAATCTTTAAGCAAATTAAACAAAAATTCACTTAATATCTAGTCGGATTTTCGTCCTACAAATTGATCCATAGAATGACATAGCCTCATTATATCTTTGTCCAAGAAGGAAGCGAATTTGTAAGGCAATATTCTAAAATAAAGTATCAGTAAAGTTACAGTAACAACTTGGCCAAATTTTACGTTTTCAAACACCAAAGAAAGTAAGTCATTCGTGGTAACATCAAAAGCTCTTGGTTAGTTAAGACAGCTTCAACTACTTTATCTGCCACATATTCAGGTTCAAGAAGTGGAAGACCTGCAACTTTAAAGCCTTGAAACATTCCGGTATTGATAACATTCGGACAAACAACTGTTGTTTTAACCCCAGTCTTTTCAATGCGCAGTAGCTCATTTCTCAAAGCTTCATCAAATCCAACTGCTGCAAACTTTGATGAACAATAATCTACTAGTCCCGCAGCACCAAACATTCCAGCACAGCTTGCAATCGTAACTAAATGGCCGTGATTTTTTTCAATCATATTCGGCAGAAATTTTTTAGCCAACTTTTTAAAAACAAATAAATTTTTTTTTTATCTCTCTAAATTTTAATCTTACCCAAAAATGAGAAAGTGTATTAACTTGAAAAGTTTTTTCGATCATTTCGTCTGGTGAGTCCAAAAATTTTTTGCCAGTCACAATTCCGGCATTATTTATCAATATATCCGGATACCCTACATTTTTTAATCACATTATCAGCAAGGCTGTAAATTTCTTCTCTTTTGCTTAGATCACATTTGAAGGCTACAGCCTCACCACCTTCGTTTTTTATTTCAGCACAAGTTTTTGAATTGGCAGTTTGGTTTATATCGACACATATTATTTTTGCACCTAAGAGAGCAAATTTCTTGGCCATCAATTTACCAATACCACTACCTGAGCCAGTAACTAGCACCAACTCATTTTTTACGCTTTTGCATCTGTACGTGTAAGGAAGAACCTGCTTTACAATACCTGAAATTATTCCGTGCAGTAGCAGATATAATCCGGTTAAAATATTTAAAAGTATTTTTTGAATCATTTTTAGAATAAAATTTTCAAGGTATAAAGAGTCTTTTTTATTTTTAAAGACTATATGTATGTTAAATTGATACTTGAAAAAGCTTAAAATAATTTATTCTTTAAAATTTAATTATAATTCAACTATGATATCAATATTTTTTTTAAATTGGCGATAATAAATTTTTAAAATCAAATTTTCATCAGCAAGACAATCAGAAATATTTTTACTTAAGTTTATTATAATTTTTTCTAAAATTAAAGAAGCAATCCAAATAATTTTAAAACAAAATCAAAAGAAGTGCATTTTGCTTCAATAACCGGTGATTCTAAATGTTTCGCAAAATTTTTAGACCCATGCAAAAATATCAAAGCATAATCGGATATGGCTAAAGTTTTACATACTTACTATCAAGGTTTTCAAGTTTTTTATCATATGTTTAGAATTAAGTAAGAATACTTTTACCAAGTTCGAGGCAAAAAAAACACACCTGATACCTATTGGCGCTCGGTTTCCTCGACCTTTATCTATTTTTTTGATAAAAAAATAGCTACTCAAAAATATATTATACATTAGATTTTTCAAATTTTATTATTTGAAAAAATAAAGTTAAGATTTACCCTTTTTAAAATGCTGGATGGTAGGTTCACGGAAGGATCAGGTTAAGACATTCCAAAATTTTCAAAAATTTTATAATAAATAAAATTTTGAATTTCGATTATAGAGTCGACAAATAATTTTAAAAAGATCTAAATTTATTTTAAATGTCCCAGATTAACTTTTATTTTATGCAAATAAATCTGTATTTTAATCTAAAGAATAATATATTTGAAAAGCTAATCTTTTATGGTTTTAATTTTACTAAATTGTATATTTTTAATTTTTTAAATCTAAAAATACCTAACCTCTAAATGACAGTACTTTTTAGCTAAGAATTTTTGGCCCAGAAAATTTTTGGATTTTCAGAAAAAATTAATACTTAAAAATCTTATTAATCTTTTATGTATTTGTGATACTGAAAATTTTGGTCTAAAAATTTTCTATTATTTTCTATTTTAATTAAATTTCTGTCTAATTACAAAATGTTCCAAATAATGGACATAATGATTAAGAGGGCACTGTATTGAAACATAGAAAATCCAAAAATATAGAATGAATTAACATAGAAAAAGTAAGAACATAGATAATTAATAATCGTAGATTATTATAAAACATAGAAAACGTGCATTAAATAGTTTGGAGAATAATTGATTGAGCATTAATTCTCATCTAATTTTTGCAAGCAGCAAAGCATCAATTAAGATAAAAAAATTATTTCTAAAATTAACTTAAAACGAGTTAAATTGTTTTTCATTTTGAAAATAACAATTGATGAATTAAATGCAAATTTTGGAAACTAAAAATAAAAAATGAGCTAAAAGAAAATTGAAAAGACAAATTGAGAAAGTAATTCATTCAAAAGTGACTTTGATTTTTTAAAGTCGTGTTCTGTAATCTTTTCCAGGTACAAAAAAGAGAGTGAAAATCTTAACTTAAAAATTTATGGAAACAGAATAGTGAGCCAAAAAGAAATCAAGTTTCTTGGCATTAAATTTGATTCTAAGTTAAACTTTAATTAACTGGTAGACGAAATTAAAGAACGCTACAATAAAAGGTTAAATATTATTAAGATTTTGTCAAATAAAAAATGGGGTCTTACTCAAAACACACGAGGAAATTTATATAAAACTTTAGTCGGATCAATTTTAGACTATTCTTTTCCTTGCTTAAATTCATTTTCTGAAAATAATATCAAAAAACTACAAGCAATTCAGAATACAGCAGTCAGATCTATCCTTAAGCTAAAATATGATACTGCCTCCAACATGTTGCATCATGAGGCTTTTAATAAACTTAAATTACTAACAGTCTCGAATCGGCTTTTTGAGTTGAGTGAGAGATATGTTGGGACAGGACTGAGTCATTCTACTCCATTGGTGGTCAGACTAGTGGATGAATACAAACCTTCGAATCAAGATATATTGAATACCCTACTCCATTGTGTAATTGCTACCTTACTATTTCCTCTTTTTTTCATGAAGCTTCAACTATGTAAACTTCTGTCACATGTAACAATCTATTTCAATATATGTCTTTTAAACTTTCTTTAAATTTTTTTTTTTAGCTGATTTACTTTATTTTTATTTTATTTTATTAACTATTTTTTTATTATTATTTTTTTTTTTTTTTTTAAACTTTATTCTGAAGGAGCTCTAGCTCGGTACAGAAAACAAATAAATAAATAATTAATTATTATTTTTACAAGTCAAATCAGACTTTGACTTTCGGTAAACTATTTTATGAGTCAAAGTCAAATGACTTTTGAACAACTCTGGAAATATTGTTACAATACAGCAGACTAATGGTTTTAATTAGCAGTTTTTTGTCAAAAATTACATAAAAATTTTCATAAATTGTTATATTTTGATACAAAATTTTTAACTTTGTACTTATAAAATTTAATAAATGAAAAAATAATTTTTGTCTTTTTAAATTTTTTTTTATACAAGTTTGAATTTATGTTAAATTAGACGCATAATTTTAATTTAATGAGTGAGCTGGCCCTGACAACTGTCTGTTTTAAGTCAAAATATTATCTTCAAAATTTTTATCTTAAAATTTTATTTATCTTATTTTTTTAATAACTTTGTAAAGTAATAAAACATTAATTAAACTAAATAATAAAATTTTTAAAAAATTTGATTAAATAAATATGAATTGAAAAACTACTGGTTCGTGACTAGAAAATTTGTATTTTTCGCTATTTTTGTATCTAGTCAGTTGTAAACCCTTTTTTTGCAGAATCAGAGTCCGGACAAAATTTTGAACAAAATGCACTCTTTTTTTTGGAACACCTTTTTTTTATAATTTTAAGCAAAAAAAATGAATAAAATGAGTTTGAAAATAATTTAAAAAAAAATATATAATTTTTGTTATTAAAATAGTCAAATTAGTCAAATGTTTTATTTACGTTTCCCAATTTATCAAGGTATTCAGCATTAAAATAAAAATATTAAGAACATTTTGAAATATTTTAATTATTTAATAAACCTAAAGGACAAATTATATAAAACTTACCAGCAATGGATTTATGTTATATTTAGTTTTAAAAATAAAATTGAACTAATATTAAAAGTAAATATAATTTTGAAAAAAAAGGAAATTGTAGAAAAGTAGCTTTTGACGACAAATTTGATTGTTCAATTACTCTAAAGCTTTCGCTCAAATTTCCTGCATAAACATTAAATGCTCCTGGCTCTACCACTCTTTGATTATTTAAATTTATAAATGATAGGTCATCATAATCAATATTGAATATTACATCAACGCTTTGTCCTTTTTTTAAGCTTACTTTTCTAAATCCTATCAATTTTCGTACCGGTCTGGTAACACTTGCATATTCATCATTTAAAAACAGCAAAACACTTTCTTTTCCATCCATTTGTCCACTATTCTTGACGGTAACACTAACAGTTAACGATTCCTTAAAGCCTACTATTTTTTTGCTCAATTTTAAATTTAGATATTCAAAATGAGTATAGCTTAAGCCATGACCAAATCCGTACAGCATTTGCACCTTGTTTGCATCATGAACTTCCAGAGGCTTATGATCGTAAGTAGAAAATCCATTTGCATCCAAAGGGTAAGTTACAGAAAGCTTAGCATTAGGATTATATTTCCCGAAAATGATTTCGGCTATTGCTTGGCTACCTTTTTCTCCGGGCAAAAAACCAATTAATACAGCATTTGATTTTCGGGCAATCTTTGTTATAATTCTTGGTCTACCGCCTATATAAACTAAAACAATTGGTTTGCCAAGTTCAAACAAGCGATCAGACAATTGCTGCTGGGCCTCGCTCAACATTAGATTGTTTATATTGCCAGGTATTTCACAATAACTGTCCTCACCAATAGTTAAAATAATAATATCCACACTTTTGGCCTTGTTCAAAGTTTCTTCTAAATTTGTTAAATGGGTAAAATTTGCACCTTGGGAATATTCTGTATTTTCTTTAATTTTTTTAACTTCTTCGAAAATGGTTGTCTTTTTTTGAGTGCCAAAATCATTGAAATAGCTTTCAACATTTCCCTGCCACACATAGGACCATCCACCGTTGAGAACCCTTAAAACATTGCCAGATGGACCAGCAATCAGAATTTTTCCATTCAAATTTAAAGGTAGAGTTCCATCATTCTGAGCTAAAACAATGGATTCACGAGCCGCCTCTAGACTTAAATCATGTGATTCCATGGCTCCTATCTTGGCTAAATCTTCTGGAAAAGGATAGGCATCTTCAAACAGACCAAGATCATTTTTGACTTTAAGAATTCGCCTAGTGGCATCGTCAACTCTTGCCGAAAATGCCGAGTCTTTCTTGGTCAAATTGACACAATAATCAGCAAAGCTGAAATCGTACGGTACCATGCTCATGTCCAGACCGGCCATTACGGCCACGCGCACAGCTTCTTCATCACTCTCAACAAATTTATCACGATATTTAAGTTGTACTATGTCGCCCCAATCGGATACCACAAATCCAGAGAATTTAAGCTCACCTTTGAGTATTTCAGTTAAATAGTGATAGTTTGCATGTCCAGGAATGCCGTTTACTTCGGCTGAATTTACCATGACTGTCGAAGATCCGGCAATAACACCTTTTTCAAAAGGAGGCAAGAAAACTTCTCTTAGTAAATGTTCAGGTATGTATGCTGGGGTTCGATCTCTTCCATTGAATGGGAAACTATATCCAACATAGTGCTTGAGACAAGTGGCAATATTACTTCTGTTTTTCAAATCATTGCCTTGGCTACCTTGGATGTATGCCTCGCCCATTTTTCCCACTAGATACGCATCTTCGCCAAAAGTCTCAAAAATCCTTGGCCAAAGAGGCTGTCGGCCCACATCTAGTACTGGGTTAAAATTCCACGGAATTCCAACTGCACGTGTTTCTAAAGAAATAGTATGGGCAATTTTTCCGATTAAATCAAGATTAAAACTTCCGCCTAAAGAAATTGAATGAGGAAACAAAACTGCTTCTTGGACATAATTGGCACCGTGTATAGAATCCAAGCCATATATGACTGGAATTTTGAGTCTTGTTTGCAAACTTGTGTCTTGTATTGAACTTATTACTTTCTGCCATGTTGATGCCTTTTGGGCTAAATAGTAAGGAGTATTGAGGATTGATCCAATATGTTTTTGCTTGATTGCGTACTCTAGTTTTGTTAGATTAACCGGGTTTTCATCGAAATCAGTGGGCTGAGGAGAGTTTTGAACTACGTCAAAAACCACTTGGGTCATTTGGCCACATTTTTCTTCATAATTCATTGAACTGAGCAGCTTGTCAATGTCGATTGCCTTACATGGAACAAAGCTTAGATACATCAAAATTAAGTTGTATTTTAGCATCTATTATTTTTGGATAAAGATATTTTTTAAAGCAAATTTAAAAATAAGTAACTGAGTAAATTTAGTTTAAATATTTTTATATTAATTTATTACATAGGTGGTTTAATTTAGAACATTTTAATCAAAAAGTGAATAAAATTTTATTTTAAAATTATCTACATAACTGATAAATTTTTTTAGAGTTTTGAATTTATACAATTTTAAAAAAATTTTAATCAAATTTTTTTCTTGATTTTATTTTATCAATGTTATTTAATTACTTTTTGTCTTTCAGATTTTCAAACCCATAGGTTTTTTGATATTTGAAAATGTTCACACGACTTCGCCTTAGATTTACCTGAAAAACATTTTTTTAATACCAATTTTATTTTAATACAGCTGGACTTAAAGGAAACCAATATAGCTTAATATTGTTGTATTTAAATATCATGTTTATTCTTTTATTATTCAGTCTTTTCTCATTTTATTTTATTTTGTGCTTTTCAATAAATTATATTCACAAGAACTAAATCTCTTTGCTCGGCGCTCTACAACAATATTTATTAATTGTTGTCATTTTGTTACAAAAATGTTCAAAAAAAATAGAGATTAATTTTAGAGAATATATTAAAATGTCACAACAATAACAGTGTTTTACTTCAAACCGCAGAACGGACAATATTACATCATTTTGCGTAATTTTACATCAATAAATGTAAGATTACGTAAAATTAGATCTAATGTAATAAAATGTCAAATTAAGATAAGTTTTTTTTCTGAAATTAAAAAAAATCAAAAATTTTTTACGTTAAATATGGTTATATATTGTTAATTTAGCTTATTTATTTAAAACGATGATTTCACTTTTTGAATTTTTTTTAGGAGAAAAATTGTCAACAATTTTTTTAAAATTAACTCGATTTGCTTTTAATAAAAATAATAATAAATAGCTATAATGTGGCTGACTTTTAACATTAATTAATTCCTTCTGTTCCTTCAAACATTCAGTTAGTTCTAAAAAAATTTCAGTACAGAAAGAAATCTATTGGAATTGGATGCATAAAAGTGTGATAAATTCTTAATAACAATGTAATGATTGAAAAAGATTCCTCAAATTGATAAAATTGAAGTTCATGATCAAATCTAAATTTCAAATCAAAATTTTAAGTTTTAGATTTAAAAAAAATAATATTTTATCAATTTTTTAACAACAAATAACTCTATTAATTGTTGTGTTTGAAGTTTTCAAATAAAGATTTTAGAATAATCAATTAAAGATCAATGAGAAAAAAAAAGATTTTTTTATTTAAATTTTGATTTAACATCTGATCTTTAATTAATAAAAGTATTTAAAAAAAAACTTATTTCATAATTTTATTGAGATTTTAATTAATAAAGTTTTGATCATGAACGTTGTCCCCAAATTGTAGTGTTGGTAATCGACTCCAATCGATTGGGAAAATTCGAAAATCGACCAATTATTTTTAGTCGAATATTAAATCGACTAATTTATATTAGTCGAATATTAAATCGAGTAATTTTTTTTAGTCGATTATTAAATCGGACTAATTTTTTTTAGTCAAATATTAACAAAATGATGGTAGTATCAGAAAATTTATAGAATATTTATTTTAAATCGTTTTAAATTTATCTTTTTAAAAATTTTTAAATTTTTTGAATATTTTTTTTGTATAATAAGAAATTAAATAATTTCAACCAAATCGTTAATTTAGTCAATTTTTTAAAATATATTTAAAGACTTTATTGATAAAAAGAATATCTTTGCTAATTAAATACTTTTCATTATAACTATTAAAAATTAACTATTAAACTATTAAATTATAACTTTTAACATAATAACTATTCATTTCGATATAAATTAGTCTATTTAAAAATTTAACTAAAAAAAATTAGTCTAATTAATATTCGACTAAAAAAAATTAGTCGATCTAATAATCAACTAGAATAAATAATCGATTTAATAATCAACTAAAAAAAATTAATCGATTAAAAGTTAGTCGAATAATAAATCGATTATTGATAATCGATTGCGAACACTACCAAATTGTTGCTTTTAAAAAAAAATTCTAAACTGTTATCCAAACTTTGATTTTTGGTTTAGAAATTTCTTCTAATTTATAGCCATTTTTGTACATTTGATCAATAAAATTTAATACAATTATCTGACTTGACAGAATATTTTTTTAAATTTTAAATATGCATTATTTGAAAATTTATTATTTTTAGATCTCAATAAAATTTTAAAATGGTTAAAATTACGTAAATTTTGGATCTTATCTTTTTTTCTGTACTTGATTAAAAATTAAAAATTGAAAATTATTATATTGTGAATTTATCATAGTTTGACATACAGTTTTTAATTTTGTTAAAATTGATATAAATTCTTAATAAAAATCTCAAATTTTGAAAGTTTTGCCTTGAAAATATTCAAATAAAAATCAATAAAAATATTAATTTGTTAAAGCATTTTATTTTTCTAAAATTTAACTAAAAGGTGTTGAAATTTTCGTATAGTAGTCTAAAATCTTTAAGCAAATTAAACAAAAATTCACTTAATATCTAGTCGGATTTTCGTCCTACAAATTGATCCATAGAATGACATAGCCTCATTATATCTTTGTCCAAGAAGGAAGCGAATTTGTAAGGCAATATTCTAAAATAAAGTATCAGTAAAGTTACAGTAACAACTTGGCCAAATTTTACGTTTTCAAACACCAAAGAAAGTAAGTCATTCGTGGTAACATCAAAAGCTCTTGGTTAGTTAAGACAGCTTCAACTACTTTATCTGCCACATATTCAGGTTCAAGAAGTGGAAGACCTGCAACTTTAAAGCCTTGAAACATTCCGGTATTGATAACATTCGGACAAACAACTGTTGTTTTAACCCCAGTCTTTTCAATGCGCAGTAGCTCATTTCTCAAAGCTTCATCAAATCCAACTGCTGCAAACTTTGATGAACAATAATCTACTAGTCCCGCAGCACCAAACATTCCAGCACAGCTTGCAATCGTAACTAAATGGCCGTGATTTTTTTCAATCATATTCGGCAGAAATTTTTTAGCCAACTTTTTAAAAACAAATAAATTTTTTTTTTATCTCTCTAAATTTTAATCTTACCCAAAAATGAGAAAGTGTATTAACTTGAAAAGTTTTTTCGATCATTTCGTCTGGTGAGTCCAAAAATTTTTTGCCAGTCACAATTCCGGCATTATTTATCAATATATCCGGATACCCTACATTTTTAATCACATTATCAGCAAGGCTGTAAATTTCTTCTCTTTTGCTTAGATCACATTTGAAGGCTACAGCCTCACCACCTTCGTTTTTTATTTCAGCACAAGTTTTTGAATTGGCAGTTTGGTTTATATCGACACATATTATTTTTGCACCTAAGAGAGCAAATTTCTTGGCCATCAATTTACCAATACCACTACCTGAGCCAGTAACTAGCACCAACTCATTTTTTACGCTTTTGCATCTGTACGTGTAAGGAAGAACCTGCTTTACAATACCTGAAATTATTCCGTGCAGTAGCAGATATAATCCGGTTAAAATATTTAAAAGTATTTTTTGAATCATTTTTAGAATAAAATTTTCAAGGTATAAAGAGTCTTTTTTATTTTTAAAGACTATATGTATGTTAAATTGATACTTGAAAAAGCTTAAAATAATTTATTCTTTAAAATTTAATTATAATTCAACTATGATATCAATATTTTTTTTAAATTGGCGATAATAAATTTTTAAAATCAAATTTTCATCAGCAAGACAATCAGAAATATTTTTACTTAAGTTTATTATAATTTTTTCTAAAATTAAAGAAGCAATCCAAATAATTTTAAAACAAAATCAAAAGAAGTGCATTTTGCTTCAATAACCGGTGATTCTAAATGTTTCGCAAAATTTTTAGACCCATGCAAAAATATCAAAGCATAATCGGATATGGCTAAAGTTTTACATACTTACTATCAAGGTTTTCAAGTTTTTTATCATATGTTTAGAATTAAGTAAGAATACTTTTACCAAGTTCGAGGCAAAAAAACACACCTGATACCTATTGGCGCTCGGTTTCCTCGACCTTTATCTATTTTTTTGATAAAAAAATAGCTACTCAAAAATATATTATACATTAGATTTTTCAAATTTTATTATTTGAAAAAATAAAGTTAAGATTTACCCTTTTTAAAATGCTGGATGGTAGGTTCACGGAAGGATCAGGTTAAGACATTCCAAAATTTTCAAAAATTTTATAATAAATAAAATTTTGAATTTCGATTATAGAGTCGACAAATAATTTTAAAAAGATCTAAATTTATTTTAAATGTCCCAGATTAACTTTTATTTTATGCAAATAAATCTGTATTTTAATCTAAAGAATAATATATTTGAAAAGCTAATCTTTTATGGTTTTAATTTTACTAAATTGTATATTTTTAATTTTTTAAATCTAAAAATACCTAACCTCTAAATGACAGTACTTTTTAGCTAAGAATTTTTGGCCCAGAAAATTTTTGGATTTTCAGAAAAAATTAATACTTAAAAATCTTATTAATCTTTTATGTATTTGTGATACTGAAAATTTTGGTCTAAAAATTTTCTATTATTTTCTATTTTAATTAAATTTCTGTCTAATTACAAAATGTTCCAAATAATGGACATAATGATTAAGAGGGCACTGTATTGAAACATAGAAAATCCAAAAATATAGAATGAATTAACATAGAAAAAGTAAGAACATAGATAATTAATAATCGTAGATTATTATAAAACATAGAAAACGTGCATTAAATAGTTTGGAGAATAATTGATTGAGCATTAATTCTCATCTAATTTTTGCAAGCAGCAAAGCATCAATTAAGATAAAAAAATTATTTCTAAAATTAACTTAAAACGAGTTAAATTGTTTTTCATTTTGAAAATAACAATTGATGAATTAAATGCAAATTTTGGAAACTAAAAATAAAAAATGAGCTAAAAGAAAATTGAAAAGACAAATTGAGAAAGTAATTCATTCAAAAGTGACTTTGATTTTTTAAAGTCGTGTTCTGTAATCTTTTCCAGGTACAAAAAAGAGAGTGAAAATCTTAACTTAAAAATTTATGGAAACAGAATAGTGAGCCAAAAAGAAATCAAGTTTCTTGGCATTAAATTTGATTCTAAGTTAAACTTTAATTAACTGGTAGACGAAATTAAAGAACGCTACAATAAAAGGTTAAATATTATTAAGATTTTGTCAAATAAAAAATGGGGTCTTACTCAAAACACACGAGGAAATTTATATAAAACTTTAGTCGGATCAATTTTAGACTATTCTTTTCCTTGCTTAAATTCATTTTCTGAAAATAATATCAAAAAACTACAAGCAATTCAGAATACAGCAGTCAGATCTATCCTTAAGCTAAAATATGATACTGCCTCCAACATGTTGCATCATGAGGCTTTTAATAAACTTAAATTACTAACAGTCTCGAATCGGCTTTTTGAGTTGAGTGAGAGATATGTTGGGACAGGACTGAGTCATTCTACTCCATTGGTGGTCAGACTAGTGGATGAATACAAACCTTCGAATCAAGATATATTGAATACCCTACTCCATTGTGTAATTGCTACCTTACTATTTCCTCTTTTTTTCATGAAGCTTCAACTATGTAAACTTCTGTCACATGTAACAATCTATTTCAATATATGTCTTTTAAACTTTCTTTAAATTTTTTTTTTTTAGCTGATTTACTTTATTTTTATTTTATTTTATTAACTATTTTTTTATTATTATTTTTTTTTTTTTTTTTAAACTTTATTCTGAAGGAGCTCTAGCTCGGTACAGAAAACAAATAAATAAATAATTAATTATTATTTTTACAAGTCAAATCAGACTTTGACTTTCGGTAAACTATTTTATGAGTCAAAGTCAAATGACTTTTGAACAACTCTGGAAATATTGTTACAATACAGCAGACTAATGGTTTTAATTAGCAGTTTTTTGTCAAAAATTACATAAAAATTTTCATAAATTGTTATATTTTGATACAAAATTTTTAACTTTGTACTTATAAAATTTAATAAATGAAAAAATAATTTTTGTCTTTTTAAATTTTTTTTTATACAAGTTTGAATTTATGTTAAATTAGACGCATAATTTTAATTTAATGAGTGAGCTGGCCCTGACAACTGTCTGTTTTAAGTCAAAATATTATCTTCAAAATTTTTATCTTAAAATTTTATTTATCTTATTTTTTTTAATAACTTTGTAAAGTAATAAAACATTAATTAAACTAAATAATAAAATTTTTAAAAAATTTGATTAAATAAATATGAATTGAAAAACTACTGGTTCGTGACTAGAAAATTTGTATTTTTCGCTATTTTTGTATCTAGTCAGTTGTAAACCCTTTTTTTGCAGAATCAGAGTCCGGACAAAATTTTGAACAAAATGCACTCTTTTTTTTGGAACACCTTTTTTTTTATAATTTTAAGCAAAAAAAATGAATAAAATGAGTTTGAAAATAATTTAAAAAAAAATATATAATTTTTGTTATTAAAATAGTCAAATTAGTCAAATGTTTTATTTACGTTTCCCAATTTATCAAGGTATTCAGCATTAAAATAAAAATATTAAGAACATTTTGAAATATTTTAATTATTTAATAAACCTAAAGGACAAATTATATAAAACTTACCAGCAATGGATTTATGTTATATTTAGTTTTAAAAATAAAATTGAACTAATATTAAAAGTAAATATAATTTTGAAAAAAAAGGAAATTGTAGAAAAGTAGCTTTTGACGACAAATTTGATTGTTCAATTACTCTAAAGCTTTCGCTCAAATTTCCTGCATAAACATTAAATGCTCCTGGCTCTACCACTCTTTGATTATTTAAATTTATAAATGATAGGTCATCATAATCAATATTGAATATTACATCAACGCTTTGTCCTTTTTTTAAGCTTACTTTTCTAAATCCTATCAATTTTCGTACCGGTCTGGTAACACTTGCATATTCATCATTTAAAAACAGCAAAACACTTTCTTTTCCATCCATTTGTCCACTATTCTTGACGGTAACACTAACAGTTAACGATTCCTTAAAGCCTACTATTTTTTTGCTCAATTTTAAATTTAGATATTCAAAATGAGTATAGCTTAAGCCATGACCAAATCCGTACAGCATTTGCACCTTGTTTGCATCATGAACTTCCAGAGGCTTATGATCGTAAGTAGAAAATCCATTTGCATCCAAAGGGTAAGTTACAGAAAGCTTAGCATTAGGATTATATTTCCCGAAAATGATTTCGGCTATTGCTTGGCTACCTTTTTCTCCGGGCAAAAAACCAATTAATACAGCATTTGATTTTCGGGCAATCTTTGTTATAATTCTTGGTCTACCGCCTATATAAACTAAAACAATTGGTTTGCCAAGTTCAAACAAGCGATCAGACAATTGCTGCTGGGCCTCGCTCAACATTAGATTGTTTATATTGCCAGGTATTTCACAATAACTGTCCTCACCAATAGTTAAAATAATAATATCCACACTTTTGGCCTTGTTCAAAGTTTCTTCTAAATTTGTTAAATGGGTAAAATTTGCACCTTGGGAATATTCTGTATTTTCTTTAATTTTTTTAACTTCTTCGAAAATGGTTGTCTTTTTTTGAGTGCCAAAATCATTGAAATAGCTTTCAACATTTCCCTGCCACACATAGGACCATCCACCGTTGAGAACCCTTAAAACATTGCCAGATGGACCAGCAATCAGAATTTTTCCATTCAAATTTAAAGGTAGAGTTCCATCATTCTGAGCTAAAACAATGGATTCACGAGCCGCCTCTAGACTTAAATCATGTGATTCCATGGCTCCTATCTTGGCTAAATCTTCTGGAAAAGGATAGGCATCTTCAAACAGACCAAGATCATTTTTGACTTTAAGAATTCGCCTAGTGGCATCGTCAACTCTTGCCGAAAATGCCGAGTCTTTCTTGGTCAAATTGACACAATAATCAGCAAAGCTGAAATCGTACGGTACCATGCTCATGTCCAGACCGGCCATTACGGCCACGCGCACAGCTTCTTCATCACTCTCAACAAATTTATCACGATATTTAAGTTGTACTATGTCGCCCCAATCGGATACCACAAATCCAGAGAATTTAAGCTCACCTTTGAGTATTTCAGTTAAATAGTGATAGTTTGCATGTCCAGGAATGCCGTTTACTTCGGCTGAATTTACCATGACTGTCGAAGATCCGGCAATAACACCTTTTTCAAAAGGAGGCAAGAAAACTTCTCTTAGTAAATGTTCAGGTATGTATGCTGGGGTTCGATCTCTTCCATTGAATGGGAAACTATATCCAACATAGTGCTTGAGACAAGTGGCAATATTACTTCTGTTTTTCAAATCATTGCCTTGGCTACCTTGGATGTATGCCTCGCCCATTTTTCCCACTAGATACGCATCTTCGCCAAAAGTCTCAAAAATCCTTGGCCAAAGAGGCTGTCGGCCCACATCTAGTACTGGGTTAAAATTCCACGGAATTCCAACTGCACGTGTTTCTAAAGAAATAGTATGGGCAATTTTTCCGATTAAATCAAGATTAAAACTTCCGCCTAAAGAAATTGAATGAGGAAACAAAACTGCTTCTTGGACATAATTGGCACCGTGTATAGAATCCAAGCCATATATGACTGGAATTTTGAGTCTTGTTTGCAAACTTGTGTCTTGTATTGAACTTATTACTTTCTGCCATGTTGATGCCTTTTGGGCTAAATAGTAAGGAGTATTGAGGATTGATCCAATATGTTTTTGCTTGATTGCGTACTCTAGTTTTGTTAGATTAACCGGGTTTTCATCGAAATCAGTGGGCTGAGGAGAGTTTTGAACTACGTCAAAAACCACCTGGGTCATTTGGCCACATTTTTCTTCATAATTCATTGAATTGAGCAGCTTGTCAATGTCGATTGCCTTACATGGAGCAAAGCTTAGATACATCAAAATTAAGGTGTATTTTAGCATCTAATATTTTTGGATAATGATATTTTTTAAAGCAAATTTAAAAATAAGTAACTGAGTAAATTTAGTTTAAATATTTTTATATTAATTTATTACATAGGTGGTTTAATTTAGAACATTTTAATCAAAAAGTGAATAAAATTTTATTTTAAAATTATCTACACAACTGATAAATTTTTTAGAGTTTTGAATTTATACAATTTTAAAAGAATTTTAATCAAATTTTTTTCTTCATTTTACTTTATCAATGTTATTTAATTACTTTTTGTCTTTAAGATTTTCAAACCCATAGGTTTTTTGATGATTGAAAATGTTCAGACGACTTCGCCTTAGATTCACCTGAAAAAAATTGTTTAAATTTTATTTTAATACAGCTGGACTAAAAGGAAATCAATTTAGCTTAATATTTATTAATTCTTCGACTTGAATCTTAAATAAATAATTTTTTAGATATGCTTGTCATTTTGTTACAAAAATGTTCAAAAAAATAGAGGTTAATTTTAGAGAACATATTAAAATGTCGCAACAATAAACAGTATTTTACTTTAAACCGCAGAACGGGCAATATTACATCATTTTACGTAATTTTACATCAATAAATGTTAGTTTACGTAAAATGATGTAAAATTACGTTATTTCAAGTAAAACATAAAAAAAATGTTCACGGCTAAAAAAGTCTAATTTTTCAAGCAAAAAATTGATTTAATTTAAATTTTACATTTTTTTACATTATATTACATAATTTTAGACAAAATAATGAAAAAACTGTAAAAAAGGTAACTTTTTGTAATAAAATTGAATTGAATTTAATTAAGTTTTTATTTGTAAATACTGTTGAACCCATGAAAACATGAAATTATCTTTTAAATAAAATTTAAAATAAAGTTCTATCATTTAAAATGAAACAAGAAGCATTTCAAAAAAAGCTTTTTTAACAGTTAATTTAAAAATTTTTAATATAACCATATCTGTCTGAGATTATTAATATTTTAATGTGACAATGAATAAAAAAAGACAATTAATTTATATTTTTAAATGATAATAAATTTGGAAGACAAGTTATATTTTTTATTGAATTCTTAATATATTTATAAGACTTATTTAATATTTTTGTGTAAATTAATTCTTTTTTTTTTATTTTTTTTTTGTGACATTTAGTTAATTAAATATCTGAAGGTTTTAAAAAATTTTTAATTTTATTTTTTTCGACTTTTTCTTTTTGTAAAAGATAGGTTTTAATTATATGCATTTATTTAATTCTTAATTATTATTAATTTATTTTTTTGAATTTAACCTTTCTTTCAGGAGAAGTAAAAATAAAAATCTTAGAAAAAACTACAAAAAAGTTTTGATAAAAATTTAAATGACAAAAAAATATAAAAAAGTATTTTAACTTTTTTGTAGTGTATAAAGTATTTAATATTTATGGGCTATATTAAAAAGCTAATTGATCGATTCATTTTTTTATTTTTAAATAAACAATTTTGCAAAGATTTTAATTTCTGTTCATGAGGATTATAATCAATGAACTAAAGCTTACACGCATAAATAAAATTAATTGGTTATCAATTATTATTTTTATTTTGCCTACTGGTGTGTTTGAGGTGGGACAAAAATTAAAAAAATGAATTTAAAATGTTTTAGGCTTGGAGGACTCTATTTTTAAATTACAGCACACTTGTTCAAAAGATAAAAAATAAGTCATCTTAAAGTCTTTACAAAGTCAAGTCAGTGACTTGACTCCGTTTTTTTTTGATGATTTTAAAAGACTTTCATCTGAATCTCAATGTGCATAATGGACGACTTCTTTCATTTTGGCTGTATTCATTATCCAAACTTGTTTCTATTTCATCTTTTTGGGAAGCTTTCCATTTTTTGAATAGTTGATCTTATAAGACACAGGTAAAAATAAGTTTTTTATCAGTTTTCATTCCAGATATTTCGGGCCAATTCAATTTAAAAATAGGATCCAAAAAAGATGCCATAAACCAAGAAAAATCAAGGTAATCAAGGCTATCGGAGTTTTTGTTTTCAAATGCTTTTAAAATATAATCAAATCTTTCGAATATTTGAGATTTCAATTCCGAAAATAATCACCGCAAAAAATTAACAGAGGGTTGAAAAGAGTTCAAATGTCCTATTAATTGTAACAATGATGGAATAACTAAACTTATTGTTGAAAAGTTTTCCCCTAAAATTAAATAAAATTCATCAAAATTTACTTTCAGTATAATTATAACTTACCCTGAATTTCATTAGTGACAAATACAAAAGGTACCAATATTTTCCGTTCTCAGTTAATTTAGAAAATTCGTTTTGGCTAAGTTTTAATCTGTTTTCGACAATTTGATCAAGTTCAAATTGTTTAATTTAATGTTTGTGATTCTCTTCAAGCATTTAGGCTTGCTGTTCCATCTTACTTTTATCGGTTTAGGAATTGCGTTACAATTTTATTTGCTTAAATAATTTGGAAAATCTTTCTTTTGGCCATATTATTCTCCTATTTTGGTACATTTAGCTAGTGTAAGCTTCAAATTGTTCTCTGACTTGAGTCTTATTTTAACAACAAGTTGAATAGAATACTCAAAGCAGCGCAAGTGCAAATTTTCGGTTATTGATTGTATGTCAAAAGAACAAGAAATCGTTTCCTCTTCTGAACATGAAGTTTCACTTTCCTATTCAGAATCTGTATTTATATTTAAATTCTCACATTACTCAATTTCAAATTCATCATCGCCAACTTAAATGAATCGAAATATTTAAGTTTTTAAATTAAATCGTTTAAAATACCAAAATTTATCAGATTTCCAAATTTAGCATATTCGATCAATTACCCCTTACTATTTTATCAATTTTATTTCTAATTTAGATAACTTATATATATATCTCATGTTAGATTTATAAATTACCTTTTACCATATTCATTTAATATTTCATCCATTTTTTACTTAATATAAACGCCAGTTGTAACTGCGACATATTTGACTTTTAAAACATTAGTTATAAAATCTAAATTTTCATTTTCAAAATGTGCAGTTAAGCTGAAAGAAGATCGTTATCTACGATCAGACCTAATATCGACTGTCAAAGATACGAATTTTGACAAATTTAAAGATAATCTTAGACTTTCATTAATTGAAGTTATTTTTTTCCTTTGCATTCTTAAAATTGTTATCCTTGTAATCGGAACCTATATATTACGACCTATATATTATTTGGATTAAATGATGCAGGTTTTAATTCAAGTAAAATCGAACAAATTTGGGTAGTAATAAACTTTAACTCTGAAAGTATTTAGTTGGCTGTCTTAATAGGCCAAAATGATTTTGTTGATATGAACGATTTTGATTTAATTTTCAAGCAAGCTAAAGACTATGTAGATGAAAAAGGTTTTAAAGATCTTCTAATCATGGATGATTTTAACTTTCCATCAATCAACAGGTCAAATAGCTGTGTCAGAAATTTTAAACGAAAATGGCATCGAATATAAATTCAGAGAGGCGCTAAACGACACTTTTCTATATCATCATGTAAATGTGCCCACTTTTCAAATGGCAAACGAATAAGCTGTCAACACTTAAGATTTTATTTTCACGACACAACCTGGCAGTGTGTATGCAATCGATACAAAATTTGTGCTCGGTAACATAAATAAAGAACATCTGGTTATCTTTTTCAATTTTATTCTCAAAAACAAGGTTAGTAAGAAATTTATCTATAATAAAGCTGACTTTGTAAAGATTTTAAAATTTCTTTCAAATATAAATTGGGTGCACTTGTTTGAGAATTTAACTATTCAAGAAATGTACGATGAGTTAATTTTCTATGTAAGCGAAGCTAGTAATCGATTCATTTCAGTGACAGATGGCTCTAAAAAGAAAAATATCTCAAAACCTTGGATTAAAGATGATCTCAAGATCTAAATCAGAAATAAGAGGAATCTAAGATACAGGAAATGTTCATGTAAATGGAAGGATATGAATCTTTTTAAAGATTACAAACGTACCTGTAAATTAGTTTTATCAGAAATTAAAAAAGCAAGACTAACATATGAACAAAATTTAGTGGAAAAAGCTAGGAAGAATCCAAAAATATTGTATACATACATAAATGATCAACAAGTAGTTTAAGAATCAATCAAATCATTAAAAAAGTCGAACAATGAATTAACGCACGAACCGAAAGAGATATCAAATCTTCTTAATAAATGTTTTCAAGATGTTTTTATTATTGAACAAGATGGTGAGCTTCTGTGGTGTCTTGACAAAGACAACACAAAAAGTCACCATCTGACTTAATCAGTTTCTTTTTAATTGTGACTGACTAACGCGCATTCGCAGATATGGTTACAACCAAGACTGTTTCTTTTTTTACACTGAATTAAAAAATTTTATTTACTTTGGCCTAAATTAAATATTCTAATTTTAGAACGGCCGTTTTCATAATTTTTAAATAAAGGATATCGTAACAATAAAAACTCTTTTATTAGTTAACCAATTTGTAGACGTGGAACACCACAGCTTCCACCTTTTGAAGTTGAATTTAATGAAAACTGGTCAAAATATAGTGACATTGATCCAAATGATATTACTTATGAAATGGTTTTTAAAAAACTACAAGACCTAAATCAAAATAAATCATGTGGTGTAGACAAGCTTCATCCGTCATTGCTTAAAAATTGTGCAAAAGCCTTTATAGTTCCTTTAACTTTGATTTTAAGAGAATCTTTATCCAATAGTCAGCTTTCAGTCCAGTTCAGATCAGCAAATATTACTCCATTGTTTAAAAAGGTGATAAATCAATGCAGAGCAATCATCTTCCTGTGTCTTTAACTTCAATTCCGTGCAAAATTATGGAAAGCATAATAAGAACCAAAATGGAAGATTATCTTTATAAGAATAAAATTATATCTAAAGAACAGCATGGATTTGCCAAGAAAAATTCATGTACAACTAATCTTCTGGAAACTCTAGATTTCATCCCAATGAGTCTAGATTAAAAGTTGATGTGATTCTGCTGGATTTTGCGAAAGCATTTGATACTGTTCCGCACAGAAGACTAACAGCTAAATTGAAAGCGTTTGGCATTGGTGGTCTGGCACTAAAATGGATTGAACTGTTCATGTAACTGGAAGGATATAAATCTATAAAAAGACTACAAAGGTACTGTTAATTAGTTTCATCAGAAAAAAAAAGGCCAGACTAATATATGAACAAAATTTAGTGAAAAAAGCTGAGAAGAATCCAAAAATATTGCATAAATACTTAAATGATCAATGAGTCTATATAAAAGTATTCGAGCCAATGTGATTATGCTTGATTTTGCGAAAGCATTTGCTACTGTTCCACACAGAAAACTAACAGCTAAATTAGTAGCGTTTTGCTTTGATGGTCTGACACTAAAATGGATTGAAGCTTTCTTGAAAAATAGAAGGCAACGAGTTGTTCAAGGGGAAATTTTATCGGATTGGGTTGATATTTTTAGCGGTGTACCACAAGGCTCAGTGATTGGTCCACTATTGTTTGTTTTGTATATCAATGATCTACCAAAAGGATTAGAAAATGTTGTCAAATTGTATGCAGATGATACTAAAATGTTCTCACAAACGGTATCAGAAATAAGCGCAGCGAAACTACAATTAGATTTAGATTTAGTTTTCAAGTGGACTCAAGATTGGCTTCTTCTCTTCAACACATCAAAATGTGTGGTCATGCATTTTAGTCATAAAAACAAATATTTTCCTTATTTTATCAAAATAAAGAAAAAGAAGGAAGAGGTCACTGCTTTAAATATCACAAAGAAATTTGAAGGCTCCAACATAGAGATAACTTTTTTTCAACAGAACCGCTAGCATATGGAACTCGCTGCCTAATCAATTAGTTGAAGCCCCCAATGTTAACAGCTTTAAAGCAGGCATTGATTGCTGGATGAGCAGCAATCAATCACATCAGCTGTCTTAGTGTGCCTTGTCAGCACACTCGCTGGCTAGCCAGCTACAGTCTAAACTACTACTACTACTAAATTAAAAAATTTGAAAACACAAATATAATTTTATCTTTTAATAAATTTAATAAGTAAAAAGTTAAAATTTTTATTTAAAATTTATCAAATCTGCAAATAAAATCAATTAGTAAAATCATCTCTTTTTTTATCCCGAAAAAACAATCCTGTTTTCTCATTTTAGAAAGTAATCGCGTTTTGATAAATTAAAAATTATCCTATTCTAACTAGATTATTACATGAAACTCTTTCGTTGAAATTATGTCAAGATTTTCTATTTTATTTATTTGGGTTGCTAAAACTTCTTTACTGTCTGAATCCAAAAAAATTAATGTTAAATTCTCATCAAGCTATTATGTTAACACTCAGCAAAACCAATCGTACCCAAAAGCGATCGTAAATGGATAACGTTATAGATGGCAAGATGACAATAATAAGTAAATTCAACAAGATACATGTGTATCAATTAAAATGTTATGCAAGTCTGACTTTAAAAGGATATCAAGCAATAAAATTGAGAGGACTACGTTATCACAATTATTTATCAGATTCACACGATATTATAGTAAAAGCTATTCAAGATTTTTAAAAAAAGTTAATAGGTCAGTTACGCAATGCTATAAAGATTTTGAGACTAATTTAATAAATAATGTGGTTAGTGATAGAGTAATCGCTTCGCGGGTTCCAACTATGAAAAAATTTCATCTTGTCTTACAAATATCAGAGCTAAAAATAATGAAAAAGAACAAGGAGATTATTCAATTTTAGAATTAATAAGAGAATACAGTGTCATGCTTAAAAACGAACCATATTAAAGATATGAATGAAACATTCAATTGTGCACCATTACGAATAATACAGTTATTTACAATTCATGGGCTACTGCGAAATTTAAATGAAAAATATTTATTGCCATGTGTTTTTGTTCTAACTCAAAAGCGTTTTAAAAAAAATATTGATTAAAAATTTTGAAAAAAATATTGGATGAAAGAATATGAAACGCAAGTGTGGAACCATTTTGATACAGATATATGAACCATCAATATAATCGAAGTATTCCAATCTGTATTAAACAAAATAATCAACAGGAATCATCCAAACACATTCACATTGATCAAATACATGAAACAACAACAAGCAGGAGAATCGATAGATTATAAACGAGTCAAACAAGCTCAAGAACAGTTTAAGCAAAACAAAGAAAAAAATTTCCAATCTGAACTTATAAAAATTGAACACAAAGACTCAAATAATTTAAAACATTTTTTATTCAATTTGAGTCAGTTTTTACAATATCCTTACGAGTATTGGTTTGACGGATAAGACATCGCCTCATTTGTTGAATTTGAAGGCCAAGAGGAAGATTTTGAAATACCACAACTTAACTTATCTTTATCATATCAAAATTTATCTTTACCTGAAAAAAATTGCCTAATATTTCATGCGAATTTTGAAACTTTTAGAAACTTATTCAGCTGAATTAATTTGAGTAATAATAATGATTCTTTTAATATAATTGAATCGCTTATAAATAATGAGAATTTAGAAAAAATGAGACAAGCCAAATGAGATGACATTGAACTGAACAGGAACGATTAGCAGGAGCGTGTTGAAAGAGAGAGTAGTAGGTTTGACTGATTTGGATATCAAGAATACAGTAGAGAGGTAATAGGCGAAAAATGGCATTAATAAACAACGTGTATCAAAAATTGACCCAAATTTTTCTAGTGTATTTAAATTTTTATTATATTACGAATTTTTGTTTTATATTAAATATATTACATTTTTCTTAATAATATATTATTTACATTTCTGAAAAAAACGGGACGATATTCTCTTTTTTTTGTCCCAAAAAAGGAATACTTTCGATAAAGTATGTCATGAGTCACTCTATTTCAAGCTGAAGCAACTTGGGTTCTGGCAAGAATTAATAAACTGGATAAAAAGTTATCTAAGCGGTCGGAAGCAACGAGTTGTGATTGGTGAAAGCTACTCGGAATGGAAACCTGTAACAAGTGGAGTTCCTCAAGGAAGCGTCCTTGGACCACTCCTCTTCGTCATCTTCATAAATGACATGCCCGCAGTTGTTAATCACATTATCAAGCTTTTTGCAGATGACAGCAAACTTATCGGGGTTATAAAGAATAGCGACGACCTTGAGCTTGTCCAGAGAGACCTGGACGCCCTTGTCAACTGGGCAAAGGAATGGCATATGTTGTTCCACCCGGATAAATGCAAAGTCATGGAAATAAGTAAGAAAAGCTGTACTAGACCACAACTAACCATGGAAAAGACAGATTCCTCAAATAGACACGTTCTGGAATATACCCTATTGGAACGTGACCTTGGTATTATGATATCTTGTAACTTGAAATCGGAGAATCAGATATCGAATGCGGTGGCAAAAGCAACAATTGCATTAAGTATCCTTAAAAAGACGTTTAAATGCTGGACACCGACAATCTTCAAAACTCTCTACACCACCTTATCCGCCCACATCTAGAATACGCTGCTGTCGCCTGGTCACCACATTTAAGAAGAGACATTACGGCAATAGAGAATGTCCAAAGGAGAGCCACCAAATTGGTCAAACAGTTCAAAAACCTTGATTACACGGAGAGACTGGTGAAACTAAATCTGACCTCTCTGGAGGACAGGAGGACTAGAGGTGATCTCATTCAATTCTTTAAATGTTATACAGGCGCCAACATTGTAAACTGGTACATAGCCCCGTCTCTCAAAGTCCAAGGTAGAACAAGAAGAAGCTCCAACCAGCACAATTTTGCCCGACCACTCCCAGCCACCTGCCAACTGAGAGAGCACTTTTTCACTTATAGAGTGACGATGCCATGGGATGCCCTACCGCAAGAGATCGTACAATCTCTATCTGTCAACCAATTCAAGAACAGACTAGATAAATACAGACGTAAGGAGAAACCTACCACGGATGAATTCCAAAGACTCGGTAGGATCGACACGAGGGAATAGTGACATAATAAAAAACAACCTTCAATGTGATAAAGGCAGATTTGGGGAGTGACTTTGCTCCAATCATAGTGGATATACTACAGTTACCATAGATGGGATCCTACTGTTTCCTATCTTCGCAAGTCTAGCTTGCTAGCTTGTTGTAACTTATATTATTATTATTATTATTATTATTACTTTTCAGTAGGATGATTTTTTCGGGATTAAAAAAAACGGGATGATTTTAGTATGAATCATCAAATTGATGACATATTTTGTTATCACTGACGATTACATAATTTTATACTTGATAACAAATTTGTACATTTGTTAAACAAAAAATTATTTTTATAACTAAATATTTTGATTAAGAGGTTTACCACAGCTAAATCTGGGAGACCTTCGAAAATTAGATTATTAGTCGAATTAAAGTTTATATTATAAACCTAAAAGTTTGGAGCTTACTTTTCCAATCTGTTAGGATCTGGGGGTCCGCAGTTATAACATAAATAACAAAGAAAAGTAATTAAATGATAACTTTTTTAATATATGACCACTTCCAGCCTAAACAAATGATAAAGAAAATATCAAAAATAGGGAAAAGAAAAGAAATTAAATCCTAAACCCGAATGTCTAATGCTTTACAATAGTATTAAATACTAACGACTTGCTAAACGCAGAGCATAGAGCATAGTTTTGCACCGTGAAACAATAGACATTTAGTAAGTTTACTGGAGCCAGTGCTGAAATTATTGATAGAACTACAACACTTCGAATATTTTAATAAATATTCTATTATTTCTCTAAAAATGGCAAAAAAGAGGAATTCTTGTGGCTTGAAAACTCAAACACTTGAATTTTTTTAATTATAATAAATATAACACTTACAATGGAATGATCATTCAATTTATTTAAATTTAAATTTTTTTTTTGCATGAATAGACTTGAGAAGAGAAAAAACAAATTTTCAAGTGCAAGTCTTAGATAATGATTTTTTATAATTTTTTTACCAAAGGTTCATTTTTAGTTGCTGACATTTTTAGGTAATTTTTTTATGTGCACAGGTGATGTTTTTTTAACAAAGCCAAACAAATAACTTGTGAAAATATTCTAGCTATTTTAATTTTTCATCTAGAGAAAATCTTTAAATTTTATTTAACTAAAGGCAAAAATGCTTTTAAGTCAAATAATTTTTATTAATCCTGAAATAAATGTTTAATTTTACCTAAATTTATTTTTATATATCAGAATTTGATTTAAATTTCTTTAATGTCTTTTATAGAAAACTTTGAAAAAATGATTATAAAATACCTATTTATTTGACATTATAAAATAACTTCACTTATGCAACAAAAAAAAGAACTCATAAAAATCTATATTAAATAAGAAGAATTTTTAGAATTTTTTTATTATTTAGCAAAAATGAATATTTTGTTTATGCTCTCAATTATTTCGGTGGCACTTGTGTCGAATGCTAATGCAAGAGTTTGGTTTGGGACCAGATGTCCGACTACTCCAGTCATACCAGACTTTGATTTGAGTCGAGTAATTTATTTAAAATTTAAAAAATTACTAAAATACTTTTCCTTTTATTAAGTATGCTGGAAAATGGTACGAAATTGAAAGCATTTTTAGCCAAGAGTATAAATGCGGATTTGCTGAGTATGCCGTTCAGGAAAACAACCGAATATCGGTCAGAAATACAGGGACCTATAGGTGATTATTTATTTAAGGCAGATTTAATTTTTTTATAAAAATTAATTTATTAGAAACAGTGGTGAGATTAGAATAATTAATGGAGAAGGCTATGTTCCAAATCCAAATGAGCCTAATAAATTGATTGTTAGCTTAAGTGTGAATGGTTTATTTAACTTTAATAGTGAAGGAAATTATCACATTTGGAAATCAGACTATGATAATTATGCTTTAGTCTATTCATGCAAAATATACCTAGGATTTATTAAATTTGATGCCGTTTGGCTTCTTTCACGCACACAAAGTTTGAGTGAAGAAAACACAACAGAGCTAAAAAAACTTTTATCGGACAATGGTGTCGATACTAGAGGTTTTTATAAACCAGATCAAAGCTGCAATAACTAGTTAACACAATTAATTAATTTAATTTAATTTAATTTTTACAAATTAACATTTTAATAAATAGCATTTATAAAATAAAATAAAATTATTTCAAATTATTTTAAAGTTAATTTAATTAAAGAACAGTTAAATTTGTTTGAATATCTTAAAATTTTTTATTGGTATTTATAAAATGTTTGGTCAGAGAATACCCTGATGTTGATTTTATTCTACATCTTTTTTTTTAAAATATATTTTTTCTTTATTTTTCTTGCAAATATAGTTTTGGGATAAGGCTTCAAATAGGTAGGTTAAAATTAGATTAGTATAAATTAATTATCAAAAAGAAATTGATTCAATTTTTACTATAGTAGGCTGTCTTCTTAATTATAGTTTTGATTTTTAAATTAATATTCTAATAAAAAAATCAATTCTTTTAAAATATCAATTTTGCTACAGAGAAAAATTTAATAATTTAATTTAATTACAAATAAAAATAATAAGATATGATTTTTTTATTTTGTTTATTTTTACTTAATCAAAAGCTTTAAGTGTGTATAATAGGCCTAATTGTAGAGACTAGGATTCAAAATTTCAATTTTTACAACAAATAACTAGTAATGAATTTAGCTTTGATAATGAAATCTTCAACATTATTTTTTATTTTATTTAATAAAAAATTTTGGGGGAATGCCCCTGGGTTTGTCCGAATAGCCTTCGCTTTCGTTTAAACCCTCAAATTTGAAATTTTGAATTTTTACAAAAGAAAAAAAGGAGTAAAAAAGATGATAAAAGTATTAGATACAATTTACCTAAATGTATTAATAGAATACTGAAAAATTTAGAGCTTATTACAATATAAAGTTATAAATTATAAAAAGATAATAGAAGTTTTTTTAAAATTAAGTTAATAAAAAAAAAAAATAGACTAGAGATTTAAAAGAATTGAATTTGAGTTGAAAGCAGTTTGCTCGTATTTGTGGATTTCTCTTGCTATCAATTCTTGTTTTGACTTGGCTTCTTGGAATTTGATGAAAAGGTGATTAGTTTTCTCTTCAATTGTATTCAGCTTAAGTACCCTATGTATCGTTCGAATAGAGGTTTTAATTGTAAAATGCTTAATAATTTTTAGAATCTTGTTTTGAATTTTCTGAAGGCTTGATTTGATTCTTTTAGTCCCTACATTAATTATCACAAAACAGTAGTCAAAAAGTAGTCCAGGCCCAAACTTATGGCGTGACAGATGAGATTTATAAATTAGCTGTGCTCTAAAGTCTATTGGAAGGCGGAGATAAAAACCTCGGTAAAAATTTCGGAAATTATTTTTCGTGACATAATCTATCCTGATAAAGTAGGTTTTCAAAAAAATTGACCCTAGACATACACATGCATTCGACATATATTTATTTCAAGAAAATACATTCTATAAAACAGTACGTATTTTCTCATTTATTATCCCATTGGAAATTATATAAAAAATCTTTTAATATCCCTGAGAGGCATTGTGAAATTTCATACAAAACTTCCAATACAAAAATAAAAAAATTTTCTAACTTTTGTTCTAAATGTCAAAAACTTGTTCTGTAAATGAAACAAAGTGAAACAACTGTTGTTTCACCTTCCGCGGAAGTCTGCAAAATTGCCCCCTATTTAAAAGTATTAAAAATAAAACGCAATTAATTTGCACAGATTTTGCAGACTTTTACAGATTTTTGATATTATCAAAGAAACAATTTGAAATAGGATATCATAATCTAAACATTTTTTAAAAAGAAATACAAATATAATTTGGAACTCTAAGAAAAGAATCCTTTTGGTTTTTGAAAGCAAACAAATTTTATAAAACAATATTTAATATTTAATTAAACAATATTTTATTTTTCATCTATTTAATTTTAAAATCAGCATTGGCTCCAAGAAATAAATTTAAAAAAACAATAATTTTACTTAATTTATTCTTAATACAACAATTTAATACGTTTTAAACAGTTTTAAACATATGAGATACAACGAGAAACAAAAAAAAAATTGTGAGTTTTTAAATGTCAAAAGTCAAAAGTGAGTTTAAAATTGAAACTAAATTAAACAGGTTGATAAAGAGAAATTGTAGGTGCAAAATCAATTTTGATTACATATTCCATCAATGCATTTGAATCGCATTTAACCTTGGACAATTTCCATTCTATGCCAAGTTTAGAGTACAATCTGTGATTTTCGATGTAGAGTAATTTTTTGATAGACACTCGTGCTTTATTGTTTATGACCACAACTGGAAGTATTGAGCAACCAAAGGTACAGCAACAAAAAATAGAACCTATGATTAGCCATTTGAAATTATTCTCCAATTGCTTGCTAAGTATTCTGTTTATTTGGGAAAGAGTGTCCCGGAATTCTTCGGGCGCTAGGATTCCATTTAGCTGAGAGGGAAACTCTTCATTAAACTGGCTGGATAGGCCGAATATTGCTTTGTTCTGAACTCCTCGAATAATTATCGGATCTTTCACAAACACGTCCTGTCGGTTCTGATAATTTTTCCGATTTGATTTTTCCGACATTTTTTTAAAAATTAATCAAAGATAGAACAACATCTATGTCACATAAAAATAATTTTTTTCCCAAAAAAATCTATTTATGTTCGCCAAATTACTGGCGATTTTTTAAAATAAAAAATTATTTAAAATAAAAAAATTTTTTTAAAATTTATTCTAAATTTGTATAATTTTTCTCATTCATTCTAACTCTTTATCTGAAAGTTTTGGATAATAAAATTAAGGTTTATCAATTAAAACAACAAAATAAACTCTCGACTAGTTTGATTCATTCATTTTTAAAGCTATTATGTCAAGCGAAAGGGTCGAACGGATCTTTTTGTTTTGGTCCATTGGTGTCTGTTGAAGCCCAATCGAAAGTTCCAAAAGGATCTGATTTATTCGGACCAGGAGCGAATGGATCGAAATTATTGAACAAATCCATTTTGGCTGCACTTAGAGCACTGTTGGTAAAGTCCATGGCAGATTGTGGCCTTTGGGTAAAATCGGTTGGTTTTTTGGTCGGCTTCAGACTTGGTGTTTGTGGCCTGGGCGGCGCTGGTCTTGGTGGGGGGGCAGAAATTTTTGGCTTAGACTCGACTTTAAATGGATCAAAAGCCTGAGTGAATGGATCCGGATTTTCATTGCCAGAAAATGGATCATCTGGGAAAGGATTAGATACGTCAGCGGATGTACTGTTAAATGGGTCTGTGAATATGTCTTTAGCAGTGAATGGATCCTGGGTCTTGAATGGATCTTCTATTTCACCAGGTTTGGTTATTTCCATTTCCAATTGCTTATTTTCGGCCTCAAGCTTAGTTATTTCCTCACTCACCTCATTCATTGAACCACACATGTCATACTCTTTTGTCAACTTGTTCAAATTCGACTCTAGTTTTTTAAGCAAAGTAATTTTTGATCGATTGAGATCAACTTGGGTCTGATTTTCCGCAATGTCCGAATTTAAATCAGACAAAGTCTTTAAATTGGAAAGTTTTTTTTGTTCCAAAGAAACTTGTTCATGCTGCAAGGCTTGAATGGTGCGCTTTATTTCAGGCAGGTCTTGACTTTTGAATTGTGCCTGGTTCATTTGAACAATGTTGGATCTTAGCTGGTTTATCTCGAAATTTTCTTGTTCAAATTTTGACTTCAAATCGCTTAGTTGGTTTGCCAATTTGGCCAATTTGTCCTCCAAGTCGCCAAGCTTTTTGTTTTCCTCGATTTTGTTTAGTTCTCTTTCTTGAATTGTCTTGTAAATGGACTCCATTTCCAATTCCAAATTGGTCAGCTCAGTTCTCTTTTGCCGAGTTTGGCTCTCGTGTTCACCTGCTCTTTGTTCATAGAATAGTTTTTCACGCTGTAGTTCGGTAACTTGGGTCTGTAGCTCTTCGAATTCTTTGCTTCCATGAGTTTCTTCGATTTGGACTGGTTTTGGTCTAAGCGATGGCGGGACCATCTCAGGTAAAAGCTCAACAGGAGGGTCAAGACCAGTGGACAGCTTTTTGTTCACAAAATGCATTGCTAAAGCAAATTGCTCGTGATTCAGTCTTCCCGTAAAGCCGATGTCACACAAAGCCCTATTAGTTAATATTAATTTAAGTGTGACGTTTAAAAACATTTTTGTCTAATTTAAAAAAAAAAATTTTCTTCAAAAAATATTGATAATTGTTTTTAAAAATAGAAAATTGTTGCAGATTTTCTAAATTAAAAAACAATTTTTTTATCAATAAATATTATATTAATGCTTTTAGTATTTTGGAGAATAATTTTACAAGAATCTTTATAAGAATTGTTTTAATTAATTGTCATTTTCAAGAATAATAAACATAATTCAAGTGTCTTTAGGAAGACTTTTTTATGTCATTATAATTTGAAAATGTACTGATGATATTAAAATTGTACCCCAAGAAAACAAATTAATCTATCATTATTAATAAATTTCTAATATTATTCAATAAAAAAGGGAATACAGCTAGGTTTTTAAATTTTTAAAATTTGATCATCTTTATTTGAATAAATAGTGAAAAATAACAAGACGTAAACTTAGAAATCAAAATAAAAAAAAATATTATAAAAATTGAGCGAGAGATGAAATTTTAAATTAAATTATTATTTAAATATTTAATTTATCACTGAACATTATTCTAAAGCCACATCTTCTTCTCTTATTTTTCATGATAAGAGAGCAGTCACTTTAAAAAGTCCAATTTTAACTTTTTTATGATTTTTGAATTTTAAAGAATTATCTCAAAAAAGTTGTTAAATTTATTTTTTATTTGAGTTTGATTTGGAAAAAGAATTTTCTTTTCTTTTAATGGACCTGATACATTTAGAATTATAATTCATTTAAAACTAGAGTTAATTAACTTCAAAATAAAAAAAAAATTTAATTTAAATTTTTTCGCGTAATAATTTTTAAAAAATTATTTAATTTTCAAAAATCAATTAAGACCAAATGAAATGTTTTGTTAATAAACTACACATGAAAATGCTTTTCCTAACTTTTAAAAATTAAAATTTCTATCAAAGTTTTTCTATTTAAAAAAAAATAATTTAATTTATTCTTGATAGAAAAATGTGAAGATAAAGATTTTTATCATTAAATTTAATTAACACTCAATACTCGTAGGGTTTTTTTCGATCTTTTTTTGTACTTCTATTCAATTTATTGTTCAATAAATTTAATTTTTTTGTCAATTTTTTTTCCGTCAATATTAAAATCAAAAAAATATTATAATTAATTAATTTTGATTACAAAATATTTTTATTTTAATGCAAAAAAAAAGAATACAGTAAACCCGAAGAGGGGTTTTTGGACCCTCCAAAAATATTATCTTTTTTTTTGTAAAATAAATCAAAGACATGACTAATTTTGCTTTTAATTTCAAACTCTACTTAATTTCAATAATAAATAATAAATTTTGAACCATGTCTCGATGAAAAGCTCTTGAACTTCTTGGTAATATGACTCAGATGAAGACTCAGATAATGAATAACCTGAATAAGAAGAAACTAACAATGAAAAACTTCATTCTTCAAAAATGGAACGAAATGGGTTAGATTGAATGACAGAGAGGAGACAAGTCTTAGAAAAAAGACAAATTTTAATGAGCAAGTTAGACCAACAAGTAATTCTACACGTAAATCTACTGTCACTACTGTTAACATTTTTCATGATTTTTGACTTGTCCTTGATTTATATTGATATTTACCAATAACCAATTGTCACCCAAAAGCTGTAAATCCTAAACTTTAATTTACAAAAGGAGATATATTAGCTTTTATCAGTATCTTTTTTGCTAAAGGTGTTTTTTACCAAAATGTCCCTCTCAAAGTCTTGTGATCAAGAATTTATGAAGTTCGATTTTTTTCCGTAATGGAAACAAATCGAGCTTTACTTGTGACAAATGTAAAAAATTTACATTTGGTCCTTGTGTAGTAGAGAAGGTTTTTGAATCGATCTGTAAAAATTGTTAAGAAACATTAATAAGAATTTAGAAAAAAATTTTTTTTTTGTATTTATATAAAATTTTTTTAAAAATCAAAAAAAAATTAATAAAAGACATTTATTTTTACATTCAGTATTTTTATATTTTGAGTAACTTTGGTAATTTATGCAACCTAAAAAGCATATTTTATTAGAAGGGTTTTTTGGACCCCTTTGGTACTTAACGCACAAAAAAATTCCGGTGTTTGAGTGTTAAATTTTTTTTCGGCTCACATTTTTGATGCGATTTATAAGGAATAATGTTTTGGCCAACGATATTTTAAATTTTTGAAACTTTTATCAATATTAAAATAAATTTTATGATCAAAAAAATTAATTGCAGATCGATTGATGGTTATTAATCATAAAATTTATCCCTTTAAAATTGAAAAATTTAAATAAACTGACTAATTGGTAACAAAATTGACTGGCTCCAAATCAAATATTTATTTTAATACAAGGCAATTATAATCTATTTTTTCACATTAAATAAAAAATCATTATTTACCAAATATTGGCAAGTATGTTAGGTGATAGTCCGGTTTTTAGAAAAACATCCTTGCACTCATTTCCATTCACATAGCCATCATTATCTGAATCGATTTGATTGAAAATAACATCAATTTTAGTCTTTTCATCAACATTTACCACCCAAGTCTGAGCTTCGTTTATTAAAGAACCATCATGAGGTGAATTGACTACCGTGTTGGAAGGTGAATGCCTTATTTTAAAAGGTAGTAAACTAGGTGGTAGTTGGTCAGGAATGGTCATTCCATCTTTTGCTTTTTGAATGAGTTGTGACGATATTAAAAACTCATCTCGGTCCAATTGACCATCTTGATCAAGATCGCTGAGCTCCCAAATTTTTCCCAATATGTCCACAGACAAACCGCTTTTGAGCAAAAATGGTTTTACTCTTGAGCCTGCTAGTTTGTTGCTAATTGGTGAAAGAGAGTCAAACGTCTTGTCAAAAGCAATTCTGCTTGATGCCTTAATGTACCATGGATCATCGTGATTTATCAATGAAGTTATGTTAGAGCTAAGTTCGCCAAGTTTAGGGGCAGGAGTAGGTAAAGCTAAATTTTCAATTTTAACTGCTTGATTGGATTGAGCCAAAGATACCAATTTTAGACAAAGATAAAAGCCATATCTGTCCAAATAGCCTTTTCCTGTCGGATCTGACAAGTCCCATATCTGACAAAAAAATTAATGTAAACGAAAATTTAAAAAAATTAAAATTTTTCAACATCTTTTAGAATATCCGCTGAGAGCTTGGAGAGTTTGAGGAAATTGTTTGCATCGTAAGCACCGATAAAACCACTTCCTGTTGCATCAGCCTTTAATCATAAAATAATTTATTTTTTGAAGGAAAAAAAAATTTTGTCACCTGAGAAAAATAAATGTCATAAATAATTTGATGGCGTTCTAATATATCGTCTATACTGGGTGTAGCTGAGACCATTGTCTTTAATTATGAATTTTTCAAAATAATATTAATTTATCTGTCTGAAGAAATTTGCAGCTCAGACTTGTTAAAATATGAAAAATATTTATGAATCGATTTGCAACTAAGTTGTGTTCTTTCATTTATTTTTGAATAATTTTATTTATAATATTTTAATAATAATAAAATCATAGCGCTACTCTTTAGGAGTGCTGCAAAAGTGTCTTTTAAAAGATAAAAAAGCAATTAGATAATTTTAATTTTAAATCAAAATTTTTATCTATAACCTTTTTTTTTAATTCAAAATTTAAAGCTAAGTCTAAAATTATTGTGATTTTATGAAATTAATTCAAAGAGTCTCTACTTGTTAAGTTTTTATCTAAGCAGATATCAGCAAACTTTTCAATTGCAAATGAAAGCATTCTTTTGCTTTGTTGTTAAATCGTTTTCAAAAAAATGGTTCTATCGATCAATTTTTCTTCTCTTTTTAATTATTTTTATTAATATGATATCGTAAAAAATATTTTCTGATTTAAATGCTCTTATTTATCTTTGAAAATTTTTTTAATTTATTTTACCAGTATACCCCTGAGCTCGCTCGATGACCCGAAAAAATAAAAAATATTTCACAATTGGTTTAACTTGGCTTAAAATTAAATAAAAAGATTTTTTTTAATTTAGTTTTATTTTTTTTTATTTTCTTAGTTTTTGAAAAAGTTTTTCTTTTTGTTAATTTAGTTTTATTTTTTTTAAATTTAATTTTCTTTATTTTTTTTTATTTTCTTTGTTTTTGAAAAAGTTTTTCATTATGATTGTATTTTTTGAATTTGATTCCATAAAATTGATCAAAATTACTTTTTTTGGAGCCATGGAAACTTGGGTATGAACATGGTTGGAACAAAATAAGTTCTCGCTCAATACCTCTAGCAGTTTTTTTTTAAATAGATGTTCCTAAAGTATTAATTAAAATCGCTGCGAACCAAAAGATTGTGTATATTATTAAAAAAAATAAAAATTTATCTTCATCTTTTACAGAATTTATACAGGTCTTAAAATGATTAAATTTTTTTTTAAGAATTAAAAATTAAAATATTTGGGTTAAATTTAAATTTTATTATTTAAAAAAATTTAAGATAAATTAAAGATATTTTTTTTGATTTTAATTAATTGCAATAATTTTAGATTTATTCACGGTGCAAATCAACAACGATGTTGCTGATTATAATAATTTAAATAAAATAACTAAGCAAGTGACAAAAGTAATAACTAAAATAATAATTATAATTTCATAAAATAAAAAAAAACATTTGAAAATTTTACATAAATGATTTACCTGATAAGATGAAAAAAAATTGTAAATTGTTTGCTGATGATACAATAGTCATGAGTGTAGTCGAAAACGAAACTGATTCACCAATTTTACAAGAAGATATAAATAGTTGGTCAAAAAGATGGTTAATGGATTTTAATGAAAAAAAATGTGTTGTCATTCACTATGGGCCAAGCAATCAAAATAATAAATATTATTTAGGAAGTCGTAATTTATCCGAGTCATATCAAGAAAGTGATTTAGGTGTTATTTTTAGTAAAGATTTAAAAAATTCGGTACACACTACAGTCTAAGCTAGAAAATTAAACCATGTACATAGTATGATCAAACGATCGTTCAAATGTTGTGATAAACTTACAATTTAAAAACTTTATACCTCATTGGTAAAGCCTCATTTAGAGTATGAGGTCAAGTTTGGAATCCATATTTTAAAAAAGATAACAGCAGTATTGAAGAGTTCCAAAGCAGACTTGTTTTTTAGTCATAGTTTAAAGTCTAAATCACAAAAATATAAGTAAAAGTTATGACTTAAAAAAAAAAAAATTTAAGTCATTGACTTGACTTGAGACTTGTGACTTATAAACAAGTCTGGTCCAAAGATATAAAAAACGAAAAATCATAGATGAGTTTAAAATATGAGATTTAAAATATGAAGATCGTTTATTGAAACTAAATCTCACCATTCTTGAAGAGAGGAGAATAAAAGATGATTTAATTGAACAATTTAAAATAGTGAGAAATCAAGAAAATCCTCTATATCAATTATCTAGTCAGCATGGTACCAGAATTCATAATTATGGGTTTGAAAAACAATTAGTTAGAAACTTCAGTCAAAGATTAAACTTTTTTACAAACCGAATTGCAAATTTATGGAATATTTTATCAAGAGAAGTTGTTGAACAAGAAACAATTAATAGTTTTAAAGATAAAGTTGACAACTACAGTGATGATTTGATCTAAGGTTTTTACGTTATTTTACGTAAAATTACTATTTTTACCGTAAAAAATTGTAAAATGCCAAATTCAAAAAAATAGACAAATTTTACATGATTTTTAACTTTTTTCATGGAAAAAAAACTTTTTGATAAAATTTTCAAATAATAAAAATTACGATTTTTTACGTAATTTTACGTAAAAACTAATTTATTTTACCATTTATGGTAAAATAATAAATTTTATTAAAGCCAATGATTGGCTTTTTTTAATTTTTGATTTTTCATTTTTGATACTGTTTGACGCTTTAAACCAAGATTCTATAAAACAAGAATTTTTTTGGACAAACTCAGCCAAGTGTTCTAAAAATCAACTTTAAATTGATATTCAAAATTAATTTTTGATATAATTACTTTTGATTTCTAACAATTTATTATTATCTTTTTCTTGACTTTTCCGTGTACTTCAAAATTTAAAATTATAATAAATGTTTGGGGTTGTATTTCTTTCAAAGGACTAACAAAATTTAATGTATAAAATAAGGTTTTAAAATTTTAACTGAAATAGTAACTAATTGTTTTTCGAAGCTTTTTAAAGAAAATTTAAATTCAATACTTTATGAGGATATTCTAGCTGAGTATTTATTACCATTCAGAGCACACTTTTATGACCTTGAGTTTAAATTGAGTTTAGTTTAAACGACACAAAACTTCGAGCTGATAATTGTGTTTTAATTCTCGAATGGGTATTATTAGAAACTAATTATTTAGACAAGACATTAAAATTTCAAAAAAGATTCGATCCCCTCCGAAATCACCTGATTTAAACCCTTTTGAGATGGTATGGAACGAAATGAAGAATTTTGTTCAATTTAAAGATCCAAAAAATGATCAAGATGCGGTCGATGCTATTTATGAATTTCAAAGAAATTTAACAGCAGAAAAATGTAGAAATTATATTGACCACTTGAAAAAAGTAAGGATAAATAGATGTTTGATTTATTTTATAAAAAGATTTTAAGGGTAATTAAGATTGAAATTGGTCAAAACGGAGATTGGTCTAAAAACTAATTTGGTAATAAAAAATTTAAAAATAAAAAAGTTTTTTATTGAATTTTCTTTATTTTACGTTTTTTACGATTATTTACATTTTTTTATCATTTTTTACTTAAAAAAATAGGTTTTACGTAATTTTACGTAAAAACTAATTTTTTATTTTTTTGAAAATTTTATCAAAAAGTTTTTTTTTCATGAAAAAAGTTAAAAATCATGTAAAATTTGTCTATTTTTTGGAATTTGGCTACTATAGTGCAACTAAACCTTGCACTCCGTTAAAGGATGACTTTTAGTCATTCCTTGTCAATAGCCTTATTATTATTATTAAAATAAAAAATTTCACAAAAAAACATGATCAAAAAATCAACAAAAATACAACAACAATGGACACTCATTTTCAGGTATATATTTTTTTTAATATTCTTTCACTAATGGCTTTTTAATATTAATTTTAACTAGATACAAAACTGAGCTCTTGTAGTCATGGCAACGGCAAAGATGATTTAAAAATTCCCGAACATTCGACTTATTTGAAATAAAATAACCCAGCAACAAAAAAATCATTCTTCCTTAGAGTCAAAAATGGACGGATTTGGCAATATAAACTGGTGGGGTTTTTCTCCTAGCATTGACATCCTCAAGCTTTACGACCAAACCATCAAAAACAATGAAGACACTGTCAACATTTTACTAATGAACTGTGGTGATCAGCGCATAATAATTGACTCGTTGAAATCCAAAAAGAATTGTGGCAAAAAAATCCGCTTTTTTGTATACGAAAAAATGCTGGAACTCTATGCCAGAGATCTTTTCCTACTGAGCATCATATTTGAACATCCACAAAGATCTGGTGTTGGAGAAAAGGCCGAAAATTTCTTGGAAATTTACGGCAATTTGCTCATAAGAGAAAGCACGGCAAATTTGATCCAACTTAAATCAAATGAATTTATAAAATTCATCACCGATCTGGACTATTTGGCAAAAAGCAGTCTCAGCATGTTCAATTTAAGTCTTCTAAAGTACAAAGAAAGAGATTTTCTGGAAGGTATATTCAAATTTTGGCGAATTAAAGAAGAAAATAAGGAATACTTTCCGGCTGAGAAGTGTTGGGATGTTCGCTTGAGAAACTACTTTGCTAACAGATACGATTCTCGCTCCAATGCCTACGACTGGGACTTTACCATGAAGCTGCTAGAGCGCAAAAACTGCTCGATCATAAATCACAGAGTTTACGCCAAGTGGCGAGACACAGGCATAGCTTTTGAGCAAAGAGATGTCAACTATGACACACCGAACAAAACACTTGCATCTGGAATGATATTTAATGATCCCAGAAGTGGGGACAAAGCTAGTCGCAGGGGCTACTTTGGAGACATCATAGTTGGCCCTTATCTAGCTTACGGCATTGAGCATGAAAATGTGGATTTTTTCAAAAAAGTCAATGACTCCTACAGATACACTGCCACTGACATTGCCAAGTCAAATTTGGAAAATTTAATCGGAAAAATTGTTGAGCTTGGCGGTCATGAATCAGTGGAGTCAAAGTTGAGTGAGATGAAAATAGTTGAGGTTGGTGAAAAAGTTGAAATGAGCAGTGATGATTATTTTAAATTGGAAGATGTGGAAATTGTTTTTTTGCCTTTGAGTGCTGTTGGGGATTTTGGCCAAAAGAGCAAATTTGATGGTTTTTTTGATGCTGTTTTTGTTGGCAATAGTGCGGCCGCAAATCTGGCTGATAAAAGCTTTTCTAAAATTTTAAAACCCGAAGCACTTGTTGTTGTTGAGACTGCTAAATTTATGATTGAAATGAAGACAGAGCAGATTAATGGTTTTTCGCAGAAATTGAGGCAAATGTGCCGTGAAAATGGATTTTTGGAAATAGATCAAAATATTAGCAATGCAAAAGAGTCAAAGGATAATTTAGAATTTTTAGACCATTTGATTTTTTTAAAAAAATAAATTGACTAAAATTTACAATTATCTAATTTAGTTTTTTTTTAAATTTAAAGGAAAATTAAATGTAAGATAAATTTTAAGCATTTAAATTTTTAACATCCAAATTATTTACAATGGATAAAAAAATAATAATTTATTATTAATATCAGATTTGATAAAAAAAATATTTGGTTGTGTAATTTTTTATTCTTCTTATTTTTTTTATGTTTATTAAAATTAAATAAACCACTAGAATCATACACAGTTATTAAGTAGTGCTGTTATTTTATTGAAAATATTTTTTAATTTAAGACAAAAAAAAAAGAATTTAAATAGGAAAAAACTATTCTATTAGATTTTTTTGATGGCTACTTGGTACTATAGATGCAAAAAATGCCCGAATTATCCAAAGAAAGTATCTAAAATCATAATATATGAAAAAGATAGATATTGACTTATTAATTTTTAAAAATTTAAAACACTGATTAATAAAAAATAATGACTTATTGATCTTCCATTTGCATTTTGCAGTATTTAATATAATATTGGTGATATTATTTGAGATAATATGTCAATAAAATAAAATACACTATTAATAACATATATGCATAAAAATAATATATTTACAGCGGTGCTACTATAACTGTTTTTTACGTAAATTTACCTTTATATTTTTATTATTTTCAGTAATTTATTAATTTATTTAAGGAGCGATCTAAAAAAAAAAAAATACTCAGCAATTAATTTTTACTATTGGCCATTTTAATTTTTACGTAAATTTACGTAAAATTTGGTAAATTTACGGAAAAAACAGTTATCGTAACGCCACTGTATATGAATATATTTATAAAGTTTGTTTCAAAGATTAAAGGCTTTTTACATGATGTATCTACAAATAATAATTAAATTGATTAGTAAAATCCTATTTGGTTTTTTTTTGTTTTTTTATTTTTAAATTTTCAAAAATTCATTCTCTTTGATTTCGTTATTTAGAAATTTTTTAGGTAAGTTCTTCGTTAATTGCCAAATTTGATTTTTATTAGATTATTTTGACCCTAAAAATTAAGAACAAAATTTTTAAAATAATTAAATACTTTCCATTAAAAACTTCTTTTGTTAATATTCATAAAAAATCAAATCTGGAAACAATCGAAGAAAAAGCTAGCAAACTATTTTTCAAATTCTAAAGCAAAAAGTCCACTCTGAAACCAACAGCAAGAAAAACGCATAAATTTTTGATCGCTAAAACTCATGAATTTACTTTGTCTGAATTTTATTGATTCCTAATCTACCTTTTGAATTGAAAACAAAGAAAACAAATATTTTGTGTTGTCAAAACCTCCGCGTTAAAGTTGAGTAAATTTTTAGAGTATCAGTATTTTATTTGTCTAAGAAATCTAATCAACTTTAATTGAGTTAATAAATTAATCAGGAAAACTGATATAAAATTTTAATTTGTAGTAATAAGTTGCTTGTGGACGTGTCTTTGAATGATTAATTGTTAATGCAGTTCAGGCGTGCCTCTCACAGGGTTAGGGAGGTTTTAAATTGAAAGATTTATTTATTTAGAAAAAAAATACCTGAGAAAGCAATCATCAAGAAAATAATTTTTTCTTTGTTTTGGCATGTTCTTTTTTTATTGAGTTTTTATAAATAAAAGTAAAAGTAAAAAATAAAATTCACATTTTTTTGACAACACATAATTGTTTAAAGACCAAGTTTGAGGATAAAATATTTTTAAATTCTTTTATTTAAATATTCTAGCAATTTCTAAAATACATAAAAAAATTGGAATCGATAAGTTTATATTTTTGAAAAATCAAATCTTAAATCATTAAAAGAGGCTTAAAACTGTCTTTTAAAAAAGATAAAAAAATTATTGAGATAATTTATCACATTAAATATTGAACATTAAACCTTGTTCCCAAAACAACACGTTAACTCAAATTTAATTTTAGATAATCAGAGAAAAGAAACCTTTTAATTCGTAACTATACCTGACATTAAATTTATTTTGATCTAAAATTATACTTACAATTTGCCTCAAAATTAAAAAAAAATTTTCCAGGCTATTTAAAATAGAAAATTCTATTAAATCAAATGCAATCATCGAATTCGCAGATTTTGAAGAGCCAAATAATTTGAGCCAGCTTGTGAATTTTCTCTTATAAATATCAAGAATTTACCTAAAATTTACTTCTTTTAGATTTTTTCTGAAAAAAATAAATCCGTCAATCAAAAATTTCAATAAATTATTAAAATTTATTTAGGCTTCATTTTTATTATTAAAACTTTATGGCGCATCGTTCAACTTCAGTATTATTCATTCGAAAAAAAGGTGATTTTGAAAATAAGAAAAATTCAATTTAAATAATTTTTTACACAAAAATTATTTAAAATTAAGTTTTTTAATTTTTTCCAAAATATCAGACTACTTAATTTTATTTAATTCCAATTATAATAAATTATAGGCGCCCTGTTTTAATAATATTAAGCCATGTGCTAAACCCCTTGTACAAAAATATTTTCTTATTCATTTTTTTTGCATTATTAAAATTATAAATTGCCAAGTATTTTTATTTTAGTAAAAATTGAAATATGTTAATTTTAGACTAGAGTGACTTGTAAATGATTAAGTAGCTAATACAATGACCAGACAAATAATGCCAAATAGTACTTCGATGACCGATCTGATCGACCAAAATTGCCGCAATATTTACAACTTGAATAACACGGGCATTTTTATCAAAGACTATGAGGGTATACCCGAAAATTTGCTGGTAAATGTGTGCGCCTGGCTCGCCATCCTTGTTTTATACACTTTTCTGAGGCGTATTGGCGACTATGGTCGCTTTGGCTTGCTAAAAAATGACGAAGAAAGGTAAGTTGAGGCCCCAAATGATCCTTTTACTTGTTTAAAGCAGTAGAACCCTAATAATTATTTTTAAAGACGCTTATTAGAACCCAAAAGTAGATTTAATAAGTACGGTGAATTTTTTTTTAACTACTAAGAATGGTTTTAGGGTGATTGGGCACTTAAATTTTTGCTTTTTTAATCAATTTTTCTATCTTAGATTAAAACATTTTGACTCTTTAAAAAAGTAATAAACACTGAACTGTATTCACAAAGCTCTATCATCCACTTAGCCTGCATGATCTAATCAAACTAACCCAAAGCTTAAATAATTAAATTTAATTTTTTTTAAATCACCAGTAAATTTATTTTTGTCTAGGTGGAGTGTGAATTTTTTTTCAAAATTTTCGGATACAACACCAGCAACGAACAGTGCGGAAACAAATGCCGAAAGAGCGGACAATGATGTCAATTTAGTTCGAAGTGATTCAACAATATCACAGGATTTCACTCATATTAACGAATACAAGGAGAAAAATATTCTTTCTTGGATTCTTAATGTTTTCAGGCTAAAGTAAGACAAATTTTTTCAAATTTAAAAGTTTTAAGAAATTTTTTTAGAGATAAGCATATTAATGAAAAATGCGGCAAAGATGCAATTTATTATCTTTTTTTTCAGCGATATTTAATCACCTATTTGTTCATAGTGACCATTCTGTCAATTAGTGTACTCCTGCCTATTAACTTACAGGGAAATTGTAAAATTTAGAATTATGAAATTTTAGCAAAATTTAATTATTGTTATTTAAGTATTTAGTTCCAAAGTTTTTGGAGCAACAACCATTGTTAACGTGCCTCCAAAGTAATAATTAATTGACAATAGAAAAACTTTTTTTTTAAAGTTAATTCCCTGCAGGGATTTAAAAAATATATTTACTTTTCACAAAAATTAATTTTTTACAAGCTCATCTTCAAATGCCAAAATTTTGACTGTAAAATTATCAATTAGGAAATTTTGTATTTTTCTTTCTGATTTTACTATGACAACTCATATATTAATATAATTGAAAAAAAAAATTAAAATAAAATTTTTAAAAAGATCACTTTAAAAACCTGCAGGTATTCTAGTTTTTAAAATATTTAATTATTTTTTTAGTTCCCAACTTTTATGGATCCACTTGATTCTATCATGGGTATTTTATGCATTAGGAATAATTTTTGTTAAAATATTCTCTAAACGGATGGAATACACCGAGTCGGAGTATGTATCGCGAACAGTTTTGGTCACAAATTATCCAAGTCGATATGCTAAAAAAGAATTTATCACCAAACATTTTGAGTTTGTTTTTTTCTAGACTTTTCCCATTCTTTTTTTATATTATTTTTTTCAAGGGAGGCTTATCCTGAACTGGTTATCACAGATGTTCAATTTGCTTACAATGTTAACAAACTTTACAAATTAGACAACCGAAAGTAATTTTTGGAAATTAAAAAAAAAATTGAAAAATTTCTCATTTTTAAAAAATATAATTTAAGCTAAAAAATTTTATAAATTTGATTGAATAAGTCTTAATTTTTTCTAAAGAGTGTCCTTTCTGATCAGATAATAAATTCATTTATTCCACAATACATCTGATCTATTTTTTTAATTGTTTTCTTTATTTAAAAAAAAAAATCCAAATGAGACAATACATAAAAAAATTCAGCTTTTTTGTCAATTTTTAGGATAGGGAAAAGTTCCAGAAGCTTGGAAAACTGCAACTATAAGATACCTAAGACTTCTCCAACTCAAGATCCTTCTAATTATTAGTATTGTCTTGGTAAACTATTTGAGTAAAAACGTATACAAGGATATTTATTTAAGATCAATCAGTGCAACCAATTTTTATTTTGAAATTCAAATAATTTTAGAATCTTTTAATAGAAAGAAAAAAGTTTGCTGTTTATTTTTCGATATTTCTAAAGATTTTGATAGAATAATTAAAAAAATATTTTAAATTTTATCTGCCTTCTTGTCTTGTATTCTGTATTCAAGATCCAAGATAAAAATGGAGACATGAGGGATCGATGTAAAATTAAAGAAAGTGTATTTCAAGGATCTATAATTGATCCAATTCATTTTAATAATTTTATTAATGATTTACCAAAACAAACAACCAACTTTCTCTTCTTTTGAAGTTGGTTTGGTAAAAACTATTGAATTATTAGTCCTTCATGATGTTCCTTATTTTCCGTATTGTTTATATGTGAAAATGATCATTTTTTAACTTTTTGTAAATTTCAATTTCAAGTCTAATCTAGCTAGTGCCCTTGTCTAGTAGACTGATTAAAACTTCATTTTTTTAAATTGTATAAAAAAAAACATTAATTACTTTAAAAAAATAAAATTAGTTTTGACAGATTAAAAAAATTTAAATCAAATCTTTTAAATTTTTTAACAAAATCTATAAAAATTAATTTTTTATTATTGTAAATAGAAAGCTTGAACTTGAATTTCAAAATTGATCTCTTGATCACAAAGCTATTTATCAATCTTGAGTAAAAAATTCAAACGCTTTTTTTCCATTATTAGATTTTGCCATTGGTTCTATTAAATTTTCGCTATTCCTTAAATTATATCTTAAAATTTAAACTTAAACAATTTAAATATCGAAAAATAATAACTCATTAATAATAATAGCTAGTTTGATTATTGCCTCTTTTGATAAATAACACATAAGAGTTGAGCAGTAGTCAAAGTAGGGTAAAATAAAAGTTTAAAAAAACCGTATCTTGACAGAAGTTGACTAAATAATTTTTTATTCACAACTAAAGAGATGGTACAAGCTTGTTTAGAAAAATTTAAATCTTGATCAATCTTAAAGCCCAAAAGACTCATTTTCTTAACAACTTTTATATGATTTCCACATAAATTAGCCATTTCAGGATTATTACTAGTTTTATTTGAAAAAATCATACAGAATGTTTTCGAACAATTTATACCAATCGTATAAAAAACCAATCATTTAAGCTATTAATAAACAAATAAAAATTTACTAATACACTCTCTAAATCATTATCAGAGAAACTGATAGTTGTGTCGTCAGAAAACGTTTTAATGTCAAATTTTTTTAATATAAAAGGGAGGTCATTCACAAAAATAAGAATAATAAGTGGACCTAAAACTGATTCTTGTGGCACACCTAGTTTAAGAGGTACAGGTTTTGATTTTTCATTACCAAGACGTACTTTCTGGGATCTATTTGTAAAATATTTAGAAAGTAGACCCAGAGAATCGTTGTCAAATCAATAATGAAACAAATTTAAAATAAAAAGATAAGAATCAATTAGAAATTGTGTCATTACATTACATTTTATTTTAACTTGTTTCATTTTTTAAGGTTTTTTTTTTTTTAAATCTGAATGACAGATTTAAATCATTGAGGAATAACCTTCAAATTAAAAAAACTCAAATTAGATCTTATTCAGAAATAATTTTAAAGAATTGTTTAAAAAAAATTATTTTTCAATTTTTATTTTAAATAGAATTTGAAATGATCTAAATTTAAAAAAATCTAACTTTTAAGACACTCAATGTTGATAGGAAAGATGACAAGTGAAAAAATACTTGAGCAAACTGGCGAGCGTCCCATGATGCATCCATTTCATTTTGGAAGTTTTGTCGAGTTATGCTGCTGCTGCTGCACCAAATGTTGCTGTAAACAGGAAAATAACCGGCTTACAGACTCCATCGAGTTCTATACAAAAAAAGTAAATGAACTGGAGGAAAAAATTTCCAAAGAAAGAGAAAAATGTTTAAAAAAACCGCTTGGTATTTCATTTATAACATTTAAAGACCAGGCTATGGCAGACAAGTTCTTGAAGCACTACAGATACGGCCTAATCGGAAACATGATCTATGCCTATTGTCCGACTGAAAAATGCTCAAAGTGTTTTTTATGCCAAGATTTGGTAAGACCATCTTCACTGAGTCACAGATTGAACAGTGAATTTTGGAGTGCCAAATACGCACCAGCACCTACCAACATAAAATGGGAAAACTTATCCAAAATCGGAATTATGTGGTGGTTCCGGTGCATTCTAATCAATTTAATATTAATCATTCTAATGATCTTTTTTACCACACCATCGATTCTGATCGCCAAAGCAGGCAGCTGGGCTCCTGTATTTAACGTAGAAGAAATAGCAAAAATTCTGCCCAGTTATCTTGGTGAATTTTTGCCATCGCTTCTGCTCCGTCTTCTAGCCGCCTTGCTGCCGGTCTTGGTCTCTCGCACTGCTCTTGCCGAAATGCACTGGACTCGCTCTGGCGAAAACCGATCAATGATGGTCAAAACATTTACCCTTCTATTGTTCATGGTTCTTGTCTTACCCACACTCGGTCTCACAAGTATTAATGCTATTTTTGAATGGCTTAACAACAAAAAAGAAGAAGACAATATCAAGTGGAAGTGTGTGTCCGAAAATGGCGCCTTTTTCCTCAAATATGTGACCACTTGTAGCCTTATTGGAACAGCTTTGGATCTGATTCGATTGCCAGAGTTGTTTTTGTATGTGGTTAGACTGTTTTACTCGAGGTCTTCAGCTGAGCGTCTTGCCGTCAGAATGAAAGCTGCTTTTGAATTTGATTACGGAGTTCAATACGCATGGATACTCACAGTGTTCACTGTGACACTTTGTTTCAGTGTGGTCTGTCCACTGATTACTCCATTTGGTCTTGTTTACTTGATTCTTAAGCATATGGTTGACAGATACAACATTTATTTTGCCTATGTGACCACCAAAGTAGACAAGAGTATTCACAAGAGTGCTGTTAAATTCGCCTTATCTTCGTTCATAATGCTGCAATTTTGCATTCTTTTTTTCATTTCTCTTCGTAAAAGTAAGTATTTTTTATCTTTAAAAATTTATTTTTAAATTTAAGTTTATGGTCAAAAGATTTTAATTAAAAAAAGGTTTTTAAGATTTTTTTAGTTTGCAAAGTTAATTAACTCCTTCTGCCATTAGATAAAAACAAAATAAAAATTTCTAAAAGATTAAAGTAGACATAAAAATTTTGATGAAAGAAAAAGGTCCAAAATCAGAGAGATAATCCCTTTTCATTTAACCACTGAATTCATTCCATAAAATTACATAATGGCGTTTTTTTCTTACAGGGTTTTGAACTTTTAACAAAAGCACTGACATAATCTTTGATTAATTCAATAATTAGTGTATTTTTGAAAATAACACTATTTTTTAGATATTTTATAAATAGTTTATTTAGACGAACTTCAATGCTGTCAAGCTTAATGTCATCTAAGAAATTTACCAGGAGATCCGATAGAGTGTCTTGAGGAAAATTATCACTGTACTTTATTGAAATATTTTGGAGAGCCTGAAGCCAATAAATAATAGAGCCGATTAATGTTTTATATATATTAACCAAAGTATTGTAGTTAAATTTCCATGACTTTTGTGCCAGAATTTCTAAGACGTTAATACTATCAATACATCTTGATCTAATAAAATCTACATGCGAGTCGAAGCAAAGGTTTTCATCAAAAGTTATGCCTAGAAAAAAAGGCTTTTTTTCATTAGGTATATTTTTTCCAAAAGTTTTTAGGTTAGAGATTGGTTTTTAACTGGATTTCCGGAAAAAATGGTACACTTTTCAGGGGCCATTTTCATTTTCCATTTTACAAGCCAAACTTCAATTTTTTTCAAAAAGCAATTATGTCACCATTAAAATAGGTAATAAAGTCACAGAGAAAAAATTCCGGAATAAAAAATTTGTTGTAATTTTAAAATAAAACTTTATTTTTGGAAAAAAATCACTATGAATATTAACTAAAGAAATCAAAACATTAACATTTGACTAAAATAAAAATCAAGAAACATAGGAGTATCTAATTTTTTTAAGAAACTTTTGGCAATGAAATCATTTAAGAAAAAAAAAACAAAAAAAAAACACGAAAAATATTTTTTTCAATTTCAATTTTTTTAAATTAAATTAAGTTTTGAACACCTTCATATTAGTGCTTGATAAATTTCATAGATTTGCTGATCCATTAAGGAAAAAGCTTTGTTATTTTTTGAAATATTATCAAATAATTGTTAAAAGTAAATATTTTAAGTTTTATTTAAATCTATTAACCAAACAAATAAGGGTAAAAACACACCTTTTCTTTTTGCTTTTGATCTGTCAGTTTTTAAACTGTTAGTAGCATTTAGCCAAGCTACTAAAAATTTCATTTTAAAAGGTACGAACTTTTTAAATAAGCTTCTATATTGGAATAAGATAATTAGTTATTGAAGCCGATCCAAAATTATCCTTTGTTTCATAAAACTAATTTTTATCCTCATCTTGATAAATTTATTTTGGGAAATTTCTTGTGCTGAGATATTTGGTACAAATTGAAAGATAGAATTATATCCCATACTGCACCATTTTTACTTAAAATAAAATCTTTAATTTCTGTTTTAAATCAATCCAATTAATTGGCATAGAATTAAGTTTATTGGATAAAAAGATGAATTCAACTTGATATTTTTATTAGAAAATAGATAATAATACTGAACACTTTATAAAAATTTTTTTGACAAAAAAAGAAATTAAAGGCGTGGTGGCACCTTAAATGTCTCGATGTCAGTAGCTTCAGAGCTAGGTTCAGTATTTTCGGAACTAGTGGTATTTGAGGATTTGATCTCAGAATTGATTAATTTTAAATTGAAATGATTTCTAACTCAAACTAGAAAAATGTTGATGTATATAAAACATATATTTTAACAAGTTTACTTATTTAATCAAAAAAATTAAATAACTCTAAATAATAAATATAAATAATAAATTGTCAATTAAAAAAAATATCCAGAATTTTAATTTTTTCCTTCTTGAATTTATCTTTTTTTCTATTAATTAATTTTTCTATCTAGGTATTCAATTTATTATAGTAGATCAATTTTTATATAGTAAATTTAATACATTTTATCTACTAAATTCATCTTTTTATAAAGTAAATAATAATATTTTCTGATTATTCTTTTTGTATTTAAATTTTATTTTGATAAAATAGGAAATATTTTTTTTTAATTTTTTTTCAACTTTTTTCAATTAATAATTTGAAAAAAAAAAAGTTTAAATTTTAATTTTTTTATAGAGGATAATGAATCAACATCATCAATGACAGTCTTGCAAATCATAATAATTGTTGTTTCCTGTATAATATTTTTTGGAAGCTTTTTTTTTGGCGTATTTAAACGATTCACGCCGTTTAACTACGAAAAATCAGCTCAATCATGTGGCAGTTCACCAGAGAATATCTCAAATGATGAATCATATTGCTATATAACTGAAAGCTCAAGCGATTCAGGCAACGATACACAAAACGTAGCTATAGAACAACCAAGTCCAAGAAAATCGGATGGCCAAGGCTTTATGAAGACGGTTTCGAAGGCTAAAAAAATGATCCTTCACTCACCGTTTATTCCGGCAATAATTAGATCTTCCATTCAAGATCCATACTCTAAACTAGACACTAAAAATTCGCGACGCAAATCCCAGGATTCAACACTTAATGAGGAAAATATCGACTTGGAGGTTAGAAATTCCGAAGCACAAGAACAAGATCGGCTTGATTATGGAACTCTGACTAAAAATAAGTTCAATGAAAATTTTTTATTTCAGCAAGAAAATGGATCAAATGATGAGCAAATAATTCCCGATGAAAGTAGAATATATTCAAACGAAGGCTACATTGAATAATAATTTGCAATAATAATTTAAATTTTAATTAAAATGCTTTTTAAGGAAAATAGAAATAATGTTTTGTGTATAGAAGAATTTTAAAACTATTCAATTATTTTTAATAAACATTTAAATTATTTATTTTTGAATATTTAGAAAAATAATAAAAATTATGTTATTTTTGTTTATAAAATTTATATAATACAAAAAATAAATTAGGATCCTAAAATAAGTAAGAAGGCCGTAAATTTTTTTTTATAATTTTCTTACCGTAAATATTTGTTTTTTAACGGTGCGCCAATACTCTGAAATTTAGCTTTGGCGCATTCGCCATTTACTATTTAATCCATTTAATTTAACTTAAGAATAATCTGAGCATAAAGTTTAAATTAAATTTTTTGCTGCATTAAAATTACAAAAAAAGAAAATTACAGGTAGATTTGTAATTTGGATTTCCAAATTTTATCCGGCACCAAAGCCAAAATAAAATAAAAATATAAAAAATATAAGAAATTTTTTTAAAGTTTCATTTGGAGCAGGTCTAAGACTAAATTTTAAATTTTGATTTGATTACAATTTGAATTAGACAAATGAATAAAATAAAGTGTTACATTTTTATAGGAAGATAAATGATTAAAATAGGGTATCCCTAACTACCACACACTAAAGTCTAACGACTGTTTAAAAAAAAATTAAGTCAATGGACCATTGTGAAATTTCATGCAAAACTTCCAATACAAAAAGAAAATAATTTTATAAAAGTGAAACAACTTTTATTTAAAAGTCTGCAAAATTTGTACGAATTCTGCAAAATTGTACTCAATTTAAAAATATTAAAAATAGGACTAAAATAAAATAATCGGCACATATTTTGCAGAATTTTGCAGTAGGTCAAACCAAAGTTGTTTCACTTTGTTTCATTTGTAAAACAAGTTTTTGACAATTAGAACAAAACTTATAAAATTTTTTCTTTTTGTATTGGAAGTTTTGTATGAAATTTCACAATGCCGTCAATGGCCTGACTTGAAACTTTTGACTTTAAAAAGATCTGAATTAGAAGTTCAAAGTATTTTAGAATTTAAAATTTAATAGATTATTAAATGTTATTATCAAATAAAATATTTTTTTCTTTTGTTAATAAAGATGAAATTTTCTGTTAAATTAAATTTATAAGAATTATTTATTTTTATTTGTAAAAGTTTTTATTTGTTATTAGTAAAGAATTGTAAAAAATTAGAATTTAAAGTCATTTTTTTGATCATTGAAACCAAGTGAGAGTTTTTATTTCTCTCCGTCTTCAATGTAATCTTGCATCTGTATTATCACCTTGGTTTAAATCATCTGGTATATCATTAAGCCATTCAGAGAGACTTCTTATATCATTTAATTGATTTTTGATGCTTTCTAAAAGTTCTTCAATTTGAGCTAAATTTGGATGTTTTTTTTGCCAGCTATCAATGAGTGTCTTGACATCAAAATAAACAAAAATAGCTGATAAAACAACAGTACCAGTTTTTATGACATTCATTGCTGTTTTTCGACCAACATTAACCCCTAAGTTGTTCAAAATTTTCCTAATACCTTGTGATTGAAGTCTCATGCTTCTCCAAAATTGACCTCCAGCTCTAATAGAAAAATTAATTCCAGAACTTGCTTTTGAAAAAGAGGCCAAGTTGTGAAATCGTAAAAAATTTGCTGAATTGATGCCTCTCTTTAGTACCAAAAATGTAGATCTTTCTGCTGCTTCGTCTTCATTCATTCCATCTTCCAAAAGTGTAGCAAAAATAGCCTCAATATCTGTAAAATATGCAGCAAGTCTTTCGCCAATTATGTTTCTATTTTCGAAAGTCCTAGTAATTTGTTCGGTAAATGTTTTTGATGAAAAAAAGTCGTACACTTCTGTTCCTATACTAACAGCCGCTCCACCAATTCCTAAAAGAGATCCCATACCAGTAGCAGCAACTATTGATGTACCACCAGTAAAAGGAGCAAGCACCAGAGCACCAACTAAAAGACCTGCGCCAGCTGTAGATACAGATGTACCAATTGTACGAGTTATATTGCAGTTATTGTGATGATTTTCAATTTCAGTCTTTTTCATTTCTAAGATTAAAATAGCTGCTCTTGTTTCGATTATAAATTCTTGTATTATTTCAATTGGGTTGTCCATCTTATTAGACAATTTCGATTTCAAGTCGTTTATTAATCTTTTTCTAAATAAGAAGACTGTCTTTTTATGCATTAAACTAAAAAGAAATTAAACATATAAAATAATAAAAAATCGTGTTATTAAAGCTTATTTATTATTTTATTTTAAAACATTATCATTTAAAATTACTAATTTGTTTAGAAAAAAAGGAATAATGTTGGTTAAGCTTGGCTAGCTGGTTAGCCAATTTTTGGTTAACCAGTTTTTGGTAAGCCCAAATCGACTATTTTGGTCGACCAAATTTTGTAATTTCTTAAATTTTGAGATCAAAATTAAAAGCAGAAATTTACGAATTTAATTTTTGAACAAAATAAAATTTTCTCTTTAATTTACCTTTAATAAAACATTTACCGTATAGAAACATAATTGGCGAAAGACTTGCTGCATATTTTACAGATATTGAGACTATTTTTGCTACACTTTTGGAAGATGGAATGGATGAAGACTAAGCAGCAGAAAGATCTACATTTTTGGTACTAAAGAGAGGCATCAATTCAGCAAATTTTCTACGATTTCACAACTTGGCCTCTTTTTCAAGAGCAAGTTCTGGAATTAATTTATCTATTAGAGCTGGAGGTCAATTTTGGAGAAGCATGAGACCATACAAGCCGACCCGAAAAAAAGACCTGTTCGGGTACGGGTTTCGGTTTTTACCAGTACACGTACCCGTACCCGAAATACACGTTAATCTCGGGTTTTTACACGTACCCGTACCCGAAATACACGTAATTTTCGGGTTTTTCAAACAGGAAAAATTTTAAATTTCATGAAAAAAACTAAAATTTTTGCTTAGTTTAATTTAAATTGAGAATAGTAATTTAATTTTTATTCAAAAAGAAAAAAATAGATTAAAAAAATCTATTTTGTTAAATTTTATACTCTTATCTTTTTTGGCAAACTTAATTTTAAAAAAAATATTTGCTTTTTCTATAACAAAATTATAGATAATTTTAAATTCTTATATTAAAATGCCAAGACAAACTCGCAATTCCAACCGTCGAAATACAACTTCGAATTTACCATGTTCCTCAGCTGATCATACTCCAGTTAATCAGGAAAATATTCGAGAATTTAATAATCGAATAAACACAAGTGAAATTCAGTCGAGTCAAAATTCAAATACAAATCAATTATATTATGTGATTTCATATCAAGGTATTTTAGATGCTTAAATAATAAAAATAAATACTCAACCCTTAAATCTATTTTTTATTAATTAAATTAAAGATCAAGAAAGAATGAATAATTTAATAAATGATGGATTGAATGGTGTTTTTCAAAAAAAGGCTTTTAAAATTGACGGAAAAATGATAAAATACTCACCTTTTCATCAATTTTTCGACTCTATAATAGAATTCGATCAAAAGCCGAATGATTCTATCTCATTCAAATGTATTCAATGTGGAAGATCTTATAAAGCAAAATTAGGGGAGTCTGGTAATTTGAAAAAACACTTAACAAAATAAGATATGTGAGGCAGAGCCTTTAATATTGCGAGTAACGAAGGGTTAATTTTATATTTTGGAATTATATTTCGATTGAATTAAAGTTAAGAGCCAATAGAACGCTGTACTTTTAAAGCCAATAAAAATCGCGCGGCTAATTAAAGGCTCAAATTTGTTCAGTCTTAGTTTCTTACGTCTGGTTATTAGCTTCGTCACTTCGTTCCTCGCAATCATAAAAACTTGAAAAACTTGATTAATTCATATTCAATTCAAATTAACAGAACGCATAAAAAGTGGACTTTAGACGAAAATTTAATCTGATAAAAGAAATCTTCAAGACAAATTCCATCATTTTTTAAAGATGGTAAAGAATTTAAAAAATCTAACTTTTCTTGGCATAAAATTCGATGAAAATCTATCTTTCAATCGACACATAGACAATATTCGCTCAAGATGTATGGAACGTTTAAACATCATCGAAATTTTATCCAACAAATATTGGAAAATAAAAAAAATACATTGATCTCTATTTATAAACTTCTTTTTGGTTCAATTATTGATTACAGTTTTTTTCTGCCAACTTTGGTCTCTAAAACTAACTTAAATAAAATTCAAGTAATACAAATCATTCCATCAAATCAATCTACAAATTCCCTATGATAATTTCACCATCAAATTTGCTGGACAAATTTTTTGAGGACATTAAACTTGAAGTTAGTCTTAAAAATCTATTTACTAAGTCCATCAAAAACTGTTTTATTTTTAAAAACAAATTTATGCTTCATCTCGTTAAGGAATATCATGACGTCTTTGTTAACTGTTCGAGAAGCTGTAAAAAAAAAACTCCTATCTGTGATATATGGAATGAACTAAAGCAGTGGATGGATGAAAAGGGTCTTTCTCTTTAATCAAATTCTTCTTTTTTACAAAATTGCCTATTTAAATAATTTTTTGTACACAAAAACCTTCTCTTATAATTTTTTTTATAATTTCAAAAACTGTCTTCTTTCTTAAAGTAAAAAAATGATGGTGGAAGGAGTTTTATTACTCAGAGCCTTTTAAATTTATAAATTAAAAATTAAAAAAAAAAAAGAAATCTTCAAGACAAATTCCATCACTTTTTAAAGATGGTAAAGAATTTAATACGGATATAGATAAAGGAAAAATCTTTGGCAGTCTATTAGCCAGTACTTTTAGTCCTCACATCGATTTTGTGGAATCGGAGGATAAGTGCGAAGTATCACAGGAAATAAAAGATTTCTTGAATAAGGTACAAAATAATTTTAACGAGCCTATTTCTCTTTTAGAAACTACAAATGCCTTAAAAAACTTAAAGAACTATCGAGGTCTGGACTAGATCGGATCCACAACCTAATGCTAAAAAATTTACCCATAGAGACTTTATTTGAAATAAGTCAACTATTTAACATGAGTTTTGAACTAGTCCAAGCCCCAAAATCCTGGAAATTAGCAAGTTTAACCATGATCCCTAAGAAATCTTCTCATAGTGAAGACCCTAATAACTTTCGTCCTATTAGTATGTCAAGTTGTCTTGGAAAGATACTTGAACGAATTATTTACACTAGAATATATAATTTTCTTGAGAACAATAAATTACTTATAAATGAGCAATCAGGATTTAGAAAACATAGACGCACTGCGGATAATCTTTATTTTCTTTTTCAAAAAGTACTAGAGTCTTTTAATAGAAAGAAAAAAGTCTGTTGTCTATATTTTGACATTTCTAAAGTTTTTGATAAAGTTTGGCACGAAGGACTAATTTACAAGCTAATTAGAACAAATCTATCCCCTTATCTTATTTATTGGATAAGATCGTTTCTACATTTAATATCTTTTAGAGTAAATGTAAATGGTCATTTAAGTGATCAATACTCTATAAAATCAGGAGTTCACAGGGCCAGTAATTAGTCCACTTCTTTTCAGTATTTTTATAAATGACATTCAAAAAGGAAACAAAACAAACTGTCAATGTTATCTTCTTTTTGCAGATGATTTGGCTACTTTTTTTACTTTCAAAAAGATAGGAAATCTTGAAAACACGATCAATAAGTGCATAAACGAAGTTGATAAATGGTTTTTCAAATGGAAAATGAGAATTTCAATTGAAAAATCATGTAACATGATCTTTGAAAAAAAAAAAATCTTTAAATCAATCTAAGAATTAATGGTAACAATTTAAATGATGAGGAAAAAGTCAAATTCCTAGGTATCAAAATAGACTTAAAACTTACATTTAGTCCAATGGTGGATAAATTAAAAGAACGCTGCAATTCAAGGTTTAATATAATAAAATATATCTCAAATAGGAAATAGGGTCTAAAACCAAAAACATTTGGTAATATTTACAAATCTTTGATAGGATCAATCTTGTATTATTCTTTTCCTTGTTTAAATTCATTCTCAGAAACTAACATCAAAAAATACAAGTTATTCAAAATTCAGCAGTTCGATCTATTTTGAAGCTGAAATATGATACCCCCTCGAATATTATGCACCAAGAGGCCTTCAATAAACTTAAACTACTAACAGTTTCAAATCGACTCTTTGAGTTGAGGGAGAGATATTTCAGGACAGGATTGAGTCATTCTGTTCCACTGATCGTCAGACTGGTGGAAGAATAAAGAGAAGGTTTCGAATCAAGATTCATCGAATATCCTTCTCCATTGTTTAATTGCTACATAACAATTTATTCTTTTTTTCCTGAACTACCAAATATATAAACATGTCTAACCTCTAGATATTTGAACATATCGTTTTTAATTTTCTTTATAATACTTAAACTTATCTATCCTTTTTTTTAATATTTTTATTTTTTTTTATTTTTTTTATATATATTTATATTCTGAAGGAGCATTAGCTCGATACAGATAAACAAATAAAAAAATAAACAACAGTACCAGTTCTTATGAAATTCATTGCTGTTTTTCGACCTAAGTTGTTCAAAATTCTCCTAATACCTTGTGATTGAAGTCTCATGCATACAAGCCGACCCGAAAAAAAGACCTGTTCGTGTACGGGTTTCGGTCTTTATCAAATAAACGTAATTTTCGGGGTTTTCAAACCGGAAAAATTTTAAAATTTAAGTTAATACGTTTTCATACGCTTAAAAGAAAAATTTTAAAAAATCAGTCTGAAATATAAGATAAGATAAACAAAATAATTTTTTTAAATTATGATTTTTTTTATTTTAATTTCTTATGAGACTGTAAAATTTTTATTATCTAAAAAAGAAGAACATTCAGTTCTTATTTCGTGTAGTTTATTGGTTCGTAAAAAATATAGACCTGAGTTTGATAAGACTTGGATTTGACTAAATTTCTCAAAGCTGAATTATCATGTAAATGATATGGCCTTGGAGTAGATTGAGATTGACTTGTCCTTGGCTGATTTGATTCTTGTTTTTCATCCATTTAGAATAAAACAGTTTCTGCCAAACTTTCAACTGCTTTGGCTCTAAATTCTTCTCCATAAGGCTCTTCATACCATAATTATAATTTTGAGGTATTCAACAAAGCTGCTGTCAAATAAATCTTTGAACTGAGTTCAAATTCAAACTTTGATTTTAATGATTTATTAAGTTCTTCAATAAGTTTCTTTTTTTCTCCAGTTTCATTTATAACCTCAAGTGTTCGATATAAGATTATAATTAGACCAGGTATTAAGTCAACAATTTTCCAGTCAGTTTTTTGAGTCAAAATCGAAAAAGTATTCAAAGGGTGTAATATCTTTAGGAAAGAGATGATTGTTTCTTTTGAAATAGGACATGGATTCTCAGTGGTAAACGCTTCCTTTTCGTAGGCTTTATAAATTGATTCCAGCATTAAATAAGAAGAAGACCATCTTGTGCCATTTTCATATCTAAGCTTACATTTTTTTTTAATAAAATTGATTGAATTAACATTAGAACGACGAATAGAACTTACAAACTTTGAAACCTTAATTAGCATTTTACTAAACACCGTCCATGACTCAATTGTAGATCGAACTGCTAAATTTATTTTGTGGGCGGAACAAGAATACCTTGGAACCGAGTTAGTTGCAATTTCAATATTCAATAAATTAATTGGTTCAATATTTTGGTCTGATAAATTCTGTCATTATCATTTGCTTGGCTTAGTATTCGTTTCTGGATTTTTTTCATTGTTTGAACTCCTTTCTTCAACAAAATTTGTTGAATTATTTTGATCAACACTTGCAGCTTCAACTTCATTTTCCGCTTCGTTTATAATTGTCTCATCATCACCAAAAAAATTTATTTCTTCATCAGCAATTTCTTGTAATTCTCTATTTACTACGTGAAATAAATAAGATACCAGTTGATTCTCATTTGAGCCATTTTGAATATTTGCATTATTATTGACAATAAAATTCGGATTATTGTAATTACTTATCAATTCATCAAACATAAAGTTTTCATTCTGTTTAAACAATCTCACAAGTGCTGAACCTTGGTCACAAGATACACCACATATTTTTCTTTTGTCAAAGTTGTATCTATTGACTATTAGCTCAATATACTCTTTGATAGACTCCGCATTGGAAGAGCCATTAATTGGAGTCATACCAATAATCCGAATTTTTTTAACTAAATCGCTGAAAACCATAGAAGCCCCAAGAGCTAAATGTTGTTGAGTTAAATTAGACCATAAATCAGTTATTAAGCAGACTGATTTTGCTTCTTTTAACATTTCTTCTATTGCCGAATGTAATATTTCGAAGAGTTCTGGTAAAATGTTTGCTTTATATGTATCTTCACAAGGTAATTCAAATTTTAACAATTTCCTCAAATATGGATTTTGGATTTCCTTTAAAGCAGTTGTTGAGCTCAAAAAGTATTTGGCAAGATTAGTTAAATTTTCGTCTAAAGTCCACTTTTTATGCGTTCTGTTAATTTGAATTGAATATGAATTAATCAAGTTTTTCAAGTTTTTATGATTGCGAGGAACGAAGTGACGAAGCTATTAACCAGACGTAAGAAACTAAGACTGAACAAATTTGAGCCTTTAATTAGCCGCGCGATTTTTATTGGCTTTAAAAGTACAGCGTTCTATTGGCTCTTAACTTTAATTCAATCGAAATATAATTCCAAAATATAAAATTAACCCTTCGTTACTCGCAATATTAAAGGCTCTGCCTCACATATCTTATTTTGTTAAGTGTTTTTTCAAATTACCAGACTCCCCTAATTTTGCTTTATAAGATCTTCCACATTGAATACATTTGAATGAGATAGAATCATTCGGCTTTTGATCGAATTCTATTATAGAGTCGAAAAATTGATGAAAAGGTGAGTATTTTATCATTTTTCCGTCTATTTTAAAAGCCTTTTTTTTGAAAAACACCATTCAATCCATCATTTATTAAATTATTCATTCTTTCTTGATCTTTAATTTAATTAATAAAAAATAGATTTAAGGGTTGAGTATTTATTTTAATTATTTAAGCATCTAAAATACCTTGATATGAAATCACATAATTTAATTGATTTGTATTTGAATTTTGACTCGACTGAATTTCACTTGTGTTTATTCGATTATTAAATTCTCGAATATTTTCCTGATTAACTGGAGTATGATCAGCTGAGGAACATGGTAAATTCGAAGTTGTATTTCGACGGTTGGAATTGCGAGTTTGTCTTGGCATTTTAATATAAGAATTTAAAATTATCTATAATTTTGTTATAGAAAAAGCAAATATTTTTTTTTAAATTAAGTTTGCCAAAAAAGATAAAAGTATAAAATTTAACAAAATAGATTTTTTTAATTTATTTTTTTCTTTTTGAATAAAAATTAAATTACTATTCTCAATTTAAATTAAACTAAACAAAAATTTTAGTTTTTTTCATGAAATTTAAAATTTTTCCTGTTTGAAAAACCCGAAAATTACGTGTATTTCGGGTACGGGTACGTGTAAAAACCCGAGATTAACGTGTATTTCGGGTACGGGTACGTGTAAAAACCCGAGATTAACGTGTATTTCGGGTACGGGTACGTGTAAAAACCCGAGATTAACGTGTATTTCGGGTACGGGTACGTGTACTGGTAAAAACCGAAACCCGTACCCGAACAGGTCTTTTTTTCGGGTCGGCTTGTATGGTCTCATGCTTCTCCAAAATTGACCTCCAGCTCTAATAGAAAAATTAATTCCAGAACTTGCTCTTGAAAAAGAGGCCAAGTTTTGAAATCGTAGAAAATTTGCTGAATTGATGCCTCTCTTTAGTACCAAAAATGTAGATCTTTCTTCTGCATCGCCTTCATCCATTCCATCTTCCAAAAGTGTAGCAAAAATAGTCTCAATATCTCTAAAATATGCAGCAAGTCTTTCGCCAATTATGTTTCTATACGGTAAATTTTTTATTAAAGGTAAATTAAAGAGAAAATTTTATTTTGTTCAAAAATTAAATTCGTAAATTTCTGCTTTTAATTTTGATCTCAAAATTTAAGAAATTACAAAATTTGGTCGACCAAAATAGTCGATTTGGGCTTACCAAAAACTGGTTAACCAAAAATTGGCTAACCAGCTAGCCAAGCTTAACCAACATTATTCCTTTTTTTCTAAACAAATTAGTAATTTTAAATGATAATGTTTTAAAATAAAATAATAAATAAGCTTTAATAACACGATTTTTTATTATTTTATATGTTTAATTTCTTTTTAGTTTAATGCATAAAAAGACAGTCTTCTTATTTAGAAAAAGATTAATAAACGACTTGAAATCGAAATTGTCTAATAAGATGGACAACCCAATTGAAATAATACAAGAATTTATAATCGAAACAAGAGCAGCTATTTTAATCTTAGAAATGAAAAAGACTGAAATTGAAAATCATCACAATAACTGCAATATAACTCGTACAATTGGTACATCTGTATCTACAGCTGGCGCAGGTCTTTTAGTTGGTGCTCTGGTGCTTGCTCCTTTTACTGGTGGTACATCAATAGTTGCTGCTACTGGTATGGGATCTCTTTTAGGAATTGGTGGAGCGGCTGTTAGTATAGGAACAGAAGTGTACGACTTTTTTTCATCAAAAACATTTACCGAACAAATTACTAGGACTTTCGAAAATAGAAACATAATTGGCGAAAGACTTGCTGCATATTTTACAGATATTGAGGCTATTTTTGCTACACTTTTGGAAGATGGAATGAATGAAGACGAAGCAGCAGAAAGATCTACATTTTTGGTACTAAAGAGAGGCATCAATTCAGCAAATTTTTTACGATTTCACAACTTGGCCTCTTTTTCAAAAGCAAGTTCTGGAATTAATTTTTCTATTAGAGCTGGAGGTCAATTTTGGAGAAGCATGAGACTTCAATCACAAGGTATTAGGAAAATTTTGAACAACTTAGGGGTTAATGTTGGTCGAAAAACAGCAATGAATGTCATAAAAACTGGTACTGTTGTTTTATCAGCTATTTTTGTTTATTTTGATGTCAAGACACTCATTGATAGCTGGCAAAAAAAACATCCAAATTTAGCTCAAATTGAAGAACTTTTAGAAAGCATCAAAAATCAATTAAATGATATAAGAAGTCTCTCTGAATGGCTTAATGATATACCAGATGATTTAAACCAAGGTGATAATACAGATGCAAGATTACATTGAAGACGGAGAGAAATAAAAACTCTCACTTGGTTTCAATGATCAAAAAAATGACTTTAAATTCTAATTTTTTACAATTCTTTACTAATAACAAATAAAAACTTTTACAAATAAAAATAAATAATTCTTATAAATTTAATTTAACAGAAAATTTCATCTTTATTAACAAAAGAAAAAAATATTTTATTTGATAATAACATTTAATAATCTATTAAATTTTAAATTCTAAAATACTTTGAACTTCTAATTCAGATCTTTTTAAAGTCAAAAGTTTCAAGTCAGGCCATTGACGGCATTGTGAAATTTCATACAAAACTTCCAATACAAAAAGAAAAAATTTTATAAGTTTTGTTCTAATTGTCAAAAACTTGTTTTACAAATGAAACAAAGTGAAACAACTTTGGTTTGACCTACTGCAAAATTCTGCAAAATATGTGCCGATTATTTTATTTTAGTCCTATTTTTAATATTTTTAAATTGAGTACAATTTTGCAGAATTCGTACAAATTTTGCAGACTTTTAAATAAAAGTTGTTTCACTTTTATAAAATTATTTTCTTTTTGTATTGGAAGTTTTGCATGAAATTTCACAATGGTCCATTGACTTAATTTTTTTTTAAACAGTCGTTAGACTTTAGTGTGTGGTAGTTAGGGATACCCTATTTTAATCATTTATCTTCCTATAAAAATGTAACACTTTATTTTATTCATTTGTCTAATTCAAATTGTAATCAAATCAAAATTTAAAATTTAGTCTTAGACCTGCTCCAAATGAAACTTTAAAAAAATTTCTTATATTTTTTATATTTTTATTTTATTTTGGCTTTGGTGCCGGATAAAATTTGGAAATCCAAATTACAAATCTACCTGTAATTTTCTTTTTTTGTAATTTTAATGCAGCAAAAAATTTAATTTAAACTTTATGCTCAGATTATTCTTAAGTTAAATTAAATGGATTAAATAGTAAATGGCGAATGCGCCAAAGCTAAATTTCAGAGTATTGGCGCACCGTTAAAAAACAAATATTTACGGTAAGAAAATTATAAAAAAAAATTTACGGCCTTCTTACTTATTTTAGGATCCAAATTTATTTTTTGTATTTTATAAATTTTATAAACAAAAATAACACAATTTTTATTATTTTTCTAAATATTCAAAAATAAATAATTTAAATGTTTATTAAAAATAATTGAATAGTTTTAAAATTCTTCTATACACAAAAAATTATTTCTATTTTCCTTAAAAAGCATTTTAATTAAAATTTAAATTATTTTTGCAAATTATTATTCAATGTAGCCTTCGTTTGAATATATTCTACTTTCATCGGGAATTATTTGCTCATCATTTGATCCATTTTCTTGCTGAAATAAAAAATTTTCATTGAACTTATTTTTAGTCAGAGTTCCATAATCAAGCCGATCTTGTTCTTGTGCTTCGGAATTTCTTACCTCCAAGTCGATATTTTCCTCATTAAGTGTTGAATCTTGGGATTTGCGTCGCGAATTTTTAGTGTCTAGTTTAGAGTATGGATCTTGAATGGAAGATCTAATTATTGCCGGAATAAACGGTGAGTGAAGGATAATTTTTTTAGCCTTCGAAACCGTCTTCATAAAGCCTTGGCCATCCGATTTTCTTGGACTTGGTTGTTCTATAGGTTATCCAAAGTTGGCGACCAAGCGTTGGTTGACCAACATCACTAAAAAAAGTTTAAAAAATTTGGTTGATGCATATTTTGGCTAATCTAATAACTTTTTTTAAGCTTTGACAGTTTGCAGAGAAAATTTTCATGAAAATCAAAATTTTAAATTTAGTCCCTCCAAAAACTCTGAAATTGTGCAAAACATTAAATTTACCAGAAAATCACTAGAATTAAATAACAGATATTGCCGAGTAAGGTTTAGAGCGATAAAAACTTTGTGTCAGCTGTAACTTTTTGCAGAATGATTTTTGAACCTTAAGAAAATAAGTTGCTTCAATTTTTAATTTTTGTTTTGCTCTTTTGTTTCAAAATTCACAATTCTGCTCGCCAAATTGGGCGAACAGAACCAATTAAGGCATGAACAGTTTCCACTTTATAAGGGTGCACTTTTTCTGCTTTATTACCTCTTATGATATTAAACACTCTCTTTGGATAATTCAGATATTTTTTCATTCAATAGAGCCAAGTAGCCAATAAAGAAATTTAATAAAATCATTTTTTTAAATTTAAATTTTATTTTATTAAAAATTTTTTTTAAAGGTTCCTAAAATAATTTAATGTATTTTATTTTTCCAGGCAAAAATAGGCATTAAATCTTAAAGTTCTAATTGTTTAGATCGGGTTAAGTTCTGACCGTACTCATGATCTTTCATATTAAGGTGATCGCACAATTTGGCGAGCAGAATTTTTGGTGACAAAATAAGGAGATAAATTAAATGATTAGTATGCTTATTTTTTGATTAATATTTTAATCAAATGATCAGTACATAAAAATAAAACTGAACAGTAAACGATCAGTAAATTACAGATAAAACACCAGTAAAAATAAATAAATTATCAGTAACAATAATTTTTATTTAAATAGATTTATTTAAAATTTTATGCAAGTAAAAAATTGAAAAGTATAAAAATAATTTGCAATATTCAGTATTGCACAAAAATTTAGTTTTTTTCATATGTTTATTTAGTTAAACATTAAAAAATTAAAATTTATTTTAAAAATTTGTTAGATAAAAATCGATTTTTAATAAAACTAGTTCTGCCCTTCAAAATGATACAAAATACATGATAAGTCCTTTTATCACTTAGCGGAAAAAATTAAATTAAAAAATAGCACAAAAATGTCAATCAAAAAATTTTGCACAAAAGTTTAGACGCACATCATTAATCTTTAATTAAAAATTGATAAATTAACTTAAATGGATTTCTAATTATCTTCTAATTAAAAAATTTCAATTATATTAAAATTATATATGAAACATCGCTATAAAATTTTCGGTTCCGTGACTAACTAAAATAATACCCCGAAAAAATTAGAAACCTTGGTAAAAAAAATGGGTAAAAAAAGCGTTACCAATGAAGTTAGATGTCAGATAATTGGTCTCCTAAAAGATAAGTCTAAAAGTAATAGGGAAATACCTAAATTAGTGGGAGTATCAGAAAAATGTGTGAAAACCACAAGAAAAAATAATGATTCCTTTGGGACTCCAAAAGAATCAGCCTGGCCAGGGAGACCAAGAAAGCTAACTTATAGGGACCAAAATAGTTTATTTGTACAGGTAAGAAAAAATCCTACAATAAGTAATAAGAAGTTGGCCTATGATTTTAATTCTAAGTTTAAAAATGTTAAGATTAGTAGAGAAACAGTAAGGCGATTTCTAACGAAAAAGATTAAATTGGTGCAAAGAAAGATTGAATTGGACAATTCAACGTTGGGGAATGGTGATTTTTAGTGATGAGTCCAATTTTATATGGTTGCATATGGTTTAATTTTTTGTATTTGAATTACAAAATGTATCTACTGTTGAAATAACATAGAAAAAGTGCCATGTTTCAAATATTTTTTTTAGTTTTAAATAAAAAAATAATTTTAAGTTAATATTACAAGCATTTTCATAAATGAAATTTAACTTTTGTATAGGGTTGTTAAAGGATTGATCAAAAAGAGTAAATTTTCATAAATATTTTTTTTCTATTGGATAATTTACGAAATAATTTTAAAAGAAGTTTATTATCTTTATTATATTTCTAAAAATTTTGAAAAGAAATATCATCACAACTTTTGATGGTATCAGCTGGTATCTATGATAGATAAACAACTTAGTGAAAAATCAAAATAAAGGATAAAATTAAATGACATTACATAATTAAAATTTGGTTTTTCTTTCTTTTTAATTAATAGAAATTCATTTTACAATTTCTAATATTTTTTGCCAGTATAAATAAGGATTTTACGTAAAATTTTGTTCATTTTCAAATTTTACCATATATTAATTTATTCAAGAATATTTCAAATCCATATTCAGAAACCATTTAGGATTCAAAATAATTCAAGAACAATCGAAATTTTTGTTTTTGATAATTAAAGACAGAAAAAGCTGATCAGGAAAAAATAGCCAAAATCACCAAGTCAACCATAAATTTCGACTATGTGATGACAAAAAATGTAATATTGATCACATTTTTTGTGATAAAAAGGATCATAAAAATTAAAATTAAAAAGGAATTTTTTTTTTGAGATTAACAATTTTTTAATTAAAAATATATTTTAAGTTTATTCAAGTAGTAGTAGTAGTTTGAGATCTGCAGTATAGACGAAACCACACTAACGCTTTTCAGCGTTTAGCCCCTGCAGAGCCATTGCAGACTTTCTTCTCTGCTTTGCACAATACCAAACATCTCATAATCTATACCCGATTTGAAACTCTTGGTTGACCTTATACTAACTGTGTCTTGAGACAAACAATTCCATTTGGCCACAACACGATTTTTGAGAAATTATGTCGATGGGAGCCGTGTTTGGCAAGCTCCCTGGTCAGTCTCATATTATTTACTCTTCTCAGGTTTAGAGTTAAACTTTTAGCAAAGTTTGCACCATTGATTTTCTCAAAACCTTTTAATATTTTAAACATGTGCATTAAGTCTCCTCTAGTTCTACGCTCTTCCAGACTTGTGAGTCCCAACGATTTTAGGCTGTTTTCATAAGGCTCGTTCCTTAATGATCTAACAAGTTTAGTTGCCCTTCTTTGAACCCTTTCTAAAATGTCGTTTGAAAAAAAATTTTTTTAATCTCGATCTATAAAATAAAGTTCTAAAAAAATCTATTTTATTTAAGTTTCTATGACACATTTTTCATAAATTCACTACAAATTGTATTTGAAAATTTCTTCTTTAAAAAACAGACCAAATTTTTAAATAACTTAAACTAAAAAAAATTTATTTATAAAACGTTTAAAAACGGCGAAAGTTGGAGCCATTCAAGAATAATTAAAATACAAAAAAAATTGAATGAACAAGTTTTTCATTAAGTAGAAATTTTTTGCTTATTGAGCATTTGAAAAGCTTAAATTATGTAAAGAAAAAATTAATGCATTGAATTACTTGAGCCGTTCATCATTGATATGCTTATCATTACTAAATGATAGATGCGTTTTCTGACAGAGAATGAGAGCATCTAACCAAGTGTGACATATTAATGAATAAAAGATGAAAAATGATTAGTTGCATAAGCTTGAAGAGTTGATGATGGAAAAAATTGAAGGTCGATGATACACTTCAATACGACCTGCACCCATTAATCATAAAATTTTGTTGCCTGACTACTAAGCTAATACATAAACAAAATTGAAAAAATCATTTATGTGATTTTGGCTTAAGTGAACCAGTTTTGATGAAGCTTTTCAAAAAACAGCTCTTCAGATAATTGATTAGTTTAAGTTTTATTTATATAAGTTTCAAGCGTATTCTGCTAGTCTAGCGTATTGAAACCATTAAATAGCTGTGTTTAATTAATTTAGTTCAGATGAAATTTGCGGATTTTAAAAGGTTAAAAAAATTCTATTTATTTTAAAATTAATTAGCTAGATAATTCTAAAAATAATGTTTAAAAAATTACGAGTAAATGCCGCCGGCATTCATAGAATCGATCGAATCCATTATTCGAATCAACCTATTTAACAGCTAGTTAATGTTTTCAGATTAAAATTCTTGTTGAATTTAACAACAGGGAAACACTTTGTTACTACTGATTCATCACTTCCTTCTTCTTAGAGCTCAGAATAATTTTTTAAATAAATAATAGAACTTTTTCTTAACATTAATTTTATAACTGCTCAAGAAGTGATACTATCAAGTATAATTAAAAATTTACCATGAAATTTTAATAAAAAATTTATTAAATTAAACTGGCATCAATTCTGAGAATTAAAGTAAGGTCTAGTGACTTTATGTCCATGCATGAAACGGCTAGAATAAGTCCAAAGAAAATCCATCTGGAAATTAAAAGCTATCAGAATAAGCTTAAATTTTTTAAATTAACGAGTTTTGAAGACCGTCGAAAAAAAGTTGATTGGTTCCATCCATACAAGCCGACCCGAAAAAAAGACCTTCTTTTCTGTAATTTGTAGCTTTTGGACTTTTTCTTTTGTTTAAATAAAATCACTGACTTGAGTGGACAGTAGCCACCGGTCAGTAAACATTTTTACGACACAGAAATACGTAAAAATTATGAGTGGACAGTTACTGACCGGTGGCTACTGTCCACTCAAGTCAGTGTTTTTATTTAAAAGAAAGAAAAGTCCAAAAGTCACGCGGACCGTATAAATACGAGTGCATTTTATGGTTATTTCAGCTTTTGGACTTTTTCTTTCTTAAATAAAAACACTGACTTGAGTGGACAGTAGCCACCGGTCAGTAACATTTTTCACCCAAAAATGTTTACTGACCGGTGGCTACTGTCCACTCAAGTCAGTGATTTTATTTAAACAAATTATAAAAGTCCAAAAGCTACAAATTTATAAGAAATTTTTTAGGTATTTTACAGCCTTTTGTGGCAAAGAAAGAAAATATAATTATACGCTTACTAAACTTTAAGTATAAAAAAGGTCATTAATGAAATAAAAATTCAATTTATTTATAATAAATAAATAAAATAACAAAATTTCAAAATATTATTTTAATTAGGCAAATTTAAACTAATTCAATTAGAAGTAGAAAAATAGATATCTAACTTCTACTAAAAATTAGTTATTCAGCTTTTTTTCATAATCACTTAACATTTAAAAAAAAGCTTTCAAACAAATTAATTTTTTTTATAAATATTAAGCATTGAACATCAATTCAGTGATTATTTCCTAAGAGCTGATTGCACTTAAATCTGCTTAAACTGCAACAATTTAAAATAAAATAGAAATTTTATGAATATGTTGCAAAATTTTAGACATTTCTTTTTTACGTTAACAAATCAATAATTTTTTCGTATATAATAGGCGGGAAAATAAAAAAGCGGGTTTTTTATTTTAATTTTTATTTGTAATTGATCCAAAAACATAAAACCAAAAAAAAATTAAGTGAAAAAAAATACAAAAAGAAAAAATGGATACAATTAATTAAAAAAGTTAAGAAATTTTTACAATTTAATATTTGAAATGACCGCCTTGGGCGTTATAATAAGCCAAAACTCTTTTCGGCATAGATTCAATCAATCAATTATTTAAGATACTCAGTCGGAATCTTCGACCAATCTTTGGGTACAACTAAATGCTCAATAGAGGTTACTTTAGTGTTTACCATTTTGGCATCCATGTATGACCATAAGTTCTCGATTGGTTTGAGATCTGGTGAACGGGCACACCATGGCAGAACCTCAATGTTCTGTTCTTTGAACCAGTAGCTTACTGAGTGAGCGGTATGTGCCGAAGCGCCATCTTGTTGAAAAATCCAAGGGTCATTTGGCTTAAATAGGAATTCAACATATGGTAAAAGATTGTTTTCCAAGGTGTTGATGTAGACAAATTGATTGATTCGTCCTGTATATAATTTGCATATACCAGTGCCTTTGTAAGAAATGCATCTCCAGATACCGGCTGAGCCTCCACCTTTTTGCAACCTTGGTATACAGAACTTAGGATGAAACTTTTCATTTTTAAACCTTTTTACAGTTAATCTTTTTTGTCTATCCTTCATGCTTAGAAGAGGTTTTCTGACCGCTGTTTGAGACTTTAAACCTTTTTTTTGGAGAAATCTCATTACAGTATACTAACTAATCCTAATTCCTTGAGTCTTAGAATAAATATCAGTGGCGAGTTTTTGATAGCTAGATGCAGAGTATTTTCTAATCTCTCTAAAAATGTAATTTTCATCCCTAAGAGTTAGCTTCCGAGGTCTACCAGAACGGCTTCGATCAGACACAGTACCAGTCTCTTCATATCGTTTTTTAGTTGAAGAGACACATTTTGGAGATACATCTAACAGCCTGGCTATCTCTTGCTTTTTATCTCCACTTTAGAACAGACCCACGATCTGTCATTTTAATGGGCTAGAAACATTTTTTTTACTCATTTTTTGACCTAAATAAAGATTTTCTGGAAATATTATTTTAAAAAGACATTTATCATTTATTTATTTGTTTTATCTGTGCCGTGGTTGGAAGGTACAACCAACATGAGTGGTTGGAAGGTATTTAAATTAAGCAGTTTTAGGAGAACAATTTACTCAAAATTAGTAGATATGTAAGAATTAATCATAAAGTGGTAAAAAAAAATTGTTATAATTGTTTAATCTTTTGGTTTATCCGAATTTCTAAACTTTTGGACCGACTTTTATTTTTAATTTTTATAGGAATTTTTTTGATTGTAAATTTTTAAAAGTTGATTATGTTTATATACAGTGGTGATTTGATATAAGGATCCATGGTAAATTTACGCAAATTAATTGGCTTGCTGAAAACAGTAACTGTGGTTTCATCAACAAAAATATAACCTTTAAAATCTCAATCTTTGAATTGTTGACACAAAATTAATCTTTGAGGTTTATTTAAATCACTTAACCTAGGAGACTTCCTTAAGTGTTTTTTTAGTTAAAAATTTCATTAACATTCTAATCAATATATTACAAAGATAATTGAAATTGTAATTCAAAAAGATGGTGATTAGTCAGGATATTAATTTAATTTAAAAAAATTCAAAAAATAAAATTTTTTTATTACAAATCTTATTGTTTTTACTTTTTTTTTCTTTTTTACAATTTTTTACCAAAATTTACCAGTAAAGTTTTTGTTTTTTACCAATTTTTACGTAAAGAATTAAATTTAAAAAAAAAAATTTTTTTGCTAGACAAAATAATATTTTTTAGCAAAATTTGAAATTTTTTTGGCATTTTTGGAGTTAACATAAATTAACGCAAAAAATGGTAAACTAACTAAATTTTACGTAAATTTGTGTAAATTAAAGTTAATTTACCAATTTTTACAATTCTTGTTTTACGTAAAAAATAGTCAAATTACCATTTTTTACGTTAATTTACACACATTTACGTAAATTTGCGTAAATTTACCATGGATCCTTATATCAAATCACCACTGTATATTTTTATGCCGAGTGTCAGTATCAAATTGTAGAGAAAAAAAATCTACAAATTAGTGTTCTCATTTTTTTTCTTTTGCGTTCAATTTTTCGTCAAATTCAACAAATAAACAATTTTAGATAAATAATATAAATAGTTTCTAAAATTTTTGAAACATACCATATATATTTTTAATTCTGTCAAAAATCAATTAAATTTTTTAATTTTTTTTTTTTAATTAATTTTTTTATTTATTTAAATTTTCAAGATTTAATCCAGTTTCTAAACCTTAAAGTCGGATTTTATTTTTTACAAAAAATTCCCTTAATACAGCATTCAAATAGGTTCTAGATGAATACCCGTATTTTCACGTTAAAGTTGCACGTCTTTATTATGAAATACAATCTATTTATCATTTGTACAGAAATCTTCTTTAATTAAATAAGCTTGAGTTAAAAATTTATCTTTCTGAAAAATAAATGTGTACATTTTTTATTTAGTAAAATATTTAAAATTTTTAAAAATCTAATTTTTTTTTTTAAATCTTAAATTGAAAAGAATCATCCAAAATAAAGAAGTGGAAATGATTGATTTTTCTCTTTTTAATTTTTAGTAAAAATTGTAAAATAATTAAAAAATAAATTTTAAAAACATGGAACTTGGAATTGGATATTAATGTAAATCATTTATTTTCAAATAAAAGCTCGGCTTTTCTTTTTTTGCCCTGGAAAAAAATGAAAAAAAAACTAAACAGATAATCATTTGCTCATCTATATTTTTTGTATATTTATTTAAAAATTGTAAACAAGAAAATCTATTTTTAAAACTAGAGAATAATGTGATCTTTAAGATCGAGGGTTTGGAATAATTCAAAATTAATTAGAAAAGATATATTGTAAACAGACAAGTTATGAGCCGACGGGAAACTAATTACAAAGATCGAGTCCCAGTGGAGGCCTCTAATTTGGACAGCATGATCAAATGTTTATCATTAATTGGGCTCTTATTTAATGGACAGCATTCACGGTCCTCCCTAGACAGCTCTAATTAATCATTCTGATTAAAAAGCATTTTCCTTGTTGATTTAATCAAAAAAATCCAAAAATAAAATCTCTCAGCACTTTTTATTATCTAATAGATAAAAGAAAAAAATGTTCCTGTTGAGATAATCAAATAAAGAAAAATGTTTTTTTTCATCTTAATCGCGCTTGTAAATGTTCTATGGGCCAAGTATGCGCCGTACACTGAGGAGCAGGTAAGGCCACCTTTTTTGCTTCATTTTCTCTCAATCTTTTAAAACTGTCCGGCTCAGTTTAAACAATGGCTCGATGATTGGGACCAGCTGACCTACCAAGAAATGCATCTAGTCACTAAGCTATTTTGGTCGGACGAGATTGCCTGCGATGACGAGATCGATGTCCTAGAAAGCCAATTTGTAAGAAAAATGAAAAAAAAAATAGAAAAATGCATGCAAATTTTAGTCATTTCCTTTTTCCTATCTTCTTTTATTTCGGCTCTTAAATTTGGCTTTTTGTTTAAATTTTTTGTTAACAGGCAAGCAAATTTTATGACAATTACTCAGCACAATCGGAGCTAATAGTCCAAAAATTGATCTCATCCAAATGGAATCTATACACTAACTTGACACAATTTAATAAAAAATCTTACGTAAGACTAATTTTGGTCATCCCGCACTCACACTCCTTTCTTTGTACCTTTTTGCATGCTCAATGATCATACCTGAAGCTAAAAATGGGCAAAAAAAATTTTTATTTTTTTTTTTTAAAGGAAAAATCAGTGATGCTGTCAGCAAATTTTTCGCGGGAAAAAATCAGCGAGCTGAAAAAGTTTGACTGGCGCTCGTTCCAGGACGAGAATTTGAAGCGGGCTTTTTTGCGCGCAGTCATTGTGATCGGCGACTCGGGCATCCCCGAGGGCAGCAAAGTGCTCAGATGGAAACAACTAAAGGCCGACATGAACACCATGTACACCACATCAAAGATAACACTCAAAAATAGAAACATGTCACTAGAGCCCAACATTACGGCCATATTTCAGTCGAGCCGAAATTATTCGTACCTGAGTACAATATGGAAGCTTTGGCGCGAGCACAGTGGCAAAAAAATCTCACAATTGTTTCCCGAATACATCGACTTGAGCAACTATGCGGTCCGCGACTATGACTTCAAGGACTATGGCGAGTACTCGCGCTCCAGCTTTGAGCTTGATGACCTGCCCGATCAGCTGGACAACATTTACTCTAAAATAAAGCCTTTGTACAAACTGCTGCATGGTTATGTGCGCCACAAGCTAAGGGAAGTGTACAAGTTGTCGCCGAGCGAAGGAGTACTGCCAGCGCATGTGCTCGGCGACCTGTGGGCTCAGCAGTGGCACAACATATTCGAGGACATCAAGCCTTACAGGAACAAGACCTTGCTGGATGTGACGCCCAAAATGAAGGAAAAAAATCTCACAGCCAAAGATTTGTTCCTGATTGCCGAGGAGTTCTATACTAGTCTGGGCCTGGACCCGTTGCCTCAAACATTTTGGAACAATTCTTTGTTCGTGAAGCCGAAGGATGGACGCGAGGTTAATTGCCACGCGTCAGCTTGGGACTTTTATGACGGAAAAGATTTTCGCATAAAAATGTGCACCAAAGTGTCCATGAATGACATGTTCACCATTCACCATGAGATGGGTCATATACAGTACTACATGAGCTACAAAAATCAGCCATTTCACTTTAAAGAAGGCGCTAATCCCGGCTTTCACGAAGCTCTGGGCGATCTCATGACTTTGTCTGTAATGACTCCGCGTCATTTGCACAAAATTGGCCTCATTGATCAACTAGTGGAAGATAAAGGTACGTACGGTACTCAAGACTTATTTTAAAAAAATTAAAAAATTTTGTATCCAGAGGTCTTAAAAAAAGTAACCCTTTATAATAATAATAATAATAATAATAGTTAATATTCTACGGTCAAGTTAAGTTTAACTAAATTGACAAGACACGAAGACTAACGAAGTCCCGCTATAGCAGACTTTTCATTTTTTTTATTTCTACCGACATTGTCCAGTCTGTTTTTGAACTGGTTGATCGAACTTGCTGTGACAACCGACGTTGGCAGCTCATTCCATTTGTTCACTACTCGGTTTGATAGAAAGTTTCGCCTTGCTTCACATTTTGTTAGCTCCACTTGGTCTTACTCCTCCACTTGGTCCTTCATTATTCACTGAACTCATAAGTTCCGCATCATAATACCAATTGACATGATTATATTTGTTGTGAATTTTATAAAATTGAATCAGATCTCCACGCTCTCGCCTTTCTTTTAGAGTTTCTAATCCCAGATTAGCTAGTCTTGACTCTTAATTCAAACTTTTTATTTGAGGAGCAAGCTTCGTTGGTCTTCTTTGTACTTGTTCAAGTCTAAATATATCCTTCTTAAAATAAGGATTCCAGGCAGGTGCACAGTGATTCATTCTAGATGCTGTCTAACACATGTTTTGTAAAGCTGCAAAAACGATTGAGCATCCCAATACACAAATGTTTTCTTGAGCATACCAAGCATGTTGTTAGATTTTTTAACGCAACTATCAATTTGATCATTCCATTTGAGTTTGTTGTTCACCATTACACCAACATCACGCTCAGTAGTAGTCTCCGCTAATTCAACTCTGAAATCATTCGCATTTAACATTGAGATTTCTTGCCTAGCAATCTTTGAGTTGCCAATATACATTACTTTACACTTAAATTCATTAAATTCCATACCGCAACGTTTCGACCACTCAACCATCTTGTCAATGTCATCTTGAATTAGCATTTGATCACTTGTATTTCTAATGACACTAATCAATTTGCTGTCATCGGCAAACAGCTTACAAAAGTGACTTACTAGCTCTGGTAAATCATTTATGAAGATCAGGAATAGTAACGGACTACTCTCCTCAGTGATGATATCTAAAGTTTCTAGCAAGTTGGTTACACAGGATTTAGCATACATAAATCCATGTTATGAACAGACAGTAATTTGTGTTCCGATAAATGCATTACCATTTCATCTCTTATTAGCTTCTCCATTATTTTTATTAGTATCGATAATAGCTATATTGCACGGTGGTTTTTAGGATTTCTTTTACCACCTTTCTTCTTGTAGACTGGAGTAACATTTGCTCTTTTCCAACACGCTTTAAAAAGTTGTTAGTCTTCCAGATCCAGGTATTCAATATTTCAAATTAAGATACATATTTTTCTAACCCAAATAAAATTTCTTAAAAGTTTCGTATGTATTTTTGAACTGATTGATTGTTGAAGCTTCAATAAATTTCGAAGGCAAATTATTCCATTCGCTAACGATTCAATTGGTGAAGAAGTTGGTTCTTTGTAAGCTGTTGGTTGAAGTTTGACCTGAGATTCTTCTCATGTTCCCTTGGAAATTTTTTTATTAGAAAAAAATATCTGTTAAGGACAAAGAGGTATTTTTTGTACCAAACAAGCAAAATAAATATAAATTAAAAAATTTTTTGTAACATAAATTGAATATCAAGCTAATCGTGCATTTAATTCAAAATTTAAGGAAAATATATTACTTTGTCATCATAAAATTTCATGTTGAATTATTGAATTGCTTTAGAATTTGGTAAAAATAAACAGAAAAATTTTTCTTAAATTTTTATCAAACTTTTTCACATAAATAATTTCAGCTTCTTCTTTAAATAGAAATAATTATTTTTATCATTAGCAAAATTTTTTATAGATATTTTGTAACGTTTTTTAACATGATATAAATACATTTTGTATTTTATTTTGATAATAAAATATTATTTTTTTATTATTTTTCTTAGAACCAAAAAATAATCAGAAAAATACCAAAAGAAGAATAATTATTTAATATCAAAAATTAAAAATTTTTACATAATATTGAAAATAAAATATTTTTTGCATTATCTATTATTTATTGTTAATTTTCAATTATTATCATTATTAATTGTTTTTTTTGGACGACTTTTTGAATTTTAAATGGTTGTACAACACCGTCTACTTATTTGACTGTTTTTGAACGTCCTCTAATTTTTTGCTTATTGATTATCAATACCAGCCTATATTGTATCGACTTGGAACTCAAGCAGCATATTTTGAAGAGAAGAGAATTAAGTCAAACATTAATCTGTGAAAGTCAAACATAAAAAATAAAATTCGCCAAGAGAGGAAGTCATACAACAATGCTTTTTTTCAACATCTGTTCCAAATCTGGGAATATCTAACAAAACTGGGATAAAGTCAAACAAAAATTGATAAAATTTTTTAAATTTAAATCTACACCAAACAATTTCTCATGTCCAGTCCGATTTAAGATCAGTTTGTAAGATAAAACCAAGTAAATTAGTTAAATTTCATATTAAAAAAACAATCTGCTAGTGATTGATTCTATTTGGTTAAAAGGCAATTAATTCTGGTTTTAAGGTAATTATTTTTTGGTACTATGAAAAATATAAGACATTTTTTTTGAAATTTTTAACCATTGACATAATAAAAGAAAAGACTTTTAAATATCAAAATAAATTAATAGAAAAATTTTTAGAATATTAATTTTTATTTTTTAAAATTAATTAGATAAAAATATAAAAAAATATAAATAGATAGTTAAAAAATTCAAATAAATAATTTAAATATTTTAAATTGATAACTTATACTGAGAGGAGACTTAGGCCAGATATGATCCAAATTTACAAGTTTATGCAGAATTTGAACGAATATGACAAAAAAAAATAGATTTCAAACTTTAAAAAACAACTTTGCTTCAAGTTCCACAAAAAAAAAACAACGCAGCAATAAAGAGAAAATTTTTTATGCCAGAAAATCTTGTGAATGCGCCATTTCTTTATGGTTTTAAAGCAGACTTTACCGAAAACAAATCAAAAATATTTAATAATATCTAATTGATTAATTTTTTTTTTAATTTTCGGATTAAAATTAATTTAATTTCGCTTTGAGCATCTCATATTTGGTTTTATTGATAACCTTTTTGACTTTACTTTTAAAAATTCTTACCACTCGATACAATTCCGGATAAAATATTTATTTATTAATAGAAAAAAATAAAAGTTTAATTTTAATATGAAAATAAATTAAAACTAACCTCATCAGCAACAAAAAAAAATTCACAATTTAAACAGACCTGATCATAAAATTAAAATGCACAATATTTTATATTATATATAATAAAAGAATAGATATCAAAATTTTTAATAATAACTTTTTGGTTACCATCAAAATGACAGATCCATTTTATCCAAAAAATTAAAAAAAATTTTTTTAATTAAAATATTTATTTATTTATTTTCTAGAGCAAGACATTAATTTTTTGCTGTTTTCGGCCCTACGAAACATAGCGTTCGCTCCATTTAGTTTAGCAGTAGAAAAATGGAGATGGGGCGTATTTGCTGGTAACACAACACCGGAAAAATATAATTTAGACTGGTGGAAACTAAGGTAAAAATAAAAAAATTTTCTCAATTATATCTAAATTTTTTAGATGCAACTATCAAGGTGTTGTTCCGCCTGTGGATCGAAATGAAGACGATTTCGATCCGGGCTCGAAGTATCACATTGCTGCTGGTGTTCCATATGACAGGTGAGAATCAACTAACAAAACAAAAACCTAAAAATAATTAATTATTTATAGATATTTTGTTTCTTTGATATTAACATTTCAGTTTCACGACGCCTTATGCAAGGCGAGCAATCACAAAGGCCCATTGCATAAATGTGATATATATCAGTCTAAAGAAGCCGGAGCTAGATTGAGGAAAATGATGGAAAAAGGAAGTAGTGAGTCATGGAAAAAAGTTTTGTTTGAGTTCACGGGTGGACAAACTGATAAAATGGACCCTACCGCTATGCTGGAATATTTTAAGCCCTTGCATGACTGGTTGCTCGAACAAAATTTACCAGAACAAGAGTGGAATTGTGATAAGTATTTAGATTACGGAACTAACCAAGTTAAGGGCTATATGATCAATACGGCCTTCAGAGTCAGTTCTTGGTCTCTAATGAGCAAATTATTTTTTTTACTTTGTTTTAGAAAATTATTTTACTAGGCTGGATTTTAATAGGATTGCCGGTGATTATATTTTGTCTTTTTAATTTTTGTAAATAAATTTTAGAGTGACAAAACTTTTTATTTATTTAAGATATTCTTATGGATTCTTAAAAAATAAGCTTATTATTCATACATTCGGCTTGGACTAAATTATCTATTTTAAAATCTTTGAATTAAAAAAATATATATAATTTGCATCTCAAAAAAAATTATTTTAAATTTGTATTTACTACTAAAATATATTTAGATGATTCGACCGGACTTTCTTTTTTATCTTTTTTATTGAAGAATCAAAAAATTTATCTTTATTTAATAAAAGTGTGAAGCCAATATAAAAAATGTTTTGTTTTATTCAATTAAGCCTTTTTTTAGCTTTATTTGTTTAAAATAATATTAAATTTGTTGGGTTTTTTTACAAAATTTGTAGTAAAATATTAAGAGTCTCCTCTTTTTTGTTAATTTAACCAATTAACTAAATCAGGGTTCCACTCCGGATCCCGTTTTTCTCCTTTCATAATAAGCTAAAATTATCACTAAATTTATTCCTAAAATAACTAAACAAAAGAACACCAAAGGCCATTTTTTTTATTAATTTTTCTTTTATTTGCTAATATTTAATTTTTTTATTAGAAATGGTAAATCTTATTGGCATGGATATTCCATTGAATAAAAAACCAAAAAAGGGGGCCTTTTTTTAAGTCTTATTAAGTCTTTATTATTATTAAGTCTTTTTTTTTTGTTAATATAAAGCTTAAAAAACTAATAGTTTAACTGATAGTTTAATTTTTATGATGTTTAAATTTAGGATTTTTGCAGAGCAATTTTAAGGTGTTCAAATATGGTTACTCAAATAAATATATCGTAGAGTTCTTTTATTATTTAAAAAATTATTTCGAACTAAAATGAACTTCAGAAAGTCAAAATATACTTAATTTCCTTCATTACCTTCCTTCTTCTATCTCTATTTCAAATTAAATTGACTCAATTCTGCTTTAATCAATTTTGCTTTAATAATTAAGAAAAAAAATTCTAAATAAAATTTTAAATAAATGATTTTTGAAAGGGAATAAAAATGATTTCTTAAAGAATATTAAGATGAAAACAACCATTTAGAAGAAAAATCTTGCAAATAATGGAAATTACAAACCATTATAAGCTTCATGGTTCCATAATGTTTTTTGTGTACATGAGTCGAATAAATGCCAGTTGGTAAAAATTTTAATCTATGGCTGGAAGTCATCTGTAGCAGACTTGATTTTAAAAAAGAGATTTTTCATAATATAATGAAACATATTCATTGAATTTTTTCTATTATTAAACAACTTTTATTCAGAAATATTTTTAAAATTAAAATTTATTTGCATTGATTGATCGATTAATCAAAGTTAGTTAAAAATTAATTAAACAAAAAAAACACCCCTGAAAATAATTTATTTTAATTACAATTTTAAGTTTTTGTAGATTTTTGTAAAAATTTTAAATATTTTTACGAGATCTGTAAAAGAAAAATTTATGATAAATTTTCTATTAACAATTTTCTTTATTTTATCCAGTAAAAATTTTCTATGAAAAAAATTCTATCAATTTAAAGCTCACCGAAAACACAGAATCAAATTCCATATAACCAAAATCATATTTAAAGTAAAATTTATTTTCAGTAATCTGATAAAATTAATTTTCTTTTACTGTATTTTAATCACATAAATAAAAACTTGGCTCTGAAAAAAATCGATTTTTTTGATTCCTGATATAACCACAAAATATGAGATCATAGACTCATGTCCACTGTCCAAGCTGTCCAAAATTAACTATTTCACAATTTTATTTGTTCAAAATTGTGGTTTTTATTCCTTAAAACTTTTCTCTCAGTGACAAAATCATCTGTCAAAACTTGGCTCTTTGCAAAACAACATGACAATTTGCGCATTAATCGTGCCACTTTCATCTTGAACCTCTTCGACTTGATGATCAGAATAATAGGGTTCCAAACAGCAGATGAATAGCCAACCAGGTGTATGATTACTTTAACATTTACATAAGTATTAGCCTCAGCTATTTTAAAATAAAATATGGGAAACATAAAAAACGGTGCCCAGCACAGCGAAAAACACATTACCATACAAAACGTGGTAATTGTGACGGACATATTTCTTTTTTTAATTGAAAACTGATGATAATTCTGAATGGTTTGGGTTGTGCTTGATTTTATAATTTTGTCAAAGGCTTCCGGGTCTATGTGTTTATCTCTGATTGTCTGGTCGGCCTTGGACACCAAGGCGTCTGTGCTCGAGCTGTTCCCTGATGACAAAATTCTAGTTTTGTTTACTAGCTTCACTGAAGTGTGCACTTTTTGCATTTCCACCTTGTGACCATTGAAACTCTTGCTGTGTCTGTAGAAGAGCCGAAACGATACCTTGTTCAGCTTGCTTCCATGTGACCAAATGTGATAGCACACCCATGTATAGGATATCAGCACAATTATGTTCGGAATAACGAGAAGAAAAACCATGTAAATGATATCTGATTTTTCGATCAATACACTGCTGCTTTGGCTGCTGATGCTGGTGCAACTTTTGGCCGCGGCTTTCAGCTCCACCGGAAACTTGCACGACATATTCTGCTCGTAAAACTGAAGGCCGTTCAGAGTGTAGTAATTTTCTTGGTACTGTGACATGTTGTACTTGCCTATCAGAATGCTGACTATCCACATGAGAACCACTAGAATAATTGTTATCAAATAGCGGCGATATGTGCGCGATAGAAAAATTGTCTTTACCAAAGTTCCAAGTGATTTTATGAACGAGACTGTTGATATAAAGCTGACCGTGTCGATTAGGCGACTGGTTATTGTGTTACACGAGTACTGGCTGTACTTGATGGCAAAAAAACGCTGCAGCGAAATGGCAACAATGCTGTATATGGACAAGCTTACCGAGAAGGCCTTGACAAACTCGGTCAGCCTGCAGTCCAGGATGTTCGAGTTGGTGTAGAATAGGTAGGCCTGATTGGGAATGACATAGATGGTGATGATCCAGTGGCTGACCAGCAGACACGCTATGAGCGCATCGCTGATCGAGTTTAGGGATGTGATTTGGGCGAGCTTTTTGGAACTGGTGGTTTTGGTGCAAGGGTAGCTTTGGCTGTTTGCTTTGTGGCAAAAAAAAGCTCGACTAAAAAACTTTATGAGGAAAGAATTTTTGTGTTCATTAAGCAATAGAATACTGGTCAATAGATTGGTAAAAATTGATGTAATTGTTAGCAAAATGTAAAGAATTAAATAGATAATTTTTATTAGTTCAGATTCGATGGTATTTTTTTCTTGTTGTTGGTAAATGTCACATTCGAATGAGAGGACTATGCACCGGCACATGTCGGTCAATCTAATAGACTGATTAGAACCCATGCCTAGATTGGGATAAAAGAAAAAAGGACAATTGTGCAGTTTTTGAGTCAACTCGGTCAAGTCCGGGCTAATGTATTGCATTAGAGCTGAAGGCTCAATTTCGGATCCGTTGCTGAAAAGTGATACTTGAGCTTCGATAATTGCGTAGAGCAATTGGCAACCTTGGTCAGGCTGGCAGGCTTTTTCCGCCTTCTCACTACGAAAACGCATTGTCTAAATTTTTATTTAAATAAAATAAAATCAAAAATTAACAATAAAAAATTTTATTTTTCATTTGTCTTTTTGACTATTATAATGAGTTGGGTGTATTCTTATTATTATTTACTATGCCCTCAGACTTCTCATTGTTTAAAATCGATTTTTATGTCTATCAAATTACCTTTGATTATCAAATAGGCTTTGCAGCAGTCCTGTTACATTAATTTCACATAAGGAAATCAGTTTTGAAAGGTAAATACTTAAAAATTATTTTTTCAATTAAGATAAAACATAAAAAGGAAATAATTTTGGAAATTTGTTGAATAAAAATTTATCAATCTTTAGCTAAAAAAGTAAAATTTGTAAATTTTTTTTTTAATTCAATATCATTTAAATTAATTAATAATGAGAAGATTTTTTATTTTAATGTGATACCGTTTGAGAATTTTAGCTTAACTCTAATAATATGTTATTAGGTGATTACGGCGCTAATCAGTCACGTTACTGACGCTATTGTTCTTAAGATTTTTCCGATTGATTAATCTTTTTTTAAATGTACATGATGAATTAATTTTGATTTAAACAGGTTAGCGAAAAAATAATCCATTTTTAATTTCTCAAAAAAAATCACTTTTTATCTAAAAAGATTTTTATATTTATTTTTAAATGAAATTAAAACAAACATGGCTTTAAAAAAATTTAAATTACTTTTTTATTCTTAATAATTTTGATTTTTGAGGAAAAGAAAACTAAGCCGTTTCAGAATTTGATCAGTCATTGACTTCATTATAAAGTGATAAAATGTTTAATTATATTCAATTATCTAAAAATATTACAATAATAAAAAAAATTCATTTGAAACTAACAATTAAAAAATTATGAAAATAATATTTTAACACTAGAAAGCTTGGCCGGTCATTTGATCCGATTTAAGATTTTAAACCTCAATAAAAATAAAACCAAGGAAGATTTTAGAACAATTAAAAAAAGCCCGGATTTGGTTTCAAAAGAAATTTCATTTAATATTTAAAAATAATTTTTTAATTTATTCTAACTCTTTAAATTATAAAATTCACATAAAGGCCCAGTCGGGTCAATTGACCCAACATAGTTTTTATCATTTATTCAAGCTATTCTGCAAGCGATTAAATTGAAATAAAAAAATAAACATTTAAAATTGCATAATTTTTGATTATTCTAGATTTAATTTATTTAAAATGCAAAAAAGAACTGCTACTTTAGCCGCTCTGGTGACTCTCAGAGACATAAACTAGGATGATTCTGATGCTGCGAATGAGTCAAGTTTTTCTGAAGCCGATGATGATGAGGTCTTATTTGATAGCGATTTAGATGAAGATTTCGACAATTCTGAATGCAACACCAGAATCTACACCTCCTAAAAAATGACCAAAGAAAAAAATGCCAAATTAGGCTTTGTAATGAAACCAAATCAACATTCAGTTGTCATAATTGTAAATTACCAGTCTGTGGAACCTGTATTGAAACCCCGAAATATGTTTGCAAAAAGTGCTCTGGGAATAGTGAAAATTAAATTTCAAAAATTACATATAATTTATCATTTTTATTATTAATATTCTATTTTTTGACTTTTTTGCAATTTTTAATTTAAAATATCGAATTGGACTAAAAAATTAAATATTTATTCATTTTTACAATTTTTGAAACATTTTGACTAAAAGCAAAAAAAATTATTTAAATCTGATCATTTTTGCCTGAATAATTGATAAAAAACATTGTCGGATCAATTGACCCGACCGGGCTTTAATGGTATAAAAAATTGGTCTTTCTAGTGTTAAAGAGATGGTGACTGAGCTTTTCTTCAGCATAATTTAAAAGTTTTTTAAAGAGCTCTGGATCTATTTTATTTCCAATATTATTCAATTATTGATTTTTTAATTCTTTTTATTCTGAATTATACTATGCTATTTAAATAATACATTTTTTTATATTTATAAGTTTATTCTTCAAAAATAAAATTTTTTTCACAAATAAATAAAAAAAATATTTTTTAAACAATAAATTCACAAATGCTGAAATTTTTATTTGTGAATTTATTCGAATTTCGAAGCAAATCGTAAAAAAAATCATAATATTAATGCAGAAAAAAAAACTTTAGCTAAAAAATATAATATAATTTTATTAGTTGGTATTTTTTTATTTTTGCACCTTATCAATCTTCCTCTTTTTTTTCTACTTCTAATTAATGGATCACTTTCGTTTACAGTTAAGGCAAAATTTCTTAAAATCTATTAATGCTATTTTGTATCCTTTTTAGTAAATTATAAGTAATTTTTCAAGTAAAAATTTATCTTATGACGTTTGAGAAGTCTATTTTGGATGACGAACTTTCAATAATTAATAATATTAAAAAAATTATTAAATTATCATTTTGCTATTTTTATGAAGACAAAAATGGAAATGATATTCAGGCGTTAACTTACTTTGGAAATTTCTCCAGATTTCAGATAGCCAATTAAAGCAATTTGAGAACCGAGGTGATTTTGGATTTCGATTATTAGTGAAACTTTTTTCTGAAAATATATACCATTTATTCCATTACTCATAATAAGAATTTAATTAAACCAAAAGCGTCTGTACCATGTTAATAAATAAAGGTGGAATAAAAAAAGGGTCAACAAGGAAAAAAAACAAAAAAATTGGTAAATCTAAATTTGGATATTTTTTAGAGTAAAAATTAAGAAATTTAGTTTTAGTACTGTTCTAATTTTAATATTAATTTAAAAAATAAGTTATAAGTTTAATTTTGATTTTAACACTTAACTTTAATAATAATTTTTTTCGATATTTCTTATCCTTAGGATTTAGAATCAATTTTGAAATTTTTTGTTTATTATAAAATTTGAATAAATATTTAAAAAAATAAAAAATTTATGGTAGGTGTGAAGCTTTTTTGAGTGGTGCGGCTTAAGTAAAACAAATTATAATTCAATTATTTTTTAAATGTTGAATAAAATGAAAAATTTAGCATTCCTTTTTGATTAATTTAACATTTTTATTTACAATTTTATTAAATTATAAAAACTAACTAAATGAATTGCATGAAAAAATTAAAAGTGACGCATTTTATATGAAAATTTGATTTATAATGTTGGACATTGTCAGGATAAAATAAACGTTGAGTTTACAATCAAATGATATCTAAAAGTGCGCCATTTTAATTAAAAATTTTGATGTCGTTAACGAAAATTTCTTAAATTTCAGCTTTTAATGAAACCTTTAAATTCAAAAAAATTAAAATATGTCCCTGTATGCGCTTCATTTTAAATTAGGCAATCATCTAGGCCTACTTCATCAAGAAAATACAATAATTAAAATTGATTAATTGAACCGTGGTCAATATTTTTAAGAATGGTATAATACATGGATTATGCGAAAGAGATCATTTTTTACCTGTAAAAATTTACTCAAAAATTTTGATCTTTAGATTTTAGTTCTAAAAAACTTAATTAAAAATAGGCGAGTTTCAATAAATTTCTGGAGGTGAAAAATAAAGTGGTGTGGCAAATGCCAAAAAAATACAATTGTTGAAAAATAGTGTATATTGAAATTGGTAATATCAAAAGAATTACTAATGATTATTAAATAAAAATTAAGATTTTTTTGTTTTCATGTTCAAAACGATCATTTAAAATTTTAAAACTTAATAAATCTAATGATTTTGATAATTTAAAAAAAATAAATACTAAACATTATTAGACACAACATGTCTAATAATGGTTTATTACCAAATAAACATCATAATCATTGACCTCCAATTTATTTAACAAAAACAATCAAAAATTTAAATAATTCAAAAATTCAATTTCATAACTTTTATATTCATTAATTCATTCAAACTAAAATAATTTTATTTTTCCACTCAAACAAATTCAATATTTTAAAAAAATTAAATTTTTATGTTTTTAAAATTTTTTATTTAAGTCAATTACAAGATTTAAACCTATTAAAGTTCAATAAAAAGGGATATTTCTAAATTTAATATATTAAAATAAACTTGACATAACATGCTATAGCTAATAAGATAGATAATTGCTTAAACAAAAAAATATTTTTTCTTTATTTAAAAAAAAAATTTTACAGTTGATCTTTTGATCTTGATCTCAAACTTCAATTTTCCAAATTTAAATCAAAATTGATCTATATTACGTTTAGTTAGATTTTTTCATATTCCTGATTAGTCCATTGTATTTCAAATTTTCTAAATAAAATTATTTTTTAATAAAAAAATAATAAATTTGCTTTGTTCATGCGTTATATAGAAACAAAATCTGACAGAATAAATTTTACAATCTTTTTTTTTTATTTTAATGGTGCAGAAACCCAGTCCAATAGCAGCAATTTAAAGATTTTTATGAACTAAATATGATCATGCATTGTATTAGTACAAAAATTGAAATTTCAAAGTTATCAAAATATTTGAATAGCACCTCCCTGATATTTAGACAAAAAAAATTAAATTTCGCTAATTAGTTCTGAAAATATATTTTTTCTTTAGAAAAGATGGAAGGAAATACTATCGAGGAATTTAGGATTAAAATTAGATATATCAAAATATCGATTGTTAATGACTTATAAGAACAAAGGGTGTAAAAAATAGAAGAATTTTTAATTAGAGCTTCATGATTTACAATATTCAAATTGGCTTCTTACAACTTTTAATAGTCAAATATTCAATAGAACTATTGTTAGAGATTTTAAATTTAAATTTGCATAAAATTAATTTTAATATTGAGCTAGTTTTACTGATTACTTAAAATTAAAAAAATTCAAAAAACCTTAAATAATCAATATTCCTCCTCCCTGTTAAACTAAATCACCTTTTGCTTACGACCTTCTTTAGCCTTCGGTTCAATCTTTACACGTATGTATTTTGTAGGTATTGTTACAAACTTTAAGTTTACCGCTAAAGTTATAATATGGTAACAATAATAATTTTTCATATAATAGGCACAACTACATCTTCTCTCTGACCATTATCCTTGAGATGACTGACTTGAATATTAATATTGTACATTTAAAAATTAAAAAAATGACATAAAATGTTATGAACAAAGATAAAATATTTTGGACTACTTTGATCTGAGAAAAAAAAAAACAAACATATAAAAAATATTCTAAGCAAAAAAAAGTCTAAAAAAAATGCAATGCTCAAATCGGACACTTTTTTTTTGACAAAAATTAAATATTTTAGCAGTACAGGTAAATAATAGCCTTTAACAATCCTTGAAAATTATAAGATTGAACAAAATGAATTAAAACTAAAATATATCTTAGACTATATTTTAAGTGCTTAAGCAATTATTATAATTAAATTTGAATTCATTTTCAGAAAATCAATTAATTTTCATTTTTTATCTAAAAAATTTATATTGCTCTACATTTTGAGGACTAATGCAATTATTAATAAAATTTATTCTAAATTTATACAAAATAACAAATACCTTTTTTTTTTCGAGAATGATGCTAAAATTTCAATAACACTTTTATAATGGCGATCATTTTATTTGATTTTTATTTAATACCCAATAATATGAGATAAATGATTTTTTAAATTTTTATTCTTTTAGAATTCAAATTATCTTTAAAATTAAAGTAAAGATTTATAAAAAAAAATAAACAAATATTTGATTCATTAATGTTTATTGAGTTTTTTTGGAAACTAATTTTTAGGAGCATACAAAGCAAGATCTTGTTTAAAATGATTTATTTTTCTACTTGGATTGAAAGTTGGTTTTTCTGATTTTTTGCTCAATTTTGACTGCAAATTTTCCAAAGTTTCACTAGTTTGTGCAAATTGTTTACTTTTTTTACCATAATTTAGTTCTTCTATTTCCAAACTTTTTTGTAAATGTTTAACAGCATTATCCAAATCATTTTTTTTCAAAAGTATTGAACATAATAATTTATGGCTTGATACTAGCTTTGTACTAAAATCTCCATATAATTCTATTTTATTTTTTAGCAGTTCTTCCAACAAAGTGAAAGCATTCTTAAATAAAAAAAATTAATTATTAAAATTTAATATTAAAGTCGAATTTACATCAAATTTTTCCTGTTTTAAATAAAATTTAATCAAGTCATTTTTGTCATTGATAATTTTTTCATTCAGATGATTGAATAGTTTTGAATGACCCTCTAGAACTTGTTTGTACAAATCTTCGGCTTTGTCAACACTGTTCATCTCATCAAGTTCACCGTAAATTTTAGCCAAAGCAAGCTTGCATTCATAGGTGTAAAAATCCGAGCCTATAGGTTCAATTTTTTGCAAGCATTCTTTTATCATGTCAGCAGACTTGTCAAAATTTTCTTTATTCAATTCGATTTTAGCTTTATCATGATAAATCTCGAACATTAAATCCAAATCGAGCTGTTTATTTGGTTTAAAGCAATCGATACATTTATCATAGTATTCGATAGCATTGCTATTTGATTTTTTGATCGCATATTGCCTATAATTAAATTTATAAAAAAGAGATTTAAGAGATAATTTTTGAAATTTTATTATTTAAAATTAATTTTGAAAGATTTCTTGGGACAATTTTAATTTCAAAAAATACTTATTTTAATTTAGGACGATAGTTGGAAGGGATTTTTTTAGTATTAATGTTATACTTGCTATTTTCCAAGATTTTGGGACTTGACCTTGTTCCAAACTCATGTTAAAAAGCTGACTTATTTCAACTATATGGGAGATTTTTTAACATAAGATTGTGAATACGATCAAGACCAGGCCCTTCCACCTCTTTGATCTCAACTCTTTTTCAATAAAAAAAATTAAATCTAAAAAATGAATATAAAAATAAAAAAATATCAAGAAACTTTCAAGAGTTAGAAATAAGACAGTTGCATTGTTGATAAACAAAATAATTCATTATTTGAATTTCATTTTTTATGTAATTAATCTATCTTTATTTTTTCATAATACTCACCCTATTATTATTATTATTATTATTATTATTATTATTATTTCAATTAACGCCTTGTAGGCGATGTTAAAAAATAAAATAAAAAAAGGTTTATAGAAACTAAAAGACAAATGTCTGAATCCATTCTAATGAATTTTGTAAAAATGTTTATTTTTTTAATTTAGTTAAATATTATTCAATATTTTTTTCTTCTTATCTTTGAAACATTATTTTTAAATTTTTAAATTTTCTTTTCTTTATTTTAGAATAACAATTCGCAATCAAGTCGATCTAGGAGACAGGCAATTCAATTCAATTCAAACCTAGGAGGACCACCAGTTCATCGATGGATTTCCACAATATTGATTTAAAAATTAACTTCTGACTATTTTTTTTTTAAGGCTGATATTAGATGAACCATAAAAGTTTTCAAAGTGGATTCTTCTAGACGGTTTAGCATTTTTTGATAAAACAGCTTTGTTTTCAGAATAAAATTAAATTTTCAGTGATAGATTTCTAAGCAATGCTGTTTTACAAATTTTTTGGAAAAAATTTAAAATAATGAATAGCTTTTTTATTAATATTGATAACAAATAATTCATTTTTGTAAAAAATAATTAATGGAAAACTTTGGAACTTTCTACCGGACTACTTCATTCATGCACAATCTATGAATTCTTTCAGAGCCCTAATAGATAAACTGTCATCTCTTGTATATATACATTATACATAAACAGTCACATCACTACTACTACTACTAATACTAGTCTTGTTCAACAAACCAACATCATAAAAAAGATCTCATTTTGGTCAACACCCCCATTTCATTGTTAACGATGTTCAACTTTGTAGTTAAGAATTTAGAATTATTGTGATTGAAATAGTCTTTAAAAATAAACTTATTCTGAATGCTTACTCTTACCTTTTTTCATCATGTAAAACTATGGATCTATTATAAAAGAAATGTTACATACTAAAAATTTGATTCATCATTTAATAAAATATAATTAAGTTTTCTTAAATTTAATAGAATCAGATGAAATAACTTCTCAGCCTCAGAGTTATATTAGTCAAAGTTTCTTAGAACTGTTTTAATTATAAAAATATAAATTATTTCCTACAAAATCTTCTAATCTTTTACATTATTTGTTGTAAATTTTGGTCATATAATTTAAAATCATTTTTTTTATCTTCAAAAGCTCCTAAAATTTACAAGCTATGATTTTTATATTGTAATAAAATTTGTGATATATCGATCATGAAAATAACAAGACCTACAAAATACTTAGCTTTATACTTTCACTAAGATATTTCTTAAATTGAATGGCAATAAAATTATCGACAATTCAACTTACTCGCCAAATAATATTAAATGGTGATTTTTTATTTTTTCACCAGCATTTTTGAATAAAATTAAATTAATGAATCTTCATAACTTGTATAAAATTAATAATCAAATACAATTTCCAATTTGTTAAAAGATTCATTATTTATTCTAATTTAAAAAAAAATTATTATATTGTATATTTAATATAGTAATTATTATATAGTAAAATTTTGAAAACACATTGCCAAATTCTAAATTATATTCTATTCTTATCTTTCTCTGTTCTGGTCAAAACCTGGTAGAAAAAAGTGAAAAAGACTGGCATATTAAAGAAAAAAATTGAAATTTTTTAAGGATACCTTCTATTTTTTTTATTGAAAATTTAATTTAAATGACCTGAAATTTTTATGATGTTCAATTAAATTTGCAGATTTTTAAGAAATTTTGGTGAATTTATTTTAATAAGTCAAAACTAAATGGAATTTTTGATAGTTAAGTTTAGTTTAAAAAAATATCGTTTAATACTCCCAAGAAATTGGTTAACACAGATAGCACAAAGAAACATTAAACAAAAGGTCTTACTTGGCAAGGGCAAAATAAATTTTTAACTTCCAGCTGCATATTTCTTCTTTGTATTTGAATTTAAGTTTTAATTCTGACAAATCATTTAACCAATTTTCATAAAATTCCTCAGCTTTCTCCAAAATTGACAGTCCTCTATCATTTCTTAATTTTTTTAATTAAAATTAATTTGACCAAATTTTAAAATATTTTCAAATACTCTTTAAGTAAAGTACAAGCTCTGCCATAAATGTAATTCAGCATCATTTGATGCTTGTCAACAACTTGTGGGGTGATCGAGGCAAAATTGTTTGACTGATTCTCGCTTTTATTCGCTTCATGTAAAGTCTTATTTTTGAGCTCTTCATATAAAATTTTCCACGCAATTTCACAGTACTGTTTGGACTGTTTAGGCAAGTTTTTAAACTCTAAGTAAACATGTGCTAGTTCCGTGTAAGCCATGGCGTATCTCCAATGTGAACTGCCGAATACCACCTGACTCAAGGCAATGCATCCGAGACACTCTTGAACCATTAGGTCGGATATTTTCTCATTATTTGCTATCAATTCAGAGCTTTGGGCGCTATATTGTTTTATAAGAAAAGTATTTTCCTTAAAAGTCTTCTTTAAATTGTAAACATTAATTAATGAATTTTTTAACGATTCCAGAATTTGGTAGACTTTTGTAGGAAGTTGTCCATTAGGTTCATTATCTTGGATTAAATTTTTGAAGCTGTTTGGTTCGGATCCAGCACTTTTTGAACTAGATATTGATTCTGTGTCCGAAAAACTTGGAGTTTTTGTCTTTTTAGATTTGATGTCAATGTCTGAGGATCCACTCGAAAAATTTTCTGAGTATCGACTTGATGTTTTTCTGTCTTTGCTTTTTCGCGTCGATTTGCTGTCGACCGATTTGGATCTAGAATGAGACGATAGGGATGAGAAAGATTCTTCAGAGTCGGATTCGCTAGAGCTCCATTCACTTTTTTTTTTACTCATTTTTAAAAAGAATTTATTATAATTCGAAAAGTATGACGAAAATATTTTTTTTTCACTTTATCTGTTGCCATGGCAATAAAAAAAATAAAAATTTTATTCTAATAATTGAAAAAAAAATTATTTGCTTGATTAAAACTGTTCGTTTTTGTTTATTTTAATAGGATTTTCTGATTGTATTTATTGGAATAATTATTTCAGTGGTTTTTGTTAAAATGAAATGAACCGTTCCAAAAGGGTTCCAGTTCCGTTCCAAAAGGGTACAGTACCGTTCCAAAAGGGTACCGTACCGTTCTTAAAGGGTACCGTTACAAACATGCAAAATTTCAAATTAAATTTGAAAAAATAAATTACTAAACAAAAATCATAAAATTAAATATTTCTAAATTTTAAAAAAAAATTCTGATTTAAATAAAACAATCTTAAAAGAAAACAATGTAGGAGTATTGTTTGGGAATAAATCGATCAAAATAAATCTAAAACAAGTAAAAATTTCTGCTTATTTTTAAAATGGAACTTTTCAATACGGTACCCTTTTGGAAGGGTACGGTACTCTTTAAGAACGGGACGGTACCCTTTTGTAACGGTACTGGAACCCTATTGGAACGGTACGTTTCATTTTAACAAGAGCCACTGTATCAGTGACGACCAAATTTAAGATTTTCCTGACCAAAAAATGCAAGTTTTTTTTCAGTTTTTATGCAAATTTCACGCTAAAATTTGAAAAAATGACATATTTTAATGTGATTTTATTTAAATCAATAATTTTAATATTGTAAATGACTATATTACATTTATTAATTATTAAAATTCTTAAAAAGAAATTATATTTGGAAGATTTATCTAATTTAAATCTTTTTTAAGCCTGAAAAAAAGTCTGCTCATGTGATGAAGTCATAAAAAATGTGTCGGGTTGATATTTTGTAATTTTTTTTTAAATTAATTATTTTGATTTTATTTTGAATATTTTTTTGAAATAAACTGTGCTTTTTTTCTTAACACATTACCTGAGTTTTGCTGCTCGTTTTCCAAAGACCATTTTTAATTGTAGATTGCACGGACAATCTATTTCCAAGAAAAAAATTTTTTATTTTGTTTTGGATTTAGCCATCTACTCTTTTATTAGAAAAAAAGCGCGCTCTCTCAAAAATATTTTAGCCAAAATCAAGGCCCTAGAAATAAATAATGATAAACAAAAATATTTGAATGCGATTTTTACAGCTAAATAAGTTCTCTTATTTGGTTCGTAAACTAAATGGAGTCGAGCGCCTACCACCAGGCGAGGACATCTTCAAAAATAGCAAACTGTATGACAAATTTTTAAAATCAACTCTAATCGAATCATTAATTACCATAAGCTTTGTGTTTGCATGCATCAAATTTCTAATATTATACAACAATTTGGTAGATGGAACCCAATTCAATTATTCCAGTGACAAAAAATTGCCCTTTGCCAACTTTTTGGTAGATGAAATGCTCATCAAAATATATGAAGAGCTGTTAAAAACTGTCCAAACTCCTCAAAATTTTTGGTCAATTCTGACCAGTACTGGTTTCGCTGGCAAGGCATTTAATATTGTCCATCAAAATATACCTGGCAAGGATGAATATTTAATAGTCATCAAGTACTTGATTGAGTTTGGAGAAAAGTCGTCCAGATTAGCCGAGAGCATTCTGGACGAAAAGTGCAAGAACACAATTACTGTCAAAGAAGAAAGTTCTCTAATGTTCTATTTAGACTTATCGAAATTCTCTCTGGACAAATTGTGTTTCCAAAGTCTACGCAATAAAACACAAAAAGTTATGGTCAAGCTAATAGGTCTGGAGAAAAAAGAGTATGTCAAAATAATTGAGCTTGAGTCGAATTTTATAGTAAAAAAATTTATAAAAAAATCCTACGATCTTAATGTGGCCAGGAAAATAAATGACTTTGAATTTTTGATCTATTTGGTTGTTTTTTGCATTTTTTTTGTATTCTACGTGATCGAAGAGCTGATTGAGATGGTCAAGTATAAAGCCAGCTATGTGTCCAACTACGTGAATTTAGTGGATTTTATGATAATTCTGCTTTCAGCACGGCTCCTTGGATTCATTTTCTACAAGACATCTTTTCAGCTAAATGCAATAAAAACCTTTGAAAAGTACGAACAAAAATCAAAGGTAGACTCTAATTTTAAGTTCAAATTTCATGCCATTATTGACAAAATTGAATTTTATAATGACTTTCTTAATCCAGATACGGAAATAAATCTGGCCATACTCCAGGTAATTCTAATTTGGATCAAAATATTCAAATATGTAAACTTTAGCACTGGCCTGACTCAAATGAATGCGGCGTTGACCAAATCGGCAAATCACTTGATCAGTTATTTGTTCATCTATTCGATTGTGTTTTGCACCCATGCTGAAATGATGCATCGCCTCTTTGGACCGTATGAAGCTGACTTTAGTCATCGAATTATGGCTCAATTTACCATGTTTAGGATGCTTTTGGCCAATATTAATTTCAAGTTCATAGCCACCAACCCGGGCACTCAACTAATTTTTTTCTCTTTCTACATGACTGTTTTTATCATTTTTTCAGGTAAATGAGACCTTTTTTTATTTAAAAAATTATTCTCAAAATGTTTGGCCTCAAAGCTTTCTCGGACGGCTCTTGGCATTGTTTTAGTGTCAAAATTAAATGGAAAATTTTTGGATAAAATTGCCCTAAAATTTTAATTTTTTCTGTCATCAAAAATGAATGCCTTTTTTAAGGCGATTTATTATTTTTTAACTAAAATTACTTGAAAAAAAATGCTTATTTTGCATAAGTTGTATTATTCGTCATAATTTTTCTTAGTAGTATTAAAATTATAAATCAAGCATTATTTTACTTAAAAAAACTAAACAAATACTATCAAAATCTGTTTGATTTTCAAAAAATGATTGACGTTGAAATTGATTTTCTGCAATTTTTGGAGCCAAATAAGGCTGTCTCGGTATTACAAACAGAAGAAAATCAAGGATCTGAGAACATGAATTGCCTCAAAGACTACATGTGTCAACATATTATTGTGGTGTTGTTGTCAAAAAAGTCAATTCAAGTTCCAGAAAAGTATTTAGATTCGGTAATTGGTTGTAAACCAAGACCAGGAATAAAGAAAAAAGCAATGTTAGGCAATAACTTATTATTTTTTATTAATTTAGTTAAAATTTAGAAAAACTAGTTGTAAACTTGATTTTTATAATAAATCTTTATTTTTATATCAATTAAGAAATTTTATGAAAAAAAAGGTAATTTTATATTCATCAAGTAAATTTGGTGAAAAATCAGTAATTTTAGTTAATGAATTAGCACACGCCCTTTTTTAACTGAAAATTAAATGGAGTCTTGATAAGGTTGAACCAACCAAATCCGGATTTAGCCAACAAATTTTGGTCACTTAAAGAAAATAAATACCATTTAATCTATATTTTATCATTTTTAAGCTTAACTAATTATAAGATATTTTGAAATTTTGAAATTCTGTGACACTCGAGTGACTTAAATATTACCATATTTCTAATTCCAAAGAGTAAAATTAATTTTAATATTGAGCTAGTTTTACTGATTACTTAAAATTAAAAAAATTCAAAAAACCTTAAATAATCAATATTCCTCCTTCCTGTTAAACTAAATCACCTTTTGCTTACGACCTACTTTAGCCTTCGGTTCAATCTTTACACGTATGTATTTTGTAGGTATTGTTACAAACTTTAAGTTTACCGCTAAAGTTATAATATGGTAATAATAATAATTTTTCATATAATAGGCACAACTACATCTTCTCTCTGACCATTATCCTTGAGATGAGTGACTAGAATATTAGTATTGTACATTTTAAAATTTAAAAAAATGGCATAAAATGTTATGAACAACGATAAAATATTTTGAACTACTTTAATCTGAGAAAAAAAAACAAACATATAAAAAAATTCGAAGCAAAAAAAAAGTCTTAAAAAAATGTAATGCCCAAATCGGACACTTTTTTTTGACAAAAATTATATATTTTAGCAGTGCAGGTAAATAATAGCCTTTAACAATCCTTGAAAATTATAAGATTGAACAAAATGAATTAAAACTAAAATATATCTTAGACTATATTTTAAGTGCTTAAGCAATTATTATAATTAAATTTGAATTCATTTTCAGAAAATCAATTAATTTTCATTTTTCATTTAAAAAATTTATATTGCTCTACATTTTGAGGACTAATTCAATTATAAATAAAATTTATTCTAAATTTATACAAAATAACAAATACCTTTTATTTTTCGAGAATGGTGCTAAAATTTCAATAACACTTTTAAAATGGCGATCATTTTATTTGATTTTTATTTAATACACAATTAAATGAGATAAATGATTTTTTAAATTTTTATTTTTTTAGAATTGGTTAAATTATCTTTAAAATTAAAGTAAAGATTTATAAAAAAAAAAAAATATTTCATTCATTAATTTTTATTGAGTTTTTTTTGAAAACTAATTTCTAGGAGCATACAAAGCAAGATCTTGTTTAAAATGATTTATTTTTCTACTTGGATTGAAAGTTGGTTTTTCTGATTTTTTGCTCAATTTTGACTGCAAATTTTCCAAAGTTTCACTAGTTTGTGCAAATTGTTTACTTTTTTTACCATAATTTAGTTCTTCTATTTCCAAACTTTTTTGTAAATGTTTAACAGCATTATCCAAATCATTTTTTTTCAATAGTATTGAGCATAATAATTTATGGCTTGATACTAGCTTTGTACTAAAATCTCCATAAAATTCTATTTTATTTTTTAGCAGTTCTTCCAACAAAGTGAAAGCATTCTTAATTAAAAAAATTAATTATTAAAATTTAATATTAAAGTCGAATTTACATCAAATTTTTCCTGTTTTAAATAAAATTTAATCAAGTCATTTTTGTCATTGATAATTTTTTCATTCAGATGATTGAATAGTTTTGAATGACCCTCTAGAACTTGTTTGTACAAATCTTCGGCTTTGTCAACACTGTTCATCTCATCAAGTTCACCGTAAATTTTAGCCAAAGCAAGCTTGCATTCATAGGTGTAAAAATCCGAGCCTATAGGTTCAATTTTTTGCAAGCATTCTTTTATCATGTCAGCAGACTTATCAAAATTTTCTTTATTCAATTCGATTTTAGCTTTATCATGATAAATCTCGAACATTAAATCCAAATCGAGCTGTTTATTTGGTTTAAAGCAATCGATACATTTATCATAGTATTCGATAGCATTGCTATTTGATTTTTTGATCGCATATTGTCTATAATTAAATTTATAAAAAAGAGTTTCAAGAGATAATTTTTGAAATTTTATTATTTAAAATTAATTTTGAAAGATTTCTTGTGACAATTTTTATTTCAAAAAATACTTTTTTTAATTTAGGACGATAGTTGGAAGGGATTTTTTCAGTATTAAAGTTATACTTGCTATTTTCCAAGATTTTGGGACTTGACCTTGTTCCAAACTCATGTTAAAAAGCTGACTTATTTCAACTAAAACCTCATATGGGAGATTTTTTAACATAAGGTTGTGAATACGATCAAGACCAGGCCCTCCCACCTCTTTGATCTCAACTCTTTTTCAATAAAAAAAATTAAATCTAAAAAATGAATATAAAAATAAAAAAATATCAAGAAACTTTCAAGAGTTAGAAATAAGACAGTTGCATTGTTGATTAACAAAATAATTCATTATTTGAATTTCATTTTTTATGTAATTAATCTATCTTTATTTTTTCATAATACTCACCCTATTATTATTATTATTATTATTATTTCAATTAACGCCTTGTAGGCGATGTTAAAAAATAAAATAAAAAAAGGTTTATAGAAACTAAAAGACAAATGTTTGAATCCATTCTAATGAATTTTGTAAAAATGTTTATTTTTTTAATTTAGTTAAATATTATTCAATATTTTTTTCTTCTTATCTTTGAAACATTATTTTTAAATTTTTAAATTTTCTTTTCTTTATTTTAGAATAACAATTCGCAATCAAGTCGATCTAGGAGACAGGCAATTCGATTCAATTCAAACCTAGGAGGACCACCAGTTCATCGATGGATTTCCACAATATTGATTTAAAAATTAACTTCTGACTATTTTTTTTTTAAGGCTGATATTAGATGAACCATAAAAGTTTTCAAAGTGGATTCTTCTAGACGGTTTAGCATTTTTTGATAAAACAGCTTTGTTTTCAGAATAAAATTAAATTTTCAGTGATAGATTTCTAAGCAATGCTGTTTTACAAATTTTTTGGAAAAAATTTAAAATAATGAATAGCTTTGTTATTAATATTGATAAAAAATAATTCATTTTTGTAAAAATTATTAATGGAAAATAATTATAAAATTTTTAACTTAAATCTGAATGAAAAAGAGATGCATTTTTACTTTTAATTTCATTTAATAATTTAAGAATTTATTTTTTTATTATAGGAAGCAAAAATAAAGACTGATTTTATAATTTTAAGATTTTTTTTTATTTAGTTTATAAAAATTAGAAAGCTTAGTTAAAGAAATTCAACTTATAAAATTCTAATCTTTACTTTTCTCATAACATTTTTTACGAACATATTATAATTTGTTAATATAAGCTCAATAATATATCACATGTATCGATTCATTAGTTATTTTTTATTTAAAAAAATCTTTTTAACCAATTTTCTTGGATAATATTTAAATATTTTGTTTATACTCAAAAAGATAACTCTTTAGTCTAGGACTTATTTCGTTTTATCCATTTGGTGATCGATGAACAATGACCGCAGAAGAAACTACTTCATTAATAGAACAGCTAAACTTTGGAACTTTATACCGGACTACTTCATTCATGCACAATCTATGAATTCTTTCAGAGCCCTAATAGACAAACTGTCCAAGCTGTAAAAGAGAGACATCAGTCATCTCTTGTATATATACATTATACATAAACAGTCACATCACTACTACTACTACTAATACTAGTCTTGTTCAACAAACCAACATCATAAAAAAGATCTCATTTTGGTCAACACCCCCATTTCATTGTTAACGATGTTCAACTTTGTAGTTAAGAATTTAGAATTATTGTGATTGAAATAGTCTTTAAAAATAAACTTATTCTGAATGCTTACTCTTACCTTTTTTCATCATGTAAAACTATGGATCTATTATAAAAGAAATGTTACATACTAAAAATTTGATTCATCATTTAATAAAATATAATTAAGTTTTCTTAAATTTAATAGAATCAGATGAAATAACTTCTCAGCCTCAGAGTTATATTAGTCAAAGTTTCTTAGAACTGTTTTAATTATAAAAATATAAATTATTTCCTACAAAATCTTCTAATCTTTTACATTATTTGTTGTAAATTTTGGTCATATAATTTAAAATCATTTTTTTTATCTTCAAAAGCTCCTAAAATTTACAAGCTATGATTTTTATATTGTAATAAAATTTGTGATATATCGATCATGAAAATAACAAGACCTACAAAATACTTAGCTTTATACTTTCACTAAGATATTTCTTAAATTGAATGGCAATAAAATTATCGACAATTCAACTTACTCGCCAAATAATATTAAATGGTGATTTTTTATTTTTTCACCAGCATTTTTGAATAAAATTAAATTAATGAATCTTCATAACTTGTATAAAATTAATAATCAAATACAATTTCCAATTTGTTAAAAGATTCATTATTTATTCTAATTTAAAAAAAAATTATTATATTGTATATTTAATATAGTAATTATTATATAGTAAAATTTTGAAAAACACATTGCCAAATTCTAAATTATATTCTATTCTTAATCTTTCTCTGTTCTGGTCAAAAACCTGGTAGAAAAAAGTGAAAAAGACTGGCATATTAAAGAAAAAAAATTGAAATTTTTTAAGGATACCTTCTATTTTTTTTTATGAAAATTAATTTAAATGACCTGAAATTTTTATGATGTTCAATTAAATTTGCAGATTTTTAAGAAATTTTGGTGAATTTATTTTAATAAGTCAAAACTAAATGGAATTTTGATAGTTAAGTTTAGTTTAAAAAAAATATCGTTTAATACTCCCAAGAAATTGGTTAACACAGATAGCACAAAGAAACATTAAACAAAAGGTCTTACTTGGCAAGGGCAAAATAAATGTTTAACTTCCAGCTGCATATTTCTTCTTTGTATTTGTATTTATGTTTTAATTCTGACAAATCATTTAACCAATTTGCATAAAATTCCTCAGCTTTCTCCAATATTGACAGTCCTCGATCATTTCTTAATTTTTTTAATTAAAATTAATTGACCAAATTTTAAATATTTTTCAAATACTCTTTAAGTAAAGTACAAGCTCTGCCATAAATGTAATTCAGCATCATTTGATGCTTGTCAACAACTTGTGGGGTGATCGAGGCAAAATTGTTTGACTGATTCTCGCTTTTATTCGCTTCATGTAAAGTCTTATTTTTGAGCTCTTCATATAAAATTTTCCACGCAATTTCACAGTACTGTTTGGACTGTTTAGGCAAGTTTTTAAACTCTAAGTAAACATGTGCTAGTTCCGTGTAAGCCATGGCGTATCTCCAATGTGAACTGCCGAATACCACCTGACTCAAGGCAATGCATCCGAGACACTCTTGAACCATTAGGTCGGATATTTTCTCATTATTTGCTATCAATTCAGAGCTTTGGGCGCTATATTGTTTTATAAGAAAAGTATTTTCCTTAAAAGTCTTCTTTAAATTGTAAACATTAATTAATGAATTTTTTAACGATTCCAGAATTTGGTAGACTTTTGTAGGAAGTTGTCCATTAGGTTCATTATCTTGGATTAAATTTTTGAAGCTGTTTGGTTCGGATCCAGCACTTTTTGAACTAGATATTGATTCTGTGTCCGAAAAAACTTGGAGTTTTTTGTCTTTTTAGATTGATGTCAATGTCTGAGGATCCCACTCGAAAAATTTTCTGAGTATCGACTTGATGTTTTTCTGTCTTTGCTTTTTTCGCGTCGTCGATTTGCTGTCGACCGATTTGGATCTAGAATGAGACGATAGGGATGAGAAAGATTCTTCAGAGTCGGATTCGCTAGAGCTCCATTCACTTTTTTTTTTACTCATTTTTAAAAAGAATTTATTATAATTCGAAAAGTATGACGAAAATATTTTTTTTTCACTTTATCTGTTGCCATGGCAATAAAAAAAATAAAAATTTTATTCTAATAATTGAAAAAAAAATTATTTGCTTGATTAAAACTGTTCGTTTTTGTTTATTTTAATAGGATTTTCTGATTGTATTTATTGGAATAATTATTTCAGTGGTTCTTGTTAAAATGAAAATTACCGTTCCAAAAGGGTTCCAGTTCCGTTCCAAAGGGTACCGCACCGTTCCAAAAAGGTACCGTACCGTTCTTAAAGGGTACCGTTACAAGCATGCAAAATTTCAAATTAAATTTGAAAAATAAATTACTAAACAAAAGTCATAAAATTAAATATTTCTAAATTTTAAAAAAAAATTCTGATTTAAATAAAACAATCTTAAAAGAAAACAATGTAGGAGTATTGTTTGGGAATAAATCGATCAAAATAAATCTAAAACAAGTAAAAATTTCTGCTTATTTTTAAAATGGAACTTTTCAATACGGTACCCTTTTGGAAGGGTACGGTACTCTTTAAGAACGGGACGGTACCCTTTTGTAACGGTACTGGAACCCTATTGGAACGGTACGTTTCATTTTAACAAGAGCCACTGTATCAGTGACGACCAAATTTAAGATTTTCCTGACCAAAAAATGCAAGTTTTTTTTCAGTTTTTATGCAAATTTCACGCTAAAATTTGAAAAAATGACATATTTTAATGTGATTTTATTTAAATCAATAATTTTAATATTGTAAATGACTATATTACATTTATTAATTATTAAAATTCTTAAAAAGAAATTATATTTGGAAGATTTATCTAATTTAAATCTTTTTTAAGCCTGAAAAAAAGTCTGCTCATGTGATGAAGTCATAAAAAATGTGTCGGGTTGATATTTTGTAATTTTTTTTTAAATTAATTATTTTGATTTTATTTTGAATATTTTTTTGAAATAAACTGTGCTTTTTTTCTTAACACATTACCTGAGTTTTGCTGCTCGTATCCAAAGACCATTTTTAATTGTAGATTGCACGGACAATCTATTTCCAAGAAAAAAATTTTTTATTTTGTTTTGGATTTAGCCATCTACTCTTTTATTAGAAAAAAAGCGCGCTCTCTCAAAAATATTTTAGCCAAAATCAAGGCCCTAGAAATAAATAATGATAAACAAAAATATTTGAATGCGATTTTTACAGCTAAATAAGTTCTCTTATTTGGTTCGTAAACTAAATGGAGTCGAGCGCCTACCACCAGGCGAGGACATCTTCAAAAATAGCAAACTGTATGACAAATTTTTAAAATCAACTCTAATCGAATCATTAATTACCATAAGCTTTGTGTTTGCATGCATCAAATTTCTAATATTATACAACAATTGGTAGATGGAACCCAATTCAATTATTCCAGTGACAAAAAAATTGCCCTTTGCCAACTTTTGGTAGATGAAAATGCTCATCAAAATATATGAAGAGCTGTTAAAAACTGTCCAAACTCCTCAAAATTTTTGGTCAATTCTGACCAGTACTGGTTTCGCTGGCAAGGCATTTAATATTGTCCATCAAAATATACCTGGCAAGGATGAATATTTAATAGTCATCAAGTACTTGATTGAGTTTGGAGAAAAGTCGTCCAGATTAGCCGAGAGCATTCTGGACGAAAAGTGCAAGAACACAATTACTGTCAAAGAAGAAAGTTCTCTAATGTTCTATTTAGACTTATCGAAATTCTCTCTGGACAAATTGTGTTTCCAAAGTCTACGCAATAAAACACAAAAAGTTATGGTCAAGCTAATAGGTCTGGAGAAAAAAGAGTATGTCAAAATAATTGAGCTTGAGTCGAATTTTATAGTAAAAAAATTTATAAAAAAATCCTACGATCTTAATGTGGCCAGGAAAATAAATGACTTTGAATTTTTGATCTATTTGGTTTGTTTTTTGCATTTTTTTGTATTCTACGTGATCGAAGAGCTGATTGAGATGGTCAAGTATAAAGCCAGCTATGTGTCCAACTACGTGAATTTAGTGGATTTTATGATAATTCTGCTTTCAGCACGGCTCCTTGGATTCATTTTCTACAAGACATCTTTTCAGCTAAATGCAATAAAAACCTTTGAAAAGTACGAACAAAAATCAAAGGTAGACTCTAATTTTAAGTTCAAATTTCATGCCATTATTGACAAAATTGAATTTTATAATGACTTTCTTAATCCAGATACGGAAATAAATCTGGCCATACTCCAGGTAATTCTAATTTGGATCAAAATATTCAAATATGTAAACTTTAGCACTGGCCTGACTCAAATGAATGCGGCGTTGACCAAATCGGCAAATCACTTGATCAGTTATTTGTTCATCTATTCGATTGTGTTTTGCACCCATGCTGAAATGATGCATCGCCTCTTTGGACCGTATGAAGCTGACTTTAGTCATCGAATTATGGCTCAAAATAACATGTTTAGGATGCTTTTGGCCAATATTAATTTCAAGTTCATAGCCACCAACCCGGGCACTCAACTAATTTTTTTCTCTTTCTACATGACTGTTTTTATCATTTTTTCAGGTAAATGAGACCTTTTTTTATTTAAAAAATTATTCTCAAAATGTTTGGCCTCAAAGCTTTCTCGGACGGCTCTTGGCATTGTTTTAGTGTCAAAATTAAATGGAAAATTTTTGGATAAAATTGCCCTAAAATTTTAATTTTTTCTGTCATCAAAAATAAATGCCTTTTTTAAGGCGATTTATTATTTTTTAACTAAAATTACTTGAAAAAAAATGCTTATTTTGCATAAGTTGTATTATTCGTCATAATTTTTCTTAGTAGTATTAAAATTATAAATCAAGCATTATTTTACTTAAAAAAACTAAACAAATACTATCAAAATCTGTTTGATTTTCAAAAAATGATTGACGTTGAAATTGATTTTCTGCAATTTTTGGAGCCAAATAAGGCTGTTTCGGTATTACAAACAGAAGAAAATCAAGGATCTGAGAACATGAATAGCCTCAAAGACTACATGTGTCAACATATTATTGTGGTGTTGTTGTCAAAAAAGTCAATTCAAGTTCCAGAAAAGTATTTAGATTCGGTAATTGGTTGTAAACCAAGACCAGGAATAAAGAAAAAAGCAATGTTAGGCAATAACTTATTATTTTTTATTAATTTAGTTAAAATTTAGAAAAACTAGTTGTAAACTTGATTTTTATAATAAATCTTTATTTTTATATCAATTAAGAAATTTTATGAAAAAAAAGGTAATTTTATATTCATCAAGTAAATTTGGTGAAAAATCAGTAATTTTAGTTAATGAATTAGCACACGCCCTTTTTTAACTGAAAATTAAATGGAGTCTTGATAAGGTTGAACCAACCAAATCCGGATTTAGCCAACAAATTTTGGTCACTTAAAGAAAATAAATACCATTTAATCTATATTTTATCATTTTTAAGCTTAACTAATTATAAAATATTTTGAAATTTTGAAATTCTGTGACACTCGAGTGACTTAAATATTACCACATTTCTAATTCCAAAGAGTATGAACAAATAAGTTCATGTAGGAAAAAAGGTTTTTTTATCAATTTTTTAATAAAACTTTATTAAACATAATTTGTTTAATTTTTTACTAGGAAGTAAATTAGATGAATTTTTATCTGAAGTAATTTGGATTTTAAATTTGTATTTAAAGTTTTAAATAAATATTTTAGAAGAATCAATAAAAGCCAATTAGAAAAAAAAGATATAATTTTTATTTAAAATATTAGACATTGAATGTTTAATTTAAAAAATCATAAACAACTTCTTTAAAATGAAATTAATTTAAATATAACAGAGCATATTTTGTTATTATATAATTAATTTATTTAGTGATAAAGAATACGATGTATATGCATACATGCTATGAATGGTAATTTTAGAAATATGCGTTAAAGAGACAATCTACTACAAATTTCGAAAGAGTTGTTTAAAGCCTAAGGATTGCAAAAACTAATGAATTAAGAATTTTGCTATTTTTGAAACTAAAATTGTCATCGTTCTGTTGAATTTGTATTTTTTTTTGATGCAAAAATAAATTTATGCTCATATAATTTAAATTAAATTTGTATGATTTTTGATTTTTACTTAATTTTAGCAAAAATTGTTTACGAAAAAAATCGTAAACCTACCGAATTTTAGCGAGATTTACGTAAAATCCGGTAAAATAATACCCAAAAATTTTTAAGAGATTGTTTTTGTAACCAGATTTTCTCACAAAGCATTTAATATCACGCTTAAGCATCCCAAAAGAAAAAAACTCTAATTAATAATTAATATTTATCAATTATAACAATTGATTAATAATTATAATTTTTCTTTTAAAAATTTTTTGATTTAAGTCTATTTAAATAACTTTGAATTTTACAATTACGTAAGCAATATTGAAATTTTGTTATTTTTTCATGATTAAATTAATTTAAAATTTTGGCAAAGAAGCCAATTTTACATTTTTTAGGCGAAAATTAGATAAAAATTGAACAATAAAAAACAAAAAAATTTATTTAAGTACAAAAATATGTGAACTTTTTTTCTAAACTAAATCAGCACTTTTATTAATTTTTAATTAAATTCTACTTAATTTTTAATCTTTTCTCCGTTTTAATAATCATGTATAAGACAAATTTTTTAGTCTATTTTAGATTTTATTTAATTTAATTTTTTTTAGTAGGTTAATCTTGTACCATTATTCGGTTAAAACGGAAGTGAAAGCTATTTGGACGAACCTGGGGACTTACCCAAATAATATTTTAAATAAATAAAAATACAAATCAGACAAAAATTATTTATGAAAAATTTGAAAATTATAAACTGTGTAATCGCCGAATCTGGCGTAATTTTTGAAATAAATAAAAAATAATATAAATAAATGAATTATCTTTTGAAATTTGTTTTTTTTTAAATTTATGACTTTATTTTGACTTTTAATAAAACAATAAAAAAAATACAAATTTTTGTGTAATTCACAGAAAATGAATTTTTTTAATGTTTATTTTCTCTTTTTAAATAAAATATTTTTCTTCTATGGGCTACTCACAATATTTATATGATTTAATACTTTTTATATTTAATTAATCTCCGGCCCATTTTTTTACCAAAAACCTCATTTTTTTGACCGTAAGCATTTTGGAACTATTATGCTAAAAGTATAAATTACATATTCTTACCAACTAATATTTACGTAAGATTAAGTATTCTTACTAAAAATGTAAAACTTTGGTACTCTCACGAAAAGCTAGTTTAGTGCATTATTGATTAAAAATAAAACTAAATTTTTGTATAATAATAGTTTTTAAAATTTTGCACTTTTGTCAAATTCTTTTGTCAATATTTTGTTCAAATATTTTAGAAAAGCTTAAATCATTGACTTTGGTAAGGTTAGACTCACCAAAAATTGGTTAATTAATTTTTGAGGGCAAATTTTAGCAAACAAAAAAAATTATTTTTATTCATATTTTTCCATTGTTTTCATCATTATTACGCTTTTTAAATTAATAAAAACCGCTTTTAAAAATTTTAATTATTTTTTAAAAGGTCAATAGACTAGTGATAGATTTGAACACCACAATATAGTATTTTGGTTGCCTTTTTATATTTAATAAAAAATATTTATTTTAATTAATTATTCATAATTCGCGATCACGTAAAATTTTTTTGTTGAAAACTTATGATCAAATAACAGACAATGTTATACTAAATTTATCGTTAGATTAAAAATCAAAATTATTTATATAAGTTAAAATTCATTTAATTTAGGATTATGTTATTAAGTTAAATTTCATATCTGTTAAAAGCCTTTTCAGTTAAGAAAACATCAATCGCAAGTGATATTAATCATGTAATTTAATTATTGAATTTTTTTATCTCAAGATTAATAGGTTTTGCACAACTAAAATTGTATTTTAAATAATAATTATATTTGAATTCATTATTTAACGTGAATCATTTAAGACAAGATAAAAAATAACTGAAAATATTTTAATACTTTGAAGATATTTGTATTTATTTAATGTTTTTATTTTTATAAATAAAATTTTAAGATTATTTTTCAATTCAATAATATTAATAAAAAAAAAATTTCAGATTTAAAAAAAAAATCAAGTAATTAAAAAATAGAGATTTTATCAAGCAAAATTAAATTAAACTTAAATAAAATTTGTTAAGAAAATTGTAGAAAATAATTTTTTTGGTACAGTATTTCTAGTGATGAAATAAATCGCCAACAAATATTTCGGACATTATTCTTTTCATTTTAAAATATTTTCATTTATCTAAATTTTTTTTTACTTCTATTAATTCTAAGGTAAGTTAATAAATTCTAAAAAGAATTTCACATACTATTTTTGTTACTTTGTGAAGATATTCCCAAAGGCTCTTTTCTTAATTACAAATTAACAAAGCGAAAAACTAATTAATATTTTTTAAGGTATATTTTTGGCAATAATTAGCGATTCGTACTCTTATGCTTCAGAAAATTATGAGCCTAAGCCTGAATTAGACTATTTCAACTTTTTCAAGAGGCGACTGAAAAAATATGCCGATTTTTTTAGACTAGAAAAAGTTTGGTCAATTCTCAAAGGCTTTTTTTACCTAGTCGATTCAAAAAACAACAGTGTTCAGCACATAAACCAGCTCCAAGATGCCAAAAAAGCCTCAGATTTCAGATCTTACCTGCTCAACTTGAATTTCGACCCTGTCGATATAGACACCATTTTCTACCAGTATAACATCCATGAAATGGGCGCAGAAAAACTGGACGAGTTCGATCCAGTCGAAGAAGAATCAATAGTCCAGAGGGACACATGCAACGAAATAATAACCAAGCTCGACCTGACTGCCAAAAGAATAATCAGTCTGAATAGCAGAAAATTGACATTTTGTCCAGCCCAGACAAATTTCACCTTCAGAATGTACGAAATGGACTTGCAGTCGATTTATTCGAACAAGTCTTTTAAGCTTTCAGGCATTGATTTGATCTCTCAACGCTCTTTTAACTTGAGGGCCGCCTCGAGCGCCCTGCCTCCGGACCATAGTGAGACCAACACTGTCAATGATGACGTGAACAACATCGACTATGATAATGTGTACACCGAGTTCACCACATGGAAGGACTATCGCAAGCTCAAGCTCGAACTGGACAATATGGAAACATATCTAAATGAAATCTTCAATGAGTTGCTCGATGTTTACCAAAGAAAAAAATTGCATTCTAAAAATTTTGTCTAATTTTGATTTAAATTTTTCAAATAAAATTTTCAATTGAATATTTAATTATAATTAAATATTTGACAAAAAAAAATAGGTAAAAATATCTAGAAAATTGATAGAGTAGAGATATTTTAATGAAATAATTTGGTTTATGTTCACTTAATGTTAGAATCAATGCAATTGCATAGAGCTGTGGCCGCAATTTTGATTTTAAGTAATTAGTTCAAAGTGTTGTTTATGATTTAAGAGAAAAATAATTTAAGGCTTTTCGGTGCAATTGGTTTCCTCAATTCGCTGCCTTGAATGCTTTGGTGTCAATTGTGCAGACACAATTTATCCAGCTAGTACCAGATATGTCAATTGTAATGAGGGAGTCAAATTTTGTCTAGTAATACTTAGATTATTATTTAATTAAAATTTAATTTTTTCACCTTGTAATGTAGAAGCTTGTGTATACAAATGGAATAATTAATAGACAATGCTCAGCGCCAAATTTAAAAAAGTGCTGTTCTAATAAACGAATAAGAGTCAACAACAGAACAGCCATTCAATACTGCTGCAACAGAAATGTGTGCAATTCATCCAATTTCCTCATTTTTAATTCTAAATTTTATTTTTTGTCGTTTTTGGCCTTCTTTTTAATAAAAAATTAGAAAAAAATGAATTTATTTTTTAAAGGGGAAGTTTTTGGCTTCAAAACAATTGGAATCAAGTTAAAATTGATTAAGTTCAAAAAAATTAAAAATTTAAGTCTTTTAAAGTTTTCCTATTTAAGTAAACAATTAAAATCGATAGTAAAATAAATTCAAATAGGAACTTTTAAATTAATAATTAAAAGCTTTATTGATGGAAAGCTTTTAAAGATAAATATAATGATTTTTTTTGCAGACAAAATTTATTTTTTTAATAAGATTTAAATGATTTGTTCAAATTTGTTTTTATTTCGAAAGAATTGCATCAGAAAAATGAAAGTAATTTAAAGAAAAAAAGAAGCTTGGAGCAAAAATAAACAATGGTGTTTTAGAGGCATAAGAAATTACTTAATTATCTAAAAAAATTATTTTCAAATTGGTCTTGAATTAAAAAATTTTAAAGTCTTCTAGTTTATTATAAATTATTTATTTTTAAACAAAATGGTCTGAAATTTCACAATAATTAATTGATCGCTGTGTTTAATAAAAAAAATTTTTCAATATAATTAAAACTCTTTTTAAACATAATCACAGCAAATTCGACCTGTATTTACAATTAAAAATATTTCTTAATAGAATAAAATAGATTGATTTATTCCAAAAAATAAAAATATCCGATCAAAAAACCAAATAATAGGAATAAATAACTTGGCCAAAAAAATTAAAGCATTTATAAACAAATAAATATTTAAAATTTTATTTTAAAATAAATTATCAAATTAAATGAAAAAATCCTCATCAGACTTTGCAAAGAGATCGATTGGCACTGAACAATTATATTAAAATTTTAAAGAAATTCGGTCTTTAAAATTTTTATTATTGTGTTGATGTTTATATTCAGTCACGCTTCTTTTTCCAAATCTGAATAAATGAAGATATAGAACAATTAAAGAATAAATTAAATTTTATTTACCTTGATCTTGAGCTTATAGCGTACATATTCATCAGTTTGGCTATTAAATTGTTTGATATTAGGTGATTGATCATTTTTTTGTCATTGTCTGTCAAGTACTGGTCCGGCGATTTAGCTTCACGGTCAAAACTGCGCTTGCTAAATTTTTCTCTCGAATCAAGCTCTTTTTTATCCAAGATTTGGTTTAAAAAATTGTCAAAATCGATTCGACTCTTTAGAGCTTTGGCATTAGCCGCAATGACGATTACACAAATTAGACACCAACTACATATAAATCTGTAACCAAACTTCATGATCAGAGTTTTTTAAACAATTTCTAAAATAATTAACTGAAAATACTCGTTTCTAAATGATTTAAATTAAAAAATTTGTTTATATTTGATTATATTTTGGTAGGTAAAAAATTTTGTAAAATACTCAGGCAAAATATCCATTAAGAAAATGAATTTACTTAGAAACAAATAAATTTTTATTCAATATTAATTCAAACTTATTAATTTATAGCTTAAATCTAACTTTTGTTTAAAGAGGCATGCTGTGACTTGAGAGAATGACGGAACCAACCTACAATATTCTCGTTTATTAAGCTCTTAATTAATATTTATCATTTTTTGCTTTTATTTTTGTTTTCACTCCCTGTGGTAATTTACAACAAAAATTACTCAAACATTCTTTTTAAAAGTGACTAATTTGAAAAACATTTGTCAATTTTATCACCTTAGATACGTATTACTAGAATAAACCAAAGATTTGAGTCCAGAAGCCTCAAAACTTTGGTTTTAATTAAAATAAAATGGAAATATCAATTCTAATAAATACTTTAATGACTTATAAAATCTAGAAAAATTCTATCAAAATCTTAATTGGTTCCGTAATAATAAACATGTTGAAAAACTAGAAAAAACAATGAATTAAAAAAATATTGTTGATATTAATACTTAATAAGGGGAAAATTCATACCAATTAAGGATTAGTTGAAAGGACCAGAATTTTTTACTTGGCAATAGAAAAAATGAAGCCTTTTCTGTTGAATACTCACAAATAGAAACAACTTTGGAAATCTAAGAAAAATTTTATAAGGCCAACTAAATGACGTAATTAGCAAAGCAAAGGCGTTCAATTGACGTTGAATTTATAATAAATTTTTCATGTCTTTAAATTTATTATCAAAAATAATCAAGTTTAAATTATTACCAGTAAAAATTAAGTGGTCAAATTTTAAATGTTTAAAACTCTCTAAATTTGGAAAAATCCGTGTAAATAAAATGACAATATAGTTAAAATTTTCACAAAAATATTTCCAACTTAATCTGGTCCGAACCATTACTCCTTTTAAATTTGGTGTCTAAAATAAAAAACATATTATTTTATTTTTTTTTTATTGAAAAAACAATGTAAAAGAAAATTAAAGAAATTTTAAATTTTAATAGAGAAATCATTTTATGAGTTTTCGTTTATGGCTACTTGACCTTATTGATAGAAAAAAAACCTGAAAAATCCAAAAAAAGTATTTAAAAACATTTAAAGGCAGAAAAAAGCACCAATTCTGAAAACGCAACGGTTCATTTATGACCTTTGCTGAATGCAAAATTTGGTGTCCGCAATAATTAGCTGGTTAGCTGATCGCGTCCCGAAACTATTTGTAAGATGTCAATTTAAATATTAGGGTACAATGCCATTTAATTTCTCTTATTGAAAACATACTAATAAAAATATTATTTGAGTAAATAAATTTTTTCTAAAAATTTTTAAAAAATTTAAAAATCAAAAATGACCCTTTAAGAATATATTTCTCCACTTAGTAACTAAGATTTATGACAATTTTGTTTAATAAAAAGTTTAAAAATAAAAGAAAGTCATTATTAAAATTTAAAATAGGGTCTCAAGTTAATTTGAAATATTTTTATCTTATATTTAAATCAATAATTACTTTTAAACAAAATTTTGAGAAAAATCAATTCATATGAGAAATATCTTAATCCCACTAGAAATAAGACGATCCTGAATCATTTTAAGTAATTTTTTTATTTTAAATATTGTAACAATTTAATTTAGGAGAAAATTATTTAAAGAATTTTTTAAATATTATTAGTAAAATACAATTTAGTGAAAATTTAATAATTAATTTAATTTTTAATAAATTTATTTTTTATTTTAGATTATTTCTAATTTTTTAAATAAAAATTAGTCTTTGTTTTTTAAAAAATAATTAACAAAACATGAAATCTTTTAAAGTGGCTATTGAAATTTTAACTTAAAAAAAATTTATAAGCTTCCGATCTAAATTCTACTTTAGTTGAACAAAAAAAAATATTTCTCTTTTTTGTATTGCTTAAAACATACAAATTTTCTACAATATTTATAACAAATTCAAAATTCATCTTTTGATTCTTTCTTAAATACGATCTATAAAATATTTCCATAATTATTTAATAATTTAAAACTAAAATTAAAAATTTAATTGGGGTGATTAACAAAATTTTATATAATGTTTTTAAAAATTTTTTATTTCCTTTTTATTTTTGAAAATTGATTGCTTAAATTCTTTAGTAAACAAATTCTCGAGAGGTGCAATCATTTAGGCTCTTACTCGAAAAATATCCTCATTTTAATTTATTAAAATTTTTAATTCCTTTTTTTCATGGTAAGTTCAGAGACTTTTTTTAGTAATTTTATATTACTGTGACAATATTTTTTATTATCTCGATTTTTTCAATAAATTTTGAATAAAAAAAATCTGATAATTGTGAAATTTAAAACTAGAAAAAATATATTAAAATTCCAAATCATTTGACTAAAAGATGACGCATTTTGATTAATTATATTAAACGAATCCAAATGTGGATAAAATTTTGAAACACAGATAACTAATAATATTTTTTCCTACATAATTTTTATTTTTGAAAAATTACAAAAATGAGTGATTTGCCGCAAAAATACGATGTAATCATTGCCGGGACTGGTCTTACCGAGTCAATTTTATCCGCTGCTTTGGCTCGAGTCGGCAAGAATGTTTTTCACATTGACCGGTATTAAAATAATAAATCCTTAAAAAAAGTCAAAAAATTTTTTCTAAGAAATCCATTTTACGGCGGAGAATTTGCCTCCCATTCACTCTCTGGTCTGATTGAGTGGACCCAAACAGTCCTAAGCTCAAATGAATCAAATGACCCAAAAATATGTAATAACAACTTGAAAAAATATTTCACTGAAATCGAATACATGTGGAATACATCACTCGATTCAGAGTAATTAGACCCTATTTTTGTTTAATTAAGCCTTAAATTGTTTAAAAAGAATTGAGAAAAAGTTGGCAAATCTGTCTCGGAAATTTCTTCTAGACCTATCGCCAAATATATTGTATGGGCGAGGTGACTTGGTCGAGCTACTAATTTCATCCGATGTTGCCAAATACTGCGAATTTAGGATGGTTTCTCAAATTTTAACCATGGACAGTGATGGTTCACTACAAAAAGTAGATTTTTATTTTTAATACTTAGCAAATAATTAATCAATTTGCTATTCTATCAGGTCCCTACTTCAAGATCGGAAGTTTTTAAGTCCAAAAAGCTTGGCATGCTGGAAAAAAGGGTCATGATGCAATTTGTTCAGTCTTGTCTCAAGGAAGACTATTTTAAAGAGCTAATTGACTCACAATCACAGAATTTGAGCTTTGAAGAATTAATTAAAAGCAAAAAATTTCCCAAAAACATTAGTGATATTTTTATAAACGCTGTAGCCATGTGTCCGGGCCAAAAAGACTCGGCATCAAAAGTAAAATTTAGATTGGAAAATATTTTGGTCATTTAATTTTGTGTAGGGTCTAGAGGAGACTAGAAAATTCCTAAGCTCAGTGGGCAGGTTTGGTGACAGTCCATTTTTGTTCCCAATGTACGGTGCCGGAGAGTTGAGTCAGTGTTTTTGCCGAATGGCGGCCGTGTTCGGCGCAATATATTATCTTGACTTAACAATTGATCAATTCAACTTAGATGAGTCTAATTTGTAAAATTAAATTTTAAAAAATTTTTAAAAAAATAAATAAATTTTTTCTTTAAAGGATAAATTCGATAAAAACACGGGAAAAGGATGAAAATTTTGAGTGCGAGCATTTAGTGATGGATTCTAGCTACGCACCGTTGAGTCTTTATCCTGCTAATGTTGAATTGATATCCCGGTGTATTCTGATAACAGACAAAAGCATCTATAAAAACCAAGACGATCAGGATCATGTAAAAGAGATTAAAAAAAAATTAAATTTTTTTTCTCTAATCATGCACTTCTTAGATTTCGTTGTTATTTTTGCCTAAAATTTCAGATTCAGATTCCAATATTTATTTGATAGAAACATCCCACGCGTCAAATTGTTGTCCTCAGGGATATTGTATTCTTTATCTGTCAACTACAATTTGTCTTTAATTATTTTTTTATTTTTAAAGTCATAGTTTATTTGTTTTGTGAAGACAAGGCTAAAACAAAAAAAAATAATTTTGATCAAGTTATTAATTTACTGTTTAGAAATGCGTCAGAAACAGAGAGTGAAAAAGCGAATGTTTTATTTTCGTATTTTTTTTCCCATATTGACTCAGAGAGTTTGGTTAAGGAAATGGAAAAAAATGAATCGAAACCCGTCAATCTTCACTTGGTATCAGGTGCCAAAGTTTGTCTTGATTTTGACCACCATGTCAAAGAAGCCAAGAGGATATTTAACGAAATTTGTCCCGATCAAGAATTTATGCCCAGACCCCCTGACCCGGAAGACATAATTATAGATGATAATGAAGAGACACAGTCCGATAAACAATCTGACTAAATGTTAACTTTTTTTAGTGATGTGATTTTTTTAAAATTTAATAAATTATTTTGAATAAAATTTAAAAAAAAAAATGACTACTTTTTGTGATTTAAATTTAAACGTGACTAATTTAACTGAAAAACTAATAGATCAATTAGTTGAAAACACTATCAAGTGTTGGTAAGTGTAATTTGGAAAAAAAAAACTAGTTTTTGATTTTTAGTGGGATATAATGAAGTGGCTTTGTCTGTCGATTTTGAGTTTCCGGCAGCAGGATCTAAGACAAATGAGCAAAAAAAGAAAGAGAACAGGCAATTGGTGATCGTTCCGCCACCGAAAAATTACAAAATTCAACAAAAACTCGCCAATAGACTGGACCTTTTTTGTAGAAAAATAAAAGTTTACTCGAGAATAAACATAAAAATTAAACCTAATGATATAAACACTTATCTGCATCATTTGGTAATATTAATAAAAAAATAAATCTTTAAATCAATTAAATTAAAAAATAATTTCAAAATTAGAAAGGCAAAGAAGTAATGGCCTATGATATTATTGCATTGGAACCTGTTGATAGCCAAGTTTTGCTGGTAAATAAATTAATAAAATCAGAAAAAACTAATAGAAATACATTTTAATAGAAAAAATTTCACACAAATGTACTCTTTGTATTTTTTCATAGAAATTATAAAAAAATCTTTAATTTTAATTAATTTAATTAAATTGTTAAATTAAAAAAAATATAAGTCTTTTTTTAGAATTAATTTTAAATTTTTTTCTCTATGAAAAATTACTAGAGATTATTATTATGAAAAAAAATCTATTAAAAAATTTTCTATAAATCCAATGAATAATCTAAGAAATAAAAATTTAATTAAAAAAAATTAAGTATTTGTATTAAGTTCAACAACAATTTTAATGCGGATATAAAAAGCATTAAGTCTGGTAAAGAATGTGGTCTTACTGATAAACATTTGATCAGACCCTTGAATAATTTGAATAAAAGAAATATTTAATTTTTTTATTCAAAAAATGAACTTAAAAATTGTCTATGGTAAGTTTTCATCCAATTCTGGTGTGCTTAGTCAATTGGTCTAATTTAAAAAGTAATAAAAAATGAGTATCTCAAGTGTAATATTAATTAATTTACCCTTGTTTAACAAAAAGTATTATTCTCGTTCAAATATTTTGAGGCTTTTTAATTTTTAAAATGCATTATTTTCAAGTTTATAAGAAATTTTAAATTTTTTTTATTTAAAAAATGAACTTTAAAATTGTATATGGTAGCTTAAATTTAAAAAAATTTAAGTATTTGTGCAACAACAATTTTAATGCGGATATAATAAGCATTAAGTCTGGTATAGAATGTGGTCTTACTGATAAACATTTGATCAGACCCTTGAATAATGTAAGTACATGAAATTAGTTATGTGAAATTCAAGTTCATAAAAAAGGAACAAAATGATGAAAAATCTAATAAATTTTTTTCTATAAGTTCAAAGTTAGCTCTGTGAATGGAACATGGTGCAACTCACAAAGTTGCATTTTAAACCAAACTCTGCAATTTTAGCAGAAATTAAATTTCAATATATTTAAGCGTGGTGCATTTTGCAGATATTTTGCACAATATTATCAAACTTTAACAGAAAAAATTATTAGATTTTCCATCACTTTATTCAGTTCTTTTGTTCTCAATTTTACAAAACCCATGAAATTTAAATTTATTTTTAAATAAAATTTTACAAGGCTGTAAATTCAATGTCACTTCATTTTGAGCTTTGCTATTCGGCTTCGATTTCGAGTTCAACTGAAAGACGAGATTTCATAATGGCGGGCAGGTGTCTTACTTTTAACACAAAGTCCAAAGGCTTGATTATAAGCAGTGGTGCTTCGAATCCAAATAACTTAAGAGGACCTTATGAATTATTAAATATGTAATTTGAATAAAATTGATTTTTTTAATTTTTTTTAATCATTTTAAAAAAGAGTTAAATTATTTGACATAACAGAGCAGGAAAGCCACCAAATTATTCGACGTAATAATCATCAAGTTTTGACTAATTCGTGTAATTATTTTAATTTAAATAACAAATATTTTTTTAATTTAAATTGAATTATCTATTTACGATTTTTAGTCTGCCGCAAACATACTGCAGCTGGAATGGTTTATCTGAGTGAGCCAAATGAACTTAATAAACTAACAAATGCTCTGCTAATGTATCGCGAAAGATTGGATAGAGAAAAAACTGAAGAAAAAATTATTGAATCTCCTAAAAAAAAAATTAAAAATTAAATAAAATTTTTAGAAATTTGTCTTTCCCTTTAAATCGACTTTAATTTAATATGAACTAGAAGTATTGAATTTTTTAATCTAAATATATTTCAATAATTTTTGAGATTTTTACTCAGAATTTTAAAATCATATCACATTTTAAATACAAAGGTGATTCATGCACTTATTGATGGTTAACAGAGTAAAAAATGACTATTCTTTATTCTTATTTTGTTATTTTTTATCTAGGCAAGAAGGAAAAACAAAAAAAAATAAAAATTTGAAATTTTTAAGACTAGTAGATTTTTATCTTTAAATTGGTTTCCAATTTGGTTGAATTTTGTTTTAGATCGATAAGGTAATCAAGATTACATTTTTACTAAATTCTAATAAACATACTTTATTACTCAACAAATACACAGAATGGTGGCTCATTGTCCCACATTACCCGGTAAAACACAATAATAAATATATGACTAAAAAAATCAAGGTAAAGAAATCTATTTCAGTCAAATAACAACAGTAAAAAGACTTGGCAAAAAAAATTCTCTAAAATTTCTAGAATATGATTCAATTTTTTTAAATATAATGTTTTTGTCTATTAAAAATAATCTCAAAATTGATTTATTTTGAATAAATTAATTAATACAATTTTCATTAATTTTATTATTAAAATAATATGTTTAAAACTTTACATTGTTAAGCGACTTTTGAATTTTTTTAAAAATTGTTAATTTCAAATTTTCAAATTTGATTACTTTTAGCAAATCCCTCTAAAAAAACTGATAAGAGTTGAACAATAATTAAAATAAGTCGGATAAACGCCTTAAAAAATTTTACTTTTACCGAAAATGACAAATAGAAAGGTGTTATTAAACTAAATTATTTCTCGTTCATATCTTAATAGATACTAAAAAATTTGAAATCTTGATCAATCTCTTAATGATTAATTCTTATTAATAATTAAATAAATGATAAAATAATCAGTCTTCTTTGATGAATACATTAGCATGTTGACAAAACTTAAACTTAATTATATAAAGATATAAAGTGAGAAATTTTTTATTAAATCTTATTTTTAGAATATAAACTAATTATATTTCTTTGAGCAAACTAAGGATCATTAATGTCTTCTTTCAATTTCTTTTAGTCAAAATATTAAAATTCGAAAGATTTGTTAAATTTTTAAGAATTAACTTTTTTCTTTAAAAATTTTACATTTTAAAAATTAAAATTTGAATGTATTTTATAAAATTAATTGACTAAATGATAAAATTTTACACTTTATCATTAATGCAATACAAAAAATTAAAAACCTCATATTTTTATAAAATTAAAAAATTAGCAATTAATTTTAAATGAATCTTTTGAATCTATTTTGAGATAAAATTCTTTTACTTCGACTAATTTTAATTGAACCAAGATATCAATAATTTTTTTTCGGCTTAGGATAGAAAAAAATAATTTGTTGGATGCAGTTCGGTTTCAATTTGTAAAAAATAGTTTTAATGTGGACTGCTTCAAAAAATTTAGATTTTTTGTGAGAAAAATGTGAAGATCGATCTTCTAATATGCGAAAAAGTTTGATTAATATTTGGTAATATTGATTTACTTAGACTTGCTGAAAAATTAAAATTGAGTATAATTAATATTTTATTTATAAATTAATTGAAAAAAGTGATAAAGTAGAAAATTTTTCAACTTCCTTATCTGTTTAGGGTGGAGACCCAACTTGATGGTTCAAATTGATTCTTTTTTTATTTTAAAAAAGTCATAAATCAAAGATGATTAATGAGTGATAAATAGTTAAGAAAGAGTTGAATTTTCTTATCATACTTATCATACTGATACTGATACTGGTGAATACTGTTTGAATAAAATTATTTTCATCTTATTTTTAAATACTTTTAAAATAGCACGCAATTTTGCAGACTTCTGCAGAAGGTGATACAAACCTTTGCTTCATTTGTAGAACAAGTTTTTGACAATTAGAACAAAAGTTATAATTTTTTTTCCATTTTGTATTAGAAGATTTGTATGAAATTTCACAATGCCGTATTTTAAAAAAATGGTTAAAATTAATTTTTAAAAAAGTGTTTTAAAAGTTAATTACATATTGAACAATTAAATAAATAAACAAGCAAAGGAAGTACTAAAAAATGAGTATAGTAATATTAATTAATTTACTCTTGTTTAACAAAAAGCATTATTCTCGTTCAAATATTTTGAGGCTTTTTAATTTTTAAAATGCATTATTTTCAAGTTTATAAGAAATATTTAATTATTTTATTCGAAAAATGAACTTTAAAATTGTATATGGTAGCTTAAATTTAAAAAAATTTAAGTATTTGTGCAACAACAATTTTAATGCGAATATAATAAGCATTAAGTCTGGTATAGAATGTGGTCTTACTAATAAACATTTGATCAGACCCTTAAATAATTTGAATAAAAGAAATGTTTAATTCTAATTAATTTAATTAAATTGTGAAGATAAAATTTAAGTTTTTTTTAGGATTTAATTTAAAATTTTTTCTCTATGAATCTATTAATCTATTAATCTATTAAATTAAAAAATAATTTCAAAATTAGAAAAGCAAAGAAGTAATGGCCTATGATATTATTGCATTGGAGCCTGTTGATAGCCAAGTTTTGCTGGTAAATAAATTAATAAAATCAAAAAAAACTAATAGAAATACATTTTAATAGATAAATATTTCACACAAATGTACTCTTAGTATTTTTTCATAGAAATTATAAAAAAATCTTTAATTTTAATTAATTTAATTAAATTGTTAAATTAAAAAAAATTTAAGTTTTTTTTTAGAATTAATTTAAAATGTTTTTCTCTTTGAAAAATTACTAGAGATTATTACTATGAAAAAAAATCGTTTAAAAATTTTCTATAAATCCAATGAATAATATAAGAAATAAAAATTAGATTTTAAAAAATTAAGTATTTGTGCAACAACAATTTTAATGCGAATATAATAAACATTAAGTCTGGTATAGAATGTGTTCTTACTGATAAAAATTTGATCAGACCCTTAAATAATTTGAATAAAAGAAATATTTAATTTTTTTATTTAAAAATTGAACTTTAAAATTGTCTTTGGTAAAATTTTGATCCAATTTTGGTGTGCTTAGTCAATTGGTCTAATTTATTGAAATCGTGAAAAAAATTAAGTATTTAAAATACACAAATAATAAATATATTTTTTAGCCAGTTTATTTTTTTATTTGATAATAAAAAAAACTGAAAGTTAGTACTGGAATTTTGATTTGTTTGATGAACGGATGTGAATAAAGATGATTTTATGCTAAATTTGAAAGCAAGACCAGTAAAGCAAAAGTTGAAATAAAATTTGAAATTTAAAATAATTAATCAAGGTCTCTTTCAAAAATTTGTTATTTAAATGAAAATTTTGTTTCAAACATTCACAATTTTAGGATAATGGTAAGCCTTAAGCTAAAATTTTCAATTAATTTATCTAAAAATGAACTAGACTTGGACAATAGAAAAATCATTCGATGTGTCAGAGAATACAAAATACGCGTTTTATTACAGTCCGCGACTGATTTGTAGCTGCGAAATCCGCTGCAAATTTCGCTCAGTAAACGGCAAGCTTAAGCGGGCAGTCAAAGTTGCACAAGACTCAGGTTTACAGGATGACTTGTTCAAGACATACAGAGAAAAGAACCAAATTGATCTAGACTCGAACCAGTCAAGCTCTTATTCCAATTACCAGGAGAACATTCTTAGTAATTTAACTTTTTATCTTAGACTTTTGAATGTGAGTGATCGGTCGACATGCTCCAACTCTTGGCACACATGCTCTGACTCGCCAGTTTACAAGCCTTTTCCCATGACCCAAGACTTGAGCCATTCAGACTTTGATCACCTCTCTCTGCTTGACTCAGTGCATTCATTTTTAAACAAAATTGACCAAAGACAAATAGAAAAGTGTCTCAATGTTATTTTTACCCGCGATCCGGTCAAAAAAATTTTCAACAATTTCTCCAATTTAAATAAGCGCTTGTTCAACGAGGCTCTAAAAGGCATCGTTTGCCGATGGACTGACAGCAACTCAAAGTAACTTTGCACTGCCTGCTAAAAAATGTTTTTCATTTAGTTTTCTTTTTTAAGTTTTCAGAGTGAGTTCGATTTGGAAGAAAGCTGCGATGGACAATTGATGTGGACCATCAAATTAAATAAAAATACTCTTGGCAAAGAAACAGTGGTGAATATTTTAAAAAATTTAATTGTAATCTTACAAAATAAATAATTTATAAAATTTTACAAAATTTTTATTCAAGTTCGAGATGGCTCTGGCTTTTGTCAATATAGAAATAAATAAGATAAATTATGACTTTAAAGAACAAGTAGTTTTTATTTTTGGCCAAAATTATTTTTTCAATTTTTTATTTTAGAATGAGATAATTTTGAAAATGGAAAAAAGTTTGAAAAATTTATTAAAAAAAATTTCCACTGTCACTGCATTGGATATAAGAGTGCCATTTAACACCCGACCATTTGTGTACAATTACTGTCTAATATCTGAGAATAGAAAATCAAATAATTGTTTGACTAGAACAACTTACAAATTTATGTCTTACAATCCAGACGACTCGGTTCTCATAGAACCTGTTAGTAAATCAAATAGTGATGCTCAATATGAAACAATTAAGTGTTGCCATCAGGCTGACGATGAGGATATGTCGGCCGATTACGCTGTTTTATCGCATGTGACCAATCAACTAGTTCAGTCTGTATCAGAAGATGTCTTCATAAATTCCCAAGATGATGTTTTAAGTTCTACCATAGTAGATCAAGAGTACGATCTTCTTGGCAATTGTTATTCTGACAAATTTGAACAATCTATTATCCAAAATAGTACTTTGATTGTAGAAGGTGGTTCTGTGCAAAATTTGGTTGGTGCACCATTCAGGAGGCCCAGAACAGGTTCCAAAAAGTCCAGCATTGATCTGAATAACAACGATGAGCCACATAAGCTGTCTGATGCAAAATTAGATAGATGGATAGAAAATTTAAATGGTCAAAGTAAAGAGTGCAGATCAGTACCACTGTTTGGTCTTGATCAAACGAATGAGAGTGATGATGAGCAAAGTAGGGTTAGTCGCATGGGCTTTAGGGTTAGAAAAAATAATGTTGATGAAAATGTGATTTTGTTGAGAAATGCGGTGTTTAGCTACATAAATGAATCTCTGAAAGATTTGATCAACTCACCGACAAAATTGGAAAATTTTAGAAAAAATGTTGTGCTGGTAATTGAGGAAAATGGAAATAGTTCAATTGAAGATTTTGTCCAAGACATGTTTGATTTATTTTCAAACACTGTTTTTCATAAGATAGTGAAAAATGTTCGACTCGAATGGTCGGGTCGACTAAGGTCGTAAGTATTGATTTATGGCTTCATTTTAAAGTTAAAAATTAAAATATTTTTTCTGAAATTAATGCCTTTGGATACTTAATTTAGGCCCAGACTTTAATATTAAGAGATAAAGATTTTGATATTTTTTCAAAACTAAGTTAAAAAAAGACTTTAAATTTAAAATTATTAAACCGTAATATAAAAAAATAATTACGGTGTTAAAGAGCATCTTGAAGTAGATGATCAATTCAAAATATCATTTCGATTCAAAGAGTTTATCTTTAGGTATTAAAATTAATTTTTGAATTTTTTTCTTTTAAACAATTTTGGGAAAACACGGGGATTGTCCGAATAGCCTTCGTTTATAAACCCTCATGTTTGCATTACGATTTTTTTAAAAAAAATTAAAAAATAAAATAATAAAAATTTCTTTTAAAAAACAAAAAAAAGTCTGAAATTTTTAAAATATTAAAGAACAATATTTTATCAACCCATTGATGCAATCGATTTTTAAATAAAAATATATTAGCTCCTTTTTCGTAAAGTTTATTTTGAAATTTTTTATTTTAAAAGTATTTGTATTTAGCTTTCAAAATTAAATTTAAAAATTTAATTCAAATATTTAATCCCAGATGAGTGATAAAATGAAAATATCGATCTTTCCAACCAAAATTTTTGAAATAAAAAATTTTAAATTAAACTTTTTAAAATATGAGAAATAACACATTTAAATTTAAAAATCGATTTTATCAATAGGTTGAGAAAATATTTTTTCAAATTATTTTATTTTTTAAACATACATAGCATGTTAGGCATGTACCATTAAAATTATTTAAATTAATTAAAAGATAAATTTTAATAAATAAAGATAAACTTTTTGAATTTAAACGATATTTTGAATTAATCATCAACTTTAATATGTCTTAGAATAAAGTTTTCTATTTTTTAAATAAAGTTGTTGGTTAAATTTTCAATTCTTTTAAAAATTAATTTTTTTCTGTTTCTATTAGCTTAAACAGCAAAAAGAGTTAAAAGAAAAATTAAATTTTTAAATGTTCAACTTGAACAGTTATTTTTCAGATCAAAAAAGTTATCTCAATTTTTTTAATTTGATCATATAACAACTTTAAAATATCAGAATGTTTTAATTTTCTTACTCTTAAAATTCGATTTTTATTTTTTTTAATTTTTTTTTATTTATGCAACTGTTACATTTTAGCTCATGTTAGATGATTTTACATAATTTGAGAAGTCTTTTTAAGTCCAATTCAGAATATTTTTATTTTAATTGTCACCAAGATTTTGATTTCTTTTTGTCTGTCTGATTTTAAATTTTTCCATAATGAGATGTTTAAAATCAAAAAGATTCAATATTTTTGTTTTCCTCTTAAAGCTAAATAATTTTTTTGTGTTAGTAAAAATTTTTAATTTTTAGACCCTTTTAACTATGATTAATTTTCTCCTATATTGATTAGTAATGTATATTTTAAAATTCGTCTTAAATTTAAAATTTCAGTATCATAACTAAATTTATTGATTTCAACATTTATGAACAAATAGTCAAGATGTTTTTCTAATAGTTTAATTTATTTTATTCTAGAAAACCTTGGATTTGAGTATTTTTTAAAATATTAAATTTAAATTTATTTTTTTTAAAGTTTATTTTATTTTAATAATTAGCACCACTTAAAAGCTAAAAAGCTGAGCTTTTATTTTTCCCGTACAATCATAAACGGGTCAAATCCATGCATTTTTTTATACAATTAATTCTCTTATTAGAGCAAAACCTTTTTTTCCAACTAAGGTGAGATAAAATTAAAAAGTAGTTTTATTTTTTATTTAAAAAAATTAATTTAAATAAATTAAAAATAACACATTTTATCAGGCAAAAAAAATTATTCTTGAAATCGAATATTTTTTAAAGATATCTATCTATGATAAAACCAGTTAGAACATTTTTCACAAGAAATTCGTTTGTTTTAGCACTTGTCAGTTTTATTTTTACTTAAAATTTAAATTTTCATTTTAGTTTTCGTTTTTAAAAATTATAGCACAAAATATAAATGTGAACCGTTTATCGTTTAAAATTTAATCAATTATCAACAAAATTCTGAATTTTCTCTTGAATTTTAATTTAAAAAAATATTTTTTTTAATTTGGAACTGATGCACAAAATATTGTTGAACTTTTAATTTGCTTATTTATAATTGAACTTTTTTTATTAATTTTTTAATTCTTCCTTTTCTGATTTTTATTACTTTTTCTGTATTTTTGTTCTGAATCTGCCGAAAACTTATATTATTTTATATATTGTTAAAAAGTAAGAATGTTGACACCATATTAACGATGATAGATAATCAATTCTGTAACTCTCGAAATACCTCAACTAATAAAGTTACCTAGACTTAAACGCTTTTTTTTGAATACCAAAATTTATTTTGAATCCAACCCTCTCATGAATCTGCTTCTTAACTTTTAGATAAATGCAACTAATTTTATTATCTTTTAAGAATTGACTTTAAAATGAGTAATTTATTAAAATGAAATTAATTTAAAACAATTTTTTGTTAATTGATACCAATTTTATTAAAATGATATAATTTAAAATATTCAACTTTTTATTGTTCGTCGGAAAAATTTTTTGAGTTAAAATGGAGGAAAGAAAAAGCTAAAAAAGAACTGTTAATTATTATTTATCTATAGGTTGAAAATAAATTTGTGAATAAAATTTAAATTTTTTAAAAATTTTTCCCTTTTTTCTATTCACAAAAACTATTAAAAGAAAAAAATCGAGGAACTTTGTATTAAATTAGTTTTAACAAAAAGTGTCATTTTTAAAGGACAAGTTTCAATAAGTTAAAAAAAGTAGATATTTAATTAATCTGCTGTTAGTTTATTTTTTTTTATTATCCAATCTTAATAATATGATAATTTTGTCCAATATTTGCGGGAAAATTATAAAAACAAAAAAAAAATAATTTACAAAAAATTATATAAATACAAATAAAAACTGCTAATAATCCCTATTGGAATAATAAAAAAATTATAAGAGTTGCTCAAAAGTCATTTAGTCAAAGTCAAGTCAAAATTACTGTTTTTAAAAATAAAAATTCTATAAATTTCAGCATTTTTTATTTAAATAACAGCTAGTTGAATTAGTAATTCTGGAAAATATAAATATCAAAAATTAGTATCAAAATTTCAATTATCTTATTTTTTTAAACAAATAGATTAAAATTAGTGAAACTATATAATTTGAAGCAAAAAAGCTCATTTATTAAAAATAAATATTGTTTTAAAATTATTTAATTTAAAACAAAATAAATTTAAAGATCAAACTCCATAATAAAGCAATAAAAAATGTTAGATAATTTTTTTTAGCTTTTGAATAAAAAAATTCTTAGCTTAGAAAAAAGACTTTAAAGTTAACCACGTGAAATTTTTTTAAAAAGAAAAAAATTATGTGTAGATTTTAAGGTGAATTTGAAGATCCTGGTCGACATAACTTGAGTAATTTTTATTTAAAAATAACGAATTTAATTATTTAGAATTAATAAGTCTTCAATAGAATAAAATCAAAAAAAAAATTTCTTTTTAAAGCCTAAAAAATTAAAAGTTAAACATTTAAAATTCTTATGATTTATTTTAAATTGAGCGATTAATTTAAAGTCTAATCTTAATCTAGAATAAAATGGGTCAAAAATTACCAATTTTTCCCCACTGATGAACAAAATAATTAAACTAATTATAAACTAATAAAAATTTTCTCAATTTAGGTGAAATTTTCTCAAGAAGACTAAGTGTATTTTTAAATTAATAAGTCTGGCGGAATTTATGGCTCTCTTTATTACCCTAGAAAATTTAAATTCAAACAATAAAATTCAAATCAAATAATAAAATATGAACTAGAATTTAATTTAAATAATTATCATCAATTTACAAAAATAGCATATTTTTTTCTTCATTTAAACAGATAATAAAACTGCTTTTAAATTTTTATTCTATCTCAAACTTTACCTTATCAAAATTATAACTCGAGCTGATGATTGATAAAATTCAAGTAAAATTTTTTGCTGATCTTCCATTAAATTATTAAATCAATATTTTTCAATTAAATTCTAAAATTTCAATTCTATACTATTTAAATCTGTCCAAGGCTCACTAAATTAATTTTTTGAAATTTAAACTAAATTTTTGACTATTAAACGCCTGGCACCATTTTCAAGATAATCAATTAAAATTTTTCAATTTCTATTTGACCAAATAATTTTAGTGCTAAACTAGTCTATAAAAATTGGGTCAGATTTTCACACTTTTTTTTCTTAAGTACTTTTACATGCGATCTTAGGTACTCAACAACAATTTGTTTACGAAAAAATTTACTTTTTTTTCAATCAGCATCAATAAAGTAATTGATAAATTGATTTGATGCAAAATAAAGAGCTTTTAAGTTAATAGAAAATATGCTTATTTAATAAATGTGAGTTTAAATAGATAAGAAAATAGAAAATATCAATAAAATTCAATATTTGTTAAGCTTTTTTTATTTGCTCAACTAAGAACCGCTGCCTCGACCATTTTGGACAAGAGCTTGGACCAGTCTACGGGTGTTGTCATTCGGCTGGCCACCAATTTGTTAAGCAAACTGAGCCGCGTTGATCTCATTCAAATACTTTTGGTAATAAATGCTAGTTAATCTATTTAGATTAGTTTTAATTAATTTCTAAATCCAAGCATGAAATGATCCACGCATTCCTCGGACTAGCAATCGGAGATTTTGTAAATTAACTGATGCCCAAAGCTGTTTTAACTTATCAAAATATTTTAATTCAATATTCTCTTTATCTAATTTAATTATTTTAAATAAGAAGATAAGTTAGCAGTTTTTCTCTTCAAAAAATGGCCATAGCCCTAACTCAAATTCTTTTAAGGATCCGGGGCACACTTTAAGCTTTCGCAAAATTTTGAACAAGCTCAACTGCATCCTGAAGCTGGATATTCCAGTAATTTTGGCTCATTTTTGATGAAGAAGATTTTTTTTTGCTGGTCTAGATTGAACACGAATATGCCGAAACTCTGGAGCTGGCTCACGTTTGGCAATGCACCAAATGTGAAGAGAAAAGAATTCGCTTTTACAACATACCTCCGACTGATAATCAAAGAGGTAAATTTAACAGCTAATTACAAAGATAATCAATATTTTAATTTAAAGGCGAGCATGCATCTAAATGTAATGGTACATTTATAAAAATCAAAACACCATAAATTAATTTCCGTATTTATAATACTCTTTTGAATTTTGATATTTTGCCAATCGTATTGAATTTTTAATCATAAAAAATGACAATTTTTTTTTTTCTAAAAAATAATTTTAATTTTTCAATCTTGTTTCGTTACACAATTTTAGATTCAGCAACAAAAAATGTTATTTTTCATGTAATAAATATAAATATTTGAAGCTAGTTTTTTTTTTTCAATTTTTTTGTTCGGTAAACATTCATTGATTGACATTTGGATGATTACCTAAAGTAAACTGTACAGCTAAAGAAAGGCTTCTCAAAAACCATTTATAAAGCTTTTAAATTGGAATTTTGTTCTTTTCAAAAGAACTTGCTCTGCATCATTATCACTCAATTGCGGCACGGGAGGCTAAAAATTTTAAGTTTAATTAACTTTTGATTCAAAGCGAAATAGATAAAAAAAATCTATTTGGATTAAATTAAGCGATAGTAAATTAAACTAAGGTGCCTGATGGATTTATCTTATCATAGAGGGAACGATGCACAAAACACAATTGATTATTGAACCTTGAAAAATAAGGTTTAATTTAGCGTACTCTCAAGTTTCAGGCTATTTTCTAAAATTAAAATTCTCAAAGTTAGAATCAAAAAAAAGAGTAGGCTTTATTTCTACTTATTTTTTTTTCTTTAATTTTCAAGCGAAAACCTTTAAGGTATTTCAGTTGAAATATTTGTTTAGTTCATTTAGATAAATTTTATTCTTTTATAAATTAAACAAAATAAAAAAAAAATTACAGCTATCTTTAGATAAACCCTATAATTAAGAGCATTATTGTTTAATTTAAATTGTTCTTTTAATTATGGTTGGTAAAAGACTGCCACTTTGGGCAATTAGGACCCGTATTTAAGCTTGTTTGAATCCAATTTTTCTAAAAGACCTTGAATTTAATTAGTTCCATAAAGCTTTTAAAAAAATTGATTTTCAAAAATTAATTTCCTTAAAATCACTGGGACCTTGGCTCGATTTCTTGTTTGCATCAAATTTTCAAGAAACAAGAGAAAACCCTTTAAATTCCACTAAAATACCAATCAATCAAATAACAAATAAAAAGGTATTTTAGAAAATTTTCAACAAAAAAAATCTTGTTTAATAATGCGTAGGCTTTGTTTTCGAATTTTTATTAAAAAAATTTAAATCATATGATAGACTTTATGTTATTTAGATGAAAAACAGCCTAAATGGGTCTTAGGAAAAGCCTAGTCATTTTTTGTTTTTTGGTTTATTTTGCCCTATCGAACGAGTTAAATTACAATTTTGAAATCCCGCAGCCTCCCAGCGATGACTACTACTACGATTTTTCTCACTATTCGGACTATGAACCCGAATACTACGCGGACGCTGGTCCCAATGCTGAAACAACTACCCAGCTCTCAACCACTACAACCAAAACAACTGATTTAATTTTCAAAAAAATTGAATTCAATCTAACAGCTAACAAAACAAAAGCTAACTTGGAAAGTGAGACAGCTACATTTACCATGAATAACAGGACAGTGATCGTTGTGGCACTAATAGTAGTAATCTTTTTATTTGTCCTAATAGGTGTTGGTGTATTTCTGATGGTCAGACGTAAAGCTAAAAAGAATAAAAATAGTCACGAATCGACCACAATCGACAAAAATCAGTACATAAGTGTTAATCAAACCGAATGAATGCTTTTAATAAAACTTTTCCTTTAGTTTGTGAATGTTAATATTTTGTTAATAAAATATTTTAATTAAAAAAAGATTTTTTTTTATCTAAAAAATAAGATAAATAGTTTTTGCAAATAGAGATTATATAATGGTTTGAGATAAAGTTAATTGAAGATATTCTGAAAAAATGTCAAGTGGGCTTTTAGATTTTTTTTGAAAAATGCAAATTTAAAAAAATCAAGTTTCAACATTTATTTTAATCTAAACCTTGCCTCGTACAGAAACATGCGCTAAGATAAATTATTAAAATAAAAAGTTGAATTTTATCACAAATTTTAGTTTTTTTACCAAAGTTTTTTTACAACCACAGCTAAAACTGCATTTTTTTCCATTTTGTTTTCCTTGAAAATAAAAAAAAAATTCAAAATTTCAAGCGACTTATTTTAGCATAATTTACAATATAAATTTTTTTTAGACAATCATTAGTATTGTTTGTTAAGCCCACAGCTAATGTAGGAGTCTAGAATATCATTTTGAAAATATCAACTCAATGATGGCAATAGTTGCTATGATGACAGTATTAATCAACTATTTGTGTCAAACTAAATCTCAGGTTTCCTCAAGTGTTTTTAAACTAAATCTACTATTTTTTTAAAATTATATAATTTTTAAATTTTAGCATTTTTTCGCATATTTTAAACTAATTTAAAATTAAAGCTTTTTTTAAAAGCAAAAATTGGTTTTTTAAAAGCTGAGTAAAGACACATTTTAAATCACAATCACATTTTTGATTGAATAATTTATTTTTTATTAAGATTACAAAGATAAGATCAAACTTAAATATTTATTTAAAAAACAAAAACATGAAACCAGTTAAAACAATTTTTGCTCAGGCTTTCATTTTTGTCAAGTTTGATGTGATTAGCTTTTCGTTCAAAGTAAACTACCTAAGAATGACGTGTTTTTTGTCTCCAAACAAAATACTCCATCTACCTTTAAATTTTGTGGTGTTCTTTATTGATTTAGTATTCATTCAATTTTTTTTAATTACAAACTATTCTGTTTCTTTTCAATTATTTTTCTAAATGAGATGTCAACCCTCTGTTCATGGAAAATTTAATTTCGAAACTATTCAAAAATTTTGAAATTATAACAATTACTCATCTAATAACAAAATAAATAAGCTATTTTTTATTAAAAAAATATTATTTTTAAAATAAAGTTTAGAATGAATTTAAATTATTATATCAAGAGCATTTTTTTTTTGATTAGCATTTCGCTAGTCAAATCACAGTACTTTTACCAAGATAACTTTTACCAAGATAATCTTGATTCAAATGATACACTATTTGACGAGCCACTAAAGCCATTAGATCTTGGAATAGAACCAATTGATTATTTGGGAAACAATGATTATTACGACCAACCTCAACCATCTGTTTCCGAACATATAATACCAACCCATACTCAAAACCAACAAGCATCTGACAAGCTCGCTACCGAAGCCCAAATTAACTTAATGCCAGAAACCACTTCCCAGCACAAAAATGAAAAGGTTGTTCAGGAATTTTTTGATCAATTATCAACTCCAATAAATGATAAAAAAGCAAATGAGTCTAAAAGTAATATTGAAGTGGAGTATATTGATTATGACTATGAGGAATTTATGAATGATTATTATGGAAGTACTCCAGAGGATGATATCTCCTCCAAAGAAACCATATTGGAAAAAGTGATTGACAAACAAGCTGAAGTAGTAGATGAACCACCACGGGAAAAAAAGAGTTTCAATTTGCTTTACATATTCGTACCAGTGGCAACCATTGCCGCTCTTGTTTTAGTTATTGCTCTTGCAGTGATTTTTAGGAGAATTGCTATTAAAAAACAAAATTCAACATCAAACAAAAATGTTATCTATCGTCAAGTAGCTACTAGCGAAACGCCAAAAGTTTGATTTTAAAATCAGATAATCTTTACATCATGCAATACGACCAATTCATATACAAAAAAAATTTTAGTTTTTTCTTTAAAATTATTATTTTTGCAAGTAGATTCGATTTTCAATGTTTTTTATGAATACATTTTTTTTTTTAGTAATTACTAATTATTTGAGAATAAATTTAAAAACTTATTTTGTAAAATTTATTTTGACTCTTTCAAAAAAAAGAATTTAAATGGCTTGAGGTTTTTTTCTAATGACTTAATTTATTAACTTTATATGAGTTTAAGCACCTGTTACTGGACCTAAATACTTCTCATAGATAATTAGTTCTTAATTGGATAAGTTGATGTCTTTTAAAGTCCTGTTAAATCTTGAACAGAAATTTAGAAAAAAAGTTATTTCTAAATTTTTAAATCTTTAATTTTCAAAAGTGACTTGAAAATTATTATTATTTTTTTATAGATTGCGACATTTTTTAAAATTATTCAATTTTGAAGAAGTATTTTGCTGTGACAGTGGGATATATAATAATTAAATTAATTTTATTGATAGAATTTTTTTTTGAACAAAAAAAGAAAATTTTATATCCTTAAAACATTTTAGCTTGATTTTTTGTTAGATTCATGCTTTTTTATGTTCAAAATGCAGTTAATTAACACCTTCTTTCAGGGTAAAAAGATTCAATTTTTCATGATTTTTATAGATGATTTTGATAATTTAAAAAATTTCTTAACTCACCTTGGTAAAACGTCAGAGCACTTCAAATATTTACATTTTTTTTTATATTTAGAATTACACATCCAAAATGTTTAAAATTATATTCTGCAAATAAAAAATAGGATACCCATCAAAACATTAGCCTCTGATATTTCATCTTCTTTAAATTTTTAAATGAATTTTAATTTAAAAAAAAAAAAAATTTATAACCCATCAAATGAGAAGCCTTGTTAGAATTATTCCTAAAGATCAGGGTCTATTTTTTTAGAATCCACACTCATGATGACAAATGATTTAATTTTAATAGATTTAGATTACGTTTCTTTATTTGAAATTGAATCGTACCTGATTAGGTTAAATTACACATTTTTTTGCTTTAATATTTTTTAAAATTCTGATTCTACTCTAAATCAATTAAACATCAAAATCAGAACTATTCTTCTTAAGTTTGACAAAGAACTTACAGTTAGTAAGAAAGTTTTTTACCTTTTCAATAGTATAAAATTGAGAATAATTTTTAGAGATAAAGAAATTTTTAATAATTTAAAAAATAATACAGTCAAGTAGCTAAAAAGAAAAAAATAAGCAGTTAAGGATAGTTCTTTAATAAGAATAAGCCAATTTTTTTCTTTTTAGCTACTTGACTGTATTATTTTTTAAATTATTAAAAATTTCTTTATCTCTAAAGATTATTCTCAATTTTATACTACTGAAAAGGTAAAAAACTTTCTTACTTACTGTAAGTTCTTTGTCAAACTTAATAATATTGAATTTAAAAATAATATTACATGTTCAATTTATATTAAAAAATTTGATGACATTTTTTTAAATCTTCATAAATGATGTTCCAAAAGAAAGCCAAAAAAAATAATCCTTTTCTCTATTTTTGATGACAATCTTATCTATAATTAAAAGCAAAGGTAACGTGAAATCGCTCATAAAAATTAATCTAAAATCAATTCAAGTTTGAAAATGGCTACTGAAAAATTTTCCTTTATAATTTATTAAGTTATTTTTAAAGCAAAATAAATTTATCCCAAAACGAATTTTCTTTATAGAAAGCATTTCAAAAATAAATAGAAGAATTTCTTAATTTTTCATTCATGAAAGATAATTTCAATTCTTATAAAATAAAAAAAACCTTTGATCCATTTAAAATAAATAAATTTGAGGTGCAGTAGCCGTCCAGTTCTCGGACCGGCCGTTTTTAGATGCATTTTTTAGATCGAATTTAATTAATACAAAAATAATTCGAAAATATTTTAAGAAATGTATTTTTGAGCTATTTGAAATGAAAAGCTTGAACAGTTAACAGCAGGCCAGAAATTGGCCGGCCAGAAGTAGGACAGTAGCGTCTTAATTGACAAGTTAGTGCTGCTGGCCACAGTCATGGCAAAATTTTCTTTCTGGTCGGCCATATGGTCTTTAGGTCGTCAACCAATACTATTCTTAATTTTCAAATGAAATCAACTAGCACTTTATTACTCGCAATATTAAAGGCTCTGCCTCGTACATCTTAAAGAAGTCAAATCAAAATAAATTGTGAATTAAATCGGTCATAAAGATTTATTATTTATTAAAACATAAAGATATAATCTAAATAAATTGTAAATATTAATAATAAGGTTAATTTAAATTAATTAATTTGCACTGATTTTGCAGACTTCCAAATTAGGTGAAACAAAAGTTGTTTCACTTTGTTTCATTTACAGAACAAGTTTTTGACATTTAGAACAAAAGTTAGAAAAATTTTATTTTTATATTGGAAGTTTTGTATGAAATTTCACAATGCCTTGCATTTTTTAACATTTTTGTTTTTAGTGCACCATTTGGAAACTGCGTCGACAATTTTTGAGGAAGATCTTATTCGATTATATTGCCAATTATGTACATAAGAATAGAATTCTACACTTCGTCCTGCCGAAAAAAATAACCTCCCATGTATGTAGGTAGATTTAGGACTGGAAATGGGAAATGAGGTTTTGTTCCTTTCAGCCATTTAATCGAGGAGTAGATCAAAGTTAACCAGAAATTGTGTGAGCTCTTTCTTGGCCATTTACAAATGTCCATGAAACCACTGACATCATCATTATTCCAATAACTGCGGTCCTTATGAGAAATCTAAATTTATATTGTGGTTCTTCGAAGGACTTCTCCCTAAGCATCGATATCAACTTTAATGTCGTAAACTTCATTTCCGTCTCGTTATTTTTGAATGACTCTTTCATGTTGGGTTTGTGCGAATCTTTTTGCTTCTGATCACTTTTCACTTTTTTAGTTTTTTGACCGCTTCGAATCTCTTTTCGACTTAGGAAAATGAACCCTTATCACTAGCTTAAAATCTTGATTCTTACAGATAATTAATAAAAATTTTGATGTGCAATTTTCTTGCACGCTTTGTTGATTAATGAATGATGTACAATCAATCAAATTTTTATCGGGCCCCAAATTTAATAAGCCTCGTTGGACTTATATTTAAATGTGGGAAACAAAATAAAAACAAGTCGCTTAATTGTAAATGTTTTATTGGAATCCGAATTTATTACAAAAAAGTAGTGGTTTATATAGCTGGAACATGTGCTTCAGCTTCAGTTACAGTTGTGATTAGATATAAGGATCCATGGTAAATTTACGCAAATTTACGTAAATTTGTGTAAATTAACGTAAAAAATGGTAATTTGACTACTTTTTACGTAAAACAAGAATTGTAAAAATTGGTAAATTAACTATAATTTACACAAATTTACGTAAAATTTAGTTAGTCATAATATTAATTTTTAAAACAAATTGTTCAAATTTGTTTTAAATGTAGTCCCAGGGATCACTTAAGACCCACATTTTTTTAAAAATAAACTCGACAAAATCTGAACAAATCTATGTTTTTTTTATGTATTTGAGAATTTATTTATATAAATTAGAGTTAAAATTCAAAAAAGTAAAAACATAGATTTGTTCAGAATTTTGTCCAGTTTATTTTATAAAAATGTGGGTCTTAGGTGAAGAAAGTTAGTAAAGATATGCCTTTTTTCTTTTTGTATACTTTTAGTGTATTTTTTTTTTTCTATTAATATGAAATTTTTATTTTTAAATTACGCTAAAATTAGAACAATTTTTCTTATGTATTTTTTAACTAAAACTTTTTTTTTGAAGATGTACGATATTTCTCATTAGATTTTCTAATTCAATGTTTTTTATCAATAAAAAATAATTGTGATTGTCTTTTTTGTCTGGTTCCATATTTGGTAGGTAAACAGTTTTTTATTTGAATATTGGTTCTAGATGACTAGATGAATAAGGACTAAAATAAAAGCTTAAATTTTTGGCTTTAAATTTTAAAATTAGTAAATTTTGATAATTTAGAAATTTATGCAACGTTTAGTGAATAATGATGGAAAAAAGATAATAATTTTTTTCAAAAGTTACAATTAACTTGTATTAAAAATGATCAATCTAGTAAATTAAGAATAAAAAACTTTGGGCTTAATAGAGAATTAATGAATTCCAAAATAAAATAAAATCAATTTTTAATAATCTATGAACTTTTAACAAAACATGAAGAACATTTTTATAATATTTTAAGATGCAGTACATTTTCTTGGCCATAGATTTGAATGAGCATAATTCTGATGATTTTTGGTATAAAACAAATGTAGATGATTTATCTTGTTTTTCATCTTTTTTAGTTTTATACAAAAAAAAATTGGTCAACGTTCAAAAGAAATTTTTTATATAAATCTCAAATGATAGAAAAAAAAGATAGGATAGATAGGTATCTAAAGATTCATTCAAACCCTGAATTACAGCAAATTTATGATTTTTTAATCTCATATCAATTTCTGTGCTTATTTTTGTAAACAAACTTTATTCAATATACTTAATAGGACCATTTACCTTATCAAAAGTTGAGGTTTCATTCTCATTTATATTTTTACAAGAGTTGAATTTAATTTAACTGATCCAATTCGAGTTGGTTTTGCGAGACTTAAACATGCATGTGCTTTTTTAATTTTATAATTTACTTGATAAAAAAAAAATATTCCTCAGTAACTTTAATAATTTTTGACAATTTTTTTCCATGAAAACTAAAATCGAAATTTTTTTTTAATTGAATAATTATTCTTTTACTTTATCATTTAATAAATTAATAATACCATTTAAAAAAAAATTCAAATTTAATACATTGCATTCATCAATCAACTTTTTGAGCTTTTCTTCACGTATCAAATTTTATCAAATCTTATCAGGATTGTTCATATTTTAAAAAATGTTATAAGCTTAATTTAGTTCTAAAATATAAATTTTGACACTAAGTTATAATTGTCAAATCAAACACTCAAAAAAAATTCTATCAATTCTATCTATTTTAATTTTTTTTTATATTTTGATAGTTCATCAAAAAAATTAACTCTTTACATTAAGAACGATAACTTAAAGATCATTTATATTTTGACCTGTTTTTAAAAAATTAAAATGCTTTATTTGAATATTTTTAAAAACAAAAAAATTAAATCCAGTTGAAATTAAAATCAAAGTTTTTGAATTCTTCAAAAATGTAAAAAAAATTAAAATTTTTAAAATTGATTATAAATTTTACAGCATACTTTCGATGCCTAAAATTGAATTTCTGCCATAAAAAATTTTTATATGATTAATTTTTCTTAAAACTAGTTCTGCGACCAATTGGTCTCAATCAAACTGAATCAAATTGATTTCCAACTCTCTTAATAATCATATCAGACAAATCATTAAATTTTTTATTGTAAACGAAATTTCCTTTTCAGAATTGTTTAATTAAGTATAAATTGTGAAATTGTTTCTATCTTTTAAAAAAGTATTTTAAATTAATAAAAAATTTTCCAAATAAACTTTAAAAAAAAAATTTATCTATTTATTCAGCAAATAATTAAAGAAAACGTGTATTCTTACAGAATTTAATGGTACTTCTAATTTTAATATAATGTTCAATAATGCATCGCCTGCTCAGGAAGCTCAACTGGATTATGAGTATAGGCAAGAATTTGCTGGGCAACAGAAAAAATATTCTGAAGAAAAATTAAAGGAAAATTATCCCAATAAATTTGTAATTGCTTATTCATGCCTGTTAATATCAATTGGTATTAGTCTAATAGTTTTGCAGATTATTTATTATGTATTGAATGGTACCAATCAAAATTTAGCTTCTGGCATTTGGGCAGGCTTTATTTATATGGTAGATGGTGCTTTGGCTGCAAGCACTATCAAATGGAAATTGATTTCTCTGTTTATGATTAAATTTTATTTTAATTTTTTTGCAATATTTTCTTCTGTTGTAACTATTATATTAAATTCAGTTTCCTTAACTTTTTATAGTGAAAGATGGCTATTTGTTAATGATGGAGAAGTAAACCAGAATATGAAATACGTAAATATAGCTATGATTGTGTTGGCATTTATTTCTTTAGTTTTATTAATTACTTTTTTAGTCGTTGGAAATTTAGCTTTAAATAAACAAGTGAATTCCAGCGATCCAACTCAACTAGTGTTGGATGCGGACAGAGCTAACCGGTCCAATAGACGGGTGGTTACTCGCGGTTGTTGGCCCATTTAGTAACCTTTCAAATTTAAACGGGCGTTCTAAGAAACGGTCCCATTTTTGGCGGGCCGGTTAGAATTTAGAATTTTTTTTTTCAATAATTTATTAAAACTAAATTGTTTAATATTAACAATGCTGCTACATTTACTCAAAGACCGCCCGTTTAAATTTGAACTGTTTCAAAATACAAATAACTTATCTCTTGTCATAAATTTTCCAATCATGCTTACTCCAAAATTTTTGACCACATAGCTTTGATAGAGACATTAGGGCATAAAACACCTTTTGCATAAAGGATACTGATAAAAGCTAATATATCTTCTTTTGTAAATGAAATTTTAGGATCTCCAGCTTTCGAGTTATAATTGCTACAATTCAATATTAAATTTAGCATGGACAAGTCACAAATCATGAAAAATACTGACAGTTTAGTCTCAGTTGGTCCAATTTTCTCATTAAAATTTATCTTTTTTCTCAGACTTGTTTTATTTCGAAAATTTATTTATAATTAAAGAAAGAATGAAAAAAAATAAAAATTAAATTTATCAATTTTTAATTATTTTTAAAAGGTTTAATTAATTTTCTATATTCTAGTTTTTAAAATTCTTATTTTTTTCCTGCATAAAAAGAAAACGGGATGATTTTATAATAAATCACTGAGATAATTAAAAAAAAGATCTTTAAATCATTTATTATTAAAAAAAATTTGACCCCGACGTGACTCGAACACGCAACCTTCTGATCTGGAGTCAGACGCGCTACCAATTGCGCCACGAAGTCTCTAAATGAAAAGTATCTTGATGTTGAATAAATAAGACAAAAAGATCCTTTTAGTTTACAAGGTAAATACAACTAAACTAAAACAATTGCATTCGTATTATTCAAGTTTTTCAAAATTTATTATAATAAAAATATCTTTATTTTTTCATAATAAAATTTTCTTTTCAATAAACTCACATAAGTATATCGATTGAAAAATTTCATCAAAAATTTTTGGTACCAAAATAAATTATTCACCACAAATTTTAAACTAAATTTGTCTAAATGCTTAGTAATAATGAAATTTGAAGTTTTTTTTTTGATAAATTTGTTTGTGTTTATCGTTGGTCAGGACTATTTTTACGATGAGAGCCTCAGTCCGGAACAGATCAAAGAAATGCAGCTGAACAAAACTCGTCTAGAAGAGGAACAGCGTAAAAAAGTAAGCACAACGACCGAAAAAGTTCCCGAATGGTTCCAAAACGAAAATTCCGATGACCCATTGAACAAATTTATGAAAGAAAAATTTGACGAATATTTGAAAAAATTCAAAAAAGACCAAAAAGAAAAATTGAGGTCCCGATACAAAGCGTCAACCATAGACCATTCATTCTGGAGCGTGGTTTCATTAATTGCTTTCTTCGGCACTGGCACTCTAATTAGTCTTATAGTCATTGTGGTCAAAAGCAACCAGATGTCTAATGTCTCTACACGAGAAAAATCAACAAAAATCAAAGCAGATTACTCGCCAGTTAATCAAAACGAAATAAATGTTTAATTTAACTAAGTCCTTTTTTAAAATAAATTTTTTAAATGTTCGATTTTTTATTGTCCAGGTTGTCTATTCCTTAAATTTTGATTAATCGAACTCTTACATTGACATGTCACAGAAATCACTCATAATGACTTGGTTTAATATCAATGGTTTGAATTGAATACTTGAATCTTTTTTGTATGCTATTAAAAAATTGTTAATTTGGATCATTGTATTTTCACGTAAATTTGCGTAATAAATGTTGAAATATTTATAATCAACGAAAAAATTTTTTTCCGATTTTTTTTTGATTAATATTTTCTCATTTTTGTTTTAATAAAAAATTTATTTTTCAATTTTATTTACTTTACGTAAATTTACGTAAAAGTTTTCTTCAAATTTATTTGTAAAAAAGAATTAAAGAAAATTAAAGCAAAAGAAGCCGGTTAAGAATTTCATTAATTATTTAATGCAGAAAAATTTCAAAATTATATCTTTCACCTAAAAAAGGTAAAATCATAAAATAAGAATTTGGATATGTGAAAACTTTGTACAAAAATAAAACTGAAGTTAACATTCTCACAAATTGTATTTAAAATAATTTTTTTTTGCATTGCATTTCGATACACAAATAAAAAAGAATTAAAAGATATAAAAAGATCTTATTTATTTTTACTATTTTTCGAATTAAGTTTTATTTAAAAAAAAAATGTACAAGTTTTCACTTTTCCTGATAATACGGGGCTTCTCAATTCTGTTACCAATTGATCATATTTTCATTTTAATTATATCATCAAAAAAAATATCTACTGAAATAATAATAAGATCAGAACATTAACTCTTTACTAGATTAAAAATAATAAAAACCAGGTTTAAGTATTTTTTAATTAAAAAAAACTTTTGAAAATAAAAATTTTGTTTCCAAGAGATGATCAAAACATCAGTTTATTAAATATTTAAAATTTTTTAACTATTGTATATTTGCGATTTTCAACAACAAAATATTTAGAAAATTTGAAAAAGTTAAGGTAAAATTCATCTTTTTCTCTACATTTTGTAACCAAAATTTGTTATTCTAACTTAAAATTCAGGAAAAAAAATTTTTTGAATCTTTTTCAAATGATTATTATTTCAACTCAATCAAAAAGACCAAAGGTCAAAACCAATAATGAGATGATTGAGCCCATTTATTTATTAGATAAAAATAAAAAATACATTTTATATAAGAAAAGCAAAAAAAATTAAATTATCAAGGTTCTGAAATTTAAATCAAATTTAAAAAAAATTAGTACAAAATTTTATAAAAATTAAATTAATATTATTGCTAATTCTACGCTTAAAAATAAAAAATTAAACTGAAAATCATCTAGTATGAAGTGATTGATAAAATTTGAAAAAAAATAATCGAATGTTTTTAAAATGTAATCGTTGAATTTTCCTTTCGAAGGAACAAGGTAATTATTAACATTCCTTAGGGCATATTGAGTTTTAATTGAATAGTTTCTGATTAGACTTTCTCTTAGACCGTTTGGCGAGTTCTTTAAATTTAAAATTTTATGAACAAATTGGGCAAGACGCTTTATAATTCTGTAATGAAAACAGTTAATATTAAACTCATTTAACCTGTTATTTAGAATTTTAAAATCACTATTGCTCAAAATGCTCGGTCGAATATTAATCAGTTTTTGAATACAATAGTAATACGAATTAGCCAACTTTTGAATTGATCTTTTTGTAAAATAAATTGATTACAATAGACAATAGTCAAAAAAAGGCATTATAAATGATTTGAAAAATTGAAGCTTAACTTTATAGAACAACTAGGACAACCTCTTTATTGCATAAAGGTGTTTATTTATTGAGGTTCTTAGGCTTGTGAAATATTGCAAGAATGTAAGTTTATTATCAATAATAACTCCAAGAAGTTCAAATTTATCAACAACTTCAACAATTATACCATTAATTAGAAAAAAAATTTTTAAATGTTTTTCAAATGATAAATTCAACACTGTTCATCTATTGAATTTAATTTTTTTCAAAAAAAGAATTTATATTAAATTAAACTAAGACTATAAATTAAGAACAAAAATTAATTTTTTATTGAAATAAATAATAAGAAATAATAATATTAATCAAAATGAAATACTCTGTGCGATTTTAAAAATAAAATCAAAAAAAATCTTAATTTTTTATTGTCCAGGTTATCTATACCCTTAAATTTGATAAATCGAACTTTTACGTTGACATATCACAGAAATCGCTCATAATGACTTGGTATAATATCAAGTGTTTCTTGTGAAAACCGGTATACAATAACCTAAAAGCATGTATAAAAGCGCTCTTAGATTCATTGTTCTGAAAATTCCATTTAAAATGAATTACAGCTTTATTAGATTGATTTTTTGTGGTGTCATTGTCAGCATTTGCAGTGGTGCCAAGTCAACGCCAAAAGATTCTATTTCTAAAAATGAACTATCCACTAACGACTTAATTAAGATCATAAAGGCTGCCAAAGATGAGACAGAAAATCCGATCAAAAAAACAACCAAAACCATGCTAACTAGTCCGAGTCCAAGTTTGTCCCAGGAAAAAAAAAAGTTAGTCTCATCCTATCCGGACACAAAAGCCCCCCACTATGAACAAAAATCATCCAAACCTTACTACGAAGAAATCAGTAGTAACTACTTTACCAACGGATACAGCACGCCAGTTAAATTTTACCATCCATACGATGACCATTATGATGAAGCCAAGTCCTACTACTTCAACAAATCTTTGACTATAGCTTGGAAAAAAACCGACTATCCCAACTACAGAATAAGCATATTCAGCTCCAATTTGTCAAATGGCGAAAGCCTAATTGTCTGGTACTACTTGACCATCAATTCAATAGTATTCGAAATCATAAAGTACAACATGTCTTCTAGTTTTGAAATTTTAAGACTTGGTACATTGCGCTTTGATTATTTATTTTTTACTTTCAATAACTATGGTGCCTTGGGAATCTATTTGGACTGTCCAAGCTTGACTAATCAAAAAATACAGTATGATTTCTATGTGTTTAATCTGATGCAGGATATTCAAATATTCAATGGCGCTATTTTATATGACAAAATGGAGAGTGCCATGCGCAACAACTACTGCAAAATACCAACCAGTGTGCAGCCGTCAATGGTGCTCTATTTGGAGACCAGTCTTGATGAGCAAAGCAGTGTGCTTTTATTCTCATTCAGCAACAATGGCATGGAATACTCGCTCATTTACTTCAATGGATACTTTAAGTTGTTGGCAGGAAACGGCATGGCTATCACTATTACCAACGAGCCTGTCTATGTCCTCGCTCCTTATGGAATTTATTTGGTGTTCAATTTGAACAATGTTGAAATTTACACCACATGTCCATCCAAAAGAGAGCCAGCGCTGGAATGGCACACAAAATTTTTCAACCGCAAAACTCAAATAGAAACTTCCCTTAAATTCAAGAGCAGCAGTGTTCTGCTACCGAGTTTGCTAGAGAAGTTTTGTTTTACAAAATTTCTCGAGGAATTTGCACCAAGATCAAGCTATGTACCCTCAAAATTGGTCAGCATGTATTTGGACAACATAAACACTGTTAGCCCATTTACTAACCTATTTTTGCCCATGGACTACCAAGTGGATAAATTGCTGCAATTTAAAACAACACCGGGCTTTAGTCTGAATTTTTTGGTGCGAACAGAAACCAAGCTTTTGATAGCGTCTAGAGCGTTTGCCAAGAGAGGATTTTTTGACCGCTCTATCAGGGAGTATGTGTCAGGTTTTTCGGATGGTGGCGAAAATTTTTGGATCGGACTGGATACATTGCACAAAGCAACCCAAAAATTTAGTTACACATTGAGGGTTGAGGTTTACTTTGGTGGAAAGTTTATTGCTGAAGAATATGGTTTGTTCAAAGTGGGCTCTGGTGAGAACAATTTTAGACTCTCGATTGGAAATTTGAAGTCGGGTGTGAATGCATTTTTTGAGTACCATGACTATGCTGATTTTTCGACTTTTGATTTCGGTAATCAACGATTCCAAGCGATCAAGTATTCGGCAGGGTTTTGGCACAGACCTACTGAACCGCGCAATACTTCAATTGATAATTTTTACTGTTTAGGCTGTGAGGACGATCTGGACTCGTTTGGAACTTCGTTCATACAAACCATTTCTTATTTTACAGTCAAAAGCTATGTGACTAAAATGTATTTAATTTTATGAAATAAATTAATCAAAAATTTATATTTTTTATTTTGGGTTTTATTGTATTTTTTTTATTTAAAAAAAAGATTTTTAACTAAAATTTAATATTTTTAATATTTCTTTGGCAAAAAATATAATTAGTTGAGCTTTCATTTCAATTTTTCTTTCTTTCCGGTAAAATTTTTTTTTCAAATTTGCTTCAATCCATTTTAGCTAGACATAGTTAATTTTCATACAAACCTTCCAAAAATTACAAAAATAAAATTCTTCTTCATTAATTTAAATTGACAAAATTGAGCTTTAAAAAAATTGTAAAAATTTTATTTTTCAATTCTAAATTAACATACAATTTAATTCAAAATAATCAATTTATTAGCAAATATTTCTTTAATTTTTTTTTAACTGGACTGTTAAATAAAACACAGTTTTTTTCAACTTTTAAAACTTGCTGAAAAATCTGTAGTAAAAAATCCGTATTTTTATTAAGAATTTAAATTGTGTATTGGAATCTTTGTATGGAAATTCATAATGCCTTTTTCTTATTAGTTTACGAAACAAATTTAACTATTTCTGCTTATCTTATTTGTACCAAAAAACACATTTAATTACTGGAAAAATTTAATAAAGCTCAAAATTGTGACTCAAAAAACTCTGTTTAAATCTTCAATAAAATTAGTTTTGGATTATTTTTTAATGATCTCAAAATCAACTGAATAAGAGACATGAGAATTGATATGAGGATGCCTATGTTAATTCCAAAATATGCATCGAGCCGATGAAAAAACGTAGGTACAATTACTGCATTAAGAAGTATACTCAAGATTAATTATTTTCTTTATTTTAAATAATTATTTATTTTGTGCTAATTTAAAAATTAGTTTTTTTTTTATTATTGTTTCTCTTTTTTTCTTATATTTGTTATGAAATAAATAAAATAATTAATATTCAATAACCTATATCTTTTTTATATTGTTTTTATTCATCGTTTATTAAATTTGTGGATAAAAATTTTTTAACGCCCTAAAGAAATGATTCTAAAAGTGATGACAATCGAATTTTTTAAAATTCAAATAAAGAAATATTGAATAATAATTTAGAACAAGAATGAAATTTTAATTAAGTTCTACATTATTTAGATGATTATTGTTAAATTGATTATTAATTTCGATTCAACTAAAATGAGAATTAATATAAAAAAGATTCTTTGTTCTTTTTATTTAATTTTTATCCAAATTAGTTGTTTAATTAAAATTTTTTTAGTGAAATATGGAGTTACTTCATTAAAGAAGCTTGTTTAATTAAGTTTTTTAATTTTAATTCTTAAATTAATTAGCTTATTTTTCAGCATCCTCAAATGAAGTCATTTTACTTAGCCGAATTTATATAATTCTAAAATTTTCAATAAATTTAAATTTTTAATTTTCTATTTATTAGTATATGTAATGTGAGGCTGATTTTCGTCCTATTTCGAGATATCTATAATTTGTTTATATCAGTCAATCAAAATAAGTCCCTATGTCACTTTGCAACGCACAATAGACTGGAAATATTAGAAAAAACTAGATATACTTAAGTTGCTTTGGGTTTTTCAAAATTTTGCCTAAACATCAGACTTAAAATCTAAAGATTCAGGGGAAATAGTTCCCATTGAGTTTAAAATAACTGAAAAATGTATAAATTAAACAATGATTTCTTAATTAACTTTAATTACGAGAATTAAACGAGACATTGATTTTTTTCAATTTAAATTTCCTCTCTAATAACACACTGGTTCTATATTTTAACTATTCTTGGTAATTTACGTAAAAATGAGAATTCTTACCCTATACTGGGTTATTTAACGTAATATTATGATTTTTGGCGTAATTTTTCTCAGAAATTTCTGATTAAATTCTATTGATATTATTCATTTACGCACTCTATTTCGTAAAAATGAATAAGTCGAAAATGCTGATAAAAATCAGATTTTTTAAATAAAGATTCATCTTTAATAAATTTAATTTTATTTAATTTTATTTAATAAAACAAGTGTTATAGTATTTTTAAGAATTTTAATCAAAACAGAAATTTAATGGGTTTTTTAAGAAATTGCTATAAATTTATTTATTTATTCTAGTAACAAAAACTAAATAAGACTAATGTCAATCTGTCAAATTAGATTTGACAGTGAATTTTCTAACAATATTTGGACGAGTTATATTTAAAAATATCAGTTAAAATTCAAAAATTATAAAAAACAATACAAAATTTAATGAAAATTAATAAAAAAGGTGTTCAAATTCATTTTTACGAATCAATACAAATCTATCTAAATTATTTGATAGAATAATTTTAAAATCTTTAAGTTCAAATTTTTGATTCATAAAATTAACAAAAAGTTTATTAGCCAAACAGCTGAAAAAATAGCTGAATATGTTTTCGTCAAATTTTTTCTTAATACTCAGTAACGTTAAGCTGTTTTTGTTCCTTAAATAATAATACCGTAAATTTCTTTCAAAGTTAAATTTTAACTCATTCGCCAAATTTGGCGGATTCTTAAAAAGATTTTTAATAAAGATTCTCCTTTAAAAAAATCTTTATTTTATAAAACAAGTGTAAAAGTATTTTTAAAGAATTTTATTTATTAAAAAAGAAAGGATACTGGGCAATTTGGAAAAAAATACAAATTTTTAATTTTATGATATCTTTTTAAGATCTTTATATAATTAAATTTAAAAAGAAAAATTTAATTTTGACAAGAGCACTTGAAACAATCTTAAAAAAAATTGTCTATTCTTGTAGGATTAATTTTAATAATAAGTTAATTTTTGAATCAATAAAGACTCATAAAGAAATTTAAAATTTCAATTATGAGATTAGAGATATGAGAGTTTTTAAAAATAGCATAGACAAAATAAACTTAAAAATTATGAGAACAGAAAAAAATATTTCTTTATTTTCTTATTTAGATTAAACCTTCTTTAAGGAGAAAATTTAAAAAAAGAGAACGCATAAAAAACGGACGTCAGTAAACCTCACCACAAATTTAAAAAAAAATATCACAAATTCAGTAAAAAAATCATTTCTCCATTAAACAATAACTAATTCGGTTTTTTTTCACAAAATTGTTAAAAAATATCTATTACAGCGAAAATGTCAATAACTCATTTATAATTTCACTAATTAGATAAAAATATAAAAAAAGCAGTACTCAATTAACTAAATAATTACTTTTCGATATTTTTCAAAAAATTAAAAATTTCAAATATAGCGAAAATGTTAAAAATTAATTTATAGCTTATGCAATATAAAAACAAGCGCAAAAAAGGATCAAAACAAAATTTGCACTTGAGTTTCAACCGTATGAGTTAGTTCTAAACAAAGATATTGGTATTGAATCACCTGACGATGATGAAAAATCGGAAGATGATGTTGTCGCTATCGTAACGATGAGCAAGAGAGCAAATATTTGAAGTTTTCAGAAAATTTGTGAGAAGTTAATGCGGAAATGTAAAAAAAAGGGGTTTTTATTGTCCAAATGGGTGTACAAAAAAAAAGTAGTTAATTTGTGTATTTTTTTTATGTAATGAGATTTTACTTAATTAGTGAACAAAATTAAAATAAAGTTATGATTTAATTGAATTAGTGCTATTTCTTCCTTTTTTGATATATGTTTTTACTGTTTGTGATATTATTCTGAAATAAATAGTAAAACTGAATTAGTTTATTGTTTATTGATTTTGTTATTTTTTTTACTGAATTAGTGGAGATTTTTACTGGTTTTGTGCTAAGATATTATTTGTGCTCTAAAAAAACTTCTCATAAAAAAGTTTAGGTAAATACGATGATTAAAATATTTCATTTTTAAGATTTTTTTAATGAAATTAAAAAATGTTGTTGGATATTTATTGATTAGAAAAATACCTAAATTTTTATAAGAACTTAGGCACCTAAATTCAAGATTTTGAAAAATTGTCCTAAACTTATTTGCAAACGTGAACAAATATTTTGTTTAATTCTTAAGATTTTTGTATGGTTTGTTTTTATTTTAATTTTACTTTAAGTTTTTTTAATTCAAAATGAAAAAAATGGAAATAAAATCATTTTATATTTATTAATTTTTTTTAATTGCTTCTTATTACTAACAAATAAATATTTATTTATTTTTAAGCATATTAAGAAGATTTCCAAAATAGATTTTTTTAATTCTAATGTTTTTAATCGATTTTCGGAATTTAAAAAAAACTAAAATTTATTTAATTGATTTTAAAATTAAAAAGACTTATGATCAAAATCTTGATTTTTCTCTCTTATTTTTCGCTAAAAATTTAGTCACTAAACTATCCAAATGTTGGGCCAGTGTCGTTTAAGTCGCTTCGGTTCATTTTCGCCCAAAATTTTCAATCGGCTGAGCTGTGCAAACTGCTATAATCTTCTTGTCTATGTTTTTCCAGACACAAAGCTTCAGTTTAATGTGACTTATGGAGGCTATTTGGTTTCAGATGATCTTGGTTTCGACCCCACTGATCCAAATGATATTTTAGGAATCAAAACATCAATGCAATTAAGTGAATTTGACAGATGGAGAGCTTGTTGTGACAGTGCAGAGCGGTGTTGTTCTAAAGTAATGGTAAAAAGCCCTACAAATAGTTCAGGCCGCTGCACCTCTATCTGGGACGGATGGTCTTGCCACAAAGACACTCTAGCTGGCAAAATTAGCAAAGTAAAATGTCCATATTATGTTTTGGGAGACACATGCAACACTGTATTTGGTAAAATTTAAATTATCATACAATTAAATTAGATTATTCTCAAATGGTTCCCTCGTGTTAAAAAATTAAAAAAAAAAAAATCTAAATATTAAATGGATTTTTTTAATTTAGTATGATTCTAACAGATTGAAAATTTTCAATAAAAAATAAAATATTTTCTTAAATGTTTGCCTAATGCTCAAAATGTTGTCAAAAGTAGTAAAATCATTGGTATCATGCAGAATTTTGGTTTCGAAACCATAAGTATATCATCAAGTCTAAAACCATTAAATACAAAGATATTTTTTTGACGCCTTTTTAACCAAATGGTATAAGGCTAATAGTAAGCAGGCACAATAGACCCTTGGTACAATATTCAAAAAAGAAAAGCGTTCAAATAAATTTTAAATATTTAAATTTTTTTTTACCACTGATCACATATTTGGTAATAAAACTAAATTAAAAAATATTTTTTTGCATAAAAATCTAGTAAATTTTATTTTTAATTTCCATTCCAAAAAATAGTTAACTTCTAAGATAGATTAAATTTTTTTAAAATCAACTGTTTTTTATTATCAATGAGTTTTTTTTAAGAAACTATTCAACATTTTATTAAAGAAAAAATTTAATTTAATTTTAAAAATAAGAAAATGTTTATTTTAAATGTGAATCAGATGGAAGTTGGTTTGAAAACAGTTATGGCGAGTGGGCAAATTATACGGGATGCGTGCAATCATTTTTAGATGTAAGTCATTTACCTTTATAGCGATTGAACCTGACTTTTTCTGTAGCTAAAGGAGCGTCTAATAAACGTGAACATAATCTGTCAAACAATTAGCCTGGTATTTCTTTTAATCGGCTTGTGCATATTTCTATCCTACAAGTAATTGCTTTTTAAAATTTTTAAAATTATTAATTTCATATTTAGACAGCTTAAAGTCAATCGAATCCTGTTGCATAAGAATTTTTTTGTCTCTTTAATATTTCACTCAATTATTCAAATACTATGGGAATCGATTGTAATGAAACAAAATTTACACAACGTAGAAAAATATATAGAAACAAATCATGTAAATTTCGAATAATTTTTTATTTTCTTTTAATTAAATAAATTTTAAATCACAGTCAGGTTGCATTTTTTTCAACCTACTTTTACAGTATACTCGGAGCACTAATTATTTTTGGATGTTTAGTGAGAGTCTCTACTTGTTCAAATTACTTATTTATGTTTTCAAAGAAGAGTCGACTATTTACACTTATTATTTTATCGGATGGGGTGAATTTAATTAAAAATAATTAATGGCTGTTATTTTTGAAGCTATATAATTTCAATCTTATGCTATAAAAAAATAAATCAAAATGATATACAATTTTACTTTACTGCTATAAAAAAATTAAGAAGTGTTATATAATTTTTATGTTTTTTTTTTGTATAATTTTTAAATTTTAAATGTCACGTGATTTTTCAGTATTTATAAAAAGAAAAAAATTTATATATTAATTTTCTAACTGCTGTATCAAGAGTTTGGACAGTTAAAATAAATAATTTAGATTGGCACAATAGTAGCTTTTTGGAAAAAAAATTATCTATGTAAGCATGTTATAGCTTTGGCATGTAGATATCACACTTTAGAATGGCATTCAAATGAAAAGGATGTCCCGTTAGGCGCAAATAGAAAAAAGGGAAGATCAGCTAAAAGCAAAAAAGCTCTTAAAAGACAGCCAATAGAAGCGGTACTTGATTTTAGCGACGATAACGATGATGAAGAGGACTCGTTAGAAATTCAGATAGATGATAACGAAATAGAAACAGTTAGTTTACAAGAAAATAAAGCTCAAGATGAACTTTTCGAATTGCAAGAATCAATCGAGTTAGAAAATCAAGAAAATGTTGAACAAATTCCAAAAAAAAAGGGGCAGAAAACCTGGTTCAAAAAACAAACCAAAAGAACAACCGGTTCCCAGGATATCAAACAAACGCTCAAAAAAAAATTAAGTTTTATTAATGTTGTTGTTTTTGACATTTTTTGACTCATTTTTCATTTTATATCAGAAAAGTGTTTTTTTATAGCAAAAAATGAAAATTATATAGCACAAAAAAATATAAGCGATAATTAATTGATTTTATTTTTAAAAAAAAGGCATTCCATTGATTTTATGCTCAATATACGCTTTTTTAACTTTCATGTTAAATAACAACAGTTGTTGGACTAAGAACACAGCTTTGACTTATGTCATTAATATTCCCAATGTTTTGACAATTTTAGTAATTTAGAAAATTTTAAGTTTTTAAAATTTTAAATAAAAATTTAAAGCTCAACTTTGTCTTCTTGATTAGAATAATTAGAGAGCTGTACAAAAAATTAACTGCTTCTAACACAAACGAGCCGCATCAGTACAACAAAGCGGTCCGGGCAACTTTGATTCTTGTGCCGTTGTTTGGCCTGCACTTAATTCTAAGCCCATTTGTCATGTGCGAGTCAGCTCCTGGATCACAGGTTCATAATTTCATAAACCGATTAGTAGAAAGTTTACAGGTAATTACTAATTTAAAAACTAAAAAAATTATATTTTTTTTGATCAGGGCTTTGTGGTGTCGATAATTTACTGCTTTTTGAATGCTGAAGTTGGTTCACTGCTCAAATCAAGTTTTTTTCAATTGAAATTTGTTAAAAAATTCCAAAAAAAACGCAAAAAGTTTCAAGATTCTTCTGAAGTCTTTGAATGTAAATACATCTCTATGAATAAGAATAAAAATAACAATCAATTAATGATTATCTGATTTTTTTAATTTACTTGTCTTTTTTGATGGGAAATTAACTTTAAAATGTCAAGTGCAAGCATTTTAGAATTTTGACTCAGTCGGTATGGATATCCCCAATACAATCAAATCGAAAAAAGGAAGATTAAATAATAAATATTTTTTTTGTTAAAAAAAAAAAATTTTTTATGATAATAAATATTTTTGTGAACCAAAAACAATTAAAATAGTTTTTTTACTAATATTTGTGTTGAAATATAAAAAAAAATGGTTTTTCTTAATTTTAATGGATATTTTTATTATTTGTGGTTTTTTAAATAAAATTGTGGTATCAAAAATAAATTCGCGTTTTTTTTATTCAAATTACGAGTCTAATATCGAAATTAATAGTGTGGTAGATCAATGTTTATGTTTTCATCATTTAAGCTTTCAATTTAAAATAATATAAATTTTGTTGCCAAAGAGGTGTTGCTAAAATTTTTCAAATAGATTATTAAATAAAAAACTATAGTTTATTTTTATATATTTTATAATTTTTTATTTTTTTCAATAAAATTATTTTATAATGAATTTAATAACGAGGAGTAAGTCGGTCTCTTGAAGAATGAGCACTAGTCTATTAATTCAACTTTGAAAAAAATATTAAAAACCGCCATGGTATCATTTAATAAAACATATAAAAAAAAGATCAACTTAATTAAGTTTACACAAGTCACGTGATCAGCTTTTTTACATTAAATTATTATTCAAAATAAAAAAAATTTGTTATTTTTTTAAAATGTTACGACAAAAATTCGGATCAAATATATTAAAAAAAGTCAGAATTCTAAAGAGTGAACAATCGATCAATACCAGAAGATATGTGTCAGCAGATGGTTTTGAATGGCCAAGCGAAAAAGTACGCCAAACATTCATAGATTTCTTTTGCCAAGAAAACAGACATAAATTCATAAAATCAAGCTCGGTACTGCCCAAAAAAGGTTCAGGCACATACTTCACAAATGCCGGCATGAACCAATTTAAATCAATTATCCTGGGCGAGACCGATCCAGCTGATATAATCGAGACAGATAAATACATCGGTGTAGCCAATTCTCAAAAATGCATCCGCATTGGAGGCAAACACAACGATTTGGAAGACATTGGCCAAGACACATATCACCATACTTTTTTTGAAATGCTCGGCAACTGGTCATTCGGTTCGTATGACAACGAACAAGCCTGTCAGCTAGCCCTAGATCTTTTGGTCAACAAATATAAACTGAATATAAACGGGCTGTATTTCACCTATTTTTCAGGTGATGCCAACCTTGGTCTTGCACCCGACTTGAAATCTAAAAATGTCTGGCTGAAACTAGGAATACCAGAGAGGCAACTTTTGCCATTTGATTCAAGAGCAAACTTTTGGGAAATGGATATTGTAGGTCCATGCGGACCATGCACCGAAATTCACTACGACCGAATGGTCGATCAGCTGTCAAGACCCGAGCAGTTCGCCCAGGCTAGACAACTAGTGAATGCAGGACAAGAGAGAGTCATTGAACTGTGGAATTTGGTTTTTATGAATTATAACAGAACTGGACCAAAAAATTTTTCCCCACTTCCATTTCAAGTAGTTGACACCGGCATGGGCCTAGAACGCTTGACTACAGTGCTCAATAATTTACATAGTAATTATGATACTGATTTGTTCATACCTTTATTTGAGAATATTTACACCTGGAGCCAAAATGTACCACATTATGCTCATTTAGGTGCAAATGATCCAATTTTATGCTCATACAGAACATTGAGTGACTTTGCCAGATCAATAACTGTGTCAATAAATGACGGACTGGTTCCCAGTCGGAATGGACTGGGGGGGTTTTTGAAATTTTTAATCCTAAAAAGTCTCAAGATTTCCAAAGAAGTTTTCAGTATTGAAAATGAAGCTCAATTTTTGTCCGAGTTGGTCATGACAGTGGTGAATTCATTGAAGACAGCGTATCCAGAGCTGGCCATGCGTAGTGACTATATAAAGCAGGTAGTGGTTGAAACGCATCAAAAGCACAAGGTAAAAGTTAAAAATTCTAACCAAATCGCAGAGCGTTTCATCAAAAAAATCGGGGTTCCGTCGGAACTGTCCGGCGATCAAATTTGGAAATTGTTTAAAGGAGATGGAACTGGTGAGGAAGTGTCCATAGACTTTATTCAGGACTTTTGTGCTCAAAAAAATATAAGACTAGACATTGATTCATTTGAAAAAATTCTACTATCTGAAAATGAAAAAGCCTTAAGGAATCTCAAAAATACGCGAGATGATAAAAGTTCTTACATAGACTTGGCCAAAAATTTAAGTCATTTGGAAAAAACTGACAATTATCATCGATACAATTACATTTTGGATGAAAATAAAAAAGAAGCTATGTTCAATGGTAAGAATTTATTAAAAAAATTTAATTGTTATATTTTTTTATCATAAAATTGTCTTTAAAATTATCATAAAATTGTTTAATTTCTTTTAACAAAAATAAAAAAGCTTTTTGATTTTGTTTATGATAATATTTACAGTACAAATTGAAACTAAACTTGTAAGTTTTCTTTCCTTTCTTCTTCTTCGCCTCCTCTCGAAGGAAGGAAAGAATAATAAGTAAAAAATAGTCAAGGAAGAGGTGAGGAACAAGAAAGGAAAAATAAAGAAAATTTGTTTTTTCAAAAATCGGCTTTTATTTGGCATTTTTCCCCAATAGAGCGTAAATTTGCGAAATATTACATAGTAACGTAAAATTACGGATTGTTACCAGAAATCACTGAGACAAAGTACGCCATAAATCGTAATATAAGATAAAATTACGCATATTAGGGTAAGAATTCGCATTTTTACGTGAAATTACCAAGATGTCAAATTAAAGCACCTTTTTTTTAAATCACCTGAAAATATATTAAGTTTTTCAAAAAAATTTTGCAAATCAGTTAAAAGCATTCTATTTTTTCAAATTTGTTCACACTAAAAATAATTAAAAAAGTGTTAAAATTAAAAATTTTAAGTTTTATGTTATATTTTTCTAATTAATTATATTTAAATCCCAGTGAATAAACTAAATTTTTTTTAAAAAATCAAATCGTCAAGTTAAATTTTAACAATTCTTCCAATATAATGCACTTAATATGCCAATGACTGGGATTATAGTCAAGTCATGTTTTTTTATAAAATTTTAGATTAAATTTTTAATCATTGGATTAAATTGAGAGAAAAAATTTAAGAAACCATATCGATATTTTTACTAAATTAAATTCAATTTAAATGCAATCTAAATTAATGATGATATTAATCTAAAATTTTATTGATGATTAAGACAATTTTAATAAATTCATTTGTCTTATGATCCTGATTTAGGTTTTGGAAAATTCAAATTTTCATGAAATTAGCTCTAAATAAAAATTGATAAAACTTTTGTTAATTTTATTTTTTATTTTTTGGCAGGAAAATTTGATGCGAAAATTTTGGCGATTGCTGTTCCAAACCAGAATGGTAGTTTCGACTTAAGAAACCAAATTGAACCAGACCAAGATTGTGTCGTTGTTTTGGATCGGACCAATTTTTACCACGAAAGCGGAGGCCAGCAATCGGACATTGGAAAACTGAGCACTAATTCCAATTGTTTTATAGACATAAAAAAAGTCCTCAATCTAAAAGGCATATCATTTCATATAGGAAAATCCAATTCAACTTTTAAAATAAACGATGAGGTTAATTGTGAAATAGATGGCAAATTGCGCTACTTTACCACTCTGAATCATACCGGAGTCCATCTGTTGAACCATTCAATCAGAAAGTTATACCAAAATGAAAACTCAATACTTCAAACAAGCTCAACAGTAAAGGACAACTACTTCAAATTTGAGTTTAAATTCAATGAAATTTTGCCCAAGCCAAAAGTAGACGATATCGAAAAATTAGAATCACAGCTTAATAAATTAATTACCAAGTCAATACCTGTCAAAATAGAGGAAAATCTGTCAATAGAAGATAGGAATTTTGATTTTCCAGTCCGAAAGTTAAATGATGTTTTGTATCCGAGAAAATTAAGAATGGTCACTGTTGGTGTTGGCGATGAGGATGGCTCAGGAGAACTGTGCTGTGGTTCGCATGTTGACAATACATCTAGACTAGAGAAGCTTTGCATCACTAGTTTCAGTGTAGTGGGTGATTCTTCTTATGAAATCGAGGGCTGTACATCAAAGTTTGCTGAGCAAATAGAAAAATCAAATCAGCAAGTAATAGATTTGCTGGCAGAAATGATTGAGCTGAACAAAAATAAAAATGAGGGTACATTGTCCAATGCTGAGGTCCATGCCTGTCTAAACGAAATTGCCGACAGGTCCATACAAATCGAGGCTATATTCAAAAAAGACCAGACCTCTTACTTGACAATGCACAGAGTCAAAGCTGAAGCAAACAGGCATAGACCATCAAAAAATGTTTTGCTTAATAGTCTGAAAAATTTCCTTTTAGACGAGCTTGGTGAAGGATCACGCCAATCTTTGGACTCAATTTTGATAGCCTCGATTGATCCAAAGGTAAAGCTTAGCTTTAAATTCATTGCTTTTGACTCTGTGTTGCATCACGAGCAAATTTTATTAGTAATTAGCAAAATATCGTCTCAATTGCATCCTTATTTAATCATTTATAATAAATACAGAAATGTTTATATTTTTTATTCGAGAGACTCGTTGAAAGAAAGTCTTGATGTGAAAAATTTTTTCAACACTGAACTTGAAAAGATAATGAACAAAAATTCGGATGCAAGAATTTTGGATGAAAGCGACAACTTTCGAATTGTTAAATGTAGCATAATTCAAAAAAATAAATTTAAATATTTTTCATTTTGAGTTTATTTAGTGATAAAAATATTTTTTTTTAGTTTTGATTTTAATAGTTTCATAAAATCAGGATTTGGTGAATTTTAGATTTTTCTTTGAATAAATTTTGAATTTTGAATTTTTATTTAAAAAGATTTGAAGTTTTATGAATGCTTGATGCAAAGTCTTAGGGTTATTTTAAAGTAAATAATTTTATCACCACTATAAATTAGTTAAATAAAAAGGAATTTGAAATAAATAATTTTTTTTTAATTCTTTTTGCTGAAAAATTTTAATTTTAGCTTCTTAATATTACCATCTAAAGCTTATTTTAATCATCACCATTACAATATTAATTCAAGAATCAATTGTTCAAGAATCAATTTAAAAATTAAAACAATGATGAATTAAAATTTTTTAAAAACTTTTTGTAAGAAATTTAAAAAAAATTATTTTTTATGGCGTTGTAGCAATTCATTATCACTATCAGTAAATAAAGACGATATAAGTAAGCTTTTTAAGATAACAATTGACGTCAAACAAGAAGGTCCACTGTCCCCAAAATTTTATTTTAAAGGTTTAATCTTCTACAAAATTTGCCAATTTAAATCCAATTGAGATGGTTTGGAATAAGTTAAAATCTTTTGTAAGAAAAAAAAAATAATGTAGCAGATGCTTATTAAGCAATATTTGAATTTAAAAAACTACTAAAACCTTCAAAATGCCGATCTTTTATTAGTCACCTTAAAAAGGTTAAAATTTTTTTTTTTTAGTTTTTAAAAATAATTTAATTTTAATTAGATAGTTCTATAGAAATTGAAAGAAATTATAATTGGTTAGATAATTGAAACAAATTGTTTAATACTTAAATATATTTTACTTATTTTCACCTTTTTTTACCATTTTTTACTGGATAAAATTTAGAATAACGAAAAATTACATTATTTTACGTAAATTTGTTTCTGTACTAGTCTAGCAATAGCCAGTTTAGTTTTTTCCAACTAAATTAAAAAAATTACAAAATTTTTCGAAAATTTATAACAAGATCTAAAGCCATTAGAAAAAGTCCAAAGAAGAGCCACTAAACTGTACAAACCAATCGCTAATCTCGAGTATGATAAAAGGCCAAAAGCTTTGGACTTTACAAACATCGAAACAAGAAGACTACGGGGCGACTTAATTCAATTCTTCAAAATAGCAAAAAACTTAGACAAGATTGAAAAGAACTCTCTACCTTCATTTGGGAACCATACTAACAGCCTAGCTTCGGAGTTGAGATGCCCACATAATTACAAAATGAGCGTTGAACATGGTATTAAGAAGCTTCCGCGTTTCAAATTTCTATATAATCGAGTGGCCAACCATTGGAATGGTTTGCTACAGAGCGCTGTTGACGCGCCTAATTTGAATATTTTCAAGTCAAGACTAGACACTCACATGAATTCCACCATTCTCAACAACATCAACGTCGTAACGGCTGTTTAAAGATGCCTAGCATCTTCCTGTTTAATACAGACAGCTCAAATTTACTAACTAACTAACTAAAAAAATGATAATTTTTGGCCCTTTTTATGTAAAAGAGCGGAAATTACGGTAATTAGGTAATTTTACGTAAAATTTCGAAATTTTATGGAAAATTTCGTAATTTACTATAGTAAATTTACGCAAAATTACCTTATTTTCTACTTTTTTATGTAAGTTTACGTAATTTTCTGTAAAAATTACCAAAAACATCGTGTCATATCAATACTGTAAAAAAAAGATAAAAAAATTTTTTTTTAATGCTACTTCTTTTTTCTGTGAAATTTTTATTAAGTTTAAGGACCGTCCGCAAAAATTTGACCGTATTTTTGGCCGACCGTTTTATTGGCCGTATTTCGTAAAAATGCCAAACTGACCGACCAAATGACCGCAAAAAACCGTCCGCGAAATGGACTGATTTGCACTGACTGTTAAAAAGAATCTAATCCACTTTCTTAAATTTTTTAACTTTTTAAAATTTTTATCTCTTTAAAAAAAGCTTTTTTCTTACTTGAATAAATAAAATTTAAAGATTTTTTTTTAAAACAATAAAACTAAATATTCTATGTTTGATGTAATCTATTTAATTTCAATGTAATAAGATTGCAAAAGTAATTTTCATTAATTTTTTTTAAATAAATTTGAAACATAACACTTTTTTCGGGCTTTTTCAAAATTTTCAAAGTGAAAATTTCGCATTTTCCTGAGCAATATGGATCTTAGGTTTGTCCAAGATCATAACATGACTGTCCGAGCCATACTTAATATTGTGAAAAATTCTAAATAATCAATTAAAAAATTCAAGTATTTTTAGTTTGTAATCATACACTTTTGATTTTTGAGCAAATAAAATTTTCAAAAAATTCAATCTTTGATTTTGTTTTTACCGTTTTGAAAAGTCGATCATTCAAAAATTATTTTAACTTCTCTTATAGAGTTTCGAAATCTAACTAAATTTTACAAATAATTGAGTTAAGAGAAATATAAATATAAGCATAATCTTTAGAAAAAAAATCTTGCTGTTGAACATCATTGAAATCTACATTTTAATTTTTCAAACTAATTTAAATTTTTTCTCTTTTTTAACCTTTAAATTTAAATGTAATCAAATGTATAGAGTGTTGCTATGAATCGAAAAATTTACCATTTTTAAATTAAAGTGAAAAACTGGATTTTTAAATTAGCCGATTATTGAAAATGGATTGCCAACACTAATATAAATCCTAAAAACTAAAATTAAATTATGACCTCTTAGCAAATTAGATTCAAGCTATTTTATAATTTTTGGATTAAAAGGTGAAATCAATTTCCTTTAATTGAAACCAAGTTTTATTTTGAAAAATGAAAAATTAATCAAAATATGTAAAAGTTCTGAAAAAATTTAGCTAAATTTTCAAATTTTTCTCGTTTTGTTCCAGACTTTGAAAAATTATTTTGCACTGAATTGAAATTTTATAAATCATTTCAGAGTTGTTTTTAAGTCACAAGTCTCAAGTAAAAAAATTTTTTTTTTTAAATTTATAACTTAGACTTATATTTTTGTGACTTATAAACAAGTCTGATTTGAACAAGAGATATTTAGGCTTTGGGGGCTCTCGTCAAAAAGTACAGTAGTACTGCTAAGTGCGAACCTTGCCTCAAAATTTTAATTATTTAATTAAATTTACCTTTTTTTTGCTGAAAAATTGGCTTTTATTCTTAGACTTTAAAAAAAAAATTTTTTAGTCAAGTCATAACTTTGACTTTTTGTGGCTTAGACTTAAAACTGTGACTTAAAAACAAATCTGAATCATTTAAAAACTTTAAAAAAATTAAAATTTGCATTGCATTTTTGATAATTTTGTTAAAATTTAAAATTTTAATTTGTTTATGTAAACGACTCTGAAAATTTTAATGCAAAGTAAAGTAATTGCGTGATTCAAATTTTTTTTATGCTAATTAATAAAAAACTAACTTAGCAATAAAAAGAAGGGATTATATTTTTTTCGGAATACATTAATTTTAAAATATTAAACTTTAAAGAATCCCAACTTCAACTTAATCGGTTCTTTTTGCACTATTTCTATATTCGTATTCTTTTAAGTAAATATGGTAAAAAGAGATACCATAGAAAAGAGTTTGGGTTGTTGAAAAATAAATATTAATTTTTAATATTAAATTTTGATAAATAAGTCGCATATTTTTTCATTTAAAAAAAATAGGTTTCATAAATAATTTTGAATTTTAGAATAGAACAGCCTAATTACAGTAAGACCTAATTTTGAAATCAAACTCAAATTCAATCTGACAAACTATCACAGGTTAAATGTTTTTCTACGTATTAAATTTAATGTTTTGTAAATTGAATTAAAAATTTTAAGAGGTTATTTAAACATCAAGAATTGATCTAACCAATTGAGAAATATGGAGATTGAGAAAACATATAAAATGTGAATCTAAGAACCAACAACATAAACTAAAATTTTATTTTTTGAATCATTAAAAAAATGAACCAAAACATAAAATTAAATATTATTATTTCAAAAGAGAAAACAAAACATAAAAACCAAACAAATAATTATTTATTTTTGCAAACTGTTGTTAAAACTTAAAAATTTAAATTTAGTCTGGTAAAACACCACTTGGATATTCCATGTCCAATTGTCCAATCGAGTTCTATAATGGCAAAATCGAAAAATTCTTTACACAAAGAAATTAATACAATCTATAGTCCGTTTTTGAAATTTTTGAGAAGGTTGTTGAGTTAGAATCTAGAGCTTTAATTAATCTTGAGATTCCATTTTTAGCTGTAGCTAAATTTAATTTTAAAAAGGAATCACAGAAATATTTTGAATCCATTCCGAGTTTAAGCAGTGAGGATGAGTACCAAAAGTACAAGTGTCACGGCAAATATATAGTTTCAATTAATCACGAATGTTTTTGTACAAACTGTACACAATGTACCTGTATTGATTTTTATTTTAAAATCTGTACACAAAAATTTTATGTTTTATTAACATTCATGAATAAACAATTTTATGCGCTTGTTAACAGTTTAAAAAATAAAATTATAATTATGCTTGATTCACTTTTTATATGTTTTATTCACATTTTTAATGTTTTCTTAATCTCCGTCCTATTGAGAATTTCAATTTTTCTGTGAGAAAAAATTGCTTCATTTTAGTTGTTTTAAAATTTAATTTAATCTAAAATAAAATAAGATTTTTTTAATTAAAAAGTAGTATCTTAATGAATAAATTAAAAAAATAAATAAAATTTTGATTTTTTTTAAACCTCTTCAAATTTGATTTGAATTAAAATTCTTTTATTAAAAAAGCCTTAAAAAGCATTTTTAACCGTAGTCATGACTTGATTTAATACCAGGTTGATACCTTAAAAAAAATTTTTGATCATATTTTATTAGTTTTTTAAAATTTAATATTTTTTAGTTAATAATGGCAAAATTTCGGTATATCAATCGGATGTTTCGGATTATATATCTAAACAAAAAATACAGTATTTTATTTATGGCTCAGAGCTTTTTAGTTCTTTTTTTTCTTCTAAAATCACTCGAAAACAGTCAAGTAAAAGCTTCACAATTTAAATTTATAATTTTTAAACAAAAATTTTATTTTTTTAGAATGATAGTGAAAGATTTATAAAGAAAAAAAATTTCCTCCAAAACCGAATATACCCCAAACAATGCAATTGGTTTAGAGAGCAAAAAGTTTCTTCTGATTTTAATGTAGGTTGAAAAAATATTCTATCAAATATTAAAAAATAAAATTTAGGTGTCCGAATTGATAAGAACACTTCCATTTGACTCTGGTTCCGTTGTTTCCAAAGCGTACAGCTCAAGCGAATGGACTTCAGACAAAAAACTAAATGTGATCATTGTCCCGCATTCCCACAACGACCCAGGATGGTTGATGACTTTTGAGCAGTATTTTTACAGCTTGACCAACAGTATTCTCGACACGGTGGTCAATTCACTGAGTGAAAAACCCACTCGACGCTTCATTTGGGCAGAGACAAGCTATTTGTCGCTTTGGTGGTCAAGAGCCAGTGAAGAAATGAGGAACAAAATGAAAATATTGATCATGGACACCAAGCAGTTGGAGATAGTCACCGGTGGATGGGTCATGACAGATGAAGCCAATTCTCACTACTACGCCATGATCGAGCAAATGATAGAGGGTCACGAATGGCTCAGAAACAACATAGACCCTTCGATCAGGCCAAATTACGGCTGGTCCATAGATCCCTTTGGATATTCGCCAACCATGGCCTATTTGCTTAAACAGATGGGCTTTGACAGCATGATTATACAACGGGTCCATTACCATCTAAAAAAATACCTGGCCAAAAATCAAAGATTCGAGTTTCTTTGGAAACAAAGTTGGTCTAGTGTGAAAGGCAAAGACACATCTATTTTATGTCACGTGATGCCTTATGGTCATTATGATGTGCCTTCGACCTGTGGGCCCGATTCTTATGTTTGTTGCCAGTTTGATTTCATGAGAATACCTAGGGGCATTAGGTGCGCGGGTCCTCAGCCAAGACTTGTGACTAAATCCAACATTCAACAGCTAGCTGAACTATTGCTAGACCAGTACAGAAAAAAAAGTCAACTTTATGGCAACAAAGATAACCACAACGTTGTTTTTGTGCCTCTAGGTGACGATTTTACATACTCGAAGTTGATCCATGCCCAAGTTCAATTTGAGAACTATGAAAAAATAATTGAGTATATTAATTCAAAAGAAGAGTTTAAAGCCTATATAAGATTTGGTACTCTTCGCGAGTATTTTGAAGCTTTGATGAAAAATAACAAAAAATATAATGTTAATATGCCTAGTTTTAAGGGTGATTTTTTTACCTATGCTGACTCGTCAAATAATTACTGGAGTGGTTACTTTACCTCTCGGCCATTTTATAAAAGACTAGATCGACTTGTAGGATTCTACTTGAGATCGGCCGAAATCTTATTTTCTCTTAATAATTTAATCGGGGATACCAAGCAGAGTAAAATTGATTTTCTTTTTAAAAAATTAATTGTTGCTAGACAAAATTTGGCTATTTTTCAACATCATGATGGTATTACTGGAACTTCTAAAACATATGTTGTTCAGGACTATGCCAATAAGTAAGTTTTATTTTAGAGAAAATTATTTAATGTCCCAAAAATTGATCATTTTTGCTCAACAAATTTTTTTTTAATATGTAACCTTTATCAAATTGAGGCTCCTTTAGATAAAAAATAAATGAAAATTAGAAACCATAAAAAAAAATATCCGAATTGAGGTTTTGTTTTTTGTTTAATAAAATTTTCTCAATTCCTCAAGTTTTGTTCAAGATTCTTTTTAATTTTCTTTTAGATATTTTTTTAGTTCAACATTTTACATTTTACAACATATGACAAAGTTTAGGAATCTGGAAGTTGGTGTAAATTCAAATCTCTCAATAGAATATGGTTCATAATTTATGGAACCGTAAGATTTATATTTTTGGTTGAAAGAACTAGTTCGGTGCATTAGTTTTGACTGCTTTTTATTATTTCAGAGTTTGAACATTCAACTTCTTTATTTAAAATAAAAATTAAATAATATTAAAATAAAATCATAAATTTAATAAGTGTATTTGGTTGAGTATTTTTTATAGAGCGCTTACTTTCAGATATAAGCAATGAGACATTAATAAAGATAATGAATAAATTTTATTTCATTTCTTTCTTAATTCAGATTTAAAAAATAAATTTGAATTTTAAATTAGTTTATAAAAAATATAAATAAATATTGTGATCTGAATAAGTTTTAACTTGATAAATAGTTGTTTTTTAATCTATGCTAATGTGAATTATTACTATCCATCAGTTTCTCATCGTATACATTTTACAGGAATTACAAGATATCATATATTCTGCCAATATCATGTGAAATATTTTTTTACATTTTATTTGGATTCGTAAATGACTCTGAATACCAAAGCTCCTTCCATCATTAGACATGCAAAAAAAAATATTTTGTTTTAAAGGTTGATATAATCATTGTGATTTTACAATTTTTATCTTAATTGACAAAAAATTACATATAAAATGTATAGGTATTAAAAGACCAGAATAAAATTTTTTATGATTTTTTATTACGGAGTATTTATTGACAGTTAAATGATTTATTGAAACACAGTATATTTTGACTCATAAAAATTGATTTTTGACTGATAGCCTCCTAATCCCAAATATTAATCTTTTGGTTACAACAAGGAAAATTGACGAACTAAGCAGAACAATTAGAAAAAAAAAGTCCATCACAAAAAAAATTTCAAAACCAGTTTCCCACCTGATAGCGTAAATTAGATTTAAAAGAATAGAAAAATAAGAAGATGCTTTTAAAGAATTTGTTGTCAAATGATGTAACAAGAATTTAATCATAATAATAATAATAATAGTTGACTTTTGAAAAAAAAATTAACAAAATATCGGCAAATTAAAGTTCATGATCATATATAAATTTCCGATTACAATTTTTAATTTATGATTTAAAAAAAGGTATTTTTTAACAATTTAATAATAATAAAAAAATTAACTTTATTAAACATATTTTTTTTAATTTTTAACTAGAAAAAAATTAAAATTTATTTTTGTCTGAAGTATTTTTAAATTTTCTTATACAAAATTTAACAATGTTTCTCTTAATAGTTTCTCTTAATATTTTTAATTAATATTCAAATATCATTTAGAGCGTTTGTTTAAGCTATACTTTGGATAACTTTTGGTGGATTTAAAATTTGTCTTTAAATTCTTCAAATAAATATTCTACTAGAACCGATTAAAGATCAATTAGAAAATAAAAAATATGTTTTTTTTTAATTAAAATTTTAAACTTTAAATATTTAATTTTAAAAAAAAACAAAAAGCTAAATTCATTGGATTTATTGAGATTTTAATTAATTAAGATTTGGTCATGTGATCACGATCATGAACTTCAAGTTGCCCAAAAAATCTAATTTTCAAAGGGGTAATATGTGACAGGAAATTTTTAAAATAAAGTTATCGTAGCAAAACTGTAAATTGATTTTAAGAGTAACAAGTTATACATGATTAGATAAAAGTAATATTTGAGGACCATCATATTTAAAAAATTGAATTAAATTTTTGTGTGTGTCAATTAATTATATTTTTTCATCACCAAAACACAATAGAATTCGAGGGTAATATTTAATGCTCCGATATAAGACCTGTATTTGCAAATATAAAATTTCTTTAAAAAAAAGTTTTTTGATTTTGAAAAATTTCTAGTTGAAAGTCTTTGTTAAAATTATTGTTTGTTTAAAATACTTAATTACTTAATTTCAAGCTTAAAAATGATTCGCAAAAATTCATATACAGAAGCTTTTTAGCTTAGCGCTATTAGATTAAGACTAGAAAGGTAGAAAATTAAATTGTTTAATTATTAGCTTTTTTCTATTTTAATAATCAATTTAAAACGTAACTTAATTTTCATAAACAAATTCTATATATTTTTGTTTAATACAAAACTTTTCTTGTGTAAACTTGTGTTAATAATCTATTGATGTTTAAAAGAGCATGGTCTTAAATTTCTTAAAAAAGTATTTTTTTAGGGTCTACTGCAAGACGAATGTATAAATGTGAATCGAAGTCGATTTTTACCTATTTATACCTAAAATTTTGACATCAAAAACAAAAATTCCAGGCTAAAAAAGAAATCTTGATAATCATTAAAAATATCATGCATATAAAAATTTAATATTTATTCTTAGATGAAATCACGCAAAAATCCTAGATCAAACCATGTTGGCATTTTAATGTTTTTCAATTTTAACCATTAATATTGAAGTAATATGGCTATCATTTAATGGACAAGCAAAAAAATAATTCACTCAAAAATTAAATATGTCCGGGATGACAAATTTAATTAAAGTTGGTGACTGAAGTTATAAATGACAAAAATTTTTTAAATTAATTTCAATCGAAAAGGCAGAGAATAGCATTGTTAGGCGCTGGGCAAGATGCCGACATCATAATAACTTTTTTTTGTCATTTCCTTTAAATTCTCAGTCATCCTTAATTATTATTAATATTAATATTTTGAGAGATTCTAAAAATTTGGGAAAATTTAATTAATCAAGTTTGTCCAAAAATACTCTAAAATATATTACCTAATCAATTGTTCCCGGTATTGTGAAATTCAAATACAAATTGAACAAAAATTCTTCATTTTTTGATAAATTAAAATTTAAAGTTATATTAGAAAAAATACTGTAGCAAAGTGCAACATACTTTGTTGCACCTTTGTTACCTAAAATTATTTTTCTCACGTGAAAATAGAAAAAAAAAATCATCAATAAGATTAAAATAGATTATTGATTTGATTTACTAAAAAAAAGAACGTGAAAATTTTATTTTAGGTAAAAAGGTGCAACAAAGTATGTTGCACTTTGCTACAGTATTTTTTCTAATATTTTTTATTAACTTTAAATTTTAATTTATCAAAAAATGAAGAATGATTTGTAAATGATATACAAATAAAATAAAAATGCTCTCTTTCTTTTGATGACAACCTGGTTGTGTTGTACATTTTTAGCAAGTAAGGAAATCTCACGAAGCACCAGTTGTTGATAAGTAAACTGATGCGGATTTACCGAGAAAATAAGGAAGGACAAGGAAATCAACTTTTAAAAAAACCTAAGAACAAATAAGTTATTTTTACTTTTTCTTTAATTTTTATTTTTGTCACCCGAATTAGTTTATTTTGTCAGCCAAAAATTATTAAATTGTCAATTCAGAAAAAAAAATTTTCAGTCAAGTAGTTTTTTGTCAGAAAAATTGGCATTGTGAAATTTCATAAAAAAAAATTATATAACTTTTGTTCAAATGGTCAAAAAATTATTCTGTAAATGAAGCAAAGTGAAACAACTTTTGTTTCACCTCCTTTGGAAGTTTGCAAAATCTGTGCGAATTCTGCAAATTTAAAAGTATTAAAAATAAAACGCAATTAATTTGCACAGATTTTTCAAACTTCCACAGTAGGTGAAACAAAAATTGTTTCACTTTGCTTCTTTGTTTAACAGAATAATTATTTGACCATGTGAACAAAAGTTATAAAATTTTTTAATTTTTGTATTGGAAGTTTTGTATGAAATTTGGCAATGCCAGAAAAATTATGTTAAATTTTTTCATTAGATTTAGTTTTTTTTTTACATCTCAAAAATAAAAATTTGTCACCTCCAAAAATTTTAAACCAATTAATATTATAAAAATAATTATTATTTTATTATTTTATTCAAGACTTTATTTGGCTCTAAAAAATAGCAAAGAAATAATTGAATACTCAGCGAGTAAATTGATGAGCAAATCTTCAACCGATGGTACAGTTTTTAACATTGATGATGTTCGATTAACTAATCCAAATGATTCAACAACAACAGCAAAATCTGATAATTTAATCAAACTATCAAAAGAAAATCCAAATAAAAAAATAATTTTATTCAATTCAAATTTAAATAGAAGAATTGAAGTAGTTAGTCTTAGAGTAAATGATCCAAATGTAGAAGTGCTGACAAGTGATGGAACTGAAGTTAAAAATATTCAGCTTAATTTGGTCTGGCCGAATACAGATGGTGGACAGTTGAGCAGCAAACTGACAGATAAATTACCAGCACTAGATGACTTGTCATTTAGTTTAGACTTTGACCGCTCAGTATATGAGTTAATATTTATGGTTGATATTAATCCTTTATCAATGACTTCATTTACAATTCAAAAACGAGCCAATTCCGAACCACTGATTGACAATTTTGCCAAAGTTACATTTTTTTCTAAAAATGGACAAAATTTTCAAGCTCAAAAAGAATTAATCAAAAATTTAAATGTAAAAATTTTTTTTGAAGAAATTAATTTTAAAAGTGAAGAGATAAAAATTCACGCTGGCTTAAACAGTGAAGCTATTTTTTCACCTAAAACAGGTCTTTTACAAAAAATAACCACTCCTCATTTAAATTTAAAATCAGAAATTAAATTAAAACACTATAAACCTTTTTATGGAGGAGCTTATTTGTTTTCTCCAAACCGGCCTGCAGTTGAAATAGACGCAAATGGACTGCAATGGATCAGAGTGGAACATGATGGTTTGTTGCGCAATAGAGTGTGTGTAAACATGACCATTGTTTTACATTGTGTAGAATTTTTTCCAGATCTGAGCGATTTTAAGGAATTAAAAATTCCCTTTTTTAACATTTGGAATGTGGTTGATTTAAGACAGAGTCATAACTACGAGTTGGCCATGGACATTCAGACTGACATCCAAAACAAAGAGGAAATTTACACCGATTTGAATGGTTTTCAGTTCACAAAACGAAAAAGATATGACAAACTTACAATTCAAGGAAATGTTTATCCAATGCCAAGTGGGGCATTTATCCAGGACTCCAATTTGAGATTGAATTTAATTTCAGCTCAGCCTCTAGGTGTCGCAACACTTAGTCAAGGATCAATTCAAGTATTTTTAGACCGCAGATTAGATCAAGATGATAATCGAGGTTTGGAACAAGCCATGAATGATAACGTGGTTGTTTCGAATAGATTTGTAGTATTTTTTGAAAAAATAAAAATTTCCTCAAGCTCATCTTTAGAGCATCCCTCTGTTGTTTTCAGCTTAATGTCTCATGATTTATTAAATCCGATAATTAAACTAGTTAGTTCAGTTGATTCAATTAGGGAAAAAAGAAGCTTTGTGAGTCAGAATGTTCCGTGTGATTTGAGACTGGTTAATTTGAGAACTATGGAAAATGGTAAACAAGAACCGAGAAAAAATGAGGCTGGATTAATTCTGCACAGAGTTCCCTTTGAAGATTGTTCCACTGGTGATTTGCTTGAATTGAGCGAGTTTTATCAAAATTCTTGTAGAGGATTAAGCAGAGCTAAGTTTCGGGATTTGTTTATAGAAATTAAAACTTCTAGTTCTAGACTGTTACCAACATATTTGTCTTTGAATAAAAAAAATGATTCAGTTGAACATGTCACCATGGATGATATTATATTCCATTTTATCCAGCCCATGCAAATAGAAGCATTCATGTTTTATTTATGATTTTGTAAATATTTTTACTTTAGGATATTCAAATTTTGTATTCAGAGTCTTTTATTAAATTCAAGAAAAGAATTTACAAGATATTTAAGTTTTTTAATTAGAATTTTTTTAAACCAAAAAAACACTTTTAATTTTTTTATTGTAAATATTATTTTTTAGAAAAATAAAATTAATTTACTCATTTTGACTTTTTTTTAATAAAAAAAAATTTGCCTCGAGCTTTCGCTCCCTTGCCAAGCTTATGAAATATGTTCTAAAAAGGTAAATAAATTTCTACATCATTAAGTCGTACCTAAAACAAAAAAAATGTCTACTTTTTTATTTTTTGTTAAGATAAACCTACAAAATTACAATAAAGGAATACCAAATATTTCCTCAAAAAGATTCAAAATGAAAATTAAATGAAAATTATGCATAATATAGATAAATGTTTCTTTTAGCAATTTTTTTGGTATTTTTTGTTTGACTATTATTGTCAGAAAATAATCTGAAGCTGAGTTTTAAGTCAAAATAAAACTACAGAATTAAATTTTTTATTAAGGAAATCAATTCTAATGCTAATTCTGAAATTAAGAATTAAATATAAAAAATTAATTTATTTTATTTAATAATTAAATTAAGCTTTATAGGCAAATATATATAAATGAATGAAATTAAAATCATTTAAAAACAAAATTTTTGACAATTATTTTATGATATTAAAATCCTTAAAAACGAATATTCACACTAGATTTAGTATTATTAGTTTTATTTGAGTTTTTGGAAAAAATTAATCAGTCTTTGACTTGTTTAAGACTTGTTCGGAGTTTTTTTTATCTAACTTTTGTACAAGTCTGTATCATACCCAATAAACTAAAAAAGCCATACTAAAATTAATTGCGTAGCTTGTACTGGTTTTTTAAGCTGATTTCGAAAGGGGTTAGGGTTTTTCAGTGAGCGAAAGACAATTTGAATTGAATTAACCTTGGTTGAGCAAAACTTAGCAAGTCAAAATAGCTTTTCTAGCTTTCAAAATGACTATTCTTTTTTTAAAACTATTTAAGCTTTCCATGTTTAAATTTGCTTATGCCCGTATAAAATATTTAGCAATTGCTTGAGTGTCTTGAGAGTCCATTCTTTCAACAAAAATATCTGATTTCCTATCGGCTTCACTATCCAAATCAAGCATTTCAGAATTAGCTGAAAAATTCTATTTTAATTTAATTAGATTTATTAGATTTAATTTAGTCAAAATTGGTTCTCTCGATTCAAAGCAGGCGATTTCGACCTCAATGACAAAGAACGTGTTGGGAGAACCGTTGAGGCTGATGACGCGTATTTGGAAGAGCTGCTTGAGAAAGACCCCAGACGATCGTCCAGACAGCTTGCTAAAGAGATGCCTGTAACAAATGGTATCGTTTGGAATAGATTAAAAGCATTAGGGAAGATTCAAAAGGCCGGTAAATGGGTCCCGCACAAACTCTCAGAAATCAATATTGCGTAACGATTGAACAATATTGAATTTTCTCTTGTTTAAGCACAAAAAAAAAGAGTTTTTTGTGGAAAATAGTAACTGGAGATGAAAAGTGGATCTACTTCGATAACCCGGTCAACAAAAAACAATGGGTCGATTCTGATAAAGCGCCATTATTTACTCCCAAACGCGAAATTAATAGAAAAAAGGTAATGCTTTGTTTTTGGTGAGATCAGAAGTGTATCATCTATTATGAGCTACTGCAACCCAAGCAAACGATAAACGCAGACCTTTATTCACAACAATTGATTCGTTTGAGCCACGCTTTGAAAGCAAAACGGCCACACAGAGCTAAAGGAAAGCGAGAAGTGATTCTTTTACATGACAACGCTAAGTCACATGTTGCAAAAACGACTCTGAACACGATAGAGAATCTAGGCTGGCAAGTCTTATCTCACCCAGTTTATTCACCAAACTTGGCTCCTTCAGATTACCATTTGTTCCGATCCATGCAGCACTTCCTCAATTAAAAAACTTACTCAGACTTGAAAGAAATCAAAAAAGACATCAGTCAATATTTCATCTCAAAACCACATAGCTTCTAAGAGCGAAGGATCAAAATGCTGCCAGAAAGATGAGAGATGTGTATTTCTAGCGAAAGAAATTATTTCAGTGTCTAATAATTTTTTATTTTATTTTTTAATGAATAAATAAAGTTTCGGAAAAAACGAATAAACTTATTAAACAACCAAATAGAAATAATTGTATTGTCAAAAAAAAGGTTTTCATATGCAAGTTTTTTTGATTAAAAAAGTTGTTTAATTATAAAAAGTATGTTTTTATTAAAGTAGCATTATAATAGTAATAATAAATATAAGCTACTACAAGCAAAGCTTGGGGAGCTTGGGGAGAAAATCTGAAGGAATTCGTCTATGGTAGCTACGTTGGCATTTTACTGATTTCATATGTTTGACAATGATTCATGGTGATGTTTTTAGGTCATAACGATTAATCAATTTTTCTACTAATTTTTCTTGTAAAGTAAATTTAATTAAAGTGATAAAAAAAGTCTTAAGTGATAAAATTTTAGTCAGAAAAACAATCTAAAACCCTTTTATTTTTATGTACTGAATATTTAATAAAAATACTGATCATTCAATTAATAAACTGATCATTTAGTTAATTCCATTCATTTATTTATTTTTGTTCGTAATTTCATATAGCTAGATGCTTTTTGAACATAATGTCTTTCACTGTAAAAGATATAGTTAAGCTTACCCTATTTTAATCAAAACTTTTTTAAAATTTTCAATTTTTTAGATAAAGATATTTTCGAAGTTAAAAAAACAAAGATTGAATTAGAAATTTTAATTTAAGCTTAAGACTAGTTTTAAAAACAATAGTTGTTTATTAATTTTTTTTTGTTTTTTATGTAAAGTGTTTCGGATTTTAAGTACTTAAATAACTTGATAGATCTTTATATAGAAAAAAAAATTTAAAATTCATTTTTCTCTAAATTATAAGTTTTAAATCCTCTATTTTTTATTTTTTTTTCTCAAGGATGTTTAGCTCGTTACAAAAAAAAAAAAGACAATAGAGAATTTCTGAATCTTGTAAATAGTTTTTTCACTTACTCAAATTCTCTTGAATCTTTTGAGCTGTTGGTAGGAATTCAAATTATTTTTTTAGGTTTTTAAAATTACTTAAAAACTCAATTTAATTAATTAAATTAATCGTAGAATAAGAGGTTTATTTAAAAAGAGATTTAGATTTATTCTTAATAAATAAGCCATTTTGTTTATTCTAAAATAGTTAAAAATCAAATTTTTATTTTAAAGTTTAATTAGTATTTTGTACAATAATCAAAAAGCACGAAATTAAAATTCTTTAAAAATTTATTTTGCTAAAGAAAATCGATCCAAATGAAGTAATTTAAAGTGATTCAAATGAATTTGTTTTAAATTTTTATTTGTTTGATTATAAAAATATATTAACTTGATAATGAAAATTAATAGACAAATTGTGCTAATATTAGGCCTATTCCGAGCAAGAGTTGATGAGTTTTTTAGAACAAAATAAAATGGCCATATTGTGAAAGCTATCAAATTTATCAATAGGAAAAAAATGAGAAATTTACAAAAATTTGCGTCTTTTTGATTTTAACAAAATTCGATTTTTTTTTAAAAATAAAGCTCAAAATTGTTAAAAAAATTGAGTCAAATTAAAAGAATCCAAAATTTCCTATGACTGCTAATGGTTTTATAAAAACAAAAAAGGACTCGATCCTTCTTTTTTGACAAAAACACGTCTTTTCACGTCACAGCCGAGTCTAAATAAAACAAAAAGAGATTAGAATAAAATTTTTCAACAAAAAAGAATTTGTTAGTAGTCAGCTAAAAGTGGCAATGTGAAATTTTAGTACAAAAATTACAGTACAAAACGTAAAAAGTTAATAGTTTTTTTTCTAATTGTAAGAAAATGGTTCTGTAAAGAGTACAATATTGTACAAATTAGTACAAACGAATTCCAAGCTCTGCAAAAACTCTGCAATTTATTACATAGTTTAATCAAATATTTTTTCGATGGTGTGCATTTTACAGAAAATTGCAGAGTTTTTGCAGAGCTTGGAATTCGTTTGTACAAATTTGTACAATATTGTACTCTTTACAGAACCATTTTTTCACAATTAGAAAAAAAATTATTAACTTTTTACGTTTTGTACTGTAATTTTTGTACTAAAATTTCACATTGCCCTAAAAGTATTAATTTTATCTAGAGCTATTAATAGATAACCTTAGAGATAAGTAAAATTTCGCTTCATTTGCTCCTTATCAATGGTAAACGAAGCGACAGAATTGAGGTAGCTTGGCGGCAAATGACTAGTATTGAGCGATGTTGGTTCAAAACTCTGGTAACGAATCGACGAGTAAACACTCGCCGATTCAAAGAACTTATCCAGCTCTTTAGAATCGACTCTAGTCGAATCATTTAGAACAATTTTAGGTCTGTGGTGATTAGTTTTCCTAGGGACAGTCATAGAATAAATGCTTGTGTCCGAGTTCTGGCAAAAAATGTTCTCTCATTAAAGTAAATTTATTAAAAACACATTGTCCATATACTTACAACAATTTCCACTTCTGGTTGTTTGGCTCGGGCTCGCTTAGGCGTTTTTATAACATTCACAACGCTTCTTTGACCTTTTGGGTGATAAATTTAATTTTTTTAATCAAAGCTCATTTCTCGCTTGAGGATTTAAGGTAGAAAAAAATTGTTCTTAATTCAACACTTTTTATTTAATTTCAAATTTTCACAAAATTACACCAGGAAAGATTTAAATACAAATTTGTGCGCACTTTCCAGCTAGAAACATGACAACTAGACTATCATGGGCTTAATTGTCCACTAATTCATTTGATGGCTGCAGTCGAACCAATCTACGATATGATACTATTATAAAGTACAAACATTAGATATTGATCCTGGTAAATAGGGGGGAGGTAAGGCAACGTTCATGCTTACACAACAAAATCCTTTTCTGCTGTGTAATTAAAAAGACATGCACATTTAAGTTCAATAAATAAAATTATTTAAAATTAAAGTTTTTTTATTTTTCTGGTCGATTTAAAATACTAATAAATATTTTGTTATTAACTTAGCTCTCAATTATATTTAAACAAATAAATAAAACTCAAATTTTGATTATTTTGATTTTTTGATTTCTAAATTTTAGTATTTTTTTAAAATCTATCATAACAATAGAAGAATTTATTAAATTAGAATTCAGAATTAGTTCAAATTGTTCCAAAATTGCTGGCTCAAAAGAAAAATTGTCTGCTAAAGAATACAAAATGTTTTACAAGCAAAAAAACTTCTCGGACCTTTATCCTAATTTTTTTAATGTTTTTTTATGGGAAAAAGCTTTTGACGAATAAAAAAAATTATCTATAAAAAAAGTCTTTGTATTATAAACAAAATTTTATTTATTTTAGCATAAAAAGTCAATTAAATTTGAACTATAGAATAAAAATACATCTCTAAGAATACTTTCATACATTATAAAAATAGTAAAAAAACTATAAAAAAAATCAATCAAATTCTAAAGCGGTTCTTACCTTAGGTGGACGACCAAGTTTTTTTTTGCATGTTTATTTAAATCAGCTACCTCATCGTCAACTTTTCTCTTTCTGGACGTCCACGATCGTCTACTTATTTTTTCTTAAGATTCAGCAACTTTATAGATGTTTGAATTATATTATTAATTTTATTTTAATAATTACATAGAATTATAAAATATATGATTAAAATAACCAAAACAAAATATTTTTTTTCATTTATTGTTATAAAAAAAGTTTTTTAGACTTCTCGGGTCTTAATGGTTAAAAAATTAGGATCTTCTGTTAATTACTGTGAAATCAACACAAATGAGCTGTTTTCTTAAATTTGTGTCTTCTGAACTGTATTTTATAAAAAATTAAAATTTATAATTTAATGGTTGAATTTAGAAAAAGAAAATAAAAATCATAGAAAAATATCTTAAATTTTTTCCTTTTTTGATGAATTATAATTAAAGTAAAAAAAAATTACAAAATACTTCAACAAAGTGCAACTTACTTTGTTGCACCTTTTTTACCAAAAATAATTTTTCTCAAGTTACATGTAGACAAAAAATAAAACATCAATAAGATTTGAATTGATTATTCATTTGATTTACTAAAAAAAAAGAAATTAAGAATTTTATTTTGGGTAATAAAGGTGCAACAAAGTATGTTGCAATATGTTGTAGTATTTTTTTAAAGTTTTTTTCATTTACTTTAATTTTAATTCATCAAAAAAGGAAGAATTTTTGTTCAATTTGTATTTGAATTTCACAATACCGCAAGTAGCGATATTCGCTGATTGCATTGCTTAAGAATTCTTAGAAATGACAGATCGAGAATTTTTACTCAAATGGTGATGAACAGAATTTTGAAAAAATTTTTTATAATTTTTCATATTGTCTAATTTTCACCATGGACAAAACCAGTACAACTATTTTAAATGATTATTTTGTATAATTAATTAAATTTATTTTTATCTTAAATTTAAAAAAAATAATTGATAAAAATTTATTGTCGATTAACCTTGAAAGTGAATTGAATAACAATCAAGTTCAGGGAAATTCGTAAAGAGTCTTCCTGATTCTATGATTGTAATAAAGAAAATAAAAAGTAAATTTTTGTAAACACAAATTAATATAAGCAATCAAATAGGAAATGATAGAATACTTGAAGATAAAATTCTAAATGATAATAATGGTTCATATTTTACAAATGTTGATAATACAATTGAATTAAATTTTAGATTTTGATTTGTTTTTCATATCTTTATCTAATTTTTTATGACTTATTTTTTACAATAAAAAATTCAATTTTGTCAACCTTTATTGACAATTTCGAGTTTGCCATTATTTGTTTTTGTCAACGATTTTCGTTTTACGCAGACCATTGACAAAATCAAGGTCTGACTGTATGTAATAATTGAAAGAATTTAGTGAGCAATTCGAAGTTATTTCGACAGAAGTAAAATTTTAATTTTTTTATAAACTTAAAAGAAATCAATCTTTTTTAGTTACTTTTTTTAAATGCTTAATATATGCTTGACATTTCATTTTTCAGTGACAAATTTTAATTAAATTTATTTTTATCTTAAATTTAAAAAAAATAATTGATAAAAATTTATTGTCGATTAACCTTGAAAGTGAATTGAATAACAATCAAGTTCAGGGAAATTCGTAAAGAGTCTTCCTGATTCTATGATTGTAATAAAGAAAATAAAAAGTAAATAAAAATAGTTAGTAATAATAAAATCTGTTATTATAAACATTTCTTTATAATTTAAAAATTTTTTCTAGTCAAATTTATACTTTAATTAAATCAAAAGTATAGAAAAGTAAACAAAATAAAATAATTATTTCTTGATTCCGGATTTTCAAGTTTACAACGTTTAAATTAAATAGTCCAGCCTAATGAGTCTGATTAACCAGGATTGACTGTACTAATTTAACATTTTTTAAAAATTTCATTCTTATTTGGACAAAACTTTTTTTAAATAATAAATTAAGAAATTTATTATATGAATTTTTCTTAAGATTCCGATACCGATCATTTAAATTCAATGATTACGTATTATCAATATTTAATATTATATTTAAAACGAAAAAAAAATAAATTTTATTTATTGATTATATTTTAACTAGAACTTAAGCATGGTTCTGCGAGTGCAATTTCTAATTTCTAAAAATTTAAAATAATAAAAGACAAGCAAATTCAGATAAAAATATAGAAACAAAAAAATAACATAACTTCAACCAAAAACACAACTAGTTAAAAAAATTTACCTGCGCTTTCTTTAGAAATACTTGGTCCTAAAAAACAAAAACAAATTTAAATGGTGACAAAAGCTTAAGACATCAATAAAAAACACCCAAAATTAATCAGATACGTACTTAACTAATATTTAAATCTAAGACAACAGGTGACGACGGAACGTGCCGTTTACGCTGCGATGTCAATTCAATTGGTATAATTACACTGTCTGATTTTTAAAAATTATAAACAGGATATAAAAAAGGAAAGGGCATGGCAAAAAGAATTAAAACATCAAGCGAGAAAGGGATTTTGTTTAAAGCAAAAATAAAAAAAATAAAAAAATTAAAATAAATACCATTAAATTTGTATTGGTTTTGCGGTGAGTGTATAGGATTTTTTTTGGGCACCTGAGGACTCGAGCTCGAGTCGATTAGATCATTAGTGGTTTTGATTTTAATTGGCGAATGTGGCTCAATTCTAATCGAAATAGAGCTAGTAGATAAATGCTGATTTCGTTGATTTGGACTTGATTTGGCTTGTTCTTCTTCACTGTGCTCGTTCAGATTGCTGAATTTGGACTGAGTTGGCAAATTTAGGCCAGGATTTAAAATTGCTGAAACACTGTCAACACTATCAATGGGCTTGAAGTCTTTGAAATTTTTAAAATCTGACTCAGCGCTATCACTAACAAGGGGCATATTTGGCTCCTCGTTAATGATGCTTCTTTTGGGCTCCCTGAATGTAGGTCTCCTACGGCTTGGCGAGCTTTTCAAAGCTAAAAAAAATAGAATTTACCTTTGGGTCTAATTTATTTTTATGACACTTATTTAAAGGGACAGTTATTCAACATGTCATACAACACAAAAAGGGGGTTAACTCTTTTTTTACCAAGAGCAGCCATTATTTTACGGCCGTATTTCCTAAACTCGCCCTCTTCTTCGTAACCAAATTTTTATCTAAGGTTATTTATAAACGTTTTTTAAGGCTCAAACTTACTTGCTTTTTTGAACACGTTCCCGGTCATAAAGTCTATGAAGCGACTAGCGTAAAAACTAGGCCGACAAACTGATATCTTGCTCTAAAATTTAAATAATAATTTAATTTTAATTTTACTATTAAAAATTAACTTTTTTTGTTGATCGTCTATTAATATTTTATAAAATTTTTTCTTATCTAATTTTGTTCTAATATTTACAATGATATTTGTTCTATTAGGTTGCTTAATAAGTTTTTTCGTCGATTTTTAAATCAAAAAATCTTATTCAAGATTAAACTTTTTTACGCAATTTTATAAGATTATATGCTTGCTTTTTAAATTTTTGGAAAATTAACTCATCAAAAATGTATAACAAAAAAATGCATATCCACCATTGCATGATTTTCAAGTTTAACGAAGGAAAAATTGCGGCGGAGGCTACCAAATCAATTTGTTTGGCACATGGATTTAACGCTCTGACTATTCGCACTTGTAAAATTGGTTCTCTCGATTCAAAGCTGGCGATTTCGACCTCAATGGCAAAGAACGTGTTGGGAGAACCGTCGAGGCTGATGACGCGTATTTGGAAGAGCTGCTTGAGGAAGACCCCAAACGATCGTCCAGACAGCTTGCTAAAGAGATGCCTGTAACATATGGCACCGTTTGGAATAGATTAAAAGCATTAGGGAAGATTCAAAAGGCCGGTAAATGGGTCCCGCACAAACTCTCAGAAATCAATATTGCGTAACGATTGAACAATATTGAATTTTCTCTTGTTTAAGCAAAAAAAAAAAGAGTTTTTTGTGGAAAATAGTAACTGGAGATGAAAAGTGGATCTACTTCGATAACCCGGTCAACAAAAAACAATGGGTCGATTCTGATAAAGCGCCATTATTTACTCCCAAACGCGAAATTAATAGAAAAAAGGTAATGCTTTGTTTTTGGTGAGATCAGAAGTGTATCATCTATTATGAGCTACTGCAACCCACGCAAACGATAAACGCAGACCTTTGTTCACAACAATTGATTCGTTTGAGCCACGCTTTGAAAGCAAAACGGCCACATAGAGCTAAAGGAAAGCGAGAAGTGGTTATTTTACATGACAACGCTAGGTCACATGTTGCAAAAACGACTCTGAACACGATAGAGAATCTAGGCTGGCAAGTCTTATCTCACCCAGCTTATTCACCGAACTTGGCTCCTTCAGATTACCATTTGTTCCGATCCATGCAGCACTTCCTCAGTGAAAAAAAATACTCAGACTTGAAAGAAATCAAAAAAGACATCAGTCAGTATTTCATCTCAAAACCACACAGCTTCTACGAGCGAGGGATCAAAATGCTGCCAGAAAGATGGGAGATGTGTATTTCTAGCGAAGGAAATTATTTTAGTGTCTAATAATATTTTATTTTATTTTTTAATGAATAAATAAAGTCTCGAAAAAAACGAAAAAACTTATTATACAACCCAATATAAAAGAAATGTAAAAAAATGAATTTTAAATGTAAGCTTTTTGATATAAAAATTTATTTTGATTTGAAATTCTCAAATATTTAAGACATTTGTAAAGAGGGGTTTATGACTTATAAAAACTAGTATACTTTTAAATAGTTTATTGAATATTTGTTGAACTCTAGCAATTTATAAAGCTAATAAATAATATATAATAATAATATTCATATAACTAAAAAATATCTCTCAGTTAGCAAGAGCAAAGCATTTCACATTTTTCTATTCTCGTTCTTTTTTTTAAAAATTGATGCATTTATAGAAGAACTTTATATTTTAACAGAAAAAATTATGAAAATTTCTGGTCTACACAAAGAGCCTCATTTTTTTATATAAAATTTCAAAATGCCAAAATGAAATTTTCGAAATTTGATGAATAATTCTTTTTTCAGAGTTGTTAATTACAATTAGCAATATTTGTAAAAATAAATTCAATTCAGAGCTGTCAACTTTGCCTATTATTTAAAATATTAAACTCGAGCAATTAATAAGCTAAAGTCAGAAGAAAAGGAATTGAATCGAGTTAGCAAAATTAAAAAATAACTGCTAATCAAAATAAAGGATCAAAAACTGTGACTTGGTGAAATTTAGTGTTATTTTTGTAAACACAAATTAATATAAGCAATCAAATAGGAAATGATAGAATACTTGAAGATAAAATTCTAAATGATAATAATGGTTCATATTTTACAAATGTTGATAATACAATTGAATTAAATTTTAGATTTTGATTTGTTTTTCATATCTTTATCTAATTTTTTATGACTTATTTTTTACAATAAAAAATTCAATTTTGTCAACCTTTATTGACAATTTCGAGTTTGCCATTATTTGTTTTTGTCAACGATTTTCGTTTTACGCAGACCATTGACAAAATCAAGGTCTGACTGTATGTAATAATTGAAAGAATTTAGTGAGCAATTCGAAGTTATTTCGACAGAAGTAAAATTTTAATTTTTTTATAAACTTAAAAGAAATCAATCTTTTTTAGTTACTTTTTTTAAATGCTTAATATATGCTTGACATTTCATTTTTCAGTGACAAATTTTAATAAAAAAGCACGTTTTACTAAGAAAGAAACTTTTCTATCACAGATAATGTACTTTTAAAAATGAATTCAGATCCTTATAGGGATATATTGGCGGAGTTTTTGTTAAAATTTGTCTCTGAAAAATATGATACAGTATTTAAATTGCATCAGGATAACGATCCTAAACACACATCAAGGATTTGTAAGGACTTTCTTGAAAAAATTCTATTTAATGGGTGAAAACTCTTTTTATTTAATAAATTATTTTTTTCCCAAAATTATTTAAATTTACATATAATTGCGTTAATTTACGTAAAATATCGCCAAATCCTCGTAGCAAATCAGTGCTGTATATATTTTTTAAAATTGAATTAAATGAATAAGAAAAATAAATTTAAAAAAGAGGGTTTTAAAGTGAATCTATTGTAATGGTATTTTAAGTTGTTTGACATCTTCTCATGTTTGTTTTAATTCCTATTTTTGTCTCAATCATATTTCACCTTACTTGATGATTAGACAGAATTTCACAAACTTATCAATTTAACTTTTCCGAACTTTTTATTTGACAAAAAAAAATTGATTCAATTTTATAAATTATATTTTTTTCAAAATAGACTATAGTATTATCAACAAATTTAATTTTAACTTACGCCATCAGTAATCATTGACTTTAAAGTGTGTTCGAGCTTTTTCTTGAACCTATAGCTTTGAAGTATATCAATGATGCCAAAATAGAGAAGCAGTCGATCTCCTTTCGAATTTTTGGCAGGCACCGCGCTTCTACATATCGTAAAAATTAGTCTAAGAGAAAAAATTAAAACTTTTTTAATTACATGTTAAATGCGTTTTCAATGCTTCGTCCAGTCGATATAGAATATCTGTTGGAAGCCGCTATGGATCCGTTCGAGTTCACTGAAGGGTTGTTGTAAGCCGGATTGTTTATCCTGGCTTCGTAGTATGCTTCAATAGCTGTGTTGTTTCTTTCTTTTTCTAAATTGTGTATACCAAGCAGCAATGAGTAATCCATAATACCAAAACTTTCCAAAATTAGACAATCTCGCTTTATACTACCTATTATATTATCATAGTTTTTTTCGTCAAGCATCAGGCCATTGGGATGCTCTTCGAGAAAGTCTAAATCCTTAAATGTTGGATTCGATTTGGCTCTCTCTTCTTTGCCAGCCTTTCGTTTGTGTGATGAACCCTTTAGGTCATATTTTTCGTGAATGGGCACGTCTGATGGCAGAATGTTGTTCATTATTACAATTCTGATGTTTGTTCGGTCAGACTTAACAATTTTAAATTGAAAAAAATAAAAAAATAAATCTAACATTTTGACTTACCAAAAAGGAAGCTAGTTCGTATTTCTAATGGTTAAAAAAAATTATTTTTTTTCTCGTTTTTATTTTTATTTATTTTATTTACTTGATAGCAATAAAGACCGTATATTGTTGGAAGAAGGGAAAATTTTTGATTAATAAGGTTTTGCAAAAGATTCTAAATTCAAAAATAAAATTTTTAAATTTTTTATTTTTCTATAGTGTTTTCTTACGAGGGTATAACCGGCTAGAAGTGTCTTTAAAAATTCGCATTCCTGGTACTGTACTGTTTTAAGTATGTATTTATCATTGCTTGTTTTGTAAAAAACGCTGCCACTAGCGCCCGGATTGGAAACTTCTTTTAGTTCTGAGTCACCGAGTGCACTCTGAAAATTAATGTTCGTACAAAAAATTATTTTGATTAAATGCTAGATTACCATAAAATCAACTTCATTTACGTTGAATTTTCGTCGTAAATATCGAAAGCCGTACGGTGCGTAGACTTTTAGTTTAAAATCGCTGTAATCATGTGGTGGAGTGGTTGGCGAGCCAGTTCTTGAAAAAAAAATTAATTTTTAATTTTTTTTATTTTATTTGACACAAAAATAATTAATTTTTTTATAGATACTAATTTTACTGTTTATTTTAGCAAAAAATAAATTTAAATAAAAAAATTTTTTTTAGATCATTTTTATGAAAATTTGTTTGAATAAAATATCTGAATAAACAAAAGAAAAATATGTCTTTTTGATGATGACAGATAAAATAGTATTCAAGTTTTCAATTTTGTTAATGATGAAGCAAATCATCTGTTCGGTAAACAAAATTCTAAATAATTGAAATTAATTTCATTATTTTATTTTAAATAATAATAATAATATAAGTTACAACAAGCTAGCAAGCTAGACTTGCGAAGATAGGAAACAGTAGGATCCCATCTATGGTAACTGTAGTATATACACTATAATTGGAGCAAAGTCACTTCCCCAAATCTGCCTTCATCACATTGAAGATTGTTTTTTATTATGTATTGAGTGTTTAATTAGTAGTAGTAGTAGTAAATTTGCTGCGTGGTTATACCACAAGCTGGAACGTTGGCGTTGCACACACGCCCAGCTATAGCAGCCAGATACTTGTTATGAAGCCTCTGTGCCTGGGCTCATAACGAAATCTGACTTAGAGACGGCTGAGCAATTATTCCTTTCGCTGTTTTACAATAGATAATAAGCAAACCCAAAAAACCAAATAAATAATGTACTAAATATTGACAAGATGTTAAGCTCTATACAATATTAATTACAATCACTATGAAAGAAAACCTGTATAATCTCTCTACAAGGGCAAAAAAAAAAATTAAAAAAAATAAAGCAAAATTTACAGTTGAAATAATTACAAAAAAGAAAAATCAGAATAAGAAAAAAAACAAAATAAAACAAAATTAAAAAGAACAGAAAAGAAACATCCTTAAACAAGAAAGCTTAAAAAATTTTAATTAATTGAATGTTTAGAAAAATATTAAAATTTAAAAACTTGTAAAATTTACTTCACAGTTAAGGGATATTTTAAAGTTTGAGATCAAATTCTGAATCGTTGATTCGCCTCTTTAAGAAAAGTAATTAATCATTGCTTTTTTTTGTTCAGATTTGACGATGATCACATAATTTTAACAATTTAAAGAGATGTTAAATTTTTTTTTAAATCAAATAGATTCTACCGAAAAATATTGATAATCGCAATTCCTTTTCGTGTTGCTTTTGTTGACTCAGTATCTGAATAAGAAAATGTTTGAGCAAAGAATAAAATCATAAATTTAGTGAAAATTTGATCACAAACTGGACATAATCAACTTTAAAAAATTAGCTCTTCATATTTTTAATCATACATTAATTGTAACCTATTTAGTTATAATTATTTAAATTTGAATTAACTCCTTTTGAGCTATATTTTAAAATTTTTTAGTAACAATTTAATTAAAATTATTTTTGATTTTTTTGTTCTTCAAAAAAAATAGCATCAAAAGGCAATTGATAAATTTTTTCCAAAAAATCAAGCAATATGCTGCGATGGTTTAAGAAAGAAATGTAATTGGAAAATATTTTTTTTCTATTTCCGAATTTAAGTGCGTTCTTCCAAATATGCCTGAAATATAAAGACAAAGTTCATATAAAAAAGACATTTCGAGGCGTCTCATTTATGGTGGGTTTTTCGTAATGCGAGTTTCAGGATTTGTTTTTCCAGCAAGATTTTTCTTAAAAGAGATTTCCAGCAGTGTCCTTCGAGCAAAGGTCCCAAAATCGAGGAGAATTAATTAATAATTAGCACCTCGAACACAATCTTGAAATTCGGATTACGAAAAACCACCTTAAATGAGAGTCCGCGAAATGTCTTCTTTAAAGGAACTTTTTATTTGTCTTTATATTTCAGTTTTAAAAATGAAGTATTTGGATTAGGTTGACTGAGTGAAAACTTTGGTTTGAAATCACTGGGAAAATATTTTAATGAATAGAGTATATTTATTTAGTTGGTTTTCTAAAAATTTGATTTATTTAAAAAGAAATTTGAAGATTTAAAAAGGACATTTAATTCATCAACTAAATTGAGATTTAAAAATAATAATCTTAGAAATCGAAAAAAAATTTTTTTTTTAAATATTTTCCCGTTACGAATTTTGAAAAAAATTATAAATTTTGTCTTAAAAAAAATTGGATTTTTCTACAGTGGTTCTTGTTAAAATGAAACGTATCGTTCCAAAAGGGTTCCAGTTCCGTTCCAAAGGGTACCGTACCGTTCTTAAAGGGTTCCGTTACAAACATGCAAAATTTCAAATTAAATTTGATAAAATAAATTACTAAACAAAAATCATAAAATTAAATATTTATAAATTAAAAAAAAAAAATCAGATTTTAATAAGACAATCTTAAAAGAAAACAACGTAGGAGTCTTGTTTGGGAATAAACTTATCAAAATAAATCTAAAACAAGTAAATATTTTTGTTTATTTTTAAAATGGGACTTTTCGATATCGTACGTTACCCTCTAGGAATGGTTTGGTACCCTTTGGAAAGGAACTAGAACCCTTTAAGAACGGGACTGTACCCTTTAAGAACGGTACGGTACCCTTTGGAACGGAACCCTTTTCGAACGGTACGGTACCCTTTGGAACGGTACCCTTTAAGAACGGAACTAGAACCCTTTAAGAACGGTACGGTACCCTTTTGGAACGGTACGGTACCCTTTAAGAACGGTACGGTACCCTTTTGGAACGGTACGGTACCCTTTGGAACGGAACTAGAACCCTTTGGAACGGAACTAGAACCCTTTAAGAACGGGACTGTACCCTTTAAGAACGGGACTGTACCCTTTAAGAACGGGACTGTACCCTTTAAGAACGGGACTGTACCCTTTAAGAACGGGACTGTACCCTTTAAGAACGGGAATGTACCCTTTAAGAACGGTACGGTACCCTTTTGGAACGGTACGGTACCCTTTGGAACGGTACGGTACCCTTTGGAACGGAACTAGAACCCTTTAAGAACGGGACTGTACCCTTTAAGAACGGGACTGTACCCTTTAAGAACGGTACGGTGCCCTTTAAGAACGGTACGGTACCCTTTAAGAACGGTACGTTTCATTTTAACAAGAACCACTGTAAATAGCCTTAAAAATGTCAAGATGGAAGCACTAAATATGAAAAATTTTTTCTTTTTTAAATTCTTTATAAGATTTTTTTTGAAACAAATTTGGTTTAATGTCTTTTCTCATTATTGACCATAAAAGCCTTCCTCTCTTATTTTTGGTTTTGGTAGGAGGTAATTGTATAAAAAAATTTTAAAACAAGTTTTTGTGGTAGAAAAATTTTAAAATATAAAATTTTATATTGCAGCACAATAATCAATTTAATTTTTAGAATTATTAAATTTTTTATTTTTGTACCGGTAAAATTTGAAAAAAAATAAAATTTGCCAAAAAATTTTTTCCGAATTTCTGCCTTCTTTTTTTTAGCAACAAAATAATTTAGTCCATCACTAAATATCAATAATCAATATACTAATTAGGTCTTAAAAGTTAAAGATACTTCAAAATGTGAGTATACTTTAAAATATAAAATTTGTTAAAATAATTTTTATTATTTTTGCTCGAATTTTTTTTTGGATCAAATGAAAAAAAATTTTTATTTTACTTACTTGGGAAATTGAACAGTTTCGACAATCTGAAAGTCTTGCATAAGCAGATCGCGGTCCATTTGAGTGCGATTTTGTTCGCTCAAAAAGTGAACAATTCCGAACTGAATAGACTTTTTGAGCTCGTCGGTGGAAATTTTTTTGTAATGAACAACGCCGTCTTTGACCTCGCGATGTCCGATTTTTTTCTTCTGTGTCTCGCGGTTGGAGGTGGAGGGCGAGCGGCTAATGCCGGCCTCGGACGGTGCGGTCACCTGACTTTTCATTGAATTAGCGGCGCCGTGCGACAAAGACGCTGTCGCCGACGATGAAGACAACGACGAAGAGTATGTGTTCAGCTGGCTGTGTGGACTCAGATTGTTGGCGCCTGTGTTAGCAGCACTCAGATAATTATCATTCATAATTCATCAACGTAACTCCTCACGCACATAGAACAATCGTATCTAAGCATCAAAAAGAGAAATAGTGAAATTAAATGAATATGCTCCCAATGAGAGATAAACTATTTATTAGTTCACATAATTTGTCTAAAATAAGCATAATAAATGGCTGTTGAAGAGCGTTTCTCTTCGCTGAGTACACAACAGGAGTTTTATCATTAGTTTATCAATATTTTTGCGAGTGTTCGCTTCGCTCCTTGGAAAATAATCGTCACTTATTACTAATGATTGCAAGTTTTTTTTCTATTTATTATTATACTCTGCCAAGTTTTTTTCATCTTTTATAATTTATTATAATTTATTTTCTTCTTTCAATAATAAAAAGTTGTTTGTCAAAAATTTTTGTCTGAAATTTTGTGAAAAGAAGGTTTATTTACTCCATAGAGTTAGCGCAAGTCAAAGCTACAGCACTTATGGCGCCATCGTTTGAGCATTGTCAAACTCTTTTGGATGTGTGTTCAAACTTCTCTACTATGTGGAAAATTGACTTTAATCCAGGTAAGTCTGCAGCGATTGCTTTTCAAAAAGTAAATATAAGATAAGCTTGAACTAAAATTAAATGATTTGTCTATTTCGCAATTTGAGAACATTGAATATTTGGGGCTCCCAATTGGTGATGGAAAATTTTTTAATGATTTTGTTGAACAAAAATGGAAAAAAGTAGAGAAGAGCTTCTACTCACTCTATAGGTTGTAAGTCAAAGATAACAAGCCCAGATTTAGTGGGCTTTTTGTACAAACAATCTTGCCAATCAATATTTATATATCATCTTGATACGGTTTGGATTGCTGCTGATAAACTCAGTGAATTCGAAACAAGACAGAATTTGCTCCTAAAAAGAGCACTTGGTATCAAGAAATTTGCAAGATTCAGACCAATGTTAGAGGCCATAAAAGTAGAATCAATTGAGCAAATTTATTGGAAACATAAGATCTTCTTTCTAAAACAACTTCGTCAAAGTGTGTTGTGTAATAGCCTCCTGGTTTTCATAAAAGAAAACTATGAACATTTTGACCAAAAAAACTCTTCGTATTGTAGACAGATTAACAGCTTAGAAAATAAAATTCATATCGATACATTCGATTATAATACAAAAACGTCAATCTCTATGGTTGACCATGTCTTCCAATGTGTAAACCGAGGTTTAGTTGACTCGATCAAATTTATTGTTCAACGAGTTAGGATTGAAATGTCACAAAATTTAAACTATTTTTACTTATTTAATATTTTAAACGACTTGTTAAAAGTAGATTTTTTTACATAATTTTACATATACAACAACTTGATTTTATTTTTTTTCTATTCTTTTTTTTGTGTGCCTATGAGGCTTAATTAAATAAATATATGAATTTGGCTTTTTCGACCACAAATTCTTATTCTGCATATATGGAAACTTAGGAAAGCCAATTTTTTTGTCATCTTGAAGTTGATGATCAATTCAAAATATCATTTCAATTCAAAAAGTTTATCTCAAGATATTAAAAAAAATCTATCATTTAATTAAAATAATTTTAATGTAATGTAACATGATTAACATGCTATGTAGATTTAAAAAACAAAAAAATTTTGAAAAAATATTTTCTAAATTCATTGTTAAAATCGATTTTTAATTTATTTTTGTCATTTTTTGTCAAGTTTATTTTCATTTTATTACTTATTTGGAATTTATTATTTGAATTTCATTTTTAAATTTAATTTTGAATGCTAGATACAAATACTTTTGCAATAAAAATAAACAAACTTTACAAAAAATCAGGTAATACATTTAAATATAAAAATCGATTTTAACAATGGATTGAGAAAATGTTTTTTCAAAATTTTTTTGTTTTTTAAATCTACATAGCATGTTAATCATGTTACATTAAAATTATTTTAATTAAATCATAGATTTTTTTTAATATCTTGAGATAAACTTTTTGAATTGAAATGATATTTTAAATTGATCATCAACTTCAAGATGCCATTTTTTTGGTTGTCCCCTCTCAAAGATTAGCACCGACATTATTAGTTGTATCCTTTTAGTTCTAAAAATATATAATGATTTTGTAAAACATATTTAATTATTATTATACAGATTCTTAAAGCTCTTTTTCTAAGCTACAAAATTATAAAATCATTTGTTTAAAAAAAAATAAGTTTTGACCATTAAAATTGACCAGAGACGAAAATTTTTGAAGTTTTTCACTATTTTTGTATTTCGTCCTTGGTTTACCGCCTAATTCTAATTTTTTTTGCAGAATCAGAAACCGGAAAAATTCGAAACAAATAGTTGAACTCACTTTTTTTAATTTTTTACTTTTAAGTCAATAAAATTTGTTCTGATTTTACCATAGATTTACCTGAAAAATCTATTTTTTTAAAACTACACTTTATCTTGAACATCAGTCTTCAGCTGGACTTAAGGACAAAAAAATTTATTATGTTTTGATACATTGATTTTTTCTTAATAAATTAGTAAAATTTAAAGTTTCAATTTTTTTTGGTCAAAATTTATAACTAAAAGGACACAACTAATAATTTAGGTGCTGATCCTTGAGAAAGGGTTGTTAAAAAAATTTTTCCTTTTTTTTACTTTTCTCAGAAAAAATCTACCATTGCTAACAGGAACCCTTTATTCTATCTACATTTAAAAAAAAAATTTATATTTAGTTATTTTTTGAAATTTTAAAATTATTTGAATTTATTCATCAAGTTATTTTAATATTGTATACCAGATTAATGGCTATTTACGCGTTTGACCACAATGTAATAGGGCATTAATACAAACGTTGAAAATTCGATTTTCTGCTGAAGTTTTTTTCGAAGGAATCTTGCTTAACTAAGTGATTTATGACAAAAATTCACCGTTTAATGAAAGTACATTTAAACGATTCTTCAGAATTTCGCGATCGATTTTTCTAGCTAAAAATAGTTTAAAAAGCCAACCGTCACCTATCTTTATTAGTCAGAGTACGAACTTTAATATAGTAAAGAAGTACGACAAAGAAAAATTAATTCCATCGAGATATTAAGCTCTTTAGTTGATATTTTATTCAATTTTGACCAATATTTGAAATTAAATATCTTTTTGAAGAAAAAACCAAAACCTAAATTTTTTAACTTTATTAACTCGTGGCATTCTTATTTCAAAAAAGATAATTAAAATTTTTCTAATATTATTTCGTACCTTATTGATTTTGAATTAATGGAAAATATCAAAAACTCTTGGAACATTGTTAATAGACGAAGCGAGAAAATAAAAAATTAATAAACTTTTATAAAAAAAAATTTGTAAGAATTTTATTCATCTTTTGATATGAAACAAACATTTTGAGATTTTGAGGCATTTTTGGCCGTAAGCATTTTTATTGTCAATTACAATTGTTTACGTAATTTTACGTAAACCTGTTTTCGTAAAAGCACTGTATCTTGAAATCAATTGTGCAAGTTACTGAAAATTTAATCAACATGATAAAAATAAAATCATGCAAATACTCTGCCAACACGTGCTACAAGGACATTATTATAAAAGATTTAAATTAAAAGTCAAATTAATTTTCAGAATTTTCTCAAACTTTTATATGTTTATTTCAACATTCAAATACCGGAGGTTTTTTTTCCACCCTTTTATGCTACTTCTTTTAGTTCCTTTCTCTTGCATGAAAATAAAAATATTTTGTAACAACAATTCATTAATTTTATATACTTTTTTTTAATTTTAGATTTGATTGTAAAAAACTGTTCAAAAATGATTAAATTTATTGAACAAAGAAAAGAAATAACAAAAAAACTTCGGCTTTTTAGTGTTAAAAAAGATCAAAAAAATCAGATCAGATAATATTTTGTCTATAACTTTTGAATGTTATTTGATTAAATCTCTGCAAAATGCTAAATATGGCAACAATATTGCTTAATGCGACAGCATATTACAGAAGTTCCTTCGAAAATTTCGCATGATGCCTACAACCAAAGTGTAAGAGCTAGTCTCTATTTTGTTTAATTGTAAAACTAATTTATAATTTATATATTTATTTTACATATTATTATAATTGTACAATTAGATTTATTTCTCAAATCAATAATTTTAATTAATAAAACGTTTAAATCTTAACAAACATGCTAAATATTAGATGAGGCTCTGCAAAAACTCTGCAATTAAATTGCGCAGTTTAATTAAATACTTTTTAGTGACGTGCATTTCAATGCAAAATGAAGAGTTTTTACCGAGCCTCATTTAATATTTTGCATTTTGCAGAGAGATTTAATCAAATAACATTCAAAAGTTATAGACAAAATACTATTCGATCTGATTTTTTTGATCCTAAACTTCAAGATGCCCAATTTAAAAAACTAAATTTTTGATCATTTCAATTCAGAAAATTTTATTTTACCTTTATTTTATTTTTAATTGAATAAAATTATTTAGTTCTAAAGATGGTTAATTTTAAGCAAATTTGTTTACTACAGAAAAATAAGTCTGCAAAAAATTCTGCAACTATCGGCATTTTGCACGCCATTTAAAAGCATTCAAGACTTAGAATTTTTGCAGAGATATAATTCCAGATTAAGCATTTTATAGAATTGAATTTTTTCTTATAGTAAAAAAGTAATTCAAATTTTTCTGAATCGAAACGATAAAATTGAAAAAAACTTGATTACTACTTTTTTAAATTGTGATTTTTCAAAAACTTTTTCTATCTATGATTTTGATAAATATAGCTTTTTAAAGTAATTAAGTGTGAAAATACAATTGCTAAAAACAACAGAAAGAAAAATAAAGAAAAATTTCTATCAAAGAAAAATTTTTTCTAAAATCTTAATTTTTAAAATAAAAATACAATAAATCTTTAGATTATTTTATTTATTATTTATTTGTTTTCTGTACCGAGCTAATGCTCCTTCAGATTAAAAAAAAAATAAAAAATAAAGTAAATTTAAAATAATAAAAATAAAATATAGTAAATATGATTTAAAAAGAAAAAAAAAAAAAAAAAAAATAGGTAAATTAAATAGGGAGTAACAGGATACATATGTTTAAATTTCTGATGGCTCAGGAAAAAAAGAGGAAATAGTAAGGTAGCAATTACACAGTGGAGTAGGATATTCGATGTATCGAGATTCGAAACCTTCCTTATATTCTTCCACCAGTCTGACAACCAATGGAATAGAATGACTCAATCCTGAATGAATATATTTTATATATTTTCAATAGAGTATAAACTATTTAAAAGAGGTAGAAACCATAAACTTAAATTCGATACTATTCTTTGTAACCAAAACGTGTAGCAGTAAAAGGAAAAATACCTAAAGGAAACATTGCCTAATTGTATTTAATTAATTTCTTTCTTTTTTTTTGTAAATATTCCGTTTTTTTTTTCTAATTATTATTTTTAAAAAAACAAAAAACAATGAAGTATTTAATTTTTTTATAAGGTACGAACTTATGAGATAATAACTATTTTTATTTTTTTTTGGAACATTTTTCATAAGCTTGGCAAAGGAGCGAAAGCTCGAGCCAATATTTATTTATTTATTTAAATAAAGACGTTTATAATATGAATACTAATATGCTATCTTATACTAAAAACTCTAAAGCAATGAATCAACCGATTTTTCGTGGTCAAACATTCGAAAATTTTGATGAATTTCTTCAAGTTATTAAAATTTGCAATCTTTCTTGTGAAAATAAATGGATTACATGCGGTGATTGTAAAAATGATTTCCACTTAAAATGTGTTAATAGAACTTATGTTCCTATTAAGAAAGTCTGGAAATGAAACAATTGTTCTAAATAATTAATCTCTTAATAATGTGTTAATCCTTTTTTTTATTTTTTATTTTTTTTTTTGAGTATAAATAAATAAATTTTTTTACAAAAGTGAAAGTTATCTTGAGTATACATTTTTTTTAGTTATTCTCTGATAACTTGAGTGAGAATAAACGTTTTCAAATCTTTAAATCAATTTTTTCATGTTTATACCAAGATTGCAGCAAGTAATAAAAAAAATTAATACACCCTAACCACCTGGTCGCAAGAACTTTAGCCTCATGTTCACATGTGTGATTTTTTCGAAACTCACAAAACCTTTTAATAAAATTGAACATTTTGTATTTTGAAGCAAAAATCTGATATAAACCTTTATCACGCAGATCTAGTTTCTACAGACTTGTAGATTTTTTGAAGACTAAATATGTGTGGTATAAAGTTTGTATAAGCTGATACATTTTGCTGTACAAGTTTTAGACTTAAAAAAATTTATTTGAAAACTTTCGATTTGTTATAGTTTTTGATGAGTTATATTCTTTTCTTAATTAATAATAATAAAAATTATCGAACAATCATAAATTTTATAAATTCTTTTATTAATATTTTTGGTTTTATCTTCAAGGCTAATATCAAATAACAAATAATCCCAAAACTTATAATAAATACACGTAATGAAAACTTCTAGTAATTTTTTCTCAGCATTAAAACTTTAAAACCTGAAAAATTCTAGCTTTGGTAGTCTAATTTGAGACATTTGGATAAAACATAAATCTAAAATAGATAGATTTAGCAAAGAGCATTTCACTGATTTAGTTAATTAACTATAAGTAAAGAAATACATCGAAAGTATTTGATTTTAAATAATGCAGCAAAATATAAATATTTTTTGTTACATTTTATTTTGATTGAAATATTTTTCTCTTATCTGAGAGGAAATTCTCAAAAAAATTGATAAGGAATTTACAATTGATTGAAGCATCCTAATTTTGAAATTTAAATTCAAATTGGTAAAAATAAAATTATGACAAAATTTTGCTGAAACAAGAATTAAAATATTCGCGTCAGATAAATAACGTTTATGAAATTTTTCAAACAAAAATAGCTTCAATTTTACCCATTGACACATAAACAAAAAAACGAAAACATATAAACTTAATCAACATTTTTTTTATTCTTTGATCTTAGTTTTTCTTGATTAGCGTAGTAAAAGATAAATTAAAGGGAAAACTAGTAATATTCAAATTTTTTTGTCAAAAAAGGTTCTAATTAATTCTTAAACTATATAATTTGGTGCAGAAAATTACAAAACACTCTAAGCTTAACTAAATTTTCTGATATTTGAAAACAATTCATGGAGAATTATAAATTTGGTAATAGATAAACATGAGAATATGTCTCTTATTAAATTTTATAATTTAAAAATTAAGAAAATAATTTATGATCATAATTAATAAAATTTGATTATAAAGTTAAATTTGAAAAAAGTAAAACAGTATTTTTTCTTCACCAATGTTGATGCTTTTTATTTAAATTTTAGTTCGATAAATTTCTGACAGAAAAAAAATCTATTTAATTTCTATACTTATTTTTTCATTATTATCTTATATCTTAAAAAATTACAATTATGCTTCGCTAGTTAAAAAATAGTCTAGAGCCTTTAATCCCATGAAAGTCTAATATTTCCTATTTTTTGTTATGAATTTTATATCGATTTATTTTAATGATTCATCAATAAAAAATTAAACTCATAAAATTTTTGTTAAATTCTGAGGTACAAACAAATTAAAAAAAAGATCGATTTTAACACTTATGCCAAATTTAATAAAATAAATAACGATGTCGAGTCAAATTGACTAATTTTAAATTAAAAATTAAAATTTTTCGTTTATGTTCAATAAAAAAAATATTTTAAATTTCAAACTTAATAAACAATCAAAGAAAAAAAATAAAAATCATAAATTTCTAAAATTATGCAAAGTTTTGGACAAGTTTGCATAAAAGAAAAAACTTACTTAAACTAAGCTAGATTTTTCAAAATTAAAAACTTTTTTTAAACATTTTTTACTGGTTTTCATATCCCGGATACTGATGCAAATATAATCCTAGTGAATAAATTAGAAATCATAATTAAACAGAGTAAAATAATTTATTTATTAGATATTGAATATTTGCTTATCGGAAGTATTAAAATGCATATTTTATAGCTCTGGGAATAAATTGATTTTTTTCGCAAAGCTTTGGTTTGATCAAAACCTTATCTTAAAAAAAATCTGAAATTCTCGATAAAACTTTTATTAATTTTAAAAAATAATAAATTTAATAAATAATTAAATTTACTTAAAAAAAATTGCTTGACTTAGAAAATAATTATTTTTTTTTGAAGAAAGTCGATGCTGTAAAAAATAATTAATTGACACGAAAATAATAAATTTAATTTAAAACTATTCAAAAGCTGTCATTGTTATAAAAATAAATTTTAAAAAATATTATGCAGTGATAAAGACTGTAATTTTAGCTCGAATAAATTCATGATTTTGGCGCAATTTTCCGCTCATTCACTCATTAATAATGCCTGAAAAGTTAGATATTCATTTGCATTGAAAAACTAATCAAACAGTCTCAGGTACCATGCATAATATCCTAAAATAAATTAACTGAAACAAATTTCTGAATTAAAAAACATGAAAAATTTTATAATTTAAAAAATCTTTTGACACAATCAAATCTGATTAATTTCCAGGAAAATGTCTAGAATTTATTTTATAATTAAGCGTTAGTGTATTGACAAAGTTTTAATCTATAATTAGTCTTTTTGGAATTTTTTGACTTATAAATACCTGTAAGATGAAATTTCGAAATTTTCTAATTTGTAATTAATAAAATCATGACTAAGACTCCCAATGTATTTTTATGCAATAGATTTTTAATTTAGTTCAAACGCTGTGTCGTGAAATAGAGTTCAAAAAAATATGAAAATTTTTTGCCTTTTATAACTCAAAACAAACCAAATTTTTTTATAAATTTATAAAATATTATCATTTGTTTGTTCAAAATCAGACTTATTTACACGAAAAATGTTTGCTTTTAATGATAATAAATCGTTAAGTTTGGATCAGTTTGCTAAACCAGTTAAATAATTTCCCACTAGATTAATTAAATTCTAAAAATCGATAGTTTTATTTGAAGAAAAAAAAGTGAAAAAAAAATCCGGTTGTCATGGCAACCGTTTGTCAGCTTGATGACATTTCCGAAAAAATGACAACAATATTTGCCTAAAATAAACAAAATTTATTTTTAAGGGAAATTTTAATTTTTAGAAATTCTAAAATAATCAAAAGCATTTTTGATCATGCGACTAAAAGTCTCTTCTGTTTGGCTTTTTTTGTGAGTGTATCGGATCTGATCAAAATAAGTTATAATCACCGAAATGACAAAGTTAATCAGAGTGCGTTGCATGTAAAAGTATCCAATTATTTGCCAAATAAACAGACCGAAAAAGTTTTCCCTTATCAATAAATCAAAGTTGACATGTCTGACAACAGTTAGTATGGAGGTGTACAGCGAAGTTTTAAAGTCACTAAACTGCTGGTCATTTTTGAACAGCACGTTGCCAATGCCGGCAAAAAGAGAGTAGTTAAAAAGCGCAAAAAGCAGCAGCAGCGCTAAATCCAAAAAGCTTTTTTTCACTGTATCTGTTATCAAATAGGTCTTGGGATTAAAATTAAGCAAGCTGAGTGCCTTTAGAAAAGCTATGAATATCATAAAATTGCACAGGAACTGAATTTTCATTTCCATGTTGACAAAAAAATCCAAACTGTAAAATTCAGAGTTTATTTTGAGTAGTTCGGAAGTGATTTGGTTCAGACAAAATCTTATATAGACAAGTATGGATATGTAGAAAAGAGAGGACAAAATTAAGCATTGGTCTAGTATGTTGTCTAATGAAGTGGCGTAGAGCAGAAATCCTTTCAACCAGCCGAATTGTTCCACTGAGCCATTCAATTGGAAGCCTTCGCTCACCGAATACAAACTTATCATCACTATGAACATTATTTTGATGAGCTGAATTTTCTCCGAGTTTTGTTTCAAAAAATTGGTCTCTCTCAAATTGTTGTACCAGAGCTTTTTGACGAATTTGGCTTTTTCATTTTTTTCTATGCTTGCCTTAACAATGGTCCATACCCGGGTCTCAATGTTGAACAAGTTGGCTTCGAGCAGCATCAAATATGTCTGGTTCAAGAGTTCTGGCGGCCTAAACGGCTTGTTGCCAAACATTTGAAAATGGTGAAAAGTTATTCTAGTTGTGTGTGGTCTTATGGCTTGGTGAGATAGCTTTTGGTAGAATCTGGCACTTTGGTAAATATTTGTCGACCTGTTTTCATCCATATAATCATCCATAAATTCGTATGCATGAGACATCCTTATTGAATTAAACAGAAATTGATTGTCATGATAGGATTTTTTGAAGAATATGTTGAACAAAAGGTCTGGATGGTCGAGACCTGATCTGTTAAGCAAAGGGACCATTTCGGTCTGACTCCAATCAATAAAACTGCTAAATGAATTTATCTAATTTTTTTTTAGAAAAAATTTATTTAAAAAAATTTGAAAATTTTACTCTAGTCCAAGAAGTGTTTGCTTTAATGACCGTGTCTAGATACTCGTTGGAGAACACTTTCAAATCAATGTAGGTACTCTCATAGTTAAAGGTGAGAATTACTAGGAAAAAAATAATGTACAAAACAATTTCAGCTATGTTGAGAAAAAAGTCCTTTTCCAGAAGACGATGAATTTTTCGCTGCTCATTCAGATCATTGAGCTCAATGGCATTGGTGTTCAAAATTATGTTTGAGCTTGGATTTAGTTCCAATGTTTTGTCACCATCAAAATAGCTGGTGTCTTGTGAATTGTTTTCTAGGTCGAATTCGACGTATTTTGGCCGAAAAAAGTCGTTTTCATGTGACTCGACGAACAAAGCATTGATGAATGAATAGACAAACACTATCAAGATGTAGCACAAAAATGACTTGAAATAAAAATTTATTTTAAAATTTTTAATTTATTATTAAAAAAATCTGTTTAAACTAAAAAAAATATTTCTGGAATAATTTACTTTTTTCTTACTAAAAAATTATAAATCTTAAATGATAGAATCCAAGTCTAATTTTAAAGTACATACATTTTTTTAAGACATGAATTCTTTAAATACTTTATGTTGCCCAAAAAGCATCAAAATTGCAATTAATTAATATAAATACAATTATTCTTCCAAAGTATTTTGATAGGATGATTATGCACAAGTTTTAAAAATATTTTATTTATTTCAATTATTTTATTTATGTATTTCAAAAAGGGTAAAGAAATATTCAAAAAATGAATCCATTGAACTCCAAAATTGTTTAAATCAATTGTATACATATCCAGAATTAATAAAAAATGATATTTTATCTATCTTTTAGATTACTATTTTAGTTATTTAATTAACTATAAGAAAAAATTATAATTTTTATTAAAAAATTTTGAGACTTGATTCATCGGTGTTGTGAATTTCAAATACAAATTGAACAAAAATTCTTCATTTTTTGATAAATTAAAATTAAAGTTAACATAAAATATTAGAAAAAATACTTCAACATAGTGCAACATACTTTGTTGCACCTCTTTTAGCTAAAAAATAATTTTATTTTATTTTTTATAGTAAATCAAATCGATAATCTATTCAATAATCTATAAATCTTATTGACCATTAATTTTTTTCTTTTTTTGCATCAGGAAAATTATTTTAGATAAAAAAAGTGCAACCAAGTATGTTGCATTATAATGCATGATTTTTTCTAATATTTATAATTAACTTTAATTTTAATTTATCAAAAAATGAAGAATTTTTGATCAATTTTAATTTAAATTCATAATACCAATTCATCTTAGATTTACTTTTTAACAAAAATATATAATATTATAAAATTATAATTAACCTTTTTTTTTAAATTAAATAAATGAAGTGTTTCGGTCATTAGTAACATGAGCTCTAGCCTGTTGATAAACCTTGAATAATAATCTTTAAAAAGTGTGAATTTACCTAAATTTCAGTATTTTTTTTTTATAAAAAAAGCTTTAACAATAATAAAATCTACAAAATTCAAAAAATAATAATAACAATTTAATAATGAAGTTTATGGCAATAAACTTTGATTAATCCAAAGATGGAGCGCAATTATCCTAATTGTTAATCCATAATTCATTCGAAACTTATTTTATTCTTTCTTCTAAAATTTGACAAAATATTGAAACATTAACAGGTACCCCAATAGAGTGGCAGCTAAACAAGTTCAGCTAACATGAATATCAATTTTATTTAAACTAAAAATAGTAAATTTCAATTGTGTTTTTTAATTTAAGAAATTTTTAAAATTAAAAAAAATATTCACTTTAATTAATTGGAAATAGCGTTTAATTATTTTTTGGTGATTTTATGCGTACAAAAACATACGAAAATAATTAAATTTCATACAGTAATAAATGAAAGCAATTAAGTAATTTAAGATAGCAGTTAATAACCACTCATTTTTTAAATTTAAAAAGATAATTTTTTTTTTATTAAAAATTTTAATATGGATATTTTAAAATAAAACTTGGTTTTAAAAGCCTGGTTAATTTTATTAAATTTTTGATTGTTAAAATATCCAAGATTCCGATTAAACGCAGATAAAAAAACATTCAATCGGTACAGATTTTGCTACAATATTAAATAATAATCCTAATTAGTAATAAATTGCTTTGAAACTTTTGACATAATTATGAGAAATTTTTTCAAAATAAATCATATTTTAATTTTTGGTAAAATATTTACTTAGAAAGTAAATTCATGGTAAAAAGTGAAAAGCATATTGAAAATTTTAAATAGAAACTGTAAGATGCTTTACAATAATTAAGTATGAAATTTTTTTTTGATAAATATTTTTTATTGTTAATATTTATAAAATAATAACAATAATTTTTTAGATTTGATAGGTTTAACATGTTCAACTGAGTATTGATAGGTTTTTTTTTTAATTTAGAATTTTTACTTAAATTAAACAGTTTCCAAAATAAAAAAATTTGTAAATTTTTAATAAAAAGTATCAAAGTTAAAATTATTGGATTTCTATTTTATTTAGTGATAATTAAATTTTTTATGTATAATCTTAATAATTAGGAATTTTTTTTAATATTTGGGGAAAAAATAAAAATTTTGGGACATTTTTAGTGGTATCAATTTTAATCGTCCATACAAAAAAATTAAGTTTATTATTTATATAAAAAATATAATGACTTACAATTAAAATTTGGTATGTAAGTAAATTTATAAGATGAATCAAATCCTCTTTATTCTCATAATTACTAAATTTGTCATATACAAAAAAAGACATTACCACAATTCCAAAAATGACCAAATGAATAATCCAAATAAAACTCTTGGCTATTTGAATAATTAAAAAAAGATAATTTTAAATAGAAAAATAATTTCAGCTCACCTAATAAAAAATTAAATAGAGACATTTTAATCGAATCGTCTAGTTTATCTACATAGGTTTTAGATTTTTTTCGCTTAGATTGCTCTGGCGTCTCAAGATCATAATCATCAGTCAAAAAACTAAATATGGTATAGACCCCGGATGATTTTTTTCTATTGTCATTTAAATCCTCTACTTCTGGCTTTAGTAACAAGCCATTAAAATCAGTGTCTTACATATAATTCGTTTTTATTTTATAAAACACGTATTAAAATAATTTACCTTTAAAACTTAAATTTTCGCTAGTATTCATATCATTATTTTCAATGTTCACTTCCTTATCGTTTATTTTAAGCACAGGTTTGTTATCCCTGATTTTTTCTTCCGAGTCTCTTTTTTTCATTCTGATAAATTTAATTTCACTAATCAACTTTTCAAATGTATCCTCGAACACATTTTGTTTTAAATTGAGTTTAAGTTTAGTTGGATTTAATTTAGTGAATTTACTATTTTGATCATACAGCCATACTGTGTGGTAAAACTTTTTGAGCATAAACCAAATACCAATTGTAAAAGAAACCCCCAAAAAAGCTGACAACCACGACAAAATGGCAATTTGGTCTGATTTATCTGAAGTTATTTTTGAAAAATTATTATACATTTTGTACTCAATGGCTAAGTAGTCTATTAGAGAGAAAAAACTGATCAAAAGTATAATCAATTGGCAATTAGTGTATCTTGGAATGTCACTGTAATACTTGGGAAAGTATACACTCACCCAAGGACACATGTCCATGAGCAATCGGCCAAAGTTCTCAAAAAACAAATGCCCAAACGATTTAACATCGTATTTTTGAGCCACATCAAACTCTTGGACACAATTCAGATCACAGACAAACCATCTATAGATAATAAAATACTCTTCTTTTTTCTCGGTCAAATCACACACTTGAACATGTCTGACGAACCACTTGTTAACCTTGTTTGAATTAGGATTAGATAAATAGAAGCGGATAGATCTAATTTGACCAAGTGAATTGAATTCACTCATCAAAAATGAATTGGCACTGCCAGACTTGAATAAATTTGTATCAAATTTGGTCAATTTATAAATCATACTGCTTCGTTTTGACCCTTGAAAAAAAGTTGAAAAAATTTTGAAAAAAATGGAATTTTCCTTTTGCCAAAATACCAATTAGTTTGATGGATAAATCAAGCTTTGTTTTGGAGTTGCTGAAATAGCCGGTGAAAATGGTAATCAAGTATTTGTGTGTCGGAATAGAAGGATCATAATTTAGGCAAATTATTTTTCTCTTTTTTTAAATTTTAGAATATAATTTAGAATTTTTTTCTTAAAATTACATATGAGCTTGCAAAGAATTCATGATAAATCGATTTTATCAATAGATATAAATAATAGAATATGAAAACCAAAATGAGACAGTCCAGAGAATCGGTGTAGCAAAAATCAGCGTGAAAAAATATGGAAAACAGCATCTTAAAGCTTTTTTTCCCCTATTTTTGTTTCAAATATTAATGAATAAAAATTAAGAGCCAAATTTAAAATTTTTTTATTCAAGAAAAGCTAATTTAGGATTTTTTTTTTCAAAAATTTTTTCTAATTTTATTCTTTACATTAACGGGACTGGTCAATTCTGTGATCTTATTGCCAAACCGTAGTAAATTTAGAGGAGATAAAACTTCGTTCAGAAAAATAATTAATATTTGAACATTTTAGATAAAAAATGAAGACAATTTTAATTTAATTTATTTTAAAAAGAAAATTTAATTTAAATAAGACAGTGATCCCAATTAGTTCAATTCCAAATAAAGTAAATAAAATCATTTGTTTAATTTAGATTTTGAATTTATTTTAATCAATAAAAAATTACTAACCAAATTTTAGATTTCATTTTTTTTCAAAAAAAAAGCTAATTTAAAAATTAAATGAAAATCCTTTTTTTTTTTCTAAAGCTTTAACTAAAATCATGCTTCAAATTGGTGTTTATTGGGATTGATCGGCTTTATTGGTTTAAGCATGGCTCCAATTTTATTCAAAAAATCAAGTATAAAAAGCTCAATTTGTACAATTAGTTCATCAAGCCGACCACTTTTCAAAAATGCTTTGCTTAAAAAAATTTGTTTTCTGGTTGACAGTTTCTTGTGTGTGCTATTGTGAGAACCAAGTGGATAATGGATGCTACGGTGAAAATGCAGAAGATTGCGTGGAAAATGCGACAGAGTCGGTCCAAGTGCCGGAAAGATTTGATTTTGTTGCTAGAATGGTTCTGCTACAAGAGAACTCTACAGTGGAAAACACAACTGAAATTGGATCTGAAGAACTGTTTGTTCGAGACATCGAAATCGAGGATGAAATTGATGTTTTGAACGCCACTGAGATCGAACCAGAGGTGCCCAATTTAGCAGATTTTAACAGCACACAGCTTCCAGTTGTGGTCAGAAGTGCAGAAATTTTTGTCGAGAACCAAACAGTTTATAATTTAAACCTTACTGAGAACCAAACAGTAGAGGTGGTCAGGGATGTAGACTTTGAAAATGAAACTTTGGTCCAAGCCATCGAAAACTCAACTGAGATTTTAAATGAAACTGTTGCCAGAGTGGCCAGAGATGTTGGTCAAGTAGAGTTAGTTAACTCAACAGAATGTGAAAACTCAACTGAGATTTTAAATGAAACTGTTGCCAGAGTGGCCAGAGATGTTGGTCAAGTAGAGTTAGTTAACTCAACAGAATGTGAAAACTCAACTGAGATTTTAAATGAAACTGTTGCCAGAGTGGCCAGAGATGTTGGTCAAGTAGATTTAGTCAACTCAACAGAATGTGAAAACTCAACTGAGATTTTAAATGAAACTGTTGCCAGAGTGGCCAGAGATGTTGGTCAAGTAGATTTAGTCAACTCAACAGAATGTGAAAACTCAACTGAGATTTTAAATGAAACTGTTGCCAGAGTGGCCAGAGATGTTGGTCAAGTAGATTTAGTCAACTCAACAGAATGTGAAAACTCAACTGAGATTTTAAATGAAACTGTTGCCAGAGTGGCCAGAGATGTTGGTCAAGTAGATTTAGTCAACTCAACAGAATGTGAAAACAAAACCATTGTTGTTCCAAATGTAGATGCACGCAACTTTGGAAATGAGTGTAGAGGAGTTGGATCATGTGTGAAAGGAGTATGTGACAAATACTCGCCGACTTTTAACTGCATTTGTCAGCCAGACTATGAAGGTGCCACATGTGACAAAAAAATTATCCAAGACAAGTACTTCGAAGATGTTTTGAACAAAAATTTCTCGCTGGAAACATTTCTCAATGAAACTTTTTTTAACTCTACCGCTTCCTATGACGAATTGGTCATAAATTTAGTGGACAAATTATGGTCCGAGATAAACCCAGAAGAGAACTTTGTACATTTGTTCAATTATTACAATTTGACTCAATATGCCAGTGTTGGTCTAGAGGTCCAAAAGCTGCTCCTATTCTCAAAAATTTCTTTGTTTGAACTAGAAGATAGGATGAAAGTTTATGAGCAAGTTTTAGATGGTTTGATTGAGATTTTTGAGAAATGTCCTATTAAGGAAGAAGCGGTAAGATTTGTAGATGAATGGGAAAAGTCTGTCAATCAGGATAAGGTGGAAACAGTTGGACGTCATGTAGTCAGTCCAGTATTGATTGAATCAGTGCAGTCTGCTTTGAATGAGACATATTACTTGGTCAGAGAGTTGGTGGATGTATATGAAGCTTATTTGGTGCTAAATGAAACAGTTAAATTTGAAAAAATGGATCAGCTGATCAGCTCGACAGATAAAAGCTGGGTAAAAGTGATCGAGTATGGTTTTTGGCACATAACTGGTCAATTGGTCGGCAAAGATGAGTCTTATTTCATGAACAAAACAAGCATTTCGGCTAAACGAAGCTTACCAAAAGGTATATATAATGTTTTCAGTCGAATTAATTCTAATTATTTATTTAAATATGTTTTGAAGCCTAATTTAAATGGACAAACGTTTGCTGCTGTTCTAAGATTAATTTCACGGTTTTAATAGTTTTTTTTTTCTTATTCAATTTTTCGTCATAAATTACGGACTAAATGGTTTTATTCTAATTCAATTAATAAATTTTTTTTATAAAAAAATAACAATTTTTATTCATTAATTCATATTTTTTTAAATTAAATTAAAAAAAGGAACCCTTAATGTAAAGTGATGATAACAGTTTTAAGGAATAACAATTAATCTTTTTAAATATAGAAAGTAAATTGAAATGATTCATTGATTAATGAAAATAAGAAAAAAATTAATTTAATCAGTCTGAATTTATTTTAATTTTTAATTTATTTCAAAATAAATCTTTAAAAAAAAATTCAAACAAAATTTTAATTTTATTTAGACTTAGCTTCAATAAAATATCTTTATTTATTTTTTTTTAAATTTACAGCTGCTTTTATAAAAGTATATGGGTCAATTTGGATAGAAATCCAAATAAAAAAAAATATTAAAAATTAACTATAATTATTTTAAAAAATTTGGTTGTAAGATTCAAGAAATCACGCTAAAATATGTGTATATTTTTTTTTTCCTTAGTCCTTGACGAAGTTTCTTATATTCTACTAAACAAAATATGAACTGTCTGATACTGAATAAATTTTTTTTTTTTTCTTTTATTGAAAAATTTAGATTCTTTTTAATTTTACTAGCTTTTGACAATGAGCGTGTTTTCATAACTAAATATTATTTGTCCAATGTCATTTTCATAGAAAAGGAAAATATTTTTTTTGTGTCCCTTTGTGTACTTAATACAGATTAAAATTTCATAATTTTAATAAAAAAGACAAACCAAAAAAATCTTATTCTAGGCTAATAAGCAACCTTTCTCTTTTATTTTAATTAATCTGATTCCCTAAACCAGGGCTCCGCCCCAGGCCCGGTTTTTCTCCTTCTATAAAACTTCATAAATTTATCTAAAAAATTACTAAAAAATATTTAAATTAGACAAATTTAAAATATATAAAGTTCACAAGAGCAAACTAAGCTAATTGTAAAAATAAGCTAAATTTTTAAACAAAAAATGACTAAGCAATTCTCTTTGAAACTTTTAGGGGCCTTATTTCGTGAACTAATTGTCATATTAATAATGTAATTATATATTCTGATTCACCTTATCAAAAGAAAATAGCTAACTTTTTTCAATAAGATTTTCTATCCAAATTGGATTTGAGAAAAAATGTAATATAAATTTTAAAAAATTATTACTGAAGATGTACTTAATTTAAATATTTTCTTCAAATTTTAAACACTCTTTAAATAAGCTTTTCAATTTATTTTTTATTTGCCAAAATTTGAATTAATAAATTTTTTAAAATAATTATAGTTAATTTTAATATTTTTTATTATTTGAATTTCTATCCAAATCGATTCATATACTTTTATATAAAGCAGCTGTAAATTAAAAAAAAATAAAGATATTTATTGAAGCTAATTCTAAATTAAATTAAAATTCTGTTTCAAAATTCTTTTAAAAATTCGATCCAGATCCGTCAATAAATTTATTAATTAATTAAAATTGATTGTCCATATTTTTGTGATATCTAAACCCTCTAAAATGATAAAACATTTATTCCTTCAACTCAAATTTATATAAAAATAATTTTATAAAAATTTTTAAAACTAATTAATTTAATAATTAATTTTTTAATTTGCATTTTTCTCTTTTGACCCTTAACTAGCTTAAAGCAAGCTAAATAAATTATGACACTGATCTGTTAATAAACCTTGGATTTAAAAAAATCATATAAATGACAAGTGCTCGAATTCATTGATTTACCTTGAAATATGAGAGAAAAAATAACAAGTAAAATTAAAAAAAAAAATTTTTCCTGACCTTGATTTTTTCTCAAAACAAACATAAAGTTTAATAAACAGGCTAAATAATTGTCATTAAATAAAGTCAAACAAATAAATCTCCACCCGAATATATTTATTATTTCTCATAAACTATGAACTTGTATTATTATAGTATAAAAAGAAAAAACAAAAACAAAAAATATATTCATCTTTAGTATGTTCATAAACTTGATTATATTATCACTACTAGGTAGTTTGGTTAACACTGTTCCACTTGGCCAAATTAATTCCATATCCATCTGTAATTCTTCCGCATTCAAATATTACCAAGAGCACCCGAGCAATCCGAGAAAATACTTCCAATGTGACCCATGGGGAGATTCAACTGAACGAGAGTGCTCAAATGAAACAGTCTGGAACAACTGGTTGGTCAAATGTGACCAGGCTCACAATTTAAAAAATTTAACCCTAAATCTAGTTCTGGAAGTGGAAAACTTTGACTGTACTTTAGAAAAAAATGAATGCATTAACCAAGGCGTATGCAGCAATGAGCGAAAATGTGAGTGTTTGCCGCAATTTACAGGCGAAAAATGTGAAAGTCAAATTCAATCAATGGTGGAAGATATTTTAAACCAAAATTTCAACCTTACCACTTATAAACAACAATTATCTGAAGCTAAAAACTTTGTAAATGCAACTTACTATGAAAAATATCGCCAACAACTGGACAATAGTACATATTCCAAGCTCAAGGATTATTTAGACATGTTCAAAGATGGTATTAGATTTGACAATCTGGTCAATAGTTTGGTAGAGAAAATACTTAAAGAAATTTATCCAGATACTGAATTTTTGGCATTTTTCTATCCCTATGAGCAAGCGATTGGCTCTCTGCTAAGACTAATGCCAAGTATGCTGTCTTATTCCAGGTATTCGGCAGATAGATATGTTCATGTGTTGGAACACTTTAAAGATGTGTTGACACAATTGATTGATAGTTTAAAACTTCACGAGTCTAATCTGACCCAAAAGGCTGTTGCCTACAAAAATTTAACGCTGTTTTTGTTAAAAAAGACAATTTTGTTGTCCAATGGCACGAATAGTCTGGCAAATCGAACAGTAGAGTCTATGAGATTGGAAGAAGGTGCTTTAAAAGAGTATTTAAGGTTCAATTTTGACATTATTGCTGATTCTAGTGAGCATTTATTTGGCGTACTGGAGCAGTTTCATGTTAATTTGATAAATCAGTTCGGCTTTGGTAATTTTTCAATTTATGATATCAATTTGAAAAATACTAGCTTTGATCAAATAGATCAAATATTTGAAATGTACACTGATATCAAAGCTGCTAGTGGACGTGTTTGGAACGCTCTTAATAACTTTGGATTTTGGTTTATAACTAATTTTTTATCAAGCTTGTAAAATTTTCTTTTTTGTAATAAAAAAATTGAAGAAAAATAATTCAAATTTTAATGTAAAGATTTTTTTTAATATCATTTAACAATTTTTGATTTTTTTCAGTTAATTATTCGAAGATTTACAAAATTCTTAACCCAGCACTATCACAAAAACTTAGCTTAAAAAAAGATTTATTAAGCTACTAGGAAAAAAAAAATTTTTATTCCAAAAAAACTTTTTTTTAAAAATAATTTACCTCAAATCAAGTTTATTTGGAAAAACGAAGTACCTAAAATATTTATCAAATGCAATTTTCTTTAAATAAATTTGTTAAAAAATTTTTTCTTATTTTTTTTTTTAATAAACTGAATTGAATGTTTATTACTTAATAATACAACAATCAAATAAAAAAATAAAAGATTAATTTGAATATTATTAAACAATATGTTCTCTTTAAAAAAATGACAAATAAAAGATTATGATCAAATTTTAAGATCAAAACGATCATTTAAAACTTTAAAACTTAATTAATCTAATGATTTTGATAATTTATAAAAAATAAATACTAAACATTACTAGACATGTTATGTCTAATAATGGTTTATTATCAAATTAACATCAAAATTATTTACCTCTAATTTATTTAACTAAAACAATCAATAATTTAAATAATTCAGGTTAAGTTAATCAAAAAATTCAAATTCATAACTTTTATATTCATTCGTTCATTCAAACTAAACTAATTTTATTTTTCCACTTAAACAAATTTTAAAGTTTAAAGCATTAATTATTTTTTCTTTAAAAGTGTTTATTAATATCAGTTAAAAAATTTAAACTTGTAAAATTTCATTAAAAAGGGGTTTATGAAAATAAACTTAACATAACATGTCAACTACTTGCTAAAGGAAGAATTTATTTTTTCTCTATTATTAGAAAAACTATTACATTTGTTATTTTGATCTTGATCTCAAACTTCAATTTGCCAAAAAAATGCACTACTTTATTATTCTCTGATATAACATGTTACTAAATTATTAAGAGTCAAAAAATGATTTTTGTAAATTATATTTTTGAAAATAAATAAACTCTAGACATTCTAATTTTAAAATGATATATGGAATATTCAACGAGCAAATAAATGTATAATTGATCTTTAAATTCCGATCTTAAGAAAATTAAGTAAGATATTCAGGTTTGATCAAAATTTTTTAATTCGAGTGATAGTCAAAAATTGTAAAGAATTTATTATTAAATAATAGTGAATTAATTATTATTAATTAATAGTGAACTTAGCGTTTTCTTGTAAAAACTTTTTGCTTCCAAATTTAATTTTATTTTGGAAAAAAAATACATTTTTAATCGATTCTTAAATTTTAAAATAACAACATTTAATTAATTAATTTAAAGGTAAATTATTTAGATTTTAAACTGAAGTAAGACTTAAAATATTCATTAAATTTTTATATTCTTCGATTCAAAATTTAAATCTTTTTTGGTGAGTTTGTTTTTGTCATAATATTTTGTTTACCAAGTTTGGATTCATTTTTTTTTCAAAGCTCGCTTATTTTTTGATTTTGAATTTTTTTAAAGAAGATTTTTTAAATAACAATTAAAAATCAATTAGATAAAAACAATTGCTTTTTGATTTAAAAATATTCAACATTCAATGTTTAAATAAAAAACAAAAAATAAAAGCTTATTTAGTCATTTTTATTTAGATTCTAATCATTTAGATCATTTGACCATGATTACCAACATCTTTTATGGGAAACACAAATTGGCATTTATTTTTTAAGTCTTTAATCGAATCGAAACCTTCTTCTAATTTTTCTAAATAATACTCAAATTGTTTTGTAAAAATTGAAAATTTATTTTTTAATTTTGTAAGTTCTAAATCAGTTATTTTATTAAAGAAAATATTAAATTTAATTAATAAGTATAAAATTTGAAATTTTTAATATTTTAAAGTAAATTTTACAAAAATTAATTATCTTTAACTGACAAAAATTTATTTACAATACGTTTTAAAACTAACTTCATCAATTTCTTTCCTTTCTTCTTTCTTTCCTCTGTTCCACTATTCTTCTTATTTTCCTTTTTCTTTTCCTAGAAGAGGAAAGGAAAAAAAATTGATGAAGTTAGTTTTAAAACGTATTGTATAATTTAAATTTATTAAAAAGTAAAGGACTTAGCCTCGATTAGCCTCAATTAATTTAATTGTTTTAATGATTATTTTAAAATTTTTAGAGTTATTTTGAGACGAGGTGGCCGAGTGGTTAAGGCGATGGACTGCTAATCCATTGTGTTTTGCACGCGAGGGTTCGAATCCCTTCCTCGTCGAATTTTTTCTCTTTTGAAATTTTATTCAAATAAAAAGAATACAATTAAAAGAAATAGATAACAACAATTAAAAATAAAATAATTTAAGGATATAATTATTTTTATCTGTTAAAAAAAAACTATTCCATTCAACACACTTAGGTCACATCAAAAATTTAAGCCTGACCACCCCACGGTCTTCTTCTTTGTCTCATTCTCAATTTTTTGGATCGCTTTGCATGTTTGGAATCATCATGATGCCGGTCCGTATCTCGGCGACCGGCCCAAGCATTGAAGCCACCTTTTCTTATGCTCCTTCCGAATAAATACGCATTGATGCCAGGGGGCCCCAATGGCATGTACTCTGTCGAGTCCTCTTCAAACTCATCTTCGCCAAAATCTTCAAAGCTATCTAAAAATAAACAAAAGAAGGTTTAAATATTTTTTTTATTTTTTTCATAAATCTGACCATCACTCAGGCCAAATCTGGTATCATATCTTCTTTTGTGCTCTTCGACTGGATTGTTGGATTTGTGCTCTGATGATTGTACTAAACTGGAACATACTGCAACTATACATATTGAAGCTAGAATAAATCGGGGATATTTCATTCTTGGCTATTTTAAAAACTCACAATCTAAAATTATTAAACAAAATTCTAAAAAAAAATTTTAGTCCCATTAGCTAAATGGCAAGTTAAACTTTCTTATCAGATGCCATTAAAAAATTTTTTCTTTTTTAAATAAAATGAAAAAATAGCTTTCTATTGCACTATACCTATATATTAGCTGGTTAATTAATTAATGTTTTCTTGGTGATTCGAGATTTTCTTATCATTAATCTTTCCATAAATGTGTCTCTTCAATTTCAAGTTTATTTTTGTTTGTCACAAAATAAATTGCAGTTTTTTTTTCCCGAATGAAAATTAATCAATTTAAAATAGATAAAAAAAAATTTCCTAATGCATTTAATTTGAATCAATTTGCGTATTTTCCGAATATGGCCCAAGAGAACAATTAGCTGAGCCTTCAAGGTCTTTTTGAGCCGTATCGCTCAAAAATGAATTTTTCTGTTCTTTCTTTAGTTGAACCTGTGACTTTTACCACAATAAAAAATGATTTATCTTTTAAATTCTAAATTGATCACTTAGAAAATTATCTTATTTATATAATGAGAATTCCGAGTAGGTTGTAGTGATTCAATTAAAGTTTATCGCTCAAGGAGATTTTTTATTTATCTTCTTAAATAAAAATACTTTAAAATTTTTTAAAGACTCTCTCTTTTATAAATTTTTTTTTCAAGTCATATCTAATAAATATAATTAAAAAAAGTGTTTAAATATTTTCGTTGACGTAATTGAATAATAAAAAAATTTAATTGAAAAAAATTTTAATTTCTGAGATATCAGTCAAAGCGAATATCCAATTTTATTTATTTTTTATGAAAAAAATTGATCGTTAAAAGCCTAATTGACGATAGTTTTTTCTAATAAATTTTTTGATTAAATCAATTAGCATTTGTTACTGAAGGTGCAAAGTTGTAATTTAAAAAATGCTTATCCTTTATCTTCTTTAGAGTAAAGTTTGGAAATTTTTAGAAAAAATCTTTAAAATTTTTTACTTTTGAAATTTTAAAAAGTCAAAAAATTTTGAAATGAAATTTGAAGTAATAAATCAAATTAGATTAAGACAGGTTTCCTGTGGAACAATACTCAAGGTCTCACTAGAGAAGCTAATTAGATGAGTTAATTTCTTTTATTCCTAGAAAAAATCATCAATTTTCTTTTAGAACTATTTTTAGTCTCTGTCGAAAAAATTTAAGCTATAAATCTCAATAAATGATTTTTGGAATTTATAAGCCAAATTAGATGATAAAGTCAAAAAATACTCGTTAGATTTAAATAAAAACTGAAAACCAATTTAAATTTAAAATTAAAATTTTTAATTGAAAATATTTAAAATTTTCGATAAGAATCAGAGAATGTGTTTAGGCGACTAAATCAAAGTTATTTGATTATTAGTGGATCTGAAAATCAAGGGAATAAATTAAGCGTTGACCAAATTAATGGTGAAAAACTGAGTTTAAATACCCTAAAATAGTCCTGTTTCTTAATAAAATGCATATTTTAAAACCTTTACCATTTAAAAATATTAAATAATAAATCCAAAGATTAGACATGCAAGTTTAACCAAAAAAAAGATCTCTACATTTTTAACACAAAACAGATAATTTAATTTAATAATCTAAAATTTATTTAACCAATTTGATTCTTTAAATTCAGTTTTAAATTGTAATTTAATTTTTTTTGCTTCAAATTTTAAACTTTTAAACCTTTTAAAAATCTAAACTTATATACATTATAACTTTGTAAAAGAAAATATGTTACCTTAAAAAAAACATTGTTCGTAATAGTATTTTTTTTCGACAAAAAAATTATTTCAATCATTGAAATATTTCTATTTTTAGAGTAACTTAAGGTTTTTATCTATTAAGAAATTAGGACCGCCAAGAAATAATGATGACAGCCCTCAACATGGTAAACTAATGGGTGTAGAATTAAAAATGTCACTGAATTTATTTTATTGTAAAAAATATTATTTGTTTTTTTTAAATTATAATCAAATCCATCTATTTTGAAAATAAATAAAATCAATTACTGATTTTATAGTTTCAAATGAAGATATGTTGATTGACTGCTAAACCGCTTGGGAAAATGTATGTTCGCTGAATCATCGTGGTCAGAATTCCATTCAAACCATTAAATTTTATTTTCTCATTTTTTAAATACTCTGGTGTATTGCTATATATTTGGGGAAACAACATTGTCAAAATTAAAGTATGGATTAATACAATTATCAAACATTAAGTGACAATTAAACTCACAAGTCATCTTTCTTTGCAAACGCCCCGATTTATCAATGAAAGGGGGTTCTCAGCTTAGACATCATTAGTTTAGTAGCTATTTTTGCAGGTCTCCCACTTCCTCTTTTTCTCTTCAAAATTTTTTCTGTTTCTAAGATATCTAACCTACGATAAACAGAACATCTGTTGTACCCAATACCATTGAATTGTGTGACAACTTCAGATTTGATTCAGTTGATTACTTTTGCCAAAGTTGCACAAATATTTTTAATGGTTTTAATGGTGTTGTTCAATTTTTTCAAGTAACTCATCAAAGGTTCAATATTTTGAAATATTTACTTTTGTTTTGAAAAAATGTTTTCTTCAATTTTGAAAAAATATTGGAAAGGTAAGTAGTCCACTCATATGGCAAATCAAGCTTATGTTCGGTATTTTTTATTCTACTCAATGGCCGTATTTTTGTTATACATTCTGAACTTTTTTAATAATAAAAACGAGTTTATTTAAAATATTCGTTTTGAAATATATTCAAAAATAAAAGCTGTAATTTAAACAAAATAAATCAAATATTCAATCCATTTTATTACACTATTAGTTACACTATCTAAAAAAATGAGCAAATAAGTAATCTTGATTCATTTCGTCAAAATTTGGCTAATAAATGCTTAAGATGGCAAAACAAGGGTAGTCTGTTGGTACCAAGTCTAAGTCAAGATGCATGGATCACATGAGGGAGTAATTATCAATTTTGCTTCCTTGTGAAAACAACATGTGGTTGTACATTGTCGTTAAGTAATACACAGAAACAATGTAAATTCAAAATAGAAGGGACCGCTTAAAGTTCTAGTTAATCGTCATAACAAACGCAAAAGACTAAATAAATTTAGTCAAATTAAATATTTAAAATGTAGATAATAAAATTTTAATTTAATTTGAAAGGTTTTTTTTAAGGAAGTCAATGCATTAAAATTATTATTTTAAGAATTTTTTTTTTATTCATTTTGATTCCATCGTCTTATTTCGTTATCACTTGAAATTGATAAAGAAAAGAACAGTGAACTAAATTGAATAATTTATTATTTTTTTCGTCAATAAGAAAAATTGATAAACCAAAATCATGAATTGTTGAATATAATTTTATTTTATATTTCTGTTTAAACTATTAATTTAATAAAATAATTTTTGTATCAGAATTTAAAAATTCCACAATTTGTTTTCAAATTTGATGCATTTAAAAAAAAAGGTTAATTTTCCTTTAAGAATTTGTCATTTACACAGATAAATATTGGGAAATCGGATTGCTTTAGTGAAAGACCTAAAGGTTATTTATGGTGTTGATATTAGCATGTTTGGTGTGTGAAACAATGAACTCATCGATTATAAGTAAATATAAAAAATGACTTTTAAAATAAAAATTTTTTCAGTCAAGAAAAAAGACATTTTTTTGATTTTAGCTCAATTCTGTTCATTAGACACACATGCCCAAGTAACGATTGAGTCTCATTTCTTTCGAACTCGTGGGAAACTTTAATGATGAAATTGAATCCGCTTTTAAGTGTTATTAAAATATTTTTGAATTTAATTTCCATTGAAATAAACAAGATCATTTTGCCATCTTTTATTGGCAAAATGATAAGTTTTAAAATTAAAATTTAATTTATTTCAAAAGATAAATTTAATTTTTAATGAATTAATTAAAAATCACATTTTTTAAAATAGAAAAATAAAAAATATCTGACATTTTGATTTTGATCATTTAAGAAATTTCAATATTATATGAGAATCATAATATTTAGTCAAATTGATTTAAAATTTCCAGAATCTCACTAAATGAGCCTTTTTGATTATTTGATCTCCCAAATAAATTTTTGACAATCAAATTTATCCAAAGAATTAAAAGGAAATTTTGTTTAATATTTTTTATGATATTACAACAATTTTGATATAAAAATGGCTTTCAAATTTTATTCATTTTTTTCCTAATGATTAAGATTACAATAATTTTATAGCCTTAAATAAATCGTATATTTTCAAACAAATTTTAAAAATTTGCTAAGACATTATTTTTACCATGACATCAAGAGTTTCACAAAATACATCTAAACATAGCTTTCAAATATCTAAGTTGTATAAAATTGATAAAATTTTCCCGAACAATATTCCGAAAATGAAAATTTATTTAATTTAGTTAAATTTGATTTTTTTTTTAAATTAGTGATATATAAGTTTTGAAAAAAATCAAACTTTTTTGAATGTTGCTTCAATTCAAAAAACATGCTTGAAAATTCCATATAAGAATAATCAGATATTGTGAAATGCAAAAAAAATATACTTAAATGTTCAATAGTATTCTGAAATTAAAAATATGTTTATATTTATTATTTTATTTTATTTTTTAATATTAAAAATATATTAATATATTAATTAAGTCTTCACTAATTAGAATTCTAAAATTAAATAAAATAAAATATTTTTAAATTTAAATAGAAAAAATTCAATCGAAAGTTTACTTCGTAGATTTAAATTTAAAAAAAAATATATTAAAAATCTTTATTTATCAATAAAATCAATTTAAAACAATTATCAAGGTTAATCAAAAGGCTACTGCTTATGCCTAAAAAGACTGATTGACACTTTACTTGTGGGGTTGTGAAGTTCATTTCAATTCAGCGAAACTTGGATAACTTTTAAATGGGTCGATATTTTCTAAAACTTTTGAATCAAGCAAATTTAAGCAAAATTGCTCAATATTTTCTCATTATTTTTATATAATTTTCCAATACAAGGAAGCATTATCCAATAAATTAAAAATTAAAGTTAGGTTTGTTTTGCAATTAAAAAACAAAACAAAATTTATGTCATTTTAGTTTTATAATAAAACAACTTAACAAGATGATAAAATAAAAATTTCAAAAGAAAAGAATCATGAATATGAATCAAATGAAAAGTAACCTGACAATGTTTTATAAAAATTTCAAAATAAGGAAAAAGGAAAAGTAATTAAAATAAGTAAATTTAAATTAGTAAATAAAAATAAATTATATCGAAGTGAAATTTAATTGCTCATTTTTATTTAATTTTTTTGGATATGGAAACTTTGTTAATTGCATTTTAAAATTTAAACTCAAGTTAAGTCAACAATTCAAGGAATCATTTTTAATTATTTACTTTAAACGTTCATGACTTTATTTCACAGTTAGATTATCTGTTTTTACAAAGTAACGCCATGAATTTTTTTTTGTTAGGATTTGAATTTTTTTGGTTAATGTCACTTTATTCATTACTTTGTAGGATCAAAACTCAAGTTAATTTAACAAGTTTTTCAATTTTAAATTCAATTTTTAATTTTAGAAACTGGCAAGAAAATAAAATATATTTTTATATTTGATCATTTAGGAAATTGGGAGTATTAAAATAAAAACTCTAAATTATTTATACTTAAATAAATTTTTTTAGTTGAACCAAAAATTGTGATAAAAAATCCTGTGTTGATTTTTGTCAATTTAATAAACCAATACTAGATTTGTGTTTTAAACAAAAATAATTGAAATCAAAACAAACTTTTTATAATTTAAATAAACAAATATATAAAAAAATTCGTTCAAAATCACTGATATTTTTCTTTTTTTAATAAAAAGCTTTTAATATTTCAACCCGAAGTATAACGTATATAATTTTTGCAAAATTGTTGAAATAAAACAGCTAAATTATGTGATTTCAACAGTTACGAATATCTGATTTAAAACATCTTCCTTTATCGCTGGAAATGCCTAAATTAACCCCCAATTTCCAGCATTTCCTGTTCTTACTTAGTGAGCTCGTTTAGATTGTGAAAAAACAAGCATTGTTGGTTAAGGGAAAAAAAGGACAGGATCGGGTTGAAACGTGAATTAACTGAATTTCGAAGATTCAACTCTCTTTTTGTTGTAACTAAAAATTAAAATAAATGCTATTCGATAGGATTACTTTTTTAATTCATGATGAATTTTTTAGAACATAATGTTCTTTTCATCCTTTCAAAAAGCATTTTGTATACATTTAGGCTTTTTACAAATAGAAATATTGCTTTTCTACTCATAAATTCAATCGATGATTCCTACACTTCCAAATCTTTTTTTAAAGTCCCTCCCAACTAGCTGCTTATTTTTTCACACTTATTTATGAGCTTTTTTAACATCTGTTCTTTCAGAAGTTAAAAAAGCCAGACCAATCTAATCGAGATGATTTTGGGGTTTTGAGCGAAAAAGAAAGACATTTTAATATAAAATATGAATGTGAGGGTTCATAAAAATAAATTTTATTAGATCAGAATAGTTTTGACAATTCCGATCTCCTTTCAAATCCCTCTCTCGATGAAATTACATTAAATTAGCTATATTTATTCCAACTTTCTTGAAAATTTATAATAAGAAATAGAACGGAAAGAATAAAATCGGCCTTCAAAAATCAGAAGAATGATATCAGAAATTTTTTATGTACCTTTCAATGTCTTCTTAACAAATAAACGAAAAAATAAAGTCTTAAAAAACAATTAACAAAAATAATAATTTAAAAAAAAATAACAAGAAATTTTTATATATAGTTTTCTAAATATTTAAATTCAGCTAAAAATTTAATTTGGAGTCTTTATTTCCACGAATAATTTTATTCTTATTTTGAAACAATGGGTTTCAAAATAAGAATAAAGATTTGAAAGGCGAAAAAGACTAACGTGTACATTTTTTTTAATTACCAATTGTTGAATTTTGGTTAAAATTTTATCGTAATGGTTTCCATTATTTTCTTGGTCAAAATCTTTCTTATCAGTATCATCAATATTCTTTTAAAATAAAATTTTTACCAAAATGCAAAAAAAATATTGATTTACTTTTCTTTTTTTTAAATTTGCTTCATCATGAAAATCGCAATCGTCAACAAATAAAGAATACAAATGACTCTTTTTTGAATCGTCAGATTTGATCATATTACTTAAATATTTAATTTCGGATTTGAAAATCGTCATTTTGTCTTCATAAAGATTCTTGTATTTGATTATTCTTGCATTTACAGGATTTTTCGGACAATTTGCAAAACTTTAAATATAATTTTAACAAAGAAAATTCATAAAAAATGAACTAAAATCAAACCAATAATGCTAATTACGACCAAATTCTATGTTTCCAGAACCATCGCAATTTTTTGAAGGACATTGTGATTGTTTATTTGATATTAATGTGAAATCACTGTATTCGTGATTTTGATATTCAATAAAATCTTTATTTGAAAAATATATACATACAGTTGAATAAAAATAAAGCTAAATACCATCAATAGAAAATGATAATTTTCTTCCATTGTCATTTTCCAAATCGGCTTTTCCTTTAGCTTTCTGGCTTTCAGTGTTATGCCAAAAGATAGTGCTTTACTTTTTATTTGCAAATTTGAGATCAGAAATCTGCATTTCTTTGTCGTCAAGAGCTAATGCATAATCCTTAAGCTGTTGCTCTTGATCATTAAGCTGTTGCTCTTGATCATTAAGCTGTTGCTCTTGATACTTAAGCTGTTGCTCTTGGTACTTAAGCAAATTATCTTTGTGCTTTATCACTTTAAAAATAAAATAAAAATAAAATCGTCTAGAAATTTTACCTTCATCTTTTGACGTTTGTAAGTTTTCGATAATCACTTTATGGTCCGATTCATATTTCGACGTCAATGTGACATTTTCCTTTATTTTTAGCTCTAATTCTTTTAGACGCTCATCTTTTGCTTTCATTATATCTCCATTTAATATCATTCTAATATTTATCAAGTGCTGGTACAGGAATATTATCCCGATTTCCTGAATATTTTTCATTTTTAATAGCACCTATTAATCCACCTTTAATGACTGTAGATACTGGTACTAAAACTACATTACCTACAAGAACAGCATTTTTTACACCTGATATGAATACACAATATCATGTAGTTACAAAAGAATATTGGTTAGGAGTTGACTATTAAGGAAGTAGTTTTACTATTTCTAAAACTAAATCGTTTAAAAGTGATCCTTATTTTCAATCTGAATCAAATTTTAATGCTGAAATAAGCAAAGAGTTCAGTAAAAAGAGTGACGCTATAATTCATGTATAAATAGAAATAAAATTAAAATTAAAATTTACCATTAAAATTAAAAAAATTAACCATATCAACATGTCCGAATTCGCCAGAATGAAAACCACTCCCTAATCAAGTAAACGTCCGCTCGAAGACAAAGATGAAGAGCCAGTGAAAAAATTTAAAACAAGTAACTTAAAACATGTTTCGCTTAATTACAACCTTTCCAGTGACGATACTGTCCTGGAATTATTTGAACAGGTGCGCATAATTGGTGTTGACGATGTAACCTACACAGGAGCGCGTCATTACCACATTATTAGTATTCCCAAGCTCTATAAAAGAGCAGCAAGGGACTTCAGCCGAATAAGTATGGAACAAATGGGTATATCACACCATTTAGCCAAGCAAGCATACAACAGTATGCAATTCACTGACATTCAAAGTGAAGACCACTTCAATAATACGGTAGCTTATATTAAAAAGAAGTGTATAATCTGCCAAAATTAAGAAATAAATAATCTGGTTGCAATCGTATACTAGACCGAATACAGGCTATGAAACAGCAAAAGAAATATAGCGACGACGATATGTAGCACTTTCGTCGCATGTATCCTGAGCCAAATGATTGGCATAAGGGTGTAGTGGCATTAAAACTAACGAAATCTTTCGTGGACCAACTAGAGCAAATGGAAGCTCAAAGGTAAATTTAATTAACTTTCTTTTATTATTATTAATTATTAATTAAGGTATTGGGAAGCTTCTCGTAAACCTTTAAACGACTCTGACTATAAAAAGTTAGAACCGTTTAAAGAATATTTAGAGTTATTGCGTAATAAACAAACAGTGGCTGGTGTCTGGTATTATGTGGCCGTGCGGCCGCATATAAAACCACTGCCAATTTAATTTTGGCACAGTCTCAAGGTAAATACCATGTCTGGACTGGAAACCAGTACATTGAAAAAGATATCTTGAAGTATGACGATGCTGCAAGAGCATCAATAGAGCAAATAGTCGTAGAGGAGATGGCCTGGACATCCCTCTTACACAAGAAAACTCTTGAGGACACACTGTGTTCAATCAAAGAGCAATTGTCGGGGGCCGGTTTAAATATACGGCTTGCCAAAAACAAATCCAGCTTGGAAGGTCTCAAGCTAATAATTAAGAGGTTTTATATGTCCTATAATCCGACGGACATAATTGATTATAACGTCCTCAAGCAAAAAATTGACAGCAAGATGGAATTCAAGAGACGTTTTTTTTTAGTCAATTTTGATTCAATCGAATATGGAAATGTATTCAAGAAGCCCAAAGTTAAATGGGATGATTCCCTGATACCATTGGCAGCCAAATGTATTGCCACTCCTCAGGCATGGAAGAAGTTTCAGGACTACATCGAGGGAATAGAGGAAATCGGTTCCTTCGATTTCTGTGGTGTGAATGACTCCGTTTTGTTTATCAAGTCCTAGTTAAATATTAGATGAAACATGCTAATTGGCAATCAATAAAAAATTGTTATTATGGAATTGAACTTCAAAGAAGCTTAAAAATTAAAAAGATGCAAATTTAGGTTAGTTTAAAAAAAAATCCAAATTTTTGATTTTTATTTTATTTTAATTTTTTATTTTTTGAAGATAATCCACGGCCAAATCAAGGTCCTGTATTTCTTATTAAATTAAATGGAAGATTCTTTGCTAAAGTATTCACATCCAATCGACATTAAATATTTTGATCTATTAAATAGTAATTAAACTTATTAAAGTTGATTAAGATTTAAAGTTGAGATGGCAGGCCCCAGCATTGACAACACTGGGCTTTGGTCAATAGCAGACACTGCATTGGCATTTTAGTTTTCTTTTCTAACTTGTACTAACTTTTAAAAAATTATTTAGACTCGAAAAGGTGCCCCAGTTTATAAACTTTTAGTATTACCATTAAGTATCAGATGGTTTTCAACAAAAAAAATGAAAAAAAATTTTAAACATTTGTTTCAACCAATTCGTCGACTTTTTTGATCAAAAAATCCACGTCAATGTTTGCGCTCACGTCAAATCGTCGGTCCTCTTCAGTGACGAATCGAAGGCTTGGTAGCCATGCTATTTGACGTGGAGCTGCCATGTAGGTAAAAATTCGACACCGAGCTTGAGGATGACGACGATCTATTCTGATTGTGAGCCATGGCGCTGGAAGAGGACGATGATGGGAAAAAGTTGGTATTTGCCGATGAAGACGAGTATCGGCGCTTTTCTTGCTTGAGTAGAAAATTTGGTTGACTAAGCCGGTTAAATGGCAATGGCGAAATGGACTCGGATGACACACCAGTAACACGAATGCTCGGCGACGACGTCTCAATAAGACTAGTCGCTAAAACAGGCAAGGTCAAGTCAATACGGGCGAGTGCGTGGATTAGCTTAATGAGCTCGATTGTGTCTGTTTGATGATTTACTTGGTCTTTATTGTCGTCGGGCATAGGTATTAGAGTGGGAGCCAAGCAAATGGCTATGTTGTATGCGTCCATCATGTTCTCATCTTTGAATTCGCTTAGACTGTAAAAAAAAATTTTAGAGAATAAAATAATGAAATAAAAATTTAGAAAAAAATAAAAAATTTTTTCATTTTATTTTAAATTAAAAAAATGTCTAAAATAAAAAAAAAAATTTCTAAGTATTGATTTAAATTTTTTCAAATGAACAATCTTTAACTAATTGAATAAATAATTAATAGAATGATTTTTATGCTGTTAAATAAACAAAATATTTCTTTTTTTAATATCACTAAATATATAATGCTGATGAAAAAAATTAGATTTTTAAAAATTTTTAATTTTTGATTGTGTAAATTTTGTCATGATCAAATATTAAATATTAAAATTTTTATCATTTGGCAAGATTTTTTTCTATCTAGCCTTTTACTTCGGGAATAAAATTTGACAATCACTTGGCAGTTTTTCTAATTATTTTGCATAAAAATTAAACTTTATTAAAAAATTTAAATTTTTTTTGGAATGTATACCAATTTTAATTCAAAGTTTTTAATTTAATTCAAAAATAAATATTGCTTAGCTTACAAAATTAATAATTAACAAAAAAAAATATTTAAATTACTAATCTATACAATATTACTTTGGTTTTAGATGAAAATAATTTATTGTAAAAGATTTTAAAATTGAAAAAGCTAAAAAATATTTCAAATTCAAATTTTCTTTTATTTATTTTTATTGTCATAATTCTACCAAGATAGCATTGTGAAATTTCATACAAAACTTCCAATACAAAAATTAAAAAATTCCATAACTTTTGTTCTAAATGTTCATAGCATGTCAAAAACTTGTTCTCTAAATGAAACAAAGTGAAACACCTATTGTTTCACCTTCCGCAGAAGTCTGCAAAATCTGTGTGAATTCTGCAAAAATGCACCCTATTAAAAAGTATTAAAAAAAAAAACGCAATTATTTTTCAGACTTCTGCGGGAGGTGAAACAACAGGTGTTTCACTTTGTTTCATTTAGAGAACAAGTTTTTGACATTTAGAACAAAATTTATGGAATTTTTTAATTTTTGTATTGGAAGTTTTGTATGAAATTTCACAATACCTACCAAAATCGAGATTTTATTCTGATTAACTTTTTCTTTAGAATTTTTAGTTACCGTATTCCTTTGTTTTTGCCTAATTTATTTTGATATATTTTTTTAATTTAGGCACAGTTTACAGTTGGAATAAATTTAACTTTAACCAACATCATAAAATAAAGATATTGACACGAGGATCTTAAAGCTCAAAAAATTAGAAAAAGTATTAAACAAAAACGATTTTTTTAAGAAATTGAAAACACTAAACTTTTATAAATATTTAGTGTCGCATTTATTTTTTCAAAAATTTTGAATAATTTTCATAATTTAAAAATTTTTTTTTCAATTCAATTCAAGCTTTGCCAAAATCATTAAAACAATATAATGTAGCAAAAATATATTATGTGATAAGAAGCGGATAAAATCCGAAAAAAAAATTATTTTTGCTACATTATTTCACTTTAAGCATTTAATATTGATTTCCGGGTTTTATGCGACGTTTGAAAACAAGGGAATACAGTAAAAAAAGCGCAAAAATGATAAAATTTTATTTAGAAACAATCACAAATTAACAAAATTAAAAGTGCCTCTTTAAAAAAATTTTAATCAGCCAGATTTTTTTAAATAATTCAAAAAAACTGAATTATTTTAAAAAGATCTGAAAATATGTATTTAATTTTTTTTGAACAAATTCAAAGACGAGTATTAATTCAATTAAATTTTCATTTTTTATTTTAAAATGTGTAGTAAAAAATTTTTATTACATATTTTTTACACTTTTACCTTGTGAGAAATATAAAATTCTACTAATTAATTTTTTTATCTTTTAAAAAATAAATTTTTCTATTAATTAACAAAAATTAATTAATCTTATTAATGCCATGTCAATTTTTACCAAAAAAAAATACTTACTGATTTAAAAACGAGAAAAAATATCTTAAAATGATGCAGATGGGTTTCGGCACCTGACACATGGCCTTTCTTATATTTTCGATTTTAATCGCTTCAATACTTTCAATAGGTGACAAACTTGTGTTTGAATCTGTTGCTTCGTTGGCGGTGTTCTGGTTTGCATTGACCCTTAGATAGTTGATAAAAGTGTCGTATAACTCTTTGGGAAACAATGACTCTTTTAATTCTCTTAAATAAAGCTTGAAGACACCGGCAACCGAGTTCATTTCGCGCTGATTCACTGTTATAAGTGGATCCTCGCCTTTTCGAACGCTTCCTTGAACTGGCTTATTTCCAGCTGAGAGCCAGGTATGCGAAAAATGCCTTGATTGTGTAGACCTAGCTGATTTATGGCTCTGATACAACTGGTCAGTATAAGTGGTATTTCTTGTTTGGTCACATTAATGTACACGATTAGTTTTCCGCCGAATAGTCTTGGTTGGCTGATTATTGGCGATTTTCCGATTTTTTTCTTTTTTTCCATGCTGATCAGCTGATTAAATTTGTCCAAAGTTTGCTTGTCGCTGCTATTGACACAGCCATTTAGCGCCTTTTGCATCATTTTGTGCCTGGCCTCAAGACGAGCTATCAAATTGGAGCTGGTCGTGTACTGTCTCACTTTCTGGACATAGTAGTCTTCAATTTCCAGTCTTTTTTGCTTTGGGCCGATAGAATGGTTTGGCAGATTCAAGTCACGGAACAAATCGGACATGTCACAATTTTTCAAGTCAAAATAATTTAAGAGAGATTTCTCGGTAGCTTCTATTGTCTTGAAAATTTCGTCATTTTCGGTCTTTAGGGTTTTGAGGCGCTCATCAAGCTGCTGATAGCGCTGCTCCATCTCGAGGCGGATCAAGGACTGAGCGTTTACCTGGAATTTTTTATTTTTATTCAGAAATAATTTAATTTTTTCAGCAGTAAAATTTTTTAATAATAATATTTTTTTGGTGCATCAATTCATAGATAATAATTAAATCAAACAAAACTCATAGAATTTTTTTTTTAATAGAAATTATGTTCCAAACTTTAATAGAAAAGTATTTAGATAAATTAAATTTTTGTTTTTTTTAGATCAAAGGAAAGTTTAAATATTTTTTTTGAATTTATTGTCCAAGAAAAATTACGAGAAATTATTATTCTGAATTAAAATGAAAAATTATTATGAAATTTTTCTAAATTTTATCCCATTAAAAAAATTTCATGAAAATAAATCAATGAAATAATTATTCTGTGAAAACAATTCTATGAAATTATTATTCTACGACAAAAAATCTATGAATTGAAAGTTCATCATATTTTTGCTTATATCTTAAATTTTATTTAAAAAATTAAATTAAATTAATAAAAATTATAAAATTTTGGCGAATTAGGTTTAATTTGTTTTGGTAATTTACGCAAAATTTTATGGTAAAAAATTAAAAAGCCATAAAGACAATTCCATCAATTCAAAAGGAAAATTCATTTTTTTTTCTTTAATTTTCTTAATGAAAAAATTAAGAAAAAAATTTTCTTTAAAATTATCCGATTTTTTACTGAATGACAAATTTACGCCAAAAAATGTAGAAAAATATAATATTAAACAAAATAGAATTTTATTAATAAAAATTTAAATTGTCAAAAACTTTCAATATCTTGTATCGATGAAGAAAACATAAAAAACATCCATGTTACATCAGTGAATTGACCATTCACCAACTGTTGCAATTAAAATTTTTTTTACCTATTTTTAAAAATTATTGAACTGAATTTATTATGATTTTACTCAAAAAATGCTTTACTTTAGATTAAAAATATTTCTAAAAATTAAAAATCGATATGATCTTTTTGAATAGTTATTTTCTGAGTTAAAAAAATAATCTTGAAAATCTTGAATCAAAATTTATTTAAACTTTTGGATAAACCATCGTAATTTTTAAATTATTGAACAAAATATAAAAATTAGAAATTTTTTAATTAACTTTAAAATATAGGAGAAAAAAATCTAAATATTTTTTTATTTAATGTGATTTTTTAAATTACTTTATTAAGTTAATATTTACTAAAATTGTGAGATTGAAAATTTCATCACCAATTTTCATATTTATTTTCTACAAAAATTACTAATTTGTCACAGGATTAAAGCTTTAAAAACCTAATTCAATGAAAAAAAAATTTATTACATATCCCTTTTTAAAAAAGTCAATTAAAAAAATAATAATTTTAGCGAATTAATTGTTTTAATTTCTTGCTTTTAAAATTCGAAAATGTTTTTTTAATGGTTCGCAGAATTCAAAAAAAAATAAATTGAATTAAATGTTCATAAAATTAAATATTTTTGATGCTTTAATTTGGTCATTTAAAAAAAAAATAATTTGCTAATCATTTGATTGATAAATTTTAGAATTTTACATAAATAACTGATTTTTTTTAATGTATTCGAGCAATTAATCTAAAAAATAGGATTTAAAATTAACATTTACCTTTTTAAATTTTAGAAAAAAGTCGGAAACCAATTGAGTAAAGTTGCTATAATAATAGTCCATAAACGAATCCAATTGCTTTCCATTAACAACCAAAGAAGCACTTTCGGATATCATGTTCTCTGTTACCATTGTGACAATCAACTCACAAGTCGAATTAAATTCACTTCCACTATCTTGAATAAAAATTTTGAAAATTTTTATCTTTTGTTGCTAAATTAATTTAACTACCATCAGTTATGGACACTATGAAAGATGTATTTATCAAATTATTTGAATTTAGCACTGATCTTAAAGTGATTCGACCAGTCTTTGGCTCTATATTAATCAGTTGACGGCCAATTTTGTCCGGCAAATTATTTTAAACATTGAATAACAAGAAATTTTTAATTGGAAAAAAAAATTCCCCAAAGGTCCAGTTAAAAACTGGATCAAAATTTTCCTCAGGTACTAGTGGTGCCTGTTCGGTCAAAAAATAATTTTCAAAGTGATTGAACACAATTTTAAATTTATTCGGAACAATTGGAGCAATTTTGTGCATTTTTCTAATTCTCACTTCAACAACACAATCAGAGTAGAGCGATCCAGAAAAAGCTCGAACTGTCAAATTAGCACTGGACTCTAGTTTAGATTAGTTTAGTTTAGACACCAAAAGCACTCTGTTAAACGTTCCCGAAGACCGTAAATGGAACAAACCAACATCCATCAATTTAAAAGCAATGTCACTTTGGTACTCTGTATCAACCGCTCTGGCACCTACTTGACCAATTATCGAGCCGATCTGCAAAGGCTCGTAAATTTCAAAAACATGATAAGTGTCAAAAATTGGCGCACTCTTGCCATAGCCTAAATACTTAAGAAATATGAAAGTTTTACTAGAGAGCATGGGTGAGCCGGAATCACTGGCCATTATGGTCACATTTAAGTCTTTGTCCATGGCTGCTTTAAGACGAAGGATCCCTGATGACTTGTCAATGTACACAGGACTAGTTTGGTCAACTAGAGAATACTTGAGCAAACCATTCAAGTCCTCATCTTGATCTGTGGCCTCTACACGCAGAATAAACTCGTCAATTTTAGAATTTTGGTAAATGTATCTGGTAGAAGGGTCTGGTAAAAACTGGTGCATTGTCATTCACGTCCAGTATTTGTATTTGTATGAGGGCGTGATCGGAGCGAAAATTTTTGTCCCTATAGGACACACTGGCGTACAAAGTGACTGAATTGTATTTTTCCCGGTCCAAATAATTGGCCACATACAAATTGCCAGTTTGATCATCTAGGCGAAAATCGTTGTCGGTCACTGTAGCAGTGGTCAGTCTAGAAATCCCCTGGCTATCGCTTGACACTGTGTTCAACGCACCCACTAGGCTGTTGATGGCCGAGTTTTCACTTATCCTAAATGAGTAAACATCCTGGGAAAATCGCGGAAAATATTTTGTGTTCGGTGACACGGTAAGCTCTATTTTGGCTGTGGAATAGAGGCCGTCTTGTTGATCCATCACCCGAACATTCAATTCAATTCAATTTTGAATGGAACATTTCCGCTTAGTTTGTAACCAAGAGCAGACTGGGGCTGATTACGGTCGTAGGCTACCACACGACCAATTTCTGAGCCTGTGTGCACATGCTCAAATGCAATGAACTCATAAAAAGGTGCCGAAAAAGCAGGCCTGAGTCGCGTGCATAAACACTCAGAGAGTACAGACTTTTCATCCTAAAGTTCAGATTGGAGACCAGGTGTACTCTTCCTGCATTATCTATTTCAAAAGTGCTCAGGTCGTCCAGAGAGCCCCAAAGAGAGTAGGCAAGCAAAGATGAGTTGGTGTGCCGATCGAAGCCTGTGACTATGAAAACAACTGGCCGCTTGGTAAAGTTAGTATTTTCGTCCAGACTAATGTTGTGCCTGTGCGGGTTTAGTGTTGGCTGAAAGTCGTACCAGGACACGACTCGTATGTGCACTCGACTAGTTGCGCTCAGTCTCTCTGGGCTGCTGTTTGCGGCGTTTATGGTCAGTTGGTAGAAATTTTTTTGTTCTGCATTGAGGCTTTTTTTGGCGAATATTTGACCAGTGTCTGATCTAATGTGAAATGGACTCGGACCACTGTTGTCAGTTATTAGGTGATAGGTCAGGCGGCCGTTTTCGTTAATGTCCGGTGCGCTGTTTTCAAATATTTGGAATTGGTAGGGATTGACGAGGAACTTGGGCGCGTGATTGACAGACTCGTCCTGTACTTGAATGGAAATGTAGCAGTGACTGAGCGAGCGCTGTCGTTCGTAGCTTGTAGCTTGGAAATAATAGCTTCCTTTGGGAATGGACTGGTCTGAGGTTTTTATTTCTAATTGAAAGACTTGCTCTTGTCAATCAAAGTCTCAATCAAAGTATAGAATTTGGTGAAAATTAAGGGAAAATAGGATTTTTTGAATTTTTTGTGTTTTAAAGAGTTATAAAACGATTCAATTTTTTTTTGCAAATAATTTGATTTAATTTTTGTCTTTATAATTTTAATTTTTTTGTAAAATGACACCTGAATGACTATTTAAAAAAAAAAAAAAAGAAATTTTAAATTTTGAATTAAGCAAATTTGCTTAATTTTTGAGCAAAAAAAATTAAGAACAAAGCTTATTTCTCTAAAAAGTTATTCAAGTTTAGGTGAATTGAAACGATCAAATTGAAATGAACTTCACAACCCCTTTACTTGTTAAATTCATTTTAAAATATAGATAATATTTTAAAATTTAAATATTAAAAATCTATAAAAAAATGATTAAATGTTTTTTTTTAATTATATAGTTATTTAAAAAAATTTAGCACCAAGGTTTTTAAGTTAAACAATTCAAATTTTGAAACAAATTCTAAAAAAGTTAAATTAATGTTATTGAAAATCGAAAGCTTGAATTATGAAAATTTTAACAATGAAAAATCATAAAGCAATTTATCAATCTTGAAAATAAATATTTGAATGTTTTTTCTCCGTTCAATCAGGCTATTGCTATTTCTCAAATTATATTTCAAATTTCTTGAGTCATTTTCCTTTAGTTTTTTTTTAATTAGAGGATGAGTTATTACAGTGGTGATTCGCTACATTGATTTTACCAAATTTTACGTAAAATTACGTAAATTTACCGAAATTTACGAAAAATGACTTTTGTAAAAAATAGTAAATTTACGCAAATTTACTATTAAGTTAAACTGATTAACAGCAAAAGGAACCAAAAATCGGCTAATATCTCCCTGTATAATTCCGAATCCATGTTTTCTTTAAAGATCTGAATAACAAAGTTAACTTTTTATACACAACCAACTAAAAAAAAAATTTTTCTTACAGCAAATTTAGTAATCTCAAATGATATAAATGTTTCTCAAACACTCGGATCGTTGTTTCGTCAACAAAAACATAATCATTGAAATTTAAGTCTTTATATTTTAGGCACCAAACAAGTCTATGTAATTTATGAAAATCTTTTAAAAAAGGTGCTTTTCTTAAGCGACGATGACGAAATCCTTAAAGATATTATTAAATATTATTAAAGCCTGGTCAAAATGAATTGATTTAAATTAATTACCAATCTTAAATCTATATTTCTTTATTACACTACTACTTAATACTATCTAATACTACTACTACTATCCTTTAAAGGTAAATTGGTTGACTTTGTCCCAGAGAATTATACTTTTAAAGAAGCTTGGAATAAAGCACAAAATTGTCTTAAAATGGACAAACAAAACAAACAAAATAAACTAAAATAAATGATAAAATTTATAAATTTAGTAAATTTTACTTTTTTTTACTATTTTTTCTCAAATTTTACCATTTTTTACCTATTTTTACGTATATTAAAATTGAATTTTACGTAAATTTACGTAAAAAAATAAAATTTTAAAATATAATCTATTAAAAAAGAAAAAATGAAAAAAATTGAAAATTTTATTAAAAAATTGCATTTATTCAGATTTTATTGGCCTTTTTGGTTTTACAAATATTTACCATATTTAACGTAATTTTACGTAAATTTATGTAAATTTGCGTAAATTTACTATTTTTTACAAAAGTCATTTAACGTAAATTTCGGTAAATTTACGTAATTTTATGTAAAATTTGGTAAAATCCATGTACCGAATCACCACTGTATAAAAAAGATATCTAAAAGAAAAATTAATCTTCCTTTCAAACATTCTTTACTGAAATAAATAAAGATCATATTCTTCTAAAAGTAGTAGTAGTAGTAATAATAATGCTGTTGGGATTAAATTTAATCCAAAGCAGCGGTTTTAGTTAAAACCCTGCTGTTACAGCCTCCGTTCATTTTTTGTTTATTTCACTCTAATCCATATTTAGTTAGTTTCATAATTATTTTGTATGATACACATTATGCATAATTTCCAGCACGCTTAAATATCTTTGTTCAAATGAAACCGAGGAGTTCAAAGAATTGGTATTTTTATTCTACGGGTTTTCACGTTCAGTGCATTCCAATTTCCTGATGTACGGTTAGGAGAAAAATAGTATCTGACTCCACAGTTACAAACAAGCTGTCTCTCAATTGAAAATTGACCCCTTCTTGAAACGGGTGTAGAATAAAAAATGGCACAAAAGTTAAGTTTAATTTTCTATAAGAGTAGACAAGACTTTTCCCAATTTTTTTCAAAATTTAATCAGAGTGATCCTAGCTTTAAAATAAAAAAAAAAATTATTTCGAAAAGTTGAATTTTCGATAAGTTGTTAGTAAAAAATGTACGAAACCATCAAAAAAGATTTGTAAAACTTTGTAAAAAGTAACCAAAATTTGCCTAAAGCTGAAGTTGATAGGCGATTCACTGGTCTTGGTAACAATAAACGTTCTGTTTATCGTAGGCTAGATATTAAATGATAAAACTTTCAAGAGAAAAAAAGGAAGCGGTAGACCTGCTAAAATAGCGACGAAACTAATGGTGGCCAAACTTAGAGCCTATTTCAATCATGAATCGGGTCGTTCGCAAAGAAAGATGGCTAGAAAGTTTAATTGCCACTATACCTATATCGGAAAGATTTTAAAAAAGTAAACAAACATCAAAAAGTATAAAAAACACAAGAAACCTCATTTAAATGCTAACCAAGAGAAGGCAGCAAGGCCAAAATGTCGTCGAATGCTTTTAAAATACAGCAGATATGAAATTATAATTGATGATGAATCTTATTTCACTCTTGGTAACACCGCACTGCCAGGGAATGATATTTTTTATAGCAGTAACGTAAGCAAGACGCTGGAGAGTGTAAAGAACAAGTACGTTAAAAAATTTGAAGAAAAATTAATGGTCTGGTTGGTTGTTTCACAACGCGGAATAAGCGAACCATATTTAGTGGTTTAGCGGTCAATCAACATGTCTACCTTGGAAAGTGTATTAAGAAACGACTTGAACCAATGATTAAAGAATATTATCAGGATGGCAATTATGTATTTTGGCCTGACTTAGCATCATCTCATTATGCCAATTGGTACAGAATTATATGTTAGATGAAAATGTAAGGTAAGTTTCCAAAGAAGTGAATCCAGCACGACCAATTGAAGATTTTTGGGGAAATTTGAAAGCTAAAGTTTATGAGGTTGATTGGAAGGCAAAAAAACTAAGGCAACTCGAAAACAAAATTCGCGCTTGCCTGAGCAATATCGACTCAAAGGTTGTACAAGACCATGTCAAGAGTGTTCGCTCTAGGCTCGATATCATACGTCGTCATGGAGTTCAATACCTTAAGTAATATTATTTTTTCAAAATAGGAGGGTTTGACAGAAGTTGCAAGATATGAAATTCTTTTGATAGAAAATAATCTTCTACTAACTTTGATCGATAAACTAAACACAAATTTTGTAAAATTTATATCTTTTCAATAATTAAAATTCCAAAATTAAAAAATTATTTTTAAATTTAATTAGAAAAAATTCAATCAAAAGTTTACTTCGTAAATTTAAGTTTTAAAAAAAAATATATTAAAAATCTTTATTTATCAATAAAAACAAAATTTAACTAAAATCAATTTAAAAATATTTTTTCCTAATCGCTTTGTTGACATATCAAAGCAGCTCCTTTTCTAATCCAATGATCTTGATCTTCATCACTGGGCAAATTAATACTAACCACAAAATTTGTAGAATGACCTTAAAATAAAAAACAATTATTAATTTATATAACCACAATTTTAATAAAATTTTTTGTCAGCTTTTTTTTTTAATTAAAAAAAATACAATTTTACCCGTGGTCGAAAGAGTTCCGGCTCTGGCCGCAGTTCTGTACAAAGGAGAAATATAATGCTGCGGATTGTGAATAAAGTTTCGCTTAGGCTCCATGTGCAACATTGGCAAAGGCGGATTCATCTCTCCCAAATTAGATTCGGTACATTTCATATTTTCATTGTCCCATCTGAACGCATCCATAAAAAGACCATGTATCAAAAGACCATCATTGGGCACTTCTATCTGTTTGTCCTCTTCCAATTGCTGGCCGTACTCTAGACTCTTAAGCAGCTCTTGATACTGAGACTGATCTCTGTTCAACTTGGTCACATGGAACTCGAACGAGAGTTCGTCAATGGGCAAATCGTACTTTCTGGCGTGTACTTGAAGAGTTCCGGTGAGAAAACCCTGCGGAAAAAATATACCTGGCAACCAGTAGGACACACAAGAGCCGTTCACAATCCATCCGTGTATAAAATCGCATCTCAGCACCAGATCTTTGACCCAAGAGCCGAGGGTTTTCAAGGACGGATAGGACGCGTTCGACCACATGCCCGGTACTTGGTTATTCAAAAAAGACGAGTACATTTTTTCCAATTGCTCATTCATTACCACAAAGCCCTTGATGGCTTTTTTTAAATTGCTCAATGATGATTTAATGATGACCAAAAGTTTGTTGTATCTGTCCACTTCTTGCTGCAGAACAGTGGTCAACGAGTTGACTCGGCCCATCGAGTCCTGGTGAAACAAGGCCTGCGGCGCTTTTTCCAGGTCCAATTTGTCCACTAGTTTGCCAAGGATACTGTCGGCCAGCTCGTAAACAACGTCATCATTGGATTTTCCTGAGCCACTCGAGCTAACTCTTGGCTGTACGTCCAAAATAGTTGTGATCAAATAACTTGTTTCCTGAATCTGAAAAGTAATGTTGGCATTTTGGTGCATTCCAAATATTTCCGGATCATCAATCATTGGCAAGCTGTCAATATACTCTCTGTACTCTTTTAGTGTTTCGTGGTCAGGTGCAAAGTAGATGCCCGAAGAAGAATATTTGTAGCCAGGAGAGAGGGTCTCGGGAGAAAAGAAGCGCTTTAGAATGGTTCGCAGACACCGCTGATCCCACGAGTCTGTCACTCGACCACCGTAGGTAATTTCACTGGTTATGTAGATCAATGCGTCCCATGGTATGTAGCCCTCACTGCAGAACATTTGGAAATTTAGCAAAGCACTTTCTCTGTCCGAGTCGTTGAACTCATATTTTATGTTCCAGCCCAAAGAGCCGAATTTTTTGCGCTCTTGGATTATGGCATGGAAAAAGCAAATGCCAAAGACAATTTTTCTCCAGTCGGAGGCCAAAAGGTTTTCTTCAAAAAATGAAACTTGAATTTCACCAAAAGCTCGCTTGGTGTTGGCTTTTAGACCCTTTGGCGGCTCGTTGGTAACTTTGACACTGTTTTGGAGAACACTGACCGGAAAACTTTTGGCAGGCATGGAGCTTAAGAAAAGTCTGTAGTCTTGGTGCACAGGTGTGATTGGGTCGGCTAGTTTTTTAACTAACTCCTCCATTGCCAACATCCATGAAGCGGCCAAGTGGCAATTTTGCAAAAAGACCCACTCGCCGCTCTTGACTGCAGCGTTGATTAGTTTTTCGGCCACTGGACCTTGGCCTTGACCCAAAGAAATTGATTGTAATTTATTGGTCATTCCCATTTCCTTGGCAAAACGAAGAAAAGCGCCCATTGGGTCCGAGCCAGTGCTGAGAATAAAAACCAAAGATATACGATTTGACATGTCTTTGTAGAGTGTGTTCAGATCAGTCGCTGGACTTTCTACAAATTTTTGGCCAAGATTTCGCGCAACAAAAACAGTCACTGCCTGCACGACTCGGTCTTCGGCAAAATTTTTTATCAAAATTAAGCGATAAAATTCGCTAAGATCTTTTTCGAATTCGTATTTGTCCATTCCTTTGAATTCATCAACCGGGTTCAAATTTATCTCCAATTTACCTATTTCGGTAAATGATTAAGTTTATCATTATGAAAAAATTGAATATCATAAAAATTAAATTTCTCAAAATTATTTTATTTTAATTTTTTGAGGTTTAAACCAGAAAAAATTGGACTCTGTTGAAACTAAAAAATGAAAGAAATTCTTTTAAAATAATTTGGATTTTTTTTAATTTTTTTACATTTATTAAAAAAGGCTTTTATTTTTTGGTGTCAAAAAAATTGTAGGCCGATTTTTTAATAAGATCATATAAAAAAATTAAAATTTAAAATTTTCTCTAATTAGAAATTAATTATTTGTTGTATTTAAATTTGGATTTAATAAATAAAAAAACGGTTTATTTAACCGAAGATAAACCAAAAAAAAGATCTTATAAAAAGTGTCCAAAGGTCGCTGATAACTGCTTTATCAATGAAATAACATCTAAATTAACAAAGTTTTACTATTAAACCTTAGCCTTCAAAGTCTAACATTAAATCGAGTAAAAAATTGACTTGTTGAGAAAATTTTTTAATTTTTGCTAAAATTTATCTTTATTAAGACTGTTGTAATATTTTTTTATTAGAAATTTATTTTTAAAACGCAATTTTTGTTATATTTATTTTTTTTGTCGTGAAAAGAAAACTTATTTATTTATTTTTCTCAAAGTTAATAAATATTTTTTTTTGTTTTGAATATCATTACCAAATAAATTTTTTTTTAAACTAATTATTTATTAATTAAATTTTTTAATTTACAGGTAATTTTACTGCGTTAAATTAGAATGTACCATTTAACTTTCATTCAAAATCAATAAATTGAACTATTAATTTTCATAATTTTGTTTTGGCATATTTATTTTTTTATCAATCAAAAATCCACATTTATCTAAATTAATTTAATTTTTAAATTCAATCTAGAGACATTAAAAATTTAAGAAAATCTGTTCGACAATTCTCTTAAAATTGAAGTTTCCATAATTTAATAAAATTTGTTGATTTTTTTTATTAATAAATCCATTTCATTTTTGGTTATTTTTATTATTTTTATAAATTTGAATGTGCCATTTAACTGTCATTCAAAATCAATAAATTGAACTATTAATTTTCATAATTTTGTTTTGGCATATTTATTTTTTTTATCAATCAAAAATGCACATTTATCTAGAAATTTGCTTAAGCATATATATTAACTTAGATCAAATAGTATATATATTTTTTAAATTATAAATCAACCATGTAAATTGCTAAAATCTTAACTCTTAATATTATTTGAAATCTTCTGCGAATTGCATTCTATTATTAATAAAATAATTTTGCAGAAATTTTGCAGAGTAATCATTTTGCTGGATTTATTTATTATTTTATTTTTTTTTATTTTTTTTTATTTATTTAAAATTATAATAGCCATAAAACTTCTTTTTTTTTGTCTTAATTTTAACAATTTTATTAATTTTTTTTCTATTTTTTTATTTTTAACATCGCCTTTAAGGCGTTAATTGAAGAATAAAATAAATAAAAATAAATAGAATATAGATTAATAAATTTTGACAGCAACTTAAATTAATTAATTTGATAGTAAAAAAATGACAGTTGAATTAATTAACATTCGAAGATAATGCTAGTGCCAAATAGTTTAGGAGAAAAATAATTAAAAGATTGAAAGATTTTTTTTTGAATAAAATAATTCTAAAAAATTTTTATAAAAAAAACTTAAAATTCAAAACTTACCCAATGTTATCGTAATAGGTTTTGTTACAATGTCCTCAGGTAAATTTTTAAACACTTCCAAATTAGGTGCCAAATCACAAGCATTATTCCACGCTGACTCACTTAACCATTTGACATCAGGCTTTGGCGGTCTTTTCTTGTCCATGCCGGCCGTTCCTCTCAAAAACAAAATCCACTCATCCGTCTTAATCTTTCCTTCCAACTTCATAATCTCCACACACAGCATAAAACCAAACACAAGCTTATCTTTTTCAAACAAACCCCTAGATACATTGGTGTAGACACTGCTGGTGGTCTCTGTCAACAAAATGGCCAGTCTTTTCTCTAATTCGCTGGACTTGGGCGCATTTTCAATGGTAGAGTTGAACAACTGGGTAAAATACCTGAGACTGAACTGGTACATGGGATCAATGAGGCCCAAGTCCGCCACCACAAAATACATGACCGAACCTCTGGACGCAACTGGTCTGTACTTTTCTCTAGCAGTGCTGATGTTAGCCTCTGTTTTTTCCGCTTCTTCTAAGCGGCGCGATATAGCCTGAGAAGTTGTCTTCGAATCATTCAGTGTGTTGACCAACTCTTCGTTATCCAATATGTTTCCCTCTGATTCAAAGAGCATCTTTAGAATTTTGTCCTCAATGGATTTCAATTGATTTTTGTCATTGTTAATATTGGTTATCAATTTATTTCTTTCCTCTTCCAAATCGGGTCTCTCCAAGCGGACCACATCGCTCAAAATTTGGTCTTCGAGACCCGATTTGGTCACACTAAAGTTAATTATAGTCACTTTGATGCACACTTCTGGAAGATAGTGCGGATTGGACAATTTGGTGGTCATGTAGAAGCGGAAGTTCTGGTCATAGTCAACATCACTGTCTCCCAAACGGATCAGTAGTCTACCGCCCGAAATGAATGTTTGCTTTAAGAGTATGGGCTCAAGGGCCGGATCAATTTGCTCGCCAAGATCCTCGAGCAGAATGGGCATGCCAATGCGCACACAATTTTCCAAAGTGCGCAAAAATGCCGGATCCGACAGCTTGATAATCTTGAGCGAATTTTCGCGCTCTTTATTTCTAATCCATCTGTTGGCTTGTTCCTGTGGGTCAATCATCAATGGCCATCGGCGACCCTTGGTAACCAAGATGGCATTTTCGGTTGAAAAATCATCTCTTGGCAAACCATCTGTGTTCCATTGGCGAACCATGAATGGATGGGACAATACTTGAATTATGTTTGTGTTTTCTGATATGGGTATGTTTAATGCCTTTGATCCTTGTGTCCAATTTTTGACCAATTCTTGGCGGTAATTGCTCGGAAAAGCGCCAAAGTAGGCCACACATGCGGCTGATATGAACACGTTTCCGACCACGTGTTCAAGCTCTTTGTCAAATTGTTCAATGCTTTCTTTCCATCTGACTTGTTCGTCGGCCAAAGCCGTGGTCAATTTGGAGGCGCGCTTTAGACGCGATGAAGTCTGCTGAATACTGTGTTCCAATTTTTTTTTCTCACTCACTGAATGGTCGTACAGAGATTGCAGCTCTTTAATTTGGTTCTCTACTTCGGCCAGTTTGTCCTGTTTTATTTTCAGCTCGGACATAACAACATTTAACTCGTCTTTGGCAAGCTTAAGTCGGGCCTTTTTGGGCTCCACTTCTTTGGCCACTTTGGCATAAACGTCTATGGCTCGGACCCATATGCACAAAGACCTGCATGCCTTGCTTACTTTGGCAACTTCTTCGGCCACAAATTTCGGGTTGTCAATGTAGGGCTTTAGTTTTTTGATGCGCGCATCCGGAATGCTGTCTTTGTCAAAGGCGAGTAGATTTTTCAAAAAATTTGGATCACCCAGAAGAGTTTTGCTCTGAGCCCAGTCTGCTTTGACACCTAAAAGAATGCACACTGCCTCCATTACGGTCTGCACCATCTCAGGTGGGTTATTGAACTGTTTGATTTCAGTAATGTCGCTTTTGTCCAAAGCGTCCAGTGCCTTGATGGCCGCTTCTAGTGCTGGCAACGCCAGGTTCAAGTCGCGTTGGGCGTCATCTGCTATGGCCTTTGTCTCTTCGGCTTTCACTTTGGCCACAGCTTCATCTTCTAAGACAACTTTGCGAACAGCATCAGCTTTTTCTTGATCGATGGCTAGTTTTTCCATAAGCTTAGCAGTGTCTTCAGATTTTTGTTTCAGCTCAGGCTCCAATGCTTTCAATTCTATTTGCATTGAGTCCACCACTTGGTTTGTTTGAAGAAGTTTTTTCAAGCCATTGTCAACTCTTGACCGAGCGCTGTTTATCTCTCTGGAAAAATTGAAAAAAATTTTTTAATTTTATTAGAAAAAATTGATTTTTTTTTAATTTTTTTTTCAAGTTAATTATGGCCTAAGTAAGAAAAAAATTAATTGATTAATTTTTTTATTTTTTCTAATAAAAAGAATGATGTTTTTTTACTGATTATAATTTATTTGACTTTAATATGGCAAGATTGATAGTTTCTCTGGTAATGTTTTTTAAAAATCTATAAAATTTTTACAAAATAATAGACAAGTTTTATTATTTTTTTGTGGTGAAAATAAAACTTATTTAAAAAATTTTCAGAGAAATATCAAACAGATTTCTTGAATTTTTAGTGTCTTAGTGCTCAAAGAATTTAAGTTGAAGAAAAACTAGCAAATGATTTGATTTTATAAAAAGAGATATTTTGAATTCTATCCTGCTTAATTTTTTTAATGATGGAATCAGTTCTCTTTAGGCTTATTTTGCTTAAGGTTTTAGTGAAAAATGTTAAATAGAAAAAAATCTTGCTATATACTTTAAAAAAAATTATTTTTTTATTATTTTTTAAAAAATTTTTTTTAACATTTTTAGATGTAATTTTTAAAATTACATTTAAATTAAATTTAAAAGCGCAAAATTGAAGCTTATGGTCAAATTTTAATATTTTTTTACTAAAAATTTTTTTTTTAAACGCAATTTTTTGTTGAATTTATTTTTTTTGTCGTGAAAAGAAAACTTATTTATTTATTTTTCTCAAAGTTAATAAATATTTGTTTTTTTTGAATATCATACCAGATAAATTTTTTTAAAATTAATTATTTATTAATTAAATTTTTTAATTTACAGGTAATTTTACTGCGTTAAATTAGAATGTGCCATTTTACAGTCATTAAAAATCAATAAATTGAACTATTAATTTTCATAATTTTGTTTTGGCGTATTTATTTTTTTATCAATCAAAAATGCACATTTATCTAAATTTTTTCGAAAAAAGGTTTTCATGATTTTTTAATTTTTAAATTTAATCTAGAGACATTAAAAATTTAAGAAAATCTGTTCGACAATTCTCTTAAAATTGAAGTTTCCATAATTTAATAAAATTTGTTGATTTTTTTATTAATAAATCCATTTCTTTTCGGTTATTTTTATAATTTTTGGTTTATTGAATTATGTTAAATAGAAAAAAAACTTGCCACACACAAACTTTCCAACACAAGTCTGAACAAAATTGAATGTATAAAGAGTTGGCTCAGTTATGAGATTGCTAACCAAAATCACTGGAATAACAATTTTCCCTCTTTAATTTTAATTATTGAAATGGATTATTAAAATTTTCACTAGTTGAAGAATAGTTTGAATTTTTATTGTAAACCACTGATGATATTTAACTATTTTTTTAAAGGAAATTTTATGATAAAAAATACCATATTTCTACTTCCATCTGACATTAATTTTTTTAAATATCAAAATTTTGTAAAAGTTTTAAAAATAATTGTAATAATTGTGACCAAAAAAAATTTCGATGCTAAATAGAACCACTTTAGTGGACAAGATTTAGTAAAATTTAAATATAGAAAAATGTAGTTTAAATTGAAATTTAGCACTAAAATTCTCATTTTATATTTCATTTAAAATTTTTTTTTTAATTTTTGACCAAATTGTTATTATTTTCAAATTAAAATTATCTTATTATTATTCGAGTATAAAACCATTAAATTATCTTGGCCCAATTTATTTTTCAATAAATTAAAAAAATTTTAACTTACTTTTTTTTGTCGCTTAACATTTTCAAATACAAATTAATCAACTCTAGATAAGAGGTTGGAGTTGTGTAGTAATATCTTCTGAGTTCTTCGTAGAAACGCTTGGCCATGGCAGACACACTTGTATGAATTTCGACACACATGTTTGATAAGGCATCGACTAAGTACTCTTGTCCATCTTGCCACTCGACTTTGGAGAAAGCAGAACTTGCCACGGACAACAAAGCATCACTGGGCCACTCGGTAAACCAGTCAATAGTGCAACAGTTGACCAAAGAGGGGAACATACGGCAGCGAGATCTGAACGCGTCGCCTACCGGACTCATGCACAACACTACATGCAGGTTCTTGCGGACTTGGTTGATGAAAAAGTTGAATATGGCATCGCGGTCACCTTCGGGAATGCCAGCATCCTTGGCAGCTGGTCGAGCGCCCACAACCATGCGCTCGTACTCATCGGCTTCGAACAAGTTTGGCACCTCTCCACTATTCAATATATTATTGATGTCCTCAAGAAATTCTTCCAACACTATTTGTGTATCAGTAAATAAGAAAACAGTATTTTCGTTTTTTACTCCGGCTTGTTCGTACAATTTTTTTAAGTCGTCATGAAATGAGTTATAGTTGTAGCCACGTGACAATTCTATTTGAAAACATTTGTAGCCGCAGATGTGCGATGCTAGCCGAGTTAGAGATTGTTTTCCAGTACCACCAACTCCAACTAACAATGCGTTGCCTCTATCCTGACGAATCATGCGACTTATTCGAGCTATGTGCTCCATTGCATCCATAAAAAATACCATTTTAACATCTTTATTGTATTGTAGATTATAGTCTTCTTGGTACTTTGAAAAAATAAAAATTAATTTTACTTAGATATCTAAAAAATTCTTGTTGTAAATTTTAATTGAAAAAAATCAAATTTAGTATTAAATTTCTTTTAGAGATTCGAGTATTTACTTTTAGAAGAGAACTTACAGATCTTTTAGTAAAATACTTAATTGATAAGAGTTGCCTAGATTTTCGTAGATTTATCTATCAAAAACGGGCCTACCTATTCAACACAATAAAAAAACTTTTCAACACAAATTTAAACTGATCGTCACAAAATTCAATCTTCTCATCACAAATTTTTCAAAAAAAAAAAAAAATTTTTAACACAAAATTTTATCTTCTCAGCACAAATTTTAAAAAAATAGTGAAAAAATTTTGAACACAAAAATTTTTTTTCTAAAAAATCGTTGAACACAAAAAAAAATAACTTAGAAAATTTTTTATCACAAAAATTAAAGACAAAAAAGCTTTACTACACAATTTTTTTTTTGTTTCAATTGTTTAAATTTCTTAAGAAATGCTTTCAAATTTTTTTAAAATTATTAAAATTAGTTTTGAAAATTTTTAAATTTCTACTTGAAAATTTTGTCCAAATCTAGTCTAAGAATGAATCTGAGAAATCGAAAAAATATTATTTACCTCACCAAGGATAAAATTTTAGATTTGAAAAAATTCAGCATTTAACTTTTTTCAGCATTTATTGAATAAATTTTGTGTTGAAAAGTTTTTTTTCCCTTAATTTAAACTAAATTGTTTTTTTGTGTTGAACAATTTTTTAGAAAAAAAATTTTTGTGTTTAAAATTTTTTCACTATTTTTTTTTAATTTGTGCTGAGAAGATAAAATTTTGTGTTAAAAAGTTTTTTTCTTTTTTTGAAAAATTTGTGATGAGAAGATTGAATTTTGTGACGATCAGTTTAAATTTGTGTTGAAAAGTTTTTTTATTGTGTTGAAATAATAATCCCATCAAAAATCTGGGCTGGCTAATTTACTTAAAGGAATTAATCATGATCTTTGCAATCGATTCTGTGATGGCTTTGATGTACACAAACTTAAACAGCAACTACGAAAATGAACCGAAAAAGAAGGGTGTTCAGTAAAATATAGCATAAACACTTGTGAAAAATCTAATGTTGGTTTTATTCACAGAAAAAATGAGTACAATCGTGTAGTTAATGAAGAGTAAAGGCACTCCAATGGTATTCCTGACAATGTAAAGAATGCGATAATTGAACTGCTCACAAACAATCCAAAACTTTTTCCAAGACAAGTAAGATGCTCCATCAATAATAATCTCGAGAAACTAGGTGAAACTTGGACTAGTTTCCAATGTAAATATTTTGATGTGTTGGTTTCATTTGAAACAATGTGTTAAAAAGCAACTCGATGTTAAAAATGTAAGCTATTCAAAAACATGATTGAGGATGACATAAATCAAATGCATTACACTTTGAGTTTAGAAAACTTTGAAATGGTAAAAGAAAAGGCTTTGGCACTATGGTATTTATACCAAGATTTGAACGACTTCAGATTATATCTTATTGTCCAATGGTTTCAAAGTCAATGGAAAAATTGGATATTGTTCAATAGACCACTGGAGTCTTCAACAATAAATAACAATACTGAAGGCTTTAATAAAATAATCAAATTGATATATACCGGTATGAACGTGGCACAATACATGATGAATGTTTGATATTTGAAAGAATATAACAGATTTGAGCAAAGCCCAAGAAAGCTTCGACCTCAAGGTTAGAGTTAATAATTCATTTTTGAAAGAAGTGAACATTTTGAAAATAGAAGATTTTAATTTGGTTAACCCAAGAGCTACATTTATAAACTAACAAATCAACAATATAAAGAGAATTTGTTTATTTTAAATAACTTTATACTATTTTTATTATGCTCTAAACAACTGTATGATCGAATTTTTGGATTTAAGAAAATATCTTTTGGTTTAAAAAAAACATTTTGACATTCAAATTCGTTGTTTTATTATTTAAATTCAAATAAAAGTATATATTTTCGTATTTGTGTCTGTCCTGTGATAAAATGTCTGATACAATTAACAATTTGAAAATAAACAATAGATAAATTAGATCTAGGAAGTTATTACAATAGGTTCATGTGGCTTTCCACATTGTAGCTTTTATTTATTTCTAATTTAAAACCAACGCATATTTTTTTTTTCAAAATTTATAAAAATCATGATTAGTCATTAATAAACTATTCTAAGCTAAAACAATTCTTTTAAAAGTCTCTAATTTATTAATACTTTTAAAAATATTTAAAAAAATTTTTTGTTCAATTAAAAAGGCTTGAATTTAAATGATCAGAATTTTAAATATATTGATTAGTAAAATTCACCAGTATAATATATATATATGATCAGTATTTAATTACAAATTAAAGTGAATAATTTAAATTTTTAGTATTAATATCTCTTTGTTCAGTAATTAATACCGTAAATCAGTATTTAATTGACATGATCAGTAATACACTAGTACCGATCAGGATTTCAACGAAAATGATAATTAAAGATAAAAAAAGAAGACTTTTTGAATTTATGTCCAACTCAACGAAGAGCAAAACGAAATAGAAAGTAGATAACGGAAGAAAAATACCCTAACAAAGAAACAGCATTAGCAAAAATAAACGAAGAAGTGTTTATCAAGAAGTGGCTAAGCAAGAAGCAGAAAGTTTTCATCGATTACTTGAAGCAATCGTGGCTAACTACTCATCAAAATTGGCATGAAGGAGCTGCACACAAAACACCATCAACCAACAATGCATTAGAGGCACATAATCTTGTGATCAAGAAAGAAGAAACACTCAGGGAACGAATGCCATTAGCACGATTTTTGCAACGATGTCTCATGACAGTGACAAAATTAAATTAAATACTAATCAAAATAATAAAATACTGTTCTATGAATTAAAAAAATACTGATAATATTTAAATTATTTACTGATAATATTTAAATTATTTACTGATTTATTTTAAATAATTTACTCGTCATTTTATAGGGGTTTTTTATATTAAATACTTATCCAAATAATAAAATACTGTTCTATGAATTAAAAAAATACTGATAATATTTAAATTATTTACTGATAATATTTAAATTATTTACTGATTTATTTTAAATAATTTACTCGTCATTTTATATTAAATACTTATCCAAATAATAAAATACTGTTCTATGAATTAAAATAATACTGATAATATTTAAATTATTTACCGATAATATTTAAATTATTTACTGATTTATTTTAAATAATTTACTCGTCATTGTATATTGAATACTGATCAAAATATTTATTATACTAATCAATTAATATATGGTCAATTAAAAAGCCTGGCCTAGACTTTAAAGCATCATCAACTAATACTTACATCTTGAAAAATGCTCTTCATCTTGTCATAATCAGCTATTTCCTCGTACAATCGCTCGGACAAATCGGCGCCCATTTTCATAAAATCTCCAAAAATAATGGGCTTTTGGACAAAATGAGCTGGTTCAATTTGCTGCGAGAAGTATTTGGCGGCCATTTCGGCCAAAATGGTGTTAAAATAGCTCTTGTCGTCTTCGTTGATCAATCTGTCGTGAAAGACGCGCTGAGCCTCGTGATAGAAGAGCCTGGCCACCGAGTCCTTGTCGGACACAGACTCCGACTTGACCTGCAGCACGCCCTGAATGCACTTGGACAAATCTCTCAAATTGAAGACATAGTGGGACTTGGCGGGCGTGGGCAGCAGCTCGGAGCTCATGCGGCCATAGATCTCGACGGCCGAGTCCACAATCAAGTCGGCGCAGGCCTTCACGTTCGCATTAAAATCGGCAAAGAAGCCGTTCGTAATCGACTTGAATATGTGCTTGAGGCTGAAGTCGTTGGGCGCCGGTATGCTAAACATGCAAAAGTGTCTGACGAGCCGCAACGAGATGGGGTTGCGTCCGCCGCCGGGCGGCGCACAAGCGGCCGCCAGCGTCATGTCCTTGAGCTCGGTGAAGGGCATGTCGCTGTCGACCCGGTTGTAAAAGCCGCCAAAGTCCTGGAATTGGCGCAGGAGCTCGATGGGCGGCTGGGAGCCGTACGTGTCCAGCTTGGGCATGTTAAGGTCGTCGATAAAGATGATCATGCGCTTGTTTTTGGGCGCGCCGAGCACATTTTTGCGCCTCTTCTCCAACTTGGCCTCGATCATCTCCTGCGTGCGCTTGGAGCTGGTCTGGGCCGAAAAGTTCAAAAACACGGCCATGTAGTCGGACTTTTGGGCTATGTCGAGCAGCAGCGCTCGCGCTATCACCGACTTGCCCACGCCCGTCTCGCCCGTCAGCAGCACCGACCGGTCCACGGCCAACAGCTTGTGCATCAAGTAGCCGTAGCGGACCGAGTCAATGGTGGGCACGAGCATGTCGAAGTAGGGCGTGCTCGCGTCGTACACAAACTTGGGCACCACTTTTTCCCACAGCTCCATGCGCCGGTACTGCACGTCCACGTAGTAGCTGAACAGGTCGCCGCCGGACGACAGCTTGGCGTCGCCGTTCTCTTCGAATTGAGCGCGCACAAACGTGTCAAAGGCGTCCCAGTCGGCCGAGCGCAAATTGCCGCCAATCGACCACACATAGCAGAAGACAAAAGTGGTGGTGAGGGCCGCCTTGAGCTTGGATTCGTCGAGCTTGGGCTCAATGTCGCCGAGCAGACTGTCGAGCAGCGAACACAGGGTGCCCACTTTGGCCACGTCCACCTGCTTCATGGTCTGCGTGCACTTTTTGTTGACAAAAGCGAGGCCGTCGTTGACATACGCGTCGAACAAAGGCATCAAGTGCTCGCTCAGCGGCTCAATCTCCAGTCTTGCCATCCACGTTTTCACATAGGGCATCCAGCCGAGCTCGCTCGAGTCTATGTAGACCATGCCGCATCGGCTCACTGTTGCCGGACTCGCCACCGCCAAGTCCTGCACCTCGAACACCATGTGCATGAACGGCGTGAACTTGATGCGCTCGCTGTTCGCCAAGCACAACATTTTGTTGTCGTCGAGCACCGTGTTCATGTTCTCGATCCAGAGGGCGTCGACGGGGCCGTCGCACACCACCCACTGGTGATGATCAGTGGTGTCCTTGACACAGCGTCGCACCGTCAGCGCCATCAGACCGTCCTTCCACTCCATAGTCAACAAATTGTACTCGCCGTACAGCTCGCCCATGCTGATGCTCTTCGGGTTGAGGACATGGATGTGCACCGGCTTGTAGAAATAGTGGTCCAGCTGCTTGTGGTAGAGTTTGTCGAGAGTGTGCGCTAGCATTTTGTACACGGTGGTCTTGCCGCCGGCCGCCGGACCCACCAGCATCACGCCATGTCTCACCAGCATTGTTTCGTAGAATTGAATCACTTTTTTGACTTGGGCCGGCTCTGGCTGCAGGCCGTGCTGCTGCTGCACTTCGATTATGGTGCTCATGAACTCGCCGTAGTCGTGCTCGGGCAGCACTACGCCCGGAAACAAGTCTTGTATAATCGCCTGGAACAAAAAGGCGTCGTCGGTCAAAAACTTTGGCAAGTTTGAGTCGCGGAGGGCGCGTATCAACACAAGGTCCTCGTTTATGAACGGATTTTCGCGCTTCAACTTGCCCGCCATCACCAGCACAGACTTGACCGCTCTCATGCCAAAATCGTAGTGGTCCTGTTGGCTCAACTGCTCCGAGCACAGCTTGTACATTTGGACCATTTTTTGGGCGAGTATTTTGGAGTTTTCGAAGCCCTCCGAGTAGAGGATTACCTCGGCGATGAGCTTGTAGTCGGGCACCATCATGGATATGGGCCTGAAGAGGGCTTTTAGATTGTCGGGCAGCTCGGTGCGGCCCGCATAGCCCGGGTTCATGGTGATAAAAGCGGCACATGACATCACTAGCTTTATTTCGCGGCCCTCGAATATGAAGCGGGACAGCTTGGCCGCCTTGGCGTTCTTGATCGTGATCAGCTGCTGGGCTATCACCGACAGCACTTCTATGTCGATGCGGTTGAACTCGTCGAAGCAGCACCAGGCGCCCGACTGCGCCAGTCCGCTGAAAAAGCGGCCCATCATTTTGTAGTCGAGGCCGTCCGAGCAGTTGAACACCACGCACTGTTTGGCCAGAGACTTGGCCAGGTCTTTGGTGGTCTCGGTCTTGCCGGTGCCGGCGGGCCCGGCCGGGGCGCCGCCCAGGTCCAGCTGGAGAGCGCCCATTAGGCAGAGGTAGCAGCGGTCGGTGAGCGGGGTGATGACTAGGCGAGTGCCGGCGCCCAGGTACTCGTAGCCGTATATGTAGAGTGAGTTGGACATGCGTACCACTGAGTTGTCGATTTCGGCGTCCCAGTAGTAGCGCAGTTGTTTGAGCCACTCGAAGTTGGACTCGTCTTGCACTTTTAGTTTGACCAGCTCGGTGACTATGTCTCTGGCGTGCACGTCTATGGTGATCAGCGAGACTAGGGACATGCGCAGTAGTTCGGGCAGTTCTTGGCGCACCAGTTGCGCCAGTTTGTTCAGGTCTTGGAAGGATTTTTTTTCGAATTGTTCCAAGGCGTTCATGTCAGACGACTCGAGGATTTTGGTCAGGTCGCGACACCACATGGTCTGCGACACGGTCAGCACTATTTGAGACGGCCATCGGCCCAGCCACTCTTCGCGCACCGAACTCTCAAAGTCGGCCAGCGATTGCTTCATTATGCGCTTTAGATTCGAGAACATTGCTTCTTCCACTTTGCCGAGCCATTCCTCCACATTTCCTTTTTTAATTTTTATTTAAATTTTTATTTTAATTTTTACTCAAATTTTTACTTAAATTTTTATTTTAATTTTTACTTAAATTTTTATTTTAATTTTTACTCAAATTTTTACTTAAATTTTTATTTTAATTTTTACTTAAATTTTTATTTACATTTTTACGGCATTGAAATTTCATACAAAACTTCCAATACAAAAATAAAAAATTTGATAAGTTTTGTTCTAAATGTCAAAAATTTGTTCTGTAAATGAAACAAAGTGAAGCAACTTTTGTTTCACCTACTGCGGAAGTCTGCAAAATCTGTGTGAATTCTGCGAAATTGCACCTTATTTAAAAGTATTAAAAATTAATTTGCAATTAATTTGCACAGATTTTTCAGACTTCTGCAGTAGGTGAAACAAAAGTTGTTTCACTTTGTTTCATTTACAGAATATGTTTTTGACATTTAGAACAAAACTTATAAAATTTTTTTACTTTTGTATTGGAATTTTTGTATGAAATTTAACAATGCCAATTTTTACTTAAATTTTTATTTATTTTCTGCTTAAGACGGCAAAAATTATTTTATTTATTATCTACTTGGGCCTACAAAAAAATTTTTTTTATTTATTATCTATTAACGTAAAATAGCCCATTACGGTGCCCCATTTTTTTTTATTTCATTTTTGTATAAAAAAATATGTGAGGATTCTCGATCTAATCACCGAAATTACCCCAAATTTTTTATAAATTATTTTACCCCTAGTGGTTAATTTGATGATGGGTAATCTGGTTAAACTGATTAACCAAATATCCCTTAAAATGATCCAAATAATTAGGCTTTTATTAAGAAAAATCAACAAATTTTGGGAAAAATATAAATTATTTTTTATTATAAATTAGAATAACATTAAGAAAATTATTAAAACGAAGATTTTAATAAATTAAACGCAACTATTGATAAAAAAACATTTTTTTTCAAATAAATTAAACAATTACGAAAAAAAACGAAACTAAAACATAATTAACTTAAGACCTTATGTTCAACATTCAGGACATATAAATTCTAGTCTAGGTTTTTTTTTAAATTTAGATGGCAAACAAGCAAAACAGCACCAATTTGTGCATTCCTCACAATTAAGCCATTTATTTGAATTATCTTTTGAAAAATCGAACTTTGAAGAGCATTTATAGCAGAATAAATTTTCTTTGTTTTTTTAGATTGAAAAGAGTTTTTGGTTTTCTATTTAAATTAGCTAATTTCAAATAGACACAGTAAATATTAAAAATAAAATAATTCTAACATTCACTTATTTTTGTATATTTATTTTTGATATTAAAGAATAGAATTTCTTGAAAGCTTTTTAATTTTTTTTTAAGTAGCTAAATTGGACTGAAATTGTATTTTGGGGGCAAAAGGGTTAAACCTCTTAAATTTAGGGGTTAATGTGTGAAATGTGTGAATTTTTAAATTTTTCAAAAGTTCAAGACTACAGACAAATTACAGAAAAATTTGCCGGCAATTCTGAAATTTGTGATAATTTTTTTTTTAGGTTTTTTATTCTAAAATATGCAAAAAATTTTCAATGTATTTTTAATGAAAACTAATATTAAGTTTATTTTGAAAAAAAAAATTTAAGTCTTTGACTTGGACTTGAGACTTGTGACTTTTAAACAACTCTGTTCCATTGATTGTCAGACTGTTGGAGGAATACAGAGCGGGTTTCGATTTAAGACATGTCCAATACCCGATTTCATTGTGTAATTGCTATCTTACTATTTCTTTTTTCCTGAAATGTTCAATACTTAGACATGTTGCACCTGTCATTACTTTTCAATTTGTCTAGTTTAATTTTCTTTATATTTTATTTAAACTTATTTTACTTTTATTTTATTTTATTTTTTCTTGATTATTTTTTTTAATCTGAAGAAGCTTTAACTGGGCACAGATTAACAAAAAAATAAATTACTAACACTAATCAAATAAAGATAATGTAACTTATTTGGAATAAAATTTTTAATTAAATTTTTTAATTTAATTTTGAATTTTGAAAGATACTTTTGAAATAAAAAATTTTAAAATAAACTTTTCAAAAAATGAGTTAATACATTTGAATTTAAAAATCGATTTTATCAATAAATGTGTTGAGAAAGTGTTTTTTTTAATTATTTTTTTTAAATCTACATGACATGATTTTAATTAATTTAAAGATTAATTTTAATATCTAAATAAAAACTATTTGAATAGATCAACTTTTTGGACTCAGAAAAAAAATAAAAATTTACCTCTAGCCTTTAAGCTGCGGCCAAGTGACACGCGTTCTCCTTCAGGTGATAGCATAGCTAAAATGTCATTGCTAATTGTTGCTGCGGCAGCTTCATCTTGACCCGGCTGACCTGTGCCGCCAGCAAATTCAAGCTTGTTAATAGCATCAAAGCACTTTCTCAAATGAGGCTGGACAGCGTGTGGATTTCGTGTCTGTGCCAATATTTCCAAGAGCTCATCATTAGATAAAAAGTAAAAACGTGCGAACACAACACGTTTACTCTCCAAATAGGCCTCTAAACATTTCATTATTTGATCTAGCAGAGAATTATTGTTCTGAAAGGTCTCCAACAAGCCCGGCTGTGTACCTGCTCGAATAGCCAGTGGTATTTTGTTAACTTTTCTCATAATGTCTTTCCATGATTTGTCCACATTGGAAAACATTCTGGCCTCAGCGGGCAATTGTTTGACAATGTCAGGTGCCGAGAATATACTCTCCAGATACAACCAACCACGTTGACAGACCAGCCAGGCGTCCAGTGTCTTTGTGAATAGTTCCAAGCTACGTTGCCAATCGTCCACCCTTGGTTTTATGGGCCCAACGTGTCTAGAGCTGGCAATTGTGGACACATTGATTATGCTGTCATCTAAATTTTGCTGAATTTCATCTGTACCACCCAGAATGAACACATCTTTGGTGTCTTTGTGTGGCAAAACAACAAAATCAAGCGACTTCCATGAATCTTCAACTTTTTTCAATATTGTCTCCAAACTGGCCTCACTGCTGGCTTGACCACTTATTTCCTGGATTTTTTCCGCATGATCAAAAGCATTTATTTCAAGCAGCTTGCCCAAATTGAGCGGTGCCTCTTTAGTCGGCTTGAAGCCGATCACTTCGTGAATTACGTCCCAGTGACGACTTTTTAGAAATTGATTTCTCAGGTCGGTTATCATGGGCATTTTGTTGCGCATGTCCTCAACACGCTGCTTCAGCAATGGCACTAGATTGTTTGGCGGTAGGCCTTTTTCAATCTGATATACATTCTTGCCGTAAATATTCACTGTTTGAGTCAAACTTCCGGGTTCTATTTTTTCAAAGTCCATTTCTTTCCATTCATTGAAATAATTGTCCCATTCGTCTATTGAATTCCACAGCAATTCTTTGAGCTTTATTTCACCTATTGTTTCCTCGAGCTCGTCAAATTTTGTCACTTCCACTTTGAAATTTTTCTGATAAATTTTGTAGGTTTGAGCAGTTCGCTGTAGAACTTCGATTTCTGATATCAATTTAGCCAGGAGATTTTTGGTTGTTTCTTTGTCGGCCTCGGGATCTAAGATGCTTGGCGATTGGGCCTGGAGTTTTATTTGACGACATTCGTCAGTCAATGAAGATATATCCTTGTCCAATGTGGAACAAAATTTGGCTATGTTCGAATCTTTTTCGGTCAATGCCTTGTCTATTGCGTTGCGGCTCAGCTGTATTGTGTTGAAAAGGGTATTGTAGACAACCAAGTCTTCGGGCGGACATGGCACCTTGTACTCTTCGATCAGCTCGTACATTTCTTTCACAATTTCCGCCTCTTTTTCCAAAGGATCGATCTAATTTTAAAAAAATGAAACAATTAACATTTTTATTAAATTCATTTTGTTTTTTTTAAAGATGTAGAAATTTCCATATAAAGGTTTTAATAAATAAATCCAGAATTATGGATAAATAAAATAAATTTTTTTTATTTTTCGCTGCCGAAAAAAATCACTTGATTTCTATTATCTAATAAGTATTCTTAAGTTTAAATGTGTATTTTTCCAGAATTAAAAGCTTCCATGTAATCTGAGACTTCAAATTCGTAATCTGTGGCCCAAAATAACCTTATTTTAATTTTTTTTGCCACAAATTTAAAGATGAAAAATAAGTCTATTATCTTTATTATCTCTTTTACTTTTTTTTCCTAAATTTAATAGTTTTATCTATTTATTAATGATAATAGAGGAGATTTTTACTATATCATTTTAAGTAATTTAAATAAATTTTTTTGACAACATATTCAAAAGTTTATTTTTCATTCAAAAGCTTAATTTATACTAAGCTTTTGAAAAACGCTTTAAAAATCGTAGGGACCAGTTTGAAAATCAGAATTTAATTCATTAAAATAAAATAAACTGGACCAGCCTTAGGTAAAAAATTTCAAATTTTGATTTTGTCTGATTTTGAATTATCTCCTAAAAGTTTTATTGCTTAAAAGCAAATTTACATTTCATTAATTTTATTAATTATATAATTTTATATATTAAAGGCATTTTGAAGTTGATGATCAATTCAAAATATCATTTCAAATAAAAGATCTTCAGAGTTCATCTTTAGATATTTTTATTTCAAAAATATTTATTGGAAAGATCAATCTTTTCATTTTATTACTTATTTGAAATTAAATTTTTGAATTAAATTATTTTATTTTATTTTGAATTTTGAAAGATACTTTTGAAATAAAAATTTTAAAATAAATTTTTCAAAAAATGAGTTTATACATTTAAATTTAAAAATCGATTTTATCAATGGGTTGAGAAAATGTTTTTTTTTTAATTATTTTTTTTAAATCTACATGACATGATTTTAATTAAATTAAAGATTAATTTTAATATCTAAAGAAAAACTGTTTGAATTGATCAACTTCAAAATGTCATATTAAAATAGTTTTTTGATTTCAATTATTGCATTACAAAAGCAAGGATAAATAAAAGTTTATTTCATTTTGCAGTGAGTGAAACATAATTTTTTTACTTATAATATCGGTATAAAATTATGTAGCTGCTTGTGATGGTAAAATAAAATATTATTTAATTTTAAAATTGTGTGACTTTGTCCTGGAAACTGATTAACTGAACCACTAACTGATATTTTAAAATTATGTTGATTTAAATTTGAATTAATTTTATTTTTGAATATTATCGATTGAAAATTTTTTTTTTTAAATTTCTTATTGTTTTAAATAAACATGTACAAATCACATTTATTTTATTTATTTGAAATCGAAAACTAAAATTCTAAGAGCTTAATAAAAATTAATTGCAAATTTTATTTAATTAAAATTTTTCAATTGATATTACTCAAAACAATTTTAAATTTAACTTGAAATCTTTGTTGTTTAATTTCTTCAATTCATTTTATCAAAAAACTAACTTTCTTAATTTTAAAAATTTAATAAAAAAGCATTTATAATTTTTTTTGGATTTTGGAAAATTTTTTTGAATAAAATAAAACATACTCTTTCTTGAATTTGTTCCAAAAACGTTAGTGCATCTACATACTCAATTGTAGTATTTGGTTTGTACTCAAGTTTAAAAGTTGCCTCTTGAGATTCGGCAATTAACGAATCTGTTTTTCGTTTGGCAATCTGCGGCAAAATATCATTGACCACATCCAAACATCGAACAGGATTAGGAGTTAGTTTATTTTTCATTTCATTGGCATCTACTAGCATCATTCCCAAGTGTCTCTTGTTCACAATAATCTCAACCATTTCCTCTTCCAAGTGATACTTTTCCAATGATTTGGCAAAGAATTCAACACTATGCTCTTCAGTTCGTATTTTTTCCACATCTGTTTCCTCATTTTCGCGGTAAAATATCCTATAAGGTTCAAATGTGTCCGCATATTGCTGAGCCGCATTGAACGCAGCGTTCAAACACTCGCGGCATTTATTCTCCTGACTCTTCAAATGCTGATCATCTTCGAACATAATGTCCAATTTGGGACCCTCACCACAAGTTTTCTCCTCAAATTTTCGATTTATTATTGGCCTGGTAAAAGGATCAAAATACTTATCCGGAACCAAATTTTCAACTTGAAGCAAAGTATCTTTGAATTGCTGAATTATTTCTCCAATTGTTTCCCTAAATTGATCCAAATCAGGCCTAAAAGTCAATGAATCAATTTCGAGCACAAGCTCGGATATGTAAAGAGGCGGAATCATTTTTTCCTCGTCTTTTTCTTCGTCTTTGTCTGCCATGATCAATGTTGCCTCTTTTTTTATCTCTGGTACCGGCTCTGCATCATCCGAGTCAAGTTTTTCCGGCATTTTGTTGGTAGCTTGAATTTCCTCTAGACTGGGAGTATTCTCCAATTGTTCAGTAAAATAATTCAGCAAACTCTGGACCGAATTGACTGCTAGCACGTGCAATGTGCCCACTATTAAATAATCAGCCATTCTTATAAAGCTTTTTAATTAAAAAAAAATATATTTTATTAAATTTATTAATCATTTAGAATAAAAAAAAATTTTACTTGGTAAGTCTTTGGCATTCTTTGCGCTTTTGAGCTTGATCAGTGTAGGTCATTTTGTCCGGAGCTTGGCCGTATATGTCAATGTTATAGTTGCTTTGCATGAAGCTGGAGGCTGTGCCAGGGGCTCCGGTGTCTGGTACTGGAGTTTCGGACTCGTTGATGTAGTTGTCCGGAGTGAAACCAGCCTCGAAGAGGGCACTTTTGCAGGCACTTGATACAACGTCCTTGACCAAATCGCGAAATTCAGCCAAACGCTTTGACACTTGCTTCAACTGTTCAAATTGTGTGTCCTTGAATTCGCTCAGTGTGTAAGTCTTGCCCATTTCAATTTTACACAAACTCATGTTTGATATGCGGTAGCACATCTCGCGGATATTTAGAAGAGCTGGTCGTAAAGACTTGTAAAATAAAGTTTAAAAAAATAATTTTTTTTTTATTTAATTCTTACATCGTTCAAAATGAACAAATTTTTTTGCAAATCTTTGCGTGAAAATTTGACGCGTTTATCTCTTACGTTCACATGCCACACATTAAAAGCTTTCCATTGACGAAATTTAAAAAATACATTCAACTAAAATAAAAATTATTTTAAATTAATTTTTTATAAAGAACTATGATTATTTAAAACTTTTGATCATTTAAAATAATGATTTAATTAAATAAAAACAAATTTAAAATCATTTCTTAAAAAACATGCCATTTCAAAAGTTTATAAAATGTATCACCATTGTATGATTAAAATAAAAAATTTTAAATTGAATTATTTTCAAAAGTTGGATTTGATAATTATTAAATAAACTTGGTTATTTTTTAATAATTTTTTTAGATCAAACTTTTGATTTCTTCGATAAGTTTGCTCAAAAAATCTCGTCTTGAAATGTTGCATTTATTCTAGTGTTGGCAATCGATTATCAATAATCGATTTATTATTCGACTATCTTTAATCGATTAATTAATTCTAGTTGATTATTAAATCGACTAATTTATTTTATTCCAATATTAAATCGACTAATTTAAATCGAATAATAGTTTAATAGCTAATTTTTAATGTTTATAATGAATAATATTTAATTAGCAAAGATATTCTTTTTCTATCAATAAAGTCTTTAAATATATTTTAAAATATTGACTAAATTTACAATTTAACGATTTATTTGGAATTATTTAATTTCTTATTATTTAAAAAAAAATATTCAAAAAATTTAAAATAATTTAAAAAGATAAATTTAAAACGATTTAAAATAAATATACCAAATTATAAATAAATATTCTATAAATTTTCTGATACTACCATCATTTTGTTAATGTTCGACTTAAATAAATTAGTCGATTTAATAATCAACTAGAATAAATTAATCGATTTAAAAATCGAATAAAAAAAATTAGACGATTTTTGAATTTTCCCAATCGATTGGAGTCGATTATCAACACTAATTTATTCACACTCTTGTATAAAATACAGCTATTGATGCCAGCTAAATTAATGATGTTATAAAGCGACAAATTTTTGTTCAAAATATAAAAAGTATTGAATGGATTTTGAACAATAAAAGTAGAAAGTATTTGTAAAAAATGCAATAGACCGATGGTGTTTTAAAGTCAAAGAAGAGACTAAAATTTAATAATTTATTATTTTTATTCAATAAATTAAATAATTTCAATAAAATTAAACATAAATATATGATTTATCCTTTTATTTTTTAGAACGAGTCATTTTGACTCGTTTTGGTGCTTTTAGTAGTATCTACTTGTTTTTGCATAAAGACATAATTATTTTTAAATTAATTTAATTAATTTTAAAAATTTTTCTTATTTTTATGCTGAAAATAAAAATTCATGCTCAATTAAAAAAAATTGACTTGATTTTTAGAGACCAAAAAACAAAAAAGAGTCATTTTGACTCGTTGGTGCTTCTAGTGTTAAACAATTTTTTTGATAATTTTTAATTGACTTTTTATTTTATTTTAAGATATTAGTAATCTCTTTTGAAAACGAGTTTGATTGTTTGAAGTCAAAGACTTAAACTTGAATTTTATTTTAGTGACTTTGACTTAAACTTGTGACTTAAAAATAAATTTGATCTAAAAAAATTATTAAAAAATAACCAGGTTCTTTTAATAATTATCAAATCCAACTTTTAAAAATAATCTAAAATTCAATATAAAATTTTTTATTTTAATCATACAGTGGTGATATATTTTATACATAAAAAATTTATGCTCTAAAAAAAAGCTAATATCACTTAATATCAATGTTTGAAAATGGAAAAAAATAATGGCAAATTGAAGTTAAGATCAAAATTTACTTATCATCTTAAAAATTATAATAAAAAAGGTTTTAAAGTATTTTTTAATTATAAAATTTTAAAATTGCAGATGCATATTTTTAAAATAAATTCTTAACTTATTTTTTAATGTCTGCAAAACTATTCGAAAATTTTATTGATGTGGAATTATTCAAAATCCTATTATCATTAATGGTGATGATTGAACATGATCTTCTTCAAATTTTATAAAAAAATATCAAAAAACCTTTCTTAATGATAATTTTTGATCATTGCCAAAATAATTGAAAAAGATGAAAAAACGTAAAAAAATGTCCATGAATGGAAGGTAAGAATAAAAGTGCTGATTTACCACTTAGTTATATAAAACTTTATTTTTTAAAAGTTCAATTTAGCTCAAAAATCATTATTTAACTTCGAAAGTTGATTGACAAGGACTTTTATTTTGTAAAAGATTTTTATTATTGATAAATACTTTTAAGGCGATATTTTTTTTAATTAAAAAAATCCGTAGAAAATAAAAATCATCTAAATAATTGATTTGAATTTTTAATATTTTAAATATAAAATATGTCTATTATTTTACAATTAAAACAAAAAAAAATTGATCTCAAAATCGATTTTTTAAAAATATGATAAAATAAAAAGCAATACAAATTTATATAAATTTTAGCATCCTGTATTATTTTATAATACTTGCAAACTTTTTTTCTTTATTTTTTTTAATAATTACCTTTATTAGCTTAAGATACAATTTGTATTCTTGTTCCCATCGCTCCAAAGATGTATATTCAATTTCCTCTCCGGCACAAAAGTGGCATACACCATTCTGCCCAATTGTAAAATACTCATCTTTGTTACAATTAACATAGTTAACCACTCTTAAAAAATTTATAAAAAAAAATTTTAAATGTTTTAAATAATTTTACTTGACATTATAAAAGTTATAATTATTTGAATTTTTAGGGTATATGTGACTGAGATATAAAAAAAATCCGGCAGGTTGTTGCCTTATTGCGTCAAATATTACAAGCATGTTTGTTTCGCCATCAAAATTAACTTTTGGTGCAATTGGTGGAATTTTGGCCCCGCGAATATGCCGCTTACTGACCGGAGTTGGTTGTGTTTCCCTCGGAGGCGGGGGCCTAGGAACAAAGGTTACCTGTCTTTCCATGTCTGTGTGGCTATCTAGAGATGATTCTTTTTTGAATGCGTCCTCGCCAAGTTCTTCTACCACTTCCACCTCTAATTTTTTGATCTCCATCGAGTCACGTTTTATTTTCTTGTATTGTGAACTCTGAACCTGCTTTTGTTTCATTTCTTCGTCCAATTTTTGTTTATTGCGCTGATGAATTGACTCAGGTAAATTGAATTGCTGATGTTTAAATAATCTTTGCTAAATTGAATAAAATTAAATAAACTTATTTAAAAAATTGATTTTTTACTATCGGTTCAGGAGCTGGTGGTGGTTGTTCTAATTTTTTAATGTGTGGTTTCTGAACACTGGTCATGCTCATGTCAAGAACGTATTGTTGATTTGAGTTGGGTTTTTTGAATGGCGTGGAATAAAGCCTGGACATGAGCAAATTTTGATCGACTTGACCAAATTTAAAAGCTTTTGGTTTTCGATCATTGTCCAAGTTTAACGGTTCTAATTTTGTTTTTAAGCTATCGGCTGCCGCTGTCAAATCTGCAGCCAAATATGGATTATCCATTTTTTTCCTTGCTTTATTTAAATTATTTAATTAGATAATTAGAAGCTTTAAAATGAATAAAATTTTAATCAAAGTTTATTAGTTTATAGAAATTTAATGAAAATTTTCTTATTTTTTTTGTTTCTATGGTTACTTTTTTGATACCTTTGTTTAAAACTCGTTACTAGACTTTCTTTGAGTGTCAAGGTTGTATTATTTTTAAAAAAATTTTATTTAAAAAGTTAAAGAGGACCCAAAGAGGAACAAAAAAATTCTAAAAGGGATTTTAATCCTTTTTAAAATAAATTAAAAAAAGAGAAGATATTTATTAATTAACTTAATTTGGCTGTTCATTGTTAAATCTAAGCATGAAATTTAAATGTCTGTAATATCTTTCACACTTTAACCAAATTTTAAAACAAGAAATTTAATCAAAGAATTCTTAAATAAGGTTTAAAATAAAATAATTGTCACTCTCTTAAAACAACATGATTTAAATAAATAAAGAACAGATCGTAGAGATAATGAAGGAAATGGACAAGATGGAGAGAAGTAGTAATGAAGTGGCATAGGAGAAAAAGGATCTTTCAACTAGTATGTGGTACAATTATAAAAATTTGTGCTAAATTTTTATCATAAAAAACCGTAATAAAATTGTGGTTCAAGATAATTTGATACAATTTGTTTCAATAAAGACAGATCAAAAAAAATTTAAAGCAAAATTATTTCTTATATTAATCTCTTACAATTTGTGTCAAAAAAAATAAACTAAACGACACAATTGGGTTGAATGACCAAATTTTGAAATAAAGGTTTGTGATTATAAAATCAAAAAAAAAATTTTCATTTTTAAAAATTTATTGAAATCAAAAAAGTACAATAAAAATTGAAAAAAACTATTGTAAAAAAAATTTTTGACCGTGTTCTTCTATGCCAAGTCTAATTTTTCTTCCATTTCATAAATAATTTCGAGAAAATGGAAAAAAGAGAATGCTCCGGTAACACTTCATTTATTTAAATTTTATAAATAGTTAATTTCTTTAAAAAATAAAATACCAGTTTTGACTAATTAGAAAAATCAAACATTGAAAAATTTAAATCAAATCTTTTAAATTTTTTAACAAAATCTATAAACATTAAATTTATATTGTTGTAAATAGAAAGCTTGAATGTAGTGAATTTCAACATTGATCTCTTGATCACAAAGCTATTTATCAATTTTGAGTAAAAAAATCCAAACGTTTTTTCTCCATTATTAGATTTTGACATTGGTTCTATTAAATTTTTGCTATTCCTTAAATTATATTTTAAGTTTCTTGAGTCATTTTTGGATAATTTGCTTTTTAAATTTTCTGACGAGTTATGATAGTATAGTGTCTTAAAAGAAAACAATAACATTCTGAATAGTATTCTATGCTGGAATGCATACAAGCCATATTTTTCTAGAAAGTTATTTACGTCATTAAAGTTTTTAACATAAAATTTAAACTTAAACAATTTGAATATCGAAAAATAATAACTCTTAGCTAGTTTAATTATTGCCTCTTTTGAAAAATAACCCAAAAGAAGTGAGCAGGAGTCAAAGTAGGGTAAAATTAAAGTTTTAAAAAACTGTATCTTAACAGAAGTTGACAGGTAGAAGAGTCTTTTAATACTAAATAATTTTTTATTCGAAAAATATTTAAAAATAATTTAAATTTTTATTTTCTAAATGTTTAAGCATTATAAAGGGAAAAAAACACTAATACAAGGTAAGGGAACAAAATAAAATTTAAATCTAAATGTCTTGAAAGTGAAGTAAATTATCTCAATTTATTTTAAGAGAAAAATATTTAAAAATAATTTAAATTTTTATTTTCTAAATGTTAAAGCATTTTAAAAGTGACAAAAAAACACTAATACAAGGTAAGGGAACAAAATAAAATTTAAATCTAAATGTCTTAAAAGTGAAGTAAATTATCTCAATTTATTTTAAGAGAAAAATATTTAAAAATAATTTAAATTTTTATTTTCTAAATGTTAAAGCATTTAAAAAGTGACAAAAAAACACTAATACAAGGTAAGGGAACAAAATAAAATTTAAATCTAAATGTCTTAAAAGTGAAGTAAATTATCTCAATTTATTTTAAGAGAAAAATATTTAAAAATAATTTAAATTTTTATTTTCTAAATGTTAAAGCATTTAAAAAGTGACAAAAAAACACTAAAACAAGACAAAAATCTATGGCTTACACCTTTCAATGAATCTTGGATAAAAGCAAACATCTCTGATGTGATATCTGTTCAGGAGATAAGTCAAAAATCTATCCAGACCAAGACCGTAGCCACCATGGGGAAAAGTGCCATACTTTCTTTGATCCAAGTACCAATAATACGGCTCCGGACTGATTCCATTAGCTTTGAAGCTCTCCACCAACTGTTCATAGTTCTCAGCTCTCATCGAACCACCCACAATTTCTCCCACATTGGGCAACAATAAATCGACGGACTCGGTCAGTCTGGCATCCTTGGCGTCCCTCTTCATGTAAAACGACTTTATCTCAGCTGGAAATTTACACAACAAAATGGGCTCGTTTATTTGATCGGTCATTTTGCGCTCTGGCGCCTCCGGTATGTCATCACCGAACTCATAGAAGGTGCCATCGTCCTTGGTAATATTGTGCTCTTTTAGATAATCAATGGCCTCTGAGTACAGCATGCGTCTGAATGGTCTCTTGGGCGCTTTGAAGTCCGGATTTACCTCGAAAAGCAAATGAGCCTCGGGGTGCTTTAGCACCCGCTCAATGGTGTCACTGACCAAATCCTCAATGGCGTCCAGCAAATTCTCAAAGTTAATGAACGGCAGCTCGCCCTCTATATGAGTGTACTCGGACAAGTGTCGGCGAGTGCGCGATGTCTCGGCTCGGTACGATTGAGCGATGCAGAACACGTTTCCCAGAGCCGGACACGCCGTTTCCAGATACAACTGAGACGACTGAGTCAAATAGGCCTCTTCGCCGAAATAGTTCAGCTTGAACAAAGTGGAGCCGCCCTCCACTTGGGTCTGTACCAAGGTCGGCGGAAAGCACTCGTAATAGCCGCGGGAAAAATAGTGCTCGCGGAACGCGTGTGTCACTATGGATCTGAGACGCAAAATTTTGGACGTATTCTCTCCACGGATCATCATGTGTCTGTTGTCCAATTGTACGTCCACAGCAGCCTCTTCATTCAGCACGTTGTCCGCACCACCTGCGGGAGAATGGCCCACAATTTGCCAAAAGTCAACTATCAGCTCAATATTTCTGGGCGCCTTTTTGCCCTCGGGCACAGACTGCACCTTGCCGTACAGACACACTGTTGCCTCGGTGGCCAAAAGCAACGCGTCATAACTTTGACACAACGTGTCTGTGAGAACACACTGCAAAAAGCCGGTGCCGTCTCGCAGAACAATGAACATGAGATTTTTTCCTTGACGTCTGAGACGATGCACCCAGCCGTACACTTGGACCCGGTGGCAGGTCGCCGAGCAGATCTCCTTTATTTTGCTGAGTGTGGCACTTTGGGCATTCGGGTCCGGCTTTATTTCAACTTTTTTGGCCTCTTCCAGGTTTTTTTCTCGCCTCAGTGCGTCCTCTTGCTCCTTGGCAGCCTTGCTCGCATTTTTCCTAGTCTCGACCTCGGCCATGTTCTTCACCTTTTTCAGCTGGGCCTTGGAGATTAGTTCAAACTTGTGCTTGCTCTGATCCTTGGCGTCCACCATTATTTTGCCAAAGTGCTCCATGTCGCCGCTGTGCCTCAAGGCTTTGAGGGCTGTTTTGAACGGCTTTGACTCACTGCCATCGCCGGTCTCGTCCGAGCCGTGCAGCTCGGACGAGTACAAGCAGCCTGCGAGGTCTAGTTCTTCCAATTTTTTTTCCACCTGTTCACTCATTATTGGATCAATTCTTAAACAAAGTTGGTATTTTTATGGAGAATTTTTTAAGTGACGAAAAAAATTTTTGTTCAGAGAAATATTTATGAAATTTGATGTAATTTAGATGTTAAGGTTGGGGTAATGATTATTTGCAAGAGGTTTTTTCTTTTGAATTTTTTATTTTAGTATATATAAATATATTTATTTAAATATGTGTTTGGATTTTAAATATGCTAGTCAGTTTTTTAAACTGACTGAATTTTGCTTTTGAGAGAAAATGGCTTTTTGCCAAAGCAGACAAATGTTGTCTATGTTAAAAAGTTTATTTAAATAGACTTTTTTCAAAATTAAAACATGGATAATTTTTTTTTAAATCATAGACATTTTTATTTCATAATAAAACTTAATTTAAGCGGAAAAAAATTAACATTTGAAAAGATTTAAAATTTTCAATTTTTCATCTAATTATAAAAATTTATTTCTGAATGTTGAAAAGTATATATTTTTAGCAAAATAAAATTTTAAGCAACGTAGAATTTACAATTGTCTAGAATGATATTTAAAAAAATTATTTTTTCAAGAATAAATCTGGTTAAATTTTATATATTTTTTTTAAATAAAACATGGACACATTTTTTGTATTAGTATTGAAAAATTGTTTTAAAATCATATTCTTTTAAATAATTAAATTCGGCAAAATTCATGTTTCAAACCAAAACGATCATTTAAAATTTCAAAAACTAATTAATCTGATGATTTTAATAATTTATAAAAAATAAATATTAAACATTACTAGACATGTTATGTTTAATAATGGTTCAGTATCAAATTACATCATAATGATTGACTTCTATTTTATTTAACAGAAACAATCAATAATTTAAATAATTCAGGTTAAGTTAATTCAGAAACTCAAATTTATAACTTTAATATTCAAATAATATTCATTCAAACTGAAAAAATTTTAGTTTTCCACTTAAAAAAATTGTAGATTTTAAAATATTAAATTTTTTGTCTTTAAAAGTTTTTATTAAAATCAATTAAAAAATTTATTAAAAAGTTCAATAAAAATGAATATTTTAAAAATTGTATACAGTGAAACCTCTCAATAAGTACACCCTCTGAATTTATTATAAATTAAAAAAATATGCAGCAAAAAAATAATAAAAAATACAAAGAGAATCTTATTTATTAATTTTATTTCAATTTTATTTTATTTCAGTTATTTTATGAATATGGCAACAACAAAATCTTCAAGCTCTGTTAGAGTCGTATGTTAACGAAATAAATCAGGAAAATGAGATAATTGACATTAATGAGGATTCAAATGAAATTAAATTAGTTTGCCCAACTAAAAAGGAGGCTAAAGCTTCGCTTGAAACCCTTAGAACTTATTTATGATAAATTCCCCTCAAATTTTTTCCAAACATTTTAAAGCGTTGGAGAGTGCTTATATTGAACAAGACAAAAATAAATAATTTTTTTAAATAATTATTAATGTAAAAAACTGACTTTTGTATATTAGGTGTATTAAAATTTTAATAAAAATTGTATAAAATAAACTTTTTATTTAATTTTTCAGTAAAAACAGCGAAACCTCTCAAATGTGTTAACCTCTATATATGTCCACTTTTTTGTTTCCCCCGTCTGTGGACACATTAGAGAGGTTTCACTGTATATGAAAATAGACTTGACATGTCAAGTAATTGCTTAAGAAAAAATTGATTTTTATCTATAATTTAAAAACGATATTACATTTTATATTTTGATCTCGAACATCAATTTACCTGATATTAAAGTAATTGTGACATTCTTACTAATTACAGAATCCAACTATCTACTATCGAATTCTTCAGAATCAATATTTTATCATCATTAAATTCTTCAATTATTCCCACAATTTCATTTACATCATCAAAATTCAAAAAAAAGCTCATCATGCTCATTAATCAAATAATTTAAAAATTTATATTTAATTTTTTTCAAGTTTCAAGGTTAATCTTGTTGAAAATTGATAACTTAAATGAAGAAATTTCAAAATTAGTCTTTTGGTCTCTATGCTATCAATTGATCATTTTTTTAATTATTTATCCTAGTCTCGACCTCGGCCATGTTCTTCACCTTTTTCAGCTGGGCCTTGGAGATTAGTTCAAACTTGTGCTTGCTCTGATCCTTGGCGTCCACCATTATTTTGCCAAAGTGTTCCATGTCACCGCTGTGCTTCAAGGCTTTGACTCACTGACATCACCGGTCTTCAATGATGTCCTTATTTTTTTGGTGGCAGCGGTAAAAGCTAAATTGTTAAATGAAAAAAAGAAAAAATGAAGAAGTTTCAAAATTGGTCTCTTGGTCTCTATGCTATCAATTGATCTCGAGTAAAAATTGTTAATTTTTTTCCGCGTAAATTAAGTTTCATTATGAAATAAAAATGTCTATGATTTTAAATAAAATTTATCCATGTTTTAATTTTGAAAAAAAAAGTCTTTTTAAATAAACTATCATTATATGCATCAGCTCTTCTAAATTCTTCTAAATTCGTTTATAAGACCAGAAAATAATTTAATTTACTGATTTTCTGTATTTGATTGCTCAAGTTTTAGACCACTTATACGAATTTTAAACTTTTTTCAGTAAACTAAACAAATTTAAAAAATTGAGAAAAAAAAAAAGTTACTGATTTTTACGTACATTTACGTAAAAAACGAATTTTGAAACGGTAAAATTCAATTTGAAAAATTTTGGAAAAAATGTGCCAAAAGAAATAATAAGTTCAATCAAATGTTTTTAATGCTTTATTTTAAATAATTAGTATAAAGGTAACACCGGTCTCCATTTTTTTGAATAACGATCGGAATAACCTTTTAAAAAAATTTTAAAAACATCTTTAGTATAGTGACATTATCAGACTCTAAATATAACTTGTTACTTAAACAGAAAGTAGGTAAGTTGTTTTATTCTAGACTTATTTTAAATAAAGTGTTTAAATAAATATTAAGCTTATTATTGACACTCTCGGCCTGTACTACATCGATGGCAGCAATTAGATTGATTTCTTCAGTAAAAATAAAACGTGGTATCAAGTGTGTTGAATAGTCGACTTTACTTGGCCAAAAGTTAAGTGTTTGAGATGGTTGGAAAAGCTAAATTTTTAAATGGAAAAAAAAAAAAAGCTTCTAGTTATTCACGTACGCTTAAGATAAGTTGCACCTACAATGCACAAAATGCGAGCGTTTATACCCGATGAATTTTTTGGAATAAAAAGTCTCATTGACTACGTGAACTGCAAAAACAATGTCTTCGCCAAAAATAGCAGCACTGTAGCACTATACAATAAAAATAATCTCTTAAAAAGTGAAACTGATTATTATTATGCTAGAATTTTTACGTTAATAAATGTAATTTGAAGTAAAATTGCGTAAAAATCAAAAGCAAATCACTACTGTATATATTATGGAATTAAAAAAAAAAGATTCATTAAAATTCGAAATTTTATTTTTAATTTTTACTCTTCATTTTAAGATTAGAATTTCAATTTGTGAATTAACCCTAATTTTTATTTTTTTTAATTACAAAAAGCAAGGGATAATTTTTATTCATCAATTTTAATTAATTAAAGCGACTTAAAATTTTTGAATTTACTTTTATAAAAACAGATAACAATTATACATTTATCAAGTTAGAATCAAGGTTTTGTTATAAAAAATTAATTAACTACAAACTTTTGTTGTTAATATGCATATCAAATAAAAGCTTAATTGTTCTTCTTTCTTGTCTGATGTAAAAATTAAGCTGGAAATGATGCTACCTCAATAAATAAACTCCATAAAATTTTAACTATTTTCTAAAGAATAAAAATTTGCAAAACATAAAAAAAAACATCTGAATGAGAGTACAACATTAAAACATTTACTTGAATGATTAACTTGAATTTAAAATTTTCAAATTAGAAATGAGCCTTTAATTTTTTTTATTTAATTTTTTATTTGATTATCTATTATACAAATCAAAATCCCACTTAAATGAATAAATTAAAACAACATTTTACCCTAAATCATTGAGATCATCAAAAAATTATTTTTGATAAAATTAAAATAAATTTCAATCAAAAAGTAAATGTGACTTTCAAATTTCAAATTAGTAAATTGCTTTGTTTCTATCTTTTTTCGAATAAGAACTAAAATCAAGATATTCAAAAACATGATGCATAGGAGAAGAATAAAATATACAGTATTTTTTATTGATCTTTAAAGGGTATCTTAGTTTTTTATTTTTTTTTGAATATCATATGATTTTTAAACTTCTGTAAAAGTTTTATAAAAATTAATTATACAATTATGATTAAAGCCAAAAGAAAATTTGAGCTTAAAATTCTTTTTTAAATTTTTTTCCCGAAAATTTATAAAATGAATTTTAAAAGTTACATTTTAATAATAAATCGATGAGATCTTTATTTAGAAAGACAAGAAAAAATTTTAGATTCCAAAAAGTTGTAAACTTCTATTTAAAATAAATGTCTAAAATTTAACCAAAGTCAAATAGAATATTTGAGGATAGAAGGTGGTTTTAGCAAAATGTTATGTAAATTGAAATAATCCTTTGGATTACTAGATTAATCCGAGGAAAAAAATATGCAAGTGATTAATCTATTTTATTTTATCAAGCCGAAATGTATTTGCACTAAAAAATGAATGAATAGTCACTCTTGTTTAATTATCTCTTTTCAAAACACTTTATAAATCTTACAAAAATATCAAGCAAAATATCCTCTAAATTTAATTACTATTAGAATTTTAAATGTCATCAAGCCCCAAAGTCCATACTAATCAAATTACATAATTTTCTTGACTAAATCAATTAAGACGAGCGTATAATCTCTTTTTAAACAAAATCAAAAATTGCTTAAAACTTAAATTTCTAAAAGTTCAATTTTCCAAATCCTCTTATTATTCAATTAATTTTTTGTCTAAAAAAGCCCTTATCCAATTAGGGGTAAATTTCAACACAGGTTATATTCAATTGAATGTTTACTTTCTTATTGTATTTTACAAATAAAATATTTAAAATTCTTTTTGTCAACTTTTTCAAATTTTAGCTTATTTTTTCGATTAGGCAAAAAATTTCGCCTACAAATTCGTATAAAAACGGCTTAACTAAAACAAAATTAATCAACAAAAAAATATTCAAAATGATTTTACACAATTTTTTTATTTTAACAATTTTCTTGTCCTGCTACACCTGGGCAGTTGATCCATGCTCTGAGCTTAAGTGTAAAAAACCCCTAATCGCTTGTCCAGAGACCAGAGATGGCCAAGAGTCGTGTCAATGTGCCATTAAATGTTCTCAAACCGAGCCAAAAAGCAAATTAGTCACGACTAAATTCGGAAATTTGACTTTGAAATTTGATTCCAGAGTTGTGCCTTTAGCCAAACAAGGTGGTGCGTCCTGTTACCAATCTGCATGTATGAATGGTGGTACTTGCTATACAAACTACAATGTTTACAATACACAACCAATTACCACAACTACAACTACCTCTGCTCCATCCATACGTCCTCTTTGTGTAATATTAATTTCAATTTTAATTTTGGTAAATAAAATTTTTTTTCTAGTCTTGCCAAGCTCAATTCTCAGGCTCAAGATGCGAATTGTACAATCCGTCTAATAATGTTCCTCAAGAGGGATGGAATAATTTGTGCCGGGTTTATAATGACAAAAATATGAACATTTGCCAAAATGGTGGACAATGTGTCTATATATCAGACCATAAGGTTGCTTGTGTTTGTCCGTCAACTTTTGTCGGTCAATATTGTGAAATTCCAGTTTATGAAGAATGCAGTGGTCCAGCTAATGCTCAATGTCACCGAGAATACGGCAAGTGTTTACCTAATGGTGATTGTCAGTGCAATCCAAATCATACTGGAACAAAGTAAGGCATATTTTTTTTTAAACAAATTTTTTATAAATTAATAAATAATTTTTTTAATTAAAAAAAATTTTAAGACATAAAAAATAATTGAATTTTTTTTAAGATGCGATATTCCGATCTCCAGCACAGTTCAAGTAAACCCAATGACAACCACCAGAGCAACTCAAAGCCCTGTTCAAAGTTGCTTGACATACTTTTGCCAAAATAGTGGTACATGTAGACCAACTAACTATGATCCCTATGTTATTTGCCTGTAAAAAGATTACATAAAGTTTACATAACAAGTTTTTTTAATTTTTTTTCAAAAGTTGTCCGCCAAATTATACTGGTTCACGATGCGAAATTTATGTTTCACCACCGACACCTCAACCTCAAACAGCCCCACCTTCTCCATGCCAAACTCAACAATACTGCCTAAACGGTGGAACTTGCCAGCCGTCATCCTACAAACCATTTGCCTACTGCCTGTAAGTTTAATTAATTAAAATAAAACAAAAATAATATTTTTTGAAAAAAATATAAAATATAATATTTTTCAGCTGTCCAATCGGTTATACTGGAACTAGATGTGAAATTTGTCTGACTGTGACCACACAAGCACCAACACCAGTTTCACCATGCTCCAATCAACAATACTGCTACAATGGTGGAACTTGCCAGCCGTCATCCTACGAACCATTTGCCTATTGCTTGTAAATAAAAAAAAAAAGTTATTTTAGAAAATATTCTTAATTTTGTTTAGATGTCCAATCGGTTATACTGGGTCAAGATGCGAAATTTGTCTGACAACAATTGCAACACAGCCATCTACTTTACCACCATCACCTTGCCAAACTCAACAATACTGCCTAAACGGTGGAACTTGCCAGCCGTCATCCTACAAACCATTTGCCTACTGCCTGTAAGTTTAATTAATTAAAATAAAACAAAAATAATATTTTTTGATAAAAAATAAAATATATTTTTTTTTCAGCTGTCCAATCGGTTATACTGGAACTAGATGCGAAATTTGTCTGACTGTGACCACACAAGCACCAGCACCAGTTTCACCATGCTCCAATCAACAATACTGCTACAATGGTGGAACTTGCCGAGCAACGAACTATTCTCCCTATGCCATTTGCATGTAAATAGTTAAGAAATAAAATAAAAATTTAATATTTTTATTTTAAATTAATTAGCTGTCCGCCAAACTATACCGGAACTAAATGTGAAATTTGTATCGCTGCACCAGTCACTGTTCCAACAACTACAAAATCCACTTGTCAAACTCAAGTGTTTTGTTTGAATGGAGGCACTTGCAGACCAACAAATTATTCTCCATATGCCATATGCATGTAAGCTTTATTAAGTAGATTTAAAAAAAAAATTAATTATTTTTAAAGATGTCCACCGAACTATACTGGTTCGCGGTGTGAAATTTGTGTTTCCTCGCCAGTCACATCTTCTCCTGGTTGTTTGGCAAACTATTGTCTTAATGGTGGAACTTGTGAATCAATATCAATGGATCCATATGTTAGTTGCAGATGCCCGCCTAATTTTACTGGAACTAGATGTGAAATCTGTGTCGGTTCAGGCTCAGGAACCTCAGGTCTGTCAAGTGGAACACCAAGATGTAATTTTACTGTGAGTGTACGAAACGATGGTGCATATGTGGCCAGATTTAAGTTGATGTACTCAATTGACGGAATTACTCAACCTTTGGAAGTTTCAAACTCAATCGCAGCTAGACAAACACAATCAATTACTATACCTTATTTTGCCAAAGATTTGGTTGTTATTAGTGAAAAATTGTTTTTAGACTGGTATACAATTTTCACCGACACTGGAATCAACATGCAAACCAAATGTACAAAATGCTATAAAGTATGGGGTGCCGTAACCAATCCTCAATGGGATTACCTTTTGTGCTAAATTTATTATTCTTTGTTGCTATTAGAACTGGAAAGCTTTTCTTTTTTGTTTTCAATTTTATAATAAAAATTTAATTTAATATAATATAACTAAAAAGTTTTCCTTTTTTGAGCTTTAGAATAAAAAAGAAGAAAAAAATGAAAAAAAAATTAATTTTTTTCAAAAAGTTTTCCTGTCTTAAATTTTAAAGTATCAAAAAAATAAGCAAGAATACAATACTTAAAATATAAAATAAGATTCTCCATATTTAAATAATTTTTTCATTTAAAACATGATTTTTAACATGATCAAAAATGGTTAAAATGCATTAAAATTACTGTGCCATGTATGTGCAAACTTTTTGTTTAGGTTATGCATTGAATGTTTACAAAAAATTACAATTTACAGAAAAAAATTTGGCATTTTAGGATAAAATTTATGAAATTTTGTTAAAATTTTACTGTTTTAGGTATTGTCTAAATGCATTAGTTTTTAATTTTTATTTAAAAAATAAATTAATGTTCATTACCTTTAGTAATAATTTTAGTGATTGAGAATTAAATTAGATTTTTTTTAAATTTTATATTAACACATATACCTTCATTTTTATTTTATTTATTTAAATGTACCAAGCTAAAGCTTCCTCAGATTAAAAAATAAAAATCAAAGAATGTAAAAAAATTAAATTAACGTATAATCTCGATTTTAACGACATGTCACTATATAAACAGTAACATGTCGTAATCTAAATTACTTTTCCTAATAATTTTTTCAAAATAAATTTTTTTTTTGAAAGTAATTTTATTAATTTTGAATGCAAATTTGATTTTGAATTTGAGAATTGTTTCTAGTCCGCCTGTGAGTCACAGTTTATATCTAAATCATATCTAAAACATCTAAAACTAGAGCTTCTTGCAAAAAAGCAACTTGTTCAAGAGCCTTAGTTTAATGATTAAAAATGCTTTAACTGTAGTTGCTTTTTTCGCTTAGACAATGACCAAAATTCATGGATTTCTTGTGAGAAATGTGAAAATTGGATATGTGGAGATTGTTGACCTAAAGGACTGAAGCCAAATCAATCACTTTATTGCAATATCTGTATCTAAAGATTTAATTACTAATTTTATAATTTAAATATTTTTGTCTTTTTTTTTAAATAAATTTTTATGTGATTTCTTTAATTTATCTATTTGATAAAATTTAAAGACACATAAATATGCTTAGTGACATGTCAATAATGTCGAGACAAATATTTTGTAAAAAAGTCAATTTTGAACTTTTTTCGAAATTAGTGACATGTCACTAAAATCGAGATTATACGTTGAACAAAAATAAAGAAAAAAAAGTAAATTAAAATTTTAATAAAAGGTGTATGTGTTAAGATAAAATAAAAGGAAACTTTTAATTTATTTATTTATAGAATAATTTAGAAAAAGAAAAAAAGGTTTTTCCAGGACAATTCCGAATGGCGGCGCCTTCTCCTCAGTCCTCAAGATTGCAATATAATTAAAATATATAAATTAAAAATATATGTAAAATTAGAGTAGAAAATAAATAAATATTAAATATTATACATTGTTAAATTAAATTTCTGCTAAGAGTTCGGTGTGTTTGGGATTGAAACAAAAGGGGTTTTGTACTTTAAATTGTTTCTGTAGGAACTTTGAAACAGAAAGTCCTGGATCTTGTGAGCTATTAATTCATGGTTTTGCTTGGTAGTGAATAAATTTTGAAAAAAACTTGGTAGTTCTGTCATCGATCAAATCTTTTGTTAGAACTTTGTGGATTGTTTTGATACTTGCCTTTGTTGATGTATCAATTCATAGAAAATTAATAGTTAAACAAAACTCAAAGAATTTTGATAGAAATTATGTTCCAAACTTTAATAGAGAAATATTAAGATAAAATAAAATTAAAATTGTTTTTTAGAACAAATTAAATGTATCTACGTAATATAAGCTCTTGAAATAAATTTTTTTCGATTAAAATTTTCGTTTTTTGTAGTTTAAAGGAAATATAAAAATATTTTAAAATATTTTTTCAATTGATTGTATATGAGAAATTTCAAGAGATTATTATTCTGGAAAAATTGTAAATTTTTATGAATTATTTTTCCCTGTAAAAAAATTCTATGAAATAATTTTGTACAAAAAAAATTTATGAATTGAACGTGCACCCTTGTCTTTAGTGGAAAATATTTAGTGATTCTAATTCATTTAGATAATAAATGAATACCTAAAACAAAAAAATTTTAACAAAATTTCATAAATCTTATCCCAAAATCCCAAATTTTTTTCTGTAAATTGTAATTTTCTGTAATTATTGAACGCACAACCTAAAAAAGTTATTAAATAGAAAAAATCATATTTTACATAAAATAATTATGATTTTAAAGGAGGATCCCTATTAAAAACTTTTAATTTTTGTGATTAGGTTAATTTTGGAGATTTGTTTTGAATTGATAATTTTCAAATGTTTCTTGTAATTTATTTTAGGATCTGATTTTATGCCAAGGAATTTTTGATTGGGGTCAAGGGGAATCTGTGAGTTCTCGATTTTTATTTTCATTTCATATGTTTTCTTATAATTTTTTTGAAGCCCAATTCATGTGAATATTGGTTAGCAAGTTTTCTTTTCGTTAATTTTAAATCCTCAATTTTTGAAGTACTCAATGATTCTTTTCACTGCCTTTTGAATTTATTTCTATTAAAATCTTTTAAAAAATTTTTAATTTATTTATCAACTTTTTTTAAATCAAGTATTTATTTTATAATTTTTAGAACTTTGTTGTGAAAAAAGAGAAAAACAATAATATATAAAAGAATTTTAAAATCAAATTAAATTAAACTTAAATTAAATTTCGGACTGAAAAGAAGACTTGAATATGAGAGACATCGAATAAAATAATTTATGAAAAAAATTTTTTTATTAGTAAATAATTCATTAGTTTAAGTTCAAAAATAAATTGTAAAATTTTCATTTTATTTTTAAATAAACCTATAGGGTATTCGAAAAATATTTAAAATACTTAACTTAAATTAAATGGTTCTAAAAAAGGCTATCTAAATCAGACTCTGATTCAGAAACTATTTTTGTGTAAATATTTTTAAATACTCGACAGACAGAATAGAAAGTTTAAGTATTTTTTAAAATGCTTAAATGATAGCTTGTTTCCAATTAAGTGATCATTTGTGAAAAAAGTGTGATTTAAAACAAAAAGTGTCTACACTGCTTTTATCCAGCATAATTTCAAACTGATACACTTATTCGCATAAATGGCGAAAAGATAAAATTTTAAACTTATTCCAGACATGATTGCTTCCAGCATATATTTTAGAACAATTTTAGTTTTCTTAAGCAAATTTTGGCTCCAGAAAAATCGTTTGGTCACGTGGTCAAATATGAAAAAGTTGCTTTTCATAAGCTTTTAGCCTTATAGAAATTTTATCAAACAAAAATAGACCATTTTTAAGAATCTATTTAAAGCTACCTACTTATTCTATGCAAAAAAAATAATTTTTTTTTAATCTTTTTAACTAAACAAGCCATAAAAATAAAAAACTAGGGTCATTTTTTTATTTGGGGCAAGCGGAAATTTTTTAAGCTTTTTGAGTCGATATTTGCCTAAAATAATTTTAATTAAACAAAAAACTATTTTATAAATAAGACAAAAAAAGTGTTGATTTATAGCCTAGTTATATAATGGTTCATGCTGAATTTGGATTATTCTTCTAAGATATTTAATAAAAATCTATTTTGACAATAAAAAATAAAATTAGAAGAAGATAAACAAATAAAAAATTTTAAGTATAAGATCTAATAAGAAAGATTAGGTAACTCTTTTTATATTGTTTAGAAGATGATTATCTAAGATCTAATTAAATTCGATTGTTTCGAAGCAAAATAAGAGATTGTAAAATATTCTTTTAAAGATAAAAATTTTCATCAAAATTTAAACCAATTCTTTAATATTTGGAATGTGATCTTTAATCGATCTAATTAAATTTTTTTTTTTAAACTAGATAAAATAAAGTAATTTGAAAATATTTAGGGAAAGATTACGGTTCCTAAGCGATTTGAGCTAAAAATCCAATAAAATGTATATTCCCAAGTCAAAAACAATTTGTAAATAATTTTTTTTTAATTTAAAATATTTTATTTTAAAATACTTTTAATGATAAATTTAAACAATGTCTTATTATGGAATTAGCTTTTCGTTTGCCTAACAATTAGACAATATTTAAAAAATTCATTTTAACATCTTAAAATTGCTTTAAAATAAATATTTAAGAATGACTAAAAAATTCAAATTTTTTTGTCTAAAATCAAGCACAAAAATTTTAATAAAGCAAAGTGTGTCAAGACCTTAAATTTAGAAATCTATTTACGGCATTTTAGTTCAGAAAAAAAATGAAAAATTTCAGATAAGTTTTTCTCTTAGATTCAGCTTTAAGAAAATTAATTAAGTTTTTTCGTGTTTATTAATTAATATTAATTAAAATTTAATAACAAACTAAGATTTAGTAATTTTTTTTAAAACGATAAACCAAACTGAGCTGAAAGTTTATTTATTGAATAAATATATGAAAATTGAATTTTTTGTTTTTGTAAAAGTTTGCAGTAATAAAAGACTACATTTAATTTAATAGAAAATCATCATTAATAATAATAATAATAATAATAATAATAATAAGAAATATAATAATTATTATAGCAAATAATCCAGAAATTGAATTTTTTATTTATTTTGAATTAATAGCTTTTTATATCGTTAAGCATATTCAAATGATTTGTTATAAAAAAGATTTTACGACAGTTTTTAGTTAATAAAAGATTTTAAAAGATAATTATAAACCAGATTAAATTTTCTTATTTGACCAATTTTCAATGACATTTTTATGATCGAAAAATAGAATATAATTTATTATTTTTTAACTATCAAAGGCTTTGATAGATAAAAATCGCATAAAACTAGTTTATTACAAGTATACACCCTGTACTTTATGTTTTTCAAAATTTCGAGAATTTAATTGATAGTCGAATTTTTTTGGTATTAAGTTCAGAAATACTTAAAACATATTGAAGCCATATTTATTCATATATGCTAGGAAAATCTTTAAGAATTTTTTTTTAATTTATGCGCTCTCGTTTTCATTTGACACTTTTAATCAGGACTTTAAACAATTACAAAAAAGTCTAAAATTAAATTTTAATTTTTTTTTATAAATTATGTTCCATGCTAGTTTAGTAACAGATATTTCAAAAAAGTTATTTAACTGATAATTAAAAATCCAGGTTTTTAGAGTTCATTAGTTATTAATCTGAACCTTATTTAGGTTTTTATGTTTAGATTTGTTAATTAATAGAAGATTAAACTTTTTAATTTGTATTTTTTTTTTTAATTTGTCAAGGGGTAGCTTATCATTTAAAAAAAAAATGAATTATCTTTTTTGAAAGCCAACTGGGCCATCTGAAAAATAATATTTCTTTTGGAAAAACTTTGTAAATAATTTTGTATTTTATTTAACAAGTTTTCCTCTGTGTTTTTTTTTTATAAAAAGCGGGAAAAAAATTAATTAAAATTATATCAAATGGATTTAAATATGTAGATGTTTAAAAAATTATTTATTTCCATCTTAAAAAAAAGTGATGAATATAATTTTAAGGGGCAATTAAATTTTTCAAAATAAAATGGAAGAAAATTAAAGTTTTTTTATTAATTTCTCCAGTTTCTTGAAGAAATAAAAATAGTAAGTGATGCATTGAAGAGTTCTTCCGACACTTCCAAATGAACATGCAAATATTGTGTCTTTACGTGTAGCACAACTGTTTGGACCTGTCTTTCTCGAACACTTAGGATACCGGATCAAAATTCTATTCTGCAAATGTGATATGATTTACAATTAAAAACTTGCCTAAAAAAATTGCTTTACGATATTAATGAAAAAATAAAACGTGAATTTTTATTAATAAAAAAATAGAGTAAGGCTTTATTTATCTTTTTTTGTATTTTTCTGATTTTTTTTCAATGGTCAAAGCTTAGCAAAGTAAAAAATGCAAAAAAAAATTATTTTTTATTTTAAAAATTTAAACTTCTATTAAACTTTTAAACTTTTATTTCTTTAAAGCTTAAATTTTAAAAATTTAGTTCTCAAAGGAGTTGTTAGACTAACTTTTTGTCTGTTTTATGATCACAACCAAGCACCATTTTAATGTGACTTTCAGTTGATCTAGACGCAAATCAAGATTTGACTGCGTCTAGTAGCTGTTTGCTAGACGGATTCAATGCATTCAATGTCTAGAATTTAATTTTTGGATAAGGTAATTGCTTGTTTAAACAAAAAGAGCTCAAGAGAGGGCCGAAATGAGTCTAGAATTAGGGTCACCTGAATTTAGAATTACGATGGGCGGTGTGAATGAAAAATTGCGTAATTAATTCTCAACAAGTATGTAGATTAATTAGAAATAAAAGAGAAATGCTTGCCTAAGGATTAGATAAACGTGTTTCTCTAACAAAACTAATATTGAAATGTCATTTATCTCATAGAGATTATATTCAAGGTATTCGGTGTACGCCCTTAAGTTGGCATTTACCACTGACGTTCATTGATTATTCAAAATAAACTATTTCTTTTTAAAAATATGTTTTACTATCATTTATGATTAAATTTAGACTAAGCTTGATTTATGAACTCTCGAGTTTTGCCAACCGAGTGTGTACACAAAATGCAGCAGTGTCAATGGTTCACGTTGACCAACAATTCGCCCAAGTACGCGCACCATTTTGCCACCAGTGCCAACTCAGCGCCCAATATTCCCATTGCCTATCAAGTGTTGCTCTCATCGCCACATTTTCAAAACATCGTAAGCACTCTTACCTGCTTGATTGTCAAGACAATTAATTGAAACTATTTATGACTTATTCTAACTATTGTTTTCAGTCACCTGTTGTTAGAAATAATTTTCATATGAAGAGAGACAGAGAGAGGGAGAGGGTAGGTGTGGGTGTAGAGAGTATGTGTGACCAAGTTAATTGGAAGCACGTGGCACCAGGGACAAAAATGTCTTGAAAAGAAAAAAATTATCATAATTAATTTAATCGAATTCATAAAATTTGTTATTGCGAGCAAGAGGCAACTTGAATTTGAAAGAGAATATCGAAGAGAAGTTGAGCATCCAAACTAATTCTTTCATATTTGTTTTATTTTCTCTCTCTCTTTCACTCAATTTCATTCGAATTTTTCTCCAATTCTCAAATCCAGATCTAAGTCGTTTCTTGAGCGTCCATAAACTGATCGCACCGACTTAACCCAATGTAACTAAAGTCTCATTTTTAAAGATTATGTCGCAAGAAAAGCTAGCCCAGCAGTTGACGACCAGCCAAACGTGCGCCAACTGTCAAATCCAAATGAACAAATCGCCGCCGAACACAGCTAGCAGCGCCGCGTCGCCCAGTCCTGCCGAAACGTCAAATGTAAATAGTGTGGAAGTGGTGAATGGACTTAGCAGCGAGGACGAGAACGAGGAGACCATTGACGAGGTGGTCGAAGAGTCGAACGACGGACGGTGGTCCAAGCGCAACGAGTGTGTGTCGCAGCGGGACGTGCCCGGCATAGACAACGCCTATTTGGCCATGGACACCGAGTACGGCTTCGAGGTCGTCTGGAACGAGATTAATCTCGCTGGCGGCAAAAAATTCAAAAATCAAAATTTGCATGACGACGAGAACGAGATAGATCGTGTGTTCAAAAATTTAATCAATCTTAATCATTCGAATATTGTTAAATTTCACGATTATTGGATTGATAGGCGCGAGAATAAGGACCCCAGAGTAAGTGCTGCACTCATGGCTATTTTTTTTTTTTGTTCAATAAAAATTATTTTCTTATTTAATTCAATTTTTTTTTTTTTTTCAATTTCAGATTATATTTATTACTGAATATATGTCAAGCGGTTCTTTAAAACAATTCCTTCGCAAAACCAAAAGAACAAATCAATCGATCAAAAAGTCAACTTGGAAACGATGGTGCATTCAATTGCTCACCGCTCTAGAGTAAGTACCATTCACTGGTGAATTTTTTTGTCAAATTTTCGAGGGTTTAATTAGGCTTTGTTTTTTTTTTTTTAATTAATTTTCAATTTTTTAATAAAATATTTTCGTTGTGAGCATTAATTTATGTTGAAAAAATTTTTAAATTTTTTTCCAGTGACGCATCAGGCAAAATAATTATTCAAATGTATTTATTTATTTTATTTATTTGTTTATCTGTACCCAGCTAATGCTCCTTCAGAATAAAAATATATAAAAAAAAATTAATTAAAATAAAGTTAAATTAGATAAAAAAAGTAAAAAAGGTAAGGTTCGCGCGTAGCAAAACTAAAATAAGTTTTAATTTGTTCATACACTTGAAGAATTTTTTTCAAAATAAAACAATTTAATTCTTTTTTTTTTGATTTTACACTTATTTTTAGCAATTTTATTTTGCTTAAAAATAAAAAATAAAAAAAGTGGTCCCAAAATTTTGTTCAGAATTTCCTCTAGTTTCAGAGTATGTAAAAAAAAGTAGGGGTTGGGGGGTAAACCTCCGACTAGATCCAAAAAAACTGGAAAAAGTCTATGTTTTTACCATCTTTGGTCAAAACTCATGGTAAATTGTTATAAAAAAATACAAAATAAATATACCATTTTGTAGAAGAGATTATGAGCTTTCAGATTTGGTGCATATTTAATGAGTTATGACTATGAATACCTGAGATATTTTGACTTGAAGACAAGCAACTTTTGTTTTTTTTCAAATCTTTTTTTTGACCCCCCTAAAAACTGGATTTTCTAGGTTTTCAACTATGCAGATTAATAGTTTAAAGTCGGTTTATGCAAATTCAGATAGTGCGGTAGTTTTGCTACGCGGGAACCTTAGCAATTACAAAATGGAGTTGGATATTCCATATATCTTGATTCAAAACCTTCTCTATATTCTTCCACCAGTCTGACAATTCAAATATATCGTTTCTCAAATGATATAAATTGAATGAATTTTAGAGCTTGTGGCCAAAAATTATTACCCTATCACTCTCATTTTTAATTTACTCAATTTATTTATTTATTAATGTTAAATTAACCTCCTTTAAGGAGAAGTAAAAGTAAAATTTGTTTTTAGAAAAATATAAAAAATATTACATAAAAAAAAACAAAAAAAAGATAAAAATAATAAAAAATTCATTTCAGTTCAGAAAAAAAAAGATTAGGAGAGAAATTATTACGTTTGACATGGATTTTAATCATATTTTAATAACTACTTCAAAAGTTGTCTATAATGTTTGAGTCTTAAATTGTTTAGACACAGCCAGATAGAGTCCGAGATACCATCATTAGTCTTGTGATTATTTTTTAATTTCTCTTTTAATTTATTTATATTACTGGTAATATTGTGGGCCTCAATATTAAAATAGTCTGTTATTAGCTTTATGCCGGATGAGAGTGATTTCTAATTTTTGAAAATTTTGAGCATTTTTAGGACTCTAGACATTCAACAGTAAGGGCCTAATTTAAACATTTGCCTAATTAGGTTGTTTTGTAAAATATTTATAAAGTCTTTTGTACTACCATTAAGGGTTAAGGCCTCCAGACCGTATGTAAATTTAGATAAACAATATGTTTTATATATAAATGATTTAAAGTTTGATGAAGCGTTGGGATTATTTTTTGGGAGAAGAAATGAAATTCCAAAAAAACCGGCTTTGGACTTTTTTGAAATTATCTATTATTTGAAAATTGAAATCAAAATTTGAATTTATAATAAAACTACCTAGGTATTCAATTTGACATGTCTCAGTGAGGGCAATACCATTTAGGTTAAAGATAGTGTTAAATAGAACTTTGCCAAAGTTAACTATATGAGTTTTATTGGAATTGAATTTTATTCTCCATTTATTTCCAAATTCAGTACATATATTTAAAAGTGATCTCTATGATCATTGAATTTATCTTAATGTCACGTTAATAATTAGGTGACACAAGCAAGGATAAATTAAAAATTATTTTATTTCGCTTTCCAGCAATTAAAAATGACAGCTTTCAAATATTGCCCTTAAATTTTTCTTACCATGTTCGGAAAGTTTTGAAGGCGAGAAAATAAATTTGGTTGAAAAAATTAATAAAATAAAACTTGTTTAGTCGACATAATTCTTTACAAGACAATTAAAAAACTTAATTTTTGAAATGTTCAAAAGCATTTAATTGACAAAAATAAGATAGAAAAAAATGTATTTCTTGGTGCATTTTTTTAAGCAAGGCAGGAAATTTTTTTTGAAAATTCTTGAAGAACATTTTTCTAATAGATTTTTATTGTCCGAATTAAATTTCAAAATTATTTTCAATAAAACTTGTCCGATTCTAAGATTTATTATTTGGAAAACTGAGAAAAAAATTTAAAAATAGAACCAATTAAGAGTAGATTTGAAGAAAGAAACAGAGCATAAAAAAAAACTTTTTTTAGAAAATTTAATTAAAGCCTGGCTTTTTTAAAAAAGTTTTAAGTGCAACATGTAACAAAATTTGTATGAAAATAACAAGTAAAAAGAACCAAAAAAAAACAAAAATTAAAAATGTAATTAGTATATTTTTTAATGAAAATTCAAATTAAAAAAAAATATTCATTATGCTAGATTAAAATCGATAAAACAAGACAAACAAATATATGCTATATTTTTTATTTGAATGAATAAATCTTATTATTTTTTTGTTCTTTACTATGTAAAGATATTTTGTCGAGCATAATTAATAATTTACTAATCAGTTAATTGGGATAAAAATAATGTCAATAATTCAAAAAATTGATCGCATCGGGTTTTTCTTTCAATTTTGTAAGTTTAAAATCAACAAAAAAAAATAAATCAAATGTTTTTCTTAAATTTTTATTATTATTTTAATAAACGCCTTAAAAAACGATCCGGAGTTAGAAAAAAATATCCAAAGTTTAATTTTTTTTTAAAGATTTTTATCAGACTTGTTTTTGCTTATATCAAGTCAGTTTTAAGTCAAAATTTAAATTGCAGTAAAAAATTGAATTTTTTATAAAAATGTAGAACCTTGATTGTTTTTTCATAGTTACGTCAATTTTGGAGAAACTTTTTTATATTATGCTTTTAATAATTAACATAACTTAACTGTTTAATAAATTTCAAATTTGATACATAAACTATTGAAAATCGAAGCATAACATAAAAATAAAAAAACATAAATTTAAATTTTATTTGAAAGAGCTTAAGTGTGGAAATACCACTTTTGGACTCGTTTTTGATAGAAAATGTTCTAAGCTGTAATATATTCTGAATCTCATAGACAAAATTCCACAAAACAAACAATTTTTTTTTACAATTTCACAAGATTAAGTCCGGATTCCACAAGTGGTATTTCCGTATTTTAAGCTCTTTCAAATTGAAAATTGTAACAAGAAAATATCCAGTTTAATCATTTTTCATCTAATTATCAAAAATTTTTATTAAAGGAATGAACAAATCTAAAGCTGATTAAAATGCTTCTAAAAATGAATCTAAATACTTTTTAGAGTTAAAAATATGTAATAATTTAGTGCTTTTTAAAAATCTCTAAGAGTTGGAAAACTTTGAAAACAAGACAAAGGTGATGACCAAAAATAGTCTGCACATGTCTTGGTTAAAAGATTAATTTCAGTTCAGTAAAAAGACTTGAACTGAACTCAAATTAATAATATTTTCTACACTTAAAATAGAATTTATTTCTTTACATATTGTAAGGCGATTTATTATTTTTTAACTAAAATTACTCGAAAAAAATAAAAATGCTAATTCTGCATAACTTGTATTATTCATCATATTTTTTCTTAGCAGTATTAAAATAATAAATCAAGCATTATTTTACTTAAAAAAACTAAACAAATACTATCAAAATCTGTTTGATTTTCAAAAAATGATTGACGTTTTCAATTGGAAGTTTTCGTCTTGCTCATGTAAAGATTACCTCAAAGACTACATGTGTCAACATATTATTGTGGTGTTGTTGTCAAAAAAGTCAATTCAAGTTCCAGAAAAGTATTTAGATTCGGTAATTGGTTGTGAACCAAGACTAGGAAGAAAGAAAAAAGCAATGCCTTGGAATGTTAGGCAATAAATTATTATTTTTTATTAATTTAGTTAAAATTTAGAAAAACTAGTTGTAAACTTGATTTTTATAATAAATCTTTATTTTTATATCAATTAAGAAATTTTATGAAAAAAAAGGTAATTTTATATTCATCAAGTAAATTTGGTGAAAAATCAGTAATTTTAGTTAATGAATTAGCACACGCCATATCAGCAAAACTGGTGCTAGGGTGAAAATTAAATTCGGTGAAAGTTGGGTAAATTGAAGTTTATGATCTAAATTTGCTGATCATTCTCAAAAATTATATAAAAAAAAAAGAATTTTAAATATTTTTTGAATTAAAAAAGTCAACGCAGAATATTATTTTTACAATAAACATTTTTTAATAAAAGTTTGTAAAAAAGTAGTTAAACATGATCTATTTAAAAGTCATTTTATTAAATTTTTGGTTGATATAATTTAAACTTTCAATTATTTTTACCATTTGATATGGTAATGTAAAGTCTCGGGTTTGGACTTTAGGGATTTAAGCCAAGAAATAAATAAAACAATTTAATTTAGTTAAAAGTTTATTAAATGGAATCCGAAGTTAATACAAATAATTAGTGGTTTATATAGTAGCTAAAGCATGCGCTCCAGCTGTAGACCTCACAATATACAGTTCTAAATAATAAGTAGAGACTTGTCAAGACTTGGGTCTTAACAGTAATAAAATACTTGACAAAATTTTTTTTTAAAAATGATAAAATTTACTATTTTTATGGAATTTTTTGCTAAATTCATGAAATGAAAAGATTATCGCTCTAAATTTTAAAACTAAAAAAAAAATTTTATCAAAAATTTTTGGTCGCATGATCACTAAATTCTTATCATAGACTTCAAATTGGCAATAATTAACAAAAAATTCATAGTTGTTTAAAAGTCACTAGTCTTAAGTCAAGTCCGGACTTAAAATTAATTTTTGCGTACTTGCACTTTAATTTTAGTGTCAACGATCTTTTTGCCGTTTAAGGTAGTTATTTTGGCGGCCTAGTTTGAGTCAAAGTCACAAAAATTAAAGTCCAAGTTCGCAAAAATAAATTTTAAGTACGGACTTGACTTAAGACTTGTGACTTTGAAACAAGTCTGCAAAAAATTAAAAATTTTATTTGGAAAAACAAAAAATTAATTATTAAATTTTCAATTTCTTATTAATATCAATAAAAAAATATGCAAAATTCCAAAAAATTTATTTGAAATAAAAATCTGACAAAAATTGCCAATTTTCCAAAATAAAATTTTAAAATCAAAAATTTTCCTAATTTCAAGCTATATGCACAAATGCGATCCGCCAGTTGTCCACGGTGATCTTTCGTGTGACACCATTTACATTCAGCACAACGGTCTGATAAAAATAGGCAGCATCGCACCCGATATTGTAAATACCCACGTGAAGACATGCATTGACTTGACCAAATGGTCCAAGCACATGCACTACATCGCTCCGGAGCTAAAGGAGTTTATCGGGTCGCCCAACGACAACCAAGAAATTCAGACCAATAGTCCATCAGTGGACATTTACGCATTTGGCATGGTTGCACTAGAAGTAAGCGCAAATAGATCTAAACATATCCCCTTCTTAAAGTCGTCAATTTGGATCACCCAAATTCTAATATTAAATTAATAGGCTGATTATAAAAGACAAATCTAGTTTGGGCTTCCAAATAAGCACAAATTAAACAACAACAACAAAAAATTAATTTTTTTTCCAAGATGTTCAATTTAGAATTTGGCGGCAACGGCTCAACGCACACAGTCACTCCTGAGCTGATTAAACAACTGATCGACTCGCTGGATGAAAAGCAACAGGACTTTATAAAAAGGTGCATTGAGCCCGATCCAAAGAAGCGGCCCACAGCCAAAGAGCTTCTCTTTCACCCCTTGCTATTCGAAGTTCCTAGTCTGAGACTATTCGCCGCCCACCAGCTCATCAAAAACTACAATGATTCAATCGCCACCTTCAACAACAGCTCCTTTTCCAAGTCATCTGATTACGTGGTCGCCACCCTAAAGGACCACGAGTACAAATTCGGCCAACTGCCACCATTCGATGTAAATAAGTATCTGGAAGATGTCAAAAATGGCGTCAACCCCCTCATTGTTGTCGAGTCTAATCCCAGTGAACAGAAAATTCAAGTGAGTTGTGAATCGACTTGGTCCGTCAAGTCGGCTCTGTCGCCCAATTCGCATCGCTCGTCTAACGCTTCCTCTAAAACATCCTCATCCAATTCCTCTCCGCTGCAGTCTCTCTCAGCCGAACACTTTGAAAAATTTGTACCAGAACAAACGCGAACACAATCTCCCATTTTAGTACAATCACAAAACGGTGCTAGCGCCAACCAAACCACTAATTGTATTCCAGCAGAGCAAGCGAATGAGTCGGCGGGCGAAACAGAGAAAAAGCCCAGTGAGAGGAGACAAGCCCAACAGATCGACACCAATCTAACTCTGGACGAAGCACAGAACATTTACAAAGTAACAATTTTTTTTTGTTTCTAAATAAATAAATTTAATCTAATCGGAGTTGTTTTTGAGTCACAAGTCTTAAGCCAAGTCCAAGTCTATTTTTTTTAATTTTTTTTTCAAGTCAAAAATTTTTTTTTTTAAATCAAGTAATTTTTAAGTCAAAATTAAAGTTGCAGTTCTCAGCCGCGGCGTTCTACATGAAATTGAATTTTTACCGTTCCATGCAGTCATAATCGCGGCCACTTGATTTTTTTGCCGTTCCACATAATTATTGATCGACAAGAAGGGAAAACTTAATAAAATTAAGAATTTTCTTGACTTAAAAATTAAAAAAAAAAGTCAAGACATTACTTGGGTCCTCCTAATACGCTGACCCCCACTTTTTTTAAAAAGCAAAAATTTTTTTTTTAAAGTTTTTAAAATGTCATTTAATTTGAAAATTTCTATTTATTAAATTAAATAAGTTTTTTTTTGTTTAAGATTGTTATTTTTTTAAAACTTTTAAAACTCACAATTTTATTCGACTAATCCCCAACTCACTACCATTTTTCTAATAGATAATTTCACGAACTTTCTAATCTTTGTGTTTAGTTTTTGTCCAAAAAGTAGAGTTTTTGAAGATATTTAGATTCAAATAAAAAGCCTTGTATATCACGAGAATTGAATTTTTTTAAAAACCATTCGAAAAAAATTCTAATGCGACATACAATGGTTTTGTGAAATTTGGTACAAAATAAAAAAATAGAACAAAAATTGATGCTAAAAAAGCTTAGAACTTTTTCTCTGAAGGCTTTAAATTAGTTCTGAAAGCGCAGCAAAGTGCAACATACTTAGTTGCACCAAAAGTCAAAGTCTGCTAATGATGTGCAAACTCTCTGCAAAATGCACTATAGCCAAATTTGTCCAAATTTAAATTATGCTAAATTTGCAGAGTTTCACCATATTGTTGATAATAGTGCAACTTTGAATGTTGCACCATGTTGCATTTACAGAGCTTGCTTCTGACTTTTAAAAGAAAAGTTATAAGAATTTTTAACTTTTTGTTCTGTTCTATTGTACTAAATTTCACAAAACCCATACATTTCGATTAGAAATTTCAAAGATTTTTGAATATGATGTTAGATTTTTTAAAATTTCAATATTTTTTTGCCGAAAAAACAAAAATTTACTTTTATAGAAACCTGACCCCCAACTAAACATCACTATTATTGGAGAGGATTTCACTAGCTTTCTAAAAATATGTCCAGTCCAGGATAATAATAATAATAATAATAGTTAATATTCTACGGTCAAGTTTAGTTAAACTAAATTGACAAAGCAGGAAGACTAACGTAGTCCCGCTATAGTAGACCCTACCGACATTTTTCAGTCTGTTTTTGAACTAATTGATCGAACTTGCTGTGACAACCGACGTTGGCAGCACATACATTTTGTCAGCTGCGAGCAAATGCGATGCTTTGCTCCCCTTACTCCTCCGCTTGGTCCTTCATTATTCACTGAACTCATAGGTTCCGCATCGTAATACCAATTGACATGATTATGTTTGTTGTGAATTTTATAAAATTGAATCAGATTTACACGCTCTCGCCTTTCTTTTAGAGTTTCTAATCCCAAATTAGCTAGTCTTGACTTATAAATCAAACTTTTTATTTGTGGAACAAGCGGCATTGTGAAATTTCATACAAAACTTCCAATACAAAAATAAAAAAATTTTATAACTTTTGTTTTAAATGTCAAAAACTTGTTCTGTAAATGAAACAAAGTGAAACAACTATTGTTTCACCTTCTGTATAAGTCTGCAAAATTTGTGCAAATTAATTGCGTTTTATTTTTAATACTTTCAAATAGGGTGCTTTTAAATTTGCAGAATTCACACAGATTTTGCAGACTTTTACAGAAGGTGAAACAACAGTTGTTTCACTTTGTTTCCATACAGAACAAGTTTTTGACATTTTTGACATTTCAAGTTAGAAAATTTTTTTATTTTTGTATTGGAAGTTTTGAACAAAATTTTTTTTTCTTAATTTCACAATGCTGGATTAAGCTTCGTTGCTCGTCTTTGTACTTGTTCAAGTCTAAATATATCCTTCTTTAAATGAGGATTCCAGGCAGGTGCACAGTATTCTAGATGCGGTCTAACATGTGTTTTGTAAAGCTGCAAAAACGATTGAGCATCCCAATACACAAATGTTTTCTTGAGCATACCAAGCATGTTGTTAGCTTTTTTAACGCAGCTATCAATTTGATCATTACATTTGAGTTTGCAGGATGTTAAGTTTTTGAGATATTTTTTTTAAATTTATGATACTTAAATAATTTTTATTTATTTATGCAAGCTTTTCAAAAAAAGATTAATTTTTTTTTATTAAATTTTACTTTTGATAAAAACTTGTGACTTAAAAACAACTCTGAATTATTTTATTAAAAAAAATTAGATTTTATTAAAATTAAGTTAATAAAAGATTCAATTAGTATTTAACAGAATTACTAAGCTTTTGTTTTTTTAAGCTATCCGTAACAATAACGTTCGAGGATCGAACTGCTCGCTTGATTCAATCACCTCTGAACAAAACAGATACCGTAAATGATTTAGCCGATGAACTAATTGACCATGGTTTAGTAAATGAGGTATTGAATAGATTTCACTTATTTAAGCAAATAAGACTTATTGTTAATTGATCAAAATATTAACTTTCAAAGCCTTTTTTCAAAATTTATTAATTATCGATTGATCTTTTTAATTTGATTATTAAAAAATTCTTCTTCAATTCTTAAACTTGTATAAATAATATTTAAGAAAAATAATTCAAATATAATTTTATTTCCGAAAAATTAGCAAAAACATGTGAAAATCATTGTTTTAAAGACTATGGAATTATTTTTTAAGTCTTTAATTTTTTTTCATCTTATCTTAGTTCAACTATCTAATTGTTATATTTAGTGAAAATTGAAAATTTTAATTATTAAAAAAAAATATCTCAGATTAATCCAAAGAACTCAATAATTTTAAATTTTGTTTGAAAAATTTCAGCAATTAGATGGTTGAACAAAAAAATGGTTAGATGAAAAAAAATTAGAAGGCTAGCTAAAATCATACTCAAGTCTAAAAAAAAAATTGTTTCAATAGAAAAATTTTCATTCTAAAAATCTTGTCAAATTTTTGTTTTGAGACTGAAAAATTACCAACTCTATGATCAAATATGATATTTACATTTTCTTTTGATGATTTAATAAAAATGAAAATAGTTTATTAAGTTAAAATGGCACAAAAGTGGCACATTATTTGTGAGTAGAACAATGTCTGTGAATTAATTTTAAAATTTTAAATAAATTTAATAAATAAACAATCGCAAGATAAATGGATGATGGTTTTAATAATTTTTAGCACCTTCTGATTACTACTTTGATACCAGTCTTGAATTCAAAAATTATACTTTATGTTGAGAATATTTTTGATGGTCGACTCTCCATTTTTCAAGACACAGTTACATCAGAGAGTTTATTAAATTTTTTATTATTAATAGAGTTTATAAAAATTAGAAAAAAAATATATCTCATTTAAAATTTACATTAATTTTTTTAAAATAATCAATTAACAACTATTTTTTTAAATTGTTGTTTAATTTAGTTGTTAAAATTTTGTCTAATTTAAGCTTGATAAAGAAACGTTATGTAATCGTTTGAGTCAAGCATTGAACAAATTGGAATTCATAGAGAGTGAAAATGTTTACACAAGTCACCAAAATCAAATTTTATAAAAATTAAAATTATTTTTTAATTTTTTTTTAAATTAAATATAAAATAGTTAAAAAAAGTTTTTGATCTCGAGCCGATTTAGTAGCCTAAACGAGATCATGTGACCTACTTGACTTAAAAGTTTTATTTAGTAAACTAATTAATAATAAATTAAAAAACATTTCTCTTTTATGCGATAATAAAAGCAGCCTTTGGCGCTTTATTAAATGGATTTTTTTTTAATAAACCACTTGGTTTGATGATTTTTATTAATTTATCTTGTTAGTAGTTTTATGCATTTTTAAAAGACAAATGACACAGGTATGCATTATCATGACAGCCTTGGAATGCTCTACGTCAGTATATCGGCATTTGCCATATATTTCCATTTTTTTAAAAAAATTTATTTTTGAATAATTTAATTAATTTGGTAGTCAACTGGGCTAAATGACAATCTTAAATTTTAATTTGTTTAATTTTAATAAACATTTAAAAAAACTAAATTAATAAATTGAATTAACAATTTTTTTTTCATTCCTTCTAAAAAAAAGATAATTAAAATAATTCGAAAAATATTTTATGTGAGTAAAGAAATCATGTTTGATGTCATTCATGCCTTAAAAAATAATCAGAATGATATTCCTTTCCAATCAAGCCTATCTAATAAAAAATCAGTGATTTAACTTCAGATTTCTAAAAATATTTAATATTAGTGGATCTAACACTCAAAATAATGACTGACCATTTAGACCGGTCCAACGAATTTTATTTTAATCAAAATTATCAAATAATTTGTAATAAATTTTTGAAAAAATTCAAATTTTTACTTTATTTTTTATTAAAAAATGTTCAACAACGAATAAAAAATAATTTAGTGGAAAATTGAAGTTCAATTTCATACCATTTAAAAAGTTTGTTTGAGTCATTATTTGGATAACTCAATGTGGATTTAAATTTTGTCCTTTAAGTTTTCAAATAAAGATTTTAGATTTATGTGTTAAAGATCAATTAGAAAAAAAGAATTTTTTTTAAATTTAAAATATTCAACTTCTAATGTTTAATTAAAAACAAATAAAAAAGCTAATTTTGTAATTTATTGAGATTTAAATAATTTAAGTTTTGGTCATGTGATAATGATCATGATTATTAATTTTGAATCAAATTTTATACGTAAGAACTTGATTTCCTTTTGACTCTCAATTTTATTTTCATATATCTTTAGGTTTAAGTCAATATTTTCCTTATTATATTTAGTGAAGACAGTTAAGCAAGACTTTTCAACAAATGTTTTCATCTTCTACTTCAAGAGCCATTTTTTTGATCTTTTTGATTTTTGTTTAGGTTGTTCAAGTGAAAATGAGAATGGCATTATTTTAGAGAAAATTATTAACAAGCTTGACCTCTCAGTAATAAATGAAAAACACCAACATATAATAAATTTAAGACAGAATATTATGAAGTTCTAGACATTTTTTAATACCATCTCCACTAACGAATAGAGTTGTTGACTATAAAGTTCTGATAGATGATGATATGTTGAGTGATCGATTTCCTATTCAAGTACATATTTCAGTTGAGCATGCTATTACAGTTAACTGTTCAAATTTTAATTTTAATTTTAAAAAGCTAAATTGGGGACTCTACCAAGATTTACTTAAGTCTTCTAGTCAGCATAATAGTTATATGGAAAATATCGATGAGCTAAATGAACAAATCTCTAAAAAGATTATTCATGTTGCTCAAAAAAGTATACTCCTCCACTCTTAAAAGTTTTTTTAAATCTAGTTTACCAAAAAATATTGTAACATTAATTAAGGAACAAAGAAAAGTAAGAAGATCTTTCCAAAAATCTAAATGTCCTTCTCTTAAGGTAGCTTTTAATAAGCTTACATCCGAGCTCCGTCTTAGTCTAAAAGAATTTTTGAACAAAAACTGGCTCGAGTTCATAATAAAACAGGAAAAAATCCATTGTCAAGTAGGCCTTTTTGGAGGAAAATAAATAAGTTCAGATTAAAGAAATCTTCAAGAAAAATTCCATCACTTTTTAAAGACGGAAAAGAATTTAATACGTATATAGTTAAAGGAAAAATCTTTGGCGATCTATTTGCCACTACTTTTAGTCCTCACATCGATTTTGTAGAATCGGAGGATAAGTGTGAAGTATCACAAGAAATAAACGATTTCTTAAATTAGATACACATTTAATTTTTTTATTTGATAACTAATTATTAAATATTTATACATTTAATTGACTAATTTTTTTTTGACAAATTAATATAAATAAATGACGATTTAATCAAAATAAATGACACATTAATATATTTTCTTTAAAATATTCCACTCTTTCTTCGAGAATATCCCTCATCATAATTAATAAAATTTTAAACTGATTACAAACTTCACTTTGCTACCAATTAGTACCATGTATTGTCTTTTTCAACAAAATAAACATTTTGTGTTTTATTTAAGTTGAATCTGCGATCGCTTTTATTATTTATCTAAACTGTATCGACTTGAAGCGCCTTCAGATCTTATTAAATAAGTCAAAATAAAACTAATTATAATCATAAAAAAATTTAAATAAACTTGAAGCAACCATTACTGATAAAATGTTAAATTATTTCACCTAATTTTTTCTAAATTATAAATAAATATTTCAAAAATTTATATTATTTTTAAAATTCTTCTTCTTTATTTGCTAAAATGGATTTACTAAGACTTCCGGTGCCTTTTTTGTCATCCCTAAGTTTTAAACTTAGTGCAACTGACCTTGTCAATCTGATTACAGCTGTTTACAACACAACTAAACCACTAGAACTTCAAAATTCATATTTATTCAAATTAATATTTGACAAAAAGTAAAACTTTAAAACTTGATTTAAAATTTACGTCAAAGTATACTTTTTAACTAGACAATGTCACTTGGAGAATAGTTATAGACTCGATTATGAGCAATTTAAGAAAACTCTCAAATTTTATAAAACCAAAGACATTGAAAAGATAAACATTAATTTTTGTCTTAATTTATGCCGTCACACAAGTCTCAAGAGAATTATAAACGAAACCCTATGCAAACTTACCAATTTAACCCACTTGGATTTATTTAATACAACACCGTCAAATATTCAACTTGACTTGTCCGATCTGAGCAAGCTGTTCCGCTCATGCAAAAACCTTAAACACCTCAGCTTCAATTTGATCGCGAATTTAGACACTTCAGAACAAAAAATGGTCCATATGGACAGACTAGAATCTCTTAGGGTAGAATTCAGATCTTCATCAATTCAAACTCTTTTCAAACTTGTGTTCAACCATTGCCTAGATTTGACTCATCTGGAACTATATTCTTCTTATGATAAATCCGATTTTAGCCTAAATTTATCAAGTCAAAATTTTCCGCACCACAAACTTCCAAAACTTTGCCATTTGGCTACTGGCACCAACAACATAACCCTCAGTCTGAATGAGCACTTGTTTGATTTAATCAATAAATTAAGCTCATTTAGTCTAAATGTGTCCATTGACAAATCTAATCATTTGCTATCCACATTGATAAATGAACAAAAAATCGACTCCTGTGATCTAAACTTTGGCATTGACTTAGGCTACTTGAGATCAAACAACATTGTGCTAAACACTAATCCATACGTACTTGACGATTTGGTTAAGGAACATTTTAGCCTTGATTTTGTAGATAAGCTAAACTCGATCAAATTGTACATTTTAATTTGGCCTTGTATTTTGACAACAATTAATTTGAATTTAGAAAAAACAAAATTTTTGAAAAAAATTGATTTTTGTTCTATCCATATTCATAGCAAGGAAAGTATTTGTAAATTAATTTCTTCATTGCATGGTAAGTTGATTTATTGATTTAAAAAAATTAATTTTTTTATTTTTAATAAAAAAGAATTGAGTGAACTTGGTCTGCCATGTTGTGCACTATCAAGTGAGCTTTTTGTCAAAAAAGAAAAGACATCTTTCAAAAGAATATTCGAGGAAAGTGAAGAAGAAGAAGAAGAAGAAGAAAGTTCGAGTAATGACCAAAAAAATTCTAAAATTGTAATTAATTTTTAAAAATTAAAAAATATTCAAATAAATTTTTAAATTAGAAAGAGTTATCCCATTTGAAAAAAATCAAGTTGATTAAGCTGACTATTTGTAGTCCGGACTTTGTTAATTTTAAGGAAAAATATTGTTTTAAGTAATTTAAAAATTAATTGTTATCTAGTATTTTACCTTTTTCTTTAAGTTGTAACAATCTGGACATAGCAGAACTGAGCGAAATTCCAAAATGGGACTTTATAAGAAGCTTATCTTTCAGTGATTTTAAGCTTGTTGGTGGTGTGAATAGATTTGATTTATTCTTGAACGAATTGAGCGCTAAAACAACTCTCAATGAACTAAATCTAAGTAACTTTAACAGCTTCTTGACTTTTGACTTTCAAGCTGTATTTACAAAAAATCTTAAAAAATTTATTTATCTAAAAAAATTAACTCTTAATCATTTAAATTTTTGCTTTTCGTCAAAATTTTGCGAAAGTCTGGTTCAATTGGCACCAACTTTAACTACATTGAAGTTAAAAATTGAAAATATTAACTGTAAAGTCTTTAGCGACCATTTGAATGGATTTAAAAAATTTAATAGTTTGATAATATTCGAAATAATATGCAAAAATAAAGAATCAGATGTAAAATTTATTAAAAATAGTTTAAAAAAGTAATCTAAAAAAAGTTTAAAATATTTGAATAATAAAGAAAATTTTAAATTTTCAAGTGTTCTTCCAAATTGGACATTTTATCAAATATACAATATAAACTCATCGAATCAATTTAACTATCAGCATCAGCCAAAACCGAACATATTTCTGAAAGTTGCAGCCAAAAATGTTCATTGTCTAAATGAATCTAATTTTAATTTAAACACTAAAGATTTTTTTTGAAATTATTTTATTTCCATTTTGTAAATAATGTATATTTTTAATCCTACTTAAACGGTTTTCATTTAAAAAATAGAAATTCTTGAAATAAAAATTTTATTTAAGAAAATTCCATATGCTTTTTTTATTTAAAAAAACGATTTTTATTGAAGAATTTAGCACCTTAAATGATAGGAATTTTTTAAAATAAATTATAATAAAAAAAAGTTTTAATATTTGAATAATTGTAAACTTAATCTTTATATATTGAAAGCTTCAGCAATCATCTCCTAATCTAATCAATCTATTAATCCTGGATAGAAATGTTAAAATGTTTGTTTATCCACTCATTTATTTGGCAATTGGCTCAATCAAATTATAACTATTAACCAAAATATATTCTTAATTTGTCTCCTCATTTTTAAATAAATTTTAGTAGTAGTAGTAGTAGTAGTTTCGACTGTAGCTGGCCAGCCAGCGAGTGTGCTGACAAGGCACACTAAGACAGCTGATGTGATTGATTGCTGCTCATCCAGCAATCAATGCCTGCTTTAAAGCTGTTAACATTGGGGGCTTCAACTAATTGATTAGGCAGCGAGTTCCATATGCTAGCGGTTCTGTTGAAAAAAAAGTTATCTCTATGTTGGAGCCTTGAAATTTCTTTGTGATATTTAAAGCAGTGACCTCTTCCTTGGTTTTTAGTGACATTAAAATTGTTGATTTTTTCAACCAATTCTATTCCATGCATGAACTTGTATAATTGAATTAGATCACCTCTTTTTCTTCTTTCCATCAGATTTGGAATGTTCAAAGCCTTCAATCTGCTTTCATACGGTTTGTTTCTAATTGCAGAAACAAATTTCGTAGCTCTGCGTTGAATCCTTTCAACATTCTCACAGTCATACTTAAGAATTGGAGACCATACAGGCACCGCAAATTCCAAAAGAGGACGAACAAAAGTTAAATACAGAGATCTAAATAACTTACAATCAAAACGAGCAAATGATTTCCTGATGCGGCCTAGCATTTGATTTGCTTTGTTTGTAGCCTCTAACACTTGATTTTTCCATTTCAGATTTGTATTAAAAATAACTCCAAGATCTCTTTCGGTTTCTGACGTTGATAGCTGCTTACCATTGATAAAATAAGGAAAATATTTGTTTTTATGACCATAATGCATGACCACACATTTTGATGTGTTGAAGAGAAGAAGCCAATCTTGAGTCCACTTGAAAACTAAATCTAAATCTAATTGTAGTTTCGCTGCGCTTATTTCTGATACCGTTTGCGAGAACATTTTAGTATCATCTGCATACAATTTGACAACATTTTCTAATCCTTTTGGTAGATCATTGATATACAAAACAAACAATAGTGGACCAATCACTGAGCCTTGTGGTACACCGCTAAAAATATCAACCCAATCCGACAAAATTTTTCCTTGAACAACTCGTTGTCTTCTATTTTTCAAGAAAGCTTCAATCCATTTTAGTGTCAGACCGCCAAAGCCATACGCTTTCAATTTAGCTGTTAGTCTTCTGTGCGGAACAGTATCAAATGCTTTCGCAAAATCCAGCAGAATCACATCAACAGGGATACTTTAATCTAGACTCATTAAGATGAAATCTAGAGATTTCAGAAGATTAGTGGTACATGACTTTTTCTTGACAAATCCATGCTGTTCTTTGGATATAATATTATTCTTATAAAGATAATCTTCCTTTTTGGTTCTTATTATGCTTTCCATAATTTTGCACGGAATTGAAGTTAAAGACACAGGACGATAATGGCTCGGCATTGATTTATCACCTTTTTTAAACAATGGAGTAATATTTGCTGATCTGAATTGGATTGGAAGCTGACTATTGGTTAAAGATTCTCTGAAAATCAAAGTTAAAGGAACAGTAAAGGCTTCTGCACAATTTTTAAGCAATGATGGATGAAGCTTTAGGTCTTGTAATTTTTTAAATACCATTTCATAACTAATATCATTTGGATCAATGTCACTATATTTTGACCAGTTTTCATTAAATTCAACTTCAAAAGGTGGAAGCTCACCATCTTGTTCAATAACAAAAACATCTTGAAAGCATTTATTAAGAAGATTTGATATCTCTTTCGGTTCGTGCGTTAATTCATTGTTTGACTTTTTTAATGCTTTAATTGATTCTTTGACTACTTGTTGATCATTTATGTATTTATACAATATTTTTGGATTCTTCCTAGCTTTTTCCACTAAATTTTGTTCATATGTTAGTCTGGCTTTTTTAATTTCTGATAAAACTAATTTACAGGTACGTTTGTAATCTTTATAAAGATTCATATCCTTCCAGTTACATGAACAGTTCCTGTATCTAAGATTCCTCTTATTTCTGATTAAGATCTTGAGATCATCTTTAATCCAAGGTTTTGAGATATTTTTCTTTTTAGAGCCATCTGTCACTAAAATGAATCGATTACTAGCTTCGCTTACATAGAAAATTAACTCATCGTACATTTCTTGAATAGTTAAATTCTCAAACAAATGCACCCAATTTATATTTGAAAGAAAATGTGAAATTTTTACTAAGTCAGCTTTATTATAGATAAATTTTTTACAGGTATATGATTTCTTACTAACCTTGTTTTTGAGAATAAAATTGAAAAAAATAACCAGATGTCCTTTATTTATGTTACCGAGCACAAATTTTGCATCGATTAGTACACAAAAAAACAACAAAAAAACAAAAAACAAAAAATGAATTTTATACAATCAAATATTTTTAAAATAATCAGTTTTAATTTTTTGATCCAGCAATGCATTGAGAAAAACAAATAAATTAAAAAAATCTTAATTTTCTATTTTTCTTAATATCAAATATTTTATTTAACTAAAATTCAAAATATTAAATAAATTTATGTTGTTACGAAGATGAACTTTACTTCCTGGATAAAAACTAAACACATTTTTGGAAAGTTATAGAAAATCTCTACAATAATGATCGGGATCTGTTGGGGATCAGGAGGGGGTCAGGTTTTAAAAAAAAATAAAATATTCAATTGCCAAAAAAAATTAAAATCTTCGAAAAAAACTAATTCAATTTTCAAAAAGTATAGAAAATTCCATGCTAAAATTAACGAAACAAAATAAAAACAGGAAATACATATGAGCCGAAGAAAAGTGTTAAGTAAAATCGAAAAAAAAACGAAGTAAAAGCAAGCAGTTTTTTTTTCAAAATAAACTCAAATTTTTTGCTAGAAACAAACTGTCCAAGAGAGCTAAAGATGAAGAAAAAATCAAAGAAATTCTGACCACTATTGGAAATAATGATGTCAAGCCAGCGTATTCGAGATGTTTGAGATCTAAAGACCAAAATAAACCAGGTCCAATTCTAGTTGAACTCAAAGAAGAAGCAAACAAAAATCCCCTACTGTTAGCAGCCAAAAATTTGAGAGATTCAAATACTCTCAAATCTGTTTATATTAGTCCAGATTTGACTGAAACCGAAAAAGCTTTAGACTATGAATTGAGAAAGAATACAAAGAAACGAAACAAATAATGGTCTTTCACAATTCTCGCACTTTCGATATCTTATTCGTGGAAATCAGATTAGCAAATTAAAGAAGCAATAATCGTTCATCAGAAGCATTCATGTGATGACATCACGTCTTGAATCGCTAAGATGTATGCATTTAAATTCTACTTCTTTGGCCAATAAACTAGATGAATTCAGTGGTGTTATTGAAACATATAGCCCACAAACTGTGGCTGTATTTAGACTTGGTTCAAGAGCATCTCACTTACAAACGTAAAAGGATACAATTTTTACAGAAAGGACAGAAGTGATGGACGCAGATGCGGTGGTGTATGTATCTACAATGATGAATATATCGAGTCATTTAAATAAAATGATGCAGGTTTTAATTTAAGTAAAATTGAACAAATTTGGGGAGAAGTTAACTTTAACTCTGAAAAGTATTTATTTGGTTGCCTTTATAGGCAAAACGATTTTTTTTAGTTTTTAAACAACCTAAAGACTATGTAGATGAAAAAGGTTTTAAAGATCTTCTTATCATGGGTGATTTTAACTTTCCATCAATCATCTGGTCAAATGGCTGTCTGTCAGAGATCTTAAACGAAAATGGCATCGAGCAAAATTTATAGATACTCTAAGCGACTTCAAATTAAAATGATATTTTGAATTGATCATTAACTTTAAGATGCCTATTACCCTGAATTATCACTCAGTCATTAGCTTATCAACTGATTCACAAAGATAAGTCAGAATTGTACTTGTCACGTATCTCAGAAGTGAGACGCTTCGAAATGCTGACAAAAATATTTAACACCCAAATCACATCTTCACTTAGTTATATGCCTATGTTATCAGCACGAGTATACAGGTATAAATAGAGATTCCATTCTGTAGTTGTATTAAATTTTTTTTAAAAAAAAATCCTTGATTAGTCCTTGGTGTAGTTCTGAGTTAAGATTTTAAACACTTGATTTTTAAAATTAAAGCCTTAAGGATAGATATTTTATTTTATGCATAAATTTATAAAATCTTAATTTGATTGAAAAATAAAGTTAGCTAATTATAAAAGTCTAGTTTCTTAAATTCTCATTTACTGGCTACCACCAATTTATAGCTCATTAACTTTCAATTTCTAGCAAATAATTCGGAACAAACTCTTTTAATAAAATAAAATCAGGCTCTTATTCAGGTGCACATTATTATTTTCATGAGTAATTTTTGATTCTAAAATTATGAAATTATTCTATTTCTCAAGGATTATTTAAGTTTGTTTTTTATTCTTAAATAATTTCGTATAATTTGGTATAGAGGCACGAAATTAAATGTCTATAAATAAATAAAGAGAAAAAAATGATTTTATGTTATTTTAAAAAGTTAATTTAAAACTACTCAAAATGTATTGGAAAGATGTCAGTTTTTCTTTGAATTTAGTTAGATCAGCTCTTAATCATCTGGATTTTTTAGAATTGGTCGATGAGCAAAATTTTTCAAAATCAGACATCAAAAAAGCAATATACAGATATGAAAAATACTGGTTGCCGTTGGGTTTTAAATTGTCAACAAACCATCAAAATTTCAAATATTATCCTCCTTTGGATGTGGCTTGGATATGGCAGTGTCATTTGCTTTCGCCAACTGATTACAGAAACGATTTAGAAAAAATTTTCGGAATCTTTAAAAAGCACATTCAGATTCCACATTCATGTCTCAAAATAAGCCATATGCTTCTTAAACAAAAACAAACTGTGTCTTTATGGGAAAAAGAAACTAATCTTTCTTTCGAACCCAATCAACCAAATACTGTTGATGCCTCATTTGAAAATTTCGAATCAGAATTTTCCTATGATCTGTTTGAAGCAAGCAAACGACAAAAAAGCTTCTATTACCAAGTTTTACTTCCACATTTCAGGTCAGAAAAATTTTTAAAAGCGGCACTTCAACGATACCAAAAATTTCTTTGTTTTAAAAAACAATATCCAAAGCTTTCTATTGTTCCATGCTCTGCAATTGACATTATGTGGCATTCACATCAACTTCATCCATTTGAATACAGGGTTGATTGCTATCAAATACTTGGAAGAATATTACCACATGATGACTCGGTAAATGACCGACCAGAAGGCTCAAAAAGGGTCACTTCATTCTGTCAGTTATGGAAAAGGGTTTTTTTTAATGAAGAGTTTTTCTTTCCAGGTGGCATGTACAGAGGACCTGTACCAAATGGAAGTGAATATAAAACAAGTGATAATTTAAATTTGCAGGAATATTGTGATGAACTACGCTCTGCTAATTTTCGAATTGATCATTTTAGCCTTAATGAAAAGAGAATTTTTTTCATTAGTTTAATTGGAACAGCAAACAGGGAACTTTTAGCATCAAATGAAATTTTAACTTCCAAATTTCAGTCAAATGATGAAATTGAATTTGATGAGAATGATACAAAATTTATTTTAAAAATTCGATTAAAAGAGAATTTTATTGAACAATTTTTAAATGTGGTGGATGAGGGTCATAGATCAAGCTCAAAAAATAGTATTGATGTAGACATAGGTTTAGAAATGGCTTTTAATCAAGAAAATCTAATACAAGAAAAAATATTGAATCTTAATTTTCATAGCAAAAAATTATTAGGTCACTTAAAGTTTACTATCTTTAATGTAAAAAGTAAAAAGAAGTTGCTCAAATTTAATTTTGTAAAAAGAAATTTCGAGGAAGTAAACATGTTTGATCTTATTGACGAGTACAAGTCGTTTGACTTGAAAGAAAGAATTCAAAATGAAGAAGATATGCTTGGCTTAAAAGGCTGTCATAGTGTGACAGTTAGAAATAATGAAATAAAGGTTTACGATGCAGAAATATTGCACGTACCTAGATTGAAATGGTCAAGTATAAGAATTTTAGACAATGGTGGCTGTGTCGCATCAGCTCATTTGATCGACTCAAGTCAACTTCCATCACCACATCAAGTTGAATTTTCTTTCTTCAGCTTGGATTCTAAAAGCGAGAGGGCTTTGCTTGTCAGAGACTTGAAAGGCGACTTTGCAGTTATTAAAGCAAGTTGGCTGGAAAAAAAGCCAATAAGTTTGAATGAGGATGAAACGGTTGGTTGTTTAGATGTGACTTTGATGGAACTAGGCAACAAAACACAAGTGAAGTTTAATGTTGATGTTCTCTCTGATGATCGATTGAAATTAATTTTATCTGGATCAAAAGTTGAAATATCATTGAGGAATGGAAATGTCAATTTGACAATTATTGAGAATGTAAACAATGTTGACGTTGAAAGAGTTTTATGCATTGCGTTGGGTCTATGCTTATTGCATGTCTTTTTACAACCTAAGCCATACATTACAATAGACAAATCTCGACTTAAATTTGAAGAAGATCTTGTTTCATATCCTCGTTATACAGATCATATCAAGTCGATAGATAGTAAGAAATTTACTTTATTAGATATTATTGGTTATCATGATTTAATAAAGCATAAACATTTTATTGATATGGGCTTCAGCAGAAACAGGCGTTCAAATTTTTATGGATGGATTCATCTTAAAATTTGGCAAATTAATACTGATTCAAATCTGATTAGAAGCCTTAAGTTGAATGTAGATGCACTTAACCCTTACGAGTCTGCATGTGTAGGAAGTAATACTTATTCTCCTAAACGTTTAGGCGGATATTCAAGTAGATATTCAAATAGATATTCAAGTAATTATTCAAGTGGATATTCAGGTGGATATTCAGATGGATATTCAGGTGGATGTTCAATTGGAGGCTTTGGATATTCAGGCGGATGTAATAGTGGAGGTGGAGGAGGCGGTGGATGTGATGGTGGAGGTGGAGGTGGAGGAGGCGGTGGATGTGATGGTGGAGGAGGCGGTGGAGGTGGAGGTGATAGTGGAGGTTGCTGTTGACGTGCATAATTTTAAAAAAAAACTATCATGATTAATTAAATAAAATTTAATGATATATTATCAATTTGAATAATAAAAAATATTGTATCAATAAAAAATTTCACTAAAATTTAATTTTTTCGAAATTTTTATATCAATTTTTATTGATTTTTAAATATTTCCTAAAAAAATTTATCAAATTGAATATTAAATTTGATTTATATTTTCTTGAATGAAAATTTTATGCTTATTCAATGTACAATTGAAAACTATAAATAATAAAAAAAAGAATTATTTTGTACAGTATAACTAGAAAATTTAGAACATTACAAAAAAATAATCAAAAATTTTTGAAGTAGTGAAAATTTGTAATAAAAATCGATTATCATATAATACAAATTATATCATCTAATAGAATATTTTTTTAGCTTTCTTTTGAAATATAAATTGCCCAAAAAAAACCTTCTAACCACTCCAAAACTCTTTTTATAAATACTTAGATAAAATTCATTTAAAAAAAAACTAGTCTATAAAGTTTAGAACATTCATTTTTTACTAAAATTTTACTACACTCTGACAATCCTATTCTATCGCTTATGGTCTAGTTCTGGGTTGATAAGTGAATGAAGACTTATGAGTATGATTATTTGAATATTTATTTATCTAAAAATGGTTATATGAAATCGGTCGATCTAATCGATTCGGTCGAGTTTTAGTAAAGCCTAAAGTCTAGAACAAAAAAAAAAAGAAGTGTGGTTGAATGACGTTTCTTGCTTCATTCAATCCACATATAATTCACTTGTGACGTGCATACATAAAGTGAAGGCTATAAGCGGCGTAAGCATGCACATCAGCTACGCGTGTGCCCTTCTTTATGATGCGTTGAGGTGGTTCAGTGGCAAAACTTTCTGGGCGCTGGTATGCGCTCTTCGAGTGCGACATAATAAATCCCCGGAAATTTCTTTTGTCACACAATTTTTGGAATGTCTTTTTTTATTGTTTACATGCACATTTTACAACTCATTAATTATTTTTAGCTTTAAAATCGATGATTTTATTGAGTTGTACCATTTTGTTGATATTTATATAAAATTGGCTAAAAAAAAGTAACTGAGGTGCAAAGGTGGCAAATAATTGGGCTGATGAAGGATAAGACAAAGTCTCAACAAGAAATAGTTGATTTAGTTGGAGTTTAGAGAAAATGTGTGTTTACAACAAAGTGTAATTATGAGAAGACTTCGGTGGCCAAAGAACTACCAAAGTCTGGTAGACCTCGAAAGCATAGCAGTCGTGATGAATCGTACATTTTTAGAAAGATCAGAATCAATCCTAAGTTACAGAATGGTTGAGGTTCGGCTAGAACTAGGGGATGTATTAATCATAAATTAATTTATTACACGAGTTTCATTAAAATACTTGTTATTAAAATAATTTATAAATAATGAAAAGAGTTAAAGAGTCTATGAAAGGACTAAAACTCGAAAATTTAATAAAACTTAATGAGTAATAGCTCAAATTTATAATTTATTCGTAAAATTTATATTATGCAAATTTAAAAAAAAATTAAAAATCACAGAATCGATTCATCTATTCACAATAATAAAGTAAGTAAAGGCACCTTTATCTAGTTGGGCACCAATATTGAAGCCTCAGCTTCTGGGTGTTGTAGTTCTCTAAATAACTACAACACCGACTTTAGATATTTATCGTTGTTGGCAAAAACGAAAACAATTGTGACTATTTAATAAAACTCGCAACAAATCCTCGTTCTAAAGTAAAACAGGTCCACAAAAATAGACTCAAATATTACTTTCACAGTAGACATAGCTTACCCACAATAAAAGAAGAACCAGGCGAACAATCCCATAAGCAAAAGAGAAAGTACACCAAAAATTTAAATAATTCAAGGTAGAAGAATATGGAAAATTGTAATGAGCCTGAACAAAGGGTCACGGCTAATAAGCATCCTATTAACACAGCAGATATGTCTTCAATTGACATAGATTCAAACGTTGGATTTGATAGAAAAATCAAAAAGAAAAAAAACCGCAGCCTTAAATCTAGTGAGGTATTTCGAAGATCAAGTCGTCAGTCGAAGCCACCTGGTCGTCTTGTATATTAAAGTAGCTTTTATATTATCATTATATAAAAAAAAAAAAAAAAGGGGAGGAGAGGCAACTCGGAAGAACCTCATAGTAGGGAGGCCATGGCCAGAAGAACCTTACTAAAGTTATGTAATTATCAGACAAAATTGTTGTCAAGAATAACAACGTTTAAAATTTTAAATCTTTAAACATAAATTATGATTTAAAAATTTAAATTTAAAAAAAAAAGAAAAAAGAAGATTAAATTAAATAAATAAGTGAAATAAAAATAAGTACATCAAATCTCAAGCAAATGGCAAAAACCAACCCGATCTTCGATATATACATCCGAAATATCACGGTGCTAGGAAGAGACCGAAGGAAAACGGCGGAATCGCTAAAGATTTTCATCAATAAGGAGATCATCCGGACTTGCAGACCATCTGAAAGTCCCAGAAATGTTCAAAAAACATGACGGAACGACTTACATTGCGTTCTGTCGAATGGAGAGAACGGACCGACACGGCGAAGCGTTCGAATTTATTAACGGCCTAATGTTCGAAGGCCGAAAACTCCTGGCCAAGCTAAACGATATCGATTCAGGAGCTGCACAGTTGTCGACGAAGACCCTCATAGACGAGGACAATAAACCGATCTGGTACCACGCAGAAAAAACGAAGTACCTCGAGAGGACCAATCACACCCTGGAATCCCAGGAGCGACTCATTGCCCATATTGAGCGGCGTCTTATTGAAGAAAAAGAGAAGAGACATGCAGCCGAGGATTAACTCGAAGAAGCACAAAAGACCATCCGTCATCTTAAGGACACTGTGGAAAAGCTAGAGGAAATATTGGCCATCTATGAACCGTCCGGATAAACCAGAAAATGTTTTTGTAATTTTCTGTTTTTTTGTTTTTTTATTTCTTTAAAATTTGTAATTGTTCTTTGGCGGGGAAGTATGTTGTAGTTCTCTAAATAACTACAAGACCGACTTTAGACAACTTTTATGTCTATAGTTTCACAGTGCAATACTAAGTTCCCATGCGCTGAGCAAGTCACTAGTATTTCTCGCTCTCTTTATTATTTTTAGAAGACATGAAGAACTTATGATTTAGCATTTATTGTTATTTTTGTTATTATTTTCTTTATTATTTGTTGAGGCTAGAAGCGGCCACCTATCAATAAAGTCATTATATAATTAAGTTTTATTATTATTTTGTGTTATAACCGCGAACCACCAGAGCCGAGAAAAAATATATATATATAAGGTTTATAATATGGGGATTTTTGGAAATTATAAAATACTAAGACAAAATACTTAAATAAATATTTTATTTGGAATCAGAAGTTATTACAAAAATTTATCGGTTTATATAGTAGCTAGAACATGTGCCTCAGCTGCAGTAAATCCAAGATTAAATAATAAGTAGAGACATGTCAATACCCTGGTCCTAACAACAATAATTAAGTAAAAAAAAAAAAACATTCGACTAAAAATCATTAATAATTAGATGAAAATTGCAAAATTGCATGTAATTAGGAAGATTTTTCAAATATTTTAGTACCGATTCATTTAATTAAAGTTGTAAAGCCATTGATAAACAAACAAATGGCAAAGATTGGGAAAATTCCGCTTAATAAAAAAATCAATGCAAATTTGATGAGCCTGTTAGTAATAAAGAGATTACCTCAGCGCTTAAAAGGTTAAAAGAGGAAGCGGCTTCGGGACCTGACCAAATTCATAACCTTATGTTAAAAAAATTACCCCAAAATATTCTAGAAGACATTAGTTATCTCTTTAGCTTAAGTTTAAGAGAAAGTAAAATCCAGAATGCATGGAAATCTGCTAACATTACAATCATACCTAAAAAGTCAATTTTAACACAAGACCCAGCTACCTACCAACCAATCAGTATGACAAGCTGTCTAGAAAAACTGTTAGAACGTAAAGACTATTCAAGATTATATAGTTATTTAGAACAAGACTCATTACTAATTCAGGAACAATCAGGTTTTAGAAAAAATCGACGAACGGCTGATAATCTATTCTTCCTTATTCAATAAATTGTAGAATCATTTAATAAAAAGAAAAAAGTTTGTTCTCTATTTTTTGATATCTCAAAGCGTTTGATAAAGTTTGGCATGATGGTCTTATTTATAAACTAATAAAAATGAACCTTCCCCCTTACCTAATACATTGGATTAATTCATTCTTAGATTCAAGATCATTTAAAGTAAATGTAAATGATCATATTAGTAATGAATACCTTTTTGCTGCAGGTGTTCTTCAAGGATCAGTAATTAGTCCATTGCTTTTTTGAATTTTAATCAAAGATATACCTAAAAGAAATTAAACAAATAGTGAATATTCTTTTTTTTTTGCCAACAATTTGGTTCTATATTTTTAAGAAAAAAGGAAATCTATAAACTAAGATAAACAAATACTTTGACGAATAAGAAAATGGCTCTTCAAGTGGAAGATGAAAATATATGTTGAAAAGTCTTGCTTCAATGTCTTCACTAAATAAAATTAGGAAAATATTGACTTAAACTTAAAGATATTTGAAAATAAAATTGAGAGTAAAAAGGAAATCAAGTTCTTTGGTATAAAATTTGATTCAAAATTAACCTTTACCCCAATGGTTGATGTAACAGCGTTGTATTTCACGGTTAAACTTAATAAAAATATTGTCAAACAAAAAATGGGCTCTTAAGTATTACACACTAGGAACTCTATATAAATCTTTAATCGGATCTATAATTGATTACTCTTTTCCGTGTCTGAATTCATTTTCAGAGACAAACATTAAAAAAATTCAAGTCTTACAAAACTGAGAACTTCGTTTTATACTTAAACTAAAATATGATGCTCCTTCCAATATTATGCATCATGAGGCCCTTAATAAACTTAAACTCTTAACTGTCTCGAATCGACTTTTTGAATTGAGCGAAAGATATGTAGCGGGAGGACTGCGTCATTCTGTTCCATTGGTTGTCAAGCTGGTTGATGAATATAAAGCGGGTTTTGAATCAAGATATGTCGAATACCCGGCTCCATTGTGTAATTGCTATCTTACTATTTCTTCTTTCTTTTCTGAATTGTTCAATAATTAAAATTTTTACACATGTCATTACTTACAATTTGTCTATCTTAACTTTCTTTTATTTCATATTTTAACTTACTTTACTTTTATCTTATATTTTCTTTACGTTTTTTTTTTTTTTTTTGTAATCTGAAGGAACTTTAGCCCTAAAAAAAAAAAAAAAAAAAAAAAAAACAACATTTACCCTTAAGGAAGTCCTCATTGTTGACGGTCGGCTCATCTTTACTCCTAACTCGATTTGAATTGGACGCGGACAAAGTCGAAATCGAAGGAAAAAAAAAAAAAATAGGAAAAAGAAAACTACATAAAAAGCAATGAAAAATTGAATAATAATCATCGTGACTAAAATAATTATGTTTCAAATTAAACTTTCTAGCATAGAAACTTTTTTGTCTTTTAACTTCAACAAACTGTTTTTAATTTAATTTTCTTTTTATTACTTGGACTTATTTGTCCTTTTTTAATATTTTTATTTGATTATTTTATTTTTTTTTTTTTTTTTTTTTATCTTATTTAACTTTATTTTAATCTTAATTTTTTTTTTTTTTTTATATATATATTTTTATTCTGAAGGAGCATTAGCTCGGTACAGATAAACAAATAAATAATAAATAAATAATAATAAAAGAAACAAAACAAATAATGAATACTCTCTGCTTTTCGCAGATGATCTAGTTACATTCTTCATCTATAACAAAAAGGGGAACCTTGAAAATAAGATAAATAAATACACTAACGAACTAGAACAATGGCTTATTAAATGGAAAATGAAGATATCGGTAGAAAAGTCGTGTTCTGTAATCTTTTCCAGGTACAAAAAAGAGAGTGAAAATCTAAACTTAAAAATTTATGGAAACAGAATAGTGAGCCAAAAAGAAATCAAGTTTCTTGGCATTAAATTTGATTCTAAGTTAAACTTTAATAAACTGGTAGACGAAATTAAAGAACGCTGCAATAAAAGGTTAAATATTATTAAGATATTGTCAAATAAAAAATGGGGTCTTACTCAAAACACACTAGGAAATTTATATAAAACTTTAGTCGGATCAATTTTAGACTATTCTTTTCCTTGCTTAAATTCATTTTCTGAAAATAATATCAAAAAACTACAAGCAATTCAGAATACAGCAGTCAGATCTATCCTTAAGTTAAAATATGATACTCCCTCCAACATGTTGCATCATGAGGCTTTTAATAAACTTAAATTACTAACAGTCTCGAATCGGCTTTTTGAGTTGAGTGAGAGATATGTTGGGACAGGACTGAGTCATTCTACTCCATTGGTGGTCAGACTAGTGGAAGAATACAAACAAGGCTTCGAATCAAGATATATTGAATACCCTACTCCATTGTGTAATTGCTACCTTACTATTTCCTCTTTTTTTCATGAAGATTCAACTATGTAAACTTCTGTCACATGTAACAATTTATTTCAATATATGTCTTTTAAACTTTCTTTAAATTTTTTTTTTTTTTTTAGCTGATTTACTTTATTTTTATTTTATCTTATTTTATTAACTCTATTTTTATTATTATTTTTTTAACTTTATTCTGAAGGAGCTCTAGCTCGGTACAGAAAACAAATAAAAAAAAAATAAATAAAAAAAAAAAAATAAATCTATGACCTGACTTAACTTGAGACTTTGGACTTGGGACAATTCTGGTTTTAAACTAAATTGAGTGGTTAAAACCACCAATAAAAGTGATTTAGAATTAATAAAAAAATTTATTAAAATTTTGTAAATGATGAATTTATATAGTTGTTTATTATTTCAAACAGAGTTGTTAAAAATTCATTTAGTCAAAATCAACTCAAGCCATTTGTTTCTACTTGAATTTTTTTATCAAAAAGTCTATTAACTTGACTTTTGAATTAGAATTTTAAAAAATTATTTGAACTTTTGAAAATAAATATTTCAAATTAGACCAAACGATTAGACTTGAAAATTTTTTAAAGTCAATCTACTGACATGACTTTGAAAAGACTTATAAATGACTTTTTTTTGGACTTTTGCGCTAGTTTGATTTTCAACAATTAAATAAAATACTTTTTTTAATTTTTAAATGATTTGGTGAATTAAATTCAAAGATCATTTTATATAGATTAAAGTTGGCTTGGATATTTTCAGATTTATTTTTTTTAGAGTTTATTAGATAATTTATAGTTCTCTAAGATAAATGGAGAACACCATAAATCAGTTTATAAATACATAAGCTGTCAATTTTACAAGTAAGTTTTTAATCAAATAATTAATAATTATAAATTAGTTTATTTTATTTTATTGTCAGATAATATATGGAAAAATTGATTGAGCTGGTGCTTTTCTTTTAATACTAGGTGGAATTAGTAATTTCGTTTAGTACTAATTCCAGATAGTATTATTTTCTTGTAGTAATAAACTCACTTAGTATTAGATTCGAAAATTAGGATCTAGATTTAATTCGAAAATGGGAATAATTTAAATGGGCTCATTCTATTACTGAAACGGGCTCATAATTATTTTGGACTCAATAGTTAATTAATTATGGGATATATAATTACTACTTTGGACTCATTATTTAATTATTTTTGGCCTCTAAAATTACTAAATAAGAGTTTCGATACCCAACTCCATTGTGTAATTGCTACCTTACTATTTCCTCTTTTTTTCCTGAATCATTTAATATATAAAAAATGTATTCTGTTACCCTCTATCTTAATCTATCTAATTTTAATTTTAATATTTCTCTATTTTTTAACTTATATTATTTTTACTTTATTTTTTTCTTATTTTTTATTTTTATTTTATTCTATTTAGCTTTATTTTGATTTTTTCTTTTATTTTTTTTTAATCTGAAGGAGCTTAAGCTCGATACAGAATTACAAATAAATAAATAAATAATACGAAATTTTTTAAACGATAACAATTTTTATTTTAATATTTATTTATTTTTAAATGAAATTAAAAAAATAAAATTTCAATAATAATTTTATTAAGCAAAGAATTATTTGAATAAAATAAAAAAATTTATATTTTGAAAAAAGCAAAATAATAAAGAAATTTATAAACAAAGTAAAAAGAAATTTTTGAGTAAAATTGAGAAGATAATGAAATAACTATATAGCAGTTTTCTTAGGTCTACCTCTCTGTCTTTTAACTTCTTGTGTAGCTGAATGACTTGAAGACTGTGCAGTTGATTTAATCAAGTTGTTTGCTGTGCTTCTTGTTTGTCTTGTTTCATCGTGTACTTCCAATATTTCATCAACAGTCTCGGTCATTCTATTTCTTTTGTTTTCACTTTCAACAGGAGAAGCTAATCTTTCTATTTCTCTTCGAATAGCTTTGAAGCTTTCCTAAATATTTCCTTTATCTTGTAATTTATTGTCTTTGATTTCATTTATTTGATGATAAACAGTTTTTCTCATATGAAACCAACACATTGCATCTTTTGTTCCAGATTTTGTTTCGTATGGCCTCTTATATGACCATGTTGTATTTTCTTCGAAAATCAGAATTTGGTAATAAATTACTTAGTACTAATATCATAGTATTAAATTCATTTAGTACTAGATTACTGAATACCGGAAATTTTATACGGTAAAAGAGAATTTTTTTACAAAAAGAAATTGGTAAAATGTTAAGAAAATTTCAAGTTAAAAATTTAATTTAATTTTTTGAAACGTTTTTGAGGCTTGCTTGTTTTAAATTCAAGTTTTTTATCTTGTTCATCTTGATTTATTTGAATTCGACTAACTTTAAAATGCTATTTGGAGTTAATCGCAACTGTTGGTTCTGTAATCAATACACTAAAGTATCTTTTTTCAACCAAAACTCGTGGACTTGTGCCCAATGTAGCCAATACAATGGATTTGATAAAGTGATAAAATTAAATAAATTAATTTGCAAAATAATTTATACATTTATAGAATGGGGACTATAACCGAGAAATACCAGAAATGCATCAGCAATCCAAAAAAAATACTTTTATTTTGTCAAAAAGACCCAAAGTTTTAAAAGAAAAAAACTCATTTTTATGCGATCAATGCACCAACAACCAAAAAATAAAAATTGAAAAATTATCCAATTTCCAGCCTCAACGCGAAGAATTTTTCGATTTGGAAATACAACTATACAAAGAGTATATGGAAAAAATTTATGACCTGTGTGATAAGTGCAAGTCCAAAGTAAAATTTGAAATTACCAGACAAGATGGTATCCTAAAGCAATATTTGTACAAAATCGGAAAGTTCGATTATTTGTTTGAACGAAACGTTCTTGGTAAACGATTCACCACTTTCCGCAATCAAACAATCTCACACAACTCAAATTCAGTCTCTTTGGCAAAAATTTTTCTCTATCTTTTCACTCTTATCTTGAGTACTGTAACAATTTTATACAATGATTATTCAAATAGTGATTTAATTAAGAATTTGTTTTATTTTTCTTCGTCACTAGATAAGCAAATACACGAGTTTATTTCCAAAATTTCATCTTTAACCAACAATTCCACCTCAATCAAATTAAATAATCAAATACCTTTGTTAGTTTGTATAAATCACATTCTTTTGTGTGCCAGTCTAATGGTTGAAAATGAACATTTCAAAGCAATTGTATCACTTTTGAGTCTCAATACTTTTTTAATAGTGTCCAATTATGGCACAATTTATAAAAATTTAAATTTGGCACAAAACTTTCCAATTTGTCTCAAATTTGTGCCTGTATGTACAGGCTTGATGATTTTGATAATAATTTTTAAATTAATAAATATAAAATTTAAATGTCTGAATTTGAATGAACGACCCGAAATGTCGTCTCAGGGATCAATTATTCCCAATTTAAAAAATAAATCTAATCAAGAAACTAAGATAATCAAACCGGCCACATTCAAACCTGTTTCCAAGAGTTTTCTCGATTTTAAGCCGACTAGAGCAAGTGTGGACTCAAGTGGTAAATTTTGTTAAAAAAAAAAAAAAATTTTAAATTTTATTCCAAGATATGTCGTCAAGTTCATCCAGATCCTTAGATGACGACTCTTCGTCAATTGTAAGTGGATTGACCAATTTGTATCTTGATCGATCAAGGAACATGGATCAAAATATCAAAAAAGATTTTGGTCTGGTGCATTGTGTTGAATCTAATTATAGTTCATTTTATCAGTGTAAAAATAGTTTAAGAAATCGATCTAAAGCTAGCTACAAATGGATTCATCCGTTTGCACAACCAAGTCAAATTAGTAAAAATGAAATATTTGTTGTCTACTAAATTTATTTTAATTTGAATTTTGAATTTTTTTTTTAATTTTTTTCTTTTGAAATTTGTTATTTCGATTATTTTTCAGATATTAGTTCCGAATTTTTTCTAGAATTAAAAATATATATTTGTTAATAAAGAAATTTTGATGAAGTTAAATATTAGGCTCAATAGCTTTTTTTAACAAGATTAGATCCTGAATTTATAAAAAAAAAACTTCTAATTTTAAATTGGTTTTTGAAAAAATGAAGTGCTAAACGGTCTTTATAGACAGGGACACTAGTCTGTTGATTAACCTTGAGACTTTCAAAAATTAAAAATTAAATGCGTTGCATGAACGATTAAAAAACGAATTATAGATGAAAATTAAAGGCATTTAATTCAGGCAAATTGAATTTGACATCAAGAACAAAAGATCAAAATATAAAATGTAAAGTTCCAGAAATTCAAAACTTAAGTGCTATCTGAATTTCTAATTTTTAACTTGAATTCGTAAACTACGTCCTTTGAAACCCAATATTTCATATTTTTTTGGGGGGCCTAAAAAAAAATCTGTACCCAGGGGTCTAAAAATAATTGATCCTTTAAAAAGTTGTAGTTCTTTCACACCCAGGTATTCAATGATAAAATTAAAATATTTTTTAAAATTATATATATTCTTAAAAGGCATAAAATTTTCTTCACTCTGGTGTATATTTTTTGTCCCGCAAGGTGTAGTCATTAGTCCTTTACTTTTTACCATTTTCATTAATGACATCCCTAAGCAAGATCAAAAAAATCAATCTTATTCCCTCCTATTCGCTGACGATCTTGTTACATTCTTCATTTTCAAAAGTTATGGAAACATTAATAACATAATTAATAATTATTTTAAAAAAAATACAGCTATGGCTCCAGAAATGGAGACTAAAAATGTCGCCTGACAAATGCAGTCACATAATCTTCTCTGGTAACTCCTCAAAGAATCAACCCCTAAACTTGAAACTATTCGGCAAACAATTACCTTACAATGATTCTCCAGTCTTTCTTGGTATAAAGTTTAACCAAAGTCTTTGCTTTAACTCTCAAGTTGATTTCATTCGTTCCAGATGCCTCGAAAACAATCTGATTATATCTCTTATACAGGACTATATTGATGTTTTCATTGAAAGCTCAAGAAGTTCCGAATCCAAAACCCCTCTTTGTCAAGTCTCAAATTAACTTCTCAAATGGACTTCTAAGATACTGTAATTCGCTAAATACTCATTTCTATTCTATTATTTCTAATATTTATGTATATAAACTGAAAAAATAAAATAAAATTAAAAAACCTATCACTTCTTTTTTGGACACTTTTTATTAAATTTTAATTCAATGACGAAAGTAGTTTTATTACTCAAAGCCATTTTAAATAATTAATAAACTTTAAAAAAAAAAAATTTATATAAAATAAAGGGTGTGTCAATTTTTTTTAATGAAAAACAGCCATAAACAACGCTTTTTTCTCACTTGAATCGTATGTAGTCCTAGGGATCACTTGAGACCAACTAGACACAACTAAACTAGACAAATAAATAAATATTTAAAGAAAAAAATTCGAAATTCTTAAGTGTTAGGCCACTGTTTCTTTTAATTATTTTTTTAATAATAAATTGAATTTCGATACTTTTAATACTTTTATTAAAATAAAAAATTTTATAATCTAAAGTGATTGACTAGCTGAATATTTAGGCTTTTAATCAAATTTAGAAAAATATCAAGGTATCTTATTTGATACCTGATCCTAGTATTGGTATTTTTCAAATGATACCTCCGATACTCGAGAGCTGTATCGATATCGGTGTGAGATTGATTAATAATTACAAAATAATTGAAAATTTAGTTTATCTATTATAATTAATTTTATTCTAATTTTTTTCAATTTTATTTATTTTTAAAGTCAAGAATAAACAAATAATCAAATACATAAAATATTTACTTTAAAAACTTCTCAATCAATTGTTTATTCTAATACAATACTCGGGTATAGGAGGATACCAATACTACTATCAGGTATCAAATTAAATGGGAATAAATCAAAATAGCTTAGATATAAAAAGGTCAATAAAAATAAACTCAACTTTGAATCTAGAGATATAACATATCCCACTCCATTGTGCGGTTATTATCTTTTAATTGATCAACTATATCCAACTATTCAAACTTCTGTTTTATCTAATTTTTTAACTTTTTTTTAAATTTTTAACGATATTATCTTATTTTTAAACATATTTTTTTTAATATAGTTTAAAACTTTTTATTTTTGCTGAAGGAGCTTTGGCTCGACCAGCAAAAATTAAAAATTAAAATAATGAGGAAAAGAGTCAAATTCTTAGGCATCACACTAGACTCAAAACTTACATTTAGTCCAATGGTGGATGAATTAAAAGAACACTGTAATTCAAGGCTTAATATAATAAAATATCTCTCAAATAGGAAATGGGGTCTAAAACCAAAAACATTAGGTAATCTTTACAAATCTTTGATAGGATCAATCTTGGATTATTCTTTTCCTTGTTTAAATTCATTCTCAGAAACTAACATCATAAAAATAAAAGTTATTCAGAATTCAGCAGTTCGATCTATTTAAAAGCTGAAATATGATACCCCCTCCAATATTGTGCACCAAGAGGCCTTCAATAAACTTAAACTACTAAAAGTTTCAAATCTACTCTTTCTACCTGTTCTAACAATTTTTATCGTTCCCAAATTTTCTCTTCAAAGTAGTCGTATACATCTTTAATTTGTTTATGTAAAAAGATTTCCCCCCTCTTACAACTTTATTTTTCGTAAGCTAAAAAAAGTTATTCATATTTCTACTAGTATATTTCAAATTTAAGAGCCGAATTAAATATTTGTATTTTTAACTGTTTGTTTTGAAATAAAATTATTTAAAAATATTTTTTAAACTTAATTTTTTTACAGCCTTTTAATCTGAATTTAAATTTAAAGTTTTTTCTTAGTTTATACCGAAAAATTCTGAATTCTATTTTACTTTAAACCTTAATATCTGTATTGAAATAAATATTTTTGTTTTTAATTTATTTTACTTTTAAATACTTACTTAATCAAATTATCATTTTCCAAAAAAAATAGATAAACGACATTGATTGCTTTTATTTGTGATTCTTAAAAAAATTTAATTTTGTTTGTTGTCAAACTTGGTTTGTTCATTTACTTTTTTAAATTTTTCACCGAAAAGTAATGATCTTGTGAAATGTTAAAATTTGATTTTTGAAAAAATTTATATCAAGAAAATAAAAAATAAATGATAAAAATTAATAATAATAGAATAGAGTTTACATAATAATAAAAATTTTCGTTTTCTAAATTTACGTTTTTATCTTCTTTATATATCAAAGGTTTTATCATTTTTTATTAAATTAATTTAATCAAAGATTGAAAATGTACAGCAAAAATTTGCATTCAACAAAAAAAAATTATTCAATTTCTTTTGTTATTATAATAAACAGTGTTATTTTATAGAAAAAATCTAATAAAGAAAATAAAAATATGCTTATTCAATTTATTTTAAAAGCGTCACCAAAATAATAATATTTAAAGTTTAAACAAAATATACGTCAACAGAAGACAAAGTGTCTTACAGAATCACCTAGGAATGATTATGTATGCGCATTTGTTTCATGTATTTATTGAAATTTAAAAAATTAACATTTTGACTAGGCGTTAAATTTAATTTAATCTAAAAGCTAATCAATTTTTTCTTTTTTTTTGTTCAATTAAAATTTTAACAAACATTCCACAGATTCCTAAAAAAATATTTTAATTTTGATTTAAATAATTCTATTAAGACATTGGCAAAAAATTACACAATAAAATTATGGCAAATGAATTTAAAATAGAAAATGACTTAGAATTGTTGGAAAAAAATGTCCACGACTTTTGTTTCATGAAGGGTCTGATCTTTTTTAAGCCTGACCGAAACATTAACGAAAATTCGAATGACCTGGCATCTCATTTACCAGTCACCTTATTTCCGACTAGTTTTGCCAAAAAAGAATTCGAATATGCGCAAAACGTTCAAAAAATTTTCCACAAATTAATCTTCAACATTTCACAAGATCATGATTTTTTGATGAACACTTTAAAAACGTAATTTAACTAATGTAGTTTGACAACCAAAAAAATTAAATTAACAAAAGGGTCATTTTAGTTGATGATTTTACCAGGCGTTTGTGGAATATTTATGAAAAAGTCCATCAAGAGGGAATAGCCCAACCAGTCTCTTTAGGCATTATACGAAACGATTTTATGCTAGATCAGAACAAGTCCCAAGAGATAACTCAACTGAGCCAGATAGAAATAAATACCATCAGTTGTAGCTTTGGTGCAGCTTCTTGTCAAGTATCTAAACTGCACGAACACAATTTAAAATTGACTGGAAATCAACAATTTTTGTCCAAAGTGAGCTTTTTTTCAGACTAGAATTTTCAAATTAAAATTTTTAGCTAGCGCCTAATAATAATGTTCAAGTACTGGCACAAGGTTTAGTTAATGCATGGAAAATGTACCAAAACTATGAAGCGATTTTAGTCTTTTTAGTTATTGATTTAGAGAGAAATATTGGTGATCAGCGTCTACTAGAGTACGAATGTACCACACTAGAGCCTAATTGTAAAATTTTGAGATACACTTTAGAAGATTTTGCCCAACGTGGCCATCTAGATGGCCGTAAATGTCTAATAATGTAATTTTAAATTAAATGTTTTATTTTTATTTTTACCTTTTGTGAAATTCACTTCAAAAGAACAGAACAAAAATTACCATCTATTCATAAAATTACTAAGTTGTTATAAAAATGTGATTTTTTATAAAAATCAAGTTTGTTGCTAGTTTTTCTAATTTTTAATTAAAAAAAAACAAAATATTCCTTAGGTTCCAAGGGTTTTTTCTTTCTACCTGGTATTATTTTACAACCAATTGCCGAATCTAAATATTTTTAATACCATACTAAGTACCATACGAATCAAATGGATATAAACAAAGAATGCATTGAGATCTAATTTAGTCACAAGCTAAGATTTTTTATCAAAACACATACTTTTAAATTCTAAATTATATAAATATTGATCTAAATCAAAAAATTTTTTTCTAATTGTACCAACAAAATAGAAAATTGCTGAAAATCAACTTAAACACCAATCATATTTTGGAAATCAATCAGTTGATTTTTAGTTTTATAAAGTAAAATTATGTGGTTTTGTGAAGTTCGGTACAAAAGAACAGAACAAAATGATAAAAATTTGAATATTTTTTTCTAAAAGTTTAAAATTAGTTCCGTGATTGTGATACGCTCGAATATAATTAAATCCAATTTCTGACAATAAACTCTTCAAATTTAGCAGACCTTAATATTTGATGCTACTTTGAATATTGCACCATGTCGCAATCACCGAACTAATTTTAAACTTTAAGAAAAAAAGTTATTCAATTTTTTTACATTTTTTTCTGTTCTTTTTATCATTTTGTACTAAATTTCACAAAGCCAAATTATGTTTAATTTATAATTTTTATACAATTTAGAAAAAATATGATGTAAAATATCAGCATTATGTATTAAATTAAATTTTTTTTAAAGTAATTTTAGTTTAAAATAAAAAATCGCCAAAAAATTCCACTTAAAGTTTAAATTTAATTAGAAAAAATAGTTATGAAAATTTTGAATTAAATTATTAAACAAATTAAATTTTTTTCTTTATCAATTTTACCAACAATTGGATTTTAAAAATTTTGATTAAATTAAAATTTCTGATAACACTTGATTATATTTGGCAGATTTATTTACGCAATTATTTTTAAATGTAAGTTTTAGAAGTAGTTTGGTCAAATTTTAAGCACTTCTTTCACCATAGATAGATGATGATTTTCTTGGACTGAATGAAAGTTGGATTGGCCTTCGTATTAGATTTCGTATTAGATTTTTCACAATTTTTTAATTTTTGATAATTTTTAAATATCTTTTTATTCGTCAGTAGTATAAATATTTCGAGTTTGGCGTGGTGGCACCTCAAATGTTTCGGTGTCAGTAGCTTCAGTGCAGTGTTTTCGGAATTATTGGAGGATTCGATCTCAGAATTGATTTTTTTAAATTGAACTGATTAAGTACTCAAACTAGAAAAATTTCGATGTATTTATAGCATATCTTTTATTATATCAAAAAAAAAATTTTGGAGTTCTTCAATAATATTTTATTTTAATTAAAATAGATAAAAATATCTAGAATTTTAATTTTTTGCTTTTTGAATTTATCTTTTTGTACTATTCAATTTATTATCTAGTAGATCATTTTTTATAGTAAATTTAATATATTAAAAAAAAATAAATAAAAATAATTTTATCTAGTAAATCCATCTTTTTATAAAGTATTCATTAATATTTTCTGATTTTTATAGGAGATAATTTTCGGCCTGAATTTTTGCAGATGGGATTCTTTCCTATTCAAAGTCCGCTAATGACGTGCAAAATCTCTGCAAAATGCACTACCCTATAATTTATTGAAACTTTTTTCCTGCTATTAATTGCAGAGTTTTACCAGAATTTGGCAAATAATGCAAATATGAATTAAACCAATTTTGAATATATTGAAAAAAAATTAACAGATTTTTATCATTTTGTTTTGTTCTTTTGTAGTGAATTTCACAAAACCGATTTTTACAAATTTTGGTTTAGAGATGGAAAACAAGTCGGGCTGGTTTATTTTAGAGCTGGTTATGATCCGGACCACTACAGATCTGAAGACGACTGGAATGCAAGGCTTTTGATCGAAAGATCTACAGCTATCAAGTGTCCTAATATTCAGTTGCATTTAGTTGGAGCTAAGATTGTCCAGCAAGCTTTATGTGAGCCTAATGTTGTCGAAAAGTATGTCTCAGATTTTAGTGAAGCTGCAAAAATTCGCTCCACTTTCGTTGACATTTATTCAATCACGGTATTTCAACATATTTAATAAAAAAAATTAAAAAAAAATTAATAGTTTATTTAAGAAAGAAAATTTAAATTTTATTCGGGATTTGATTTATAAAAAAAGCGAAGAATTTGTGCTTAAACCTCAAAGAGAAGGTGGTGGTAATAATATTTACAAAGGTGACATTCAAACATTTGTTGATTCATTGACGGATGAAAATGAGCTAATGGGATATGTATTGATGAAAATGGTCGAACCTTATGTCAGCCAGAATTATGTCATACGTACAGGTGAAAAAAGTGAAAAAAAAAGTGTTATTAGTGAACTGGGCATATATGGTTATTATATAAGTAATGATAAAGATTTGGTCGAAAATCAACTTGGTGGATATTTAGTTCGAACTAAATCGTTTGGCGTAAATGAAGGAGGAGTTGCTACCGGCTTTTCAGCATTAGATTCAATTTATTTTGTCTAGAAATTAACTTATTAAAATCTAAATTTTAATAAATTTTTTTCAATTCTAAAGAAAAAAGTTTGTCTTAAGAAAATTAAATAAAATTTTTAGTTTACTCATTAAATTTATATTTTGAAAATGAATAAATCTTTAAGCCATTCACGTTAAATTTAGAAATGAAAATATTTAATAATATTTAAATTGTAAAAATAAATTATGTATTGGCAATATTAAAGAAAATTATTGAAAAGCCTAAAAGACATTTGTGTCCAAAACTTTTATTTTCAAATTCAGTAAAATTAAAAATAAAGAACGAGCTAAAGAGGAAAATTGAAGTTCATAAGCAAATTTAAATTTCAAATCAGAACTTTAAGTTTTTGATTTAAAAAAAAAAATTTACCAATATTGTAACAACAAATGACTAAACTTTATTAAACAATTTTTTTATTCTTTAACTAGGAAAAAATTATGTTAGTTTTTATTTGAAGTAAAAGTTAAATAGTAATCAATATTTTGAAATTTTGAAATACAAAATGTAGCTTTTATTCGCTTTAATATATTTTAATCGATATTAAAATATCATTTAAAGGGTTTGTTTGAGCCATAATTTGGATTTTAATTTTGTCTTTAAAGCTTTCAAATAAAGATTTTAGGAGAATCAATTAAAGATCAATTAAGTGATAACTTTATTAATGATAACTGTCCACTTCTAGCTGAAACAAATGATAAAAAAAAAACAAATAGGAAAAAGAAAAGAGAACAAATCATAATTCTATATAAAATATCATAATTTTATTTAATTTAGCATCGTGGTTTTTCAGAAAAATAATTGAGTTCAACAGTCACAACCTCCACAATTACATCCACCGCCTCCAAACCCGTGACGGTTATGTGCATCCAAATATACTTATTGAACTTAAGGCTTTTCTCAAAATCAGTATTAATTTGCCAAATTTTGACATGAATCCATTTATAAAAATTTGAACGCAAGTTTCTCTCAACAATTAAAATGCTTGTATTTTATTAAATCATGATAACTAATAATATCCAATAAAGAAAACTTCTTAATATCTATTATATCTAATATTCTAAGTTGTTTAATAAGTTTTTTCGTTTTTTCGAGACTTTATTTATTCATTAAAAAATAAAATTAAATATTATTAGACACCAAAATAATTTCCTTCGCTAGAAATACACATTTCCCATCTTTCTGGCAGCATTTTGATTCCTCGCTCGTGAAAGCTGGGGGTTTTGAGATGAAATATTGACTGATGTCTTTTTTGATTTCTTCCAAGTCTGAGTTACTTTTTTCATTGAGCAAGTGCTGCATGGATCGGAACAAATGGTAATCTGAAGGAGCCAAGTCTGGTGAATAAGCTGGGTGAAATAAGACTTCCCAGCCTAGATTCTCTATCGTGTTCCGAGTCGTTTTTGCAACATGTGGCCTAGCGTTGTCATGTAAACGAATCACTTCTCGCTTTCCTTTAGCTCTGTGTGGCCGTTTTGCTTACAAAAAGCTCCGATCCCACCAAACACAAAATATTACCTTTTTTCCATAAATTTCGCGTTTTGGAGTAAATAATGTCGCTTTATCAGAATCGACCAATTGTTTTTTGTTGACCGGGTTATCGAAGTAGATCCACTTTTCATCTCCAGTTACGATTTTCCATTAAAAACTCTTTTTTTTCTGCCTAGACAAGAGAGAAACGCAAATGCAAACAAAGAATACACCTTTCTCAACAAAACGAAAAACAAAACTATGTTCGAGAGTTCTAAAAAATGCAATTTTAAATTTGCTTTTTCGAAAAATTTAATTATGAATAAATATTTTTTATTTGCCCAAAAGGTTAGGGTTTATATTTAGTTCTCCATAAATAAAACCAGAGTTGTTCAAAAGTCATAAAGGTAAAATTTTTTTTTTGAAAAAAAGTCTTTTTACTTGACTTTAACTTTATGACTTTTGAACAACTCTGTGTAAATCTTTATAAATATAGTATTTAAGGAACAAACAAAGGTTTAAAAACTTTAAATATATAGTTAAGCTAAAAAGAATATAGGAAATCTAACAATACTTTTAATTCTTATTAAATGAAGCTAGTGAAGAAGAAGATGTAATGAAGTTTTATACTCGCTTATGAAAAAAGGAATCGTTTTTTATAATCTAACTCAAACAAAATTAGCATAAGGTTTATTTATAAAAAAATAAAAATTGAAAGCGACATCGCTTAACGTTTTCAAAAGAATTTTATTCAAAAAAAAAATTTAAAGTCAAGTCAAATATAAGTCAAGTCTCTGACTTGACTTTCAAAAGACTTTAAAAATACTTTTTTTTTTGACTTTTGCACAAGTCTGAATAAAACTTGATATTATTTGTTGATTTAAAAAAAAAAATTTAGAGTCCGGACTTGGACTTAAATATGGGACTTATAAACGATTCTGAAATTTTCTTGGAAAATCGCATGATTTAAATGAGTTCATTTTTAATGTAAAAACATTTGATGAAATTTGTCTTTTAGCTAGAGATTGATATAAGTGCAAAGCATGATATAACTGGAATCATTATTTTTTCTTTAATTATTTTTTTTTAATAAACAAAATTTTTTTTTATAATTTTTTGCCAAATCTTGGAAAAAAAACCAAGTTTACATAAATTAATTAAAAATTAATGTAAACACACTTTTTGACCTCTTAAATTTGGAACAACAATTCAATCAATAGCATAAAATATGTCCAGTAGTATTATGATTGTCCTCATAGAAAAATATTTTGTTTCCATGGCAACAAACATTTTTGTGATAAAATTTGACACAGGTTTAAAAAGCTTCATTTTACTAGTTTTCCTATCGTTTCACAAATTTCTCAAATACTAAATGGATCGAACTGCACCTAAAAGTCAACTAAGACTCGAATGGGTCTACGGATACAGAGGTCACCAAGTCAGATCCAACTTATTCTATAACATTAACAATGAAATAGTTTATTTTGTGGCCGGAGTGGGCATTGTGCACAATCATGGCGAGCACAAGCAGCGTTTTTTTCTCGGCCATGATGACGACATCATTAGTCTCACCCTTCATCCGGACAAAACTCAAGTCGCTACTGGCCAAGTCGGAAAATCACCGCAAATTTTGGTCTGGGACTCGACCACCTTGCACACAACATCCATTCTAAAAGGCGGCCACACCGACGGTGTCGGAATTCTGGCATTTGACTCAGCTGGAGAAAAACTCGCCTCATGCGGCATTGATCAAGACTCGACCATAATTGTCTGGGACTGGAAGAAGGGAAACATCCGGGCCAAGTCAACAGGGCATCAACAAAAAGTCTTCGACCTACAATTTAATCCATTCAGCCAGAACTCGCTTGTTTCTTGTGGCATCAAGCAGATTTCATTCTGGAACTTGATAGGAAATACTCTGCAAAAAAAGAAAGGCCTGTTTGGCAAAGCTAAAGATATTCAGACCATGTTCACACTGGCCATTGGTGATCAAGTAACAGATGGAAAAGAAACCCAATTAACTTGTTATACAGGAACAATGAATGGAAAAATTTACGTTTGGAAAGGCAACAAATTGGATGAAATAATTTCCGATGCGCACTCAGGAAGCATCTATGCAATAACTAAATTTTGCGATGGCTATTTGACCAGTGGCCGGGATGGAGTGATCAGAAAATGGGACTCAAAATTTGCACCTTTGGAGGAAATTAATTTAAAAAATATAGTTTCCAGTCGGAACATGCCGGAATTTTTGTGCTGTGATGATGAGCTGATAGTGCGAAGTCTGTTTGTCCAAGAGTCAAATGCTTTAATTGGTACACAGTCAGGCGAGGTGTTTCAAATGAACATGTCAAGTTTTGACATGAGTTGTGTGGTCAAAGGACACGCCGAAGGCGAACTATGGGCCTTGGCTGTTTCGCCACTCAATCCGAGCATTTTTGCCACAGCTAGTGATGACCATACGGTTAGAGTATGGGATGCCAGGACAAATAAAATACTCAAGATTGCCGAACTGGACAAAAAAATTCGTTCATGTGACTTTAATAATGACCAAACTCATTTGGCTTGTGGGCTTACGGACGGCTACTTGGTCGTTCTAAATTTAGAGTAAAAGAAAAAAAAATTTTTTTTAATTTTTTATTAATCATTTATTAATTATTTATTAAAGAGACATGAGGGAAATTTTCAAGAATAAAATTCGCAATGAGGTACTGCATGAAATAAAGTATTCGCCTTGTGGTAAATATTTGGCAGTCGGCTCCAATGATAATTATGTTGACGTGTTTTTAACTGCTAAGTACAAAAGATTAAGTACTTGTTCGGGCAATTCGAGTTTTATAACTCACATTGATTGGTCAGAGGACAGCAAGTATTTGCAGACAAATAGCGGAGATGGCGCCCGACTTATTTATGAGCTGCCTGGATGCAAACAATTCACCAAGGCAGAAGAAATTAGAAATATAAAATGGAAAACGTTTACTGGTGTTTTGGGCAATGAGGTTTTGGGAATTTGGGAAAAGTATACCAATAAAACAGATGTAAATGCTACAGATGCTTATTTTGATGAACACTGTATTGTTACTGGAGATGGTAATTTTAATTGTTTTCCCAAATTTTTAAACAGGATATGCGCATTTTCTCAGAAATTAGAGTGAGTGAATAAGAAGTGAGTGAATAAGAAGTGAGTGTAGAGCGAATATGAAGCTTTTTTTAAACAGAAAACTAGAGTTCCCATAACAACGAACACGGTTACTTGGTACTTAGGAATTTTGTCTCTTCAGTTCTCATTTGTATTTAGTTTGTAAATTTTTATTTTAGACTTTTTTAATGATGATCGTACAAAAGATCGTGTTATAAGCACGATCATCAACTACATTTATTACACGATAGTGTAGTTTTACTTAAATGTGGGAAACTTAATAAAAACAAGTCGTTTAATTGTAAAAGTTTTATTTGAATCCAAAGTTATTACAAAAAAGTAGTGGTTTACATAAAAGCTGGAACATGTGCTTCAGCTTCAGTTAATTCATGTTTAAATAATAAGTAGAACCATGTCGTTAAAGATTTCTTGTTCTAAGTATGATGTAGTAGTTATTTAGAGAACTACAACATAAGGATAAAAATTAGCAATTTAGAGGAAAATCCGGCATTTCTTGGGTGGATATTAGATTCACATAAAAAAATTAAATCGTTATTTCATTTTATTTCATAGAATTATTTTCATAGAATTTTTTTAAGGGATTAAATATAGAAAAATGACTCAAAAAATTTAATCTTTTTTTTTCAGAATAATAATCTTTCTTAATATTTTATAGACAACAAATTGAAAAAATATTTATAATTTTTCTTTAATCTACAAAAAACGAAAATTTTAATTGAAAAAAATTATTTCAAGAGTTAATAAAACTTAAACAAAAAATTATTTTTAAAAATGTTTATTTCAATTTATCTATGTTTTATTTTAATGCTATTTTTTTTGTTAAATAATATTAAAATAAAACTTGTTATTACATTTAATTACTAATTATTTAAGAATTACCAAAAAGAAATTTGAGTAAGATTTTTTTTCTGTGTAATTTATGACATTGTGAAATTTCATACAAAACTTCCAATACAAAAATGAAAAATTTTTCTAACTTTTGTTCTAAATGTCAAAAACTTGTTCTGCAAATGTAACAAAGTGTAATAACTTTTGTTTCTGCAAAATTGCACCCTATCTAAAAGTATTAAAAATAAAACGCAATTAATTTGCACAGATTTTGCAGACTTTCGTGGTAGGTGAAACATAAGTTGTTACACTTTGTTACATTTGCAGAACAAGTTTTTGACATTTAGAACAAAAGTTAGAAAAATTTTTCATTTTTGTATTGGAAGTTTTGTATGAAATTTCACAGAGAAGAAAATTTTTTTTTAGTTTTATGTCCAATCAAACAATTATCTAATATTTCAATATTAAAGATAAATTATGAAAAAAATGATCAAAATTTTCTTTTGTGTATGTGCTCAATAATTCTCTAATTCTATTATCTAAAAGTACATTTTCCATATTTCTATGTGATTGAGAAACATATCCAATATTATTAATTTGTAAAGAGCTAAAGTTTTTTGATAATGTGTTTATTTCACTCGACATGATTAATAAATCAAATTTTTTTTTTAAGAAAGCTAAAATGAAGCAGCTATTTTGATATAAGCTTTTATTTATTTATTTATTAATATTAAATTAACCTTCTTTATGGAGAAGTAAAAGTAAAATTTGTTTCTAGAAAAATACAAAAAAATATTACTTAAAAAAATAAAAATAATAAAAAATTCATTTCAGTCTAGAAAAAAAAGATTAGAAAGGAAATTATTATTATTAATTACTATTATTATTAAGCTATTTTGAACAAGCTATTTAGAAAGGTTTATTTTGACACATTTATTTTTTGATTGGCTATTTTGATATAGAGTCCACAACAATCGTCAAAAAAAAAAAAAATTTTTTTAAATAACTCATTTTTTTTGTCAAGACTTTGGACTGGTAAAGCTGTTTAGATTTCCTTGTCTGAAAAAAGGCTCAAAGTTTCGCAAGTACGTAGGACACTCGAGTCACGTGACCAATGTTCGTTTCACCACGGACAAAAGCCGAGTGATATCAATCGGTGGCGCGGACCATGCCATATTCCAGTGGCGCTTCCTGCCCGAAGAACTAGCCGAAGCTAAACGAGCCGAAAAATTATCCACAGTCGAAGGCGACGCTCTGACCACAATGGAAGACGAGCTGCCCGACGAGTACCAGGCCTATATGGACTCGAATAGCGAGGACTCGGACTCGGAATTGTCCGGCAACGAAGTAGACTCGGACATTGAGCGAGAAAAAGAAATCTCCTACGAAAGAACCGTGTACAAAGAGGACATCAAAGTCCTCAAGCCCAAAATAAAGCAGGAAATACGCCACATTGAGTCCACGTCGAAAATAAAGCGGCAAAAGCGGCCCGAAGTGAGCCTCAATTTGGAATTTGTTTTCGGCTACAGAGGCTACGACTGTAGAGACAATTTATTTTTCATACACGAGTCTGGCGAGATCGTGTACCATGTGGCCGCTCTGGGCATAGTCTACAACAAAGAGAGCCAAGTGCAAAAATTCTACGACCAACACACCGACGACATACTGAGCTTGTCGCTGCACCCGAAAAAAAACTTCGTCGCCACCGGTCAAATAGGTCGCGATCCGCCAATTCATGTATGGGACATATCCACCATGAGAACCATTTCCATTCTAAAAGGCGAACACTACCGCGGCATCTGTTCGCTCAACTTTTCGGCCGATGGCAAAAAGCTAGCCTCGGTCGGCCTTGATGACAGCCACTCAATTTGTGTGTGGGACTGGGCCAGAGGCGAAAAGCTGGCGAGCACACGCGGCCACAAAGACAAAATATTTTGCATCAAGTGGAATCCGCACTTGCCCAACCGGATAGTCACAGTGGGCGTCAAGCACATAAAATTTTGGAACCAAGTAGGCGGCGGTTTTACATCCAACCGCGGCATTTTCGGCAAGCTGTCCTCTGTCGAGAACATGATGTGCATCACCTTTGGCAAGACATCGGACCTGTGCTACACGGGCTCAGGCTCCGGAGCCATATTCATGTGGAAAGAAAACCGGCTGGCAAAGGTGATCAAGGCTCACAATGGACCAGTGTTTGCCATCTATGCTCACGAGCAGTGGGAAGCGTATGTGACAGGGGGAAAAGATGGTTCGATCATACTATGGGATGGCAAGTTCAATCAAATTCACAAGTACGACTTGAACAAGTCGTCGTTGTCCAAAAAGTCCACTGGTGTTCTGCTGAGCGACAATCCGTCAGTGAGAGCGATCAGTTTGGCGGCTAAAAAAATTCTAATTGGCACCAAAAATGGTGAAATAATTGACATAGATAAAGATGGCGTGATGAGCATAGTGATACAGGGTCATGGCGAAGGCGAACTGTGGGGTCTTTGTCCACATCCGGCCAAGCTCGAATGCTGCACTGTGAGCGATGACAAGACAGTCAGAATTTGGAGCATGGAAGCCAAGCAGTGTAGCATGCTGAGAGGCAAAGTGCTGGGCAAGGCAATTAGAGCTTGTCAGTATTCGCCCGATGGCAAATTGATCGCCATCGGGTTCAAAGATGGAAGCTTGAATGTGCTTAGATCGGACACTTTGGAAGTGATAGAAACAGTGGCTCATCGCTCTCAAGAAGTGTCGGACATAAAATTTTCACCAATCACTGGCAAGTACATGGCTGTTGGCTCACATGAAAATTTTGTGGACATCTACAATGTGGACACGAAAAAAAGGGTCGGCATATGCAAAGGCGCATCTAGCTACATCACGCATGTAGAGTGGGATGTGGAGGGAAAGTTGTTGATGCTGAATTCGGGAGCCAAAGAAATTTTGTATTATGAGGCGCCCAGGGGACAAAGAGTCAATATAAGACAGGACGATGTGGACAAAATTGAGTGGAACACATTCACCAGTGTGTTGGGTCCAAAGTGCGAGGGCATTTGGCCGCCGTACACCGATGTCACAGACATAAACACCTCTTGTTTGACCAGAGATGGCCGAATACTGGCCACTGGCGATGATTTTGGCTTCATTAAGCTGTTCGAGTTTCCATGCTATGGCAAATTTGCCAAATTCAAGAAATACAATGGGCATAGTTCGCATGTGACCAATGTGAGATGGGCCGTGGATGACTCCAAGCTGTTGTCCGTGGGAGGCAATGATACATCGCTGATGGTCTGGAACAATCAAGCGTACATGCTGGATGCTAGTGATGCAGGCTCCAGGCCTTTGTCTTCCACTAGCAAGTCGATTCACAGTGAATTGATTATGAAAAATTCTCGCAAAGGAGAATCGGATGACTCGGATACAGATTCAGAAGATGAAGGATATGATAGTGATGTGAGAAGAGAGCATTCTATTGATTATAATAAAAGTATTTTTGTGCAAGAAATAAAACGTCCAAGTGCTGAAGTGGTCAACAATATGTACCAAAAGGTTAATCATTCGGACAAAATGTAAGCTCTAAAAATATCAAATCATTTTTTTTTTATTTTAATTTTTAAATATGAAAATGCTATCTTACCTAAAGTCCCAGAAATTTAAAACTTAAAGTGCTATCTGAATTTCTAATTCGTGAACTACGTCCTTTGAAACCATAAATTTAGTTTTTTTTTGGGAGACTCAAAAAAATTATTTTTTGCCTCGGCTTCTAAAAGTAACTAATCATTTAAAAAGTTGTAGTTCTTTCAGATCCAGGTATTCAATGGAAAATTAAAATATTTTTTAAAATTATATATATTCTGAAAGAGCATACAATTTTCTACACCCTGGTGTATATTTTTATATTATTATTAAAAAGGGTGATTCAAATTTTTTTATTGAGAAAAAGCCAAAAACAACGCTTTTTTTCACTTGAATCGTATGTAGTCCCAGGACTCACTTAAGACTAGGCAAAATTCTAAAAAAAATATATGCTTTTACTTTTTTGAATTTTAGCTCTATTTTATATAAATAAAGTCTCAAAAACATATAATTTCATTTCAATTGATGAACGTTCAATTCTTAGATTTTTTTAAGGGATTAAATACAGATGAAACAATTTATCATTTATTTTCAGAATAATAATCTTTTTAAATTTTTCATTGACAAAAAATTGAAAAAATATTTATAATTTATCTACAAAAAACGAAAATTTTATTGAAAAAAATTATTTCAAGAGTTAATAAAATGTAAACACATTTAATATTTGTTCGTAAAAAAATTTTAAATTAAGTTCACTTTAAAAAATTTCTGTTCAAGTTTTTAATAAAATTTCTATGAAATACTTTTCTACCAAAATTTATTCTATGAGTTTTGTTTAATTTTGCTAATTTCCTTTGAATTAGTTTTTCGATAAATTGATACATCATCTAAATTTTGAATATAATAATTTTGTTGATTATTTTTTGAATAAACAACAATTCATTTTTATTATTTGATTAATTATTTATTAATTACCAAAAAGAAGTTTGGGTAAAAAGGAAATCTTTTTCAGAGTTGGTTAAAGTTAAAATTCTAAAGAGAAAATAAATTTCGAACCAAAACTCAAAATTTAATTTTGCGGATCGAATGATATTTTTCTCTCAAAAAAAGCAAAAAGCAAAAAGTCTGGAAATGACACAGTCATTTGAAACCTTAAACATTAAATTTTGTGTTGAAATAAATTTTTTAAAAACCATCATCAAGTCATGACTTAGTACAAAATTTAAATTTTTATTTCAGTAATTGCTGGACGAAAGAAGTCAATTTTATTGATCTAAATCTTTTAATAATTTAATTTTTTAAATACAATGCAAAGCTAAAAATATTAAAAATGGGAAAAAATTATCTGTGAAATATTTTTTTTCAATTTATCTTTGTTTTATTTTAATGCTAATTTTTTTAAATAATATTAAAATAAAACATATTATTAAATAAAAAATGCTATTTTTTTTCATCAGTACTATTAATTGCTTGGATTAAACACTTCTCATAATTGACCATATTTATACAATGAAATATGATTATCAATTATAAAAATAATTTTTCCACCTTTAAGGCTTTATGTTTTTTATCCTTTAATATAAGTGTGCAGTGGGCTCCCCTTCTTTTTTTCTTTGTTTTTCTCATTCCTATATGTCGAACAAATAAAGTACTAGAACTAAAAATACATTCTATTTAAACTTTTTTAAATTTAAAATGAATTAAAAATAATGAATTAATTTAATAATTAGAATTTTCTTTTTTTATTCAATTTACAATCTTTTGTATCTTTTTCTACTTTGTCCATGGGACTAAAGATTTTAATAAAAAAATTGAAATTTGTGTAAAGAAAAACAAAAAAAAAAGGAGGAAATAAAGGAATTAATATTCCAATTTTATTCAATAATCATTTTTATTTTATTTTTTTATTTTTACTTTATTTTATTTTATTTTTCATTTTTCTTACTTTAATTTCATCGCCAATATTGGCGTTTATTTTTGAAATAAATAATAAATAATAATAATAATAAGTGTGCTTTTTGTAATTTTTGAATTTTTTGCAAAATTCACATCATCGCCTTTTTTAAAAAAAATACTTTATAATAACTAAATAATAAGTTAAAAATATATAGAATGAAAATAAATGAGAATAGAACAAGAAAAGTTTATCAGTTATTAAGAGTAGACGAAAAAAAGTAAAAGTAGGTAACATTTACATTACGAATTTTGGAATTCAATTAAGTACTAAAAATATTATTTTATATTTTGTTCTATTTTTGTATTCAATTTCACATCACCATTATATTTACTTATCTTTTGTCCCATTAAAAAAAAATTAAAAATCAATAAAAATATACACATTAATTTTTCAATTTAATAAAAAAAAGAATTTTGATTAATTTTTTGCTAATTTTTTTCTATTTAAGGGAATCATCTAAGCCATCAAGAATGGTAAAAACCAAATTCAAGTAAAAATTAATTTTTTTATTTGAAAGCAAATTTTAACTTTTATTCTAAAAGACGTACAAAAATCAACAAAATTAGAGGAACAGACGTGGACCCGTTGGCTTTGGTGCATATAATGACAAAGTATTTTAATCAAAACGTAAAAAAAAAATATTAATTTTATATTTTTTTTAGGCTTGCAGCAGCAGGGGAAGCCCATGATAGTTTAGAAGATAGCACTGGTCTTGACTTTAATGTAAAAAAGGAAATAAATGGTCTTAAGCTAAGTCATGTGCACGGCTACCGTGGTTTTGATTGTAGAGATAACTTATTCTACATAAACGACGGTGCATTCATTGTGTACCATGCTGCTGCAGCTGGGATAGTCTATGACGTAGCTCAAAGTATTCTAATAATTAATAAAAAAATTTTAATAAAAATTAATTTTTTTTCTAAAAGATGAGCAATCATTTTATCTCCAGCACAATGATGACATTATCAGTTTGTGTGTGAACGCAAACCCTAAATTTAAGAACGTAATCGCCACTGGTCAAATTGGCAAGCACCCGACTATTCACATTTGGGATGCATTTACCAAAGAAACACTGAGCATTTTGTCCAGTGAAAAGCACAGTCAAGGAATATGTTCGCTTGACTTTTCCAGCAATGGCAAATTGCTTGTTAGTGTGGCCCTGGATGACAATTATACAGTGTCGGTGTGGAGATGGAAAGAGGGCACTTTGGTTGCGTCTGCCTCAGGTGATGTCAGACCCAATCGTCTTTTCCGAGTCATGTTCCGTCCTGACTCGAACACTGTCTTTGTTTCAGTAGGCTTCAAGCACATCAGATTTTGGTCTGTGGCTGGCTCTGAATTGATAAAAAGAAAAGGAGTTTTGACCGACTGGAATTCGACTGGAAGAAAATTGAAAAAAATGCCGACCATGCTTTCCATCGGCTTTGGACAAGAAAATGTCACTTACACCGGAAGCATGGGTGGTGACGTATTCATTTGGAAAGATAATGTGCTCATTAGAACAATCATGCGAGCCCATCAGGGCCCTATTTTTAGCATGTTCACCAGTTTGTTCGATGGTTGTATTGTGACTGGTGCCAAGGAGAAAAGGGCAGATGCCAGTGCGCCTGTTAAAGTTTGGGACAAAGAAATGAAAAATTGTTTGAAAAGCTACAATTTTAATTCTGAATGTGAATCAACGGTGATCAAATCAGTTTGTAGAGTGAGGAATAAAATTGTGGTCGGAACAAAAACAAATGATGTCTTCGAGATTGATGAGAAAAAATCCATCACTCGTTCTTTAATTACTGGTCATGCCGAAGGCGAGCTATGGGCTTTGGCTGTTCATCCGAATAGGAACATATTTTTCACTGCTGGATATGATAGTAATTTTTTTTTGTTTTTTTTTTTTTTTTTCTAATTCATTTTTTTAAAGAGAATATTAAAATTTGGGACATAAAAACAAAAGTAAGTTTTATTTTAATAATAAATTTTCATAAAAATAATTTTTTTTGGTCATTCTGAAAACTTTTAATCAAATATTAAAAATTAATATTAATATTTTTATTCAGTAATTAGTTTAAAAATAATTTAAGTAAATCTTAGAAATGGTATCGTAAAACCGGGTTAAACCGATTACTTATCAACAAAACTCAATCTAGGAAGTCAATTTTTCGAATTAGCTGTGATATAGCGACATCTTTGTCGATATCACTGGAAAGTTAATAAACTTAACCATGAGCGTTTAAGTTAAAAAGGAGCATAAATACATGCTCCAATACGTCTAAACGGGAGATCGGATAGACGGGATTGTAATGTAAACATTACAATTAGCCCTTCTGAATATAATTTTTAGTATTTTATTCAGAAAAAAAATTTTTATCGTAAAAGTACAAAAACCAGGATAGAAAAAAAAATCGAAATGAAAAAATCGCAAAAAAAATCTTGATTTTCTGTTCTGTTGAATACTTCAAAATTAGATTCATCGCTGAAAATAACTTTTGACCAGTCTTTAACAGTCCATCTTTTTCGTTCTTTGCACCATTTGAGCCATTTGAGTCATTTGTAAAAGGTCCAAAAAATTACCTTTTTGCTTAGATGGGTATATGTGTCATAATTAATAAGTGAAACTATTTATTTAAACTAAATTAGTAGCATTTAAGCTAAATAATCGTTTTTTTTTCAATTTAAGCTAAACAAAAAATGACATATTTATTTTGTTTATTCAATAAAAAAATACAATTTTTCAAATTCAAATCAAGTTATGTTAAATAAAAAAGTACAAAAAATAAAAGTTAATTAACAAGTAAAAAAAGGTGTTATTTCCTAACGCAATTTAAATTTGCTTGACCCTTATGACACTTAGAATTTCACAAAATATTGCTTTTTTTTACAACTACAGTTTCTCTCACATTTTCCGGAGCAATTACACTTTAATACCCCTTGCCCACCGTTCAATGAATGTAAGCTATTTATCTCCCGTAGGGACTTTTAACTTTAAATCGTTTTAATTGACATCCGTGACACAGTTGATTGTAAATAGTTAAAAACTTTTGATGTATATTGTCGAATCGTTTATTTCATATTTGTACCATTTTGTTTACGCCACCATGTCCACTATTTGTATGAACAGTTCGTATTTCATCAAATAAATCTTCGTACGCTATAACGAGATAAACTTGATTGTCATCATTTTGCATTTTACGAATTAATCTATTAACACCACTGATTTCGAACAATTGGAAATTCCGTAAATGGTAATAGTCTTTGGCTTGTTTCGTATTTGGGTTGTTTTTCGATTCGATTAAAATGCCGATTTTTAATTGTACTTCATCGCGAGTGTATACCTTACGAGACTCTTCTCGTATTTTTTCGATTTCCTTGTAAAAGGACGATTTATGTTGTCCATAAGAATCAGACGCCGATTCCATTTAAGAGCTAAGAGTTTGAGTATTTTTTTGAATAATAATTTCAAAATTAAAATTTAGCTTATTTAAAAAAAAAAAATTTAATTTAGCTAAAACATGTACATTTTACCAAAATTGACATGTTATTTAGCATAAATAAGCAAAATTAAATTTCTTGTTTTTTATTTACAGTAAATCAAAAATTTTCTATATATTTAGCTTAAATAAATAGTTTCACTTATTATTTACGACATATGCACTAAATTAAAATTTCACAAGAAACCAAGATACCCTCAGATAAGCATGATATTGAAAGCCCTCTGCCTAAGCTATCAATACAAAACAAAAATTAAATTTAAGTATTTTTTATTAAGTCCATTCTGAGTTAACCCTAACCTCATTAACCCCTTTTGCTAAGGGAGTGAGTCGGAAAATTCGGTCTAATTCGGTTAATAAATTCAGAGTTTTCAAACAAAACTGAGTCGATAGACAAAAAATAGAAAAAATAGGTCACCCGGTTAGGCCATCTCACTATATCAAAAGAAAGCTAGAAAAATATTCTATTAGATAATATAGTTTGTATTATATGAAAATCGATTTTTATTTCAAATTTTGCACTACTTAAAAATTTTTTGATTATTTTTTTTGTAATGTTCTAAATTTTCTAGACATACTGTATACTTGTTATTCTTACATGTTCGATCCGTGACATCTTGAGTTGCAAAAATAATCCTTTGCGTCAGGTACAAGAATTGTTAATCCATTGTTCAGTACAATTAAAGCGGATCGTTCCCTGGTCACCAACAATTTACAGCTCAAAATCAACAATGATTTCTTCTGGCAGATACATTTTACTCTTTTTCTTTCTTGATTCTCTGTTATAACTTTTCTAATGCCAAATCAAGTATCGGTTGCTTTTTCGATTGCTTTTTCAAACTGTTCCGCTTTGGGAGGTCCCAAGTGAAACTCTTTTGGGTAAAAATAATCATTTTGTTCTGTATCATCATCTTCACAAATTTCATCTTAACTTTACTCGTGGCCAACAGCTTCAAAAAGTCGATATGAATATCGATTTCAAAACTAAAAATTTAAATGAATGGTTTAATTTAAATCAAAAGAATTTTCTATCTTGCTACTTCAGCAAAAGTCAAATTTTTTGACCTTTATTCTACTGTTAATTGATTTAATTTATAATAAAATATATAAAGAAAAATGACTTAAACTAAAGAGAAATCTAAAATATAATTTAAGTAACAACAGGAACTTAATTGAACCAATGGCAAAATCGAAAAGTGGAAATAAAATCTTCGAATATTTTTATTCAAGATAAATAAATTGGTTTGTGAACAAAGGATCAGCGTTGAACATTCTATTAATTTTTATAGGCTTTGTGGTTAAATTTGAATTCTTTAACTTGAATACCTTGTTGTTAAATATTTAATCAAAAAAACTTAATTTTAATTTATTTTAACATTTAATTACTTTAATTTTAATATATCTATTATTTATATAATGAATTTAAATAATTAAATAATTGAATAGGTCTAATGAGATATGAACATTAGTCGGTTGATTAACCTTGAAGTTAGAAAAAAAAAATTAAAAAATCAAAATTTAATAAAATAGTCATTTCGCATATCTTTTAAGTCCATTTCTTAAGATTTTGGTTTAAAATCGATAAAAAAATTTCAACGTAGGTAACCAAATATACGTGTACCTGCAATATATGAATTTCAAAAGCAAAATTATTTAAGCACAATCAAATTCTGATTAAGACTAAGAAAAATCATGCAACACAAACATTTATTTTCTAAATAATTTTTAGAGAACAATTATCTAATTTATACAAAATGAAAATTCTTTATTTATAAACTCAATTTTTGTTTGGTAAAAAATTTATCGGAAAAGGTTAAAAAATGACTTGATGACAATTATAACGATTTCTAAAAAAAAATTTCAATTATGAACAATTCTGTTTAAAATAAAATTCAATAAAAGCTTGAAATTATTTTTTTATTCTGCTGAAAATTAATTAAAAAAAGTACTTGTAAATTTTGATAACTATTTTATGCCAAAATAATTAATTTATAAATTTCTTTCGATAAATAAATGATTAAATTTTTTCTTAATTTTTTATTAGTAAAATTTAAAGCACAAAATCGGATTATCAATATATTTTATTAATTTCCAAAATTATTTATTTTAAAAGTTTTGATTTTTATTAAAAATAAATTTTAATTATTTAATCAAAAATATTTTGTCTTTGAAAGAAAATAATAAAAATTCATGCTACTGAGTACAAAATTCGTTGTTTGGATATAAGTCCGGATGGAAAAACAGTGGCAGTCGGTTCTAGCGATGGAGAAGTTGTGCTTTATGCGGTATCCAAAAGCCTAGAAGAATTAAAAAAACTTGATTTCAACCGTCAAAGAAAAAGCTCTATTAGAGATATAAAGTAAAATATCAAATTCATTTATTAGGAAAAATTTATTCTAATTTTTAAAATTTAGATTTAGTCCTAAAAGTTCGTACCTTGCTGCGGGCAGTGAGGACTGTTCAATAGATTTTTATGAAATAAGCAATGACGGTAAGATGAGTCGCATTGCCTATTGTACTCAAGTACCAGGCCCCATACTGCAAATGGACTGGTCAACAGATGCCGCCTATATCAAAATAGGCACTGATAACTACAAAACAATTGTTTACAGTGTACCAAGTGGCAATCAAATACTGGATGATGATATACACGATAAGGTTGAGTGGAATCAATGGACAAGTATTTTTGGAGCCGAAGTAATCGGCATTTGGCCAAATCAGTCAGAAAAAAATTTTATCAATTGTGCTCATTTGGCTAGTATGCCAATGAAGTTAGCCACTGGGGATGATGATGGCGAAGTTAAGCTCTTCAACTTTCCATGTCTTGAAAGAGATGTTAGTTGTTTTTTTTTTTTGATTCTTTTTAAAAAAAATTAAAAAATTAAATTTTTTCTAGAGTCCATATCAAAGCTATTATGGTCATTCATCAAATGTGACCAATGTTAAATTTTTGGCCGACAATTCACATTTAATTAGCATTGGAGGCGATGATTTCTGTGTTTTTGTATGGAAATGTGAATGAATATGATAGAAAAATTTTTTTATTATTATTTTTAAAAGCTTTAATGATTTTTTAAAATAAAAAATTATTCTTCAACTTGTTGTTCTTCTTCTTCGGTAGCTTTGCTTAATAATGACTGAGAGTTGAGCAGCATTTTTCCCATCTCGAGCATGGCTCTTATTTCATTAGCGTCCATGGATATCAAGTCGTCCAATACGACAATCAAATCGTTTTGAAGCTTGGGACTGGTAATTAGCTTTCGGACAATATTTTGAGCCATCTTGATCGCCGCAATCTGCTTCACACTGGCTCCGTGTGTTTCAAAAAAAACAGCTGTAATTGACAAAATTAAGATAAAAACTGATATCTTTCTCATTTTTGATAAATTTTTAATTTTAAAAACTCTCAAGTTGTCCCTCTTATTTATAATTTTTAATTGACCGTGTCATTCTAAACTTGTTCTCTGTGACAAACTTAATTTTTAAATTCAGTAAAATTTATTTGTCATGATGTATCATAAAGACTTAGTTTTAAGTATGTTGTAATAAAAAAAGTCAATTTCTATCGTCTATTAATAAAATTTTTCATGTAATTTTAATAAAGCATAAAAAAAAAATTATTGCCATATTGGAAATTCATTCTAAAAAAATAAATTGGGTTAACTTTTTCAAACTTATTACATTAATATTAAAAATAGATTTTTTTTAAAACAAAAATCGTAAACTTTTAAAAATGATTAAGAAAAAATATTTTTTTAAAAGTTAAAAATTTTATCTAATTTATTAATTTCCTTATACTTTCATTTAAAGAATTAATTTTCATAATTTTTTTTATTGTATTTTTTTTTAATTATTTTAAAAATAATAATAAGTAAAAGCTACAATATCTAATATCAATTTAAAAACAGAGGACACTAAAAAATTTAATTACAAAACAGGCGAAACACTAAAATAATAAATGAATCAGTTCCATTTTTGATCAAAAGTATTTTTAACTTAAAAAACCATGAAATGATTCAAGATAGTAGTAGTAGTAGTAGTTTAGACTGTAGCTGGCTAGCCAGCGAGTGTGCTGACAAGGCACACTAAGACAGCTGATGTGATTGATTGCTGCTCATCCAGCAATCAATGCCTGCTTTAAAGCTGTTAACATTGGGGGCTTCAACTAATTGATTAGGCAGCGAGTTCCATATGCTAGCGGTTCTGTTGAAAAAAAAGTTATCTCTATGTTGGAGCCTTGAAATTTCTTTGTGATATTTAAAGCAGTGACCTCTTCCTTGGTTTTTAGTGACATTAAAATTGTTACTTTTTTCAACCAATTCTATTCCATGCATGAACTTGTATAATTGAATTAGATCACCTCTTTTTCTTCTTTCCATCAGATTTGGAATGTTCAAAGCCTTCAATCTGCTTTCATACGGTTTGTTTCTAATTGCAGAAACAAATTTCGTAGCTCTGCGTTGAATCCTTTCAACATTCTCACAGTCAGACTTAAGAATTGGAGACCAAACAGGCACCGCAAATTCCAAAAGAGGACGAACAAAAGTTAAATACAGAGATCTAAATAACTTACAATCAAAACGAGCAAATGATTTCCTGATGCGACTTAGCATTTGATTTGCTTTGTTTGTAGCCTCTAACACTTGATTTTTCCATTTCAGATTTGTATTAAAAATAACTCCAAGATCTCTTTCGGTTTCTGACGTTGATAGCTGCTTACCATTGATAAAATAAGGAAAATATTTGTTTTTATGACCATAATGCATGACCACACATTTTGATGTGTTGAAGAGAAGAAGCCAATCTTGAGTCCACTTGAAAACTAAATCTAAATCTAATTGTAGTTTCGCTGCGCTTATTTCTGATACCGTTTGCGAGAACATTTTAGTATCATCTGCATACAATTTGACAACATTTTATAATCCTTTTGGTAGATCATTGATATACAAAACAAACAATAGTGGACCAATCACTGAGCCTTGTGGTACACCGCTAAAAATATCAACCCAATCCGATAAAATTTCCCCTTGAACAACTCGTTGCCTTCTATTTTTCAAGAAAGCTTCAATCCATTTTAGTGTCAGACCGCCAAAGCCATACGCTTTCAATTTAGCTGTTAGTCTTCTGTGCGGAACAGTATCAAATGCTTTCGCAAAATCCAGTAGAATCACATCAACAGGGATACTTTTATCAAGACTCATTGAGATGAAATCTAGAGTTTCCAGAAGATTAGTGGTACATGACTTTTTCTTGACAAATCCATGCTGTTCTTTAGATATAATATTATGCTTATAAAGATAATCTTCCATTTTGGTTCTAATTAAGCTTTCCATAATTTTGCACGGAATTGAAGTTAAAGACACAGGACGATAATTGCTCGATATTGATTTATCACCTTTTTTAAACAATGGAGTAATATTTGCTGATCTGAATTGGATTGGAAGCTGACTATTGGATAAAGATTCTCTGAAAATCAAAGTTAAAGGAACAGTAAAGGCTTCTGCACAATTTTTAAGCAATGATGGATGAAGCTTGTCTACACCACATGATTTATTTTGATTTAGGTCTTGTAATTTTTTAAATACCATTTCATAACTAATATCATTTGGATCAATGTCACTATATTCTGACCAGCTTTCATCAAACTCAACTTCAAAAGGTGGAAGCTCACCATCTTGTTCAATAACAAAAACATCTTGAAAACATTTATTAAGAAGATTTGATATCTCTTTCGGTTCGTGCGTTATTTCATTGTTTGACTTTTTTAATGCTTTAATTGATTCTTTGACTACTTGTTGATCATTTAAGTATTTATACAATATTTTAGGATTCTTCCTAGCTTTTTCCACTAAATTTTGTTCATATGTTAGTCTGGCTTTTTTAATTTCTGATAAAACTAATTTACAGGTACGTTTGTAATCTTTATAAAGATTCATATCCTTCCAGTTACATGAACAGTTCCTATATCTAAGATTCCTCTTATTTCTGATTAAGATCTTGAGATCATCTTTAATCCAAGGTTTTGAGATAGTTTTCTTTTTTGAGCCATCTGTCACTGAAATGAATCGATTACTAGCTTCGCTTACATAGAAAATTAACTCATCGTACATTTCTTGAATATTTAAATTCTCAAACAAATACACCCAATTTATATTTGAAGGAAAATGTGAAATTTTTACAAAGTCAGCTTTATTATAGATAAATTTTTTACAGGTATATGATTTCTTACTAACCTTGTTTTTGAGAATAAAATTGAAAAAGATAACCAGATGTCCTTTATTTATGTTACCGAGCACAAATTTTGTATCGATTGCATACACACTGCCAGATTGGGTCGTGAAAATCAAATCTAAAGTGTTGACAGCTTTTTCGTTTGCCATTTGAAAAGTGGGGACATTTACATGCTGGTATAGAAAAGTGTCGTTTAGCGTCTCTCTGAATTTATGTTCGATGCCATTTTCGTTTAAAATTTCTGACACATGTTACGGTATGAAAATAACCGTTACAACGATTTAGATTAACCTTAATACTATTTACAATTTATTTAGATTATATCTTTATGAGTCATAAATCATAAGTCATAAATCTTTATGACCGATTTAATTCACAATTTATTTTGATTTAACTTCTTTATTATCATTGACCTAATTACTGTGTATAAATAAGAATTCTGATTCTTATTAACACGAGCTTTTTCAACTTTGTATTTTTATCTATTTTACAACAAACTTTTTAAATAAACGTTTATACGAACAATCTCGATCTTTGTCTTCACTTATCTCCTCTGAAGTTAATCTAAGGAATCAGGCCAATTTCGTAGACTAACATATATGGTAGCAGCTATAAATATCGATAATTTAGAGATAGCAAAGATAAATTCAGATTGGAAATTAATAATTATTTTATATTAGTACTAATTATCTGTTTGTAAAATGAGTGAAATAGCTTCAATAATCGAGGATATCGATTCAAAAAAGTGGAATAAGATTAAAGCTCTAAATATTTTTAAAGCTAAATCCTTAGCATACTCCTTGGATAAAGTAGTTGCAGCATACAGGGTTACTGTAGCGGAATTAAAGGAAATTGTGGTTAGCAATGATTCCACTGATACAAGAAAAATAAAATGCAGTGAATGCATTAGTAGTTTTGAAAGCAAAGTTAACAAAATAAAACAAATTAGACTTGACTCAACTGACGTGGACTGCCAAAAAGAAGACACATCTTTAGAAATTGACAAACTCCAAATGTCAAACGAAGAATTATTACTAAAAAATGAAAACTTAACAGAAGATAATCTGGAAAAAGATAAAATAATTTCCATGTTAAATTTTCAGTTAAGCCAAAAAGAAAAACAAATTTTAGAACTTCAAGATATGCGAAAAAAGAAAATTGTTCAGTTCAATAACGACCCTTTAAACAATACAAGTTTCGACAACAGTGATGAAAACGATAAAAATTTTATTATGAATAAAGACTATTACAAGTTAGACTATTCGACCATGATTAATCGTTCAATAATTTCGCAAAATGATGATACTAAATTCATTGAATCACAAACAGGTAATTTGAAGGATATTGATTCAAATCGTAATATGAAAACGTATCAATCAGTTCTTATAAATGAAGATGATGTTCAAAAAACACCAGTCTCTCATTCTAAGCCTTTCAATTTTGATAACAGTTATCAACAAAAAACACCAAAAATGTTCGATTTTTATTCAAATGGAATTATACCCGATAATAAACAAAATTTATCAAATCCAATCGGTATGGATAATAGTTCATTTCCTTCTTCGATTGATCCAATTTATAAGTTCTTACTCAACCAAAACATGGAAAATAAAGCTAAACATTTACATGTAAGTACACCAAAATTTTCTGGTAGTAATAAAGAAGATATAGAGGATTGGCTTTTTATGGTCAAACAAGGTTTTATGGCAGCAAAAATTCCTGATGAAGATAGGCTAAATGCAGTCGTTAATTTTGTATCTAGTTTACCGCTGCTAATATTAAAAAGACATATTGAATCAAGAAGTAACTGGTTTGAATTTGAAAAGGAACTTAAAAATACCTTTAGTCACTTAGATAAAGAAAATAAGATAAGATGCGAACTCTCAAATTTAAAACATAAAGAATTAAATATTGAACATTTTGTTAACCAATTTTTAACTTTAACAAATAAGTTAAGCATGGCGGAAGAGGAAAAAATGTTTTATTTTAGAGAAGGTTTAAAGGAAGGTACGAAAAGAGAAATAATTTGTAGAAAAATCGTCAAGTTGTCGGAGGCTATCCCTCTTGCGATTCAATTAGAGTCAGCGGTTAGCTGTATTTCTAAAATTAACTTTGTTAAAAATAATCCTAAAAAGAAAAATAGTAAATTCATTTATAGAAAAGATGCCAAGCATGATTTTCAAAAACAGAATATTTTACCTAACAAATTTACGAATCAGAAAAGTTCTAATAATATTACATGTCTAAGATGTAAAAAGAAAGGAAATTATGCAAATAAGTGCAGGGTAATATTAAAAAAGATAAATTCTTTAGAAGTTGTCTCTGATTCGGAGGATAAGATTTATATGGTTTCTTCTATTTCAAAAAATATTAATCGCATACCGTCAACTACTGGTTATGTAGGTGGTAGATTAATGAAAATAGGATTGGATTGCGGGGCTACCCATTCAATTATGAACCATATGACTGCAGTTCGATTTAATATAGAAATTATAAAAAGTAATAACAAAATAAAAACTGCAACAGGCATAGTAACTCATGCTTCTGGTATAACTAAACCAATTGAAATAAAGTTAGGAAGCAGTACTTGTATGATTGACTTTATAGTCTTCGATCATGAAGACCATGATATTTTATTAGGGCTTGATTGGTTTCAGAAAACACACTCAGGGATCTTTCCATCCCAAGGAATTTTAAAATTTCCAGATTCGGATTTTAAATTAGATGACACAAAAAGTAGTATAGAAGATAATATTTTTGATGTTTTCCACGCGGATATTAATCCAGAAACATCTGATGACTATTTTTGGGAAAACAAATTACCCAAAATAAACCCGTCAAATGCATTATCATGTAATCAGCAAAAAGCTTTTGATAAAATCCTAAGTCAAGCGAGATGTCTATTTGCTAATTCTATAGAAGACTTAGGAAGCTGCGAGGTTTATAAACACTCCATCAGATTGATAGACGAGAATATAGCCCCTATTTTTAAACGTTCATATAGAATGTCAGAATCCGAACGCCAATTTTTAAAAAGCGAAATAAATAAAATGTTAAACGCAAAAATTATTCGACCATCAAAATCAGCCTGGTCCTCTCCAGTAATTGTGGTTCCAAAGAAAGATGGAACCAAACGAATCTGTATTGATTATAGAAAGTTAAACGAAAGTACTTTAACTGAAAGATGGCCATTGCCTAATATTACTGATGTAATTGATAGAATGAGAGATTCAAAATGGTTCACTGCACTTGATCTAAAGTCAGGATACTGGCAAGTAAAAATGGACGAAAATTCAATTCATAAAACTGCGTTTTCCACTCCTGATGGACATTTTGAATTTCTTAGACTTCCTTTTGGTCTTAAAAATGCACCTACAGACTTCTGCAGAATAATGCAAATGATACTGGGTGATCTGCATTTTGTTGAAGTGTATATGGATGATATTACTATTCATTCAAAATCCTTTGATGAACACATTTCTCATATTGGACAAGTTATTAAGACATTAAAGGAAGCTAATTTAAAAATTAACCCAGCAAAATGTAGTTGGTTTGCAAATGAAATAAAAGTACTTGGTCATATTGTGTCTCATAACCAAGTTAAAATGGATCCCGAAAAAATTAAAGCAATTGTTGATAGAGCACGTCCGAATAATTTGAAAGAACTTCAGAGTTTTCTTGGACTCCCTAACTTTTATCGCCGATTTATTAAAGATTATTCAAAAATTGCTCAACCACTTTTTGCTTTGTGTGCAAAAGATTCGGTTTTCGAATGGAGTAGTGAATGCGAGGAAGCTTTTAAGTTACTTAAAAAGAAATGTTCATCTTATCCGATATTAAGAATACCAAATCCAAATTCTAGATATAAACTTTATGTTGACGCTTCTGGATACGCACTTGGAGCAATCTTAACGCAAATAGACGAAAATGGAGATGAATATATGGTTGCTTGTGCGTCACGAACACTCTCAAAAACAGAAATTAAATATGGTATTTCAGAAAAGGAGTGTTTAGCGGTTATATTTGGTATTGCACAATTCAGAAAATATCTATATGGTATCAAATTTACAGTCATAACAGATCACTCAGCCCTTGTTTGGCTAAAAAGCATTAAAAAAATGACTGGAAAACTAACTCGCTGGTCAATATTTCTTCAAGAGTACGATTTTGACGTTGTCTATCGGAAAGGTTCTGAACATGGAAATGTTGATGCAATCAGTAGACCGGTAATTGACTATGTGATTAGTATATCTACAGCCCAAATAATCGAGGATAAAATAAAATTAGATGTGTGGGAAAATCCCAATTTACTACACTTCATACAATTTGGAAAGCTTGTTCCAGGTATTTCAAAAAAATTAGGAACTAATATTCGAAATTTAGCAAAGAATTATCGTCTTGAAAATAATAAGCTATTCATTATTAAGACAGGCAAAATTTTAGAAGTGCCTAAACCAGAGTTACGTGCGGAAATTATTGAAAAGGCACACAATTTTGGACATTTTCAAACAAAATCAACATATGATAGACTAAAAAACGTATTTTACTGGAAAAATATTTATGATGATATTAAGAAATATATTAAAAAGTGTATGGTTTGTAACCGAAAAAACAAAGAAATTATTAAATACCATCCTGCACAAACAAGTTGCATCAGTAAAATTTTTAAAAGAATAATGGTTGATCTTGTCCTTGGTCTCCCTGAGACTCCTGAGGGATTTAACGGTATTTTTGTAATTATCGAATTTGTTACTAGATTTTCCTTTGCTAAGCCAATACGCTCTAAATCAGCTAATGAAATAGCTTCTATATTAATAGAATACATTGGTCTGTTTGGTCCTTTTGAAGAACTTTTATCAGATCAAGGAAAGGAATTTTGTAACAATGTATTAAATAGTTTAAAAACAAACTTAGGTTTTAAACATATATCAACTTCGGCGTATAATCCGAGAACTAATGGAATTACAGAAAGATTCAATCAAACACTAGCAAATTGTTTAAGAAAACACGCTGAAGCGAATATTACTAACTGGCATAAATATCTCCCGTACGTTTTAATCGCATATCAATCAAAAGTTCATTCAGCGACAGGCTTCACGCCTTTTGAACTGATGTTTGGACAAAACATGATTCCATTCAATGATTATTCTGGAGAAAATAATTCTGATTCTGTTTTGAAAAGAAGTCAAGAAATCAAGCACCTCTTTGAAAATACTCTCCCATTAGCACATAAAAATTTGAAAGAATTTCAAGAACGTCAAATTTCAACTCAAAATAAGGCCTCAAATGTCGTCGAAAAACGAATTGAAATAGGGAGTACTGTATTTTTGAAATGTGAGGGTTTACTAAATAAATTAGAACCAAGGTACAAAGGACCGTATAAAGTATCAGGACACACTAAACGTGGTAATTATTTAATTATGAATGCTATAAATGAGACCTTAAAAGACACTTACCCGAGGCATAAACTTAAATTAGTGGAAGACGATTCATCCCTTCCAAATGAGAGTGCAGAAATCGAAAAAATTCAAAAACACCAAATAATGAATAATGAAAATTTTTACCTTGTAAAATGGAAAAATTTGCCTAATTCTGAATCATCTTGGATTCCGGAAAGATATTTCAACAGTCTTAAATTGATAAACGAATACAAATCAAATCAACAAATTGTTAAAAGCCAACGTCCTAAAAGAAACTGTACATTAAAGAGAATAAACTTTTACAATATTTTATTTTTGCTAAGTTTAATCCCAGCAATTTTCAGCAAAAATTTAAATATTGAAAAGATAAAATTAAAAGGTAAATTTAAAGTATGTTCTCATTCTTACCAAAGCAACATTGTCGATCTAAATTCGCTATGTAAAAATAAACCAAAAAATTCAAGCCATATTTTAGATGACTATTTAGGACATAAAAATTTAAGAGGAGGCTCTTATTGGAATAAACAACTCTATGTTCTAGGAAAACTTGAACATCAAGTTTATGGAAATGGTTTTCACTGTCTAATGAAAAAACATATTTTAGTAACATCTATGTCGTTTTGGGGTGAAAAATTTGAATCGCTGAGAACAGAACCAGTAAAACTTACAATAAGTGATTGTAGAATAATGGTATTAAGTAGAAAATGTTATGGATCGCCCATGAACTGTGATGGTGACTATTGTATTTATTCAGCAAACCCATTATCGACATTTTCATGGTTAAAAGAAAGAAAGAGTGAATCATTTTCATGTTCATTTTCTCCAAAACTAATAACAGCTAAAAATAACAACGAGCATCTATTTGGTTTGAAATGTCAAGCAAAAGACTTATTTTGTTATCTTCATGATTCAATTTTAATCTGGGAAAAAACTATTTACCATGAATGCCCACTATACAAAATCACCTTGGAAAATTTCAAATTCGAAAAAAATAGCGATATTTTATTTGGCGAATCAAATTTAGCAGTGCAAGCTTCTGGCATTCAGTCAATTTGCAATATATCTGTTTTAACTACAGTGGAAGGACTTTATTTAAGTAGAATAATTACCAAAGACATAAATAATAAAGTTCCACATGGCTCAACTATAGAGGAAATGAAAGAATTGTTACTTGCTGACAACGACTATAGAGTTTTTGAAGATATAAAACAAAAAAATGATATTCTTTTTAATGAATGCCTAAATTTTAAATCATTGCTTAATCTTTTCTCGAAAAATGAGGACAAATATCTTACACATAATTTAAAGGATGGAAGCTCAGTTACTTTCTATACAACTATGGGAACAATTTATAAAGCTGATTGTTTGTCTGTAAATGAAATTTCAATTTTGACGGATACACGCAAAGAAAAAAGTTTGCTATGTTTTAATGATCAGCCAATTGTTTATGACTTTAAAAATTCCACAAAGACAGGATTCCTAACAAGTGATAATATAATTAAGCAAGTTTCTGATCTCGTAACTTGTAAAAGAGTCATTCAATATATACAATTAATAGATCAAAATTTAACAATTGTACGAAAAGGATATCAATCCAGTGTAGTGATTAATTCGAGACTTCAATTTTTTAATTTTGATTACTTAGGGAATAAAATAAAAGAATTAGACAGTCATCACAATCCATTATTGCTTGATGGCATAGATCTTTTATCAACTTTTCAAGAAGTTGTAAATCATGAAATGTCAGCTGGTACATGGTATTCACACGATTCAGACACTTTTAACATGAAAGCTAAAATCATTGAAACAAAAATGCAAATTAAAAATGGTTTAAAAATAATTTTTAACAAAACAATTGGAATTATTTCAATCATCAGTTCTTGTACCGTCATATTAGTTCTTTTGTGTCTATTATGCAATTTATGCGTGAGATGTTTTCCTTACAAAAAATTAAATTCAAAAATAAAAAATCATGGGGAAAGAACCAATGAAGAAATAAAAATGGTATCAGTTTCAAAAGAAAAAACTTTCGAACCAAACATATTAAATGAGAATATTGGCGAAGATAGTCTGGACTCTATTACAAATGAACTGATTTTCTCAAACATTTAAAAATAAATTTTATTATTTTTCTACCCTTGATTAGTCCATTCGAGGACGAATGATTATTTTCAAGGGAGGGTAATGTTACGGTATGAAAATAACCGTTACAACGATTTAGATTAACCTTAATACTATTTACAATTTATTTAGATTATATCTTTATGAGTCATAAATCATAAGTCATAAATCTTTATGACCGATTTAATTCACAATTTATTTTGATTTAACTTCTTTATTATCATTGACCTAATTACTGTGTATAAATAAGAATTCTGATTCTTATTAACACGAGCTTTTTCAACTTTGTATTTTTATCTATTTTACAACAAACTTTTTAAATAAACGTTTATACGAACAATCTCGATCTTTGTCTTCACTTATCTCCTCTGAAGTTAATCTAAGGAATCAGGCCAATTTCGTAGACTAACACACACAGCCATTTGACCAGTTGATTGATGGAAAGTTAAAATCACCCATTATTAGAAGATCTTTAAAACCTTTTTCATCAACATAGTCTTTAGCTTGCTTGAAAATTAAATCAAAATCGTTCATATCAACAAAATCGTTTGGCCTATAAATACAGCCAACTAAATACTTTTCGGAGTTAAAGTTTACTACTACCCAAATTTGTTCAATTTTACTTAAATTAAAACCTGCATCATTTAATTCAAATGAGTCGATAAATTCATCAATGTAGAGACATACACCACCGCCTCTGCGTCCATCACTTCTGTCCTTTCTGTACACATTGTATCCTTTTACGTTTGTAAGTGAGATGCTCTTGAACCAAGTCACACTAATTGCCACAATTTGTGGGCTATATGTTTCAATAACAACACTAAATTCATCTAGTTTGTTGTTCAAAGAAGTAGCATTTAAATACATACATTTTAACGATTCGATACTATCTAGACGTGATGACGCTTCTGATGAACGATTATTGCTTCTTGAATTTGACGATCTGATTTCCACGGATGCCATATCGAAAGGGCGAGTCTTGTGAAAGACCATTATTTGCTTCGTTTCTTTGTTTTCTCAATTCATAGTCTAAAGCTCTTTCCGTTTCAGTCAAATCTGGACTAATATAAACATTTTTGAGAGAATTTGAATCTCTCAACTTTTTGGCTGCAAGGAGTAATGGATTTCTGATTGCTTCTTCTTTGAGTTCCACCAAAATTGGACCTGGTTTACTTTGGTCTTTAGATCTCAAACGTTTCGAATACGCTGGCTTGACATCACTTTTTCCAATAGTGGTCAGAATTTCTTTGATTTTTTCTTCATCTTCAGCTCTCTTGTCTGTTAAAATCTCTTTCTTTGATTCTGGCACACCATAAATAATAACATTTTTTCTTCTTCTCATTCTTTCTTTTCTTAGATACTTAAATTCTTTTTATATAAATATATAAAGCAATATTAAAATGAATAATTATCTCCTGAAATTTTTATCTTTTAAAGACATCTTCCATCAAAAAGCGAAAAAAAAATTGGTTTAATTAATCTGATGGGTTTTTTTTTTACTTGAAAAAGGATGTTAAATAAAAATCAGAAATTTAGATTTAAAAAAATTGTCTTTTATGCTAAATTTGGTGATTCATACCAGGTGTTGTTTTTAAAGGATATCATTTGAATTACTAAACCAAATGATTTTATATAGAATAAATCAGACTTGTTTTTAAGTCACAGTTTAAAGTCTAAGTCACAAAAATTTAAGTCAAAGTTATGACTTAAAATTTTTTTTTTTTTTATTTTAAGTCTAAGAATAAAAGCCAATTTTTCAGCAAAAAAAAGGTAAATTTAATTAAAAAATTAAAATTTTGATGCAAGGTTCGCACTTAGCAGTACTATTGTACTTTTTGACGAGAGCCCCCAAAGTCCAAATATCTCTTGTTCAAATCAGACTTGTTTACAAGTCAAAGTTATGACTTTAAAAAAAAAATAAATTTAAGTCATTGACTTGACTTGACTTAAGACTTGTGACTTAAAAACAACTCTGGAATAAATATATAAAAAAATCTTTATTTTTTTTTCTTTTATTAAAGTGAAAGAGTATTTTGATTAGTTTTTTTTTTGTACAAAAAATAGTGTAATCAAGTTAGGAAATTAATAAAAAAAATAAATTGTTATAGTGCCCCAAAATATAAACTGTGGTCGGCCAAATTAATTTAGTGTCTTATAACCTCTGTAATATTCAATCAATTTTTTAAACACATTTGTTAATAAAGTTAGTTTATCAATGTTTAAATTTCAAAGTAATAAAATTTAGAGTATCTGAGACTACGGTTTATGATTTGACCCAACTTTTTTTCAAGAAATTTATTTTCTTGCTTGTTTTAAAAAAAAATTTGAAAGCTAAAGATTTTTGTTTTAAAACAATAAAATATAAATATTTTATTTTTTAAATTGTAATTTTAATAAGATTGCTTAAATCAATTTTTTTAAAGACGAAAAAATACACCAAATGGAATTTTAATTAATTATAGGAAGTATTTAGATGGGAGATATTTTATTAATATTCAAAAGAAAAGGAAATAACTGAAACCCACGCAGAGCTGTTATGTCCGTCTATAATAAAATAAAATATCAATTTAATATTTAATTATTTTTATCTAATTTTAAAATGTTATGTAAAAAAAATTTCTAATCAAGCTTAAAATTATTTTGATCAAAAAAAATGAATTTCGAAATTTAAAACCTGTTTTAATTGAAAAATGAGTATAGCGTTTAGTAATGCATTTACATGTATAGCTGTTAGCTTCCGAGAGTTGATTCTCATCTTTTTTTGCCGGAAATAAAAATATAGCATCATTAAAAAAATTAGAAAATTTCAAGCACTCCAATTATTTAAAAAAATAAACATCAAATTTTGTCATGAAAGCTGAATTTAAAAATTAAATCATATTTGGAAAAAAATGAACACCACCGTAACTAGAAACATCGATTTGCTAATTTGGCGATCCAATTTAAACGACACTGTAATTATATTTTCTTCATTTGTGCTAATTCCAATTGGAATAGTGCTCAACTTTACCCAAATGATGATTTTGCTGCGCAAAAGGTTTCTGTTGAGCATAATGGCCATGTACTACCAACTAATATCCATTTACAACATCCTGATTCTCATAGTCACATGGTTCTACTTTATGTCAAAATCTGACCTGACCAAAATTGACTTCATAACAGACATTGGATGTAAATTGTTGTCTTTTTTTTTCCGCTTGGCTTACCAGATATGCTCATGGCTAAATGTATTAGTCACTCTGGACCGCTTGATTTTCATACTTTTTTCCACTAAATTCAAATTTTGGCGCAGCAAGCGCAACATTCTTATTCTCTTTTTTTGTTCTCATCTAATCTTCTTGGTTGTAAACATTCCGAATTTTTACTTCACATCAATAAGCAGAACAACTAATATATCAAACCGGACTTTTAAGACAAAAGTTTGTACTTCATCTTTTGAAATGTTCCTCATTAGATCCATAACTTCTCAAATAGCTGGAGTTTATGCGCCATTTGCCCTGATGGTAATTTTCAATGTCTTTCTCATTTACAAAGTTCTTCAATCTAGAAAAAATTTCAAGCAAAACAGTCAAATGGGAAAAGATTCCAACTTTGCGCTCACTCTAATCGGATCCAACATAACTTTTCTGGTTCTATTGTCTCCATACTCGGTTTTCACGGCTATTCTAAGTACTTATGTTAACGAAGATGAAATTGTGCTCAGACCCACTTTAAATGCTTATCTGTCACTTTTTGAAACAATATCAAGATCTGTTTATTGTCTCAATTATTCCCTCTCTTTTATAATTCAAATTATTTGCAACAAGCTTTTCAGAAAAGAAATAATTGTTATTTGGTATGAGCTGCGGTCGGTCATCACCGGTGCACCCAAAGTATCTGTTGCTATTACATCAAATTCATGAATTTTAAAAATTGATCATTTTTTTATTAAGCTTTTTCAGACAATCTTTAGCTTGCTATTTAATAAAAATTTTTTTAAAAAACTTTTTTTTAAGATTTCTAAGACATTCTTCAATTTCAACAGATATTTCATCAAATTTTGTCTAAATTTCATTTCCATTACTAAATATAGGGTACTTTATTTAGTACCAACGCAGACAGGAAGTAATTCAATTAAATTAATAAATTTTAAAACGGTGCTATTAAATGAGACCGAGCCAATTAGGGTATTCAATTATTACAGGATAAAACAATTGTTGACAATTTTTATTGAATTTTCAAATTTAATATCAGGTAGATTTTTTTTTGTGAAAGAACCATTGACTTTTTGTATACAGCTTTTTATTTCTAATAAATTCCCAACGATCTATATATTAATTTGTAGAGGAGAAAACACTAAATCATTTGATATACAGTATGTTTCAAAAATTTAGAAATTAATTATTTTAATTGTCTAAAATTGTTTATTTATTGAATTTGACGAAAAATTGAGTGAAAAAGAAAAAAAAATGAGAAAATTAATTTGTAGATTCTTTTTTTCTGTACAATTTGATACTGACACTCAGCATAAAATATAATTAATTTTCAAATGTTAACAATCAAAAAACTTCCTCTAAAAATTAAAAAATAATAGTCGGTTCAAAAGTTTAGAAATTCGGATAATCCAAAAGATTAAACCATTACAAAAAAATTTTTGTCTCATCTTTATGATTAGTTCTTACATATCTTCCAATTTTGAGTAAATTGTGCTCTTAAACTGCTTAATTTAAATACCTTATCAATGATATACCTAAAAGAAATAAAACAAATAGTGAATACTCTCTTCTTTTTGCCGCCGACTTGGTCACATTCTACATTTTTAAGAAAAAAGGAAATCTAGAAAATAAGATATACAAATACTTAGACGAATTGGAAAATTGGCTTTTCAAGTGGAAGATGAAGATATCAAAAAAGTTGAAAAGTCTTGCTTCATTGTCTTTATTAAATATAATAAGGAAAATATTGACTTAAACTTAAAGTTACATGAAAATAAAATTGAGAGTAAAAAGGAAATCAAGTTCTTCGGTATAAAATTTAATTCAAAATTAACCTTTACCCCAATGGTTGATGAAATAAAATAGCGTTGTAGTTCACGGTTTAACTTAATAAAAATATTGTCAAACAAAAAATGGGGTCTTAACTATTACACACTAGGAAACCAATATAAATCTTTAATCGGATCGTTAATTGATTACTCTTTTCGGTGTCTGAATTCATTTTCAGAGACAAACATTAAAAAAATTCAAGTCTCACAAAACTCAGCAGTTCGTTTTAAACTAAAATACTTAAACTAAAATATGATACTCCTTCCAATATTGTGCATCATGAGGCCCTTAATAAACTTAAACTCTTAACTGTCTCGAATCGACTTTTTGAATTGAGCGAAAGATATGTAGCAGGAGGACTGCGTCATTCTGTTCCATTGGTTGTCAAGCTGGTTGATGATATGTCGAATACCCGGCTCCGGTAATTGCTATCTTAATTTTTCTTCTTTCTTTCCTGAAATCTTCAATACTTAAAAATTTAAAATACTTAAAAATCTTATTTTTTCTTTATATTTTTATTGTATTTTTATTGATTTTTTATTTTTTCTTAATCTGAAAGAGCTTTGGCTCAGCACAGATAATACAAATAAATAAAATACTCATGTCCTTTCAAAATAATAATAATAATAATAATAATAATAGTTATAGGTTGTAACAGGAAGGTGAGTTCCTGCAAGTGAGGGTGTGCCTCACTATGACAACCGATTTTGAGTGCTCAATTTGTGTTTGTCGTAGTTAGCTTTGAAACCATTCTTCGTTTTTGATTGAATTACTGAGGAAGGTAGATGATTCCAAAGTGGGACTATTCGATTCGTTATGAAATACTCTCTTTGACTACAGTTTGGTGTATGTTGTCTCGATTTTCTATGTTTATTACCTCGTATAGCACTTGCAGGGCCTACGGCAGAGATCGATTTAGCAAATGTATTAGGGTTATACCAGTTTACGGTGTTCAGACCATTTTCAATTTTGAAAAACTGGACCGCATCACCTCTTAGTCTTCTCACTTCGAGTGTCGTTAGATCAAGTCTAGCAAGTCTTTCTTCGTATGTTAAAAATCGCAATTCGGTGACAAGTTTCGTAGCTCGTCTTTGGACTCGTTCGAGAATTTTGATGTCAGCTTTGTTATGGGGATTCCAGATGGAGGAGGCGTATTCCAAGTGCGGTCTGACGAAAGAGCAGTACAGGGTCTTGAATGATTCGATCGTCCAAGTCTTGAATGCTCTTTGAGCGATCAAATATTACCAGAAAATCTTTATTTTGGAAGAAAATGGTTAAAAAAATGTGTCTAGCCAACTAAATTGGAAATCGTGGGTCTGCTAAAATGTGGAGATAAAAAGCAAAATAAGATAGCGAAGCTGTTAGGTGCATCTCTAAAATGTGTCTCTTCAACTTAAAAAACGATATGAAAATACTGGTACTGTGTCTGATCGAAGCCGTTCTGGGTAGACCTCGGAAGCTTACTTTTAGGGATGAAAATTACATTTTTAGAGAGATAAGAAAAGACCCTACATCTAGCAAATCAAGAACTCGCCATTGATTTTAATTCTAAGACTCAAGGAATTAGGATTAGTAAGTATACTGTAATGAGATATCTCCAAAAAAGGTTTAGGGTCTCATAAAGCGGTCAGAAAACCCCTTCTAAGCATAAAAGATAGACAAAAAAGATATAAGTGGTGTAAACAGAAACTTAATTGGAAAGTTAATTATTGGTTCTGAGTTATTTTCAGTGACGAGTTCAATTTTGAGGTCTTTAATCGTAAATCAAGAGTAATTGTAAAAAGGTTTAAAAATGAAAAGTTTCACCCGAAGTTCTGTATACCAAGGTTACAAAACAGTGGAGAGTCAGCCGGTATCTGGGGATGCATTTCCTACAAAGGCACTGGTATATGCAACATTTATACAGGACGAATCAATCAATTTGTATACATCAACACCAATCTTTTACCATCTGTTGAAATTCTTTTTGAGCCAAATGACCCTTGAATTTTTCAACAAGATGGCGCTTTGGCACATACCACTCAATCAGTAAGCGACTGGTTCAAAGAACAGAACATTGAGCTTCTGCCATGGTGTGCCCGTTCACCAGATCTCAACCCAATGGAGAACTTATGGTCATACATGGTTGCCAAAATGATAAACACTAAATTAGCCTCTATTGAGCATTTAAAAGAGGTTTTACACAAAGAGTGGTTAAAGATTCCGACTGAGTATGTGTAAAAATTGATTGAATCTGTGCCAAAAAGAGTTTTGACATGTTATTTGGTCATTTCAAATATTAACTTGTAAAAATTTCTAAATTTTTTAAAAATAATTGTATCCATTTTTTCTTTTTGTATTTTTTTAGGGAATTTCTTTTCACTTTATTTTTTTTTAGTTTTATGTTTTTGGATTGATGACAAATAAATATTAAAATAAAAAATCCGCTTTTTTTATTATCCCGCCTATTATATACGAAAAAATTATCGATTAACAAAAAAAAATAAATGTCTAAACTTTTGCAACATATTGTATAGATTATTCTTTTAGGATCATCCTTAAGGAAGTTATGAGTAACGGAAGTAGACATACCAAAAATGTACTAAAATAGTTACAAATAATTTTAAATTTGGAAACTTAAATTTTCCAAAAAAATTTGGAAAACTTCAACACAATCTAAGTTTATTACATAGCTAAATCAATCAATTAATACAAATACTATTATTATTAAAATTTTTGATTTTAAAAAATATTTTTAGGACATTGAATGAACATTGGGAAGTTCGAAAGCCTAGAACTTCATCAAATAGAATCAGCCAAAAATTGATTGTAAAAAAGCTTATTTAAAAAATATTAAAAGATGAGGAAAGATCTGATATGACTGAATCATTTTTGGATGCCAAATATTTTGAACAAATAGAGAATAAAAAAGCGATGAAAAAATAGAGATGAAAAATTAAAGTTTTTGACAAATTTTGTATTTTTCACTAAAATTCTATATCTCACTTAACTAGAATTTAGAAAATTGGCCAAAATTATGGAATTTGGTGCTATTAAGACAAATTTAAAAAAAACAATATCTATTTTTTAAAAATGGATAATTTTAAAAACAAAAAAATGGTTAGATATATAAATATTTATTAAAAACTTAAAATAAGTAAAATATTTTCTAAACTAATTTTCTTATTTTAAGTTTTTAATAAAATTTATCTGAATTAATTTGTATGTAACAATTTTTTTTATTTTTTGTCTAGCAAAAATATCTAAGAACAGATATTTTGTGTTTTTAAAATTATACATTATTTGAAAAAAGATATTGTTTTTTTTAAATTTGTCTTAATTTTAATAAATTAGACTTGTTTTTATTAAGATATTTTGCATTAAAAGAGGGGAGTTTTATTTAAATTAGCGGTGGAAAATTCCCTAAAACAATAAGTAAAAATTCAGTTTAAAATTTTTTGGATCTGGATAATAAATTTGAATAAAATTTTGAATGTTCAAATAATAATTTCAATTAATGAAGATGATTGACAATTAAAAAAATACTAATTTTTAAAATTAGTCAGATATTTATTAAATTAAAAATTAAAGTTTAACATTTTATTTTAATTAAGTCGCTATATAATAAATTTTAAATGTTAAATCAAATAATTAGAGATTAATTAAATGAAATTAAGAAGAGATAGGACATAATTACCCTGAGTTTGACCCAAAGTTTTATTAAGCATAAAATTAAAATGATTTGAATAAAAAAAATCCTACAAGATTCATTTAATTATTTTGAAGTCATCATTGTGACGAATTCTGAAAAAAAAAAAAAATTAATTAAAAAAAAAAATTTTTACTCTTAAAGATTACCTTCGTAGTTAACCTGACCGTCTCCGTCGATATCAGCCTCACGGATCATTTCATCCACTTCTTCATCAGTGAGCTTTTCGCCCAAATTGGTCATGACGTGGCGCAGCTCGGCGGCCGAAATGAAGCCGTTGCCGTCCTTGTCAAAGACGCGGAAAGCCTCGCGGATCTCTTCCTCGGAGTCTGTGTCCTTCATCTTTCTAGCCATCATGGTCAAAAACTCTGGAAAATCGATGGTGCCATTTCCGTCAGCGTCCACTTCGTTGATCATGTCCTGGAGCTCGGCCTCAGTCGGATTCTGGCCCAGCGACCTCATGACAGTTCCCAATTCCTTGGTAGTGATTGTGCCGTCACCGTCTTTGTCAAACAACGAAAAAGCCTCTTTGAATTCGGCAATTTGCTCCTCTGTCAATTGATCGGCCATGTTTAAAAATTATTCTAAAAAAATCTTGAATTTAATTTAAATTTTTGTCAACTAGAAAAAATTTATAAAAGCGCTTATTTATTTTCATCAACTAGAATAATAAAGAAAAATTGTTGTGCAGATCTGTAACTAGCTCGAAAGCGCTACTTAAAATTAGCTAGAATTAAAATTCTCATTTTTTCTTCTAAATCATATACTCTATGTTTAAATAATGATAATTTTTTAATATCAAATTTCAAAACCATGAGCATGTTGTAAAAAAAAGAGCTTTTTCTCGCTATTTTGAATGTGAACTAAGCCTGCTTTGATTTAACTTGCAGTTTTTTTTCTTTTCTTCATAGTCATTTAATTTAGTCTTGATGGAATTTTTGATTAAAAATTTTTAATTTTAAAATTATCATGATTCTTATGTTTCCATGGTAACATCATGATCGAAATTTCTGGAGCAAGAAAAAACATAAATAGAGTATACTTTTATTAAGAATGAAAATGGCTTTATTTTTAAATGCATGCTAAAATAAATAAATAAGAATTAAACCCGAGTAAAAGATTAGACTTATGGGGTTTAGTGTTTATTTTACATTTGTTTGTTAAACATAAAAATATTAAAAAGTCTATTTTTATCTGTTAATATCACAACACTAGGGTGGGATTCATAGATATTTCGGATGTCTAGAAGCGAAAAACAAATACTCTTTTTCATTTTTGTTGATTAATCTTCCTCTTGGTAAATTTGGTCAAGGCTAAAAGCTCAAACAAATATTTGAACATGATTACAATGTCAAATAATTGATGGGAAATTGATTATTTTGATCTTTGAATTAATCTTCGAAAATAAAAAGACGAAAATTTTTGCACTTTAAAAAACTTGGTCTACTTATAAATAGATGATTTTCATGTTAGATTATTTAATTGGAATATGCTATCATAGGTTTTAAATACCAATATTTTATACTAAATTTTTAAAAGATATTAAAACATTTAGTGCAAGATTATTTTCTTAATTAAAACAAAGATGTTCTACATTGAATAGGTCATCCTGAAACAGAAATAAAATAAAAATTACAAAGACTTAAAATTTTTTTTTGTTTCTTATTTTTTTTCCTTGAATAAATAATTAAAAAAATTTATAAATTTAAAATGTTAAAAATAAGAGCGATTGCTCAGAAATTTAAAAGTTAATTAATTTATTGAAAATTGTACAGTGAATGGTACTGTTAATTTCTGTAAAAATTAACTTTTTTTTTATAGCTCCAAAACTTTCTCTCCAAAATGCATTAATGAATCCTTTTTTTTTTTAAATTTTCAAGTATTAAAATTTGTCTGAGTAAAAATAGCGATTTATTATTTTTTGACTAATTTTCTATTGCATTATTTATGATAAAAAAATAATCAGTATAAAATTTGATTATCTTATCTAATTTTTCTTAAATAAACTTAATAATTTTTTCTTCCAATTATTATAATAAAAAAAATACAAAATATTATTGATTAAATAATACATCTTCTGTAGCACCTTTTAAAGTTGAGTTGATATCCCAAATTCACAATTTTCTGATTTTTGTTGATTATTTGACAATGATTTATTAAAATTTTTGATCAAATTTTATTTTAAAATTTGATCAGAGCATTTTTAAATGCGCAGTTAAATTTCATAGCAGATTTGTGAATTTTAGTAATATTTCAAAGGTTTATTTTTAATTTTTCGAATAATTTGTAAAAAATGCAAAAAAACACAGAAAATAATAAAAATGTGGAGATTTACCTTAAATTTTTTCATGTTAAATTCAAAATAACTTCAAATAAAATGAATATACAATTAATATTGTTTTAATTACTCTCGTGCCCCAAAAAGAAGGAAATAATAACCAAAATAGATAACACATTAAATTCAGTAAATTAAATATAAAAACTCAAATAAGACACTAAGTCACTCCGTCAAAAAATTCGACAAGCAATATGCTTGGTCATTTGAAAAAAGAGCATGCTCCAGTAAAAACTCAAGTATTTACTTAAAAAATTTAAGTTCTAGTAAATTTATATAATTTAAATTAAATATAATTTATATAAATCAAGTTTCGATTTTGTTTTTAATTAAAAGATGATTTAAATAGAATTTAGAATTATTTAAGTTAATTTTGGAATTAAATTGTTTTTTGAGTTTAAATTTGAATTCAAATTTTATTTTAAATTTAAATCGAAATAAATTGAATAATTTGTTCAAATCGTTAATTTGATTTTTAACACTAGTCGAGGATGATAGAAAAAATAATGAGAAGATTCTTGAAATAATTAAATTAAAATAGTTAATTTTTATCGGTTCAGATCAAAGCGTAGACAAAATTTTTTTAGACCAGTTTTGGCAAAATTTTCATCAGCAGCAAAAAACTAAGAAGTTTTATTAGAAGCAAAAAATTTACTACATACTAAAAAAAATACTGCGATATAACGAATCGGTAATTTAGAACGGAAATTTGTATTATAAAAAACATCAACTGATTTTTTGATATATTATTATTATTATTATTTATTAGTTTAAAGCCCCATGGGCAAAAATACAAGAAAAATTACATTAGATTAAGTAAAAAAAAAAAAAAAAAAAAAGAATAATTTGTACATTTGTAATATTTCCTCGCCCGAGTTTGTGGTTATATCAAGATTTGACAGTATATATCAATCCAGAATTAACGGAATCAGAAAGAGGTTTGTATTAAAGCTGCGTTTCGAAATAAATCAGACAAATTTAAAAGAGGTTACTGATAAAACCACAAATTGTTTAGACTATGTTATTGATAAAAAAGCAAAGAATAAATGTTTCAATTTCAATTTCAAGGTTAATCAACAGGCTAGTACCCTTATCGTAGTCGACTGATTAACACTTCATTTATTTAATTTAATAAAAATTTTTAATAATTAAAATTATAATTTTAATAAAAATAAAATTATCAATTATTTTGAAAACAAAAAAACATTGATAAATTCATATCAAATTTTTTAAATTTTTTTACAAAGTCAATAAAGATCAAATTGATATTATTATAATTTGATCTTTATTGATATTATTATATTATTATTATTGATAGCTTGAATCTTTCAATCATTCAAGGTTGCAAATTTCATCATTGATCGTTTGATCACAAAGCTATTAATCAATCTTGAATAAAAAAATCCAAATGTTTTTTCTCCACTGTTCGTTTTTGCCATCGATTCAATCAGGTTGTTGAAACTCGAAATTACATTTGTCGAATTCTAAAATTTTTGTCGAAATTATACATGTCTAAATTATATTTGTCGAAATTAACTTGCCGAAATATAGCGGATCCCTCTTTGTCAAGTCTCAAATGAACTTCTCCAATGGACTTCTAAAATACTGTAATTCGCTAAATACTCATTTCTATTCTATTATTTCTAATATTTATGTATATAAACTGAAAAAACAAAAAAAAAAAAAGAAATATCAAAGGTTATTCCACGTAAAAATTCATGTTGGACTCTTTATGCTGAATTTGTCAAAAAATCTATTAAGCTATTTCAAAAATATAATTTAGATCGCCAACAAATCTCTACTTTTATCTTACATCAAATGTAGCTTGTAATTTTGAAAAATCTGGCCCAAAATTACGTAATTTTTTGGAAAATCCCAGAAATTTCTTACATTGAAGAAAAAGTGCGTTTTTGAGTTTTTTGTTTTTTTTATGATTCAAAAAGTTAAGAGAAAAAAAAACAATACGTTATTTTACATGATAAATGTTAGAAAATTTAATATTGAATAATTTTTGGTTAAAAAATTGTAATTTAAATTATCTTCATAAAAGAATCACTTAAAATAATTTTTTTGAAAGTATTTTACATTTTATAGCAGGAGAAATGGACATTGAATGGTTAAAACATAAATTTAATGATCTTAACTATTAATTTTTTATTTTTAAATATTGAAATTATCAACAACGGTAATTGATCGATTAAATCAATGTTTTAAGTCAATGTATCGAAGAAGGTTACCTTTTTCTATGAATTCAAGTCGAGGACTAAAAAATGTTATTTAAATTTGGACAATGACTAAAACGAAAATATATTTGAGACTAGTATTAAAAATTAGACGCTTATCAGTCACCAGGTCCTAAAGATATTGATCCGTTCTGTCTTTAAAAAAAATCCAAAGTCCCTTGAGAAACCGCTAATTTATTTTTTTACTCTAATTTTAACAGATCTTATAAAAAAGAAAATTATCTTGGTAATTTCAAGACACAGATTTTTTTCACTAAAAATGTATATTAATTTGTTAATTATTTCTAATTGAAAAATTAAAGGCAAATCGAATTTCATGATCAAATGTAAATTTCAAATCAATATTTTAAAATTTAGAAAAAAAAGGTATTTTTTATCAATTTTTTAATAAAAAATAACTACCATTTATTGACCATAATTTGTTTAATCTGTAACTAGAATTAAAATTTTATGAATTTTTATCTGAAGCAAAAATTGAATATTAACCAATATTTTGAAATTCAAAATTTAACTCTGTTTCGCTTTAATATATAATAATTTAAAGTGTTTGTTTGAGCCATAATTTGGATAACTAAATGTGGATTTTAAATTAGTCTTTAAAGTTCTTAAATAAAGATTTTAGAAAAATCAATTAAAGATCAATTAGAAAAAAAAAAAGATTTTTTATTTCAACATTTTTCTGAGATTTTAATCAATAAAATTTTGATCATGAACTTCAAGTTGCCAAAATTAAAATATAAACTGGATTATAAAAATCAAGCTGCTCTGATTCACATTCTCTTATCTTAACTAAAACAATTAGTTTAACATAATTTAATTCATTTCTAGAACTTTATCTTAAAGTTTATTTTTAGTTATTACTTCGATTTTCTAATTTAAAAAAAATTTTTTTTGTTTATCCATAATTTAGTTGTCGAAATATATTTCGAAAATTTTTTTTTCATTCTGTTTTATTTATTAGCATTTTTTACATTTTTAATTATTTTTTAACAATTTTTCTTAAGATAAAAATGTGTCATTTTTGTTAATAAAATCATTGCTTATTATAGTAAAAATAACAGCTGTTTTTGGATTAAATTAATTTAATTTAAATCTATAGAAAAAGAAATTTACTTGGTATTATAGTTTTTTAATTATAAGATTTTTATCCGTTTCCTCTTATCATATATAAATAAATAATACAATTCATTAGTAGACAAATGAGAAATTAATTGATTTATTTTAAAATTAAAAAATACTAAAATAAGTCGAATAGATTCTTTTCTATTTAATTTAATTAATTTAATTTAATATGGAGTGAGTTTCGGTCACAAATTTAGCCGCATCTAAGTTTCAAGTTTCTAACTTGAACGTTAGAAATCTTTTGAAATAAAATTTTTATTTAAAAAATTCATTTAAATTTTTTTTTTAAATTTAGGTTTTGTGAAGTTCAAATACAAATTGAACAAAAATTCTTCCTTTTTTGTTGAATTAAAATTGAAGTTAATAAAAAAAACTTACAAAAATACTGCAACATATTGCAATATACTTTGTTGCACCTTTATTACCTAAAAAAAAATCTTTATTTTCATTTTTTTTGTAAATCAAATCAATAATCAATTTAAATATTATTAATGTTTTATTTTTTAACATGAGAAAATTATTTTAGGTAAAAAAGATGCAACAAAGTATAATGCAATATGTTGCAGTATTTTTGTAAGTTTTTTTATTAACTTCAATTTTAATTCAACAAAAAAGGAAGAATTTTTGTTCAATTTGTATTTGAACTTCACAATACCGAAATTTTATCACTGGTATTTAAAACTTCTGTATAGTCATGCTGACTCGCCAAAGGTAAATGACACCTTATGGAAGTTATTTTTGTGAATATAATCGAATTAGTTCAGTTGAGTTGGTTATTTCATCTGAAAGCTTATTCTACTCATTTGCATCTGTATTGTAGTTAAAGAAGTGACGTTGATTGCACGTCTAACATATCCTCAGAGACTACCTTAATGTTTTGATCTTTCTGGAGCTGATTGCTAGATGATAGACTCTAGTTCTACCTCTAATTGAATTTTTTGTATGGGGTCACCTCTTATTCTTCTTTCGGATAGAGTGGTGAACCAAAATTTTTTTATAACTTTGAAGGTACTCCAAAATTTGTATGCATGCCGGATTTTGGTTGCTCGGTACTGGACTCTTTCAATCGCATCTTTAAAGGTGTAGGGATTCTATGCAGTAAAAGCTAATTCTAAATTTTTTTTGATAAAACCAGTAAATAATTTAAAAGGCCTATTATGCTGTTGACTTTTAAAACTGATTTACATACTTAATAACTCATTTTAAGATTGCTGTTTATTAAAAAACTAGTCTTGTTCAAAGATTATTTATTGTGTCTCTGGGTATTGTGAAATTCAAATACAAATTGAACAAAAATTCTTCCTTTTTTGATGAATTAAAATTAAAGTTAATAAAATATACTTAAAACAATACTGCAATAAAGTGCAACATACTTTGTTGCAAGTGCAACATACTTTGTTGCACTTTTTTTGCTTAAAATAATTTTTCTCATGTTTTAATAAGACAAAAAATAAAATATCAATAAGATTTAAATTGATTATTGATTTAATTTACTTTAAAAAAAGAAAATAATGATTTTATTTTAGGAAGAAAAGGTGTAACAAAGTATGTTGCACTTTGTTGCAGTAATTTTTTAAGTATATTTTATTAACTTTAATTTTAATTCATCAAAAAAGGAAGAATTTTTGTTCAACTTGTATTCGAATTTCACAATACCTGTCTCTGTAGTATTCTTCTTATTTTATTTAATTTTTTTTTTTAATTTCATAGAATTAGTTAAGTTTTCTAAAATTAAATTCAAATCTATTAAGATTTTTGAATATTTAATGAAATGATTTGATTTTTACAAGTCTTAGAGATGAGATGCGAAAGGATTTTAATTAAAAAGAAACATTATTCCTCTTTTTTTTAAACAAAAATTTCACTTAAAAAGTAAACTTAAATTTCCTTAAATCTATAAAAAATTTAGATTAAAATGTACGGAATTAAATTCTATTTCAAAAATTATGGACCTGGACATTGTGAAATTTCTTACAAAACTTCCAATACAAAAATAAAAAAATTTTCTAACATTTGCTCTAAATGTGAAAAAGTTGTTCTGTAAATGAAACAAAGTGAAACAACTGTTGTTTCACCTTCTGTGAAAGTCTGCAAAATCTGTGCAAATTAATTGCGTTTTATTTTTAATACTTTTAAATAGGGTGCAATTTTGCAGAATTCGCAAAGATGTTGCAGACTTCCGCGAAAGGTGAAACAACAGTTGTTTCACTTTGTTTCATTTAGAGAACAAGTTTTTGACTTTTAGAACAAAAGTTAGAAAATTTTTTTAATTTTGTATTGGAAGTTTTGTTCGAAATTTCACAATGCCATCGACTTGAATAAATTAAATTGTTATTATTTCTTGGAGATTTAGGCTCTCAAAGAGTAACAACTGGTAAAAGAGCTGATTGATTTTGAACCATTGTGTAAATTTTTTTAATTAAACAAAATGCAAAATTTTTTTACTAGGATTCGAAATTATTTGCATGATGAAGGCAAAATTTTGAATTTATAATTTTCTCAAGCTTATTTAAAATTTTAGACATGACTAGGGCTTTGAAAATTTTAAATTATTTTTCAAAAATATCTAAACGAATTATCAAGAATTAAGCTTTGAATTAAAATAAAATTTAAAAACTTTCCAGCTGAATACTTAAGAGCTTTTTTAAAAGAAAAAAAAACATAATTTGCATTTGCTTACGAGCCTCCATATCTTCTCGTATTTTAAGATTTCTAGAAATATTTTTCACTTACAAAAACAAGACCTTGCTATTCTAATTTTTATATTTTGGGCATGATAAATCTAATGCTCAATTTTATTATAATAGATTAGTAAAAATAGATTTAAGATAATTTAGATAAGTACTTAATTTGGTTCATTTTTACCATTGTACTTAAAAAAAGAGAAATTTTTGCTTAAAAAAGCTTTGAGAAAGTATGCTATCATCTGCACAAATTAGAGAAAAAAAATATTTAAATTTTATTTTTTAAAAAATATTAAATAAAATTGTGGCAAGAAAAAAGGCAAAATAATTTTCTTGTATAAAGGGATTATTTAATCTTGTAAGATTAAAGCATGATCCAGTAGATCAACATATCAAAATTGGCATTTTTGGTGCTGAAATAATCCAAAATTTGATTAAACCCACCACTTTCTAATCTAGTTCTAGTAATCATCTTAAAAATGTAATTAGTCCCTTGCTAGGCGGATGAAAATAAAGAAGCAAACAAATTATTGCATGTTAAATTCCATGCAGATATCGCGGCATTACTTTCCTTTCCTTCAAACTTGTAAAATTAAAAAATTAAAATCGAATAAAAAATTTTATTGAAACAATTAAATAAATATAATTTTAAGTGAAAAAAAAAATTTTTTAAATATTTATCTAATCCGTTATCTTTTACTCTCGAAATGGATTTAGAAGAAAAAAATTGTGCAACAAAATTGGTAAATAGGTCTATATGTTTATCTAAATACAACGGACAACAACAAAATTAGATTTCTGAACATTAATTTCGCTCAAATGCCCAGTACAGTATATCAACCATGAATCTATTCTTTAAAATAAAATAACAAATTACCTGGAAAAAACTTGATTGATTGATGTCCAATATTTTTATCTTTTTTTTTGTTTCAATTTTTATTTTTTAAATACAAAAAACATTAAAAATATAAATAAATTCAGAAGAAAAAAATTTATTTTGAAGTCATCATTGTGACGAATTCTGAAAAAAAAAAAAAATTAATTAAAAAAAAAAATTTTTATTCTTAAAGATTACCTTCGTAGTTAACTTGACCGTCTCCGTCGATATCAGCCTCACGGATCATTTCATCCACTTCTTCATCAGTGAGCTTTTCGCCCAAATTGGTCATGACGTGGCGCAGCTCGGCGGCCGAAATGAAGCCGTTGCCGTCCTTGTCAAAGACGCGGAAAGCCTCGCGGATCTCTTCCTCGGAGTCTGTGTCCTTCATCTTTCTAGCCATCATGGTCAAAAACTCTGGAAAATCGATGGTGCCATTTCCGTCAGCGTCCACTTCGTTGATCATGTCCTGGAGCTCGGCCTCAGTCGGATTCTGGCCCAGCGATCTCATGACAGTTCCCAATTCCTTGGTAGTGATTGTGCCGTCACCGTCTTTGTCAAACAACGAAAATGCCTCCTTAAATTCGGCAATTTGCTCCTCTGTCAATTGATCGGCCATTTTTTTGTCTCTTCTTACTAAAAATCAAATTGTCTATCGAACAAAAAATAAAATTTTATTAAAAAAAATCTCTAAATATTTTTTTATTTTCATTTAAACAAATGATATTTAAGCCTGACACAAAATTATTTTTTTAGAAAAAAAAATCGATTGAGAAAAATTTTCTGAGCTGTCATCGAGCAATCCTCATTTGGCAAACCATGCCACTACTGAGACACCCGGTTCTAATTAGGCCCAGGATTTTATATTTTTTCGACAACAACAACAAAACTTAAAATTCATAGAAATTTTCTCTATTCGCTTTAAATAACACAATTTTTCTAATTGAGCTAGAGCTTTTTGTTCTGTAGTGTGTAGTTTTTTGAGGTAGGATGGAGTGAGCGCCTCGTGAATAATCGAACATAAATTATATGCCTTTTGAAATGATGTTGCAATTGCAACATTTCAAGCCTAGGCCAATCCGATTCAAGATGAATGTTTTTGTTGCCACAATAAAGAAATCTAAGATCTCTTGGTTACTTCGCACTAACCGTATGAGAATAGACCCGTTGCCATTGGCAACGCAAGAAACTATTTTGTTTTGATAAGTTTGGAACAGTCTGCAGCTAATTATGGCAAGATGGAGACAAAAGTTGATTGGCTTTGAGTGTCGATGCTGCATTGCAACAAAACTAGGCCCCGACTTGTCACATTAGCAAAGTTGTTATTCAAATAGAGAACATTGGGAAATTGGCACTTCTTTTTTAATCAAATTTATTTTACCTAAACTTAATAAAATGCGAAAAAATAATTTTTTTTTCTATTAACAACATAAGCACTCTCAAGACAAACAAGATTGGATTTTGAGGCACGAATCTCGGCCACCAATTCAATCACAAAAGTTAATCATTTTGATTTTGATTGATGACTACATGAACAAAATGAAATTCGATTTATTGCCAGGAAAAAAAAATGCAAAAATTTCAAATTAATTATGAATGAGGTACTAGAGAGAGAGAGAGAGAGAGAGAGAGAGAGAGAGATGGGTGCAATTGATAATTATGGCACGTACTAATGTGTGATGAATAGCTTAATTTGCCCACTTATCCAACTTTTCTAATTAATCCAATTTAAGAGCAGCATAGTTTCCAGAAAATTAGCTTCAAATTTGCCAAGTGTTTTGTCACACAATTTTATACAGTCAAATTTACTACGACCAATACTCTTTTCTTTGCACGTTTTTAGTTCTAATAACAAAAGAAATCTAAAACTAAAAAAGATAAGGAAACACACTAGGAAATTTATATAAAACTTTAGTCGGATAAATTTTGGACTATTCTTTTCCTTGCTTGAATTCATTTTCAGAAAATAATATCAAAAAACTACAATCAATTCAGAATACAGCAGTCAGATCTATCCTTAAGTTAAAATATGATAGTCCCTCCAACATGCTGCATCATGAGGCTTTTAATAAACTTAAATTACTAACAGTCTCGAATCGACTTTTTGAGTTGAGTTGGGACAGGACTGAGTCATTCTATTCCATTGGTTGTCAGACTAGTGGATGAATACAAACAAGGCTTCGAATCAAGATATATTGAATACCCTACTCCATTGTGTAATTGCTACCTTACTATTTCCTCTTTTTTTCATGAAGCTTCAACTATGTAAACTTCTGTCACATGTAACAACCTATTTCAATAAAACAAATAAATAAAAAAAATAAATAAAAATAAATAAATAAAGAGATTACCTCAGCGCTTAAAAGGTTAAAGGAGGAAACAGCTCGGGACCTGACCAAATTCATAACCTTATGTTAAAAGATTTAATTCAAAATATTCTAGACGACATTATTTATCCACCGCCACATGTTGAACATATTCCACCTCAACTAATCCTGTGTTACATTTCGGGCCACTAATGGTGACATTTAAGTATGTGCTGCACTTTTTATATCAATTTTCCTTATTTCTTCTCAACAAACTTCACACATTTTCATTAGTACATCATTCATCAATCAACAAAGCGTGCTAGAAAATTTCAAGTAAAAGTCCAACTAGGCTTAGGAAGACTTAAGAGGTCTTCCTTTATCCCTTCAGCTTAAGTCCAAGAGAAAGTAAAATCCCGCATGCATGGAAATCTGCTAACATTACAATGATACCTAGAAAGTCAATTTTAGCACAAAACCCAGCTAACTACCGACCAATCAGTATGACAAGCTTTCTTGGAAAACTTTTAGAACGTATAATCTACTCAAGATTCTATAGTTATTTAGAACAAAACTCACTACTAATTCAGGAACAATCAGGTTTTAGAAAAAATCGACTAACGGCTGATAATCTATTCTTCCTTATTCAAAAAATTGTGGAATCATTTAATCGAAAGAAAAAAGTTTGTTCTCTATTTTTTGATAGCTCAAAAGCGTTTGATAAGGTTTGGCATGATGGTCTTATTTATAAACTAATAAAAATGAACCTTCCCCCTTTCCTAATTCATTGAATTAATTCATTCTTAGACTCAAGATCATTTAAAGTAAATGTAAATGGTCATATTAGTGATGAATATCATATTACTGCAGGTGTTCCTCAAGGCTCAGTAATTAGTCCATTGCTTCTTAGTATTTTTATCTAAAGGAAATACCTAAAGGAAATAAAACAAATAGTGAATACTCTCTTCTTTTTGCCGACAACTTGGTTCTACATTTTTAAGAAAAAATGAAATCTAGAAAATAAGATAAACAAATACTTAGACGAATTAGAAAAATGGCTCTTCAAGTTGAAGATGAAAATATCTGTTGAAAAGTCTTGCTTCATTGTCTTCACTAAATATAATAAGGAAAATATTGACTTAAACTTAAAGTTACATGAAAATAAAATTGAGAGTAACAATGAAATCAAAAATTAATTTTGAAATTTGATTCAAAATCATTTTTTTGAATCAAATTGACTTATTTATCTTTTTTTTATTTTATTTTATTTTTTAACTTATTAGACTTTATTTTAATTAATTTTTTTTTAATTTTTATTCTGAAGGAGCATTAGCTCGGTACAGATAAAAAAAATAAATAAAGATAACCGAAATTAGAAGAATTTAACAAAGAAATAGAATTTCTCGTCCAAAAAATAAGATATAAGAATCCGCGGTACGTTTTAGTTCAAGAGTAAGAAAAGTAGAAAATCTAAACAAGTTAAACTATAATTTATTATATTTTTTTTAAGCTTACTTAGAATTAATTAGTTGGTTTACTTACATAATTTAGTTAAGTACGTTTTTAGGGCATAATCTATTATGAAATGAGTACACACAATTTTAAGTTTTTTTGAACATATTTGCAGGACTCATTAAGAAATTAATTAAAAACATATTTGCTGTAAAGCTAAGTCATAAATTAATTAAACTTAAAAGTTTCAAATGAATAAGACTTTCTTTTCGGCAGATCCGAGGAAAAGTAAATAGATACTAAAATTTTTTAAGTAATTAAAAAAATTTAAAATTTTAAAACACTGGACCTTAAATCTCAAGAATAAATACTGAGACGAATTAGAAAAATGGAAATAAATGTCTTCTCTAAAAATATTAAACAAAAATCAACCTAAAATCACAAACAATAAGAAAATAAAATTGAGTCAAAAAAATGAAGATTTTTTTGCATAAAATTTTATTAAAAAATAATCTTTATTCCCAATGATTGTTAAAAAAAATAACTTTTTAATTCACGTTTAAACTTAATAAGATATTTTTAATTAAAAAAAAAATACTATCAGTTTAAATGTCTTGTTCAAAGGTTTTATCTAAATATAAGAATCTATTAAAATAAAATCAAAATTAAAAAAACCAAGTATTTTTGAGAATAATTTTGGATTCTAAATTAATTTTGATTGTTAGATAAATTAAACTCAGAGACGTTGTAATTTATTTAAGATTTTGTCAAGCAAAAAATGATGTCTAAATAACAAAACTTAAGAAGATTGATGAATTCTTAGTTGGATCTATTTAAGATTTTTTTAAAACAAACTTAAACTCCTCGAACAAATTTTTTGAAATTATTGAGAGATATGTTCGATAAGAATTGAGTCATTGATTGTCAGACTGGTGGAAGAATACAAAGCGGATTTCGAATCAAGATAAATCGAATACTTAAACATGTAGTACCTTTGTATCTATTAATTTATTTTACTTTTACTATTTTTCTTGATTTTTAAAATGAAGGACTTTCAATTTCAATTTCAAGGCTAATCAACAGACTAGTGCCCTTGTCTAAAAGATTGATTAACACTTCATTTATTTAAATTTTAAAAAAAGTTAATTTCTTTAAAAAATAAAATAGCAGTTTTGACTAATTGGAAAAATTAAACATTGAAAAATTTTAATCAAATCTTTTAAATTTTTTAACAAAATCTAATCAAATTTTTTTAGACTGTTTCTTTACTTGTTTAAATTCATTCTCAGAAACTAACATCAAAAGAATACAAATCATTCAAAATTCAGCAGTCTATTCTAAAACTAAAATATGATATTCTCTCCAATATTTTACATCACGAGGCCTTTAATAAACTTAAATTACTTACAGTCTCGAGTGAACTCTTTGAGTTGAGTGAAAGCTTTGTTTTGGGAAGATAGAGGAATTATATTCCATCAATTGTCAAACTGGTGGATGAATACAAAACAGGTTTCAAAAAAGATTTATCGAGTTCTCAATTCGTTTGTGTAATTGCTAACTAACTTTTCTTCTTTGCTTCCTGAAACGTTCAATAATTTAACATGTAACACCTGTAATGTTTTAATTTTATTTATAATTTCAGTTTTTGTATTTTTATTTTAAATTTAAAAATTTCTTTTTATTAAAAAGCTTGACCCGTTTCGATCTAAATGGTCTTCTTCTGAATCTAATGATTAAATTAATGACTTAAAAATACTGAAACGCATACTTAATTTTAAAGAATGAATTCACATTCTTAATGATTTAACTGAGATAAAGAACTTACTTTTTTTTACTTGACATTTCAAATTTCAATTAATCAAATACAATTTTTTCTATAATCTTTCATTTTGTCTAATTCTTTTAAAACGTAAATTAATTAAAAAGTTTTTTTATTTAATGTTTTTTTTGAAACTTTTAATATTTATCTTTTAATCTATTTGATAGAAAAAAAGAAGGTCTTGATTCTTTCTAAATTGTCTGCTGTTGTAAACTCTAAATCTTAAATCTCATTCTATTTTTTTATTTTCGAAAAGTATTTTTGTTTCTAAAGGACCTAGTCTATGTAACTTTTTAAATTAAAAATCACTTTTATTAAATTTTAATATTAACTCTTTTGAGTTTAAATAAAAAAATTTTAAATTATTTTTGAGACTCTTTTACGTGCAGCTAATTCATGTTTGAGATTTACTCTTTATCATCTCTATAATTATTTATTATCTTTTTGTTTATCTATATGAAATATTTTCATATAATAAAATTAGAAGTTTAATCTATGATTTGGCTGAATGAAAACTAACTTATCGAAGATTTTTTGACAATAATCAAAGAATTAGCTTGATTCATTTGAAAATTGAAAAAAAAATTGCCTGATCTTAGAAGAGATTTTATCTTACCATTTTTATTTTATGATCGATTTGTCCAAAAATCAAGATCCATTTTTCTTTAAATTTGTTTATTTTGTTAATTTCAGAAAAGCGGATGAAGCAAATGAAGACTTAACTGTTATCCAAAAGCTTCCTAGGACAAATCTAAAAGCCACATTTTAAACTTTTTCCTTGATATCATTGTTTTTTACAATTGACAAATTTTTTTCTAAATTATTGACCAAAACAGATCACACTTAAATCAAATAAAAAATAAAAATTAATCTCTATATAATATAAGCAATTTTTGTATAATTTAATATACAATTTTTACAAATGAATTATAAATCAATTTTTTATTGACAAGTTTATAAAATTTTTTTCAGATATCAATAAAAACATTTTTTGACAAATTTTAAATATTTTTTAAAAGAGAATAAAACTACAGCTGGATAGAATATATTCTTTTACTAACTTAATTTTTTATTACGTATTTAAAAATTTATTTATTTTCTCTCAAGTCTCCCCAATGACTTGATATAATTAATCAAAATTTATTCAATTCGGGATAATTAAATTACTTTGAGTTGATTAAAAATTGTATTTTTTTAATCAAACTTGCAGTTCAAATTTAACCACGATTTCTCCAAGCGATTCAATCAAGCAATTGTCAAAAATGTACTATTTAATAGCTAAAAAAATACTGGTTGTAAAAGACTAATAATTAATTTTTTTATTTTACAAAAAATTGAACTTAATGCTAATTTCTGCTCAATTAATAACATCAAAGATTTTTTATTAAATATTCCATACACCATAACCATGACTTTATAAAATTTTAAAATATCTTCTGACTCTCTTTTAATATTAAATATTTTTGATTTTTGTGAGTTTTAAATCCTTATTAATTAAAAATTTTGAAAAAATTAACTATTCTCATATAAAGATCTTTTCCAATCACTTACCAGAACAGATGAGGCTGCCGCCAACAAAATAAAAAAAAATTAATTTGGCGTTCTTTCTAAAATGTCAAATAAATGGCTCTTGTTTTTGAATGATACTCGAAATGGGCACAAAATAATTTGTATGATAAATTTCCTTGGAGGCAATCTTCAACTAATAAAATTGAATTTTTTGTGAAAATTAACAAAAAATAAAAAAAAAATTACAATAAATTTCTATTATTGATGAAATTGAAAGATATTTATTCATTTATTTAAAAATAAGTAGAGTAGCTTTTAGCTTCAATTAAAATAAAAGGGGTTTAGATGCTTAAAAAATTATTATTGAATTTTCAGCAATAAATTGTTTTTTTTTCAATTAATTTATATAATTCATTGCTTCCTGTCTTATTTTGACAATACGAGCTTTAATAATTTATATATACAATATGCTTGAATCCAAGGAATTACTTAAAATATCGAACAATGAACAATCGATGGCAAATAGAGTTCCGCTAGCTGAGGAAATTGAAATATAGTGAAAAAAATTACAATTTTAATTTTAAAGTTAATTTAACTCTTCCGTCAAATATCATATAAAATTTGACAAGGATGATGTAAGAGTTAAAAATAATTTTCAATAGATAGAAGCTTAATATAAATTTACTTACAAAGACAAATAACTGAATAATATTTTTATATGTGTCAATAAATGTTAATGCTTATTTTTTAAGCCAAAACAAAACAAATCTCCTTTGTTTATCAAAATCACAATTTTTAAATAAATTTTTTTTAAATTATATCGAAGTTTCTTTTCTTAATAAAATCAACATGGAACTTTTTTTCCTTTATTAAAATTTTAAATTAATTGCGCAATTGTAATTTTAAAAATTAACCTAAAAAAGAATTTAAATAAAGATAAAACACGCATTAAAAATTTAAAAAAGGAAAACTAAAACAAAATTTGCATATTTAATCTTGTTTATAGTCTTAATATAAAATTTGAAATTTAATTTAAACAAACCAAATAAAATGGATAAAGTTAGAAAATATTTTAACTTTCTTTTATGAAAATAGAAGTAAGATAATTAGAAATAAATTGTGATTTTTAAGTCCTAATAAGACCAACATAAAATGATGCATTTTAAATTAATGGCTTCTGAATCAAATAATTAATTAATTAAACATTTAAAATATTAGACAATTTTTAAGGAAGAATTTTTTTTTTTTTTTTTTTTAATTATTCAAGGTTAATCAACAGGCTAGTGCCCATGTCATTAATGACCGATTAACACTTCATTTATTTAATTTTATAAAAGTAATCATTACAATTTAAAAAAATAGAAAAAAAAAATTAGGAAATTTCATAATTTGTTTCATATTAAAACTTTTTCCAAAAAACTGGAATAAATAATTATGACACCAAACAAATAAGAATAGCATAGGGAATTATGATGATTCTTCCGAAATTTACTTTTCTCTTGAACTAGTATTTTATTTGGATGAACTTCTCCACTAATGCAAAGGAAGCTATTTTCGAAAAAAAATTTTGTTTCTTTGTAATTAAATCAAATGAAAACTATTTTATCAAATTGATTTATTACAATTTTATAAATTAAATTTTAAGTAAAAATGATCAATCTCTTTATAAACTGAAATGAATTTTGATTAAAATTGCCCCATTTTTAATTACGATCCGTTTTCATCAAATATTTGAATTCCATCAAAAACAAAGCCTTTTTATTAGAAAATTTATATTTCCAAAATTAATTCTGTTTATTTTCCACAGAATAAAATTTTTTTCAAAAATAAATAAAACAAATGATATTATACTGTATGTTAAATTTCAGAAATAATGAAAATAAACACATATAAGTTTGAGAAAAAAATCCAATGCTTAATCTAACTTTTGCACTCAGTTCATCTTTTTAGAAACAAATTTTTTGGAATTTTTTCCTAATTTAATAAAATTAATCATCTTTTCAATAAATTTCAGGAAATTAAATTCAATCCTTTGGTTGGACTTGATGGGAATGCAACTTTGCAGATATTTAAAGAGGATAAAAACGAAAAAAAAAATTACAAATTTTTAAATCATTGTTAAAAATAATACTTTTTTTATCGATTATGAATTTATATAGAAGACAATAAAGAGATTAAGAGAAAACTAATTTAGTTTATTTTATTTGAAATTATTTATTACATCTTTATTAATTATCGAAAGAGTGAAGTTGGGAACAATTTTTCGAAGCTAAGAAATTTGGTTCAGATAAAACATATATAACTTTTTCAAAATGAATATTGGTATAAAATTTTTTTCTAAAAATAATTTTGTTAAAATTTAAAGTATTCCCAAATTTTATTAAGTTATTATATTTTAATCGGAATTTAAACAATTTTAAATAAATTGCTCTGCTCCAGATAAAAATTGCTCCCAACTTCACTCTCCCTAAATTATCTCAATAAATTCTTTGATATATTAATTATTATTATATTGAAAAAGTAGTTTCAAGACTAATTGAAAAAGAAATTAAATTTAACTATTAACTTATATTTTTTTATTTAATTAAATTCTATTCTTTAAATTAATTTATTCTCTTGATAAAAATTTTATTTTCAATTATTCAAAACATTATTAGAGAAAATAATTTACTTTGAATTAGACTCTAAAATTTTATTTATTTCTTATTTCATCGAATTAATTTATTACAATTTCCCGCTGTCTATATATTAAAAAAAGTTAAGATATCAGTTCAATACAAAAATAGAATACTAAAAAACTTTAAAAATAAAAAAAAGTTCCCTTTTATAAAATAGAATTTTTTTAAATTCAAAAAATTTATAGATGATTATTTAACATTTTTGAACAATACTATTATAAAAAACAAACCGAATCTCATCCTCAGGCAATTTGCTAATCAATTCCTCCCAGTGCTTATCTTAAAGCCCGAAATTAAAAAATAAAAATAATTTCAGAAGGAAACTTTTTATCATCACTTGAATATTTACATGTCAAATAAAGCTCTTTTCTATCCTTGTTAAACAAATGATATGCTCTTACAAGCTCTAAATCGATCGAAAAACCAAGACTGCCTGATGCCTAACGGGTGATGCATAAGTAAATGGACAAAAGTTAAGTTAACTTGCCCGATCATACAAATGATCAGGAGATCATATATATATTTATTTATAAACTACTAAAAATTAGCTATAATATTGCAAAAAAAAAATTTTAAAATGGGACTTTCTGTGTCTGAACGAGAGGCTTTTCGAAAAACAGTCAAAAATATGATTTCACAAGTGGCAAAATCCGACATTGTGGCGCACTTAACTAAGCAAAGAATCGCTCGAAGCACTATATATAATACGATCAACCGTATTCAAATTGGAGATCCGATCAAGGACAATAAGAGAACGGGTCGTCGAACTATCTGGACAGCTGCAAGGAAGACAAAACTGAAGAGATTGACCAATAACCGAACTTGAGTGAGTCAAAGGCGTCTAGCAAGAAAATTTAATGTCCACCAGACAACATTTGGCCGACAGTTAACAAAAATGGATATTTCATATCATAAATTTGAAAAAACACCAAAATATAGCGCCTTACAGCATGAGAAAGCCAAGAAATTGAGTAAAAAACTTTCAAATATGCTATATCGTTCACCATGTTCGCTTATTTTGGACGACGAAAAGGACTTTACTTTGGCGGGCGACAACATGCCGGGAAATGCTGGATATTACACAAATGACAAGTCTACTAGTCCGGACAGTGTTCGGTTTGCTGGAAAAGAGAAGTTTCCAAAGAAGGTGCTGTTTGGATAGCCATATCTTATCGAGGTATGTCTAAGCCTCTTTTTCGATTATCAAAGTCGATTGCCATCAATTCGAGCATCTATATCGACGAATGCTTGAATAAACGACTGTTCCCATTTATACATGAGTATCATGAAGACCTTGACTACGTTTTTTGGCCTGACTTAGCGTCTGCTCACTATTCTATGGTAAGCACAACATGGATGAACGAAAATGTAAATTATGTGACCAAAGATATCAACCCGCCAAATGTCCCTCAAGCGCGCCAAAATAAATAAAAATAAAATAAAAATAAATTCTTTACATCAGAAAAAAAACCAGAACTTAATATCATTTTTATTTTTTGAGCTATTCGCTTTTAATTTTTGTCCATTTACTTATGCATCACCCTTTAGAAACTTTATTTATTAGATCATCAAAACTGAGGCATTCAACATGTAAATTGATTTTATTCTCCTTTTTTTTTAATTGTTCCATATTTTTTATTCGACATTTAACCTTTTGACATTAATTTATGTCGATATTTTTACCTTGATATTATGTCATACGCTCTTTTATACCGCAAACTGTTTTGTAACTTAGTGTGCTTAGGTTTGTCGCCGATCTACAAAAAAGGAAGTAAATTAGAGCCAGTTAATTATCGACCCGTATCACTTACGTCAGTCGCTTGTAAGGTTCTGGAAGGTATTGTCAGGGACCGACTAATGTTTTACCTTCAAGAGAATAATCTAATAGTTGGAAGTCAACATGGATTTGTTCCAAAGAAAGGATGTGTAACGAACCTACTTGAAACGCTTGATATGATCACGACTGAGTTGGCCAAAGGTAACAGTCTGGATGAAATACTATTAGATTTCTCAAAGGCTTTTGATACGGTACCGCATAAACGACTTCTTCATAAACTACGTGGTTATGGGCTAGGTGAGAAAATAGTAAGGTGGCTCGAAGACTTTTTGAGTATGAGAACTCAGCGAGTTGTACTTGGTGATGGAGTTTCTAGATGGTCAGAGGTACTGAGTGGAGTTCCGCAAGGGTCTGTACTTGGACCCCTGCTATTTGTTCTGTACATAAATGACCTACCTGACTGCGTTTCAAATAGAATGGAATTGTATGCAGATGACTCAAAAATACTCGGTATAGTTAATAATGTTTATGAGAGAGCAATGTTACAGAAAGATCTGGATGCAGTTTGTCAATGGATAGAGGTTTGGCGTATGGGACTGTGTGCTAACAAATGTAAAGTAATGCATTTCGGCAGACTAAATGAAAGGCATGAATATATACAAAAAAGCAACAATGTTATACTAGCGACAACAGAGTGTGAGAGGGATCTTGGAGTGATGGTATCAACAGATTTAAAATGGACCAACCAAGTGAAAAGTGCTTGTGCGAAAGCGAGTAGGGTACTTGGAATGCTAAAGCGAACGTTTACAAGTAGAGAGGAAAGACTGTGGGTAAGATTGTATATATCCATGGTGAGACCACACCTAGATTACGCAGTGCAGGTTTGGAATCCAAGTTTGATAATGGACGTGAATGCGTTGGAAAAGGTGCAAGAGAGGGCAACAAAAATACCTTTGTCTGTAAGAAACATGCCGTATGAAATGAGGCTGACAAAATTAGGACTGACAAAGCTGAGTGAAAGAAGAGTGAGAGGGGACTTGATTGAAATGTACAAATTAGTGAATGGAATAGAAAAGGTAAGCTTGGTCAAGAATCTAGTGAATAAATCAGAAAAAAAGGGACCAGCCGGGGCGTTAAGAGGAAATAGCATCAGAGTCCAGAGAGAAAGTTTCCCAGCTCAAATTAGAAACGATTTTGCGGCTGCAGTAAGTGCCAGACATGTATTTTTTTCAAACAGAGTAGTTCCGCATTGGAATAAGTTGCCAGAAAATGTGGTGAAATCCAAGTCAACCGCTAATTTTAAAATGGCCTTAGATAAGTTCAATGGAATCGGCTGCTATAGCTCTACACGGCCAATTGGCGGTGATGGGCTTAGACAATCTACATGTTAGGTGTCGCAGCAAGAACTACTACTACTACTACTACTTATGTAATAAGTCTAGTTGGACTTTTACTTGTAATTTTCTTGCACGCTTTGTTGATTGATAAATGATGTACAGTCAATCAAATTTTTATGGGGCACCAAATGTAATAAGTATCGTTGAACTTTTACTTAAATGAGGGTAACTAAATAAAAAAAGTCGTTTAATTGTAAATGCTTTATTTGAATCCTAAGTTATTAATGTTATTATCTATTTATTTGTATTATCTGTGCCGAGCTAAAGCTCCTTCATATTAAAAAAAAATAAATAAAAAATCAATAAAAAATAAAATATAATAAAAATGTAAAGAAAAAATAATATAAAAGTAAAGTAAGTTAAAATATAAAATAAAAGACAGTTAGTTATCATTTTTGATCTTTATCTTAGAAGAATCAAATTGTAAGTAATGACAGATGTTATATTTTTAGGTATTGAATAGTTTAGGAAAGAAAGAAGAATAGTAAGATAGCAATTACACAATGGAGTCGGGTATTCGACATATCTTGATTCTAAACCCGCTTCATTTTCATCAACCAATTTGAAAACTATGGAACAGAATGACGCAGTCCTCCCGCTACATACCTTTCGCTCAATTCAAAAAGTCGATTTGAGACATTTAAAGCGTTTAAGTTTATTAAGGGCCTCATGATGTAAAATATTGGAAGGGGCATCATATTTTAGTTTAAGTATAAAACAAGCTGCTGAGGTTTGTAAGACTTGAATTTCTTTAAATGTTTGTTTCTGAAAATGAAATCAGACACGGAAAAGAGTAATCAATTATAAAACCGATTAAAGATTTATATAGGTTTCCTAGTGTGTAATAGTTAAGACCCCATTTTTTGTTTGACAATATTTTTATTAAGTTTAACCGTGAACTACAACGCTGATTTATTCATCAACCATTGGGGTAAAGGTTAATTTTGAATCAAATTTCAAAATTAATCTTTGATTTCATTTTTACTCTCAATTTTATTTTCATGTAACTTTAAGTTTAAGTCAATATTTTCCTTATTATATTTAGTGAAGACAATGAAGCAAGACTTTTCAACAGATATTTTCATCTTCAACTTGAAGAGCCATTTTTCTAATTCGTCTAAGTATTTGTTTATCTTATTTTCTAGATTTCATTTTTTCTTAAAAATGTAGAACCAAGTTGTCGGCAAAAAGAAGAGAGTATTCACTATTTGTTTTATTTCCTTTAGGTATTTCCTTTAGATAAAAATACTAAGAAGCAATGGACTAATTACTGAGCCTTGAGGAACACCTGCAGTAATATGATATTCATCACTAATATGACCATTTACATTTACTTTAAATGTAAATGATCTTGAGTCTAAGAATGAATTAATTCAATGAATTAGGAAAGGGGGAAGGTTGATTTTTATTAGTTTATAAATAAGACCATCATGCCAAACCTTATCAAACGCTTTTGAGCTATCAAAAAATAGAGAACAAACTTTTTTCTTTCGATTAAATGATTCCACAATTTTTTGAATAAGGAAGAATAGATTATCAGCCGTTCGTCGATTTTTTCTAAAACCTGATTGTTCCTGAATTAGTAGTGAGTTTTGTTCTAAATAACTATAGAATCTTGAGTAGATTATACTTTCTAAAATTTTTCCAAGAAAGCTTGTCATACTGATTGGTCGGTAGTTAGCTGGGTTTTGTGTTAAAATTGACTTTCTAGGTATCATTGTAATGTTAGCAGATTTCCATGCATTCGGGATTTTACTTTCTCTTAGACTTAAGCTGAAGGGATAAAGGAAGACCTCTTAAGTCTTCCTAAGCCTAGTTGGACTTTTACTTGAAATTTTCTAGCACGCTTTGTTGATTGATGAATGATGTACTAATGAAAATGTGTGAAGTTTGTTGAGAAGAAATAAGGAAAATTGATATAAAAAGTGCAGCACATACTTAAATGTCACCATTAGTGGCCCGAAATGTAACACAGGATTAGTTGAGGTGGAATATGTTCAACATGTGGCGGCTGTAAGTTTTATCTATTATTCAATTTATTATATTTTTCTTTCTTCTCTTTGTTACTAGAGCTGCACCTCAATGTCATCTTCTGAATCAGAGACGTAATTCAGAATATTTGAAGCCAAAACTTTTGTTCTAATTTTAATTGTTTTTTTAAATATTACTCTTTAATATTTATTTATAATGATTATTGTTAAAATTTTAAATAAAAAGTAATCATTTGTAAAACAGCCATATTGAAGAACTTTACAAATTAAAAAAGTTCACTTTTTTAAATGAGATTTTTTAATTTAACAAAAATTTGAAAATTTTAAAGTAAAAATGTTCAAAATTATTGAACCAAACTAAATTAAAAAAAAATGTTAGTCTAAAGAACCTTTTAGTTTATCTTTCACAATTTTTTCCAAGTTCCAGTCAGTTTTTGATTTAATTTCAATGCATTCTCGTGCTCCAGGCAAGCATTTCATTACCACTGGCTTGTGTGATTCGACTTCCATTTTTTTCATTATATTCACTCCATCTGGGCTCCATAATATTATCAAGACATCATTTTGATTCTTTCCCTTGACGTCTTTGTATTCCACTTGAATGGGAATAAACCGAATCTCATCCTCAGGCAATTTGCTAATCAATTCCTCCCAGTGCTTATCTTAAAGCCCGAAATTAAAAAATAAAATTAATTTCAGAAGGAAACTACTTTTTTCAGCATAAGATTTTGCAGTTTTTTTCTTTAAAGGTCCTTTTTGATCCAACATTAGCTTTTTATCATCACTTGAATATTTACATGTCAAATAAAGCTCTTTTCTATCCTTGTTAAACATATGATATGCTCTAACAAGCTCTAAATCGATCGAAAAACCAAGACTGCCTGATGCCTATAACAAAATTTTACAAGACTGATTTGAAAAAAAAATAAAATTACCATTTTTTTTTTAAATGAAAAATTTCCAATTAAATAGAACTATTTATTTGTATATTTATATAAAGCTAATTTTTGTTTGAGAGTTTAATTTTGAACAATCTTAAGTAAACTCTGATTTTCAAATAGTTGACGTAAAAATTTCCACAATTCGGATTTCAGAATAAACTTTATTAGTTACTGTTTGCTTATTAGTTTCTGTAAATGCGCAAAATTTATTTATCAAATAAAATTTAGCTTTTGATAGAAATCATATTTGCAGAATGTTTCGTGAAACCTTTAAAATTCTAATTAAGCTTAGTAGAATAATTTATTAACTTAATTGAAGAAAGTTTTACTATTTTTAGCTCATGACTTTTTAGTTCTTTCAAAAAGAATTTATTTTGATAAAAAAAACTTTTAGTTACTTGATTGAAGCTTTACTCTAAAACATTTTTTGATTAAAATTTCATTCTAGATATTTCTGTTAAAATTTGTGATAAGAGCTAAAATTTTTAAATTTAAAAATAAAGCCTTTAAAAAAAATATGTAAATATTTTCAATTCTTTTCAATCTTTAAAATTTTTAAAATTTTCCTATTAAACTTAGCAATGACTGCTAAATTCGACAATATTAATTGATTAATTTGTATATCTAGAAAAGAAATTCAAATATTACATTTTTTATTTGTTAACTAAACAAATAAAAAATTGAATATTGACTATTCTTGTAAAATTTTTTGAAACTTTGTTCAATATTTGATTTAGGTATACTTAAAATTATTTAAAAAAAATTAAATAAATATAATTAAAATGATAATTTGGGTATTGTGAAATTCAAATATAATTTGAACAAAAATTCTTCTTATTTTTGATAGTTATAAAAATTAAATTTAATAAAAAATATTTATAAATATTTATAAAGCAAATCACAAACATGATTCAGCGTGTAAAACGCAGAGAGCAACCACCAATTACTGTTGAAATGTTAAGAAACTGGTGTAATTCACAAAGCAATATCCCTGAAGAGCCTTATAAAATATTTGCTGTTTCCGATTTTAAAATAACACCTGATAAACTCACTTTTAAAATTTTTATAACCACAAAGCGCCTAATATAATTCACACTTAATTCAAATTATATCGCAGCTGATGCCACTTATAAGCTTCTTTGGCATAATTTTCCCGTTTTGTTATGCGGAATAACTGATTAGGACACAACATTTCATCCACTCGGTTTTTTGTTTACCAGGTATGAAACAAGCTGAATTTGCTTACATGTTTGATACATGCAAAAAATTATATTTTGGACTTTATGGTCATCCATTCAATGAAGAGAAGATTAAAGTTTTTTTTTTGAATATTTCAACGAACAATGGATAAGTTAATACAGTATGTTGCAAAAATTTAGAAATTTATTTTTTTTCGTTTGAAAATCAATAATTTTTTCGTATATAATAGGTGGGAAAATAAAAAAAGCAGATTTTTTATTTTAATTTTATTAGTCATTAATCCAAAAACATAAAACCAAAAAAAATAAAGTGAAAAAAAATCCCAAAAAAAAAAAAAAAAAATGGATACAATTAATTTAAAAAAAACGGTTCAAATATTAAGAAATTTTTGCAATGGATGACTATAAGTTCTCCATTGGGTTGAGATCTGGTGAACGGGCAAACCATGACAGAACCTCAATGTTCTGTTCTTTTAACCAGTCGCTTACTGAGTGAGCGGTATGTGCCGAAGCGCCATCTTGTTGAAAATTGGCTCAAATAGGAGTTCAACAGTTGGTAAAAGATTGTTTTCCAAGGTGTTGATGTAGACAACTTACTAATCCTAATTCCTTGAGTCTTTGAATAAATATCAGTGGCGAGTTTTTAATAGCAATATGCAGGGTAATTTTTAATCTCTCTAAAAATGTAATTTTCATCCCTAAAAGTTAGCTTCCGAGGTCTACCTCCCAATTATTATATTTAGTGAAGACAATGAAGCAAGACTTTTCAACGGATATTTTCATCTTCCACTTGAAGAGCCATTTTTCTAATTCGTCTAAGTATTTGTTTATCTTATTTTCTAGATTTCATTTTTTTTTTAAATGTAGAATGTGACCAAGTCTTCAGCAAAAAGAAGAGTTTTTTTCCTTTAAGTATATCATTGATACAGTGCAGTCGCGCTATAACGAACCACTTGTTAACGAATAACAGGTTATAACGATTGAAATAAAAGTCCCGATTTTCTCTCCATTCAAACCAATGTTAAAAAAAAAAATCATACAACGAATATGAAATTATGAAAAATTAGCTATAACGTATGAGAAATCAAAGCCCATTCTCATACTTAACAACGTTAATTGTCTCTTTATATAACGAAAATATTAATTTTTTAGCACATTCGTTATAATTTTTGTTTCCCGCAAATATGACATCAGTACTGCAGCCAATGGATCAAGGTGTTATCGCATCATTCAAAATGAAATACAGAAGCCTCATGATGCAAGAAAAAATCGAATCAATCAAATACAGTTCAACGTCAAAACAAATCGATGTTTTGGATGCTATTTACAAAGTGAAAACTGCTTGGGACAGCGTGGCACCATCTACAATATCAGCATGCTTTAGAAAAGGAGGATTCAATAAATCATCTGATTGCGATATCCATGACCATGACCGTATTAACCGGACAGTTTTAGCGGGCTAATTTTTGGCACGTTTAATAACCGTTTAAATTAATACGGGCGGTCTAAGAAACCGTCCAAATTTTAATAATAATAAATAAATAAAATAAATAAGAAACCGTCCAAATTTTGACGGACGAACTTTGGCCCGTTTATTTAAGCGGGCTAATTTTTGGCGGTATAAATTTAAAAAAATTTTTAATAAAAAATATTATAATTTTTAATTTCTTTATTGATTAAATAAAATAATGAACAAAAAAATAATTTTAAATTTCTTCAGGTGGAGCAATCCGTATAATGTCCTGGTCTTCATCCTCAGGCTCATCTTCGTCTGGTATGTTCTCGCTCCTTGCTTCTCTGTGTTGTTTCCTGGCCATTTGATCTTCTAGAACTTTTTCATAAAGTTCTCGACCTTCTTCTAGGTCCTGTTCCAAATATTCAGTTTTGACTCTTCTAAGGACTGAGTCATCAACATTACAAAAATCAAACTCGCTGATTTCTTCAATTCCTTCCAGGTAATCCTGGAATTTTCGCCAAGCAATTGGTGTTGCGATGCATTTGGCTGCAAATTTATTTTGAATTTAAATTTTATTTTAAAAGAAAAAACGAGCTATAATTTTTTTTTTTAAATTAAATCTCAATTTATAGCTGTTTATAGTTAAGCTTAATATGTTGTTTGAAAAAAAAACTTACAAAAGAAGAAGATTCTGGCTCGTGAATCTACCAATAATTTTTTTATTTTCAAAAATTGAGTGTTTAGACTTGTGTATATTTTATGTAATCATTTTATGAATTAAATTTTTTTTAATGATTTAATTCATTAATTCATGGTTTAATTTGTAAAAAAAAAAGGTTTAAGAAATATAACTGTATACACTTTTGATCACGATTTTAATTATAAAGATGAAGATTGCTTTTCATGTGTTTTCGAGCATTTTTTGTGTGATTTTGATTGTGCTATGTGAAGAAAAGTGTATGTGTTAAAAATAGAGAAAAATATGCGAAAAAGCATAAAAAAAATGTGAAAAAAACATAGATCCATTTAAAATATTATGCTTTTCTTTTCATCTTGCAGGGCTAGCTTTTAAATTTTGAAATCTTGTTTTTTCCTTTTCACTTTCTTTTTGTTGCGTTCAAATACATCCATTATTTATTTGGATCATTTGAAAAAATTGTGATTTATCAAATTAAAAGTAAAAAATATACTCAAAATATTATATTTTTGAATTACATTCTTTAGCCCTAAAAAAACTCAATTTCAAGATAATTGAGCAAGGTAGACTGGCATAACTGAAACAAACTAGCTCACTTGCTGTTTAATGGTCCAGCTAGAAGTGTTAGAGTTCATAGGTATCGCGTGGTTAAAAAGATCACTAAATGTAAACTAAAGGAATATTCCCTGGTCAACAGAGTGGTTAATAGTTGGAACGAATTAAAACCGGAAGTATTGAATGCCAGGTAAAAAATAAATTAAAAAAAATACTTGTTAACTACAAATTTACAAGACTGGAAAAATAAAAAAAAAGTAATTTAAAGTAAAAAAAAACTTGTATACAATCTAAACAAAAAATTTAGATTAAAAAGTACAAAAATCAAGTAAAAAAAACTGAATTCATAAGACTTTGACAATTAAATAAAAAATGTTCAAAGAGACCAAATCTGAGATTTTTCCCAAATATTTGTAGCACTATCTGGAATAAAGAAAATTTCCAATCCTATTTTTTTTGGTTATTATTTTTATGTAGTAAGAAATTATTTAATATAAAATTAAATATTTTTTGTTATTTTTAAAAGGGGTGTGTTTTTCTTTATTAACAAACTGTTCTTTATTGGACAACTGATGCCTCTGGAGGGAATAAACCAATTTAGGAGATTTTCAGGTTCAATTTTAGTTTTATAAATTTAGACGCGGAAAATTCCTAAGGACAGAAGAACATCAAGCCATTTTTGAAAACTTAAATCTTAATTAAACTTATGAATTAGATTTACTTATGAAAGGCAAATTTTCTGAATTTTTTGTAAACTTTTTAAGTCTGATAGGAAAAAAAAATTTTAAATTTTAGTTTAAATTTATACGGGTTTCTTAGACCGCCCGAATGATTTTAAACGGTGACTAAACGGGCCATAGTCTGCAAGTAACCGCCCGTCTTTTGAACCGGTTAGCTCTGTCCGCATCCAACACTACTCATTATTAGCCAGTCAAGTTTAATTTGAGGTCTTCAATTCGATGTTTGCTGATTTTCGCCAGTCTAAGATCAAGACCTCTTCCAGTGAGGTGCTTCTTAATTGTGGTAAGTGTTGATTCCAAAGTAATTTTCTTTTGGAGATTGATTATTAACAAAAAAAGTATTTGGAATTGAAAAAACTCTTTTAGCTTAGAGGTGCTTAATGTAATTGAGAATTTAACGAACCTACTTGATTGATCTTTTTTTTGCTTTATTTAAAAGACCACTACCGGTCATCTTGGCCTTCTTCAAATGTTGGGCACCTCTAATCTTTATCCCTAAATCAATAGCACTGATGGAATTAAAATTTATCCACAATTTAATAGTGAAAAAATATGGTCTTTCTTATTCGTTTTCGACAAAATTAATCAATCCATTTTGACAAGAACAATTTGAAAATTAGTGAAATAGATAATGTTTGAAAGCAAAAGTGAAACAATATCGTGGAATGATCAAAACGACCAACAGCCTGGACTTTCAAAAAAAAATAAATCAAAAAATGGTACTGGTAAATATTAAATGCAAGTGTTGCCTCTTCCATGTCGCATATGTAGTCAATTAATAAAAAATGACTAACATGTTAAATTGTTATTGCTAAAAAGCATTAGCTAATTAATTAATATTTATTTTTTTCAATTTTCAAAGCGATAATTATTGATAAACAAAAAATATAAATGATCATAAAGATTTTTTTGTTCACGAAATTTTTTAATAAATTTTGATTGAAAATTATGTGATCTTAAAAAATGTGATTAAAAAGTCAAAAGTCATTTTAAGCTTCTGCAAATAGATTGTTAGGTATTCGGGAATCTATAAGAGAAAACCAAAGCAGACAAGCCGAAAAAATGAGACTAAGAAGTAAAAAATACTTACCAGAAGTATATATAGGAGACTTTGTTTTAGTACCTATTCCTGAAGTCGACCAAGGTCTTACAGAAGCTCCAAATTTAGTTTGTAGAGTTATAGACGTAGATTATGAAAATAATTTATATGAACTTGTTTGTGAAGCTGGAGTACTAGTTGATCTTTTTTCAAGAAATATGTTCGATTTAGTATCTAATTGTTCACTGGAATTAGAGTTTAGAACAGATAAACAAGTAAAAGGAATCAGACAAGCAGTGAATTAATTGTCTATTGGTGGTAGGCAAGGAATGTTGAGATGTAATTGTACAGGTCATTGTATCACAAACCGCTGTACATGCAAAAAATCTAAAGTATTATGTAATTCTAGGTGTCATGGTTCAAACACCTTTTGTAAAAATAAGTGAATTATATTTATCTTAATTTACGTCAGAATTTAGTTATTTACGATAAAATCTAATTATTTTCAGGAAATTACGAAAAAAATAAAATATTTAGTTAAGCAGTGAAATTTTTATTTTATCTTAATTTACGTTACTTAGCGTAAATATCAAAATATACGATAACATATATATATGTAACAATAAATTTGTCTAAAACGTAAATTATATAATTTACTGGTATATTAGAAAATTAATAAAAAAAAGTGAAGTTTATTCATTTACTAGGAAATATGTTAACTTACGTCAAGACAAGTAAATTAGCTAATTTTTTTTTTCATTAAGTAAATTACTAAATAAAATATAGTAAAATACTAAACAAATATCAGTAAATTTAAATATTTGAATCTTTATTCTTATGAATTGGCTTTTTTACATTTTAATTTATTCGGTTGTTACCAATTTCGCTGACTCCGAAGAACCCTTACTCGATGTTGACCAAGAAAGAATACACAGGGAGAAGTTTTATATTTTGAAGTTTTAAAGAATTTCAAATGAATGATATTATAGATCAACACGTAAGCAATGATGAGCCACCGGTAGAACAAATTATAAATAATGCTAATAGATTGTTGGGTATTAGAGTGAACGTTAGAGTAAACCAAGAGCGTCAGGCTGACAATATGAAAACAAGAAGCAAGAGATATATTCCTGAGGCCTCAATAGGTGACTACATTGCTTTACCGGTTCCTGATGTTGACAAAGGTTTAACAGAAGCACCAAATTTGATATGTCGAATTGTTGACATTGATTAAAGTAAATCTTTATTTGAGTTGGCTTGTGAAGCTTGGATTTTAAATACTTTATTAGCGAGAAATAGTTTTGATTTAGTGAAAGATTGCGGAATTGAAATTCAAGTTAAAATGGATAAAAAATTAAGTGTAAGACAAGCAATCAGTGAATTGTCCATTGGTGGTGGACAAGGAATGGTAAGGTGTAATTGTACCGGTGGTTGTCAAACAAATAGATTTTCATGCAAAAAATCTGGGTTGCTGTGTAATTCAAGATGCCATGGAGGCAATTCAAGTTGCAAAAATAAATAAGAATTTTAATTTTTTTTTTATTTAATATTTTTATATATTAATTTACTAGACTTGTTTCAGTAATTTACTAAACTTATCAAGTAATTTACTAAAATGTTTTATATTTTCAGTAATTTTGTAAATAGAAATAATTTACTAGGAATTTTACAAATTTACTAATAAATCAGTGGATTAGTTAATTTACGTTTTTTACTAATTTACGGTAACATATACATATTTTGAATCCTTGTGAACTGATCTATGATTATAAATTAAAATAAAATACTTTGAAAATTCGATGCCAAAACAAACCTCAATAGAAACTAAGATGGACGATAAATGTCTTTCCGAAGAGATATGTTCGAATAGAATAAGCTCGGACAGGAAGATGTTGATGCTGGCATAGCATATCAACTTTATGTCACATTCTCGAAAACATTGGTATCAGAAGTTCTGCGATAAACATCACAAATTAAGAGAACCCATGTGGTTGTGCAAAAAATTAAACGGCTTGTTGAAAAAGAACACTGCAACCCTTCTTGATATCCAAAAACTTACCTCATTGGGTCTAAATACAATCCACAAGATAATCAATAAAGATTTTAAACTCGAAACACGAAATAAAATGAAAGTTCACAAGCTGACTCCTGAGGATAAAAAAAAAATCCAAAAACTAATTGCCGGAAGCTCTACGAGAACGACCTGGCAGAAAAAAGATCCTAATATGCGGTAACGTTGGATGAAGTATTGGTCATTATTGAAGATTCAAACAGAGAACGAAGAATTTGTAACATTAGACATGGTAAACGCTTAGCTGAAAGCTTGGTAAAATATAATGATGAAAGGTTCAAAAAAGGGTTTATGATAGGAGGCCTAATCACTTGTAGAGGTACGGTTCCATTGTTCAGAGTACCATCCCAAGTAAAAATAAATCCACAGTACTACATCGACTGTGTTTTGAAACCATTGATTACTAAACATCTTTCTCGCTTGTACCCGAACGAGATAAATAAAGTTTTGATAATGAACCTTTTAGACGCCATATTTTCAAAACCAATTGTCACATAAATAAAATAATTACATGATCATCCTATCCAGACTTTCAAGAAAATACCAAAAAAGCTCATTTTTGGGATTTCTATTCAAATTGTCCCATTTTCCTTGAAATATCAGAAAAATAAATCACCTGCTTAGGCTATCTTACAGTATACTTACGGTTCTGTTCACTTGTTTTTACCAAAATTAACGTTATTTTTCGTAAAATTATGTAAAATCAAAAAGGGACAAAAAAATTATGATTTTTTGAAAAAAAGGTAATAATTCTACTTTTTCATTGAATTTCTACTTCTTATCATGTAAATAAAAATTTTCGTTTCTAAAAGATTTAAGGACTATCCTGGTCGAACTTAGGGACATTACCAGAAAAACTATCCTAAAAGTATGCTCGAGATAAAAAGTAATTTTATTTTTAAAGAGTACAGAATTGTAATTTAGAATAATTAAAAAAAGACGAATTACTAAAAAATATGTACCTAAAAACTGGACGTTTAAAGGAAGCTTGGGAGAAGGCAGCAAATAGCTTTAAGATGGACAAGAGCTCGAAAAAAACAAACTAAATTTGACTATTTTATCTAAAACTTTATTCTATTTAAATTGTTTTTCAAAATTTGTAAATATTTAAATAAAAATTATAAAATTATAAGTTTATTCTCGGAAATCCTAAAAAAATTAAAAATTTTAGGCAAAATTCTGTAAATTTTTATTTACATGATAAAAAGTATAAAGTCGATGAAAAAACAGAATTATTACCTTTTTTTCAAAAAATCATAATTTTTGTTTAACATTTGTCAATTTACACAATTTTACAAAAAATTACGTAAATTTGGGTAAAAAAAAGTGAACAGAACGGGACTGTATATTCTCCAAAATTAGAGAGAAAACCATTTTCAGTTCTAACTCATCAGTATTATCTGATATTTCAAACAAATAAAAAGAATCATATTTTTTGGTTAATTGCTAAATCTTAAAGTTTAGAGCTTACTTTCCGGATCTGTTAGGATCTGGTGGATCCTAATATTTTAAACATTGTTAAATACTATTGACTTGCTAACGCACCAGATCATAGTATTGCACTGTGAAACCATAGACATTTAAGTTGGTTGAAGTTGTTGGGAGAACTACAACATTATTATCAATCTGTTAATTTCAAAATTATTATTTTCTTCAAATTAATTTCTAAAAAAAATTTCTTTGCTAAATTTTATAGTTTTTCTTTATTTTAAAAATAAAAATTTAAACTTTGTGTCATAGTGAATGATTCAAATATTTACTTTAGATTCAAAACTTTTTTCCTCCTTAATAGTTGAACAAAAGTCTAAAAAAGGGTTTTAACAGTCATAATCGATTTAAAATGACGAAATCCAATAGTTCTAAGGAACAAATAAATAAAAACATGTAATTTATTTAATATTAAACAAATGGAAATTACTTTTTTTTAGGATGATTAATCGAAAAATTAATTTTTACAAAAAAATCCCAAAGGCTCGACAAGAATTAAAAATTAAGATTAATTTTTGTATTTCTAAGTTAAATAGAATACTTTTATTGTTTTTGTAATGAATTTTAAAAAATTAGAGTAAATTGCAAAAACTAAATATCATTTTGTAAAATTAAAGACAATTTTGGATTTTTTCCATCCCTTTAATAAAATCTTAAATAATTTTTATTTAGCTTTTAAGTTATTTTCAATAGTTTCCTATTAATTTTAGGAAAGATGAACAGATGAACTGTATCGTTTTTAGTGTGATTTAAACTATCGGAAATTTTTTAATTTTTGGAAACCAAATAATTTTTTAAATTAAATTTGGATACCATTTTATTTAATTATTCTTAATTGTAAGTAAAAATTTTAATATTTTTAATAATTTTTTCATTAGAACATATGGGTTTCTTTAGATTGATATAAATATGCTGATTTTTTCCAAAAAATTTCGCACGATTCATTTTGATTTGAAATTTAAAAAAATTCCAATTTAAAATTTAAGGAGAATAAGTTTTTTAGTTGACAATGAAAAATTTGAAGTCACGAATCATTTTCATTATTTAAGTTTGTACAATTATTTTTTTACGCACAGTTTGATCAATTTGATAATTATTTAAAAGTGGGTTTTATATTAATGATGTAAAAAGCTCACTTATATCACATTTATTATATTGAAATAAAATAAATTTTTAATTTATTTTTTTTCTTTAGGGATGAGAAAGATTTTTCTTACGTGCTGAATTAAATATGGGAATTGAAAGCGATCATGATCCTAATTGAAGGTATTTTTTATTATATTGATTTTCGCCAAAAACTTTAACTTAGTTGACAATAAAAGTAATTTTTTTAATGGAAACTTAAAATAATTTAAATAGTATAAGTCTAACAAGTCTTCCTATAGGTGTTTTCCTGTTAATTGTTTTTAATTTAAAAGCAATTTTTTTTAAACACAATTAAAAAAAGACTAAAAAGTTGATTTTTATTGACTTGGTCTCTTACTGTTTGTACAAGCAGTGGGTTTTTACGGAAAATCTAGAAGGCCTGATTTATGTCAGAAAGAATGTTTATATAAAAACCAAAGTAAATTTATTAGCAAAAATTTTCCAAATTATTTTAAAAAAATCATTTAAAAAAATAAGATTTTAATATTTTTTAATTGGCCAATTTTTTCATCAGAGAACAATTTTAATTTTAATATTTCGTTATTTTTTTAATTTAAAAATTCGAATATTTCCGACTCTTGCTGCGAATACATTTACAGGTAGAATAAAATTTATTAAAAAATAATTTTCGGATAAATTTTATCAGACAATCTTACTAAAGATCTAGTTAGAAAAATTTATTTTTCCCGATCATGCCAAAAAAATTCACCAATATAAAAACAATTAAGCCAAATGAGAATTTTTTTTTATTTTTCTCAAATTAAATGATTAAATTGAGTAGAATACTGAGAACTTATTACTTTCATTTAATTTCACTACGGTATAATAAATCATTTTAGCAATATTAATTGATTTCTTTTATCAAATATTATTATAGAAAAAAAAAACCTTGACAAAAATGAAGACAGTTTTAATTTTAATGTTTTTTTTTGTGTCAAATGTGATCAATGCCAAACTAACTTTTCCAATGGTATATAGATGGAGCAAGAGAACAAAAAGCATAAACGGATGCACTGATCCGACAGAGCCGTTTCAGTGTCCTGGCTCAAACATATGTATTTCATTGCAGTTTATTTGCGATGGTCATCCAGGTGATTGTCCTGATGATTATGATGAAGACCAAGGTCTTTGCGTAGCTGGTTTGTATATTTTTGTTTGCTTTGTCAGAATTTACTTTTGATGATTGAATTTTTTTAAAAGCTCGTCGTCCTCCAAAAGACACAATTCGCAGACTTTTGTCAGCTCAGTACTCAAACTTTGGTCCCAAATTTATTGAATACTTGTTCGGAAGCAAGGCTCTCCAATTGTTCTCAGCTTTACCACCTCTCAAAGCAATTGATATAATTACTATATCCTTGTCAGGTTTGAAGAAAATTATTACAAATATTTATTAAAATAAACACTTTTAACTAGAATAATTCAAAAATTAGACTAAAGCTGTTTTTTTTATTTTTAAGTTGAATTAAATATTTTGGTAGAATAAAGGCGAACATTGGACTTAATCAACAATAAGATAAGTTTATTTATAAAAAAATAATAAAAAAAATGTTGTATTAAAGTTTGCATAGAAATTTAGGGGGTGATCAATTTCATGACCAGCCGGTCTTATAATTTGTCAAAAAAAAAACGGCATTTAATTTATAGACCAGTTGGTCTCAAAATTTATTTGAGAAAAAAAAAATTTAATTTTATGAACAATTTTTTTTTAAATCTCGTTAGGAAAAAATTTGACTGGTCACAATATTTAATTAGATATTTGAAAAAAGATAAAAAAATATGCACAATTTTAATTCATATTTTTACTTCTTAAATTATATTTACCAGTGTGATCATTTTTTGAAAAATATTTATTGGATTATCAATAAAAGGAGACCATTTAGTTTGAGTCGAGGCTTCATTAACTAATCGCCTTAAATTAAATTTTCGATTTGACTCTTTTCTTATTTCTTGTTTTTTCTGTTGCTCTTGCTTTTTGTATTCTTCTTCTAGATATCTTATACGGCTATTCAACTTATTTATGTTATGAATATGCAACAAATTTAGCATAGTTTATCCATGACTTTTAGCTCGTTGAAATTCATTTTAAATTCAAGTAAATTCGATAATTTTATTTTTATAATTTTTTTTTAGTATTTAAGTATTTTATTTAGTAAAGTTTTTTTAAAATTAAAGTTAAAATTTGAAATTTTTTGTTCACAAATTTTACTTATCATTTTTTAAATTTAAAATTATGATCAAAAAAAAAACAACAAAAAAAAAATTGTTCATAAAATTAAATTTTTTTTTTCTCAAATAAATTTTTAGACCAACTGGTCTATAAATTAAATGGCGTTTTTTTCGATAAAAAATAAGACCGGCTGGTCATGAAATTGATCAGCCTCTAAATTTTATTCAAAAAAAAATAAACCCAAAGTTCGCTTTATTTCTAAGAGTAGTACTCATGAGATTGTGGTAATTGTTTATTCAATTTATTTTGAATCCTTATTTTTTAATTAGAATTTAAATTTAAAACAAAGAGAGGAAATTTAAAATTAATTTAAAATAATTTATTCTTTAAAATTTGTGTATTCTAAATATTAGAATATTTTCTCACATAAGGACAAACTATTTAAATAGAAGGATGCCAAAGTCAAAGAAAGAATCCATAAGATAAATAAGTCGACAAAATTTCAGGCATCTGACATGTCACTTTCATATTTATTTTTAACTTAAATTGTGTTCAAAGAATAATGGTTCATCGGTTTTTTTAAAAAATACAATTTTTATATTTTCAACTTAATTTTGTTACAAAAATAGCAGCTAATGAAACTTTCTTTGTGATTATTCTAGACAATTGAATTTTTTTTATTTAATTCAACACTAGTATTAGTAGAAGCAGAAGCAGAGAAGAAAACTGCAGTATATAACTATCTAATTTCCATGGGGCCTCTTTTAGAGACAATTCAAAGAATTATTTTTTAATTATTTTTACAAAAATTAAAAATAATGAATTTTAAATTCATTAACCAGCTTGATCCTTTCAACATTGTTGGCAATTTTGTACTTTTGAATCAAATCGCCTCTTATTCTTCTATCGTCAAGACTCAACTAACGCAATTCGTTCATCTCTCTTCATACGGCTTGGCTTTGATTGATTTTACTAGTTTGGTGGCTGTTTTCTGCACTTTTTAAAGCTCTATTAGGTCTTCTTTCCATGGGTTTCAAATACAAATTGGACAAAAATTCTTCTTTTTTTGATAAATTAAAATTAAATTAAATAAAAAATACTGCAACATAGTGCAAAATACTTTTTTGCATCTTTTTTACCTAAAATAATTTTCTCATGTAAAGGCAAAAAATAAAACAATCAATAAGATTTAAATTGATTATTGATTTAAAATTAGAGAAAAAAGATTTTATTTTGGGTATTAAAAGTGCAATAAAGTATGTTGAAGTATTTATTTAAGTATTTCATATTAACTTTAACTTAATTCATTAAAAAAGGAAGAATTTTTGTTCAATTTGTATTTGAATTTCATAATACCGGTCAGGTTAATTTTTTAATTTTTCTCTATCGATTAAATTTTTAACACTTTTTGGAGTAAAAAAATTTTTTAATATAGATTTTTGAAAAAAATTTTAGAACTATAAATTTTAAGTGTTTACTAATTTTTGAGACGTATTCAATTTGTCCATGATATCCATGAAGCCAGTCAGTGTCCATACAATTTTCTTGCAGCAATGAATCAAATTTTATTCAATTTTAGATAAATTAATTTTCGATTATTAAATTACTTATATTTTTTTAAAGAAAAATTGCCAAGAGTTGCTAAGAGCTCAAACTTATTTCTTACAGCATTAAAACTTTAAGAAACTTTTCTAAACAGACAAGAGGCTGTTTAGCTTACTCTTAAAGCTAACAATCTAATTAAAAAATAATTTTCAGTAAGGTTTGTTATGATATTTAATAATAAGAATTTGAATGATTGAAAAAATTCAAATTAAGTTAATAAAAATCAAATTATAAACAATTTTAATTTTCTTTCAATTTTTTACAAACTAAATTTTAACAAAATTAATTCTTTATATTTAAAATATATATATATATTTTTTAATTAAACTTTAACAATGTTTGTTTGAAAAATAATTTTAATATAGTTTATTGTGTTTTGGGATTAAAAATTTTCAATTTTTTTTTAAATTGCTAAAAAATTCCTAATAACCAAAATAAAAAATTAAAGTGTTTTAGACCAGCGAGCAGGCCTAGTTATTGAAAAACCTCTTAATCATCTAAGCATTATATCTGCTAGTCTTAAAACTTAAAAAATAAATTTTTTAGGAGGAATTTATTTCAATGGTGCAAAAATATGCTAACGGAATATTAACTCCCATTTGGAGCTTGATTTTTTAAATTCAAATTAAATCAGGGGAATGATGCTAAAAATACAACTAAAAATTCAATTCAATTCTCAAATGAAATAACATTAGATGATTAAATTCATGACAAAGATTTATTTTAAATTAGAGATTGATTATTTATTTTCTTTTATCAAATTTAATCTTTTCACGAATCATTAAGACCTCGATTTTTGTGAGATTGTGTGAAGTGAGATGAAAAATTTTACTAGATCGTAAGTACTGAATAAAATCTAAATTTTTTTTATTTTAAATCTTTAAAATAAATTAAAAAATTCTAAAGGAAAATTTTTTTTGAATAAAATTCCAATTTTTTTCAGTTTTTTTTCTATAGTAGTAGTATTAGTAGTTGGATGACTGCGAGTTGCCGGATGACTCCAGCAAGAGAACCAGAGTCCTATCAGGAGCCTGTTTTCTGGTCGTCAATCCTCTTCTTGAAAGAATTGACACTCGGTGCGTCAATGACTGAATCGCTAACCTGTTCCGGAAAGCGTTACGTCTGATTAGACAGTTCTTCACTAGCTCTGGTCTGATGTGCCCTCGGTGCCCGCTTCTTGGCAGTCCAATTTGTAGAGAGGAGTGTCATTCGACAGTGTCCAGTCCTTTCTGAATTTTGAACATTTCTATCAAATCACCCCTTGGCTCTCCTCTCTTCCAACATTGTCAACTATGTTTTAACGAATTTAAGCTTGTCTTTTTATAATTTTGTAAATGTATTTTTAGGGTATTTTTTCAAAAAAAGGTAAAAAGACGAATTTTTAAATAAAATTACCAATTAATAAAAGATTAAACAATAATGCTTATTTTATAGAAATGATATGAACTTTTCATCATATATAAATTCGAATCTAAAAATAATAACATTAATTTAAGGTTGATTTTTTTTTCAAAAATTTCGCATTTGTATTTAATTATTAATTTAAAATAGATTTTACGCTCTCAAAAAAAAGAAACAGGATTTAATTAGCCTATTTAAAAAATTAAAAAACATAATTTATTGATTTAAAAATCTTTTTAATTTAGTTTCGCCAACAATTGACGAATTTTCCAGAGTGATGGAAATGACTGAAGATGAAAAAAATCGATTGGAAAATGTATTGGAATCATTGCATACTGGTCAAGTAAATCAATTACCAGCATACATAGTTAATTCAGCCAGCGAGGGTCTTGGCACGCTCACTGATCAATTGATAAAAACAAATTTTTTAAAGTCAGATTAAAATGAATTACTTTTTTTTCAGTATTTATTGAATAAAATAATCTCAAGTAGAATTTTATATTGTACAAAATTAATTTAGATGTTTTTAATAAAAATTTTAATGGAATAGACAAAAAATTTATTTATTGCAGTAAGTGCTCACCACTTTGATTTAAATCTGAATTTTTCCTAATACTGTTATGTCTCGAAGTAGCATTCGAATTGAGCTCAGTGGTGGGCAATGATATGTCGTTTCTGTTGAAACTAATTGTAGTTAAATCTCGAATACTCAGTGTCTTTAGTCGTGACTTGACAGTTAACTTGAGCAGTTGTTTTACTTCATTATTGAAAAAACACAGCAATAAGGACACAAATACACCTTGAAGGTTTTCAATGAGATGGCTGAAAATGTTGTAGGCCCCGGCGATTGGGGACGATTCACACAAAATCACTGGACTCATAAAAAAGTGTAGCCCAAACAATGGAACCAAGATAATGGTTGCCTTAAAAGTTTTTCTCAATTGATTAATCTCAGTTGTTTTGGATGTCTTTAAAGCTTTGAACAAAAGTCGAATTATTACGACCAAAAATGCCACATTTAGCTTAAATAATGACATTTAAATAAATGGCATTTTTTTTTTCAAATTAAGCCTACTATCAAAATGGATATGTTAGGAATGACTATTATTTGCTCCAAACCGGATCTGCTTGCCACCCAGCATCTTTAACAAAAATTCACTAATTTATTTAGTTTAAAATTAAAAAAAAAATGTAAATAAAAATTACTTAAAGATATTAAAAAAAAATTATATTTTTTTAATAATGATCCTTACTAATTAAATTTCGAGCTTAATTTAAATTAAAAATATTACCCATAATTTGCGTAAATTGAAGAAAAAAAGGCATAAATTGAGCACAATAAGAACGGCACAACCCATCCTATAACATAATACATCTTTAAGCTTGATTGATCCTTGAACACAGCCACTAGAATAATGAAGAGATAAAAACTTTCATTGAACATCCAAAAATAGTTTGTAGACCGAGTATAATGAAGCAGGATACCGACTATGATGCATAAATAATGATTAGATGCCATGATAGGATCCTCAGACTGAAGGCTATCTTTGAGTATGAAATAATTCCATATTATTTGCACGAATGAGTGCAGTGCCAATGAAATAAAAAAATGCTTGTGAATTAAGATGCGGTTTACTTGAAGCTTTCTAGAAAAAAAAATCTAAAAAAAATTTTTTAATTTTTTTAATTTACCTGTATGAAAAAAATACTAATAAACCAGAGACTAAAAAAACTAAACTCAAAAGATTAGTGACAATGTTTATATTGATGTTTCTATGTTTTAATAAAATAGTTGGCTCGACACATTTTGTATAGTCGGCCCATTCGTTTCCCTCCAATTTGAACCAAGTGGCATTTTCGCTGCACTTGAATCTGGCTTCACCCAAAATAGTGTGACAATTGTCTTCTACATGATAACGAGGACACTTGACTTCACTTATATGACCAGCTTTTGTTGTTTTATGGCACGACCAGCCGTCCCATACAGCTCCACAGTGTGACCCATCATAGACACTTGTTGATAGAACATTAGCGCAGCAATCTCTGGCCGCCTCGCTGCATTCCTTCCATTTGCTGAATATCAAATCATCTTTTAATTGAGAGCGCAGCTGGTTTTGGTCAATTGGCAGCGAAATGTTGTAATCCGCAGGAGAAAAGGAATGAAATACATAAATTAGATAGTTAAAGCAATATATTTGAGCTATCATGTTAAAATGATCAGGGTTCATGGGCTCATGGTTGGTCAGACGACAAAGCATTCTTGATTCATTCATTTTTTTATTTTTTTCTAAATTTTTTTAATTGAAATTTTGATCAACTTAAATAGTTGCCAGAGAGAGAGAGAGAAAATTGTCTAATTAATCAAATTTTATCTCGAACCAAAAAATTGGACACGAATCTTAAAAAAAGATAAGATCGTGGCTGAAATTGTGTTAATTTATTAGAATACTCAAGAGCAATTAGTATAGATTTTTCTTTTTGTTAAAAACAAGTGTTTTATTTTAGCTAATAAATCTACAAAAAATAACTAAATTTTTTAATGCAAATTTTTGGTTTAAGAAAGCGGCAGAAGCAGCACAAATAGAGCCCTGAAGCATTAGTCTTTGTAATTGATTTGAATCCAAAGCTTGATTTTTTTTAATTAAAATTATTTCTATTTTTATTCTATTATGTGACATTTCTTCTTCTCCTTAATCCCCAAACGTTTAAATAAACCTTTTTCTTTTGTTCTCAGCAACGTGTGTATAAATAGCTCAACAAGATTCAATAATTCTCTCCAAATAATCCGATCTTGAGTATCGCAACATGCGCTGATTTATGCTTGACAAAAAAATTTAAATTAATTAATCTTTTCAGACACAATGATAGTATTTTTAGAATAAAAAAATTTGATATTTTGTATAAAATTAACACTATAAAACTAAAAAATAATGCTATAAATTACTGTTTGTAAAAAAAATTGCTCATCAAATTATGATAAATCTAATTAATTTCCACATATTTTAGAAATCAATTTCTTAACTTCATATTAAGAAAAGCATTGATGATGATGTTTAATGATTTATTTTTTTATGTTTAACATGATACAAGATACTCTATTTAATCCCTACTTTATCCTGATAGTTCAAAATCAAATGGAATGATTGACAAATTTTCTTTATCTTTGTTAACAATTTTGGTTTCAAAGATTGAAAAAATCGATTTCTGGTTAAGAAAAAAAATCATAATAAAATTTTAATTCACAGAATATATTTTAATAAAAATTAGTCGATTTCTATTTTCAAAAGGTTTTTGATTCTACAGACGAGGATTGTACCAAATAAGCAATAGTTCACCTAAAATACCGTAAATTCTTAAAAGTAAAAAAATCAACAATTTTCAAAAATTTAATTAAATAAAAACTTCCAAATTTTTTGAAAAAAAATCTAAGATAAATTTTGCAATTATCTTGATTTTTAAAAATTTAAAGATATATATAACAATAAATATTTTTGTTAGTAATAAATAAATTTTTAACAGAAATAGTCTTTTACATAAAATTTTACAATTCGTTTTAGCAAAATTTTATAAAAACATTTTATAAATTTTATTTTTAATAAAATTAAAGTTTTTAACAATAAATTTAATTTCTTTATTATTTTATTAATTAAAAATCAACACTGTATTTTGATAATAACTTGAAAATTTAAAATCCAAAATATTAAATAATAAATTTAGCTTATTTTAATTTAGAATTCTAAATCAAAAATCAAAATAATATTTTACTCTATGTTTTCTATCAAATATAAATCTAATCTAAATTTTCATTTTTAACATTTCTTTACAAAATCCAAAGTCTAAATTAAAGCTATTATTAAGATTTAATTAATTTTAATTTATTTTCAAAACAACCAAAAATAATGATCACTTCTGTCTGATTGATTTCAAGGTAAATTCTAGCAGCACTGCACTTTTAGTAATACATTTTTATGAATAAAAAATCTTTTGCTTCATAGAAATAAAGAGAAAATTATAAAAAATAATTTCAGAATCATCTGGATAAAATCTGTTCAGAGAAAAAATACTAATTTCTGATTTTAGTCAACTAGCTTTTTATATTAGTAAAAGCATTTAAATCTCAAAATGACTAAAATAAGATTAAATGGAGATTAGAATTTGATTTTCAGAAATTAACTTAAGTTTTTAACTAACCCAAAATCGATATTTATTTTTGGATAAATTTTAATTGAAAGAGATTTTTAAAGGAACCATCTTGAAAATTGGCTGCGAAAATTTCGAGAAGATATTTGAAGCGTTTTATAGGTGGATAAATATGCTGTTAATATTTCTTCCCCAAACACCTTCTAAAAATAGAATTAATAATCGAAACAGTTTAATATGATTTGTGATAAAAATAAAACAGATATTTTTAATATAATGCTTTTTGTTAAATTGATTCTAATATTATTTATTAAGTAAAAAATTTAAAAATAGAAATTAAATCTTGCTAAATACAGTTATCAATAAACCTGTTCAAATCTTTTTTTTAATTAGCAGATTCTATTTTTTATTGGAATTAAATAAGAGGTTTTTAAAAACTAAGCCCTAATTCGCCTGGTCGTCTACCAAAATCACTTAAAATCTAACGAGTTAATTAACAGTAAGTTTATTTAAGAAGGCGTTTTGAAGAAAATCTTAAATAATAATTTTTGAAATTTTTTGATTGATACACCATATTTTTTTTTATAATAAAATTTTAATTTTTAAAGTCAAAATGATTTATTGAGAACTTGGAAAATTTTTCTCAAAAAATCTTTACAAAAAGTAATGATTCTTTAGGCACAAATATAATAATAAAATAGAAAATTTTAATTTTATAAAAATAAATAAAAAACTTCGAAAAAACATTATTTAAAAAAGATATAAAAGGAATAAATAAAATAGAATAAAATAAAAAAATGAAATTGAAGCGAATTTGAATGATAACTTATTAAAAATATGTTTAATATTTTAAGTCAGGGTTTTTGTATGACCCGAATTGTATGGCTCGTTTTTAAACGAGATTATTTTACTGATTCAAAAGCAAATCAATGTACATAATCATTTTGTGTTTGAATCATTTTTCAATTTGTAATGGCAATGTGAAATTTTAATCAAATATTTTTTGATGGTGTGCATTTACAGAAAATTGCAGAAAAAATCTTTTAAAAAAATGATTGCTGCTGATCCAGCAATCAATGGCTGCTTTAAAGCTGTTAATATTGGGGGCTTCAACTAATTGATTTGGCAGAGAGTTCCATATGCTAGCGGTTCTAAAAAAAAAAGTTATCTCTATGTTGGAGCCTTGAAATTTCTTTGTGATATTTAAAGCAGTGACCTCTTCCTTGGTTTTTAGTGACATTAAAATTGTTGCTTTTTTCAGCCAATTCTATTCCATGCATGAACTTGTATAATTGAATTAGATCACCTCTTTTTCTTCTTTCCATCAGATTTGGAATGTTCAAAGCCTTCAATCTGCTTTCATACGGTTTGTTTCTAATTGCAGAAACAAATTTCGTAGCTCTGCGTTGAATCCTTTCAACATTCTCACAGTCAAACTTAAGAATTGGAGACCATAAAGGCACCGCAAATTCCAAAAGAGGACGAACAAAAGTTAAATATAGATATCTAAATAACTTACAATCAAAACGAGCGAATGATTTCCTGATGCGACCTAGCATTTGATTTGCTTTGTTTGTAGCCTTTAACACTTGATTTTTCCATTTCAGATTTGTATTAAAAATAACTCTAAGATCTCTTTCGGTTTCTGACGTTGATAGCTGCTTAACATTGATAAAATAATGAAAATCTTTGTTTTTATGACCATAGTGCATGACCACACATTTTGATGTGTTGAAGAGAAGAAGCCAATCTTGAGTCCACTTGAAAACTAAATCTAAATCTAATTGTAGTTTCACTACGCTTATTTCTGATACCGTTTGCGAAACATTTTAGTTTCATCTGCTTACATTTTAACAACATTCTCTATTCCTTTTGGTAGATCATTGATATACAAAACGAACAATAGTGGACCAATCACTAACACTTGTGGTACACCGCTAAAAATATCAACCCAATCCGACAAAATTTCTCGTCGAACAACTCGTTTCCTTCAATCTTTCAAGAAAGCTTCAATCCATTTTAGTGTCAGACCGCCAAAGCCATACGCTTTCAATTTAGCTGTTAGTCTTCTATGCGGAACAGTATCAAATAATTTCGCAAAAACCAGCAGAATCACATCAAAAGGGATAATTTTATCCTGACTCATTGCGATAAAATCTAGAGTTTCCAGAAGATTAGGTGCACATGAATTTTTCTGAGAAATCCATGCTGTTCTTTAGATATAATATTATTCTTATAAAAATAATCTTCCATTTTGGTTCTTATTATGCTTTCCATTATTTTGCACGGAATTGAAGTTAAAGACACAGGACGATAATTGCTCGGCATTGATTTATCACCTTTTTCAAACAATGAAGTAATATTTGCTGATCTGAATTGTATTTGAAGCTGAATGTTGGATAAAGATTCTCTGAAAATCAAAGTTAAAGGAACACTACAGTCATATGCGCAGTTTTTAAGCAATGACAGATGAAGCTTGTCAACACCACAAGATTTATTTTGATTTAGGTCTTTTAATTTATTAAATACTATTTCATTCCGAATAACATTTGGTTCAATATCAATATATTCTAACCAGTATTCACTTAATTCAATTTCAAAAGGTGAAAGCTCACTGTCTTGTTCAGTTTAAAAAAACATCTTGGAAACATTTATTTAGAAGTTTTGATATCTCTTTCGGTTCTTGCGTTAATTCATTATTTGTTTTTTTAAAGATTTGATTGATTCTTTGAATACCTGTTCAAATGCATTAAACAAACGACAATCATCAATTAAATCAAAATTAATAAAGTTACATTAAAATTATTTAAATTAAATCAAAGATTTATTTTAATATCTAAAAATAAATTTTTTTGAATTGAAATGATATTTTGAAAAATGGAAAAACGGAAATTCGGCTTTTTAAACAACTTATAATAACTTTCGGAAATTTGAAGCCGAAAAATAAAATGTGGAATAAATTGAGGAAAATCGTTATTAAAATATAAAAACTCAAATTTAAATCCAATTAAACTTTAATATAATTCATCAGTAATGCACTCGAATTTATATTTACTTCATATCCATTTCTTACTTCTGCCAGTTCGGTGATAACTACTTACTTTGGCACAAGTGTAATGATACCAGGAGTGACATTTGTCACATTCAATTGATTTTTCTAAGCATGCTTTACCACAGACTGGTCATTAAAAAACCATTTGTTTTGTAATATTTTTTATTAGCTTTTTCCGAGAATATTTGATTTTTGAAAAAAAATTGGCTCGACGATCTGATTATGTCTAACAAAATGCACAATATAATATATTTGATTATATAAGAAAAAATGCAATAAATACAAAATTTTTTAATTTTTTTACGCAAATTTTAAATATTCGAGAAAATTTGAAACTAAATGAAGCAAGAAAAATTTTGCAATGCCTCTTGAAAAATTAAGAGAGCGCTTTTGTCACATACCTTACGGTTGTGTAAAAAGAGGTGATAAACTAGGAAAAAACAAGATAAAAGAAGTTTCAAATTTTGAATTGGCAGAGGCCTTGACTAAGTTTTTTGGAAAAAATTTAATATTTTTCGGGGACATTATCTGTACTATACACTACTTTCAGTATTATAATAAGTGCGTTCGTAATAAAAGTATCCAACATCAAAATGATCGAGAAAATCTAACATTCAATGAGACTCAAAATATCGAAAATAATATTATATTACCAAATACAATCTAGAATTGGAGACGAATATGAAGAAATGGACACAGAAGAGTTAGTGGATCTAAATTATGACATCACAAATGATGAAAAACAGTCAAATGAAGATCAGGAATTAACACTTTCAATAGAAAGCGAAGAATTTTTGAATGAAAAATCCGATAAAATAGTTTAAAAGATTAAACGCGGATTCGCCTCTAAGAGTTTTTGCTTTATTTGCAAAAGAAAAACTGGCTCAAAACCAATGACAGTTATACCTGTTGAAGGAATTCTCGAAATTTCTAAAACGTAATATGCTTATCCCAAAAGGAGCAAGGTCTTGTAGCGTTCACTTAACCAAAAACAATTACGTAAAAGATGAGTTTATAGATAAAATACCAAAAGCTGACAATTCTATTGTAATTACATCAGAAAAGATTGAATCTATTTTTCAAGGTTTCATAATTCTTGAACTAAAGACCTAAAATATTTTCAAAAAATTCAATGATTTTTCAATTATGACCGACGAATTATGCTTTAAAACAATTGGATTTACTAAAGATGAAGTTTTTTTTTTTTAATGAAATATAATCACTTTCTTATGAAAATCGTTCCAAGCTTCAATCTATTGTGGTATATTTATTTTGAATAAAAACAGGTCTAAACCAAAACATGATAGCTAATTTATTTGAAATTGAACATAGACAAACAGTTAGTAACAGTTAGTTAGTAGTAACAGTTAGTAAGTAGTTTTTTTCTCATAAGAATATCAGATAAAGAAGATGAGAATCAGGTATCTGTAGAAATGGAAAGCAAGCTATTTGTAATGTTCAAGCCACTCTCATAAAGTTTAAATGATATTTCTTGGGTATGTAGCTGTAAAATGGGCAAAAGGACTTTTGGGTGCTGTAGTCATGTAGCAGCATTTGTTTATTTTATGGGTGTAGGTATTTATGATATAGCAAGTATGCCAAAACCTGGTTATAGATTGAAAAAAATCTTAGTTACGATTTTAAATGACAGTGACAAAGAGGGTGATAATTCGACAATTAATACTGAAACTACAATAAAACGATTAATTTCAAAGGCATCAGATATTAAAAATAATCCGACTCTAACAAAAAAATGATTTATTTTATAATTCAAACACTTGGTTGCGCCCCAATTGCCTATACCTGATTTTTTTTCCAGTAAATTTTTAGTAAAAAATTATCAAAATTGCATATTTTCAGGCACAGGCAATTAGGGCGTCATATCGGGAGAAAATCCTGCATTCCTCTTTAGGTAAAAATCATTTTGCCGAAAATTATAGATTTTTTTGGCAAATATTGCAGAATTTTTCAAAATTTCACAATTTTTTCTGATTTTGGACTTAAATATTGAAAAAACTAAATTTACGAAATTTACGTAAAATAACAGTAAAAAATAATTATAAAAAAAAAGGTAAATCTTGGTAATTAATGGTTTTTACTGATTTCATTGACATTAGGTCGAAAATTTTTGCTAATAAAATAAATTTATAGTTTTTAGTTAATAATTTTTAATGGAGAAACTATTGTTTTGAAATATAAGTAGAGCGAAGTGAATTTAGCGTTTAAAAAATCATCTTTTGAGTTAAATTCATCCAGGTCTGATCTTAATTGTTGGTGGTTTGACTTTTTGATGAAAAATTTATTGATAAGAACTTTTGAGCGTGTTTTTATTGAGTCCAATTTGAGCTGGTTGTGTATGTCAGTGATTTTTGTTTTTATTGGAAAGAATTTGATGCATCTGAAATTTTGTTTTAGAGTTTTTGAAGATCTGATGATATTTTTTGTCGAGCAGCATAGTGGAATAAAAGCATTATCGAAGATCGAACGGATAAAGCTTAAATTAAATATACTCAATATTAGGCTGTAAAGTTTCAGACCCCACTAGCCAAAAAAAAATGTTGAGACACCTTTAAAAATTTGGGTAGCCATAGGTAGAATACGAATATAAAGTCAAAAATCGAATCTGAAGATAGTGTGGAAGTTTTACATCGCGCGAACTTAAAACATGACAAACACTTATTTTGTCAAAGCTCAGTTTACAAATCTTTGGTAGGATCAATCTTGGATTATTCTTTTCTTTGCTTAAATTCATTCTCAGAAAATAACATCAAAAAAATACAAGTTATTCAAAATTCAGCAGTTCGATCTATTTTGAAGCTGAAATATGATACCCCCTCCAATATTATGCACCAAGAGGCCTTCAATAAACTTAAACTACTAACAGTTTCAAATCGACTCTTTGAGTTGAGTGAGAGATATGTCAGGACAGGATTGAGTCATTCTGTTCCACTGGTCGTCAGACTGGTGGAAGAATATAGAGAAGGTTTCGAATCAAGATTCATCGAATATCCTACTCCATTGTGTAATTGTTACCTAACAATTTCTTCTTTTTTTCCTGAACTACCAAATATTTAAACATGTCTAACTTCTAGATATTTCAACATATCGTTTTTAGTTTTCTTTTTATTACTTAGACTTTTTTATCCTTTTTTTTAAATATTTTTATTTATTTATTTTTTTTAAATCTTATTTAACTTTATTTTTATTTTTTCATATATGTTTATATTCTGAAGGAGCATTAGCTCGATACAGATAAACAAAAAAATAAAATTTTTTATATTTAAAATTTAACCATAATGGCTATTGCTTCAAACGTACCAGAATATGTTTCCGAGTCAGAAGAAGATGTTAAAATGGAGGATGACAATGTTGAATCAACTCAAAATAATAAAAGAAGAGTAAAGAGATCTCGTAATTGGGTCATGAAAAAAAATTATCAAAACAAACAAGGAGCAATGGAGCTGATTAATTCCGAGAATACATGGAGTTATCATTTTAAAAATCAAACTCAAGATGGAAATAAAGACTGCTATTAAAATGATTAGTATTTTAATTTAATCGATCAGTAACTTTTTTTTCCTTAAAAATACTTATTCAATACAAATTTTATACTGATTGTTTTTAATTTTAATACTAATATTAATATATTTTTTTACTGATCAATTTAATAAAATACTAAACAAAATTAAATAAAATACTGATCTTTTATTTATTTTTTTTACTGATCAAAAAATACTGTTCGTTTAAATTAAAATACTGATCTTTAAATTAATAGCCTATAAAGAATACATCTACAGTGGTGATTGATACACGGATTTTACCATATTTTACATTAATTATGGTAAAATTTTGTCAAATTAAGGAAATCCAAAAAAATATGGTAAAATCGTTGCATCAAATCACCACTGTAAGTATAGATGAATAAACAAAATGCTTATTTTTTAAAATAATTTTAACTTATTAAAAAAGAATTTCTGATGAAATTTTTTGAATTCTTTAAAAGGCGGCGTTTTTCGGTAATTTTGCTGATATTCTCATGACCTCCATTTGTATTTTTATCAAAAAAAAAATTATAATTCTTTATTAAGGAAATTTTTTAGTTTTAAAAACTGTTCAGTTCGGTTGCATGAAATAATGAACTATTCGTTATTAAAAGGCTGAATCCAATAATGAGGCATATTTGGTAGACATTGTGAAATTTCATACAAAACTTCCAATACAAAAATAAAAAAATTTTATAACTTTTGTTCTAAATGTCAAAAACTTGTTCTGTCAATGAAACAAGGTGAAACAACTGTTGTTTCACCTTCTGTGAAAGCCTGCAAAATCCGTGCAAATTAATTGCGTTTTATTTTTAATACTTTTAAATAGGGTGTAATTTTGCAGAATTCACACAGATTTTGCAGATTTCGCGGAAGGTGAAACAACAGTTGTTTCACTTTGTTTCATTTACAGATCAAGTTTTTGACATTTAGAACAAAAGTTATAAAATTTTTTTATTTTTGTATTGGAAGTTTTGTATGAGATTTCACAATGCCTATTTGGTAAAATTATTTAAAATTTTTTTTTAACCTAAAAATTGTCCAAACCGCTGTCACTCACCCATCAATAGTATTACAATATTGTTGGTGATCATTTTCATAATTCTTGTTATCGTGGTACTTGTCCAAATATTCTATTGGAAATGTTAAGTAACACCATTTTGAAGCCAAGGTGCCTGGTATCGGCAACTGAACTAGCGGATCAAATTTCCTGGTCTCAAAATCAAAACTTGACGATGACAGCTCATAAAATTCACTCTGTGGTCCGTCATGCTCTTCAATTAAATACTCAATTTTCGAATTGACCACTCTGGTTGTTGATATGCATTGGTAGCTCAGCGAAATGGGTATAGTCGCAATCTCTGACCACTGCCTGCTTTCCAAATCAAACAACTCGATGCATGGCGCAAGACGAAACTTCTCGTCATCACCTGCAAACAGAATTATTTTCTCATCCGAATAAAAGACATTCGGATTAAAGCGGCACGTAATCGGTGCCTCACACAATTCAACATTGCCGCTTTCCAAGTCGACCAAATAGGACTGTTGACAGAGTGAATTTTTCTCAGCCAGCTTACCACCAACAATGAAAATTTTTTTCTTCATATCTTGAGTGAACACACAAGCACCGGGCCATTTGAGAATGGGCAAGAGTGAATTTTTTATGTCAGCCTGGGTCCATGTGTCATCCTCTATGGAGTAGAGCTCGAATGGAGAGTGAATTGGAAAGGTTGCATAAAAATTGCCAATGCTACCATATACGCCGCCAACAGCGATTATGGTGTCGTGTGTGGTGGTGAGCGTAAAAAATTGTCTTTTCTCTTTCATTGAGGCTATGGGCGACCATTGGGCACTTTTGGGGTCGAATCTGTAGCACTTATTGCAGGTCTCGCGCTCTTTCTCACTATAGCCACCACAGGCGTACAAAAAATTGTTGACCACTGCAAATTTTTGGCTGAGTATTTTTGACGTTGCGTGAGACTGGCACAAATATTGCCAACACTCTTCGCGACCATTCAGTGCATACATAGACTCATTGACACAAACCATCACAGGTGTATTGCGAATTTTAGACCTTGGCGAATCACATGTGTACTGGTACTTGGGCAGTGAGAAAAATTCATAGGCCTCTATGACCAGTTCGTTTAGTTGACCACTAGTTTTGAAAATGGTCTGTCTAGACACATTTTTTATAAAATCTTCGGCATTTATTGTTAAAAAGCGAACATTTTTTAATAAATTGTACAAGTTGATATTTTTTAATTTTTTTTTTTCAATCCATTCAATGCACACTTCGAAGACCCTTGTCTCTGGATACAGATTGAGCTTGTCACTTGACAAATACAAGCACATTTGATCAAAATTTAGTTTATAAAATAATTTATTTTGAACTAATTGAGTGAAATTTTTTAAAATAAAAGTGTCTATTCTAGGTTTTAAAGACGTAAGGGTGTAGAATTCGGCTAGATTTAAAATGTGGACACAGTTGGTGATGGTCAGTGTGTCGAAGAGGAATTCTTGGCACAAATTTAAGGCAAATTTAAGCTGTAGCTGACAAATTGCTCCAAGGACACAATCGATATTGTTCTCGTTGAGACTCAGTTGACCAGTGTAGATGAAATTCAGTGTTTGTTCGATGCCTTCTGATGAAATGCCTTTCAGTTCGATTATGTCCTGACGACTTTCTTGCATACCACTGCGAAGCATTGCGTCAAAAAAGTCACTCGTTGCTATTAAAAGACACTTGTGGACATTGTATAGTTTGGCATTGACACTTAGTTGTAAGTCGGTTGATGGTGGTTGCTGGAAGCGTTGTTCGTCAAGCTTTGCCAACAAAAATGCTCTGAAATCACTCGATTTTCTTATGTGCGTCATTTTGATAATTTTTTTTTATGAATATTTATTTTAATAAAATATTTATTTTTATGCTTTTAATCGATTATTTTTCTAGGATATTACTGTTATAAAATATTTTCATGTTGATAGTTAGATTTTATTTTTTAGATAAAAAATTTATTCACAACTTTAATTGTAAAACTTAATCTAAAAATTAGAATTTTTTTTAATATTTTTAAAAATACATCTTATGTTTCATAATAAAAAAGGTAAAAAACATTTTATTTTTTTCAAAACTAAAAGCATCCCAGTGTCTTTATTTGGCAATTTTTTTGAAATTTTATTCCAAAATCCATTTATTTAGTCAGTAATTCCATAAAAATTCTACATAATTTAATAATGTAATAATTAAAGTATGTTTTTTCAAGGGGTATTTCTTTTAGGGCTAAAATCAAAACTATTCAAAATTTCATAATAACTTTCTCAGAAAATCACTAGTAAAGTATAAAGCCTTTTTTAATATGAAAGTCTTTTTTTTTAAAAAGTGATAATAATTTTTCACTTTCTACACTTGCAGGAATTAAATCTAAGACCATTCTGTTAGCGTGAATAAAACGCGATTTTAATTAAAAAGGCAGACAATAAATCACTTGAGTCAATATTTCTAATTAACTAAAATTAAACACTTCAAAATAAATTGTTCCATAATATTTTATTATTATTATGCTATAGCATTATAAAATTAAAAATTGGCTTACAAAAATTTTAAAAAGTTAATTTGGACCATTCTCTATCAAAGAATTATAAAAATAATTTTTCAAAGATAAAATTAGATAAATTTCTTTTGTTTAATAAAAAAAAGCCGAGCTCCTCTTTAAAAATCTGTCAAAATAGTGATAATTTTTCAGTTAAATTGTAATTTTTCAAAAAAATTAGGAAATTAATATTTTTTGAATTATTTATATTTAGAATATTTTCATTCAATCGACCAAGAATCATCAAATACAAATTTTTGAACCAAAAATTTTATCAAATGCAGCAAATTTTCAATTTTTTGATTTATTTAAAAATGCTTTTTTAAAATTAGAAATGAAACTTATTTTTTATCTGAAAATCAATAAATAATCTGCAAAATCAAATTGATATTATTGAAAATAGATTGTTTTAAAGTTGAAAACTTCAACATTGATCTCTTGATCACAAAGCTATTTATCAGTCTTGCATTTAAATATTCAAAGGTTTTTTCACCATTAGCCGTTTTAGACATTGGTTCAATCAGATTTCCGCTATTCCTTAAATTGTATTTTAAGTTTATTGAGTCATTTTTCTTTAACACTCAAAGGACCGGCGGTGTCATTTTGACACTTTTTCAAAAATTCAAATTTAATTTTTTAATTAACTATCAATCATATATACATGTTTAAATATTTATTTGAAAGCTTTGAAAATGGTCTTTTAAATTTAGTCTTTTTCATGTTACAGACTTTTATGGAACTAATGTAACATTTAAACAAATTTTTTGACAAAAATAGCCGGTCTTTTGAGTGTTAATTTCATTCTTAAATTTTCAGGGGAATTATGGAAAAATAGTGTTTTGTAGGCAAAAGATAGCATTCTATCAAGAGTTCTATGCTGAAAAGCATATAAGCCATATTTTTCTAGAAAATTATTAATACAATTAAAGTTACTAACTTCAAATTTAAATTTAAATAATTTGAATATTGAGAAATAATAACTTTTGGCAAGTTTAACTACTAAAAAAAACTGAATTAAAATGCAGCAAATTTTCAATTTTTTTAATTTATTTTAAAAATGCTTTTTTAAAAATAAAAATTAAACTTATTTTTTATTTAAAAATCAATAAATAATCTGCAATCGATGGTTTTAAGAAAAAAAACGCAAAAAAATTTAATAAAAGCCTGGTGATGGAATTTTGTAATCAATAGCCATCAGATACATATGGCTTGTGTCAATCATACAATTTGACTTTTCAAAATCAAAACTTACATCCTTGTCTTCTAACAAGTCATTCAAATAATCGAGACAATAATCATAGCTGAAATGAGCAGCTGATGTCAGCCAGTCAATCCGATTAGTAAAAATTTTCTCCTCAGCTGCTATTCCTGCTTCTGGTAAACTCCGATTTGAACCAATTTTTGATAGCTTTGGACTTGAAAGATTCAAATCATTTAGCTGATGACGAATCAAAACTTGACATGACTCATGAACAAATAATCTTAAGCATTCAAATTTAAGCACATTTAAAGATCTAGTTTCACCTATGGTAACTCTCAATCCATTATACTTTCTTGAAAGTTCATTAAGGTCTATGTAAATGGCATTTTTTCCTGAAAAACCATTCAATCCTAGTATTAAACTTGCTGTGAAATTAACTTCTAACTCACTAAAATTGAAATTAATTTTATCAATCTCAGTTAACTCTTGAGCCACAGCTAAAATCTTTCCTGTAAGTTTTTTGCACCTTTTTAAATTCTCAAAAAATTGCTTAAGTTCTCCAGCATGACACCATTCACTTGTCTCAACTATATTTATTGTATACAAGAGATTAAAAAATGTATTCCATGTGTTTTTGTCATCAATGTTGGCTTTGCTCAAATGAAGTAGAAAAGTAAGTTTAGCTAATAGATTTCGGTCAATTTGTAAAATATCTGTGTCCAGCAAAATCTGGTACAAAATTTTTAAATCATCATAACCAAAATTACATTTGTAAAAAAATGGATTAAATCCAAGATTAGAAACAATGGCATCTCTCAAAGCAGCTACCAATCTTTGTCTATCAACATTTGTTTCTAGCTTCAGTTTTGTCGGAGTGATTAGAATTAGGATTTGATTGCGAAAATCTTCAAACGTTAACTCCGAATTTTGATGCTGACCAAAATAGTCTAAAAAAGATCGAGCAGCCATTTTCTAAACAAATTGTCCAGAATAATTCAGAATCAGAATATTTTACAAATAAAATTTTAAAATACATAAAATAATTAAAATATTTTAATAAATGCAAGATTGTGATTTTGACCAAGAAGATTTAAAAGAAGAGATAAATAACTTCCCGATGAATAGAAAATGAATCATTTTTGCATCTCAAAATTCAAGAATTGCACATTTATTTTTTTAGTTGAATCAAAATTTAAACAAGATAACATTTTGTTCATTTTGTCTTATTTTAAATTAAAATAATTTTTTTTTAAATTTCATATTGATTTTAATATTTAAAGTCTCGAGGTTTATTTTTAAAGTGATTCAAGTAATAAATAAAACAATATAAATATACCGGCAATCGGCTTGTAAAAAAGGTGATAATGAAAATCTTTTTTTTTTCTATTTTATCTATTTGGCATCTTGAAGTTAATGATCAATTCAAAAACTTTATCATTATATATTAAAATTAATCTTTGAATTAATTTAAATAATTTTAATGTAACATTCTTACATGTTATGTAAAGTTCCAGAATTTCAAAAACTTAAGTGCTATCTGAATTTCTAATTTTTGACTTGAAATTCCTAAACTACGTCCTTTGAAACCCCTAAATTTCATTTTTTTTTGATGGGCTGAAAAAAAAAAATTTGTACCCAGGGGTCTAAAAATAACTGACCCTTGAAAAACTTGTAGTTCTTTCAGAACCAGGTATTCAATGATAAAATTAAAACATTTTTTAAAAGTAAAGTTCGCGCGATGCAAAACTTCCACACTATCTTCAGATTTGGATTTCGACCTCATTTTTAGATTCTACGTATATGAAAACCTAGGGTTAGCCAAAATTTTAGGGGGGGTTAAAAATTTATTTTTTTGGATAGGGGGGTCTGAAACTTTACAGCCTTATATTGAGTGTATCTTATTTAAGAGATTTTATCTCAGAATTTTATCAAACATTTCTACTCGATCGACACATTTTCTGATAGAGAATTAAATGTTCTATATTCTGAGATGGATATCTTTAAAAAAAAAAAAAAATTGAGAATTTTTTCGGAAAAAAATCGGAAAAATTTTGACATTTTTAACTTTTTTGGGATCTACTTTTTTCCAAACCCCTTTACCTATATATTATTATATAAATTCTAAAACTAGACAAAATTCTGAACAAAACTATGGTTTTACTTTTTTTATTTATTTAGTTTAAAATTTTTTTTAATCGATCAAAAAGTGTCCATTTTAAAAAAAAAAAATTTTTTAACTTTACATATATTCTGAAAGAGCATAAGATTTTCTACACTCTGGTGTATATTTTTATTTAAAAAAAAGAGTGTATCAATTTTAATTTATTGAAAAACAGCCAAAAAAAACGCTTTTTTTCACTTGAATTTTATGTTGTTCCAGAGATCACTTGAGAAGAAAATTTTTTTTAAAAATAAACTAGACAAAATTCTAAACAAATCTATGGTTTCACTTTTTTTTTTAATTTTAGCTTCATTTTATATAAATAAAGTCTCAAAAGTATATAATTTCATTTAAATTTTGAATATAGTAATTATATTGATAATTTTGTGAATATTTTAACAAAATTTTAAACTCAATCTCATTTAAAATTATTATTAAGCCATCAAAGTCTAGATATATCCGTTCTCCCACTAATAACCTTGAGGTATTTGCCTGAAAAATATTATTGAGATGGAAACTAATGAAAAGATGGAAGTAAATGTTGAATCTTATTTTAATTATCATTATCAAGAACCTTTATTTTCATCAGTGTCTTAATTTTTTTATTGAATATTTTGTCAAAAAATATGGACACAAAATTGTTTTTTTCTTTAAAATCATTGCAAGCTAAATCCAATAGAGGGTCTATGGTGTTTTCTAAAATAAAAAAAATATACACCTGAGTGTAAAAAATTTTATGCTCTTTCAGAATATATATAATTTTATTAAAATTTTAAAAAAATATTTTAATTTTATCATTGAATACCTGGGTCTGAAAGAACTATAACTTTTTAAAGGCTCAATTATTTTTAGACCCCTGGGTACAAATTTTTTTTTCTAAAATCTGAGTAACACACACTATTCTGTTGAAGATCAAAAATTTGTTAGTTTTGTTTATGTGCTGAAATGATATTCCTGTCTAAAATTTAATTAAATGAGCTTTTTAATTAAACCTGATAAACGCATATTTTTTTTAATTCCTTGTCATTTAAACTAATAATTTAAAAAAATACAGAATTAAAATCAAATTTCGGGTCTAAGGTAATTTTTATTAGCTATTTAAAATCATGAATCGGAAATAGATATGGACAAAAAAATTAAATTTTATGAACCTTTATAAAATTTAATTGATTGATTAAAAAAATAAAACAATAAACTATTTAAAAAAAATATCGGTAAATCTTGATGTGTATCTTAACTATTTATTTTTAAAAAATAGTTATAAAAATATTTTTTTGTAAAAAAAATGCTACTATATTTAAAATTGATTAAAATAAATAAAAAAAAAAGTTTATTAAGTTTTAAATTGCCATAAAAAATTTAAAGTACAAAAAAAATAATTATCGAGTAAAATTTTACGCACTTCCAAAATCTTGCATCCATTTCTCATACTTTTCCAAATCAGCCCTGCACACCGAAGGACTCACTTTTTTAAGCACTTCAAGAAAATCCACCATTCTGGCCGGTATATTCAGCTCATCCTTGGACAATTTCTGAATATCTTCAATGGTCATTCCCTCAATTTTGCGCCTCATGCCCATCATGGACGAATCCCTGCACACTGTGGTAATATCAGCCCCCGAATAGCCGTCCAACTTTTCGGCAATTTCTTCCAAATTAACATCCTCATCCAAAGTGACCTCTCTCAAGTTTATATTGAGCAAAGCCAGCCGTCCCACATTATCCGGCAATGGAATATAAATTCTTTTCTCCAAACGACGCCTCAGAGCCTCGTCAATGTCCCACGGAAAGTTTGTTGCTCCCAGAACAATGACCATCTTGGACGGATCCGAGTCCGCATTCTGAGTTGTCGATACACCTTCCATCTGAACCAAAATCTCCGACTTGACTCTTCTGCTTGCCTCGTGCTCATTGCTAGTGCCTCTCTTCGAACACACCGAGTCTATTTCATCTATGAAAACGGTGCTAGGCGCGTAAAAGTGCGCCATCTCGAACAAAAGCCTCACCAACTTTTCCGACTCACCATGGTACTTAGATGTCAAGCTAGATGAACACACATTAAAAAAAGTAGTCTTGCATTCAGTGGCCACAGCTTTGGCCAGCATTGTTTTGCCAGTGCCGGGCGGCCCGACCATCAAAACACCTTTGTACGGTCGTCTGATGCCGCGAAAGTATTCGGGCATAATCATGGGCAAGACAACAGCTTCTTTAAGCAATTTTTTGGCATCTTCGCATCCAGCAATGTCGTCCCATTTGACATTGGGATTGCGCTGAACAATGTCCCTTTCCAGCGCCTCAATCAGATCCTTGTTCACACCAGCTGCTTCGAATTTTTTCTCCTGCACCACTGGCAGCGGGTCGCCTTGGAACAGCTGATTCGAAGGGTTGTTGTTAGGAGCTGCTGAGCGTCTCTTGTTTCCAATGGCTGGAGCTTTGGGCGCCGCTTTGGACGCCCGGTCACTTCCGGACACCTGGCGGCCTTTGTATGCCTTGGGGTTGTTGGCGCCGTTTCCGTAGGCGTAGTTGACTGGCTGTGCCATGTTGGGCCGGTACGGGTTTTTGTTTAGAGGTGGAGGAGGCGGCCAAACGTCCGGGTCGCGCTCCGGCGTTTCGTATGGGTCGTTTAGGCCGTAGTGCATCACTGGACCCATCATGGCCTGGTTGTACATGCCGTTGGCGTAATGGCCGTAGCCTGAAGGTGGTTGCTGGGATGGCACGCTGTTCTTGAAGACGTTCAGCGAGTTTTGTATCTCTTTGACCTGGTCTTGCTCGGCCTCCATCATCTTCCGGTATTTGATTAGACTCTGCTTGTTTATTTTAAATTTTGGTTCCTCGTAGTTGTTCTGGAGCAATTGCTGAATTTCCAAGAGAACTCCCTCGTAGAATACCATGGAGCCGTCGTAGTTGCCCAGGATGGCACTGCGGCGCGCTTCCTTCAAATGGCCTGCCATCTCGTTCAACAATTCATGCTTGCTGTTCGACATATTTAAATGTTTAGTTGCATTTAAAGTTAAATTTTAGTTCAAATATTTTTTTTGTCTTTTTCCTTGGTTTCGATAATTTATTCATAAAATGTTTTAAATTATTTCAAATCCTCCCAACAAAAAAGAAGAAAAAAAAAGTTAAAGTTGGATACATCTAAACGACAGGTACATAATTTTTTTCTAGGTCACAATCAAACATCCAGACAAATTGGTATTTTAATTAAATTATTTGAATGATGGCTTAAAAAATTTTGCTCTAAAAAAGAATACTTTTTAAAACCAAAAAAAAATATTTGCTTCATAAATTTTAAAAATTGTATAATTTTCAGTAATTTTATTTAAAATACTCAAGGAGGAAAAATTATTGGAATTTACGTAAAATTAATTTTTTTCTTCAAAAGTCTAAAATATTTTTACTTGATGAAAATTTTTATTAACTCTCAGAATTGAAATCAGAGTTTTGTTTTAATTTTTCCGTAAATTGTAGAAACTGATACATCCTTTGTATCACCAATATGCTGATTCTGAAAAAATGACTTTTAAACAACTCTGAGAGTAATTAAAATTTCAATTCTGAGAGTAATTAAAAATTCTCATCAAGTAAAAATATCTTAGACTTTTGAAAAAAAAAATTAATTTTCAGTAATTTCATTTAAAATACTCAAGTCGGAAAATCAAAAATTCTTGGAATTTACGTAAAATTAATTTTCTTTTTCAAAAGTCTAAAATATTTTTACTTGATGAGAATTTTAATTTACTCTCAGAATTGAAATCAGAGTTGTTTAAAAGTCAATTTTTCAGAATCAGCATATTGGTGATACAAAGGATGTATCAGTTTCTACAATTTACAGAACATGTTTTGGTCCTTCAGAACTTAAGCTTTGGCATTTTTTAAAAAATTATTTTTGTTTTTTGTAACAAAATTCACAGAACCAATTTTGAGCTTTCGGAAAAAAAGTTGTTTGATTAATTTTGATTTTGTCCTGTTCTTTTGTACTTTATTTAGAGAAGATTTGTTTAAATGTCAGAAGTCTTAAGTCCAAGTCTTGGACTTGACTTTAATTTTAGTGACTTTGACTTAAACTAGGACGCTAATAATAGTATTTCTTCGACCAGGGCCAAATGAATTTTTTGCCGTTCCAGGTAGTTATTTTGGCGGCCTAGTTATAGTAAAAATCACTAAAATTAAAGTCTAACTTTAGCAAAAAAAATTAAGTCAGGACTTAAAGTGACATTAAATTCTAAATTAAGTACAGGACAAGATTAAAATTAATCAAACAACTTTTTTTCCGAAAGCTCAAAATTGGTTCTGTGAATTTTGTTACAAAAAACAAAAATAAATTTTTAAAAAATGCCAAAGCTTAAGTTCTGAAGGACCAAAACATGTTCTGTAAATTGTAGAAACTGCTACATCCTTTGTATCATCAATATGCTGATTCTGAAAAATTCTGCAAAATTCAGAACTTTGTGAATTTTAGTACAAAAAACAAAAACAAAATATAAAAAACGCCAGAGCTGTACCACTACTAAAAGTTGAGTTGTATTTTTAATATGATATAATATCCCAAATTTATAATTTCTGAATTTTGCAGATTTATTGGAGAGTTTTGCAGAATCAGTATATTGGTGGCACAAAGGATGCATTATTTGCTAAAATTTACAGAACATGCTTTGCTCCACAAGAACTTAAGCTTTGAAATTTTTAATATTTTGTTTTTGTTTTTTGTACCAAAATTCACAATGCTAATGAAGCATGGTGCAGCACTCATAGTTACATTATTAACCAAATTCTGGTAAAATCTTACAATCACTGCAGATTCGAGCGCTGTGTATTTTACAGATATTTTGCACATTTATTTTTTTTTAAATAATTTAAACAGAACTTTGTCCGATTGGAATGAATATTTATTCCACTTCCTTTCAGCCACATGATTGAGATTTTGCACATCATTAACATCAATTTCTGAGAAAAAAGGCAAATTTCAGGTTCTTTTGGAATTATCATCATCCAAAACTATGTTACAGCAATTTTTTAATTTATTCTTGACAAAAACTTAACTTAATATTAGTCTTTGTTGTAATTTTTTAATAAATTAAAAAAAATTAATTTTTTTTAAATTAAGCTTAATTTTTGGCTTGACTAAAGACAATCTTTGGACATAAATATTGATTGATTTTGGCGGCTTCTGTCTAATAAATCTAAAAGAATATCAAATCTAAATTTTTAATTGAGTTTGTAACAATGTGTAATTTTTCCAAAATATTTGCACAAAATTTTAATAAGAAAATTAAAAAAAAATGCTAAAATAAAAATTGAATCGACTTTTCAATTGAATTAAAAATTGAATTAATAGTAGATATAAATAAACCGCAGCATTCATAAAAAAGGTGAACACGCGTAGCACCTCAACAGTAGATGACGCCCTGTAGCGCGATCGAGATGCTGTCGAGGTGTTATCGAGATGCTATTGAGTGAGTTCACTGTTGGTGAGTTTATGAAATTTTTCGATAGATCGTTCTAAATGTTTTCAATCATGGTGTTGAAAAATTTATCGCTGGATTAAAAACATCTAAATGTTTAAATTACCTTAAATGAACTCTGTGACCACCACGGGGATCTGGACTTGGCTTTGCGTTCTTGTTAATATTTATTGATTTAATTAAGATAATATTAAGTTTATTAATTAATATTAATTTATTTTAATTAATCTTAAACTCGTGCACGATATTTCGTGTGGTTTTAAGCAGAGTTGTTTAAAAGTCCAAAATTAAAGTCCAAGTCTTGAAAATAAAAGTCCAAGTCCGGACTTTTAATTTTATTTTATTTTTTAAAAAGTCCAAGTCTGGACTTTTTTTTTTATTTTATTTTTAAAAAGTCCAAGTCTGGACTTTTAATTTTATTTTATTTTTAAAAAGTCCAATTCTGGACTTTTAATTTTATTTTATTTTTTAAAAAGTCCAAGTCTGGACTTTCCGTCTCTTTAACTCAGATATCAGAATTTATCTGTCTATTAATTAATTCAAAAAATGATCATGTTCTTTACATAGAATCATCTTTTTCCAAAAGTAGTTAAATCCATAGTGAATTTATAGCTTCAAAATAATCGAAGATAGCTAAATACTAAAAATAAAAGAAATGTTGAAGTTTTTGGACTTGGACTTTTTTAAAAAATAATAAAATTAAAAGTCTTGGACTTGGACTTTTTAAAAAATAATAAAATTAAAAGTCTTGGACTTGGACTTTTTAAAAAATAATAAAATTAAAAGTCTTGGACTTGGACTTTTTAAAAAATAATAAAATTAAAAGTCTTGGACTTGGACTTTTTAAAAAATAATAAAATTAAAAGTCTTGGACTTGGACTTGGTTTGAGACTTGTGACTTTTAAACAACTCTGGTTTTAAGTAATTCATGGGCTTTGGTTCATACATTAGCGACCATCAAAGAATCTAACTTGTTTCTGCATTAAAAGATAACGAAATAAAATTGCTACTAGTAAAAATTAACTTTAAATAATTTTATCTATTAATGCAGAAAAAAATGAGATATTTCGATGGTTGCTAATGCATGAACCAAAGCCCATAAATTTTTGAGGCACCAAAACTCCTGCATAATAGCTATCTCGGGTGAAAAGAAAACATAAATGATTAAAAAATAATAATAAAAATTTAAAATTATACATTTTCGCTTAGAATGTATTTCTGTTGAAATATTTTTTATTTTACGTCATGTTAAATTATGCAAGAGAATATTTTAGATTTAGTAAAAATTTTAAAATAATTATATAATATATGCTTATTTTTTTCCTTAAATATAAAAAAAATTTAATTAATTTTTATTTACAAATTATTACAAAAATAATTTAATAAAAAAATTGATTTTCGACTTAGTCAAAAATTTGAGCATTTTTGTATAAATTTTTCATTCTTTGAGAAAAAGGTATTTCGATTATATCATCATCATTCTGATAATCTGTATTTAACTTTTTTGCTACATTTATATTTTCTTTTTCTTTGGTATTCTTTTTATCCCTTATTTTTGGCATTTTTTTTTTCGTCGATTCAAGACTTATTTGATTGAAAGACTTTAACAACATGTTTAAATCAACATCCTCAATAGCATCGGGTGTTTTCGATTCCGCTTCTTCGCATTCACTTTCAGTGTCCAAAACAACGATTTTAAAATTTTTCCGATTTTTTTTTTCCGCACTCTTAGCTTTCTGTTCAACAGTTTTTTTTTCCTCATAATTTTCATACAACTCTATTATACTTCTTCCCATTTCGTCATCAAAATCATCCACATCTTTTGACTTGTCAATTTTTATTTTTTTTTCTATAAAAAAAAATTCAACTAAACTTTATTATAAATTAAAAAAAAGCACTTTTATTTTTGATATTCTCTTCATTTTGATCAGCAGTAGTACCCCTCACTGATTCTCTTATTAATTTTTTATCATCAAAATTTTCATACAACTCCATTATGCTAGTTCCCATTTCATCATCAAAATCATCTTCGGTACTTTTAATTTCTTTCTTCTTTTTATTTTCTTCAATAAAATAATAAATAAAAAAAATTTCAAAAAATAAATACAAATAATACTTCTTTTATTTTTTTTACAATCAATTTCTTGATTAAAATCTTTCACAAGATTTGGATAAAAATTTTCGAATAGATCCATTTTTTCAAGAGTCACATATTCATTAAGCTCACTGAGATCTTTGTCATTCGGATGGTCCATTTTAGACCAAATTACCTCGTAGTATTCAATAAAAGCCCTGCGTTTTTTCTTGCTAATTCTAATAGGTCTTATGGACCGACAATTGCCAATGCCATGTTCGTGCATAACTATCAAAGGAATTAATTTTTCAGCTGTGTATTCATATGCCAACGCTTGTTTCACATCATTGAACATCTGAATGGCCATTAGACTCGGTCTATTCCATTCGATTCTTAAATACTTGTCTTTACTCAATAAAATTTCACTCATTTTTGAAAATTCAAGAAATTCTTGAATTATTTTTTCATTTGGAAATTTAGTTCCATTCGAAAGGACTAATTTTTTGATTTTTTCTTCATATTTATTCGATTGGGATGACATATGTTGACTAGATGACCAAGACCTCAGGCGATCCAGAAGCCTATTTTCATTTTGTTCCTTCATTTCATTGATAAATTTGCACGCCATTTCCTTACCAACCCCAGCTATGCCTTTTTGGTCATAGTCACAGCCTAACAAAAGTGCCAGAGTGATCAATTTTTCACGATCATAGCCAAGCTGTTGTTCAATTTCACCCATGTGGTATTCTTCAATTGTACAAAAAGATTTATTGTCCAAAGAAAAATTTTTGTAGACAGTCCGAGCGCCGTACAAAAATACATCACTGTCTTCAGTGATCACTCCATCGCAGCGGCCAATTCTGTTAAGGTAGGCGCATGCTTTTTCGGCTTCACCACATGGACTCCGAATTACTGTGATTCCTAAATATTTTAGAAGTTCGCAGCACTTTTTTTCTGAATTAATAAAATTTTTTAATAAAAAAAAATTTAATTTACTTCATTAGCTATTGAGTCATATCTGGAACGCTTTTGTATGGGTTTAGTTGACTGAGTGTTTTGGGACTGAGTGGTATTTTCATTAGCAAAGCGAGCTTGGTTTCTCTTTTTCATTGTTTCCTGTTTGAGATCAATAACGTCTCCCTCGCGAACAAATATGAGCTTACAGTTTAATTCGAGTAGATATTTACAACGAAAAAATAGAGCTCGAAGATAGGGCTTTGTGTTTGTTTGGCTAAATGACTTGGTCTGCGCTGAATTTTCACATATCCAAATGGATAGATCAACAGCTAATGTTTTGTTCCTGAGCTCGTTTAGATCAATGTGGTTACAGCAAGGAGATAAAATTTTCCACAAGTTCAAGACGCCCATATTTTTCAAATAAAAAAATTTTGAATTTTGAAAATTTCATAATTTTAAAATTAATTTAAGCATTATTTTGTATTATTTAGCAATAAATTAAGAGTCAGGATGAGTGTAAGAAAGTCTTCTATCGAGATTTTCGATTGTTGATTTGATTTGAATTATTTTTAAATATAAATATAAATTCAGTAAATATAAAAATTCGAAAGAAATTAAAATTTGTTTAATCTTAAAATATTGAATAATAATAAGCAAACAGCTAAATTTTGAACGATTTTTTTATGATTTAAATTTAAATTTTTTAATTTGGAATTTTTATTCCAAAAAAACAATAAAGACTTTCGCAAACCTGATCAGTGAATAAATCTTTAATTAAAACATTAAATTCTTTTTGAATTAATAACAACAAGTAAAATGAGATTTTAAATAAATAAAAAGCCTAGGAATTTTTTTAAAAGAAATATTATTACAAAAAGACTCTAATTGAAAGTCAAAATAATTTAATTTAAAATTGTTAAAAGCTCATTTAAAAAATGTCCAGTAAACTTAGTGTTTGTTTATATACTATGATAATAGATTTTAATATTCTTATCTTGCTTCTTTTAGGTAACTTAAAACTTTAAAATAATCTTTATTTTAACTATCTATTTTAATAATTAATATTAGCATTCATTAATCTTGCTTATTTCAATCATTTGAATCAGACTAAATCTATGTGTAATGCCAAAATTAGTTTGCCAATTTCGACATCAACTATCAAAACTACTACAACAACACCAACCATCACGACTGTCACAACTACTACAACGACACCAACTACCACAACTACTACAACAACACCAACTACCACAACTACTACAACGACACCAACCACCACAACTGTCACAACTACTACAACAACACCAACCACCACAACTGTCACAACTACTACAACAGCACCAACCACCACAACTGTCACAACTACTACAACAGCACCAACCACCACAACTACCACAACTACTACAACAACACCAACCACCACAACTGTCACAACTACTACAACAACACCAACCACCACAACTGTCACAACTACTACAACAACACCAACTACCACAACTACTACAACAACACCAACCACCACAACTGTCACAACTACTACAACAACACCAACCACCACGACTGTCACAACTACCACAGCACCACCTTACACGCCATGTAAAAAAAACCCAGACTGTCCACCATCAATTATGTGCTGTTATGATTTCTGCTATCCAAATGATATATGTACAGGCAGTTGTGGCTGTACTTTCAATGTAAAGAGATAGAACACAGACTTTACCCTACAAAGCAAGTGTTATTTTGATGTAAACTGGCATATCACGAAAATAATTGTTCTTTTAAATCTAATGACCAACCTTTTAAAAAATCGTATCCTCTGATACCCAAAATATTAGTAGAAATTAAATATTTATTAATAAAAATTAATTCTTCATTTATTTTAATATAAGTAAAAAATAAATATAAAATCCTTTTAAATTATTATTTTAATTAATTTATTTTAATTCTAAATAATTAATTTTAATTATTTAATTTATTTTTAAAAACAAATCATTTATGAATTTTTTTTTTTCGAAATGGACACAAATTTTTTGCTTGAAGCAAACTGGCCAACGTTTGGACAGGGTGTCGTATCTGGCCATTCAAAAACGTTACATGATTGGTGTGGTAATATTTTGAAATTTTTCCTGGAGCTTTCAAATCGTTTAAAACATCTGGAAGAAAGGGAGATTGAAAAAGACATTGAAATAAATAAACTGAGAGCTGAATTGGCAGCAGCAAGTAAAACGGAAAACTCACCCAACATCAGTAGTCAATGGGTTCAAGTAGTAAAACAAGGTTCTAAAAATGTTAGAAAACCAGCTGATCAGATAGCTGTAGCAAATGCGACCATCAGCGAAATGAATGAAAGAATGAGAAGAAGAAAAAATGTAATTATTTATGGTGTGCCAGAATCAAAGAAAGAGATTTTAACAAACGTAGAGCTGAAGATGAAGAAAATCCTCAAAACTGTTTATATTAGTCCAGATTTGACTGAAATGGAAAGAATTTTAGACTTTGAATTGAGAAAACAAAGAAACGAAGCAAATAATGGTCTTTCACAAGACTCGCCCTTTCGATATGGCATCCGTGGAAATCAGATCGTCAAATTCAAGAAGCAATAATCGTTCATCAGAAGCGTCATCACGTCTAGATAGTATCGAATCGTTAAAATGTAAGTATTTAAATGCTACTTCTTTGGACAACAAACAAGATGAATTTAGTGTTGTTATTGAAACATATAGCCCACAAACTTTGCACTTAGTGAGACTTGGTTCAAGAGCATTTCACTTACAAACGTAAAAGGATACAATTTGTACAGAAAGGACAGAAGTGATGGATGCAGAGGCGGTGGGGTATGTCTCTACATTGATGAATATATCAATTCATTTGAATTAAATGATGCAGGTTTTAATTTAAGTAAAATTGAACAAATTTGGGTAGTAGTAAACTTAAACTCTAAAACTTTTCCATCAATCAACTGGTCAAATGGCTGTGTGTCAGAAATTTTAAACGAAAATGGCATCGAACATAAATTCAGAGAGACGCTAAACGACACTTTTCTATATTAGCATGTAAATGTACCCATTTTTCAAATGGCAAACGAAAAAGCTGTCAACACTTTAGATTTGATTTTTACGACCCAACCTGGTAGTGTGTATTCAATCGATAAAAAATTTGTGCTCGGTTACAAAAATAAAGGATATCTGGTTATCTTTTTCAATTTCATTCTCAAAAACAAGTAAGAAATCATAGTAAGAAATCATATAGCCGTAAAAATTTATCTATAATAAAGCTGACTTTGTAAAAATTTCAAATTTTCTTTCAAATATAAATTGGGTGCAATTATTTGAGAATTTAACTATTCAAGAAATGTACGATGAGTTAATTTTCTATGTAAGCGAAGCTAGTGATCTATTCATTTCAGTGACAGATGGCTCTAAAAAGAAAAGTATCTCAAAACTTTGGATTAAAGATGATCTCAAGATCTTAATCAGAAATAAGAGGAATCTTAGATACAGGAACTGTTCAAGTAACTGGAAGGATATGAATCTTTATAAAGATTACAAACGTACCTGTAAATTAGTTTTATCAGAAATTAAAAAAGCCAGACCAACATATGAACAAAATTTAGTGGAAAAAGCTAGGAAGAATCCAAAAATATTGCATAAATACTTAAATGATCAACAAGTAATCAAAGAATCAATCAAAGCATTAAAAAAGTCAAAAAATGAATTATCGCGCGAACTGAAAGAGATGTTAAATCTTCTTAATAGATGTTTTCAAGATGTTTTTGCTATTGAACAAGATGGTGAGCTTCTACCTTTTGAAGTTGAATTCAATGACAACTGGTCAAAATATAGTGACATTGATCAAAATGATATTAGTTATGAAATGATATTTAAAAAATTACAAGACCTAAATCAAAATAAATCATGTGGCGTAGACAAGCTTCATCCGTCATTGCTTAAAAATTGTGCAGAAGCCTTTACTGTTCCTTTAACTTTTATTTTCAGAGAATCTTTATCCTATAGTCAGCTTTCAATCCAATTCAGATCAGCAAATATGAACCCATTGTTTGAAAAAGGTGATAAATCAATGTCGAGCTATTATCGTCCTGTGTCTTTAACTTCAATTCCGTGCAAAATTATGGAAAGCATAATAAGAACCAAAATGGAAGTTAATCTTTTTAAGAAAAATATTACATCTAAAGAACAGCATGGATTTGTCAGAAAAAGTCATGTACCACTAATCTTCAGGAAACTCTAGATTTGATCGAGAAATTGTATGCAGATGATACTGAAATGTTTTCGCAAACGGTAACAGAAATATGCGCAGCGAAACTACAATTAGATTTAGATTTAGTTTTCAAGCGGACTCAAGATTAGCTTCTTCTATTCAACAGATCAAAATGTGTGGTCATGCATTATGGTCATAAAAACAAATTTTTTCCTTATTTTATCAATAGTAAGTAGCTATCAACGTCAGAAACCGAAAGAGATCTTACAGTTATTTTTAATACAAATCTGAAATGGAAAAATCAAGTGTTAGAGGCTACAAACAAAGCAAATCAAATGCTAGGTCGCATCAGGAAATCATTTGCTCGTTTTGATTGAAAGTTATTTAGTTCTCTGTATTTAACTTTTTTTCGTCCTCTTTTGGAATTTGCGGTGCCTGTATGGTCTCCAATTTTTAAGTCTGACTGTGAGAATGTTGAAAGGATTCAATGCAGAGCTACGAAATTTGTTTCTGCAATTAGAAACAAACCGTATGAAATCAGATTGAAGGCTTTGAACATTCCAAATCTGATGGAAAGAAGAAAAAGAGGTGATCTAATTCAATTATACAAGTTCATGCATGCAATAGAATTGGTTGAAAAAAGCAACAATTTTAATGTTACTAAAAACCAAGGAAGAGGTCACTGCTTTAAATATCACAAAGAAATTTCGAGGCTCCAACATAGAGATAACTTTTTTTTTCAACAGAACCGCTAGCATATGGAACTGCCAAATCAATTAGTTGAAGCCCCCAATGTTAACAGCTTTAAATCAGGCATTGATTGCTGGATGAGCAGCAATCAATCTCATCAGCTGTCTTAGTGTGCCTTGTCAGCACACTCGCTGGCAAGCCAGCTACAGTCGAGACTACTTCTACTACTATTACTAAATTAATTTAAGATAGAAAAAAATCCAGAACATTTCCGAGTGGTAGGGCCTTCCTTTAATTCCTCATTTTAGCGTTTTTTGATTAAGTTATAGATTATGAATGTAAAATATTAATTTTAAAAAAATTGTGCTGAATCTTACTTTTTAAAGAATCAAATAGGCGAGCTCTGTTAAAAAAAGAATTTCCTAATGATCTGACAATAAAGTCATTGAGATTTAGACGCAGTTCTATAAAAGCTTGTAAAACATTGAAAGTCAATGGAATTTGTTTTTTTAGGCAATGTTAATTTTCATACAAACTTTCCATAACTTCCAAAAATTAATACTCTTTTTCACTTTTAAAATTTGATATAATTAAACTAAATAAATTGATGGTGAAACACAAAATGACACAAAATGAGTTTCACAAAATGCAGAAAAAATATTTAATAAAACTTTAAAACTAATATTTAGGATCAAATCAAAAATCAATATTTTAAATTTTTTTTGACTTAAAAATCTAATTTAAATGGCAAATTTTTATGCAAATTTTCATTTCATTTTATGTTGAATGCTGCATGCATTTCAAATAACAAAATTAATCAACTATTTTTGCTAGTGCCCTTGTCTAATAGACTGATTAACACTTCATTTATTTAAATTGTATAAAAAAGTAAATTACTTTAAAAAATAAAATAATAGTTTAAACTAATTAAAAAATTTTAACGTTGAAAAATTTACAACAAATCTTTTAAATTTTTTAACAAAATCTATAAAAACTAAATTTATATTATTGTTTATAGAAAGCTTAAATGAACTGAATTTCAACATTGATGTCTTGATCACAAAGCTATTTATCAATCTTGAGTAAAAAAATCCGAAGGATTTTTTTCCATTATTACAAACTGTTTTTTTTTAGAAGAGATTTGAAAAAAAATTTTAATTCAAGTTCTTTTATCCCTTCAGTTAATCTGAATTAAACTAAAAACAGTCAATACATTTAAAAAAATAAGCTTTAAAAAATTAAAGCTTTTTGAATAAAATCCAAGACTTTAAAATATCACAATCGCACAGATAAAAAAACTAAAAATTTATTATTTAATAATTAAAATAATTATGATAATTTAAAATAATTGACATTTTTTTAAACACCTGTTTAAAACAAAAGAATCTGAACGATTTGAAAATATTAAGTTTTTTAAGGATTTTAAAACTTTAGAGCAAAATATCAGCTCTGGAATTTACCGAAAACGGCTCTGTGAAGCGACAACTCGGAATAATTTAAAGAGGAAATGTAAATTTTTTAATGATGAATTTTAAATAATTTTATTATATTTGATTTCGAGTCCGAAAACAAGAAAGTAAAGATTACAAGTAAAATTATTTTTTCTTTTTCAGCAAATTTTTTATATAATCAATTTTATTTTATAGTCAAGATATTTCTTTTAGAATGAAAGACCTTAACTTTAATAAAGCAGAAGAATTAAAAGATGATTCGTTATATTGTCAATAATTATTCTTTTTATTTATTTTAAATTTTTTTAAAATAAATACAGTCAACTCTTCTTAAATCGGAACTCCTTTATTCGTATCATTCGGGTTTCGGACAGTTTTCATGGGACCCGACCTCCAATAAAGTAACTTTAATGCTAATTTCTTTACTTTAAATCGGAATAAAAGTCCGGTTTAATTTGTCACTCGAACCAAAAAACTTTAGACTTATTTTAGATTGCTTTTTTGATATTTATATTTTTTTTATCTAATTTAACTTTATTTTATTTTTTTTATATATATTTTTATTCTGAAGGAGCATTAGCTCGGTACAGATAAACAAAAAAATAACTGAACAAAAAAGAGAAATTGTATTTTTGCAAACGAAAACAAACAATTAAAGCAAAAAAATATGATTGTTATGTTTTCGAAAAAGTTTAGTTTTTTGAAGCAATCAAATATTTCAACTTTTTAAATAATTTTTCTTATTAAAAAGATAAATTTTTTCCATTTAAATTTTTTTTTAATATTGTGTGTAAATTAAAAATTAAATAAATTATATTTTGTAAACCGGACTTTTTTAAAATTTAGACTTTTCCGGATAAATTCAGTAAACCTGAAAAAATAATCCGGACCATTTTTATGGGTCCCGGGAGGTACGAATTAAAGAGAGTCGACTGTATTACATTGTTGATTTATATAAAAATATATTTATTTTTTTAAAATTGAGAAATAAAGAAATTCAATATTTTAAAAAAAGAGATGTTGCAATTCAAAAAAGTCTTAAAATTCATGATTCCATCGATTCTGACTTGATTCAAATATTTTCAAACAAAGAAACATCATGTCCTTACAAATTATGTGGAATAAATAGCAATTAAATTGAAGGAAGGGATAATAATGCCTCTTAAATTTAATTTTTTTAACCTTCTCATTTAATCGAATAAGTGGTGTCTATGGTCCAATGAATCCGAAGAATAAAGAAAATAGAAAAAATAATAATAATAGAAAAAATTCGACTTATTCAAGAATCCAAAGATAATAAATAAAAATTTAGAAAAACAAATCTGTATAAAGAGAAAAAACACAGTTCATCATTGAAAATATTCGTATTTGTTTTATTTATTTTAATAAATGTTTTCAAAAGGTTTAGATTTCAACAGGTAAATCAAATAGAGAGCATTTTAAAAATGAAAAAATATTCGCCATCTTAGAATATCTAGCGCTAATGAACCAAATAGTAAAACCGAATTATCGGATACAGATTCATCGTCGTCTTCAAGCTCTCATGTTTTATGAAAAGTATTTTAAGAATTCCTAAATGAAAAAAAATAATTTTTTTAATTTATTAATTGAGAAATTGAGAAAACAAAAATATTCAAACAAAAACATTGCAATAAGAGAAAAACGAAAACTCTAAATAGAAAAATTTGAAATTGATTCAGAAAGCACCGATTCAGATTATGATACAAATTTTATCTTCATATATATTTTTTTTATCTTTATAAAACTTTTGTAATTATAATTTTAAATAAATGAAGAGCTGATCAGTTTTAATATGAGACCAGGGCACTAGCCTATTGATTAACCTTAAAGATTAAAAAAAATGATAGATTAAATTGTTAATCTGTCAAGCTAATGCTCCATCAGATGTTAAGTTTTTTTAGTAAGTAATTGTAAATTTACAATTATTTAAAATATTTAATTCGCAAAAGTAAATTAACATACAATTTGATCGAAAATTAATCATTTATTTGAGATTTTAATTTTTTAATAATTTTATACTGAATGGTTAAATGAAACATTGTTTGTTTCACCTTTTACGACTTAGAGAAAAATGAATAACTCAAAATCCTTATGCAGGATTAAGAATTTAAATTTCGTATTGGAAGGTTTACTTGTATAATGACTTTAATTTTTTATTAAAATGTGTAAACTGAATAATTTAATTGTATATTTTAAACCCTTTTTTTTTACATAATTTTTTATACGTATTGCCTATGGGGCTTAAACAAATAATAAATATAAATATAAATATATATATTAAGCATAAGATTTAAGCAATTAAGCATTTTACAGAACCAAATTACCAATTTTAATTAATCGAATTCAATGTAATTAAATTAGTAAAAATTTTAAGAAATCATAATCAAATTATCAAGTCTAACACGTCAAAAAAATAATAGTAACTCTAAAAGTAAAACTAAATATGCAATAATAAAATAGAGTAAGCTTTTTAAACCAGCCGACTTCAAGCATCCAAATAATACATAATTATTGAGTAATAAATTTATCAACAAATAATTAAGTGAATTTTTCCAAAATAAAAGTTTGATGACATGACTGGTAAGTCGAAGCATTCCGGCTCGAACAATCTATCAAAGCAAGAGGCCGAAATTGAAACGCTCAGGGACCTGAACAGATGGACCCGGCTTTCGGAATATGCCAAAAATTTAATCTCAAATTCAAAATTGGGTTTAAATAAAAATTAAAAAAAATTAAGTTTTTTTCTAATCATTTTTTAAAAAGGACTTTTGGCAAAATTTGCCATTGCTGAAAGTATATTCGAAAATCATCTATTTTCCAACCCGATGATTTTTTCTTCGGCACAACCAGGCGAACTAGTCAAAAATTTGAAAACGCTCTATAATCATGACATAAGCATTGATGAGTCTAAAAAACTCTATGATGCTGAATTCATGCTAAAGGAAGTGATTGAAAAGGCCACTGACACCATTTTGCCGGTCGAAGCTTGTATCCTGTTGATAAAGCTTCTGTATTCGCAGTTTCGCTATGACGAAGCTGCCAAGCAACTCAACACTCATCGGATCAAACAAGTTGTCTGTGATCACCTGCAAAACCTCCAGTATTATCTTCAATCCAAGCAGTTGATCCAGCAGCAGCAGGCTCTGCAAACGCTGACGAACAGCCATAGTCTGAGACAAATGCAGTTGTTTGCCGAATTGCACTCGATTCGGGGTCTTTGTTTGGAAATCAAGCGCAAATATGAGGATACCGGAAGAGATGACCAAGATGTAATCGATTCTTATGAAATATCGTCTTTGTTCGCTATTCAACATTCGCTCATGCTGCATCAGAAATACTCCACTGATAATTTGTCCAGCAATCTTGGCCAAGAAGAAAATTTGGACCTGATTAACCCTTTGTACGAAAACGCAATTCAAAAAGCACCTTTGCTCTACATCAAAAGAGGGTAATTAGATTTTTGTTTTTTTTTTTTTTTATAAATTAATTTAATAAATTAGGATGTAGTTGTAAAATTTGGATTTTATTTTTTATTTAATTGCAATTTGATTAATTTTAACAAAATTAATTTTGTAAAGAAAAATTAAATTACAGTGGTGACACGTCAACTGGGCTTTACTTAAATTTTCGTAAAAATCATTTTGCCGAAAATTTTAGGTTTTTTTGGCATTTTTCAAAATTTCACAATTTTTTCTGATTTTGGACTTAAATATCTAAAAAAGTAAATTTACGTAAATTTATTTGTGTCATTGGAAATGGTGATTGGTCGGATCTTTAATTTGAATAAGGTGATGAAATATGTTATTTTTTTTAGAGAGATAGTTTTTGAATAGAGGAGAAAACCTTAAATTAAAAAAAAAAATTAATTACCAAAATTTACCTTTTTTTGCTTTTTTTTACCATTTTTTACTTGGTTAAAAATTGTGTTTTTACGTAAATTCACTTTTTTCGATATTTAAGTCCAAAATCAGAATTAATTGTGAAATTTTGAAATATTCGGCAAAATTTGCCAAAAAACCTAAAATTTTTGGCAAAATGATTTTTACGAAAATTTACGTAAATTTACGTAATGATGTAAATAAGTTAATAATTTAATTTTTCAAACATAAATTTTAAATTTCTAAATAAGAATTTTGTCAGATTCAGGAAAAAAGATTATTTTGTGGCAAATTGAAGTTTTTTATCAAAATTTATTATAAAAGAAACATTTTTTTAATAAAAAAAGATGTTCCAAATTTTTACCGTAAGCCTTGAGAAAATATTCGCTGTGTTCTCTATTTATTACTTAATTGTTCTAAAAACTGTTAAATTTATTTAATTAACGTCAAGAATTACTAGTTTATTGCTCAAAAATTTATTTTAAAGTAATAATATCATAATTATATAGTTTATTGTCTATTTATTTATTTACTTGTCTTTTTTATTTAATCAATATTGGCAAAAGATTACAAATTAAAAGTAAAATTCAACGTCGGTATTACTGATAATATTATTTTGTGTAATATAATCTTTTAATCGTTCGATTAGAACATCTATAGTCCTTTGGTATGATATTTTGTATTCTTTACACTTAGCCTTTAGCTCTGTTACAAAATGGTTCGTGTTTTCTAATTTTGAACAATGCAAGAAAAAATTTTGACACAATTACACAATTACATGTAATAAAAGAGCAAAGTAAAATTTTTGATCAAATTTAATTTTTCAAATTAGATCCAAACGTTTTAAATGCGCAATTAAATTTCAATGCATTTTTAGAAATTACAATCCGGTTCCAAAAATTTAAAAACAAAGCTTTGAAATGTTAAAAAATGTAAATATCTTCGATGAAATTAATTAACGCATTTAAAAGTGTTCTGATCAAATTTGAAAAATGAAATTGAAAAAAGTGTTTTTTTACACTAATGTAAACTAATATATTACATGTAACTATGTGGCCAGGAAGAACTATAATTACGCAACTATAGTAAAAAATGTTTTTAAAATTTGGTGTATTTTTTCGTCTTTTAATAAAAATTTTCATACAATTTTGAAAAAGTATGAAAAAAGTGCGATATTTCAAATTTATTTTAAAAAATAATTAAATGGGAGTAATTTTTGCAATCTTGTTACATTGAAATTAAATAGATCAAACAAATCCATTTTTAAACTAAAGTATTTTTACTTTATAAACCATGAAATGTTCCAAGATAATTAAAGTCTTTATCTAAAAATTTAAAAGGTGCTAGCAATATTTAAATAAATCATTATCTACTGGAAAAGGTATCTTTTAAAAACAACATCCCTCAAAAAAGCCAAAAAAAAACACTTGGTTAAAATAAAATGATGGAATAATATGGAATAATATGGAAATATGGATATTATGGAATAATAATTATTATAAATAATAATTAATAATTAATTTAGGAAATAACTAAATTAGATTAAGTATTTATCTTTTTGAAGAAAGTTATTTTCTTATTTGTATAAAAAAAGATAAAATTTAAAGATTCTGTTTCAAACAATAAAAACTAAGTCTCCTATTTAATTTCAATGTAATAAGATTGAAAACGTAATTCCCATTTATTTTTTATTTTAAATAAATCTGAAAAATCTCTTTTTTTTCATGCTTTTTCAAAATTGTATGAAAATTTTTATTAAAAGACGAAAAATACACCATTTATATTTTAAAGTAAATTTAAATTGATTATCAATTTGTCATAATTTTTCAAATAATTTAAAAAAAAAAAATTTTTTTGATAGCTTTTGAAAATTATTAAAATTAAAAATTAAAAACTTAGTTTAAAAGATTTTCAGAATTACTATTTATCTTACATCCGCAGAAACTTAAATATCAAATTCATCATTTTTCCAATAAACAAAACTTTATCAAACATCATTACTTCATACTTCTTATGTTCCTTTTACCAATGCTCTTGCCTAATTATATTATTTTGAAGACTGATTTAGATAATTTTGGCTAGGTTTAAATATGTTTTATTTGTTTAAATGACCTAAGTAGCATTAAGATCACGACTTTAAAAGCAAGACACTAGTCCGTCAATAGTATCAATCTTAAATAATAGTGAAAATTATTAAATAAATATCCATTATACCATAGAAATTTGAATTGTTTAAAAAAAAATAGAAATAAAAATTATAGGAAATTCAATATAGAATGAAACAAAACCATTTTCTTTTTGAAATAATATAAGTTAAAAATAAAACAAATAAAAAAGTTTTTTTTTGAAGGCCAAAAGAAATAAAAAATAAAACATTCAAAATAAATTAGGATTTTATTTTAGTTAAAAACACTTTCTTCTTTAATTTTAATTTTTCAAAAAAAGAAATTTTTTTTTCAATTTGTAGTGAATTTCAAAACGCCTTAAATACTAAATATTTTCAAAAAAGAATGATACTAAATTAAAATAAATTAAAAAATTTTTATAGTTTCGTACTTTAAAAGTAGGAGTTTACATTTAATTTTGGTTTTGTAAAAATTTTACCAAAGAACAAAAAAAATGATAAAAAATTGAATAAATATATTTTTTGTTAGTCCTGCGAATGCAAAGTAATGGAACAAACATGTTTGCATTAATTGTTATAATCTGTAGATTACTTGCAAAATCTATAAAAATAAAATTCCATTTTGATTTTCACAGATTTAGAAAATAATGTCCAAAGCTACAAACAATTTTTGATGCACCTAAAGTATTAATCTCATAAGGAAATAAAATAAAATGTTTTATTCTTTTTTTTTGTATTGAATTTCAGAAAACTTTTTTATCTTGAAAAAAATATTTTTGAGAAATTAAATTTTTTGAATTTAATAAATCTTTTTTATTTTCATAAAAGAGAACAGCAAATGGGCATTAGGAAATTTCGTGAATTGTTATTAAAAAAGAACATACAATCCATAACTTCGATAAGACAAATTTTATTCAAAAAATTTGCCGAATGTTTATTGTTCTACGTGCCAAACGCCAAGTATAGTCAAATTTCAGGAGGATCTGAAGACGAAAAACGAAAGTAAATTTTTTTTTTTATTTCCAATTCAGCTAAATTTGCAAAGCTTTTGAATGGAATAGTTCTGAAAAATTTTTTAAAAATATTCAAATTAATCTTAATTAAAAAACATTTCGCTAAAAATTTTATTTAAATTAAAAATTTATTTTTTATCTAAAGATACATATTCAAACCATCTAATCAAGACGAAGAAATTTTGCTGTGTTTGAGTTTATCTCAGTATATGGCTTCCAAGGAAGTAATGTTGTTTAGACACAAACAATTCAAGCAAATTAGAGACTTAACATTCAACAATGCTGTTAATTGTCTTGATTTACTTTTAGTCTATTTAGCCTATCATCGGTCTTACAATGTTTTAATTGATGTAAAATTTTAAAGACTCATTTTTTGCTAATTTTATTTTTCTAAAAAAAAAATTTTAATATAGAAATTTGAAATGGCCATGAAGTATTCATTCGAAGAGTTTAGCATTTGGTACCAGTACGGTCTTACATTGATGTGCGATCAAAGGTACTACAAAGCATATTTAGTGTTGAAAGAGTGCAGTCGGATGAGGCCTGATCATGTGACTTGTCATCTCCTTTTAGCCCAGATAGCTCTGGAAAACTTGCTTTTAATTGATGAAAGTTTAGAATGGTCCGAAAAAGTGAACAGTATAACTGACCAAAAAAATAAAAAGGCTCTCATCATAAACGGATGTGCTCTTTGTTTAAAAGCCAAGCTCCAAAATCAGTATGCCATTCAGATAAATTTTTATCAAAAAGCTCTAGAAGCATTTAAAAAGTAAAATTGAGAGATTTTTTTTTTAGTTTCTATAAATGATAATTTTCAGAGCTAATTCCATCGATCCAACAGATTTTTTGTCATTGTACCACATGGCTCATTGTTACGGAATTTTGAGACAAGTTTCCAAACACTTTCTTCCATAATTATATTTTAAACTAATCTTTATTTTTAAAGATTACAGAAGGCATCGAATATATTCAAAAAGCCCTCAAGTATAAACCTGATGATAAAGATTCGCTTCATTTGTTTGCTTTGCTTCTAACATCAGCAAAAAACTACGAAAACGCCCATACTATAATGCTAAAAGCGTGTGCCCTCTATGAAGACTTTGAGTAAATATTTTTTGATTTTTTTTTAATTTATATTTTTAAGTTACTCGTGCAGAGGGCTCTAAGAGTAAAGCCCGAATCCAACCTTTGTTCTTTTAGAATTAATTACATAGTTTCTATTCTATAACAATTAAAATTGATTTAAATAGAAAATACTCTGAATATGATATATTTTCCAAAGAAAAGCCCAAATTTAACTTTTGCTTTAACAAAAAATTGTCTTTACTCTCATATAAAAAGCTTAAATTTGACTCATTTTATTTTTCGAAATTCACTCTACAATTTTTTTAATTTTTTTTAAAGTAAAGGCCATTTTTTGTTAGAGCAAAAGTTAAATTTGGGCTTTTTTTGGAAAATATACCATATTCAGAGTATTTTCTATTTAAATCGATTTTAATTTTTAAAAAATAGAAACTATGTTATTTACTCTAAAAGAACAAAGTTTGGATTTGGGCTTTACTCTTAGAGTTCTCTGCACGAGTTTACGGTATCTTTTTTTATTTAATTTCTTAACTTTTTTAAATATCTTTTAGAAAAATATTTGTAGAAAAAATGTAGAACAAATTTTTAAATATTTTTTAAATTAAAAAAATTCAAAAATGCTTATTTTTCTCCATTCTCTTTTATTTGAAAAAATAGTTAAAAAATTTTGATGATGATCATTACAATTTGGTTAATGATTCATTAGTCCAAAAAAAAAGAACAATAATTTAAAAACTTCTAGGTCTTTTTTTTTAATTCTGCTTCTGCAAATACTCTTTAAAATAATTCTCGTATCAATTAATAAAATAATAATTTAAGAAATATTTTTTTCAGTCATCAACATTGGGAACATCATTAGGTGGAAACGCTTAGGAAAAAAGTAAATTTATTTTGATTTAAATTAAGGCCAGAAATTGTTTCTGTAACTAAAACTATTTTTTTTAACACCAAAATAAATTTACTTTATAAAAATACTTTAAGAATTTAAAATAACTTTTTATTAATAAACAACTTTTTTGATTTAAAAAACTCTTTTTATTTAAAAATCTTTTTTGATGTAAGAATTATTTCCAAAATTTTAATATAAGTTTTTTCAAAAAAATTTTAAAATGATTGATTTATAACGTGACTACGATAGTAGCTATATTAAAAGAATGGACCCTCAAGCAGTTGCTAGATAAGGATAGAGACCAACAAGAAAGAAAAAGGCGCCGACTGTTTTGAAGTTTAAAAGTTATTCAATATATTTAAATTTTTTTTCGAACAAAAAAAAGTATTCTTACATTGATAAAGCTTTTTTATAAAGTAAATTTATTTTAGTGTTACAAAAGTAATTTTTTCTTAAAAAAATTGTTTTAAACGTCAAAATTTATTTTAGATTTATGTAAATTTATATAGGTGAAGTTAAATTAGTGATAAAAAGTACAGGCCTTAAATTAATATATGTGCATTTTCTAGAAATTTTTCTGAGTCTGGAATTGGGTGATACATTGAATGTATTAACTGATACAATTAACATGACTAATTTTAATTTTTTGGCAAAAAGACAATTCAATTCTTTAAATTTTATTCTATTTTTTTTTTTTAAATTCACAAATTAAAATTAAAATTTTAAAAATCATTTAAAATTTGAAATTTCATAAGATTAATAAATCAGGCAAAATCAAAATAAAATAAAATTATTATTATTGTTTTTTTTTATTGATAAAATTAGTTTTTTGAAGATTTGATTAAATGATATACTTTGTTAAATTTTGCTAGAATCATTACCAATTTCATTCAAAAATCCTGCTATATAAATCAATTAAATTTTTTCTTGGACTAAATTTGGGAAAATTGGTGACTTTTTTGATTATTTTTAACTTTAAATAAAAACGACTGACTCGTGGTCAAGCCACCGGTCAGCCAACATTGCAGAATATCAAGATAACTTAAAGATTTTAATTTGCCTGTTGAAAAAATATTATCTTTGATCAATTTAAATTTACAAATAAATAATTTATTTTAGCAAGTTTTCGTTTATTTACAAAGTCTTAAAAGAAAAATCATGTTGTATCTAATAAATCGTTATTAAATAAATAAAAAAGTAGGAAATTAAAAAAAGCTGTTTTTTATTATAAAAAATTTGATGAGAAAAAAAAATAAAAAATATTTTAAAATTTTTATCAAATTTTTTTTTTTCAAATAATAATTCACACTTTATAGTTTACATTTTTAGTTTTTAAAAATAATTTAACAACGCCATAAAAAATCTAAATAACTAAATAAAATTTTATTTAAAGACTTTATTATACAAAAATACGAATCGAGGAAATACTTTACGATTTTAACAAAAGTGTTAATTCTATTCTAAATCTAATAGTAGCCTATAAACAAAAATTACAAAACACAAACGATCGCGCTTTGTCATCTGTATCGCTGTCACAATCTGGTGTAATGAGCCAAGCTAAAAACATTGCTTTCATTGGGCAAACTCTGGACTCAAACCAAAATTTAGAGACAAGTAAATTATAAAAAAATTAAAAAATTTATTAAATTTTTTTTTCTTAAAATTAAAGCTGCTCTACTAAATCTGCAGCATTCTTATAAAATAAACGAGTCAATAGGCAAAACAATTTCCATGCTGATACAGAGCGATCGCTTTGAGGCCAAGTTGGGTGGTATTCAGCATAGTCAAAGCGTTCAGCAAAATATCCTATTAATTCGTATTTTGACTTTGATCGGTGAATTTTACCTAAGACATGATAAGCTAATCGATGCCGAAATGTGCTGCCAAGAGATAGCCTCTCTAAATTCCATGTCTTATTTATATATTTACTTAAAAGGTAGAATACACGAATACAAACAAGAGTATAGCCAAGCCAAGCAAGATTATCAAAACGCGCTTAGCATTAATCCGTATCATATACAAAGTTTGCAGCAAATGTCTATTGTTCTTTGTTATTTGGAAGATTTTCATCTGGCCGAAAAAATGATCCGTGATGCCATTTCGCTGAACAACTCGTTGCCAGACTCATGGCACATATTAGCCAGAGTTTTAGATTATCAAAATGATAATCAGTCAGCTTTAAAGTGCTATCAGACATGTCTACAATTAGAAGCAACGAATCCAATTATCCCGTTTACTTCTTTAACTAGAATTTTTTAACACAATTAAAATATTTTTTTATAATTTTATTTTTTAAATTTTTTTAACAAAAGTTTTAATATTTGGCCAAAATTATAACTAATAAAAATTTTCACTAAAACAACTATCATTTAATTAATTATTAATCTAGAAATAAAATCTTGAAACAAATCATTAAAAAGTAGTCTGGTTCCCGCATAAAATTTTATATTTTTCAAATTTAAATTCAAATGATGAAAATTAATTAACTAAAAAATCCATTAGAATTGTAATACTTCTGTACCCCAGGCTCTCTCTCTCTCTTTAGATACAGTGGTGCCTAAGATACATCTGACTTTTCTTGGAAATTTTACGTAAAAATGCACTTTTTTTATTCAAAAAATAAAGTCAAATTGGTCTGAGTATTTTCTGATATCAACTAGTAAATTTAAGCCAAATTTTACGCAAAATTACGCTATTATGCGTAAATCGACAAATGTCAAAAATAAACCGATTTTTGGTAAAATTTAGTCTTTTTTGGTGAAGAAAGTTGAATTTTATTTTGGCTGCAAATTATTTTAGTATATTTTTTATTTTAATTAATATCAAAAAGATTTAAAAAAATTTCATAGTTTGTAATAAATTTTATGTTTGTATCAAATAAAAAAAAATCACAGAAAAAAAGAAATAACAAAAATGTGAGTTTGACCGTGGTATATGGACTTCTACGCTAAATCAATCTATTCATTGTACAACATTGTTCAACAATTTGAATTGAAGCATTTGAAAGACTGTTAATTCACTGTTAATTCACTTACCTAATTTAAGTTTTTTGTCCCACAAAATAGTTTGATACTTCAGTCCTGCTGCCTCGTTTAAAGATTGGTGTCACATTGGTCCCTTCCACTCAGAAGATAATTTTGAGTCTTGAAGCGAGTGTAAAAATAAAAACGACAGCGGCTCAGCTAAGGAAGTTGAACCCATTTGAGAGCATGGGTGGATACCTGGTCAGTACCCGGTGTCTAATCACTGCGAAGTTTCTTAGCTTCTCAAAAACTTTGATCAAAATTATATATGTTGATTTGATACTCGATGTATTAAATAAGATACATATCAATTGATATAGATATTGATTAAATAATTAAGGCTTATGTAAAATTAGGTTTTATATACAAAAATTTATTAAATTTGATATTTTCAAAATTAGATACTAAATAATTATTATTATATACTGGTTTAAGTAGTAGATATTTTATTTCTACGACAATTTACGTAAAAAACTCATATGAATTTCATTTACAAATCAAACAAAAATTCTTTCTTTTTTGATAAATTAGAATTAAAGATAATAAAATGTATTTAAAAAAATACTGCAATATAATGCAACATACTTTGTTGCATCTTTTTACGTAAAATAAAATCTTTGTTTTCTTTATTTTTAGTAAATCAAATCAATAATCAATTTAGATCTTATTGATGTTTTATTTATTGTCCTATTATAACCTTAGAAAAAGTATTTTAGGTAAAAAAGGTGCAACAAAGTATGTTACTTTATATTGCAGTATTTTTTAAATACATTTTATTATCTTTAATTTTAATTTACCAAAAAAGGAAGTTTAATTTTTATATGAAATTCACAATAAACTCATTTTTAATGTAAAATAAACTAAAAAATTTTAAAAAATTTACTGATTTTAAGTGATTTTTTTAAAATTTTTAATCAATTTTTATTTTGTTATTTTATTTCTAAGTAATTTTTGCCTTAAAATTTTTAATTGAAAAAATTTAATAAATTGACCATTTTTAATCTAAATGAATGGTTTTGAATCTTCTAAAAACTTTCAGGAAGAATTGAAAAAAAATTTGGAAATTATTTTGCGCCTAAATTGAATAAAAGTAATAAGTTATTTCATTAAATTTAATGAATGCATTTTAATAATTTAAAATATAGTTTTTTCTTTATTTATCTTTTATTAACAAAAAAAGATTTAAAAATGATCAAATCAAAATAATACAAATGCGATGACAAACAAGATGGAAGTAACCACGATAGTGGCAAAACTGAACCCAGAGTTTTAAAAAGTAGAAAAAAGTGCAAAAAATTTAAAATGATTTAAAATAATTTTTTTTAAGAGGAAGAAATCTATCCAAAATAGCCACATACAGGACGAACTAAGCCGCCAGTGGCAAAAAAAGTTTATTTAAGCTGCAATCACAATAAATTTTAAGAATATTCACATCTTTTTAATTAAAGAAATCTAAATTTAATTTAAATTTTACTATTTATCAAAGAGTAAAAATATACCCCCAAATTTTGATAATTTCCTGAGCCCAACTTATTTTACGAAGCAAAAATATTTTTTAAAGTTTTAAGATTCATTTGGTTTGGAATTTTCAGTACTTTTTGAAAATTAAATTAGTTTTTGTAAAGGATTTTTTTTAAAGTGACTTTTATTTATTTTTAAAAACCTGACTCCCATTATTCTGGTAGAGAATTTCACGAACTTTCCAAAAATGTTGTCTAGTTTTCATCCAGAGATAATAGTTTTTAATATGTTTCAAAACTTTTTACAATAATATAAAAAATTTAATTTTGAATGTAAAATTTGATAATTCTTGCTTTTATTAATTAGAAAATTAGAGACGGTATTTTAAAATTTTAAAATTAGTTTAAAAAAAAATTAACATAAATGAGGCGCAAGTTTTTATATCTATTTTTGCTTTCTTTTGTCTTTTTTATTGTCAACTACGTAACTTTTGCTAGGCATTTTTGGAAAGAAAGTCAGTGAATGAGGGTCAGTTGGGGGTCAGTCGTATAAAATTGGGGTCAGTAGAGGGGTCAGGTTTTTAAAAATATAAAAATTTAATTTTCAGAAAACTCTCTACTATGTATGACTTATTAAATTTTAAAAATATTTTAGCTTTTTAAAATAAGTGTGGTTAAGTGTTTTAGTAGGACCATAAAAATTTAATCACAATTTTTTTTTTTTTATTAAACTAAATAATAATATATTAAAATGTCGAATATTTAAAAGTTTCCAAATTAATTATAAAAATAAATTTTTTTAATTCATTGAATAAATTTTAATTTTCTTGTGGAGCTGATGGCTTATTCATATAATTCGACTGAAGTGAATAGTAATTAAGTACTCGATCTTGTTGTCTAAAATCATTGCAATCAAAGCCGATTCTTTCAACTAGAATAACATTAGGTACCAAGTTACTAATGAACACTGGATGCTGAGGTATTTTAACCACAATTGATTTATCACTGGAACTTTTTTCAGACGAAGAAGAATCCATGCACATGCAGAACAAAAGTAATACAGAGAAGACTAGGAATAAACCGATGAAAAGCTGGAATTCCGGATCGTAGACTCCTTGCCAACTAACAAATTTTATAAAAAAACTCAAAATTTTTTAAAACCTACTTTGACATTAAGCTTAGCATTTTTTTTTAAATAAAATCTTAAAAGATGTTTTGTCTAGTTTAAAGATTTTTTTTGCTGGCACCATATTTTCTGACATATGAAAAACAAAAAGGAAAAAAAATTTTTTGTTGAATTATTTTATTTTTAAATTAGTATAAAACTGTCCAAAAAAAGACAAGCTCTTATTTAGCGGTCTCCTCTGGTTTGTTGAATACGTATGTCAGACAGCATTTGCCGCAGTATTGGCGATCGAAATGGTTAGCCATGAAAATACCAGCGCCGCAAATTTCATTTGGACATTCGCGTTTCAAACGAGTTATTTTGCCATTTTCGTCAACTTTGTAGTACTTGAGAACAGCCAACTTGACTTTCTTCTTTTTGTGTTTGATTTTTTTCGGGGTGTTGTAAGTCTTCTTCTTACGTTTACGGCCGCCACCTCGCAGACGCAACACAAGGTGCAGGGTTGACTCTTTTTGAATGTTGTAATCGGACAAGGTTCGACCGTCCTCTAATTGTTTGCCGGCGAAGATGAGACGCTGCTGATCTGGCGGGATACCCTCTTTGTCTTGAATTTTAGCTTTGACATTTTCGATGGTATCGCTCGCCTCTACCTCGAGCGTTATCGTCTTTCCCGTTAATGTCTTAACGAAAATCTGCATCTAGATTAAGTTGATTAATTAATTAAACTGGTGATTAAAAAAGATACGAGTCAGTTTTTGAAAATTTCCAAAAATTAAAAATGAGCTCTCTTCGTTTTGAGCATACATATTATTTGACTGGTTGTATGAACGAGCTTGCACAAAAATTATTCTTAATATATGTGGTTGCAGTTAAAGAAATCTTGATACCTTAACCTGAATTAAGTTTAGATTTGAATGCAAAATTTGCTTTTGAATTTTTTTTTTCATTTCAAATTTAAGTTCATTTTTTTTTTATTTTTTGCTTTCGAAAAATTTAATAAAAAAAAAATTTTTTTTTAGTTCTTATTTAGTTTAAAAATAAAACTGTTAATTAAAATTCAACAATTTACTTAAAAATTTATTTAGATTGGATCCAGGGATTAAATAGTGCCGAATTTTGAGATAAATTGTATGAAAAAAGCAATTAATTGTTATTAAAATTATTTTATTGAAACAAAAATTTGAAAAAAAAACAAAAAAAAATGTGATAAAACCATTTTAAATTTTAAATAATTGATTTCTTGATCATGATTGCCTTTTTTATGATTAACAAAAACTAGAAATCACTTTTTGGTGCATTCGCCGTTTACCATCTAATCCATGCTTTAATTAATTCAAGAATTATCTTTGCATAAAATTTAAAATTCAATTTTTCTGCTGAATTTAAAAAAGAAAAATTTAAATTTAAACCTGAATGTTCTCCATCTAAATATAATAATTTAATAATAATAATTTTAGGCTGTGACAGGAGTAATCCTGCAAGTGAAGGTTATCTTCACTATGACAGCCGATTTTTCACATCATATTTGTAGTTGTGGTAGTTCACTTTGAAGCTGTTCTTGGTGCTGGATTGAATTACTTTAGGAGGCAGTTGATTCCAAAGGGGAACGATTCGATTGGTAATAAAAAATTCTCTTTGACCACAGTTGGTTGTAAGTTGTCTCGATTTTCTGTGTTTATATCCGCTAATTTCACTCGCAGGACCAACTGCAGAGATCGAGTTTGCTAGGGAGTTAGGATTGTACCAGTTTACAGTGTTGAGACCATTTATATATTTGAAACCCAGATTGGTAAATAATCAGTGTTGGATGCGGTCTGAGCAATTCTGTCCGATTTGCGGACGGTTTTTGCGGTCATTTGGCTGGTCTCTCAGGCGGTGTAAATTTTTGGCCGCCAAAAAATACGGCCATCATTCAACGAGCTATTACAAATAGGGTAAAATAAAATAAATATAAAATTTAATAATTATTTTATTAAAAAAATAAACTTAAAAAAAAGGTTTCAATGCTGTCGTTGTTAAAAGAATTTGTGATTTAATTTTCTTTATAATTAAAATTATATTAAAAACAAACGAAAAAATTTTATTGTTAAAAAAAGTTCAAAAGGAAAATTGAGCACTTTTTTTCCTACTCAAAAAATTATCTTCGTGATTTTTTTCAATACAGAATTGCATCCACTTTATAGAAAGTGTTTTAACAAACCAATTAAAAAATTATTTCATGATTTTATAAACCTATAAAAAAAGACAGAAATTAAATTAAAAATAAAAAATTAAAAAATTAAATGAAGTTACGATTATTTTTTTTTTAAATAAAATTTTTTGATGAAAAAAGATATTTTAAAGAAAGATAGGATAAATTTAAATTCTGTAAATTTTTTTTATTTTTTGGTAATTTGTGGCCGCCCGTATAAAGTTGGCCGTATTTTTTGGCGGCCAAAAATTTAGACCGCCTGAGAGACCGGCAAAATGACTGCCCGTCAAGTTGTTGGCCGAGTTTAGCGGATACGGTTGCGGCCAAAAAAAATTTTTCCGATTAACTGGCCGTGTGTACTGATACCAGCACTATAAATAATATCTTAAATTAAAATTTGACTGATATTTTTATCTTAAATTAAAATTTAAACTTATTTAAACATTGAGATTTAAATTTATGCAAATTTTTTTATTATATCTTCAAAATATTTTAGGATAAAATTTTGGCTTATGCTAAAACACGGAACCCCTGTTTTTTACTAAAACATGTACCGCGGTCGGATGGTAACATGAATTATCCAACAACTTCCGACCACCGACTATTTTAAAATTAGGAAAAACGAATCAAATCCTGAATAGCTGTTAACGGACCACATGTTTTAAGGATAATGATAAGACCTTTACCTTCCGACCACTAATTATGTGAAAAAGAATAGCCTAAGCATTAATGCAGAAAAATAAATAGTCACCTAGCTCTTTTTTTTTAAAAGCTTATTGCTGAAAATCTACAAAAAAATATCTAAAAATGTATTTTTTTGGTAAAATTCTTCAATCTTAAAGAATTGAAACCTATACCGTTTTGTAGATAATTAAAACCTCTATATTCTTATAAAAATTTTGAAAACAATTTATATTTTTATCTCTGGAAATCTTGTTAATGAATATTTAACAAAATTGCAAGTAACGGAAACCTTAAAAGTAATTTGGATTTTTATGAATTAAAATAAATTAAAAAATAATTTAAACTAATTTTTTAAGCCGTTGATATAAAAATAATGTGGACGAGCATTAATAATTCAGATTCTCTTTTAGACGACCGGAATCCTTATCACTTTGTCTGTCTTTTAGAAAATAAATCTGTATGTTTTCAAGTTATTAATTAGCATTCTTCATTAATTTTATTTCAATTAATAAAAAAAGATAGTGTTGAGACCTTCAACACTTCATCTATATATATATATATGGTTTATTCTTTCGTCTTTTTTAAAAAAATTAAATACAATTTTGAACTTGCATTTTGAAAAATGCGATGAAATTTAGTTTCTATTTTTGAAATATTTACAATTTAAATTTGCAATGTTATTTTAATTTGATCTTAAATATAGCACTTCAAAGCTCTTTTATTTAATTTATTTTTTATAAATTTATTTTTTAAGGATTTTTTCTAATAAATTCAATGTTCTTTATTTGTAAAAATTAATCTTTTAATTTTACTTTTCAATTTTTAGATATAAATTACTATGGTCAATAAAAAAACAGCTCTAAAAAAAAAACAGTCTCTGTAATAAATTGACTTATTTGTTCTTGAGCTGTTTTTTTATTGACCATAATAATTTTTATCTAAAAACTGAAAAGTAAAATTAAAAGATTAATTTTTACAAATAAAGAACATTGAATTTACTATACATTGAATTTATTAGAAAAAATCCTTTAAAAATAAAAAAAAAAATTAAATTAAATAAAAGAGCTTTGAAGTGCTATATTTAAGATCAAATTAAAATAACATTGCAAATTTAAATTGTAAATATTTCAAAAATAGAAACTAAATTTCATCGCATTTTTCAAATTGCAAGTTCAAAATTGTATTTAACTTTTTTAAAAAATACGAAAGAATAAACCATATATATATTATATATATATACAGATGTGAATCTAGATGAAAAGAGATGAGCATTCCTTTGAATCTTTTAACAAGATTAGCAAAGATAAAAATATAAATGGTTTTCAAAATTTTTATAAGAATATAGAGGTTTTAATTTTCTACAAAGAACTCTGCACAGTTGATTAGAATACTTTTTAATGGCGTGCAAAATGCACAAAATTGCAGAGTACTTTGCAGACTTATTTTACTGCATTAAGCAAATGTGCTCATAATTAAGCATTTTACAGAACTAAATTATCTATTTTACTAAAAAAGTTATTCAAATTTTTCTGAATTAAAAAGATCGAGTTGAAAAGAACTTCACAACTTCAAAATTCGATTACTAGGTCTTATGGTCCAACTGATACATTTGCGTTAAAGTTCATCAAATTCTCTACAAAATAGTCGTTGGTCGGAAGTTGTTGGATAATTCATAATACCATCCGACCGCGGTTCGTGTTTTAGCATAAACCAAAATTTTCCAATAAGCAAATTCATAATGAAATTTCTTTAAATAATGTTGAATTTTTTTTTCAATATCATTCAAAATATTTAGTTTTGTGGAGAAAAGTAAGTTTTTAGGGATGCTAAGAGTAGTGGACCATTAGAAATTTTGATACCATGAACGAGACTTTGATTGCATTCATAATTCCAAATTCAGTGAATCATGATGTCGGAGACTTTTTCCGAAGACAAAGAAAAGAATGAATTGTTTCTTTTGGATTCTTTTTATTAATAATTTCTCTAAAATGTTTGATACAAGTCTTAATTACTAAATTTTAAGTCTTAATTACCCAAATTTTTTTTGTTTGATTATTGTCGAGGAAGATTTCGAAGGATGTCTTGAAATAATTAAAAAATATTTAAATCAAAAATTAGCATATAGATGTTTGATTTTTTGAACAGGTTTACAAGAGTTAAGCTATTCTCCTAGCTTTATGAAATCAACGTGATTTTGAAAAAAGCATCTCAGAATATTGTCTGAACAATGGTACGTCAAGAACTGGTGTAACAATCTTTAAAAATCTATTTAAAACATTTAAAAAATTGGTTGACTGAAAGATTTACTTTAATAAAGACAATAATCATGACATCAGCTTAAAATGAAGTAGAGTTTTTGAGATCACAAAAAATGTCTCCTAATTTAAAAAAAGGTCCAGCATTTTTTTTTTAAAAAGAAACTTTAATTTTGCGTCTTAAAGCTGTTTATGCTAACTATAACTCACAGAAAAGAAAGCAGATTTACGAAAATTAATAAAAGGATGTCATTAAAAAAGAATGTCCGAGTTCATTTTTTTATTTCTTTTTTTATCGGGTTATTTTAAATTTATATTACAAAGTCAATTTTAAATAAAAAAGTAAATTTAAAAAACCCAAAATCAACAATTTCAAAAGTTAATTTTACAAGCGATGTTTATATTTGCTAAACCCATTTGTTTTATTTAAATTATAAAATAATAATTTTAAATTCAATCTTAAAATTATATATATGGACTATCTAAATGTATCACAAAATAATCTAATAAGACTTATGTTGGCGATTAAATCAAACAATCATATGTCAAATATCCTAAATGCTTTACATATATTTAATTTCGATCAATATTATATCAGCATGAAATTATCTTTTATTGAATCATTAAAAAATAACTTCCTAGCTTCTAAAATTTTTAAATATATCTGCTACAGATCGAGTAGTTCTACTTGTTAAATAAAAAGTTTTGAACAAGACATCAATTTATTAGAATCCTATTTTGGAAAGAAAATAGAAGAAATTTCAAAGAAAACAAAGTTTTACAAAGAAAAACTAAGAGACACTTTAAACCCCAAAGATGGAATTGTTGATTCAATAAAACAATGTTTACATAACTATAACCTAAGTAATTATAGAAAAATCTTAATAAATCTCACTAAAATTAGCCCATAGCTTGATTAAAATTCTAATAAAAAAATATATATGTAAATTTTATTTTATAAATTTTTTTTTTTTGTATAATTAAAATTTTTATTCTTTTACTTCTCCCAATGGAGGTTAATTCAATCAATAAATAAATAAATAAATATATATATATCTTTATCAACTGATCAAAAAATTAATCATTAAATTTTTTTAAACTTTATGTTTGAAGAATATTAGGAATTTTGATTTTTGTTTCAGCTTAAAATCGATAATATTCAACATTTTTGTTTTTTCCAAATGAAAAATAGAAATTAATACAATTCAAATACTACCTGAAACAATTTAGACTTAAAACATGAATATTTAAAATATTTGTTTATTATCAAATAATATCAAAATATCTGGTTTGACTTGAATCAACTCAAAGTTATATAATAGAAGAATTTTTAAATATTTTTTTTTAAATATTATTAAAATAATATTTTTCTAATCTTTGAAGTGTAATCAAATTCGTCACTTAACTTAAAAAATAAGTAAATTATTTCATATTTTTTTCAAACAAATTTAAATTTTCAAAAATCAACAATTGAGAAAAATTTTTTCAATTTCATTTTTTGCGCAAAATCGCCAGCAAAAAATTTAAATTAAAACCATGAACCAAAAAATGCTAAATCTTAAGTTGTCACTGTGTCATCCTTGCACTTTTTTGAAATCAGGTGAAGCAATGAGCATAGAGACCAGTGCATTCTTGCTATAATAATCTGAACGAGGATCTTGTCACGTTTGCGGCCAAAATTAGTCATCAATTGATGGTCAAGTAATTTTTTTAAGAGTTAATATTAAAGCGTCATTTATTTTGATTAAACGTCATCTAAAAAAAATATTAAATCGTCAATTATAATAAAAGACAATTTAGTTTATTTTTCGTTAATTAAAAGTATTAGTTGCCACAAAATTAGTTAAAAGTCATTTAATGCATTGCACAAAGTCAAGTTAAAAAAAATCATCAATTAATAAATAAATTTTATAAGTTAAAAAAACTAATTAATCAATATAAATAATTTTCAAAATAAAAAATTATTTAATTTTTAATTTTATTTTTTATTTTTACTAATTTTTTTGACAGCTTTTTTAGTTAATTTACTCCTCTTTTATTTCCTAAATTGATGAGGCATACTTCAGCTGGAAAGGAACTCAAAAATTCTTCACTATTTGACTTTTCTCTCTTTGAACCGAATGCAATTCCTGGAATAATTCTAATACATTATTATAATGAAAATTTTTTAACCAAAATTTGATATTTAATTTTTTCAAGATACAATTAATCAAAATTTATGTCGGTTAATTTTTCTTATTGACAATTAATAGTCATTAGTTCTATTTAATTAAAAATCATATCCTCTAATACTTTTTAGTTATATTTAATATTAAAAATTGTCACTTAATCTTTTAAAATAACAGCTAATACTTTTAGATGACGATTAATACATTTTATTGACAATTTTTCTAATGACTTTTAATCAAAATAAATGACGCTTTAATATGCGACCTTTTTTTAACAAGAGATAATTTATTATGAGATAAATAAATGCACGGTTCGATAAACGTATTTTCTTCTTAAATTAAACCTCTTTTTCATTTGTACCTAATTTTAAATTTTTTTATTTTCTAATATTTTTGTACAATATTTCCGAAAATTTTAAAATTTTGAAAAAACTTATCAAAATCCTAATTAAAATTTTCTGAAATATTCCACAAAAAATATTAGATAATCAAAATATTAAAATAAAAAATCTAAAATTTTTGCATTTAGCCTAATTAAGATAAACTGGTGGACATAAATTAATTTTATGGACAAGCTAGACTATTATATTTCCCAGGTAGTAACTAGTACTAGTTGAGGAGCCAATCTCAAAAAAAATTCCTTTCTCTGAGAAGAACTTTAATTTGTCTGGTAGGATTTTGTATTTGTTGCCAATATTTACATTTGTACCTTTTAGTCCGCCTATCCAATTTAAAAAATTAGTATTAGGTTACAAATAAATTAGTAGCTTTTTAAGGTTTATTTGTAAATTAACTCCAAAAAGATTTTTCACATTTTTTGTTAGAGACTTTTCAATTGTTTGATCAATTCAAATAAATTGGGATATTTTTGTTGTTTTTTTATTCAATATCAAAAAAGAGAAATTTCTAAAAGTTTATTTATTGAGAATAAAGGATAATTGTTAAAATCCAGTTTGATTTAATTGGGAAATTTAAAACTATTTAAACAATGTAACCATGGTAAAAATGAGAGAAATTTTGGTTTCCAAAACCTTCAAAATTGTTGCATATTTTTGCAAATATTATTTTTGTTCTATTTACGTTTTTGTTTTTTTAAATTTAAAATTTTTTGAAATTTTGTGTTGTTGCTTGCAAATCCAGATCTTTCCTTAATTGAATTCATCTAGTTATTAAAAATTTAAATTTTTTGCGCAATTTAAATTCAAATTTAAGTTTCAATATTTGATTGCTCAAATAGAAATAGTCAGCAGGGCTTTTTGGGCTCTCAACGCAAATATTGATTGTTTGACTCTAAACAAATAGCAATTATGGCAAGGTATTTAATCCAGGAATATTTGAGCTTTGTGTTCGATTTCAAAATCTATTGCACAATTGGCTCTCGATTTCTGGTTGATCCATGCGCAAATATTTTTGGGACTAAATTTTCGGCTAAAGTAAAAAAATTCTCATGAGTTGCTCGGATCGCGCACAAAATGGTACACAAAGGAAAAACAAACAAAGCAATTTTTCTCTCTGTTGCTAAATTACTTGGTTACCAACTTAATCAATTTAATTTAATTTACAGGATGTGTAGCCAAGTTGAGTTGTCGCAAAAAATCCAATAACTTTATTTGTTCCTAGTTTGTTTGTTTTTTCAAGTTGGCTCGATTTTATCGATTTGACCAAAAATCGACTTGACTACCTAGGCAACCGCGCGACTCCTAATTGCACTAATCAAACAAAAATTCAAATTCAGCACACTTCTAAGTCACTTTTCTAAGCCTAACAAAATTAAATATTAACTAAACTTTCTTGTGTGTGTGTGTGTATGTTGTTAATTGTAAAAACTTGAAATTATATTTTTCAGATATGTTCCAACCTGAAAGCTATCAACAACTAAAATAACAATAACAACTACTGCTACGACAACAACGATTTAATTTGATTCGATAGACGTCGACTTTGATGACTTAGTCATATGGTGACGGAGAACTTATTCTCGGGTATTTAAAGAAATTGCTACTGAACTCTTTTCAAATCATTTCGAAATTCAGCCCGATTTCGGTTGCTAGATGCCATAGCAAACACGAAACGGCCGAGCATCTCAAGCGATTGCGTCACACAATCATACCTGGCAACAAATTAAAATCACAATCTCAATGCTTGTTGTTTAATTTAAAAAATATGTTGTTTGCAAAAATGTTTATTCATTTAAATTATTTTTAGAAGTTTTTTCTCTGATTGTTGTTGTTGTTGATGCTGTTGGTGCTTTTGGCGTCGTTGCATCTTCGTAGCAAACACACAAAGACACTCACTATTCAAACTTAGAACATAGCATTGAGATGTATTGTTAACTAACCGTAGATTTAATGATAGTTTAGATTCTTATCTAAATTTGGTTGGTTAATTTTACGTCTACACTGTCATTGTTTCTACACTCCTCGGTTGTAAGCAAAAATAAAAATTTTTTGTCTGTTTGTTCAACGGACAAGCCAAAAAGCGCTAAAGACGTTGGACTAGTTAGAAAAACAAACATTTAGCATTTAGCCCTAATGGTGGATGAGTTAAAAGAGCGTTGTAATTCATGGCTTAATTTAATCAAATATCTCTCAAGTCAAGAAATGGACTCTAAAATAGTGATGGGAGTTTTTTCTTTAGCTTAGTCAACTAAAAATTAGTCGACTAAATTTTAGTAAGCTAAAATTTTAGTTGACTAAAAATTAGTTATAAAAATATGTTTTTCTTTTATAATAAACAATACAGCTATGGCTCCAGAAATGGAGACTAAAAATGTCGCCTGACAAATGCAGTCACATAATCTTCTCTGGTAACTCCTCAAAGAATCAACCCCTAAACTTGAAACTATTCGGCAAACAAATACCTTACAATGATTCTCCAGTCTTTCTTGGTATAAAGTTTAACCAAAGTCTTTGCTTTAACTCTCAAGTTGATTTCATTCGTTCCAGATGCCTCGACAGGGTAAACATTGTTAAGATTTTATCCCACAAATCTTGGAAGCTAAGCAAAAAAACTCTAAATGGAGTCTACACAGCACTTGTTGGCTCAATCTTAGACTATTGCTTTTTCGCGCTATCACGTATATCCCAAACCAACCTACAGAGGTTACAAGTTCTACAGAATACATCGTTCAAATCAATTTATCATTTACCATACGACACCCCCTCGATCCATTTTTTTAGTTTCCTTGAGTCACAAAAAATTCAAAAGATCGATGCTCGGCAAACAAACCTCTTTAAAAGATATATAAAAACCAGTCTAGTCTTCAAAAACAATCTGATTGTATCTCTTATACAGGACTATATTGATGTTTTCATTGAAAGCTCAAGAAGTCCCGAATCCAAAACCCGTCTCAAATTAACTTCTCCAATGGACTTCTAATATACTGTAATTCGTTAAATACTCATCTCTATTCTATTATTTCTAATATTTATGTATATAAACTGAAAAAAAAAAAACTATCACTTCTTTTTTTCTTTTTAGTGAAACAACTCAACTCTTTTTTATTTAATTGATTTAAATAATTCAGGCTAATTTTTAGTTAATTGAGAAATTCAAATTCATAACTTTTATATTTATTCATTCCATTTAAACAAAATTTAAATTTAAAAACATTAAATTTTTTTGTCTTTAAAAGTTTTAAAATCAATAAAAAAATTTAAGCCTATTGAAGTTAGATAAAAAAGGATATTTTAAAATTTTAATTATGAAAATAAACTTAACACAACAAGTCAACTAATTCCTTGAGAAAAAAAACTAATTCTTCTCTATTATTAAAAAACTTATTACATTTTATCTTTTGATTTTTTGATTTTGATCTTAAACTTCAATTTGCCACATTAAGAGGAGAAGAAACTTTCAAACTTATTTTTTTCTATAATTTTCTTCCTATTTGTTATTTTCTTTATTATTTGTTTAGGCCAGAAGTGGCCCTTTATTAATAAAGTTATTTGAGTTCTTTTCTATATTGTTTATGTTATAACCGCAAAACACCAGATCCTATCACAAAAAATAATTAGGATGGCTAAATTAAAATTTTAATTTTGAAAGAACTTCATTTTATTAATTAATACCTCATCAATAAGCTTAGATAAAGTAATATTTCTTCAAATTCTCTTAATCATAACTCTTTATAATTGATTTGACTCTATCATCTAACAGAGCATATTTTGGCTTTTGCTTGTATTCAATGCCTGTTTTCTACTCATAGTTGTTTAGACGAAAAATATCAAGTCCAAGATCGGACCTAAAAGATAAAACTTAATTTAAGAACAGACTTGGACTTGACTTAAGACTTGTGATTTTTAAACAACTCTGCTTTAACTTAAGTTATTCAGACAAAATACGTTTTATTTGCTAAAAGTTGATAAATAAATTTCTCTAAAATTGACCAACTTAAAATGAAATAGTAAACAAAAAGAAAATGCAAAGGGCTAAATATTAACCAAGGTTTCGGTTAATAAAATGTAAAAAATACAGGATTTCAAGTTGCGAAAAAATTGTTAAAAAATATATTTTTTTAATAAGAATCAAATTTTTGTTAAGTTTCACTTGAAATAACGTAATTTTTAAATCATTTTATTACATCCTCAATTTCATGAAATTTTACGTAATCTTACAATTTTTGATGTAAAATTACCCGTTCTGCGGTTTAAAGCAAAAAACTGCATAAAAATGTTAAAAAAATTAAAATCCTTTTAGCAACAACATTGCTTGGTAAGTGAAATTGATATAAAATTTATTTTAAATTTTTTTTTATTTTTAAAAAGCCATAATCTTTTTCTATTTTATTATTTGAATTCAATATCAAAAAATAAAATTGTATTCCCTCTTTTTTAATTTTTAAATCCGAACTTTTTTATCATTAAAAAAATTTGTCGGGAAGTTATTTTTGGCTTCAAAGCAGTAAGTACTTCTTTCTATTTACTATTTATAATACTAAGTAAGAAAAATAGAAAATTAGACAAATTACAAGAAATTGTGATCAGAGTATGTTTTCTCGAATAGAGTAGTAGCTATTTAGAATGACTTACACGTGGTTCTGAAGTTCGTTTCAACTAAAAATGTGACCAATGTTAGCTTATTCAAGAACAATTACGAAAAATTTAAAATACAGAACTAATGATAAATTACTACAGTTATAAGAATAAAAATTAAGAGTACGTAGCTGCGGCTTGGAACCCTTGTACTAAAAAAGACTCAAACATACTAGAAAAGGTACAACGGCGAGCTACTAAACTGGTTTATGATCTCAAACATCTTGAATACGAGGATAGACTAGCTAAACTAGAACTGACGACCTTAAAGGTGAGGCGAGAACGAGGTGACCTTATAGAATTTTTTAAGATCACGAATGACTTTAGCTCAGTATTATGGCACAACCCGAGTATAAAAAGCAACGCATTGGCAAGCGATGGTCCAGCAGGAGGTTTAAGAGGTCATTATCACAGAATAACTAAGCAGCTTACTAATTCAAAACAAAGAGAAAATTTTCTGACGAATAAAATAGTGAATAGTTGGAACGAGTTGCCCGTCGAAATTATCAATGCCCCATCTAAGAATAGCTTTAAGAACAAACTGGATAACTATTTAAAACTCAAATAACTTATTATAAACTTAAAAACTTAAACTATATATATAAACTTAACTATTATAACTGTATGTAAAAACCAGACAGCTAGCATAGCGAGGCTATATCTAGTCTTGCTCCGCAGTTATTCTGCTGTAGCTATTATTATTATTATTATTATTATTAAAATAAAAATTTGAGAAAAAATTATAAAAATTAAAATTAAAAAAAAAGAAACAAAAAATATTAAATTAAAAGAAATATTATAAAAATCTGATTTGTTTAAAAGTCAAAAGTCTCAAGTTTAGTCCAAGTCTGTTTTTTTTTAAAGTCAAAGTTCGGACTTAAATTCTTTGATTTGGGACTTTTTTAAACAATTATGATTAAAATACATTATAAAAATACAGGTGAGGCTGCCGAAAGCAATGTCAACATCTGCTATAGATTGGTATCTTCTGTTATCACTCTTCTCAGGACTCCTCAGTTCAGTTGATATTATTATTATTTTACAATTACATTTTTTATTCTTTCCTTTATTATCAAGATAAAAAAAAAGATATCTTAAATCAAGGAGTTAACCTTTAGTTATTTTTTTTATTGTTAAGATTTTTGCTATTGTGAAATTCAAATACAAACAAAACAAAAATTCTTCCTATTTTGATAAATTAAAATTTATTAAAATAAAATATTTTCTAAAAAATACTGCAAAAATACTACTTTTTTATCAAAAATAAATTTTTACTTTCTTTTTTTTTAGGAAATCAAATCAATAATCAATTAAAATCTTGTTGATGTTTTGTTTTTTGTCTATTTTTTGAATTTTTGATTTGTTTGTATTTGAATTTCACAATACGAGATTTTTCAAATTTTATTAAAATTTTATAAGTTTAATTTATTTCCAATCTTTCAATTATTAAATAAAATTTGTCGAACAAAATTATTTTTATTTAGCTTCCTCAGCTAAACAAAAATCAATCAGTTCAATTTGTTAAATAGTTCAATAATTATATTCGATTCGATTAAAACTATTATTTACAAGGGAGAAAAGTGGAATCATCCTCAAATTATATTTTGAAATTTTTTTAATTTCAAATTTATTCTGAAATCTTTTCAATTTAAATTCGCGCTTAAAAAAATTAAATTTATAATTAAAATATTCAATATTCGTTATTTCAATACTATATTATTAAAGTTTATTAAATTTGAATACATTTTATAAATTTTCTATATTATTAGCATTTTTAAATTACGAAAATTATTCAAAGTTATAAACTATGACAAATAAACACTAGAAAAAATTTTATTATAGTTTTAGAACTGCCTGGGGGTTCTACGCAAATAATTTAAAATAAAAAAGTTCAAAATTTAGCTATGAATTTTTAAATTCCTAGGGCTAAAGGAAAAATAAAAAGGCAATATCAAAGCTTGAGCGTTAGCAACAATAAATTATCAACAGGAGATTAAAAGTTTAGTCAGCAAATGTTGCAAATAATTATTTTGAGATGCCAATTTGGTATTTGTCATATGAATATATTTGGTGTAATGGATAATTGGACTTGAACAATTTATTAAGCTGAATAAACAGCGCATCCAAATTAAAAAAATCATTAAATAAAACAACATTTTTTTAAAACGCTCTTTAAATAATATAGAATTAGAAGTTAAGATAACAAAGGGGATATTTTTCTAAATGATTTTCATCAAAATAAGTTTTAATTTGTAAAGTGTTTTAAATTATTCATCAAAATTTTCTTTAAATAAATATGAATAAATTAATATTAATTTTGATTTCAAATTTTTTATTGTATTTATTTTAGCTAAAATTCTGTTTGTTTTTTCCTTTCGCAGTTTTTCGATTTAATATGAAAATCGATAATTTTTTCCATAAAATTTCATTGGATTTATTTTTATTTAATTCAATAAAAAAGCTAAATAAAAAAGTGTTTTACTTCAAATTTTAAAAAAAGTCTATAAAAACTTAAAAACTTGATTTAAATATTTAAATCATTGATCTTAATAAATTAAAGATGCATCATTCAGTGTCCTGATATTTTTTTTGTTGGTTCTTTTACAATCAGAATACGATATGGCAATTCGAAATTTTACTACAAAAATTACAGTACAAAACGTAGAGACTTTATAATTTTTTTTCCAATTGTGCAAAAATGGTTATTTAAAGAATATTGTAAAAATTTGTTCAAACGAATTCTAAACTCTGCAAAAGCAATTTATTGCAAATTTTAATCAAATATTTTTGATCGTGTTCATTATACAGAAAATTGCAGAGTTTTTGCAGAGCTTAGAATTATTTGTACAAATTTGTACAATATTATACTTTTTACAGAACCATTTTTGCAAAATTAGAAAGAAAATTATAACATTTTTACTTTTTGTACAGTATTTTTGTACTAAAATTTAACAGTGCCGCATTTAAGCTATTACTGGAACTGCTGAAATCCATCACTCTGATTCTGTTGAAGACCTTGCAAAATCTAAGATCATGAGGACAATTGGGCTGTTATAGATGCTATCGCTTTTATCTAGTCATCTGTCTCCAAAAGATTTTAAACAATGGATTTTTCTAGAATGAAACAAGTCTCATAAATAAGCAACTTGTTTTTGTTGAATTGATCCTTAATCAAGTTTTTTAATATGCACTCCATTAGAAAAAGAGACGAGGACGAGCTTTTTTGAACCGGTTTTAGATAATAAAAAAAAATTAAATTAAAAAAAAAGATGATAAATCTATTTAAAAAAAAAGTATTTGTCTTAAATATTTAATTGGTTTTATTTTATTACAAATTTACTTCAATTTTTATTTTTAATTTAATACAGATAAAAAGATAAATAATGAAAGAATTAAAATCTAGAATCATCAGTCTCAATTAAATGTTTCTTGATTTTACAAAAATATTGAAACAACAGAGGCTATATTAGATTTTTTAGATAGAAAGAACCGATATAAGAGATAAGCGTTATTTACAAATGAACTGAGAACTGATATTAAATTTAACATATTAGGTTGTTTAATAAGTTTTTTCGTTTTTTCCAAGACTTTATTTATTCATTAAAAAATAAAATAAAATATTATTAGACACTAAAATAATTTCCTTCGCTAGAAAAACACATCTCCCGTCTTTCTGGCAGCATTTTAATCCCTCGCTCGTAGAAGCTGGGTTGTTTTTGAGATGAAATATTGACTGATTTCTTTTTTGATTTCTTCAAAGTCTGAGTAACTTTTTTCACTGAGGAAGTGCTGCATGAATCGGAACAAAAGGTAATCTGAAAGAGCCAAGTCCGGTGAATAAGCTGGGTGAGATAAAAATTCCTAGCGTAAATTCTCGAGTCGTTTTTGCAATATGTGGCCTAGCGTTGTCATGTAAAAGAATCACTTCTCGCTCTCCTTTAGCTCTGTGTGGCCGTTTTGCTTCCAAAGCGTGGCTCAAACGAACTAATTGTTGTGAATAAAGATCTGCCTTTTTCGTTTGCTTGGGTTGCAGTAGCTAATGATAGATGATACCCTTCTGATCTCACCAAACACAAAGAATTACCTTTTTTGCATGAATTTCGCGTTTCGGAGTAAATAATGGCGCTTTATCAGAATCGAACTATTATTTTTTGTTGACCGGGTTATCGAAGTAGATCCTTTTTTCATCTCCAGTTACGATTTTCCATAAAAAACTCTTTTTTTTCCGCATAGACAAGAGAGAAACACAAATTTTCAATCGTTGCGAAATATTGATTTCTGAGAGTTTGTGCAGGACTCATTTACCCGACTTTTGAATCTTCCCTTATGCTTTTAATCTATCCCAAACGGTGCCATTTGTTACAGACATCTCTTTAACAAGCTGTTTGGTCGATTTCCTCGGGTCTTCCTCAAGCAGCTCTTTCAAATACGAGTCATCAGCTTCTAGGAATCTCCCAAAACTTGCTTTGTCATTGAGGTCGAAATCGCCAGCTTTGAATCGAGAGAACCAATTTTGACAAGGGCGAACAGTCAGAGCATTAACTCCATATACTAAACAAATTGATTTGGTAGCCTACCTCGCATTTTTTCCTTCGTTTAACTTTAATAACATGCAATGGCGGATATGCATTTTTTCGTCATACATTTTTAATAAGTTAATTTTAAAAATTTAAAAAGCAAGTATCTTATACATCATTTGAAAGAGCAACTCTTGCTTTTTTAAATGATGTATAATATTGCATAAAAAAGTTAAATCTTGAATGAGATTTATTCATTTAAGAATCGACGAAAAAACCTATTAAACAACCTAATATATCAAATTCAGAAAAATTTTTTAGTGATGTTGGTTAACCAACGCTTGGTCGACCAAAATTGCCAACTTTGGCTAACTCAAATCAGGTTAGCCAATTTTTGGTCGACCAAATTTCGGTTAGTCAATTTTTGGTCGACCAAATTTCGGTTAGTCAATTTTTGGTCGACTAAATTTCGGTTAGTCAATTTTTGGTTAACCAAAATCTCAAAATTTAAAAAATTACATAACTTGTTTAGATAATTGAATTTATGTCAAAATTTGGTCGACCAAAAAACTGGTTAGCCAAAATTTGGTTAACCAAAAACTGGTTAGCCAAAAATTGGTTAACCATAAACTGGTTAGCCAAAAATTGGTTAACCAAAAACTGGTTAGCCAAAAATTGGTTAACCAAAAACTGGTTAGCCAAAAATTGGTTGACCTAGATTGGCTAACCAGATAACCAAGCTTAACCAACATCACTAAAATTTTTGAGAAGACTTGTCGTTTCTAGCAACAAGTTTATTTGCAGAAAAACTGAAATCTAAAAAATGAAAGAGATTGGTACATTTGTAAGTTATTTTATGGAAGAATCATGAATGGTTTGAAGGATTTTATGATGGCATTCTAAGTACCAACTCGGGTTTAGAATCAAGTAATGAAAAAATAAAGGAATTTTATAAAAGCAAAAAATTTGGTCTATTAGAATTTCTAAACGAATGTGGTTTAAATTTGATTAAATTCTGATCTGATGTTCGTTCATCTGAGGTAAATAGTGTGAATATAAATACAATTGAAAAAATTGCAGTAAACAATTTAAATTTTTAAGAATTTTTTCAGCAACTTATAATTCCAGAAAAACATTTATTACATGGATATAATTGGAACAAAAAATTTCTACATTTGAAAGAAGATGTTTACATGGTTAGTCGTGAAAGAAATTTGATTTTAACTAGAGATGAATGCAAAGACTATTTAGAAAAATTGGAAACAGAGCCATGGAATAATTTTGATAAATGATGAAAAAAATAACATGAATATTATCGAATTAACAAAAATAATTGGAAACTTAGCAAATGTACGTTTTCATTTTGGTTGAAAAATTATTATTTTGATCACATTATTGGATGCTCTTTTAAACTAAAGCTCATGGAATTCAGTAGTATTGGTATGAACATTCCTATTTATAATAAAAGGAAAAGAGGCGCACAAACAAAAACTAGATCAGCACTTGATAAATAGCTCTCAGTTGTTTCGCTAAACTTGACAGTTGGTATTGAATCAGATGAAGATGTTAATTCAAGTTAGGGGCAAATCATTCAAGAAGGAACTCAAATTTTATCGTCCACAACCAATGAAAATGAAAATTTAGAGATAAGTTGTGTTAAATGCAATTCAAAATTAGCTAAAAAAATATTTTTTTATTGTCATAGTGGTTGTAGCAAAAAAAAATAATATTTATCTGAGTTTTTTTTAAATTAAATTGTTCAATTTGTAATAAAAAAAATAATTTTTTATTATATTCGGGATGAATTTATTCATTTTTTTTGTTATTTGTTTATTCAATTTATGGAATCAAATCAAATCTGTTATTGAAAAATATAAAGGGTCATAAACATATTGATTGATAAAAACGAGATTTCTTTTTAAGGCAAGTAAAAAGTGATGATCAATTCAAATATCTTTAAGGTAAAAATGTATTTTTTATTTCTTTTTCAATGGTTTTATTCTTATTTACATAATATGTACAAAATGTTACATTAATTATTTTTTTAATAAAAATTAAAATTTGAATGAATTTTTTTAAATAAAAATCTTTGAATTGAAATTATATTTTTAATTGTACATCAACTTGAATTTGTCCTTTTTTAAAAAAATGAAATTAAACGTTAGTTCATAAAAATTCCAATCAGTTTAATTACAACTTGTTTTTAAACAAGAGTTCTTTTTTAATTTTTATTTAAAAAAAGACTTATTATTTTGAATTAAATATTTTGAATTATCAAAAAAAAATACGGGAAACTTAATAAATGAAGAATTTTAATGAAGTTTTGGTATTCGGTCTAAGTTTCTCTTTACCTTTATTTTATGACAATCAAATTTAGCCATTGTTGATGCTTTAATTTTGAATTTAAATTTTAAATAAAAATTAAATGTTTTTTTAATTTGACATCTTTTAGAATGTGACATCAATTTTTTGAAATTGTATTTTTTGCTTCCTTTAAAAAGCTCAAAAGAGCATTATTTTTAGAGCAAATAATATTTTGATAATACTAACGTTGTTGTATAAAAACGTGTAGACATCAATAATAAAACCAAATATTTAATTCGAAAATTTTTATTAAAAACAATAGCTTTTTGAAAGTCACACACAATAAATTAAAATAAACTCTGTTTAAAACTAAAATGATATATAAAATATGACTTTTATTTAAAATTTTAATTTAAATCTTAGTAATAAATAATTTATTTGAAAAAATTTAATATTATTAATGTTTCCTTTCTTTTTAACAATTTAACAGCAAAATTTAAAATTTAACTCTATTCTAATTTAACATTTTTTCAAAACAAGTTTTGGTGTTCAAAAATATTTTCATGTGGCTGAAAGGTAGGACTATTTTTAGGAATATATTAAAAATCTTTAAATTTATTCAATGCATCGAGAACAGTTTGTTTTGCAAAGAGTTGTCCAAAAGTCACAGGTCCAAGTTAGGACTTGGACTTGCATTTGGGACTTTTAAACAACTTTGGTTTTGATCAAAATATTTGACTTTTCAATAAAAAAAAATAAAAAAATTTAATTTTTTTTTTATTTAAATAGAAGATATTTAGATTAAAAAAAAATTTATGACAAATAATTTTAAAAAAATTTGCAATTATTTCAAAATTTCAAATCAAGTAAACGCATTCGAATTTGTTAACACGAGATAAAAAATTCAAAAATCAACATTCAACTTTGCCAATTTCTAGAAATTATTGCATTTAAGCTGCAACCAAGCTAAAAAATGAGGCAATAGCTATTTCAAATATTTTTGCTTACATCTAGAGTACCAATGCGCTCACGTATTGCAAATGCATGCACTAGAAAACTCAAAGATAAATAGCTCGGCAAAAGCATTTTAAATATACACGTTTTTAAAAAGCAAGTAAAAAGTTCTAAAACTAAAATTTGAGCAACAAAATGGTCGCTGGTGTAAGTTGACTATTTTTTTTTAATCAGTAAAAAGATCACCTTTTATTTTGCGATTGCTGTGATTCAAAACTTAGGACACCTTTCGACTTTTGATGAAACAACTCCTAAAAAATGCGTTACTTACTTTTTATGAGCAATCTGTTGCAATCCAAACGTGGTCTTTGTATCCGTGTGCTGATTTCCTTACACACAAAACTATTTTTGTTTTTTTTTTACTAATAGACTTTATATACATATCCAGAGAGCAGTCGAGCTGTGAAAGTTCGCGTGGCCGCCGCCTATGGAGGCAGCGACTTGAAGGTGGTGGAAGTCAAGAGCGGAGACAAAGCGCATCCTCACGTGCCCTTCTTCGAGACCAGTGACAAAAAGGTTCATCTAATGGAAGCCAACGCCATAGCCTACTACTTGGCCAATGACCAATTGAGGGGGTCGAGCACAGAACAACAGGCCCAAGTGCTTCAATGGCTCAGCTATGGCAGCACTGATGTCTACTCAGCAGTCGCCTCATGGGTCTTTCCGGCTCTCAGCTTGGTCGAGTCAACTGCCCAAAATCTGCAACGCGCCAAGGAAGACTTGAAGAGAGTGTTCTCGTGCTTGAACGAACACTTGAAGACGCGCACCTTTTTGGTCGGCCAAAGACTGTCTTTGGCTGATGTTGCTGTTGCTGCCGATTTGTTGTTGGCCTATGAACATGTTGCTGACGAAAAGTTCCGCAAACCATTCTCCAATACCAACAGATGGTTCACTACTGTTGTAGGTCAGCAGAATTTTAAAAATGTCGTTGGCCAAGTGAAACTCGCTGAAAAATGTGCAGAGTTCAATGCCGAAGCTTATGCCAACACTCAGAAAGAAATTCAGGCTGCAAGCAAGCCGGCCAAGAAGGACAAGCCCAAGCCAGAGGCCAAGAAGTCTGAGCCAAAGAAGAAAGAAAAGGAGGAAGAGGAACAAGAAGAAGATGCGGCTCTTAGGGAAGAGCCCAAAAATGATCCGTTTGCTGCCATGCCAAAAGGGTATTTTTTTCTCCTTTTTCTTTTTTTGTTGTTGATTATCTGCGATGATTTAAAACTTAGGACACCTTTCGATTTTTGATGAAACAACTCCTAAAAAATGCGTTACTTATTTTTATGAGCAGACAAAAATAGTGTCACCATCTAATTTTTAAAAATGCTTAAATTAAATTTAAAATTTAATTTAATTTTTTTTAAAAATATTAAATTTAAATTTAAAATTGATTTTTTTTTAAATATTAAATTTAAATTTAAAATTAATTTAAAAAAAAATGTTTATATTAAATTTAAAATTAAAATTAATTTTTTTAAAAAATATTAAATTTAAATTTAAAATTGATTAAAAAAATGTTAAAATTAAAATTAAATTTAAAATTAATTAAAAAAAATGTTAAAATTAAAATTAAATTTAAAATTTAAAATTTTTAAAAAATGCTAAAATTAAATTTAAAATTAAAGTTAATTTTTAAAAAATGTTTTAATTAAATATTTTATAAAATATTAAATTTAAAATTAAAATCAAATATTTTAAAAAATGTTAAATTTAAAAATAAAATTAATTTTATATTTAATATTTTTAAAAAAATTAATTTTAATTTTATATTTAATATTTTTTAAAATATTTGATTTTAACATTTTTTAGAAATTAATTTAATATTTTTAATTTTAACATTTTAAAAAAAATAATTTTAAAATTAATATTTAAAAAATGTTAAATTTAAAATTAATTTCTAAAAAATATTAAATTTAAAATTTTTAAAAAATGCTAAAATTAAATTTAAAATTAAAGTTAATTTTTAAAAAATGTTTTAATTAAATATTTTATAAAATATTAAATTTAAAATTAAAATCAAATATTTTAAAAAATGTTAAATTTAAAAATAAAATTAATTTTATATTTAATATTTTTAAAAAAATTAATTTTAATTTTATATTTAATATTTTTTAAAATATTTGATTTTAACATTTTTTAGAAATTAATTTAATATTTTTAATTTTAACATTTTAAAAAAAATAATTTTAAAATTAATTTTTAAAAAATGTTAAATTTAAAATTAATTTCTAAAAAATATTAAATTTAAAATTAAAATTTATTTAAAAAAAAATAAAAAATTTAAGAACTTTTATAATGGATGAATTCAAACGAGAGTATTCAAACAAAGACACGCTCACAGTTGCCATTCCGTACTTCTGGAACAACTTTGACAAAGAGTGCTATTCCATCTGGTTTTGTGAGTACAAATATCCAGAAGAATTGGCCTTGACCTTTATGTCATCGAACTTGGTCGGAGGTAATTATAAAATTTTAGACTCAATTGAGAAAAAAAAGATTGCTGTGATTAAAAACTTAGGACACCTTTCGACTATTGATGAAACAACTCCTAAAAAATGCGTTACTTACTTTTTATGAGCAATCTAAAATCAAATATGTCAAAATTAATTTTTGTTTTTGTTGTGGTTTAAAGGCATGTTCCAGCGTATTGAAAAATTGCGCAAAAACGCCTTTGCCAGCATGATTGTGTACGGAGAGAACAACAACAATCAAATAGCCGGCGTTTGGGTATGGAAAGGACAAGAGTTAGTTTTCCCGGTAAGCTCACCCTTTCTATTTGCATGTCATCACCCAGACTTGAATGATGCATTTAAATAACTTTCGTTCTTCTGTTAAACAGTAATGAAGAAATTTTTCCTCTGACTAGTCTGGATCAATTGTTGTCTTTAATTTGTGTTTTCATTTGTTTTTTATTTAGATGTGCTCAGACTGGACCACTGATTACGAGTCGTACACATGGAAAAAATTGAATCCAGAAGATGAAAATGACAAAAAGTTAGTGAACCAATTCTTGTTGTGGGAAGGCGATTTGAACGGCAAACAGTTCAATAGCGGAAAAATCTTCAAATAAATTATTTATTACTAAGATTTAAATTAAAATTTTAAATAAAAGTCATATTTTATATATCATTTTGGTTTTAAACAGAGTTTATTTTAATTTATCGTGTGACTTTCAAAAAGCTTTTGTTTTTAATTTTAATTTAAATAAAAATGTTCGAATTAAATGTTTGGTTTTATTTTTGATTTTTTATTCAGTAATGAAACATGATCAAAAGCATGATAAAAAACAAAAAATAAATATATGAAAAAAAAAAAATTTTCACACTTTTTTTCTAAAGACCAACTTGAACTTTTCAAATTTTTTGAATTAAATTTCTTTAAACTTTTACTAACAGGTTTGTGGTATTGTGAATTTAAAGTACAAATTGAACAAAAATTCTTCCTTTTTTGGTAAATTAAAATTAAAGATAATAAAATGCATTTAAAAAAAATACTGCAATATAGTACCTTGTTGTACCTTTTTACCTAGAATAATTTTTTTTTGGTCAAAGTAGGACACGAAGCTAACATCAATAAGATTTAAATTGATTATTGATTTGATAAATAATGGAAATAACTATTTTATTTTAGGTAAAAAAATTAAATATGTTGCAGAATTTTTTATTTTTTAATACATTTTGTTATCTTTAATTTTAATTTACAAAAAAGAAAGAATTTTTGTTCAATTTGTACTTGAAATTCACAATACCTAAGTTTTTTGAGTCAAAATTAATTAATTTTCTGCCAAATTTCACTAATTCTCATTTAATTTATTCCATAATTCTTTAAACCAGACTTGTAAAATGATTAAACAATCAAATGATTTGATCTAAAGTAAAATTACGCAATTTTACAGCATTTTACGGCAATTCAATTTTTATTACTTGTTTTATTTGTAGTATTTTGCAATAAATAATTTTTATGTTACCCTCAACTCGTGTTTACAACTCTAAAAGTCTAAATCCAACCTTTGTTCTTTTAGAGTTTATTACATAGTTTCTATTTTATTACAATTAAAATTTAATTAGCTAAAACATTACTTGAATTTGGGATGTTTTCCAAAAATAAATCTCAAATTTAAATTTTATTCTAACAAAAAATTGTCTTTAGTCTCATAAAAAAGCTAAAAAATGACTTATTTTCTATTTCAAAATTAACTCTACATTTTTTTAATTTTTTTATTAGAGTGAAAGATAAATTTGGGCTTTATTTTTGGAAAATATCCCATATTCAAGGTATATTCTAGCTAATTAAATTTTAATTGTCATAACATAGAAACTATGTAATAAACTCTAAAAGAACAAAGGCTGGATTTGGGCTGTACATTTAGAGTCCTCTGCACTAAGTTTACGGTAACATAACAGATATTTATAAAAAACATTTGTCGTGATATTAATCAATTTTTCGACCCATTACACATGTCATTTAATCTAAATTAAAAATTGTGTTTCTTTTAAATGGTTTATTTTAAATTTTAAAAAGCTCTAAATACCAAAACTCGTTCCACCAATAGACAAAATTATTAAAAAAAAAAAAGATTTAATAAATACAAAAGTTTTAAACAGGAAATATAATATTATGATTCGTAAACCATAAGAGGACAATTTGGGTTTTATTTTATTTTGATAGAAAATAAAAGAAAGGGAAAATAAAATAGAGAGACCCTTTTCATCTAACCTTGTACTAAATTCATTTCAAAAATTACAAAATGGTCTTTTTTTCTAGCAAAATCTCGAGCTATTTACAAAATTACTTTTCATAGTCCCTGAGCAATTCTAAAATTACAGAGTTTCTGAAAGTAAAACTGTTTTTTATTAATTTTTATAAGAAGCTTGTCTAGACTAGCTTCGATGCTGTCAAGTTTAATATCATCAAAACAATTGGGGTTTAGATTATGAGTCTCTTGGAAAATTTTTTAGGAATTGTTTTATTTTTTGCCGAAAGGTGTCATTTACTCACATAAAAAACTTCCTATTGTTGAGGACTCGTTCACTCATTTAAGAATATAAAGAGGTACTTTTAACTGAGCCATTTTGTAGAGTATTCTATTATGCCAAGTTTTATCAAAGACTGGTGAAAAATGGAAGAAAAATGAACAGAGTTTTTTTCCTATTACAGGTATACTCGGTTAAGTCGAAGTCGAAGGGCGGTGAAATGAAGTTACCAACAAAAAAACAAATTGAGGTTCACCAATATTTATTAATTAAATATAAAAAGGAAAACCGGGCCCGGTTGCCGTCGTAGACTGGACACCGGGCGGAAATACAATTTATATTAAAGAAATATGTATACAGAAATACATATTAAAAAATACTCGCAAAAAATTTCGACTTGACCGTAAGAAAAAAGCATTATTAAGATGTGAAATTTTTATTAGTAATAGGATCAGTAATGAAGTTTGTAATTTTTGATTGTTTTTTTGGTAAATCAAGAAAGCTTGACTCAATCTGATTAAGATTTGCAATTGTAACTGTAGTATCATTTGGTTTAGAATAGAAAAATAACTTAAGATGTGTAATCGATTCCAAAGCTTCACTATGAGGCGGTATTGTGTCTAAAGCTCTCAGGATTTTTTTTGTACCAAGAATAACGGGTGATGCATAAGTAAATGGACAAAAGTTAAGTTAACTTGCCCGATCATGCAAATGATCAGGGGATCATATATATCATATATACAATGGATCATATAGGATCATATATACAAAACTGAAGAGATTGACCAATAACCGAACTGAAGTGAGTCAAAGGCGTCTAGCAAGAAAATTTAATGTCCACCAGACAACAGTTGGCCGGCAGTTAACAAAAATGGATATTTCATATCGTAAACGTGAAAAAACACCAAAATATAGCGCCGTACAGCATGAGAAAGCCAAGAAATTGAGTAAAAAACTTTCAAATATGCTATATCGTTCATCATGTTCGCTTATTTTGGACGACGAAAAGTACTTTACTTTGGCGGGCGACAACATGCCGGGAAATGCTGGATATTACACAAATGACAAGTCTACTAGTTCGGACAGTGTTCCGTTTGCTGGAAAAGAGAAGTTTCCAAAGAAGGTACTTGTTTGGATAGCCATATCTGATCGAGGTATGTCTAAGCCTCTTTTTACATGAGTATCATGAAGACCTTGACTACGTTTTTTGGCCTGACTTAGCGTCTGCTCACTATTCTATGGTAAGCACAACATGGACGAACGAAAATGTAAATTATGTGACCAAAGATATCAACCCGCCAAATGTCCCTCAAGCGCGCCCAATCGAAAATTTTTGGGGTTGTTTGAGTGAAAAAGTATACGAGGGAGGTTGGCAATCCTCAACAGAGCAACAGCTGATTAACCGCATTAAATAAAAGTTGAAGGAATTTGACTTAAATTTTGTGAAATCCCTTATGATGGGGGTCAAAGCATAGCTCAGAAAAATCGGTCACGATGGAGTTTTTTCATTATTTAAAAATCATAATTCTATTGAAAAATAAATTCTTTACATCAGAAAAAAAACCAGAACTTAATATCATTTTTATTTTTTGAGATATTCGCTTTTAAATTTTGTCCATTTACTTATGCATCACCTGTTAGGTCAGCACTTTGGTGGATCTTTAAATATTCTTTTGTTTGGGACCATAATGATCCTTGAAATTTTTGTTGATTTATTTAAAAAAATCAACAAAAATATAGCTAAATTTTGATCGACTTAGCAGCCGATTCCATTTAAACTATCTAAAGCCTTGTATGTGTTGTTTTTGTTATTAACTTTTTTTTCAAATCTTGTATGAAATGAAAATATATGTAATGAAAAATGTGTGAGAACCACAAGAAAAAACAATGATACTATATATGTAATTTTAACTTAATAGAAAAAGGAAATTTTTAAAATCAATCTTTTAATTTTCTTTATTTATTTTTATCTTTATTTATTAGTACAAATTTCAAAAAATTTCAAAAAGATTTACTTTTAAGTTCCAAATAAAGTTGTGTTTTGATTTGAATACAATACAATTTTGAAATATTAGCTTTTTTTAACCAATTTACTCCTTAGCCCCTTAAAACAACTCCTTTCGATATCCCAATTAAGAAAATTTATTATGAAAATTTTAAAATAACATTCTTAGTTAGTTTTTTATTTAAGGGGCAAAAAAGTTTGGTTGATTGTAAACAATTTTTATCGTTTTTAATTTAAATTTGTCACCTCTTTGACACATTTTAGCTTTACTGCATTTTAATTAAATTTTATTCGAAAAAAATCATCCCAACACAAATTTTTAAATTTTTATGAAAAAAAAACATTAAAACAACGGAAAGGGGATAAAATATTAAAACAACTGAGCTAATTTATTGCACAAAGCTGAAAAAAATGGAGCGATGGTGTAAAATCATTTAGCCCTCACTCCATTAACCTATTGTACTAAATTGGTGGTAAAATTTTTATTTTTACGCCCTACTTGGCTTAAATCTTAAGCATTTTTATTTATAAATTTAAAAAGAAAAAATTTTTAAATTAATAATTTCGATTTGAAAACTTTTAAAAAAATTGAATTAAAAAAAAAGAAAATTTATTGAAATTTGAATTAAAGGTTGAATGAGTGAGTTCATTATCGATTGCTTTAAACACACAATTATCAAGCATCTTGCCCACTTGTTAAAAAAATATAAAATTAAAAAACCTCATATCACCGTCTGGATAAATTTAATCATTTAACACATTTTTATTAGAACTTCCTCGAAAAGAACTAAGTTTAATCTTAGAATCTCAAATAAGTGAAGTGACTTGGAAGATTTTATTAAATGTTGTTCAGTATTGTGCAACTTTGATTTAATTTTCAATAAACCTTTTTTTTAATTTTTATTTTTCAATGAATGGGCTTAATCATGCCCATCTGAAGTTTTGACGTTTGGTCTCTTTTATTTAGTTGGAATAATATAAAAAAATTCGGTAGATTAAAACATTCTACATCTAAATTTTATTTTTAAAGAAAGATGAGATAAATGAGACATTTTCACTTCAAGAAAAAAATCTATTATTTTATCTTATTTAATCACCGACCTAACGGGTGATGCATAAGTAAATGGACAAAATTTAAAAGCGAATATCTCAAAAAATAAAAATGATATTAAGTTCTGGTTTTTTTTCTGATGTAAAGAATTTATTTTTCAATAGAATTATGATTTTTAAATAATTAAAAAACTCCATCGTGACCGATTTTTCTGAGCTTTGCTTTGACCCCCAATATAATCTATTATTTTATCATTATTTTATCTGAGAGAAACGATGAAATTAAAATTACTGAATTTCAAAATTTAATAAATATGAAAAATATAAAAATTTTGACTGCATTTAAAATTATATTTTTTCACTTGAATTCCGCAGTCAAATTATTTTCACAAAAAGTGTGACTTTGCCAAATATTGAAGCTTATCCCCATTTTTAGTTTTTGTTTCATAAATCAATGTTTAGTTATTCAAAATTTTTTCGGAATTGAAAAATTCCAATTTCTTCAAATTCAAAAATAAAGTAAAAAATTAATTCTATCATTTTTTAAAGTCTTGACTTACTACTTTCTTAGAAACAATTGGTTTGAAATTACATTTTAAATTTATTTTTTCAAAATTTTTAAAACCTTTTTTTTTATTATTCAATTCAATTATGAGCTTTTCTGATAATTTAATTTTTATGGTAACAAAATAAATTTGAAAATAATAAAAAAATATTAAAATTGATTAATTAAATAATTCACAGATTCCTCTCATATTCATATTCTGATAACATTATTGTGTGAATCTTGAATAAATATTTAAATAGTAACATTGAATAAGTGAGTTAATATCAAATATGAAATATAAAAAATATTTTATACCAAAAGATATCTTATGTGCATGATTATTGAAAATTTTTTCGTAGAAAATTCTATTATATTCAAAAAAAAATTATTTTTAAAAAATTAAAATGTTATTTTTATTTAGTTAATGTTTTAAAATTTTAATAATTAAATTTAATCTTATAAATTATTTGCTTAATTTATTTGTCAACCAATCGAAAGCTAAAATTGGAATTATTTATAAGGCTGCACCGATTTTTTTTCAAAATAATCAAGTTGTTAGGAAGTCGTTCAATTTGAAGTGAAAACATTCAAGGACAATTTTAAATTATAAAATGTTTTAATAAATGCTGTTGATTTTTTTATTCATTAATGAAAAGAATGTCTTGGCAAAAAGAAAATTCTCTAAATTATGTGAACAATTTAGATCAAGCTTTGCGATCTTTGGGAAAAAATCAAGAAATACGAATAAAGAAAATTTACCACGTAGTTTCTGACAAATGGCCCAAAATTGAAGAATCGCCGAAGCTTGTTCCTCAGCCAGTCCATAAAATAGTTCCAGTCATGGTAAAAAATAAAATAGTGCCAGTTTATTTCAAAAAACCAAGATCTGAATTAAGATTAACTCCAAGATATGCATTGCCTGAAACCGAGCCATCTATTCAACCAGTAATTCCGCAGCCAGTTCAGCCATTTTACCAGTCAGTTACACAAATTGCAGAAAATCCCTCTTACGCACAACAAGTTCATCAAAATAGACCACAAGTAGTGTCTCAATCTGTGCCAATAATGCTTCAAGCTCCTTCAGTTCAACAAACTGCATTTCACCATCCCATTCCAATGATGGCACAAAATTCTTCTGCAGCAGTTCCTCAAACAAATCAGATAAGAATGACCCCGATTGTTCAAGCACCTAATCCAGTGGTTTATCAGAAATCAAATTTAAACAATTACTAGATTTGTTTAAAAAATTTATTTTACAAATGATAAACAAACATTATACTTTAAAAACATGGTCAAAAATTTCTTTTTTCACTTGGTTTCTAAATTGCTCCACTTGATCCTTAATAATTAGGATTTAAATTTTTTTTGATATTTTACAAAATAAAATATTTACTTCGGACACCAATAATTTTTCTTTTTGAATTATCTTTTTAGCATAAAAAAGCATGAAAATACCCGAATCACGCAAATTAACTTGCTTAACTACATTCTTAAATAAAAGAATTATTTTTTAAATAAATAATAAAAATAATAATAATAATAAGATAAAATGAATGTGCAATATGGCTAATCTATTGTAAAAATTTTTTATATTTGTTTGTACAGAAACCTCTTTTGGCAACCTGTTCCAATAATTTAAAATATATTTTGAAAATTAAATTTTTGTTAATGATTTTTATTGAGATTTTTTGTATCATTAATTTTTAAATAAAAATTCAGTAATTTTTAAAAATAAAAAAAAACTTGATAAAAATCATTAACAAAAATTTAACATTCAAAAATGCATATTTTAAATTATCGGAACAGGTTGCCAAAAGAGGTTTCATTTTGTCTTATTATTATTATTTTTACAAATTTTGCAAAAAAATGGTTTCTTTAAAAATTTAAAAAAATAAATGAATTTTTATAATTTAATTTTTCTATTTTTTTAATATGCTTAACATCGGATTAGAATCAATAGAAATAAAATCAGACAATATCATAAAAACAGTCTAAATTATTGATAAAAAAATCAATTATATAATTGAACTTTTAGGTTTTTCATAATATAATTTAGATCTGTTTTTTTTAGCTTACGCTTTTTGAAAGCACTTCAAAATTTATAAAACTTTAAATACTAAAAATAATAATAATAAAAATAAAAATATTCTTATTCAATCAAACTTTTAAAATGTTTATTTTTTAAATGAAATTATTTATAGAAAGGTGCATAATGGGTGAAATGAAGTCAATAATCACGATCAAAAATTGTTAAAAAAAATATTTTATTTATAAAAATTAATGCTAAAACATATTTTTAAGATAGCATTGAATGTTTAACTTAATTACAAATCGAACAAAAAATTTAAAATTCTCTACTAGAATAATCAGGGTCAGATAGGAGATCAGGTTTTTAAAAATTTTAATTTTCAAAATAAAATAATAATTTTGGAAAAAACTAATTTAATTTTCGAAAAGTACAAAAATTCCAGACAAAATGAAATGTTAAAACTTTAAAATAATATTTTTGCTTTGTTAAATAAGGGATGTCCAAGAAATTTTCAAATTTAGGGAGTCAAATTTTTTCTAATAATAATATTGATCATGATCATTAAAATTTTATCAAAGACTTCATTTTGCCTCAATAGTGTACAATGCCTTTTTTTCAAATTTAGCATTAAACTATACAAACTTTTTCATTGTTGACTTTCCAATTTTCACAATTAAACTCTTCTGAATTTAATTTTAAATATTCTTTTTGAATAAATTCACTTTAAAATAAAAAATGAAAAAAAAATAACAATTTTAATTAATTACTTTAAAATTTTCAAACAGTCCATGTCGTTCACCATCATTGAATCAAAATAACTAATTTTTTTATTTTTCAAATCAATAGCCTTTTTTCATATTTGAAAAAAAAACTAAAAAAATCATAAAAAAAGACTTACAGCTAAAGCCCAGTGATCAGTTTTTTGTATGGGAACAAGTATAAGCTCAAACTTGAATAAATTAAAATGCTCACCCAACTCAACACTTTCATTAAAACCATATTTTAAATTTGGATAAAAACTCAACGGATAAATAAAAACACTGTCGGAACAACCAAGTTTAATTAACCTGAGATAAAATTGAATCAGATTTGAGTTAAGCAAAGAACCAGTCTCAAAAACATCCAAATCTTCTTTGGTCAGCTCAAAACCAAATTCGTAAGACACAATGTGATGCTGACGCTCAATTACTATCTCTTTTTCCAATTCATCCATGTCTGCATCATTCAAACTAACCAAACTAAAGCAACAAGTTGACTCAAAATTTTGATCTTTTTTAACTTTTTTCACCATTTTAGGCTTGATTAATTCATTTTTTGAATTTTTTAGTCTGGGCTCCGAGTGACCTGGGCCGTCTTGATCAACACTTTGTTCATTTACCAAAATGTCAATTATTGATTTAGTTGTTTCTGGCTCATTAGCCTTGGGTCTTTTGGCAAACTCTCCAAGTACAGCCAGTTCATTTGACTCTTCATATTTTCTGATGAAAGAATCAACTGTTTCCGAGTTGAAAAAACATTTGGACATGTTCTCGAAACGAGTGTACTGATTGCTCAAAGTTGGTTGTAGACCATGTGCCAAACGAGTCCATAGTGGCATGGTATAAGAAAAATTTTGTAAAAAATTATGCAATAATTTGTGAGATTGACGGCTGTTTTTGATACCATGTTCCTTTATATTGTTCGAGTCTTGGACACATTTTTGGAACACTTTCTCCGCAAATTGGCAAAAAATAAAATCAGCTTTGAACTTGGGCGAAAAATGCTCAGGTCCCGACACAAAGTGTGTCCTATTGGTGCCGTATACAAAAAAATTCTCTTTTTTTTCGTAGTGGCCAAGTTTATTTTTCAAATAGCGGAAAGAATTTTCCACCAAAGAATTTATATTTTTGTTGTACAAAATGACCATAATTGAATAAAGAGCCTGTTCGAGCTCGCCTAAATTCTCACTATTTACCAAGCAACTAAATGCATGCATTCCAAATGTGTAATTGGTACCAAAAGAGTAGTATTCTTTTAAAATTTTATCAAGTTGGTACAAAAATTGATTTTGACAAACTCTTACATAAATTCCCATTGATTGATCCAGCTTTTGTTCTGAATTAAAAAATTTCCTACAATAGCTCTCATAGGACTCAAGACCAAACACCTCCACAACACTCTCGACCATATTCATGGAAAAATCGGTGACAAAATTTAAAATTTTCTTGCCATAGCCAACTTTTCTGTAGAACATACCCAGCCACTGGGTCAAACAATCTCGACTACAAGTCTCTGTGCTGAGCATACAACTCAGCGGAACAACTGAGCCTTCCTTGCACAAACTGAGCTCGTAGGGTTGAAAATTTTTCGAATGAATTGTAGTCGAGATGAGATCTTTTCTGAATTGAGATATGAAAAATATATGTTTTTGTTCTGCTGAGCCAAATATGCAGCATTGTTCATAGTTGAAGCAGACTATTGATCCCGGAACGTGTTGTATCAAATGAATGTAGCCTTTTAAAGGCTTTGTAGCCCATTTTTCTGCATAAAAATCGCGTAAAACTATCAAACTTTGGTAGCAGTCTTTGGCCTCGGCAGATATTTTTTTGTACACTGATGTTGACTTGCCAATGTAGTCCGCGTTTCCGGCAATTATGTTCGAACTGCACACTCTGCTCAGAAATTCTTTGGTAGGAGTTGAATTTTTAAGGATGTCTCTAAGTTCTTCTCTTGATTTGCCCCGGAAATGGCGCGCATTGACCTCGGTGCTCGAGTGCTTGATTTTGCCAGAGTAAAAAACATGGACCATTAGTTTATCGTTCATTTTTAGGCAAAATTTAACGGAACAATCTTCAAAAACGCAGTAGCCCGAGGCTGAAAATAGTTTTTTGTCACTTGAAGACATTTTAGTTGACATTACTTGACCATCTTGCATTTTGGCATGCCTTTTTCGAATGTTAGCCTGATTGACGTAGTGATCCTTGAACGCAAATACACAGTATTTGTTCGATTGTTTAAGACCTGCTACAAAGTAGTCTTCCCATTCTCCGCGCTGAAATCTGTGTCCTCTCTGAATTGTCTTGAGCTTTGACCAGACAGTCTCGTTCAGTTGAAATTCGGCCTCGTTAGGGATGCTTATTTCAAAGAAGCTTATGTCCTGAGACAAGTTTTCGCTTGCCGGATCATTTATCCTGTCTCCAAGATAATTAAAAGTCATTTTCGGCAATCAAGCTTGAACTTAAATTTAGCTTAAAATTTAGCTCAAATCAAAATTTTAAAAGTATAGCATTTTATTTTTCAAATTTTTTATTTAAATAATTCAAAATTAACATTTTCTTAAAAAATAAAATTTTATTTTTCAAAGTTTTCAAAGTTTTTTTTTTTTTTATTTTTTAAATGACATCAGTATGACAAAATTTAGCAGCAACAAAAATTTTTAATTACATTTTAAATAAATTAATTACATTTTATTTGACAAATTTTTGATTGTTTCCAATTTAAGTCGACAAAAAATGTCAATTTGTAATTCCGAAACGAACTTTTGTTCGAATTACACATTATTAAAAATACACATTAAATAACAAAATATTTTTTAAACAAAATCATATTTTTATCTTTTTAAAACTAAAGCCAAACATTTGCTTCTAATTTAGATTTTGAGATAGGGCTTTTTATCAATGTATCTTCTGAGAGAATAAAATTTTTTTTAAATTTAGTGTAATATTTCATTTAAAACAAACAAAAATGATTTCTACTCAAGCCCTATTCTGTTTTTTTACAAGTAAGCCTTTAAAATTATTAAAATCTAATTAAATACTTGGCCTTAGTAATAGTAGCGAGCCATTCGGCTCCATATTGTGCACCATGTCCCACCGATTGTGACTATGGAACAATTTTATTGCTGAACAGAATTGAAAAAACCTGCTTCTGCCATTGCGGACCTGATCCATGTGACCGAAAAGTATGTCCCGAGTTGCACACTTGCCGAATTCAAATCAACCCCAATTGCCTCATAGGCTATTGTAATATGCCCAAAATAGGGGTCTGCCTAACAAGTAGTGATATTTTTATTTTATTTTCCCAATTAAACAATTTATCTTCACTCAGTGCCACCACCAAAAATATATTTTAAAGAAACAAGAATTACTCTGGAGTTTGGCTCCAATTTCAACATAGAGCCATTTGTAGAGTACAATGGAAGTCCGCGTTTTAAATGGTTAAAAGATGGAACAGAAAATTTTCCTGCAAATGCAATATCTTTCGGACATGTCGTAAGTCTGGTCAATGTAAATAAGTTCAATCAAGGAGTCTACGAGCTAATTTTGAGCGATGAATTTGGATATGACTCGGCCACAATTGAAATTTTTGTCTTGGATCCGGTGACTACTAATCAAGTCAATGCCCAAGAGATAATCAGTTTGTACATAGATCAAAATGCTGTGGTCGAAATTCAAGAAAATTTTAATTTTAATTTAATGTGTCTGGGATCAAATACAGTATTTTATAAAAAATAGAAAAAAAATAAAAATAAAAAATTTTTATTAAGGAAAAAGTGTCATATTGGCATCGGGGTTCTTTTGAAAAATTAGATCTAATGCTTGAAACAAGTGAAACACTGAAGATAAGAGAGGCTAAATACTCTGATGAAGGTGAATATTCGTGTAGACTTACCAACGGTGCTAGCACTAGTCTGGTTAAAGTAATAATTAAAGTCAAAGAATTGATGCCTACAGTGGCTAGAATAAACTATGAAAAAGAACTTTATGTGAATGATGATTTGAGCATAAATTGTGGTTTGTCCTATTTGGAAAATTCTCCCGTTCAGTGGTCCTTGAATGGAGAGGATCCGAGTGAATTTTACAACCTAAAAATAGATGGTCATAAATTGATTATAACTGATGTTGATTTTTATCTAAATGGAGAGGTGTCTTGTTTTAAAAAATTACTCTATGATCGATATATTGAAGAGAAAACTATTTTAAGTGTAGTTGATCCCTACCCAGATGTAGTTGCTGTTAATCAACGAGTCAAAGTCAATCAAGGTGAATCGGCTCATCTGAAATGTGCTGTAGACTGCTTCAAGAAATGCAAAATTACATGGTACGATCCTTTTGGTATTATTTTGGACTCGAATGAAGAAGAGCTTGTTCTGTATAAAGTACAACCCGTCAATTCGGGCAAATATACTTGCAAGGCTAGTAACAGTTTTGGCACTTCACAGGCTTTGGTTGATCTGGTTGTATATGGTTATGAGAAAAATGTCATAGTTAAAGTATCTCCTAGTAAGCTCGAATTATATCCAAATGATAAAGATCTAGTCGAGTGCATAATTCACAATAATGATGATAATTACATTACTTCTATCAGTTGGAAGCGAAGTAATGATGAAAAGATGCCCCAAAAGTTTAAAACCACAAATAATTTCATGTATATAGAAGCAGTGAGTCCAGATGATTCAGGTATTTATTTTATTTTATAATTTTATTATTAGCAGAAAATTTTCTAACAAGTGGATATTTTTTTATTTAAAAAAATTAATTTTTAATTTATTTAAAGATTACAGCTAATTTTTTTTTCTACCATCAAAATTTTATTTTATCACAAAATTTATTTATTTATATTCTAATTATTTTTTCTAAATGAAAATTTATTTTATCCACCGCAAAATCATTTAATTATCATCTAAAAAGTTTTTTTTAGTGCTAATCTAATTTTACTCTCATTTATTTTTCGTACCGAGCTAAAGCTCAATCAGAATAAAATATTTAGAAAAAAAATGAAAAAAAAAAACAAAAAGATTGAAATAGAGAGTTACAGACAGGTACTTTCATTAGATCCATTTGTGGCTGTTTTATGGTTTTGTGAAGTTCACTACAAAAGAACAGAACAAAATGATAAAAATTTGGATATTTTTTTTTCTAAAAGTTCAAAATTAGTCTCGTGATTGAGACATGGTGCGACATTCAAAGTTGCATCAACTGTCAAAGTCTGCTAATAGTGTGCAAAATATCTGCAAAATTCACTACGCTCGAAAATATTGAAGTCCAATTTCTGCTAAATTTACAGAGTTTAGCAGACCTTGATATTTGATGCAACTTTGAAAATTGCACCATGTCGCAAACACTAAGAAAAAAAGTTTAAGGTTTTTTAAACTTTAAGAAAAAAAGATATTCAATTTTTTTAACATTTTTTTCTGTTCTTTTTATCATTTTGTACTGAATTTCACAAACTCCTGTTTTATTCCGAGCTTTATAATTAATTTAATAATTAATATAAATAAAACTATCATATTGTAAAAGTTTTTAAATCACTGAACAAAACAGTTATTTGTGGGATCATGTAATAAGAAAAGTGAATGGTAATTTAAAAATTTTAAATGATAAAATTACTGTTAAACAAATAAGAGATGATATTTGTACTGTTTAGTTATCTCTTAATCCTCATGTTTTCAATAAAGCAATATAATCATTTTTTTGCATTTTTGGTTTCTTTGTTTTTAAAATAAAAATAAATTTTGCTTTTGAAAAAATAAATAGCTGGTAAAAAATTCTTTAGTTGGAAAAAAATTAAAAAGGATTTTTTTAATTTTTTTCTAATAAAAAAAATAGCTGGAAAAAAAACATTTAGCTAATGAAAAGAAATACTTCTCAAAATGATATATTATAAAATTTAAAAATATTTATCCTTTTTTATGCCTAATTAAAAGAATATTTTTATTTAAGTTTATTTAAGATTTCAATATTTAAAATACAGCTTTTCAAATTTTAATATTGCTGAATATAAAAAATATTTGATAAATCCTTGATAACCTTTTTTCATATCTCTGTATTCATGAAATCTAAGAAGACACTCGTGAAAGTTTATTTATTTAATAAATTCAATGTGACGCCAAATCAGAATATGTCTTAAAAATAAAAATTAATGATATGAGAAAAAATATTTAAGAAGAATAATTTGCCTATTTAATATGTCAAAAATAGAAAAACAAAGAAATAAAAAAATCAAAAATTAAACTAAATTAAATTAGAACTTAGCAAAATAAATTTTTTTTTGGATAAGTAATTTTAATTTTTATAAATAATTAGTAGAATTGATTAAGAATCTCTCATATAATTTTTTGGCTTGTATTGAATAAGTCAGTATAATATTTAAAAAAGCATCTCATAATTCTTTAATTAAAAAAATAAAAAAATTAAAATAAACTTAAAAAACGTGTTGATTTTGAAAATAAAAAAGAAAAATTTAAGTTTTTTTCAAGTTAGTCTGAATTGAAACGAAACTCACAACCTCAATTTTATGCGAAATTTTGAAAAAAGATAACAAAATTTATTTTTGGGCCTTTAAGAATTAGCTGGAAGAACCATCTCTAAATAAATTTACGAACAATTAACGTGGTGCTGAATTACTGTATTTGTCTTAAAAATTAACAAAAATTAAAGAAAAAATAGAAATTAAAAGAAAAATTAACCTTTTAAAATTTTTCTTATTTATATGACAAACAAAATCAAAGCTAATCAGGCATAAAAAAAGGGATAGTGTGAATTTCAAATACAAATTGAACAAAGTTTTTTCATTTTTTGATAAATTAAAATTAATAAAAAATATTAAAAAAAATACTGCAACATAATGCAACAAACTTTTTTACCTAAAATAATTTTTCTCATGTAAGAAAAAACAAAAATAAAGCATCAATAAGATTTCAATCTCTAATCATATTGATTTGATTTACTAATAAAAAAAAAGAAAATTTAGATTTTTTTATTTTTGGCAAAATAGGTGCAACAAAGTATTTTGCACTTTGTGGTTGTATTTTTTTAAATATTTTTTTTAACTTTAATTTTAATTAAAAAAAAAGAACAATTTTTGTTCAATTTTTATTTGAAATTCAAAACATCAAAAAATGGAAACATTTAAAAAAAAATAACCAACCAATTATATTTAAATAATTTTTATTAAAAAATATAAAATTGTGTTCAGCAAGATGTATCTAAAATTTTTGAAATAATTTTTTTTTTTTTAATTTTCAATTTTTGAATTTGGAATTTTTTAAGAACATATTTTAAACTATTTGAAAATAAATTTAAAATTTCAATTTTCATGTATTCAATATCAATAAATTCTCGGTCAACAAAAAATATCTAAACAGAGTTCAATTTAATTTAATTTTTTTATTCAAATTTAAAAAAAAAATAATACTTTTAGGTGAATATTTTTGTGTTGCTAAATCAAAATATGGAAAAGAGTACCATGGAAGTGTTTTTGTTACAGTAAAAGAAATCGATACAAATAAATTTCCGGTTTACCTCAGCGTAAAAGATTATTTTGGTGAAAATCTGGACCGAGGTAGCGAAATAGGATTCGGCCATCAGTTAAAAGTTGATTGCTTTAGTGACAACATCGACACAGTCCAAGTGTCATGGCTCAAAGAATCAGGAATCAACCGGGCTAAAATAACCAAAATAAACAATCAACTATCAGTTCTGGAGATACCTGCATTTACGAGTCTTGATTTGGGCAAATACAAATGTTTCGCCAATGACTCAAATGGAATGATTTCATCGAACAGTATTGACTTTTCATTTGTAAGAGAAACTGGAAACTCAATTGGTTTTAAAATCAATGGTCTGTATGGCTTGCCATCGACTATCATTCAGACAACAACTCAAACTTTGGTGAAACGTGAACCCCCTCAAGCTGTGTTCATTGGAGCCAAAGAAATGGCGGTGAAAAGATACGACTGGGTAAAAATTGAGTGTAGTGTAGAGAATAGCGAAGATGTTCAATTTGCCAAACAAAATGGAATTCTACCAGATAACAGCTATCATTACAAAAACGAATCTTATTTTTTGATCTTGCCAAATGTTCAGCCTAAAGACTCGGGCTATTATGAATGCAAAGCAACCAATCTTTACGGTACTAGCAGCGATACCATTCTGTTAACTGTTGTTGAGCAAGAACTCGATGACTATGACAATTTGAACAGTCAAAATGAGAATGATGATGATGATGATGATGATTATGATGAGTTTGTTTTTAGACTATCGGCTAAAAAACAGCCCAGAAATCCTGAAGCTAAAATATTTGGTCTCAAGGAAGTAATTCTTAGTGAAGGCGATGCTCTAGAAGTAGTTTGCCAAGTAAATTATTCTGTGAATGTTGAGCTAATTCACTTTGGAGAGGAAGATTACCGAGATAAAGTGATCAAAATGGGCAATGTTTATTCTCTTAAATTCAGCAATGTTGGCAAAACCCATTCGGGTTATTACACATGCACTGCTTTTAATGATTACGGAATAGTCAGGGATCATGTGCATGTAAATGTAGTGGAAAGTAAAAAACTGGAAAATTGGAATGGTAAACCGTTGGTAGAAATTATTGGAGATGAAAAAGTAGTGGTGAATGAAGGAGAAAGTGTAAAAATTGATTGCAAAGTGTTAGGTGCAGATAAAGTTTTTTTTAAAGACGAAAATGATCCAAGTCAAAATATTGAATCATCTAAAATTGATGATATTTATTCTGTAATTATTAACAGTGTAAGATTGAGTGGTTATTTTATGTGTGTTGGTCAAAATGAATATGGTAATAGAAGTGATTATGTTTATGTGACTGTGGAATCTAAAGAAAAATTTACTCAGCAAGTGGTTTTGGTTCAATCCACCAAAAAATCGCCTGAGCGTAATCTGAAGTTTAGTAAACAAGTTCCCAGTAATTGGACTGACATACCTAGAGTGGAAATTTTAGGTCAAAAAAAGATCGAACGAAAAAAAGGTATTTTATTTTTAAAAAATTAATTTTAATTTTTTTTTTTAAAAAGGTACTTCTTATGAGATTGTTTGTGAAGCCAAAGGCGGAAGAGATATCGAATTTAGAAGTTATTATGAAACATGGCCTGAAAATTTTGAGACAGAAAATATTGGCGATATTTATAAATTAAAGTTTTAAATTTTTTGTCTCTTTTTTATAATTAATTATTGCTTATTTCAAGATTAAACAATTTGAGAGAAGAAGACTCGGGATTTTACCAGTGTTTTGCAAATAATCAAAGGGGCCATTCTTTTGATTACGTTCAAATTATAGTTCATGGAAATGAAGACAATAATATTGATTTTTAATATTTTTTTTTAAATAAAAATAAAATAAATTTAGATTTTTTTTTATCATTTATTATAAATCAGCCAAGATTTTTAAGATTTTTTTTGTTGACTTTTTTTAAATAAAAAATTAAATGAAAGAAAATTTAGTCAAAAAACTAAAGAATTTTATTTATTTGTTTGCTTGTCTGTGTCGAGCTATAACTCCTTCAGATTAAAAAAAAAATCTGATATAAAAAGAAAATAGTGACCACTGGAACAGAATGACTCAATTCTGCCCTCAAAAGGATACACCTCTACTATGTAATTTCTAAGGAAGAATGGAAAAAGGCCTTTAGATTCTTCGAGGAACGCGACTTGGTGGATAACTATATCTAAAAAGGAAAATCGTTACAGTAGTTAACAGCGATAAGCAAGGCAGTAATTGAGGGAGGCTTCCTAAAACTGGAGGCTCAAAAAGCTTGCTTGCTATTGCTTGCTCTTTAAATTTAAATTAAAATTACTATTTAAATAAAGATTCCTTTAAAGAATTTTGACATTTTAAATTTATAAAATTTAAATCTAACAAGCTTAGAAACAAGACGGGTAAGAGGCGATCTAATTGAGATGTTTAAAATTGTTAAAGGGCTTGACAAAGTGAACTGGCATGTTCCATTGGTTTTCAAGATCAATTCAAGTGGCACTCTAAGACCTGCTCTAAGACGGCATGACTTAGCGATGGAAAAAAAATTGGTTAAAAATTGCGAAGCTCGGTTCAACTTCTTTAGCAACAGGGTGGTAAATATTTGGAATGGTTTGGACAATGAAATTATTTATGCTAAAACCTTAAATGATTTTAAAAGCAAAATTGATAAAACAGATTTAAAAAGGCTATTATGATGAGGCTAAACCCTCATTCCATGTGCTGTGCACATCATAGCTTATTATTATTATTATTATTATTATTAAATTGTTTTAAAAAATAAATTACTTTAAAAATTTCAGCGTCTTTCTCATTGATCCTTTAAAAAAACTATATTCGATTGTTAAATTTTAATAGTTTTACTAAGCTTAAACTTTTTAATAAGCTTAATAAAACTTTGATCGAGTCGAGCGAGTACCTGTCTCAATTGCCGCCTCTTCAAACTCAATACTTTTAAAAGAAGCAGCAGCATCACTCCATTTTTTTTTCAATTATTTTTATATAATAAAAGGCTGAGAAATCAAATTATTTTCTTTAAATTTTAAAAGGCTTTGAATAGTATAACTCTGAAGCTGAGAGGTTAATTCATATGATTTCAATTTTTACTAAAAAAATTAAAACTTAGGCTTTATTTTAAGATTAAGATAATTAATTAATGAAAATTTCTATTTACGCTATTTTCAGTTATCTTGAGTGAGAATAAACGTTTTTAATTATTAATGATATTTTTATCATCTGAAAAAAAAATAATGCATTTTATGCACTTTGAATACAAATTTCTTTTAATAGTTTATTAAAAATGAAGTTAAAATAAAAATTTGAATACTAAATAATGTTATAAATACCTAACTACTAAGTTAAACTCATTTCATTTTCTACATCGTTTACACTGATACGGATTCTCGAGTTTTTAGGAGAAGTATATATACTGTGGGAGACTCGAGTCTCCAAGTAGTCGCGTACGTAGACGCCCCACTATAACAGCCTGCGGACAATTATTAAATAAGTTATTTTTACAAAACTTATTTTTACATTTTTTTAAATAACTTATTTTTAGAGATCTATTTCTTTCTGCTAGTAAATTTTTTACTTCTGCAAGTAATTTTTTTTTAACTGCTAGTAAAAAAAATGAATTAATGATTGCTAATTTTTTACACTTGATAGCTAAATTTTTTTATATGCTTCCTAAATAATTAATTAGATAACTTAATTGTTAAATATTGATCAAAATTATCAGAAGCAGAAGAAATTACGTCCTTATTTTTATACATTTACAAATAAATTTTTTTTTTAAATATTTCCAAATATTCTAGAACAATTTCTATCTTAATAGAATCAAAGAAAGAGTTTTTTATAAAATTAAGTAATTTGTCAATTCTTTTTTTAAAAATGTTCGTATTAGTAACACTTTTAGTCTTTTCGCCCATAGTGTTCCAATTACCCGCTGTACGGTTTGTAAAAAAGTTGTATCTCACTCCACAATTGCGAATCAACTGTCGCACGATCGCTTTATGATAAGTTCTTCTCTAGTTTTTATAATAATTTTGTCCCTTTTCTACCCTAGCGGATAAAAGCCTAAGCGCTTATCTCCTTTTCCAGTACCCTATTGAGCAACGACTCCGATCTGACAAAAAGATTTTGAATCTTTGATCCTCTGCTTGTATATTTAAATTCAAATGTCCAATAAAGCTTAAATATTTTTGAAAATAAATAATTGAAAACATATTGATACCATATGGTATAAATTATTTTCAGACTAGGACTAAGAATTCTATTTTCAGAAAAGATAAGATGAAAAATAATGATAAGAATTGGCTTAATTAAATAATAGATAAATGATGATGTTTAATTTTTGGTCAAATTTAAAATTTTATCAGGAATTTAAATAAAAGAATTTAATCTTTGGGTCCAGAATTTAGCGCAATTAATTCCAAAAAATTACCTAAATAACCTGCTCATGGGTAAGTGGTAAAAAATGATTTTTATTGACAAATTAAAAAAAGTTTGAGAAACAGAAATTATGAATTTCAAAATTTGTCACCTTTTCAAACATTATCTAAATGCCTAAGTTTTCAATATATTATGACATCAGCTTAAAATTATTTTTTTAAATGAAAAAAATACGCAAAATTCTTGGCTCACGTTAACAAAAGTGTATTGTAAATTAAAATTTTAATTGCAATAATTATCATAATTTTCCTTAAGCTTATATTTAAAAAAAATCTAAAGAAATCATGTTTCTTAAAAAGCAACAATTTTACCAATATAATAATAATATTAAACTTATCTAAAATCAATTGTTTATTACTTTGAAAATCTGAAAAAAAATTAATTAATTAATTCATTCATTAAATCTATTTTTAATAAAAGTTTTCGTTTAAAAAAATATTTTATCATCTAGATAATTATGGCTAGATCATAAAGAATTGCAGAGGTAACATGCTTTAGGTACCAGGAAAATAAATTATAATAAGTAATAGATTGACGTCTAGATATAAAATAATGATTCAAAAATTATTTATACAATTAAATAAAATTTTGAACATTTCGTAATTTCATAGACTTTTTCTAGCATATAAGGAGACATTTTGGGATAATATTACTTTAAAATGGATCATCTAATGAATATGGGCAAAAAATTTTTTAAAAATTCGAGTGGTGACACAAATCATAATAACAATGCAGGTTATCCGAATTATGATTCAAATCCACCTTATAATATAGGCCCTAATAACCCATACTCTAATTACGGCCCGATGGATTATGGTCAATCAAACTATGGAGCACCTGTCTATGGCCATCAAGGTTATGTATCTCAAAATTATGCATCAGGCTTTGGTGGCTATGGAGCTCCTCCTGGATCTGGTTATGGATTCGCAGCGGGTATCCCTCCTACAAACGCTCCTAATATTGGATCAGGCGTTCCACCACAAGGCAACCGTGGACATTCAATGAACATCCTAAAAGCTTTTGATCGAGATGGAGACGGAAATATAACTGAAAATGGTATTGTTTAATATTTGACATGTTTTAAAATTGAATGATTTTTTTAATAGATTTTGTAATTGCTGCAAGACAAATGGGACTAGGATTTTTAGGAGAATCGCTTGCCAGAACTACATTTAAAAAATTTGATAAAAATCGTAATGGAAGGCTAGAAATGAGCGAAGCTTTTGGTGCTATTGGAACACTCAAAGGAATGGGTGGACATAAACATCACTGAGCTTTCTTCAAAAAAATTTTTTTTGTAAATTTAAATTAAAAACGAAGATAGTTTTTTTATTTATTTTTTATAAAAAATTTTATTATTTTAAATAAATAGCCAAAATCTAAATTTTTAATATTCAAGCGAAATAGAAATATAATATTTGATTAATTATTTTGTCACGATTATCTAAAAATTACTTTTTTTTAAATCTAAAGAATGTATATTTTATTAGATATTTTAAAGAAAGAGTTTGATTCAAAAATTGAATTTGAAGAGACTGACATTAAAGTTACAACAAAGTCAGTGCTTTATACAATTGCTTTCTGTCTTGAACCATTCGTTTAACTCATTCTTGAAGCTATTTGTTTTACTTTGATAACCCTTTGTTGAGGTAAGTCATTCTATTTGTTCGCTATTCGGTTGGAAAGGAAGTTCATTCTAGTGTTGAACCGTATAAAAATGTTTATTTGCATCGCCATTGTTTTTAAGAAGAAGGCTATCCAAGTTTGTCTTGTAATTTGGATTCTAATAAAAAACTTTCCAGTCCAAAATAATTAAAGTTAAAAAAAAAATACTTTTAAAATGCGAACATGTTTCTTTTTTCACAAATGTTTCAAATAAATTTAGTTTTTAAATTTTGTCCCTCTTTGAATTATAGTGATAACCAAAATAAAAAGTATTTAATTAACGTGAATTTAAATTGATAAATATTTGTAGAATTAAATTCAAAAATTAAAATCATTCAAATAAAATCTTTAAAATTTTTTTAAAGATTTTAAAAAACAAGTAGATACTACTAGAAGCACCAAAACGAGTCAAAATGAGTCGTTATAAAAATAAAGGATAAATCATATATTTTATGCTTAAATTTATTGAAATTATTGAATTTATGGTAATGTGAAATTTTATTACAAAAATTACAGTACAAAACGTAAAAAGTTTATAATTTATAATTTAATTTATAGTTTATAATTTATAGTTTATAGATTATTTTTTTTCTAATTGTGCAAAAATGGTTTTGTAAAGAGTACAATATTATACAAATTTGTACAAACGAATTCCAAGCTCTGCAAAAACTCTGCAATTTTCTGTAAAATGCATACCATCAAAAAATATTTGATTAAACTATGCAATAAATTGCAGAGTTTTTGCAGAGTTTGGAATTCGTTTGTACAAATCTGTACAATATTGTCCTCTTTACAAAACCATTTTTGCACAATTAGAAAAAAAATTATAAACTTTTTACGTTTTGTACTGTAATTTTTGTACTAAAATTTCACATTGCCGAATTTATTGAATAAAAATGATAAATTATCAAATTTTAGTCTCTTCTTTGACTTTAAAAAAAAACAGTAATTACAAAAAAACTTCAGCTCCAACGTCATCTGGCACCCCTAAGAGCGCCCTTAAAAGGGTTGAGACAAGAAAATCAGGAGAATTTATCTCCTATACGTGTGTCATGTCAAATTCGTTAATGTGGTTATTATAAGGCTACAATTTTTTTTTCAAGATTTAAAAAAGCATTGTGGGGATTTTGTACAATAAAAGTAAAGAGTATTTGTAAAAAATGCGATTAATCGTTGGCGTTTTTTTTAAGTCAAAGAAGAGACTAAAATTTGATAATTTATCATTTTTATTCAATAAATTCAATAATTTCAATAAATTTAAACATAAAATATATGATTTATCCTTTATTTTTAAAAAACTGGAAAAGAAAATATAACAAAATAATAAATTTCTAAGTTCTTAATTTCTTCATATCACAATGTTTTATAAATTACACAGTGTTAAATACTAACGACTTGCTAAACGCATGAGATCCTAGTATTGCATTGTGAAATTATTTTCCGACTACAGAACTTAATCTATTTTGGAAAAAATCTTAAGTTTTAATGCTCAATGTTTTGATGTTTTAAAGCTGCATAAACTTTATGAGGCTGTAATATCGAACAAGGGAATACTATTTATTTTTTAAATAAATAAAGTCATTCAATAAATTTAGAAAAATTCTTAAAATAAGAAAGTCTAGTTTTTGGAAAATGAAAATGAACATTTCAGTTGATGTCATGATTCATGAGGTTTTCAAAATTTGAAAAGGAAACAATTGATCTTTAATTGAAGAAAAAATCTAATATGTTTGAAGTGTCGTGAAGTCAATAAACTTAGAAATAAGCCACCATAAAGTAACAAAATTTATACATTTCATTATACTTAATCAACATGATTAAATAATGTCAGTACCTTTCCTTTCATTTTGTGGTTTGCACACGGCACTAATCAAAGTTTTATTTAAATATATATTTACATGGAATTATTAAGTATTATTTGTTTATTTTATCTTATAATTTTAATATTTCTTATTTCTCTTATATAATCATTTATTTAGAAAAAAATAAACGCTTATATAATAAATTATTTATTTATTGTTCTTATAAAATACGCTTCAATTAAAAGTTTAAATCTCACTAATTTATATTCGAAAACGAATTTGCTAAAAATATTAAACTATTAAAAAATAAACTTTGATAGAAATTTAAATAAACATATATAACGTGAATCATAAATTAATATTGATTATTAATCACTAATAGCAATCTTTACTCTATATATAATATTTTTTTGACATTGCCATAAATGGCCATTTGAGAAATTGTCTAGTAGCTTTTTAAAAATTCATTACACTGATTCAGTACACCTTCTAAATTAAAATTTTTTTCCAACTGACAAATAAATTTCTTAAATAAATAATGACAAAAAAAAAGTTTTTATATTAGTAATGTTAAAAATTTTAAAATAGCTATCAAAAAATTCAATTATTCTGATCTTTGAGCATATATCTATGGTTTATGCTTTACTGTTTTTCTGGTTAAACATTTGTCTTTTAAACTTGATGTTATGCCGAGCCATTTTCTTCCATAGCTTATGAAGCCTACTCTTGCTCCACTTAGATCGTCAAATTTATTTTTTTCAGTTGATCTGTTTTCTTAATAATTTTTTTGGAAAAATAATGCTTTTATTATTAGGCTTAGTCTATACCTTATTTTCAGAATATTTTGGAATACCAACCAGCTTTTATTTAGATACAAAAATGTCATTTAAAAAAAAAATTTAAAACAATGTTTTTAAAAAATTTTATTTCTTCCTGCAATTTTAAATTTAATTGTGCTTAAAAATTAATTAATGTCAACAAAAAAATTTATGCGTATAGACCAGGAGGGTTTTTTAGACCCATTTTAACCTTAAAATTATAAGGAAAATTGATAAAATTTTTTACTATAATTGCTTTATGACAACTTTTTTTCAAAGACTTAAGTAAGACATTTTTATTTTTTTTCTAAACCATTTGGTAGATAATCTTTCTAATTATATTAGATTTACAAGATCAAAATTTGAATTATCTAAATATTGAAAAATCTTAGACTGGTCATAATTTTAATAGTATAAACATTCAAATATTAATTTTCATTAAAAAATAGTTTAAATTTTCAAAACAATTTTGAAAAATTAAGACCAGCCTAAAATAATTCTAATTTTGGTCTTGTAAGAATAAGAATTAGAAAGCTGAGTAAAAAAAATTAAAAAGATACGCATTCAAAGGTTCGGGAAAATCTTTTTTATGTCTTATAAAAAAAATAAATTTCCAAACATTTAGTAGTTTTCTCTAAAAGTTAAATTAAAAATTATTTAACCAGTTAAATATATCTAAATATATATAATTTTACATTTTTACATTTTCCTATTTTTATATTTTCTAATATTTTTTAAAATTATTACAATATATCAGAAAAGTTTTAAAAAATTTACTTATGAAAACTCCAAGTTAAATTTTTTTTCAGATATTCCACAAAAAATATAAGAAAATATGAAAATGTAAGAAAATATAAAATTCTTTATATTTTTCCTTTAACTTTTGATTTCTCGTTCTTTTATTTAATTAATAGTTTTTTATTAGATAAAAAGAAAATTTCTGAATTTTTTTTCTTGAAAATAATTTTTTGAATATTTTTTTTTATAATAGAAAATTTAATAAAATATTTAATTTGACTAACAGTGACATGAAGTCCATATTGGACTGAAACTCAAATAATCTCTGAAAATATTCTTCAAGTATTCATAATTTGTTTTTCGAAAGACTGTTTTTTTTTTGAAAAAAGCTAATTGAATAGCTAAAAGTCATTTTGTTAAAATAAATGATAATTTTTAAAAATTTAAGAATTACTGAGGTTTGATTTATTAATTTGATTCTCTTTTCGATGCGATTCAAAAAAGAAAGAATTTAGATAAATTTCTATTCTATTTTTCAAAATTTAATTTTCTTATATAAAGTAATTTTTAATGTTTAATATCAAAATTCAATTAAAGTTAATTTATCATTAATACTTTAAAATACATTCGAGCTATGGTAAATTTACCAAAATCGAAATTTTTACCTCTTATTTAATACAACAGGAAAATATTATTCATTTTTAAATTAAAAAATTGTATTTCAATTAAAACATTAAAAAAAATTAAAAAATTTAAATCATATTTTAATAATTTTTTTTAAACAGAATAATTTACAAAACTGCTTTTCAAACTGGTCCACCAGGCTTATGAAAAATTTCAATATCATGAATAAAAAAAGGGATTTTTTTAAACTCACTTGCCCTTGGCGATAAAAAAAAAAAATGGCTTTATATTGTTAATTAAATAATGCATTTTTGATTTCATCAGAAAAAAAAGTATATTAAGAATTTAAATTGTGAATTAACTGTTTCCAACATTAAACTATAATAATATAACAGTAATATTCATGACTTTTTAACTATCATTTACAATAAATAGTATTAAATTGAATTTTTTTTTATATTTTCTTTAAAGAGCTTAAGAAATCACGAAAAATAATAAAACATTCGTATGAGATTAAATGGTTAAATATCACTTTCCAAGATTATATGCCACAAATGATGTTAAATAAACAAAAAAAACTTCAATTTAAATTTGATTCGGATTACTCATTTTAAGTGCCTAGGTGTAGGATGCAAAACATTTCGTGAATTTATCTTTTCGTTCCAAACGCCCTTTTAGCAAAAAAATAATTTTATCTTGACTGTATCTCGTTTCGATTGCTCTTCTACTCCCGTCTAAATTTTTTTTATCTCCCATATCTTTTTAAAACATTTTTTTCCTAAATAAATACCAAGCGTTCTCTGCTGCAAATAAAATTAAAAAAAAAAAAAGAAAATTTTTAAATTTAGCGATGAAACTTAAAATTTTTGTTTGTCTAAGTCTCGGTAAGTTAGGAAATTAATTTTTTTCATTTATTCTATTTGGAATTTTAGTCTTGGTCATTAGTGGAAGTCCTTGCGAAAAAGCGTCATGTCCCCAGGATACTGTGTGCCAGGTAAGAGAAGGCTTTATGTGCCGTGGAGTCGACTGTGAGCCAAAAACTACTTACGATTGTGTTCCTGTTGAAAAATCGGGACAGTGTCCACTTCCAGACATGCTTGAACAGGCTGATCAAAGCACTTGTCAGCAAGACTCTGATTGTAGTGATCGTCTAAAATGCTGCATGGCAAAAGATAAAAAAATTTGCACAAGTAAAAAAATTAGAAAAATTTTATTTAAAATTAAAAAAAAAATCTAAAAAAAAATTTTAGGACCATGTCCGAAAATTTTATGCCGCTGTAGTTCTAATTCTGTGGTCAGCGAAATAATTAGTTCGAATGGTTGTCCAATTTGTACTTGTCTTAGCCAAGAGTCCGCATTGGATGTATGCTCTATGCCAAAAGAGATAGGACCTTGCAAAGCGGCCAAACCTCGCTACTATTTTGATGCCCAAACCAAAGATTGTCTTCCATTCAACTACGGTGGGTGCCAGGGAAATGAAAATAATTTTCTAACCTATGAGTTTTGTTCGCGAAAATGCATGAAAAGTCCAATCTCGAAAAATTTTGAAAATGATGAGTGTAGTTTGGATAAAGAAACAGGACCTTGCCGAGCTATGTTTAAAAGATTTTTTTTCAACAAAAACTCTGGTAAGTGTGAAGAATTTGATTATGGCGGATGCAAAGGCAATAGAAACAATTTTGTTAGTTTAATTGAATGCCAAGCTAGATGTCAGACAAAAAAAAGCTCCCAAGAAAATATTTGCTCCAAGCCTAAAGAGAGTGGTCCGTGCCGTGGTCATTTAACACGCTACTTTTTCGACAAGAATGCACAAAAGTGCCAAGAATTTTTTTACGGTGGATGCCAAGGAAATGAAAACAATTTCATAACCATGGACGAATGTGAAAAGCAATGTTTGATGGAAAAAAAAGCAAATATTGGTGCAAATGTGTGCAGTTTGCCAAGTGATATGGGTTTTTGTCGTGGATACTTTGTCAAATACTTTTTCAACAAAGAAAATAAAAAATGTGAACAATTTGTTTATGGTGGATGCGGTGGTAACGACAATAGGTTTGATTCTGTGTCAGAGTGTGAAAAAACATGCCAAGTAGAGAAAAAAAATCAAGTTGATGAATCCGAGTGTAGATTGGAGCCGGATGTTGGACCATGCCGGGCTTCGATCAGAAAATATTATTTCAATTCAAAGACTAATAAATGTGAAGAGTTTTTCTATGGTGGATGCTTGGGTAATGCTAACAAATTCGACACTGAATCTGAATGCTTGGCAAATTGCTCGGCTTTAGTTGAGTCTAAACGAGTTGATGTTTGTTCTTTGGATAAATTAGTTGGACCATGTCGTGGTTTTTTGCCAAGATTTTTTTATAACAAAGAGACTAAAAAATGCGAAAGGTTCAACTATGGTGGATGTCTTGGCAATGAGAACAATTTTGAAAGATTGGAAGATTGTGAGTCAAAGTGTGCCAAACAAAGCCCAGGTTCATTGGAAAAATGCAAATTAGACAAAGAGAGCGGTCCTTGTATGGCCTACATACCGAGATTTTATTTTAACTCGAAAACAAGGACATGTGACAGATTTATATATGGTGGGTGCCAAGGAAATCAGAATAATTTTGCAAACAAGTCCGATTGTGTAAAGGAATGTGCAAGTATGGTATTTTTTTGTATCAAAAATTATTAAATTATATGCTTGTTAAGGAAATGAGAGGTGCTTTGAACCTAAGGAGTCTGGTCCGTGCTTCGCGGCTTTTCCGAGATATTTTTACAACACAGAAAAAAATGAATGCGAGCTTTTTACTTATGGAGGCTGCCAAGGAAATCAGAATAATTTTGAAACTGTTGAAGAGTGTAGCTCGCATTGTGTTATAAAGCAAGAGGAAAAACCCGGAAAATGTCCAGTGCCTGGAATTGGCATTTGTGTTGAAATGTGCAAAGATGATTCTGGTTGTGAAAATGATCTTAAATGCGTAAATTTAAAAAAAAAATTTTTAGCAAGAAAAAATTTAATCTATTTATTTTTAAGTGTTCCAATGGCTGTGGTCACACTTGTACAAAACCCGTATAAGAAAAATCACGAAATTTTTTTTTAAAGATAATTTTTTTAAATAAAAGCATTATTATTTCTAGCTTAAATTTTTTTAATAAATAATGGTATCCTTTAAGTTTAATTCTGACGAAATCAGTTTTATCATATACATTTTAGTTTTGGCAAAATGAATTTGAATAAAATTTAATACAGAAGCATTTTTTAATAATAAGCATTCAATGTTTAACTTTTTAATTTCTGCAAAACTCAGCAAAAATTATAATGCTGAATTATTCATATAACTTGGTTAAGTTTAAACATGGTTTGTTTGCTTAACAAGAAAAAATGTCTGAGCATAAAATTTTAAAATTATATATTAATCAAAATCTTTTTTTAATAATTAAATTTTCATCATGATCATTTAAATTTGATCAAAAGCTTCAATTTTCCTTATTTTGAATGTAAACCCTCAATAATCAAAAGTAAGTATTCTTTTATCTTGTGATTAGTAACTTAGAAGAATTAGATTTTTTTAATTTAAATTTTTTTAAATACCCTTAGCAAGCTCAGTTAGCTTTTAAAAAAACTTTAAAAATTCTGAAAAATTTTGTTTTTCAATTAAAATGATCATATATTAAATGAATTACAAAATTAATATTAAATTTTATTATTAAAGTGGCAACTTAACTCAAATTAATTTTTTGAGTCTGAGCCAGACTAAATTTTAAGTTTTGATAAAAGACTTATTGAACTAGATTTTTTGATTTATTTATTTTAATTTAACTTCACCTATACATATAAATTTATTTATATCTAAAAAATATTAACTTTAGCTTATAAAACGACTTTATTAAGATAAAAATACTTTTTATAATTTAAAGATTTTTTTAATATAAATCAATGTAAAGAAACTTTTTCAATGCTATACATATTTTTTTTACTTGGAAAAAAAATTTAAACATCTTAAAAAGACTTCTAAACTCCAAAATACTCGGCGCTCTTTTCTTTTTTTTTGGTTTTTACATTTATCTACTGGTTGCTTGAGAGCACATACTTTGAATTAAACTACTATCGTATTCACTTTCCAAATAAAGCATTTTAGAATTGGTGAAAAAATTATACTATAATTTTGGAAAAATTCTTATATCAAAAAAGATTTTTATATGAAAAGAGTTTTTTAAATCATTTAAGTTGTTTGCTTTCAAAAAGTTATTAAAAGTTTTAGTGTTTATTAAATGCATGTAGCATTTTTATAAAGTAAATATATTTTATTGAAAAAAATTATTTTAGTAAGATTTTTGAATATTTTTGTTTTGGTATTTTCTAAATTAATATTTAATAAATAGACCCATAGTTTTGGGAAAAAAAAAATTCCAAAATATAATCACATTATTTTGATTTAAAAAAAAAAAACCTTTATTATCTTCTAAAATTTTATTAAAAACCAAAAAAAATAACAAAAAATCATGAACTATAATTGGAAATATAATTTTCCAAAGCCAAGTCAATTATTCTTTCTCGATTGTTAAAGCGTACACGTCTGCGCGTATCCACATTTAAAAAATTCATTCTTGGCGGCTCTTTTCGGCTTAAATACTCTAGCCATTTGGCATTTCTCTGAGCCAGACTCAAGTGTCTATTAGCATTATTAAAAGCATCTTTCTCATCGGCATCATTCTTATCCATCAAGTCATCAATTTCGTTCATTCTTCGCTCAATTTTGTCCAGTATTCTCTCTTTAATTTCTTGAATGCGTCTTAACTTACAAGCTTGGTGCAATTTAACATAAATTTGTGTATCCATTCTCTTCAATTGATCTAATTTAGCTTTAAGTAAAGCTTCTATTGAATTATCATTAGGGTTGCGTCTCAATAGAGGCATTCTAAAATTAAAATATTCAACTTCTGGATCAACATGGTTGGTGTTCATGGGTCGATTGTCCCTCAAATATTGCAGAGCCTCATCAATATTTGGATTCAAAGGCGGACTAAAATCAAGTCTTATATTTGGTTCGATTAATTTTCGCTGTCTTGGTAGCAAAGGATGCTTTTTTTTTCTTGGTCTAATTTTTCTCATTGGCACTCGAACATTTCTGATATTTGGTAAATTTCGGTTGTTAGAACCGCCCCAAGTGGCGTTCATTACATCTGATAAATTCCACTCATTCTCCTCTGGTTCTTCTGGCTCTTGGCTCCGAGCTGGTAGACCATAAAGCTTATTCAAATCCAAATGCTCCCACACTGTCTCTTGATTGGATTCACCGCTCTCAGAATCGGCTCTCTGTAGTCCGTACAAGGCATACAAGTCTAAATGCTCCCAAATTGGCTGTTGTTCTTCTTGGGCCTCATTATTAGGTTCTTCGGCATCAAAGAATGCTTCATTGGCCGAAGTTGTGTCTGCGTGATCAGTTTGTGGCAAAAATTGCTGCTGAGATTGATCGGCCTCATCTTCACTTATGTTGCCAGGTCCTAGAATTAAAAGTCGATTCAAATCCATTTGATCCATGTCCAGATCTCCAAAAGGATTGTTTAGATCCAGTTGTTCCCAATTGACGCCTCCATCAACTTGATTCGGATCAACTTCATCCATATCTGGAGTGTACAAGGTAAACTTATTGCCTCTTCTGTAGAGCTCAGGCTGGTTTCGAAGCTTGAAAGCCTCTTTTTTTTCAAATAAATAGTCCGGAGGGGACAGATGGACACGTTTTGTCTTAACAGGGGTGTTTGAGCGCGATGTGAAGCGTTTTGATGCTGAAGAAGCTGTTGGCCGGTTGGTTCTTGATCTTAAATTGTACGGAATTTCATGCCTTGTTTGCGGACTCTTGGACGAGTGTGATACATTTTTGGAAAAGGCAATTTTTCGGTTATTTTTTGGTGATGGAGTTTTTTTAACTAAATTTTTGGCTAATTTAATACCATAATTTTTGTTATCGTAGAATTTTCGTATCCGGAAAAGAGGTGGAAAATCACATTGAGTCGAGGCGTCACGCACTCTAAGAACTGAGCTTGATAATCTTTTTGAGTTCATTTTAAAAAATAATAATTCAAAAGCTAAAGTAAATTTTTTGAATTTAAATCAAAAAAATTTAGTGTTGTTAGAAACAATTTTTATTTCCATTTTTGAAAAAACCTTGGAATTAAAATAAAAAAAATAAATTTAAAATATTTTTAAAAATAAAAATCATTGGATTTTTTTTAATCACACTTACGAAGACATTGTAAGATCAAAAAAAATAAAATTTAATTTTTTTTTTTTTCTAATAGGTTAATTAATTTATTTGATTAAAATAACCCTTTTTAACGAGAAATAAGATAAAAAGAAAGAAAAGATATGTTGAATTGACTGAAAAAAGATACTTTAAGATTTGAATTTTGAAAATTTTAGCTCATTTTATTTTTTCATCTAAAAGAATTTTATAATGAACGAGCCTTAGGGTATCCAGACTCTAAACAACTCAAACTAATAATAAATTAATTTTCTTATCTTTTTATCAAAAAAAATATCAATAACAATTCATACTAAAACAAATTTTATTTTAAAAAAGTTTTGAATTAAAGGGTCATTAGCTCGGTGATTAGTTTTAATTCAAAATATCTAAAAGGAAAAAAACAGAAACATCAACACAAATTGACCTTTAATCAAATTAAAAATTAAATTTAATGAATTAATAAAAATAGTTAGTCCAATTATTTTAGTTAACACAATAGACTCTTTTCAATTTTAACTTTTTAAAATTTTTCAATTTTTTTTGTTTTTTTTGGAAAAGAATTTTCTGAGCGACCTTCGAAACTTATATGTTTTGATAAATATTTTTATTTAGAATAACTAAATAAAATTAGATTAAAAAAAAACTAATTATATTTATATTAAGTAACTTTTTTTATGAAAAAGCATATAAAAAATAAAATTTTGATTCAATTAATTTAAATTAATTAAAAAATTCACGTTTCTAATGAAAAATAAGATCAAATTAAATTTTTTTTTTATTTTAATTTTATTAATGTTAATTTAGTTTCCTTTGGTTCTCATAGTGTCTATCACCATTTAGATATTACCAAAATAGTCTTTGAGGATTTTCTGTATAGACCACGTTCGAGATGTACCCTTTCAAAAAACAAATTGTTTTTAAATAATTTAATCTTTTTCAATGAATGGTTATATTTTTGTAAAATTTATGGCAAATTGAAGTTTCTGCTAAGTTTTGGATGCTTAATTTTTGGTTTAAAAATGAATGGTTATATTGATCGAGTCGTTAATTAAATAATTTATTCCATTAATTAAAAAAAAAAATTGGCTGTTAAATTTGAATTCTCTACTCTGCATTTTAGAGTTAGGAAAGAAAGAAAAAAGAGAATTTTAACAAAATTTTTATTTAAATTTAAAAGAGAATAAAACAAATTAGAATTAAAACACGAGACAGTTTAGTTGATAATTTTTTTTAATAAATTAATCTCTTTCAATTTGTAGTGCAAAATAATACATACCCTTGACAATAATCTGATTTGAAATTTTAGATTTTAGAATAAAAAAGGAAGTCAGACAAGTTCTTTGTCAAAATTTTTTAATGTCAGTTTTGAAATAAATTTATTCTTGTTTCTCATATTTTATGTTTAATAGGCTTTTATTAAAAATTTCTTTAGCTCAATGTTTGAATTCTCATTCATTCAATTTAAATTTTAAAATTCGATTTTTGTATACTTTTTTTCTCATTTATTGTTATATTCTACCTCATCTGCATTTTACAGTAGCACAGAAACTTGCCGAGTTGAAAATTTTAAGAAAGATATATTAAAATAATTTTTATTTTTTTTAATTATCAAGGTAAGCAGCAAACAAGTGCTCGTGTCTTATAAAAAACGATCAACACCTCATTTATTCAAAATCAATTTAAATTTAATACAAATTTTAAAAGTTGATTTTTTGTGGTTAATAAAAAAAAAAATTTGGTTGAAAAATTTAACAATGTAATGTGTAAATTTTTAAATTTTTTTTCAAAATCTATAAAAATAAAGTTAATACTATTGAAGATAAAAAGCTTAAATCTGCAAAACTTCAGATTATTAGGCGATTTAAAGAAAAAATGTTTTATAAGATAGCATATTCTTTAAAATTCTATTACTTATTTTATTAAAAAGTTGTTTATATCATTTAAATTTTGAGCATATATTTATATCTAAAAATACGATTTTTTTCCAACGCTAGTTCAAATAAATATTTGCAAGTAAAAATGAATCAATCATTTAGTGAATATTTCTATTTTTTTCAAAATTTTAAGAGCAAAACTCTGGAACATTTATTTTAACACTAAAATCAAAATGATTAAAAAAGCTGCCATCTTTAAATTAATTTTCTGTAATCAGCTTTAAATAAATGAAGAATTTAAAATTTTCCATATAAATTTTTTTTCTTTAAGTTGTTTTTCAAAAGATTGAATTCTTACTATTTATTATGTGAAAATGTAAAGAATTGAGTGAACAAAGATGTTCAAGAAAACTTGAAAACAATTTTATTATCTAATAAATGATCAGTTACTCAATTAGCTGGCTAAACCCAATGAAAAAAAAATCTCCAAAATCTTTTTAAACATTTAATTTTATGACATTGTGAAATTCAAATACAAATTGAACAAAAATTTTTAATAAATTAAACTTGAAGTTTATAAATAATATTAAAAAAAATACTGCAACATGTTGCAACTTTTTTACCAAAAAAATTTTTCCTTATGTAAAAAATGACAAAAAATAAAACATCAATAATATTTAAATTGATTAACTTAAAAAAATAGGAAATAAATTTTTTTTATTAAAATAGATGCAACAAAGTATTTTGCACTTTGTGGTTGGATTTTTTGAAATAATTTCTATTAAATTTAACTTTAATATTTCATAAAATGACGAATTTTTGCTCAATTTGTATTTTAAATTCTCCACGCCTAATTTTATTACTTATGAAAAATTTCCAATTTACTGAACAAAATGCTTTCTTTTATTGATCATCACACTTTTTTTTAACTGATCATTTTATTTTTTAAGCAAACGATTAAGCAATCATTTAAATTTCAAATTTAGGCTGAAAAAATTAAAGCTTTTAGAATTATTTCTTAAGAGAGATACAATCAAAATGTTATTCAGAAATGATAATCGATTTTAAATTCAAAATAGGATGCTCAAAAGATTGAAAAAAAACTATCTATTTGAGAAATTAGATGCTTTTTAGTATTCTTTAGTCGTTTTTGATAAATAAAAGAAATATTTGGTTATTTTTTTTCCAGAAGAATAGTCATGAAAGCATTTAGAAATTTTGGATAGCAACATTTAGTAATTAATTATTTATTTACCTATCTAGTTTTTTATTTCATTCGAACCATTTTCTTTTTTTCTAGAATTTCAATTTTTTTAATGTATTTAAAGCAAACTATGTTGAATATTACTAATTTATTTGCATGGTTATTCATTAAAATCATTTCAACTTTAATTCTCCAAATTTTAAAATCTTCTTTAGAATTTTATATTGCTCAGAGTTGACCAAAAATCCGATTATTCAATTTATTCAAGATAAGCAATATTTTAATTCATCAGCTTAAATTTTTTTTAATTTTAGATAAAAAAAAAATTTTTAGATTTTTTATTATTCTTTATTTCAAATAATTTTCTTCTAAAAAGTGTCCATAAAGCAATCATTTTTACGGCTAAGTTTTTAGCAAATGAATTAAAGTGAGTAAAGATATTTATTAAAATTAAGTATCTTTAAACTATTCAGATTGATAGGATTTTTTATAAATAATTTATTTTTGTTTAAAATTTGATAATACTTTTTTACACGTTGTCACATCAAATTGAGACCATTTTTCTTGGGAAACATTTCAAGAAAATCTAAAGATAAAGACTAAGAACGCATTTAGAAGTTCTAAAAAAAATAAGGAATTTCAAATAGCTCCCACCAACCTGTAAAATTATTATTTCAAGCAGAAATTATGCAAATTTTCTAATTAAAGATTTAATTAGATTCTCTTTTTTTAAATTAAGGCCTTTTTAAAAAAAAAAAAGCATACACAATCATTCTCTTTTAAAAATAGAAATTTATCTGTATTTACATTTATTTTTGATATTGACAATTATCATAAAAGCTACCTGGAATAAATTGATATTTTTGAAATTTGAGATTTATTTTAAAAAAAAGACTAAATATTTTTATCTTTGGTAGAATGGTTAAAAAATTTTATTTGGCAAAAAATATGCCGTGACCAGTATTCGAAACTGGGTTCTCTCGGCCACAACGAGAAGTACTGACCACTATACTATCACGGCCTGGAGATGCTGGGTATCGATCCCGGTACCTCTCGCATGCTAAGCGAGCGCTCTACCATCTGAGCTACATCCCCTTTTGTGTACTCTTGCAACAAAAATTAAAATCATTCCTTTCATTTCGAATAAAATCAAAACCGCTGTCATATTTTGAATTTAATCTTTCCAAATTCAATTAAAATTTGAATTTAATCTTTCCAAATAATTTTTTATTGATTTCAGATTTAAATAAAATAAAAATTTTCTTGTATTTAAGAGCTGTTTTTTTTTAGAAAAATAATTCACAAAATGATAAAGATGTTTTCAATTTTATTATTTTATTTGCTTCAAGGCTCGTTTGCCGAGCTTGATCCAAAAATATGTGTTCAAAGAGTAGATTCTGGTAATTGTAAAGCACTCATGGTCAAATACTTCTACAACTTTGAGTCGAACAAATGCGAGCAGTTTACTTATGGCGGATGTGGTGGAAATAGGAACAATTTTCATTCAATGGAGGATTGTTCAGACAGCTGTTATCCGTCACTAATAAGCCCTGACTACATTGAAAACTACAAGTGTTTTCAGGAGAAGAAACCTGGAATATGTGAGCAAAATATCATCAGGTACTATTTCAACTCGACTAGTTTGGCTTGTGAAAGCTTTATCTATGGTGGCTGTGGCTCAAATGAAAATAATTTTGAAAGCAAACAACAATGTGAGCAAACATGCTCTAAGGTTGTCAAAAAACAGCGCAGGATGGCTGCTAATATATGCACATTGCCCAAAGACGCTGGCCGTTGTAAAGCAAGCTTTGAGAGATTCTACTTCAACACGTTGACAAACAAATGTGAGAGCTTTGACTATGGTGGATGTGAGGGAAACAGTAACAATTTTGAGTCGTTGCAAGATTGTCAAAAAATATGTGAATAAACAATAATTTAGATAAAACATTTAATAAATATTTAAAACTGCTTATTAGATATTTTTAAATAAAATAAAATTTTGCTTAATTAATGTGAAGCATTATTTAGTTGTTTTATTTTGACGGGGATGTAGCTCAGATGGTAGAGCGCTCGCTTAGCATGCGAGAGGTACCGGGATCGATACCCGGCATCTCCAGGCCGTGATAGTATAGTGGTCAGTACTTCTCGTTGTGGCCGAGAGAACCCAGTTTCGAATACTGGTCACGGCATATTTTTGTCTGCACACTTTAACACTCTTATTTATTTTTTAATTTTAAATTTATTATTTCAATAGGCTAAAGAAAAAATGACAAAAAATTTTAGTAATTTATTTTTTATTTATTAGTTTGACCGAACTAAAACAATACCCTAAGACTAAAAAATAAAAATCTAATAAAGTGTAAAAATAAAATTCATTAAAAAAAAATTAAAATAAATTTAATTTATTAAAGATTTATTAAAAGATTTGTAATGTTGGAACGATCGAACTGCTGAATTTTGTATGACTTGTATTCTTTTGATATTGATTGATTTATTAATTAATTTAAATTGTCTCAGCAGAGCTGTTTTGGCCAAAATTTAATGGAAAATAATCAAGAAATAAATAAGTTTTTTAATTTTTAAATTTCATAATATAGCTCCTTTTTCTTTTTTCTTTAACTTATATTCTTTTGGTAATATTTATTTGATTTATTTGTTTTCTGCTCCTGGTAGAATAGAACATAAAAAAATTAAAATAAAGTTAAATATGTTAAAATAAATAAAAAAAAAATAAGAAAGTTATTTTAAAATAGAATAATAGTATGATTTAAACAAAAGAAATTTATTATTTTTTTTATCTGTGCCGAGTTAAAGCTCCTTCAGATTAAAAAAATAAAAAAACCAAGAAAAAAAATAAAATTTAAAGAAATAAGTTAAAATTTGATCCTTATTAATGACGTGTATGGATTTGCTAGTGTTTGGGGATTTCTATTTCCATTTCTTATTATTATCTAATAAAAGTTACTTAAATGTAAAAATTATTTATCACTCAATCTTGACAAGTATCGAGCCCTTGGGCGAATTGCTCCAATTTATATTACACTTACAAATTCACATATGACAATCAAAATAGATCTTTGTTATTATAAATCAAAGCTTTAGAAAAAAAAATATCAAATTACACCTTAATTCAAATAAAAATTAAAGCATAATTAGATAATAATTTTAAATATCGTTTAGTCCAATGAGCCAATAATGAAAATTATTTTCAAATGATTTAAGTCTCAATTGATTAGAAATAATTTTTTTATTTAAAAGGAACTCATTTTTAATCTTTTATTTTAAAATTAAGAATAAATATTTAAAAAAATTAATTTCCTTTAAACGAGATTTAGACTCAAATAGTTTCATCGGCTCATTAGATGAAATATGTTTTTGATCAATTATATGGACAAATATGTGTATTCTAATAAAATTCAATCAAGCGTAGCCATTAGGTCTAAATAATCTAAAATAGAATACTAAATTATATAAGTCTATTCGTTGGCTCACAAAGTGCTAAATCTTGATCTAGCTCAGGTCCTACAAATCATCTGCTTTTTGTTAATTTAATTGCTCTTAAATTAAAGATTTTTTTGTTCTAATGTCATCCATGTAAAGGGCTAATGTGCTCAATTGAGCAGAAAATTTAAATTTTTGTCAAGTGATTAATTGTAGTCGCTTGAAAACAAAACCAATTTTTATCTCTAATTCGTTTTCAAAGAAAACTATGCTTCCCTAGTCTCAAAAGATACCTATTCAATAGCTCATTAAGTTATCTTTAAGAAACCTATGCTATTTAGAAAAAAAAAATTTTTTGTTAGGTTTAAATTTCACAATCAAGAGGCGATTTTTTCTCGAGATTAATTTTAATCTCTATGCCAAAGAGTATGCTCTTTTTAATTAATTTAAATCACCTTAAACAAAGAGTTAAAAGCGTAAAAATTTATTATCAATTTTGCACTAATTTTAAAATTTCTTAGCTATGAATTTAAGTGATTTTATTTTTTTTCATTTTTAGTGATTTTACCCAAGCCACCGATACCACCATTGCCTCCGCCGCCAATTCCGCCACTTTACACACTTTCTCTAATCAACACATTCGACTTGACAATCAGACAACAATTATATGCACAATTTCTCCAATTCTATATTTTTAAATACTCAAATCAAAATAGCTACAGAACATGTCAACGCATTAGTTTACACAATTTGGATTATTTAAACTATCCGAATAATATATCAACAAAAATTGTAAATAACTCGAATATAAACACTACTACAAGTGTGATCAGACAAAATAAAATTTCAAAATTTTTTTCTAATTTGTCTTATCCGAACAAATATTTAGTAAATAATTTCCTAATTCCGACTAGTGTCTTTTTCGTTCTTATTCTCATCGTGTTGATTGGGTTTATAATCTTTAAAAAGTAAAAAAAGAAAATTTTAAATTAAATTAAATTTTTAAATTTGAATTAAATTAGATTTTTAAATTAAACTTAATTTTTTTTTTATTCAGGGTCAAAGGAAAAAGTTCGCAGACTAACAATGCGCTCAATGGATCATCATCTTTTATTGATTGTTATGGTACAGTTGAATCAAACAGAGCAGATTCGACTATTTTGTCAGCCTATGATCCAGTGTCACCATCTAGTGGAGATTTGACCAAAAGTAGCCGCTTTGATCAACGATATCAGGAGATTTATGCCATTACCAATTTGTCGACCTTTGGTCGTCAAATAGAATACGGAAATAGTTTAGATTTGACAAAAACGGCAAAAGTTTTCCCCAGAACTAATCCAAATTTTAGAAATTTCTCCTCAAAGTCGTCTTCTCTATTTAGTCAAAATGAAAATGATTCCGAATTGGTCGGTGATTCATATTGTAAAAATTTCTCTTTTAATGTAAAATAAAATTAAATGAAAATTTTTTAATTTCAATTTTTAAATAAATTTAGAATATTATAAGCATACAATTTTTTTATGTAAATAATATTAAAGAATTTCAGTTTTATACTTAATATTAAATTAAATGTCAATTCTTATTTTATTTCTTTTATTTGTCGAAAAGATTTTAATCGCTCAGAGCCTTTTTTAAGATATTAATAAACTATTTCAACTAAATTTTATTTCTCAAGTGATTCTCTTAAAAAAAATTTGTTTGTCCTGTAACTATTTCAAATTTTTGTTCATTATTATTTTTATTATCAAAACTACTTAACACAGGGCTAAAGGCAGGTCAATGACCATTCCAAACTGCCCGGGGTCCTCCCCGAACTATTAATTTAATAATAAAATACAAACAACATTAAATAAAGTGGTCAAAAGTAATAAAACATAATTGTAATCTACGTATGCGAAAACCTAGGAAAAAATATTTTTAAAGGTAAAAAAAATTCTTTAAATGTAGGATCTTGATGTAAAAGATTTTAAAAGCAATGGTTGTAGTTTTATAACTTTTTTAGTCGAATCATTTCTCTTAAGTCTTCAGATCATATATATATTGTGGAAGTGAAAAGAATTTTGAACAAAATGATTTATTTTTAATGTATCCAAAGTGGAATTTAGCTTTTTTTTAGGCCAAAAAAATCAATTTTTTTTTACTTTTTTGCATTTTTTTTTTATTCTCGTCGGAGGAATGTCCACAAAGACCCGATTTTTTTATTTATTTTCTAAAAAGGTTTTACTTTTTTAATTTAAAACTTAATTTATCCACAAATTGAGTCGAGATTGTCTCATTTTCACTAAAAAAATATTTAAAATTTCGGCTGAAATCAATTGATTTTTGAAATTTGTATTTCAAAAATCAATTAATTTCTAATTCAAGCCAGTCTCACTTTCATTTTTATTCTCATCGTTTTGAATGGACTTATGAGTTCCGTAGCCGGATATTTCTTAAAACTTTAACTAAACAAAATAAGAAAGTAAATAAATTTTCTTTTTAATGATTTTTTTTTAATTAGAATTTAAAGTAAAATTTCCAAGATCAGCAGTGAATATAGAATCCACCATATTAGAAATAATTTGTTGGAATCTTTAAAATAAAATTAAATAAAAATAAAATATTAAATGAGCTATCTTACATTAATTTTTTTATAAATACGACAAAAATACTAAGATCTTTATCAGTTTCACTTAAAACTCAACGTTGGACCTGAAATATGCATACATTTTTAGAAATTTAGCAGGTAATTTTAATGAGTGACTTGGTAAATTCAGGCAAAATGAAATTTCATACAAAACTTCCAATACAAGAAAAAAATTTATTTCTTATGTTCTAAATGTCAAAAATTTGTTCTGCAAATTTGCTGCGGAACTCTGCAAAATCTATGCGGAATCTGTTTCGCTTTGTTTCATTTGCAGAACAAGTTTTTGACATTTAGAACAAAAGAAATAAATTTTTTTTTATTTTAACTATGCCGTAAATTCAGTAACTAGGAACCCCTTCAGCAAATTCACTTTTCAGTAGTTATCAAATATTACTGTCTGTTTACTATTTTAAAGGAATACATGTATAACTTTAATATTTGAAATAGTAAACGAGAATAAATTAATTGTATATTAAATCTCATTTCATGAAAATTTGAAAATACTTGAAATTTTATTTTAATATAAAAAAATTATTTGACAATTTTAATTTTTAGTGGCAATATGCATTTTGAAACAAAAAACAGAACAAAAAAAGTCCAAAATTGTTTCTGTAAAAATAAATCAGCTGATACATTCATTTTATTATTTTTTATTTGAAAAGTAATTTTTAAGGCCATTGTGAAATTTCATACAAAACTTCCAATACAAAAATAAAAAATTTTTCTAACATTTGTTCTAAATGTCAAAACCTTGTTCTGCAAATGTAACAAAATGTAACAACTTTTGTTTCACCTACCGCGAAAGTCTGCAAAATCTGTGCAAATTCTGCAAAATTGCACCTATATTTACATAATTCATATTCTATTTTCTCTTACTATTAAATTTTGTATATGAGATATCAGATAAAAAGACCAACAAAGTTACTTTAAGATTTGCTTGACATGCGGTCTACTGTAGCTCTTATCCTTAATATTTTTATTATTTCAGAAATTACTAAAAGAAATTTTTTTTTCAGGCGGCTGAAAGGAAGGACTAAGATCCATTCCAAACTGCCCGGGTCTAAACCCAAACTATATTTTTAAATAAATAAAATAACAAATGTTAGTAAAATTTTTCATTTTTGTATTGGAAGTTTTGTATTAAATTTCACAATGCTTTTTTAAGTTGGACACCGGGACAGTTTCGAGCGGATAAAGTCCCTTTGATTAGTGAACTTTTAATTAAATTAAATTTTATAAATAAAAAATTGCATTAAAGAATTTAAAAAGAGGAAATTCAACTTATTTTCGAGATTGAAAATGTCAGTCTCATCATCTAAATCCAATTTTTGAAAATACTAAAATAAATACTTTTTGAATTGAGACTGAAAAAATTCAAAAAAAGTTATATTTTTTTTTTTTTTCAAAATTGAATTTGTAGGCTTTTTAAATTAACAATCAAGAAATATTTCAAATTTTCATAATTTATTAGCTCCATTTTATTTTTTAGAATAAAAATCATAATTTTATTACCTTGATTAATTTAATTGAAATTGAATTCGCTTTTTGTTGATAAATTTTTTTGATAGAAAAAAAATAAACTTAAGATTTTACTAAAATAAATTTATTCCAAGTTATCTATATCAGACTAAATAAATTAAAAAAAAAAATAAAAAAACAATTTTTTTGTCAAGCAATTTTATTTCTTTAAAATAAAATTCTAGTTTTAATGAAGCCCGAAAGTACCGGTGCTCAATTATCATTTATTCACAATAAATATCTTTTTCCCGATAAAAAAATATACAAAACAATTTTTGAATATTCAAGTCTAAATTTTGAGACTAGGTCTCAAGTTTTTCAAGCCTTCGTCGCCTGATCTCATCATTTTCCGATTGTTTGCTTGTACTAGCAGCTGTTAGGTCCGAGCTGCCAGCAAGATTTTCAAAAACATTTTTTCCCTCTGACATCTCTTGCTTTACTTGGGACGAAGATTCCTCTTGCGAATTTACTAAATTCAAGTCATTTTCAATACGACTTTTTTTTCCAGTCAAATTTTCCAAATGACTTAAATAAATGCAAAAAAAAATTATTTTTTATTTATTTTAAATTTTCTTTTAGCAACCTGGTAGCAGCACACATGTTCATGTACTGTTGCATTTGGACCATAGACGAGTTCAACAGGACACTAATGTTTCGGAGACAGTGGATCCTGGCCTCGACGTTGTGTCTCTCTTGGCCCTCCATTGCGTCTAACTCTTCGGTCGAAAGTGAAGAAAGGTTCAAGGGTGGCAGTGGAGGTGGCATGAACGCAAATGGCGGCATTGGTGCATTAAGCATGCCCAAAGGAGCAAATGCTGTCGGAAAATCTGCCATGAACGGGACATGAGCTCCATTGGGGTTGGGCTGAGCGTTTATGTTTGGTGGCTGGGCCGGTTCGACCTGTTGTTGCGCTGGAGCTTGGTGTGCTTGAGCAAAATTTGCCTGTGCCGGCTGAGCCGGTGGGTTATTGAATCTGAGAATTGAAGTTCTGCATGTAGGACAAGTTTGCTGCCTCTGGAACCAAGATCTGAGACAATTTTTGTGAAATATGTGATCGCATGGTAGTTTTTTGATCTGCTGTGGACCTTCGTTTGGGTTGGCCATTTCCTCGCGGCAAATGATGCAAATGGTGTCCGAATAGTTGCGCAGTTGTTCTGGTGTGACATCAGGGTACATGATGTTCAAATTTCGGATGGCACGGCGCGATTGAACCACGTCATTTAAAGATTTTTTAAATGACCGCAGTGCCAAGTACATGGGTCGGATGGCGAACAATGGAAATGTGTGAATTTTGATCATTATGGACATGAAGGTCAAGTAGAGAAAAACGCGGATAAATCCGAGCACTAGTTCGCTGTGCAAAATGTAAATGCCTTTGTTTTCCCAAGGATTTTCATTCTGCAAGTCGACTGTGTGCAGCAAATATTTGGTCATTGTGCTGAGCATGTTTATGAACAGAATGGCATACTCAAAGCCGAAGACCAGCTGTACCGAGGCACCTTTGGTCACTGTATGCTGATAGGCAATATTTACAAAGTTAAGATCTAAAACAGAGAGCAGAATCATGAGACCCAGGATTCGGGCATGAAACAGCACAGTTATATTCGGACTTCGTTCCATCTTCGAACAAAAAAATTAATAAATTAGTAATCAATTATTTTTTTCTTATTTTACATATTCAACACGGTCTTCGGTCAACCAGTGGAAACACTTAAGAAATAGCAGCAGGGTGAACATGGTGACAAATTTGGGACTAAAGTCGTCACGGAATACTGTAAATGCAAGACAGGTCTCAGTGATGGCATACCAGCTTCTTTCGAAAAGGTGCTACAAACAAATCAAAAGATTAGATAAAGATGCTTTTTTTCATTTTTTTTTTTCAAATACCTCTAGTTCTATGGCTCTCAATTCACCGAAAAAAATCCTATTCATCAATTTACCGATTAGAAGTGTTAGCACAAATGCTTGCAAGTAGATGATGGCCATGCTCGAGTTTGACTTGGTCAAGTAGACAATCGAAGGATAGAATTGTTTTTTGTGGGAAAATGCATTTATGATTACGCTTGTTGTTAGCACAAAGCTGACCAATATACCCAGTTCGGAACGAAATCGGGCCATTGTGAAAAAATTTTTTTAATTTTTTTTTCCAATATACTTTTTTCTTATAATAAAAATTTTTTTATAAATAATAATTTCTTTAAACTTATTATTTAGTTACACGTTAACCAAAATTTATGATGATTATTATTGAAATAATTTTAAAAATTTGCATTTTTTTTTCGTTTGATGTTTAATCAGACCAAATATGTTTAAAATTGAGTCTAAAATTTCACATTGCCTATGTAAGTTAACATTTTGAATTAATCAAAATTTAAGTTTAATTTTTTTTTATAAACTAAAATATAATTGATATTTAAAGAAGTCAAATTAATTTTTTAACTTTCGATCTTTTTTTATTATGGCAAAAATTGATTATTAATAATCTAGTCTTCTTTTGGTCAATATTTTAAAAATTAAAAGATTAAACTTATTTTTTCAAGTAATCAAATTTTGTGGTTATATAATTTTAATTTTTGTCGATGAATTCAATTCAATTAAAAATAAATCAACTATAAAAATTTAATTAAACCTAATTATTTTTTATACAAAAGTTTTTTTTTGTTCAAAAAATTAGTTTATTACTTAATACACCAAAAAATTATAATAAATTACAACAACACTTCAAAAATCAGGTATTATTATTATTTTGTTTTGATAGGTTTTTATGAGACCTAACAATTGTGTGATATTTTTTTTTATTTTTTTTTTATTCCAATAAACACCTTTCGGGCGATAAAAGACAAATTCACTAAAAAAAATATTGATAACGAGTAGTTATTTTTAAAATATGATAAACTCTTTAAGGCATTTAAATGTCTTTATTTTAAAGCATTAGGTATGTAAACATATTCATATGACAATTATTTTTTTATGAGAAAATTTTTCTTATTTTTTATAAACTAGATTAAATTAATTATTCATTTAAAATTAATAGATAAAACAATTAAATCTTTTATAATCCGATCAAATAGCACCAAGTGTCATAAGTTCGAATTTCATTTTGATTATTTTTTGCAGTTAATATTTTTAAAAAAATGACAGATTTTATTTTTTTAATGAGAAATTATGTCGGCAAACTTTGAAATAATTAATCAATTTTAAATAAATATAATCATTAATTTAATAAAGCAAATGGTTTTGCACGCTTTAGTGACTTTTAAACTTTGAAGGTTTATAAATTTTTAATTAAAAACACAGTTATATGTGAGGGATGTTTTTTAGAAGCAATTAATTTCAGCTTTGCTGATGTAATCTATTAAACTATTAGAAAATTAAGCTGAGAAAAGGATGTCACTTTAACAAGTGCATATCAAAACAAATTTTATTTTCTCTCATAATTGTTTAGAAACAAAAAAAGAAACAATTAAATTGAAATAATTTTTATTTGAAATTTTTTAAAATTAGATTTATTTTTTTCTAATTATAAAAACAAGTGTAGCCAAATAAAATGTTAAATATAGACGAGTAGATTGTGATTTTTATTTTGATTAAACTAGCTCATACAAAATTTCAATTACTAGCTCATGGGATAATTATTTTAATAAAGTTTACTCTTTTTTTGTTATTGTTAATCAAAGAACAAACCGTCTCTATCAATCAATTCCAAATTTGTCATCTTAAGTTCTATAATTTTAAAATTAGCTTATGATCACACTTGAGTGCACACGTTCCAATCTCGATCAGCATGGATCTTGTAAGAATCTTGAATTTAGATTAAAGAAACAATTTTTAAAAATAGACAGCCCATTTGGCTTCAAAAGAGCAAATACTGATTTCAAGAATCCGAGGAAAACCGTGCTATAAACGCATTAATTAATCAAACCTTTGTACTTTAATTATCAATTCCCAATAAATAGATAAAATAAAAAAGCGAATACTCGATTGCACAACACGTAATCTCATTTAAATCTGAGAAAAACTAAAATCAAAGATTTAATTAAAAGCAAAGGTGATAAGCCCATGCATATGGTAACAAGTTTATTCGAAGAGCTAGCATAAAGCCTATAAATTTAAGGTCTTTTCTGCAGTTGTTAACTAATGCCAAAACATATAATTAGATTATTGTTATTCTAAGTACTTAAAAAACGCCAAGCGATATTAAAATATTTAAATTAAAATACAATGTCAATTTAAATTGACAATTTGAAGCAACCATTAATTCAGAGATTATAAAAGCGCCATTTAATTCCATTTTTTTATTTTTTTTGCATATTTCTAATATAAAGAATAATTTTAATTTAATAATTTTGTTTGAGATTTATCAGTAAGCTTACCAGGACAAGGAAGGTCATTATTTGATCCTATTTTTCCCTAAGAATAAATTTTATTTTTTAATTTTCTCAAGGAATACACGAAAAATACATAAACAATTTTTTTTTATGACTTTTAAAGTTTTACCAAAAAAAAATAATATAATCAAGATAATTATTTCATTTTATTTTTTTTTATACATTTACCAAAGGAATACATGAAGATGACTTAAATAATTTTTATTTTGGATTTTTCAGCAAGCTTAAATAGATTTTTATTTAAATTTTTTATTTAATTTTTGTCTCGGTAAAATTTGATAAAGCTTAATTAAATCAACACTTGAAGACCCAATTTTTTTCAACCATTAAGACCCAAAAAGTCTAAAAAAGCTGCTTTGGTTATTTTGGTCATATAATTTTATGCTGTTATTAAAATAATAAACTTAGGAAAAAATAGGTGCAATATGGATAAAAATGTTGGAACCGAAATCTTTTTTAAGCATTTAGACTCTAAAAATCTTGAAAACTTATATTTATTTAAAATAAAAACAAAGGATTTTTATGGCTACTTTTTATCATTTATTGCACAATTCTATAGTATTATGAATATTAAAATAATTAATTAATTCAAATATTTTAAAAACTACAGAATTTAAGGACAAAATTAGTGAAAAACATGACATAATTTGTGGCAAGTCTAAATAACTTCATGGGTACTTAAGTTAATATTTTTGTCAAAGATATTTAATTATTAACTAGATTGGATCTTTTTATAATTTATTTGATCAATTAAGGGGTCAAAAAAATTCGATTATTTTTTGTTGGATTTTTATTTAATATAAATTTTAATAGTGAAAAAAAGTCCTAATAACTTTTCCGGACCTTTTTAAAAAATTTAAAAAAATGAAGTCTTGATCTTGGTCCAATTTTCAGTTTTGGTAAAACTTGATAAGTCCGAAAATTTTTTTTTAATTTTTTTTAATTTTTTTAAATATATATGTCAAAATTTAAATTTTTTTAGGCAAAGGAAAATATTTCTAATTTGAGTAATAAGGTACTAGATATATTAATATGGTACATTTAATGGATAAAATTGTTGCCTAAGCACTCGCGAGATTAGGCAAGCCAAATAGTGGAAACCAAATCTGGATTAATACAAACAAACATACATCCTAAGTCGAAACATTATTGTCTTGATCTAATCTCATCTTTGGCGAATCCACTCGGCTTTAGGAAATTGAATTCTTTGCCTCATTTTTGTTTAAATTATCCCTTTGATGATTAATTTGAGTTTTATGACAAATAAATTTCTCTTTCTCTCTTTTGTAATAGAAGATTAATTCAAAGCAAAAAATTCAACTTTTTTTTTATTTGAGTTAAGATTTAGGAAATGACTCGTAAGCTTGAGTTTGTGATGGATGGTGAATCGGAGCCGGACGAAGCCCAAGCCAAAGCGAAACCACAAGAACTCAAAGTGATTACTAATTTTGATGAACTGCGCAACCTGAAGCCAAGGTGTAGACTGCCAATCGACATAGCTTGCGAACAAGATAATCTTAGTCAACCATCGATCTCCATGGGAAAAAAATACTTTAGTTTTTTGCAAACAAATAAAAATTTTGTGAATAAAATCACAGAGTCTGTTTGGTCAGCCACCTCATCTGGCTACTCGTCCACATCGTCTTCTCCACTAACATCGCCCAGTTACCAACAAGACTTATTCATAATTGAAAACGACACACCGACAAACAGCGTAAAAAACCCACTCAAACATAATGAAAACAGTAAGCCTAAAATCAAGTCCAAAGGAAGACACTCGATTGACTCATGTCAGTCAAGACCTGTCAAAATTCTGACCGTTTTGTTCGACTATGAAAGTCGCGGTAAGGAAATTTTGGGCAACAAGGTTGTTTTTTCAGTCAAAAAAGGTCAATTGGTCAAAGTTTTGAGAGATTATGACAAGGATTTTCATCTAGTTGCCAAGTGCACGGACAATAGCATCGGGTTTTTGCCTAAAGATTACACCGTTGATCTAGTCGAAGTTAAAAATAAAGTTTTAAAAAATTCGTTTGTAATTGCTCAGAATGATAATTATTTAACTAGGCCCAGGGTGAGTCTCGGAAGTAAAAAGAAAACGAGCCGAAATTATGAAAATAGTAATAATCCATTATTTAAGCTGACCAAGCTTTAGAATTGAATTTATTTAATTTTTTTGTTGTGCTGAATATAGAAAGTTTATTTTTATAATTATTTATTTGTTCAAAATCCTAAATAAAAATTATTAAAAAAATTTCTTTTTAAAAAAATCAATTTAAAAGAATTCTATTAATAATCAATTGAATATTAAATTACTCAACTAATTATCATTATTTCCCATTAAAAGTAATAAATTTATATTAAAAAAAATTTTCGCATTATTTTAGCGTTAATTTTTTTTTGATTTCCCCAAAAAATTGAATTTCAAGACTTAAAATAGTAAAGATATAAATTCATGATCACAGAAGCTAATAAAATTTTTAAATTTTATTTTTTAAGAGTCGAAAGACTATTTTTTTCATCAAATATCAAATTCTTTGGTGTATTTTACTATGTTATGTACAAGCAAATTTTATCAGCAGTTTATTTGAAAAGAGTGATTTAGAATTAAAAAGAATAATTATTTTTCAATTTTCTATTAAATGAGGATGTAAATTTTCAATATTGCTCCCAGCCTTCAATGTCTAAGATGATTGCTATCAATTAGATTGAGAAATGGGGAGGAACAGTTTTGCAAAATAAAACTAAAATTTATATCATATTAGATTTTTTTAGTAAATTTAAATTCGAACACATATTTTTACTTTTTATTACTAACTTACTTCAATTTACACATACAAAAGTCAAAGTCCAAATATGCTGGAAAACTAATTAAATAACCTGGTTTATCTCAATACATATTTATTAATCATCTGAAAAAAATTTAAAATCAGATTTGAGGTTTTGACTTATCTAAAAATATAAACTTTGATTAATTTGGCAAATGTAATTGCAATTGAGAAATATGAAGACTGGTCAAATCACTAGAATTTATAAACATTTTAATATCGATTTTGAAGAAGCTAAATGTAAAATTAAAATTTTATATTTTTTTTGATTAAAAAAATATCAAAAAGGTGTAAGAAAGATCTCAGCATGTAAACTTTCTAAACGGAGACTCATAGTCCTTAGTAACGTGAAGATAAATCTTACAAAAGAATCCAAAGAATCCAAAGAATTTTCAAATTTTTACCATTTTTTGTCAAAATATTGGGCATTGTGAAATTTCATTCAAAACTTCCAATACAAAAATAAAAAATTTTATAACCTTTGTTCTAAATGTCAAAAACTTGTTCTGTTGTTTCACCTTCTGTGAAAGTCTGCAAAATCTGTGCAAATTAATTGTGTATTATTTTTAATACTTTAAATAGGGTGTAATTTTGAAGAATTCACACAGATTTTGCAGACTTTCACAGAAGATGAAACAACAGTTGTTTCACTTTGTTTCATTTACAGAACAAGTTTTTGACATTAAGAACAAAAGTTATAAAAATTTTTCATTTTTGTATTGGAAGTTTTGTATGAAATTTCATAATGCCAAAATATTGGTCAATTGGGAAAATATTAAATTAAATTAATACACCATTAGTAGTTTGATCTTCTTTTTTTAGTAAATCAAATCAATAATCAATTAAAATTTTATTGATGTTTTATTTTTTTTCATTTTTTTTTATATTAGAAAAATTATTTTAGGGAATTAAAGGGCAACAAATTATGTTGCAGTATTTTTTAAAGTATATTTTATTATCGTTTATTTTAATTTAACAAATAGTCCAATTTTCAAATAGCAAAAGAGTTCCGTAGTAATGTAAGAAAGAACTTATACAGTTTAAGAAAAAAGATTTTTTCAGTTTGATTTTTTGTATAAGATTAATTATTTACTTTTTAGTTCAAATTCAAAATTAAAATTAAAAAATTAATAAAAATTTGCAAGTGCTGAATTTAAAATGGAATTTTTCTAAAAAAATTATTTAAGGTTGCTAAAGCTTTGAAGTTTACGTCATTTTAAACTTTTATTTTTAACAATTTATTTATTTTTTTTTATAAAAATTTGAAATTATTATACAAAATTATTTTTAATTTTTTTAAATTATTTTTGTGATAGAACTTATTCTATTTCACTCATTTTTAAAAAGATAATCACTTAAATCTATTGGAAATATCAAGTGTTAATCATTAATCCTAGAAAAGCGTTCTTACCTGCTTATAAAAAATTTTCATTTATTTATTTATAAATATAAGTTTAAAAAAAGTCATCCTTGATTTTAATAAAAAAAAAAAAGCTCTATAAAAGGCGAACAAAAATAAAAAAAAATCAAAAAAAGGGTAAGAATCTTAATACTGATTTTGTTTACTAGCTACAAAAAAATCTTAAAAACAATATTAAAAAATCTTTTAGTTGAGGATTTTTATTGAAGCAAAACTTATATTCGTCATACAGTAGAGATCTGAATTTATCCCTAGAACATCTGAAGTTATATTTTCTTTTCGACAAAATCCCTGATGAAACAAAATGCATGTATTTACGGAGCTTTTTAATGGACAACATACTTCAATAGCATTAAAAATAACAATCTAATTAACCCCAGTGTTCAGTTGAATGGCACGAGCCTTCGTTTAAACCTGTTAGTTTGAATTTTTTTCAAAAAAGAAGAAAGTCAAGTTTTTATTTTAACTTTTATGTAAATTATTGGCTTATTTTCCTTGAATTAATTGTTGAATTTTTTTATTAGATTAAATGATGGCAATAAATTTGAATATTTATTTTTACATTTAAGATTTTATAACAAAGAATAATTGTTTTCGCATCTAAAATAATCAATTCAATGATTTTTGTCTGAGAAAATAATCAGTTAATCTGAGATATATTGTGAAAAATAAAATTCTCGACCAAGCTTCAAATTTGCTCGGAATAATAATAATAAAAATAATAATAAGAGGAAAGCTACTACAAGCAACGCTTGTGGAGATGTCTTGCAAAGGAAGACCTCTATGGTAGCTGCATTTCACGTTAGCAATAGGTGGCATGATAAATTTAAAGTGCGAGAATTTAACAGCTTTTTCATTTAAATGTCAAAAATTGAGGATCGAATTAAATGAAATCTAATAAAAAAGGTTCTGTTAATTATAAGAATAATATTTCCTATTTTAGTTTTTCAAGTAATTTTTCTCTAAAAAAATTTAATATTTTTCTCTCTTAAGATTTATAGAGAATTTATTTTTATTTATTGAATTAAATTTTTTAATTTATTAGTAAAAGACAAAATTTGCATAGATTCAAAAATAAAAACTAGATTAAAAATTCAGCATATAAATCTAATTAATCTTAATTCAAATAACAAAGTGACTATTTCAATATTAATAGGAAAACAAATTTTTTTCTATAGAAAATCCTCATCAAGTATTATATATTTGGATTTAATTTATCAAATCTTCTCTCTATTTAGCATAGGATTTGTCAAGTCATGATTAATTCCTTGTAGAGAAAAAAAAAAACTATCAAAAATACTTCAAATTTATTTGTTAAGATTAATAAAAATTATAATTGACAAATTTTACGTAGGGCCTATGTAAACGCCTCCGTCATCATTCAACACCTCTTGTTTGAGCGCAATTGAATCGCTCGACTTTTGAAAACTGCTTCTCTTTTTAGCACTAATCAAATTAACTTGCTGATCGCTTAAGCTTAACTTTTTTCCAATTTCCCTAGTTGAAAAGTCAGCAGTTGATTGAGCAAACAGTTTTGGCGACGTCAAGTCAATGTTTGACTTGGTCACGTTTTCCACTCGACTAAACTCCTGATTAGCTGCTACCTTAAACTGTTCTCTCTTAAAAGACAACTTTTTCTTTGTGGCAGATTTGTCAAGCACCAAAGTAAAGTGTTTGTGCCCGGTCTCTACTTTTTTACATGTAAATAATTTATTTAGAATAACAATGCATTGATTTCTGATCTGGTTGTTCATTAGACCGTAGACTATGGGAGATATGCTTATTGAGATGATGAAAAGAACTGTCAGAAAAACATAAAAGTCTGGATGAAAGTCATTGTCTTTGTCGATGAGGCGGATGATTCCGTACGGCAAGTAGCCGAACAGGAACACTGTGAAAATGATGGCGAACATCTTGGTGATGCGGATTTCGCGCCTGAGGCTCGATGAGCAATGGTTGGCCGAAATGCTCTTGTTCTTGGACTTGTGTGGATTTCTCACATTTTTGGACACATTTCTCACTTTGGCAAATATGTACACAAAGCAAACAATTACGATCAAGCACGGAATCAGCATGTTGATGAGGACAATTAGCAAATTCTGAAATGCACTTACATTGGGCGCCAGCATGCACCGTAGAGCTATGGATGAATATTCGGTCATGTGACGGCTTTTGAACGCTGGCATGCAAACCAAAACAGGAATAAGACGCGCTACCACAATTGAAAGGATTATGTAAACTTTGGGAGATATGCCGTAGTGGTTTACATTAAAGTTGCACACTACAACCAAGTATCGGTAGATGCTGATTAGTGCATGATGCCAAAGTAGACTGCCTGTGCTTATGATAGACGTGTAGACAAATATCTCGCAGAGTAAATAGGGACCGTGCCACTTCATGAACACATAGGACAGACCGACTAGAAATTGGTTAAAGCCAATGTTAAATATGTCATTTAGCTGAAGACTGACTATGAATATGTTGATTAAATTGGTGCGCAGCTCTTTCTTGCTAAGAATGGCTGCGATTATTAACGAGTCACCGATGATGCCGAAAAAAATGAAAAAAAATGCAGCGGTTGCGCCCAGTGCCGACCCAAAGCGGCTCGGTACATTTATGTCATTTAAACCGGTTGAATTCAAACCAAAATTCATGATTAAAATTTTTTTCCTAATCAAAATTCATCATTAAATCTATTAAAAATAAATGGTAAAAGTTTTCTTGTGAAGAAAAATTGAAGAGAAAATTTAATTAATTTATTAAATAAATAAATAAAATTAAAAAGGTGCACCAAAATAGAATTTTAATTTAATTAAAAAATTTTAAACATTTTAGATCAAAACTTAAACTTGATTTTGTAATTAAATTGAGAAATAAATTCTACCATAAAGGCAAAGTATAAAAATGTGGTCGTAACAAGATAACAGCTCTTTAGAATTTAATTTTTGAACCTTTAAGATAAAAATAATCTTAAATTCGAAAAATAATAAAAAAATATTAAAAAATTAAATTAAAAATTTTAGTTTAGCTTTATTCAATAATTTTCCAAAAGATTAATTTTTTTTTCGATATTAATTTTACAAGACTAACATTAATTTTCCTAAAAATTTGAATCTTTAAGATTATCTTAGTTGAATTTTATTTTTGTAAAAATACACTACGGCTAAGTGCCGTCCTATTCCTTTTTATTCATAATTTAACAATATTTTCAACAATACCATCAGCTAAGCTCTAGGAATTTTTCTTCTGTCCGGGCATTGTGAAATTTCATCCAAAACTTTCTGGACAAAAATGAAAAAATTCTACAACTTTTGTTCTAATAGTCAAAAACTTGTTCTGCAGATGAAACCAAAATGATTTGCAGACTACTGCGGTAGTCTGCAAAATCTGTGCGAATACTACAAAATTGCACGCTATTTAAAAGTATTAAAAATAAATGAATTGGCACGGATTTTGCTAACTACTGCAGTAGGTTAAACAGAAGTTTTTCATTTGCAGAACAAGTTTTTGACAATTAGAACAAAAGTTATAAAATTTTTTAATTTTTGTCCTGGAAGTTTTGGATGAAATTTCACAATGCCTTTTATCTGCTCAAGCTTTTAATCATGAAAAATGTCATGTAATATTTTTTATAAAATAGCTTTAAAGTACTAACAAAGCTAGGAATGCTTGGTTAAAGCGACTTCAAGGTCAAAAAAATTTTAATAACAGATAATATTATGGAAATTTAATAAATAAATGGTTTTATTTCCTTAAAAAAATAATAAAGAATAACTGAATATGTGGCTAAGTAACAACATTGATAGAAAATTTAAATTAAGAATTTTTAAAATCTACAAAATATTAAAAAAAAAGCTCATTAAATTTTGAATAAAAAAGTCACAGGACGCCACTGAGCGGTAGTGTATTTCGGTCCAAAAATTATGGGTCCGTATTTTAAAACTTTCATTTCATTTTTGACTTAAATGAATTAGAAACCCTGACCGTGTCCGCATTGACCGGTCAACTTTTTGGTGAGCGGTCATTTGGCCGGTTTACTTTTCGGTCAATATTTTGGACCGTATAAAAATACGGTCAAGCCAAAACGGGCGGTCAAAAATTACATTAAAATTAAAAAATGTTTTTGTGGCTTTTTTGAATTTTTTTATAAAAAGGTGCTCATTATGTAATAGTCTTTTTATTTTTAAAAATGTTTTTAATTTAAATGTCTTTTTTTTGTTTTTTATCAAAATAAATGTTACAAAAAAAATATTGTATTTTTTTAATGTAATTTTTGATCGCCCGTTTTGACCTGACCGTATTTTTATACGGTCCAAAATTTTGACCGCCAAGCTAACCGGCCAAATGACCGCAAAAAACCGTCCGTGAAATTGACCGGTTTGCTCTGACTGCATCCAACACTAGTATTTTCTCAATTGAAAACTGAAAAATTATTTAAATTTAGTAATATATCTTGATTTAATATCCATCATAGCTGCAAAATCATTTATGATCTGGGGACCAAAGTTTTCCCAATAGATTATAATGCTATCTTCTCTTGACACTGAGGCAAGTCCTTGTTGTTGCGAGTAGATTTAATGCCTCACTAATTTATTATCCTAAAAATTTGTTTATTGATATTTGCTTCAATTTATACATATTATTAGATAATACTTGATGTGAAACTGATTCAAACTTTAAATTTTATTTATTAATTTACTTTGAGATTAATTTCTAATTACTTTAAAAAAAATGGTAATCTATTGGAAATTTTAAAATAATAATAAGAAATTATTTTTTTACAATTTTAAAAAAATTTTAAAAATCACACAGAATTTAAATAGATCAAAAATATAAATTTAAATAAGATAAGCAATTTTATAACAATAAATTGAATTAGTGGAATATTTAGATAATTCAATTTTCTGTTGACAGTCTCATCAAGTGATTCCATAGCTCCAAAGGAAATTTGTAAAATCTACTTGAAAAAATTCATCTCGTGAAGCTTTTAGTGTATTAAAGAAATGCAACAGACTAATAATAGTTATCAAAATAAATTAAAAAAAATGAGAATCGTGAATAGATATGAAAAATTTAGCTTGTTCTTAATTTAAAAATATTAAAATGTTTGTTGTTTTTAAAAAATTTCTTAAGTAATAATTTAATCGAATTTTATGTCTTTAGCCAATCTTAATTTTTTTTTGTAAAGGTGGTAATTTTAAAAAATATTTCTTGTTCCGAAGTATTTGATTGAAAATGGATTTACCAGCAAGCTCTTATCAATCAAAGCCAACTATTTGAAAATGATTTGTCAGAATATGTCGAATTTTTTGAAAAAAACTAGCTTACAAAAGCTAAAATTCTAATATTTTAAAATTTTTGAAAAATAAAATCTTAACTCGTAAATAATCAAAAAATCCTTTTTTTATAGTTTCTTATTTCACGTCGAAATAATCTAGAATTTTTATTTATTATTCATTATGAATTGAGATTGAAAATTAATTTATTTTTTAAAATTAGCTTGGAACAGCCTACGGATTGAGTGGAATTTTTTTTTTGAAATTAAAAAATAAATTTAGCAATTAAATTGGAAAAAATAATTTATTTTAAGACAGAGTTATGAATTGACGACAAATTAAAATTTAATAATAAAAAATGAACTATGCTCTACTAAATATTTATTGATGCTATATGTGACTATTGATGTAGATTAGTTGTCATCGCATGTTTTTAAATCAATGAGAGATTATCATTTATTATTGAAGAAAATTTTTTTTGTCAAATTAAACTAAAAATAAGTCCTCAATAAGCAAACAATTAAAATCCAAAATTGCTGTAATTATTTTCCGTTCAATTTAACCATTACCCTCAGATATTCCATCTTGATCATTTAAATTAAAAGCTGACTAAAATAGATCTCAAATTATAAAAAATAATATCTTTTCTAAAACTACCAATTTTGATTGAAATAAATAATATTGCTTTATTTACAAATTTTCTTTTGAAAATACTTGAATAAGATTTTAATTAAATTCAATTAAAAATCGATTTTTATCGCGAATAAAAAAGACACTAGCAAATTAATTTAAAAATTAATCGGCTTAAAATTCAAAAGATTAAAATTTATTTCGTAACAAATCACTCAACTCTTCATACTAAGTTAGTATTAAGAGCTTTTTTAATAATTTATAGTATAAAAAAAGGTTCTTTTTCAAAACATATAAACGTGACAGTATAAACAAAATAATTTTGCACAACATCTTTCATTTAAAAGAAAACTTTTCTTTATCAAATAAAATCTAAAAAATTATTCAGTGTGCTTAATTTGAAGTTTAAATAAGAGGAAATTTTGTGTGACTGCAAACATCTTATCTAAACGGGAATTAACAATTTGTTTGGGACTTCCTTAAGTTGACGTCTTGAAAAGATAAACTAAAATTTGACTGAGAATAATAGTATTGTGAAAGTTTAGTCTTAAAATAAAATTTGCAAATCTAAAAAATCTAAGAATTTTATTAAGATACAAATCAATAATCGGAAAAATTAAAAATCTAGCCTGGGTTATTAATTAAAAGGGAAATGGAAAATAAATGAGCAATCTTAATTTTAATAAATCAAGCTGATCAAATAATTTTATAAGCAATTAAAAATATTAAACTAGATGGTTTACCTCCTGATAAATTTATAATTGATATAATTATGACAGATACCTATTCACGGAAGCGTAAGATGCCTGTAATTCTATGCCCTAAAAATTATATTAATATTCTAATTAAACGATTTTATTTCTAATGTTTTAATATTTCGGAAAAAATTTCATTCTCGAGCAATTCCAAAATTAAAAATTTGAAAATTGGAAAAACTTTTTTGCTAAGAAACAAAACTTAATTCACCCAAAATTTAGTTAGTTTCTAAGAAAATTAAGCATTAACAAATTTTTTTAATTAATTTTATAATCATTTAAATGTTTTATACTTTCATCCAAAAGTCTTCGAATGTCTGATTATTAGAAACGAGCTCAGGTTCTTAAGCATCATTTTTGGAATTTTCACCAGCAAAGGCAACTCGTGCTCATGAACTGATTGACTTCTCTACTTTCGTTAATGGAACAAAAATTTTAAATTTTATTTCTTCAAATTAAAAAAAAAATAAACCAAAACTTTTTTTTTTTCTGACTTTTCTCAACAGAAAATTATTTTGCATATCAAACAAAAATGACATTTTGAGAAAAAAAATTGAATGACTAATTTAATTTATAATCAATTTTTAACAAAATAGCTAATATTTAGTATTAAAATTGATTTAAAATTTTTCTTAAAAAATTATTAAAGTTTATCTTAATTGATATTAGCTTGAATCTGACGCAATATTTTCTCTTATTGCAATTACATTATATTTATATATCTTCTGTTAAGGATTTAGAGATCTTATTCTTTTTTATATTTATAAAAAAATGTTACCAAAATTAATTTATTCATTGAAAATAAAATATAAATTGAGCTTAATTATACATTTTTCAAGATAAAGTAATTTAATTAGAAAAATGTAAAAAAAAGCATTGAATTGAAAATTTTGTTGTCATTGATTAAGTTTGTATCAAAATCTTAAATTAGGAATCAAAAAATTACACAGAGATTCGATTTCTTTTAATTTCAAATTCCTGTTTAAATTTTAACTATAAATTAATTATATTAATTTATTTTTTAAAATAGAAAACTAATCTACTTGGTATAGACTCTGTGGTTGGTTAGGTTTTTAATAAATTTAAAAATCAAATACTGATTAAATATCAAAAACATCTTTTAATTTATATTTTAATGGTTTTTAAAATGTCCTATTTTAAATAAAAAAGCAATAATTTTCATTTGTTTGTTCTGTAGCAGTTTCAAATTTTAGTTCACTTTTATTTTATAATCAAAACAACTCAGCACGGAACTGAAAAAGAGGTTAACTACCATTTTGAACTACCCGAGGAACAAAAAAAATGAAGTTCTATTTCTGTATTTAAATAATCTTTCTAACGCATTTGACTTTCTTCATAAAATAATTTAATTAATTTTCTCAAATTGGATTATTTTCAAAGAAATTATTTATATAATTTATTCTTAATATTTTTAAAAATTCTTCTTGTATAAAATTGATTCTTACCTTGTTATCAAAAATTTTACACTAAATCACATTATAGATTAAAAAGCCTTTGGAAATCCTAAGAAAAAATATTTTTAACCAACATTGAAAAGAAGAGATTCTCATTTTCTTATTAAATTAATCTATAATCTTTTATTATTTGAAAAAAATTAAATTATCAATCTCATTAAGTTTTGATTAAAGATTTTATAGAAAATAATTATTTTGTCCCTGTTTTCTATTATTGATGCATTTTTTACTCTTTTCATAATTTCTCTGCGGGGAATTAGACCAAAATTACGGCGGATAAAATTGGTTTCAATCTTTAATTTAATAAGATTAATCTCAAAGACTGTAAAAATTATATCACTTAAAAAAATATCATGCAAATAAATTAACTAACAGTATTCTAAAAAATCTTGATACAGATGCAATTTTATTTAAAATTTATAATCATTCTTCTAAATTCATTTCTATCTTTTCAAGCAAATCGTTCTGAAAAAATTAAAAAACAATCAATTGATTTTTAATTTTTTTAGCTATTTTAGAATCCAACTTATCTTTTGAAATTTAAATATCTGATAAGACAGTGTCTTAATTAAAATTATCGATTTGAATTAGATTTAAATAAAAATTAACAGATCAATGATTTAGTTTAAGGAAAAAAAATTTTAAATAAGATTTTGCATATATTTGTTTTCAATATACTTACAAATAAAATGAAAAGTTAAAAAGCTTTTATGTATAAATGTCACTGTCGATTTGTAAAATGTATCATTTTGTAAAAGTATAAAATTTTCCTTTTTTCTTTGACCAGGCATTTTAAAAATTAAAAAAAATCAAGATAACTAATTTTTAATGTTTTTACCAAAAGTTAATTGCAATGTTAAAATTTTTCCCTGCAAACATTTATTTTCATTTAAAAAAAAAAATTGTTAAAATTTAAATTTTACAAAAATTAAACAAAACACTTAATTAACAATTTAATTTATCAAATTTTTTATTGAAAAATCTTCCCATTTCATTTCAAGCCAAACTTGAACTCAGCTAAGCACTCCCTTATGTGAATATACAATTTATTTTCTCTGAAATTTTTACATTTGCCAACCATTTTACAACATGACGCATTTTATAAATTGACAGTGACATAAATAAATCATCAAAAATACAAATATATGATATTATTTATTTTAATAAAGATAAAATGTATTAAAGGCTTTTAAGATGTAACTCAAATTAGAATTTAAATTTTTTGAAAAATTTTGGATTTTTTTCATTGAATTTTACAATCATTATTGTTATTTTAAAATAAAAAAGTTTTTTAGATTAAAAAATTTTATGTTAAGTATGTTGAATTCATCGCAGCAGCCCTGTAAATGACAAAAAGAAAATTTTTCCTTTGCTTTAAAATAATTCTCTTATTCAATAAAAAAGTTTTCTACTTATTAATATACATTTAAATTAGTATTATTAGCGATAATTTTCTTATTTTAAATTAGTAATTAAGCACTTTTTAAGTCTATTTTGAATTTAAGACTTTATAAAAATATTTTTGATGTAAATCCCAAATAATTCGACTAAGCTAAATTAAGAGAATTGTAAGATTGGGATTATGGTTTTTATTATTTTCATTTACTTGATAATTGACATTTTTAAAGAACCCAAATCTTAATGCATCATTTGTTTTTGTCTAATTTTTTTCGAATAAAAATGATTTCACAAAAAATAATATTGTTGAAGCCTGTTTAGACTTCTTGTGTGGGATCAAAAAATAAAAAAGACTTTGCTTTTAAAAATTTTTATTGGAATCCGAAGTTATTACGAAAAAGTAGTGGTTTATTCAGTAAGTCACTAAATGTTAGTGGTTAAAGCTGCAGTTAAGTTAACAAATAATAAGGACTAGAAAATAGATTTAGAGTGATGTCAAGACTCGGGTCTTAACACTATTATAAATCTACATATACTTAATACAGTCTATCCTTGATCTTGTTCACTCCGAATTTCTAAATTTTTGCTTAGTACCATAATAAATTAGTTGTAATTGTCATTTTTTATTTTGTCAATATTTGTTTTTGTCAACTTAATTTTACATCATTTTAAAACATAATTCTAAATTCGGATTACAATACTTTTAAATGCATATTAAATTGGCCTGGTCATTCATGCCAGTCTACTCTTCATGAATATTTGAGTGATATAAATCAAGCCAAAGAAAAAAAATTTACAACTATATCATTATTTATCGATTTTCGAAAAGCTTTTGATGTGATTGATTCCAATCTTTTGCTTTTAATGTTGTTTCACTATGGGTTTGATAATAATTCCTTAGGTCTTCTATCCAATTACTTTACTAATAGAGCACAAATAGTACGTCTTGGGAATGAAAAATCTAAACCTACTTCACTCAAGTTAGGTGTACCACAAGGTTCAGTATTAGGTCCACTTCTTTTTCTCATTTTTATAAACGATTTCCCATATCTTTTAGGAAATTTTAGCATAAAAATGTTTGCTGATGACACGACAATTATTCATTCAGATAAAGATTTGGAAAGTGCTTTATTAAATTTTTCAGCTACTATTACAAATCTTAGTAATTGGTGTTCTTATAATAAGATTGATATTAATTGGTCTAAAACATTTTGCATGATCTTTTCGAATAGTCGAACTAAATTTCCGGAGAAGGTAAATATTTGTGGAAAAGATATTCAAGTCGTAGATGAAATAATGCTCTTAGGTTTTAAGATTGATCAAAATCTTAATTTTTCAAAGCTTGCCTGTAGTATCTCATTAGTTGTAAACAAAAAACTATTTAGTATTAATAGACTTTTCTATCTTTCTACTTCTGTAAAAATTCAGTTTTTTAAGTCATTAATTTTGCCTTATTTTGATTATTGCTCAACGCTTTTGTGTTATTTTTCAAAAGATGCAATAGTTAAACTTGCTAAAAGTTATTATTTTTCAATATTCAAATTATTTAAATTTAAATTTGAATTTAATAACTTTAATTGTGTTAATAATTTTCTAAAAAAATATGGCTTATATGCATTTCAGCATAGAACTCTTGATAGAATTCTATCTTTTGCCTATAAAACACTTTTTTTCCATAATTCACCTGAAAATTTAAGAATGAAATTAAAGAAAAATGACTCAAGAAACTTAAATTACAATTTAAGGAATAGCGGAAATCTGATTGAACCAATGTCAAAAACGGCTAATGGTGAAAAAACCTTTGAATATTTTTATGCAAGACTGATAAATAGCTTTGTGATCAAGAGATTAATGTTGAAGTTTTCTACTTTCAAAGAATCAATTTTCAATAATATCAATTTGATTTTTACAGATTTTGAAAAGAAATTCAAAAAATTCAATTTAAATGTTTCAATGTTTTACTTTTTTCAATATTTTTTTTTATTTTTTTAAATTGTAATGATTACTTTTATAAAATTAAATAAATGAAGTGTTAATCGGTCATTAATGACATGGGCACTAGCCTGTTGATTAACCTTGAATAATAAATAATAAAAATATTAAGGACTAGAAAATAGATTTAGAGTGATGTCAAGACTCGGGTCTTAACACTATTATAAATCTACATATACTTAATACAGTCTATCCTTGATCTTGTTCACTCCGAATTTCTAAATTTTTGCTTAGTACCATAATAAATTAGTTGTAATTGTCATTTTTTATTTTGTCAATATTTGTTTTTGTCAACTTAATTTTACATCATTTTAAAACATAATTCTAAATTCGGATTACAATACTTTAAATGCATATTAAATTTGAAATCGTCAATCAACAGCAACAATTTTTTTTTATTTTTCACCTAATCTTGACTCGCCAAGTTTCGACATTTTGACCAAAAATATAATATTTGATTAAGCTGTAAAGGGAACGAATTACAAAGAAATATGTCATTGTTCAAGCTAAAAGACTCGTTAAACATAAGCCACATCTTACAACGAAAAGATGACATCAGAGTAAGTTTTCAATCACACGATTCATCTTTCAAGAAGTCGTTGAAAAAACTGAATAAATAAGCAATAGAAATGTTAAATAGGGCTTGGGCGCAGTTTTTATAGACATAGAGAAAACGTTAAGAACAAAGATCTCCTATAAAAAATGGATCAGCTAAAGATTCCAAACTATCTTGGCAAATGGATAGCGAACTATCTGACAGACAGAAGCTTTGCGGTGAAAATAAGAAATTTCACATCTTACAAATAAGTAATCGAATCAGGTGTTCCACAGGGGAGTGTCCTTGGACCAACCTTGTTCAATATCTTCAACGACATTATAGACTGCTAAGATGTCAACAAAGCTGCTTTTGCTGATGATTTAACTGTCTGATCGATATCAAAGAGTATTGACTACATAAACATTTCTCTCCAGAATAAACCTGAGAAAATTCACAAATGGATGACCAAATGGCGACTAAAAGTAAGCACATAAAAAGCAAGCATTCTTTGCAATCGAGAAAACAGATTCTACAGAAAAGAGTTGAATCTAACCAATGATTGAGAACCAATTAGCAATGAAAAAAATCCAAAATTTCAAAGTAACACTCTGGATCCAGGTCTAAGACTAAATGAGTTCGCAAAAAATATAAGACAGGACTACTCAGCGTCTAAACATGATCAAATCAATCAGTGGTAAAAATTGGGGGGCATCGAGTAAAATCAAAATGATCACATATAAAGAACTTATTAGACCAATTATCGACTATGTTCCTTTTGCTCCACTAGTCATGTCCAAGAACAACCAATATTTATTAGAGGGTATACAACGAAAAGCCATAAAGAACTCCTTTAACATACCTAGGAACACCAAATCTACTGAAATTTTTAAGTAAATGAACTTTGAGCCAATCGTGATACGTTCGTGTCATTTGACAAATAAATATAAGTTGCTAAATCAAACAGCTTAATTCGATAAGAAGTAAAGACTTACAACCTAGCTCAAAAAATTGATGAAGGTGATCTATGCAAAACTAAAGCTAGACCTACAATTTTCAGTATTATTAATAACAGTATGGAAATGTCAAGTATCAGATACTTCGAACCTGATCTAGACAACAGTCTCTTTGTAGATTTGGAGAGATATAACAATGAAAAATTCGGAAAAAATACAAATGAAGATAAAATTAACCATTGATGGGCTAAAAGAGATTCTTATCCCGAAGTCCATGTGACATCTGTCACTAAATTATATCAAGTCAAGTCAAATACGGCTTGGAGAAAAGATGCTACCAATGCAACAATTTCAAATTGCTTTCGACATTATGGTTTTTTTTGAGACGAGTTACTCGATTTTAACTGTAACGAAAGTATCATTATTTTAAATTTAAATAAAAAGGATGAATAATTAAAGATTTTAAAATATTTTTTTCTTCTTAAGTTTAGATCGAATATTTTCAAACAATTACCTTTTATATTAAACATAAACCAAGCTTTTTTAGAATTGATTTTAAAAAAGGCACTTAACAAGAGATTTCGTTTCAGATTAACATAAACGGATATTAATATCATTTTAATTTACGTAATTGGTTCGAATCCTTTTCTAATTATATTTCAGTTCTATTATTTAAAAAAAATAAAACGTAATAAATTTCTAATTATTGATAAAAAGATATTTTTATTTTAAATTTTTGGGAAAAATCTCAAGCTTGAATGCTGAATTAGACGCATTTTATTTGCCTTACAGCTTAGAACAAATTTTTAGAGAATTCAGACAGAGTAAGGTAAGAATGTTTAAACATTTGTGTAATAACCACAATGTAGTAATGATATAAACGATTTATCAAGTATAAGAAGATCTTTCTAGTATTTGAGTAATTTGCAAACTGTCTGTGTTCTCTTCTTTTTGCAGATGATTTGGCTACTTTTTTTATTCTCAAAAAGTGAGGAAATCTTGAAAACATGATTAGTAAGGACCATAAAGAAGTTGAAAAATTGCTTATCAAATAAAAATGAAAATTTCTATTGAAAAGTCATGTTACATGATCTTTGAGAAAACAAATAAAAATTAAAATCAATCTTGACCTTAAACAAATCACAAATCTCTTTACAAATCTTTGATAGGACCAATCTTAGATTATTCTTATCTCTGTTTAAATTCATTCTCAGAAGCTAACATCAAAAAATAATATTTATTTATTTATTTAAACTAAATTTAAGGGCCGTTCCCCTTGGAAAGTTCAGAATGGTCTTAATCCTTCTTTTCAACCCGTATGCGATTATAAAAATGCTAATACAATTAAAAAGATAAAATAAATGTACAAAAAGCTTATTTACAGATTAATAAAAAGATAAGAAAAGTTGAGTCTTGTTCAAAATCTAAAAAGTTATCAAAAGGTGTTTTGAATTCATGAGTTGAGTTTGTTGCGTAGTTTTGAAAGTTTTTAATGATCAGGTCATCTTGGTCTTTTGACATAACGAATTTGATAAATTTTTTTTTAGCCTTGTTTCTAGGAGATCGATTTTTAAAGTTTGATGGATGGTCTCTGTCGAGGTTTTGAGTGGAAAACGTTTGATTGATCGGAGGATTTTATACTAAAAAAATTTGAAGATCTTTTGAGATTCGTTGGGTACCAGTGTTTAGAATAACATTTGAATAGTCGAGTGTTGATGGAATTAAAGAATTGAATATTTTGCTCAGTTTGATCTGATTTTTAAATTTTATCGATTTAATTTTTTGTAATATTTTTTGAGTTGTTAAATCTTTAGTTTTTTAACAATGGTTTCATGATCTTCCAAAGTTCCTTCAAGCCAATCTTTCATTTCTTCTGAATCGGGTGAAATCGAATTTGAAGCTTTGTTATGAACAAAGCTACTAAAATATTTTTTTAATGCTAGCAAATACTCGTTTGAGAGGTTTTCACTTTCATATTTTTGTTCTATTAATTTTTCAATAATTGTCCTGTAAACTATGGATGCTATTTTAAATACCTTCTGGGCCATTATTAAAATTAATTCATTTGAATTAGATTTTTTTTTCTAAAACTTTGACATCTTCTTCTACTTGACCAACTCTTGTTCCTAATTGTTTGTTTTCTGTTTTAAATTTGTTAATCATAATTTGCAAATTAATATTTAATTTTTTCAGCGCTTCATTCTTAATAGTTAGTTCACAATTTATAATTGAATCTAATTCTGAGTTATTAAAAATCACTAGTTTGTTAGTTGAGTGCTCGAGACTTTGTTTTTCAACATCGAGGGTCACCAATTGTTTTTTCAGCTCTTTATTTCGATTTCAAGAATCGTTTTTTCGGCCATAAGCTTTTTATGGTCTTCTTGACAGTAAATGTCACAATTTTTGCACATTAATGGAACTATAACTCTAAAATTGCTCATCTAATACAAAAAAATTAAAGATATTTCTAAACTCTAGAAAGCTTAACTAATGAAAAATTTATTTTCATTAAAATAAATTAAATATTCTGAATAAATTTAAGACGGTAGTTATTTTAAATGAAAAAATGCAAATAAAAATTAACAAAATTTCAATTAAAAATAGATCTAATTTAATTTACTATAAAGATTTTTCGAAGTGAAAAAATTATCGAATTTGAAAATCAAATTTTAATTTATTAAAATATAAAAGAAAATGATTCTAATAATGCAATTGAATTACATATCAGAAAAGTAAGATAAGCAAAAATAATTAATATTTAAGGCTTGTGACTTTTAAACAATAATTTAAATTGAGAATGGATCGGTAAATCCATTCTCAATTAAAAATTCTTTAGTAATTTCTCTCATTACCCATTTAACACGTAATACTCCATAACAACAATACATAAATGTTGTTTAAAATTTATTCCGGTTACCACAACATCATCAATGTCAAAATACTTCACCTTCAACAACTCATTTGTTTTTCGATGTACATATAAACAATTTGGATCGCGAAGCATTGAACCCTCTGCGCCAGATTCTATAAACTTATATGATGGAGAATTTTTGCTAATTAACTTCGACAAGATTACATATCTAAAAGAACATATAAAAAGTGCTATCAAGTGATTCAAATACAAGCGATAATGAACTACTTTCTGTTTTAAAAGCCAAATTAAACCGTAAAAAACAAGATTAAAATCTCACATCATTTATTTCAATTTTTTACTACAGTTTGATTTTAATTAAAAAAAAAAAAAAAAATTTTCGAGACAATTTATCTATATTTATTTTAACCGTATATTTTGAATCAATACAATTAAACCATAAACAATATTCCAATGTTAAATAAATACCGTATCAAGACAATTCAAAGACCTATTTAAGTTAATCACGTGATGCGTCAAAATTGCAATTTTATTATTTTTCAATTTCTAAAAAATTACAAGTCAAAATTAAAATTGCTATAAATTTATTTCAATTCAATTATTTATCAATTTTGTTGCAATTTAGATAGAGAAAAAAACCGTAATGCAAAACGATATTTATATTCGAAGAGTAACGTCGGAATATGGATCTTCTGAAAAAACCGCTGTCAAACTTTTTAACTTTCTAAATTGAAGACTGGCAAACTGGGTCAATCAACTCAAGTCAAGTTTGGATCGATTGATTATGTCATTGTTCCTCAAACAACAAGCCTCAACCAAAATGACTATGCATATAGCATTTGTGGCGTTCAAAGACCGTTCAATTCATCTCGATGAAGTGAACGAGTTTCAAAGAATTCAACCGCTAAATTTTGGAAGTTGAGGAATATTCGAATTGAATCAAAAACAAATACAAAACCGTCGACGTTTCAAAAATGATCTAAATAATCAAAAGCAGAACACTTAACGATATTTTGAAGAAAGTTCTGACGAGAACGAACGACCAGAACCGAAAAAGCAAAAACGTTTTTCGCTCTTCAACCTTCCAAAAACGCTTAAAGAAGACGACAGTTCAAATGAGCCGTGGACGCATCCAAATCCTCTAAGTATTCTCGAGGAACTGAATCGAAAAATCCCCGAATTTCTGGAAAAAACTCGCTCGGGAATAAAACAAACCGATACAAAAGAAAGCAAAAATACCGTCCTAGAAAACTTTGTGCCTTTAATTAAACACAAAAGTGTCCAAACCGACTCAAATATAACCGAAAACTTTGAATTAAAAATTCAAGTAAAATAGCTCGAGTTAGAGATCGTGTCAAAAATTGATCAAATTAAGCGTCTCTTGAAGGAGCGGGAAGAAATGAAGGCATACTTCAAAAACTGAAATGAATTTTTCAACCGAAAATAAACCGTTAACCGAAATTTTAATTTTAAATTTTTTCTTTTCTTTTCACTAAAAACCAAACTTTAATTGTATTTTCTCAAATTTTTTTCTAAATAAAATTCAAAATATTGTACCGAATCTCAGAAAGGGTGTTGAGAACTAAACCGTAGCTCCTCACTCTAAAAGCATACTTTCAGTAATACTTAACTTCGGTTAAGGACTAGTGAAACATGCTTTGTTATAATTTTATTGTTTTTCTCTTTTTGTTATATTATTATTACTAATAATTCTCTCTTCTGTATTCTAATTGTCTCGAATAAAATTTAATAAAATGATTAAACCTTAATTATAAACCGTTTTTCATTCAAATCCCTAAAAGTATCAATAAACCGTACTTAACCTTAAGTATATCATATTAGTATTTAATTTTTTTCGAAAAATTTTGGATTTTTTTTTATTGAATTTTACAATCATTATTGTTATTTAAAAATAAAAAAGCTTTTTAGATAAAAAATTTTAAGTAAAGTTTGTTGAATTCATCGCAGCATTCCTGTAAATTAAAAAAAGAAAATTTTTCCTTTGCTTTAAAATAATTCTCTTATTCAATAAAAAAGTTTTCTACTTATTAATATACATTTAAATAAGTATTATTATCGATAATTTTTTTAAATTTAATTTAATTGAAATAGTTTTTTTTAATATTATTTCCTTATTTTAAACTATTAATTAAGCACTTTTTAAGTCTTTTTTGAATTTAAGACTTTATAAAAATATTTTTGATGTAAATCTCAAATAATTCAACTAAGCTAAAATAAGAGAATTGTAAGCTTGAGATTATGGTTTTTATTATTTTCATTTACTTGATTATTGACATTTTTAAAGAACTCAAATCTTGTGTGGGATCAACAAATAAAAAAGACTTTGCTCTAAAAATTTTATATTGGAATCCGAACTTATTACGAAAAAGTAGTGGTTTATTCAGTAAGTCACTAAATGTTAGTGGTTTAAGCTGCAGTTAAGTCATACTTTTTGATGAAAACCTTTTCTTCCACTCACATGTAGATTTTATAAGATCAAGATGTATTGATCGCATTAACGTCTTAAAAATTCTGGCACAAAAGTCATGGAAACTTAACTACAATACTCTGGTCAATATACATAAAACATTAATCGGCTCTATTATTGATTATAGTTTTTTCATTCCTATTCTAGTCTCAATGACCAACCTCTCTAAGCTTCAAGTTCTCCAAAATATTTCAATTAAGTACAGTTATAATTTAAAGACTATGTCAGTGCTTTTGTTAATAGCTCAAGACCCTGTAAGAAAAAAACCCCATTATGTAATTCATGTAATGAATTCAGTGTGTGGTTAAATGAAAAGGGATTATCTCTCTGATTTTCGATCTTTTTCCTTCATCAAAATTCTCTTGTATACTTTGATCTTTTAACATTTTTTTATTTTATTTTTATCTAATGGCGGAGGAAGTTTTATTACTCAGAGCCATTTCAAATTTAAATAAACTATTAAAAAAAAACTATACTTCGGATGATGATAGTGAATCATAACAATCAACATCTCAAGCAACTCAACAAAACAAGCTTAACGTTAACAAAATAGAAGAAACTGGGAGTTTGAGAACAGTTCACGTAAAAAGACGATGCAATGAGAAAAATTAATAATGAAGGGAAGGGACTTAAAAACAATAATACAGTAAGTTCCAGTGATGATTATACAGAGTATTTTTGTTCAGCTACAAATGACAATAAAGTGACAAAAGAGAACATCAGCAAATGCGCTAAAAACATTTGACCAGTTTAAAAAAAGTACATTTACAGTTCAGAATGTCCGGTTACCAAATGATGCTTCTGAGTGGAAAGAAGATAGCTGTACTTGTTCAGTTTACTGCAAAAAATATATGTACAAACACATAATTGGTTTTGTAAGTCGTTCTGACCCTTACTCTTTAAAGTATGCAAAGCCTTCAGCTGAGCCAAAACAAGTTCCAATGGAGAAAAAAGAAAGAAAAATTATTTTAGGCAAAAAAGTTGCAGCAAGGTTTGTTGCACTATGTTTCAGTATTTTTTCTAGTATTTTTTCTATCAAATTTAATTTTAATTTATCAAAAAATGAACAATTTTAGTTCAATTTGTATTTGAAATTCACAATACCATGGGAATGTGATTCGAAAAGAAGATTCGATTAAACACATTTACACCTAAATAAAAATAAAAATTTGTAAACTTAAGGATTTAAAAAATCCTTTGAATGTTAAAAAATTAACTCACATTTTTTTATTTTCTTTGTTTCGACTACATTCAATTGATAGAATTCAAAATAGACATTTTTTTCAATGTATTTTACAATTAATAATTTTTTTAATTTGAAAATTTTTAAATTCAAAGTTTGTCGAATAATTTTATTCACTGTAATTAACTAACGAAAAACTTTAAAAAAAATTCAAATTAAAAAAAAATTTTAACTGAGTATTTTATCTAAAACTTCAGGTAATTTTAATTTAGTGCTGGCGATCGATGAACACAAATTATTATTTTTTAATAAAGCACTTTTTCCAAAATATTTCATCAATCTCTTAGAAATCTAGAACAATTAAATTGAATGAAAAAGTAATGGAAATAAAGCAATTTTGAAATAATTTCTCTTCATACTAAATGTATTATATTTTTTATCGTAAATTATTCTAGTTATTTTAATAATTAAAAAATTTTCAAGTAAAAGACACGACAGCGAATTTTATTTTTCAAATTCAAAACTATTGATTCAAAATTGTTCTTATTATGAAAAAATTGACCAAATTCTGAATATGACCCACAACTGTTCCAAAACCACAACTTTCCTTGTTTGTTTTTTTGTCTTTCTTCATTGTTTAGCCGTAAAAATTCATCATGTTTTTTTTTTTTTTATTAAAATAAAATAATATAATTTTTAAAGGCCCAAAAAAATGATCCTACAGCCAGTCACAGTCAAGAAAAGCCAGCAAATCCACTCGCACAGACTATTCAAGACCTAAGCAGTGATGAACAAGACACTTTTCAGACAAAAAAGGCAACAATTGAGCCGGAAACATTCGACCCTTTGGCAGACAAGGACTATTCCACAGCAATGTCTAAAATAAATGGTTCAAAACAAGATAATGATTACCGTGGTGCTATTTTTTACTTGAACAAAGCCGCTCAGCAAGGCCATGACCGAGCTCGCGAAGAACTAGCTGTTCAGTTGCTCTTTGGCGACCACATTGCCAGAAATGTGACCGCTGCCAGTGAAATATTTCAAGATCTATCTTCCAGAAAAGGCTATCCGCGTTCTCAATTCTATCTAGGCTTTATTTACGCATCAGGTCTTGGTGTCAAGTCAAATCAAGCCAAAGCGCTCACCTACTTCACATTTGCGGCTCTGGGCGGTGATTCACTAGCTCAAATGGCTCTCGGCTATCGCTACTGGGCATCCATAAACGTGGTCAGTTCTTGCGAAATGGCGCTCAGCTACTACAAACAAGTAGCTCAAGATGTGGCCAGCAAAATAAGCACTAACAGTGTTGGCACAGTCATAAATCGAATACGAATTTATGACGAAGAGGAAAAGGTGACAAGTCAAAGTCAAGCAATGCTAGACGACGATTTGGTCCAGTATTACCAGCTATTGGCGGACCGTGGTGACGTACAAGCCCAGTACGGTCTTGGTCTTCTGCACTATCAAGGTGCTCGTGGTCTAAGCATCCAGTACGACAAGGCTTTCTACTATTTTTCAAAAGCGGCCGAATCGGGCAACAATTACGCCATGGCCTACTTGGGCAAGTTGTATCTGGAAGGTGGAGACCATGTCAAACAGGATAACATAACTGCTTTGAAGTATTTTAAGCTGGCGTCGGAAAAAGGCAATCCGATCGGACAGTCAGGCTTGGGAATGATTTATTTTTATGGCTCTGGAGTGGAGAAAGATTTTGCCAAGGCATTGAAATTTTTTCAAATGTCTGCAGATCAAGGCTATGTGGAGGGATATTTTATGCTGGGTATTATGCATTTCTATGGCTACGGTGTGAGAAAGGATTTTAAGAGTGCAGTTAAATATTTTAATTTGGCTGCTCAGTTTGGTCATGTTCTGGGCTATTTTAATCTAGCTCAAATGCATGCGACTGGCACTGGTGTGCTCAGATCGTGCCCCACTGCTGCCGAGCTGTACAAAAATGTGGCTGAGCGCGGCACATCGTCACTCTTGTTCTCACAGGCCTATCATGCCTACAAAGAAGGCGATTTAGATAAAGCTCTAGTTAAATACATGCTTTTGGCCGAGTTGGGCTACGAGGTTGCGCAAAGCAACGTAGCCTACATACTCGATCAATTTTCGACAAGGCTCTTTGACAAATCTGACTCGTTGAAGAGAGCTCTGGCCAATTGGAACCGAGCCGCCACTCAAGGCTATCATGTGGCACGGCTCAAACTTGGAGACTACTATTATTATGGAAAAGGAACTGACATTGATTACCAGCAAGCGGCGTCGCACTACAAGTACGCGTCCGAGGTCAGTCAAAATCCTCAAGCTATGTTCAATTTGGCCTATATGCATGAGAACGGACTAGGTCTGAGAAAGGACATTCATTTGGCCAAAAGGTTTTATGACATGGCATGGGAGACTAGTGTAGATGCGCATGTGCCTGTGGCTCTTGCGCTTTTCAAGCTGGCCATCATGTTCTATGTGGATGGCGTGTTTTCCAAGTATAATTTTTTGGTTGGACTAGTTAAAAACCCGTCCATTTATCTCGGAAGTATGTGGGATATATATCTAATGAGTTTGCTAGCAGGTTTAATTAGTTTTATGTATGTGTTGAGGCGTAGAGTTTAGCAAAAGACAAAAAGAAAATTTATTATTGTTTACTTTTAGAAAAAAAAAAACAAAAAAAAAAAAAACCTTGTTCTTTTCTAATCGTTATTAGATTTTAATAAAATTTATTTTGTGTATCATATTTTTAAAGATTTTATTAATAAGTTAATTTTAAATGAAAGTTTTTCAATAAAATGTTCAATTAACAATTGTATTTCAATTTATTTTTTTAATTTAAAAAAAAAAAACAAATGTAAAGAAGTTCAAATATTTTTTTATTAGAATTAAATGAAAAAAGAAAACATCTAAAGCGCAGAGGTTAGAAAAAAAAACATTTAAAAATTAATATCAACGTTTTAAAACTTGTATAAATTTGGAAATTTGAAGATTATAATTATTTGGTGAACGTTCAATTCATAGTTTTTTTTTCATAATTACAAAGACAAATTTTCATAAAATTTCTTTAAAGGGATAAAATATAAAAAAATAATTCATAAAAATTTATCATTTTATTTCAGAATAATAATCTTTCTTATTTTTTTTAAAACAATAAATTCAAAAAAAATTATTTAAATTTTTCCTTTTATTTTAATTTTAATAACTAATTTTAATTTTTTCTTATCAAAATTGAAATTTTCCAGTACCTTTTTGACCAACGGCCCTGATCAGATTAAAACATTGAGTTGATCATCTACACCGCAAATAATTAACAGCTTTAGTTAAAATTAATTCACAAAGAAAATGGGTCATGGAAAAAATATTTTTTTTAGAATATTAATGTTTAATAGCTAAATTTAATACATTAAAATTTATTATTAAAATTAAACAATATCCAAGAAAATTTGCTCATTATTTTTGCTAAACCAAATTCCCCTATTCCCCGAAAATTGTGCATTAAATGATTTTTTTAATTTTCATTGACATAATAAGAAAAAAGAACACAAACTAATTAATACAGACAATAAAGCATGAAAAAACAATAAAAAATAATTGGATAAACTGAAAAAATTTGTGATTTTCGTTTGTATTTTTGATTCCATAGATTTAATGGATTCGATGAGTTTAAAAACAGCATTTATAGCATAACATTCGTGGAATTCTTGAGACACCCAACGTTGGAACACGGAGCAAAATGACTGGTGAGCAAAAAAATTTCTACTACGTCGAATATTTTCAAAAAAAGAGAGAAATTAAACGTAGACTAAGCAACTTCAAGATTCAAACAAATTAGACAGCACAATGACATTTACCAATGGTATTTGAATCCGAGCGTCAAAAAATCAGAAAATCACAAGTAAAGCCATCTTCGAGAGCTTAATGTTAGAATTCGACTATAAAAAGCTTTCATCACTGATGTCGATATCTCCGTTCCAGTCTCAAAAAACTGGATATTAGTATTTAAAAATAACCCAAAGTATCTATTTGTCAAATAATTATCTATCGATGTAACAAAAACAATAGCAAGGGATGCTAGTTTTCCTGAAAAATTAGCCATTAACGACTCTCCTCAGGAAGTGACCATGACAGCTAATCTTAGATTTCACTGGCTATAACCAAATAAGAAAAAGTTATTATTGCATAAATCAGCATGTTGATTCACAGATAAAGTTCAAAAACGGACATGTGATTTTTGTATGCAATATCAGTCAAATTAAACCAACAATAGGAAAACTGGCAAATAAAATTTAACAATATATGATAGATTTTTGAACAAAAAGGATCAGATCATGTTTTTAGTGGATTATTCGGATCAGTCACCGTTTTGGGCAAGTGAAAAACAAATACCAGCCAGACCGAACTTCATGTAAAACTCATAAAAATTTGCACTGCCTAGTGAAAAAAAAAAAACGAGGACAGTCGGTGAATTTTTAACGGTTTACAATTGTGTCATTATATGTGGATTTAATTGAAATTTTTGGGGCAGAATCAATTGTTCAAACAGCATGTTTTTTATTGGATCTGTACGAAAACATACAACTGAGATCTTATTTTATTGGGTATGATAATGATTGCCATATGAAAATGGAAAAGAAAGATTGGAAAAATTAGAAAAATTGATAGAAAAAAAACAATAATAATTGATCGGTTTCATTTTAAAGGGTACAAAAATAAAATAACTATTATTAAGAATTATGCAATCAAAATAAAATTAAAAAATAAAGAATACAAATACATCCGTCGTAGAACAAGTAAATTATTGGTTCTCAGGCTACAAATTTATGCTAAAGCACATGAATAAAGAGAGATTTAAATTTTTTATATTTGTTATTTGTAGCGGATTTAATTTAGATTTAATAACAACTAAACGCCTTGTTTTTATTTAGTTTACCACATTTAAGTAAAAGTCCACGAAGCTTATTACATTTGGCGTCCTATAAAAATTTGATTTATTGTGCATCATTCATCAATCAACAAAGCGTGCAAGAAAATTGCACATTAGAATTTAAATTTCAAGCTAGTGATAATAAATAGGGTTCAATTTTCCTAAGTCGAAAAGCGATTCGAAGAAGTTAAAAAACTAAAAAAGTGAATAGTGATCAGATGCAATAAATCACAGAAAACCAATATGGAAGAGTCATTCAAAAAAACCAGACGGAAATGGCGTTAACGACATCAAAGTTGACATCGATGCTTATGGAGAAGTTATTCAAACAACTACAATATAAATTTAGTTTATTCATAAGGACCGCGGTTATTGGAATAATGATGATGTTAGTGGTTTCATGGACATTTGTAAAGTGGTCAAAAAAGATTTAACAAAATTTCTGGTTAATTTTGATATACTCTTCGATTAAATGGCTAAGGAACAAAACCACATTTCCCTTTTCCAGTACTAAATGTACATACATACATGGTTAGTTATTTTTTTCACGGAGTGTTGAAAGAAAAAATTCCAAAACTGACACCAGAGAAAATTAAGATACTTAAAATAGAGCATAACTCACACAAAAAACACTAGATGAGGAAACGATGCTAGGAATAACTGCGGTCCAACAAGGCTAATTACAATTAAAATTTCTTGTTAAAGTTAAATGCCTTGAAATAAGAAAGATATTCCCATAGATCCAGTCAGTTTGGGTCGGTATCCTCTCAGAGCGGCCTTGAGAATTAAATATTACATTTCAGAGGTGTTGGAATGGACACAGCAGACCTCTCTCCTAAAACGACGATCAGTCTCTGAAATTCGTTATGTGAATAAAAAGAAAGGTAAAAAAAATTTAGGAAATTATATTTTATTTATAAATTTTCAATTTTGAAAAACGGACTTGAATTTGAATTTAAAATTTAAGTGACGATAAAAACTTCTATAAATACCGAAATATATTCAAATAAATCTAATTCTGTCAATTTAATCTTCAAATGTAAAGAATAAATAATCAATAAAAATTTAAAAATAAGTAATGTTAACCTTACTACTATTTTATTCAAGAAACAGTTTTAAAAATCGAATTTAAAAAATAAATAAATCAGAATCAGATGTACAGTATTGCACAAAAATTTAGACGCACCAGTTTTTTTCATATGTTTATTTTGTTAAACATTAAAAAATTAAAATTTGTTTTAAAAATTTATAAGATAAAAATCGATTTTTTATAAAACTAGCTCTGCCCTTCAAAATGATACAAAATACATGATTAGTCCTTTTATCACTTTGCTGAAAAATTTAAATTAAAAAATAGCAAAAAAATGTCATTCAAAAAATTTTGCACAAAAGTCTATACGCACATCATTAATCTCTAATTAAAAATTGATTAAATAAGGTTTTCATATATGCAGATTACGAATTTGAGGTCGAAATACTCAAATTCAGATAGTGCTGTAGTTTTGACCGGTGGGAACCTTAATTAGTTTAAGAATTTTCGATTTTCTCTAATTATTTTTAATAAGAATTTTTTTCGAAACTTTCGAAACTTTTTAATCTTATAAACTCTAACTAGTCTTTTTTAAATAGATGGACAAGTTGGCTCATTTTGCAATATTGATAGTGATTGTAGTGGTCAAATAAAATTGACGAGTGGTAGCATCATTTCAACTACTAGATGTACAGACAATAAATGCGAGTATTTTTTCTCAATTAAAGTCAATATTAATTCAAATATTTAAAATTAAGATGTAATGAACCTAAGTATTCAGTAATTGGTTACGATCCTGAGTATAGATGTCACATAAAAAATGGTGAGGACTATGATTGCGTAGATAACTTAGAGTGTGAATTTAATTGTAATACAAACGGTAATAATAAAAAGTGTGCTGGACAAGGATCTGGTAAAAAATAATCTTAATTAGTATTAAAAAATAGATAAAATGTGGAGCAAAGTGGATAAAATATATTTTGTTTTTTTTAACAGAAACTAGATTATTCCTTCTGTTTTATTAAACTTATATTTCATTGGTATCATTTTGATTGTTTCACAGATACAAAAAGTTGAAATTATTTTTAATTTAAAATTTTATTGAACAAAAAAATAATAATAAAAATTTAAAGTTTAAACAACACTGACTACATGTTTTTATTTTTTAAATTAAATTTGAAACCTGACGAAATTTGAACGACTTGTACTCAATTGTAATAAAGTTAATAATGTTGGTTGAAAAGATAGCCATAGCAAAATAAGCAAACAACAAAACAATGCTTGTTGAATACGTGTCATTCATGATGTATAAATAAAAACCAATCAATTGAATTACAAAAGAAACTATTTGAACAACCATGGCAGTCACTAGACAATTACGCACTAAATTCAAATTCTGATCACACATGTACTTGTAAGCCATTGACATGCCAACAACAGCTAGTGCATACATTATAGTGCCACAAATGATCAGGCTCTGCGATGCGCTCAATTGATCAATCCTACTCTTTTCGCCTGGCATTACATACACCGAATTAAACGCTTGAAGAGCGCATTTCACATCATTTTTGTTCACTGGCTCAATTCTGGTCTGATTGTCTGTAGTGTTAGATTGAGAGCTTAGACTTACAGGTGGATTGTAGCAAGTAGTCCACAGACCATACGTTTCATTTGTGTTCGGATCACACATCCAGTTGTTGGTGCCTAGGCCGATGGCGCTGCACAATATTGCCATACACGACATGAACAAAATGATGAACAAAGATAAAAATCGATTTTTTATAAAACTAGCTCTGCCCTTCAAAATGATACAAAATACATGATTAGTCCTTTTATCACTTTGCTGAAAAATTTAAATTAAAAAATAGCAAAAAAATGTCATTCAAAAAATTTTGCACAAAAGTCTATACGCACATCATTAATCTCTAATTAAAAATTGATAAATTAACTTAAATGGATTTCTAATTATCTTCTAATTAAAAAATATCCAATTAGTGTTAAAATTATATACGAAACATCGCTATAAAATTTTCGGTTCTGTGCCTGTGACTAACTAAAATAATACCCCGAAAAAATTAGTAACCTTGGTAAAAAAATGGAAAAAAAAGCGTTACCAATGAAATTAGATGTCAGATAATTGGTCTCTTAAAAGATAAGTCTAAAAGTAATAGGGAAATAGCTAAATTAGTGGGAGTATCAGAAAAATTTGTGAGAACCACAAGAAAAAACAATGATTCCTTTGGAGTCCCAAAGGAATCATTGTTTTTTCAGCCAGGCCAGGGAGACCAAGAAAGCTAACTTTTAGGGACCAAAATAGTTTATTTATACAGGTAAGAAAAAATCCCACAATAAGTAATAAGAAGTTGGCCTCTGATTTTAATTCTAAGTTTAAAAATGTTAAGATTAGTAGAGAAACAGTAAGGTGAATTCTAACTAGTAAACGAATAGGAACTTAGACAGCTTTGAAAAAGCCATTACTGACGGCATCAGATCGAATTAAAAGATTAAAATGGTGCAAAGAAAAATTGAATTGGACAATTCAACGTTGGGGAATGGTGATTTTTAGTGATGAGTCCAATTTTGAGGTGTTCAATAGAAAATCAAGGGTTTTGGTCAAAAGATTACAAAAAGAATAATATGACCCAAAATTTGTAGTTACAACTCTACACGGTGGTGGTGGGTCCGCAGGAATATGGGGATGCATCAGCAGTAAAGGTACAGGATGCTGTCGTATATATGAGGGCCGAATTAATCAATATGTCTACCAGCAAACGTTGGAAAATGAACTTATGGCATCTGTTGATATTATTTACCAAAAAGATGATCCTTGGTTTTTTCAACAAGATGGAGCTCCATCACATAGAGCAAAGCTAATTAAAGAGTGGTTTGATGTGAATAATATTGTCGTCTTACATTGGTGTGCCAGATCAACTGATCTTAATCCTATCGAGAAATTATGGTCATAAATTGATGCAAAATTGTTAGAAACAAAGTTAACCTCAATAGAGCACTTAAAATCTACTCTTCTGAAGGTATGGGTGAACGTACCTGATGAATATGTGAAAAAATTGATTAAATCAATGCCAAAACGTGTTCATGCTTGTTATAATGCAAAAGGTGGTCATTTTAAATACTAATAGAATACAAATAAAACTTTTGTGCAACTTTTTTTGACAAAATTTTATCTTTGTTTTTTTTTCAATAAATAAATGCAGCTATCTTTTTTCTATCTAGTTTATTTGGCATTTTTATTTAATTAATTATGATAATTAATAAATTAAAATAAAAAAATATTCTTACTAGCCTTCTACTGTATAAATATAATTAACATAATTATTTGTTCTGAAAAAAATACCCGTGCGTCTAAACTTTTGTGCAATACTGTATAATTTCATCAAAACTATCAGTGTGTTTGTACGCTATGATTTTAGACTTAACATTATTCTCTCAATTAATTTATTTATTTATTTATTGACAAAAAAAACTTGTATAGACCTCGTAGGTCAAAATTTATAAAGAAATAATTTCAAAATTAAATAAAATATATATAAAAGTAATTAAATTTGACGAAGTCAATTTTCGTTTTTTAACGACGAATTTAAATATTTAACCTATATTCTCATATAAATTTATGCTATTTAAATCTAAAATATTTACATTGTTTTCATTGTAATTATTATAGTCCAACAAGTGTCTTAAAAGAGTAATGTTTTGCTGATAATTTGAGACTTTTCGATCATAGAGACTATTGAAAATAAATTTGATTGAGTCTAATAGACCCAAATTTTCGCATTTGTGTCCATTTCCAATTAGCTTTGATATTAATTTGTTATCTAATGGACCATCGACTTGGTATTCATCAGCTACCTCCGTATACTGCTTGTAGAATGATTCATTACTTTGACTTAGCAACTTCTTGTCATATAACGATTTTAGCTCCTGGTAAATTAGTTTCGTTAATTCATTAGTGTAGATTTGATTGAACATAAAAAAATTGTGCTTTTTATAAACAGTTTGTATAGAATCAATATTAAGTACCTTAAAAAGTGGAGACGTTTTGACAAATTTAGAAACTCCTCAATTGATTTTTTTATTAATATATTTTGACGAATGTTAAATTTATTCAATTGCGCTTTGCTGATGTGAAGCATCTCAAGTCCATACTTGAATATTGATTGACAAAATTGTTTGTAAATGAAACCAATAGTTTTGGGATTCAACCCACCAGGTTTGCAACCAAAACCATATAATGAGTAAAATGACCTTTCGAATTTGTGAAATTTTTTCTCAATAAATTTTAACTTAAACTCTCGGTTTGCTATAGGCATACGTAGATATTCAAAATTTGAAGTGAATGGTATTACAACACCATTCATCATTATTTTGCTGTTATGGAAAGGATTTTCGAAGTTGACATAGTTCGACTTACTTTGATTAAATTCCATTTTCCATTTAATAGCATAATCATGACAAACTTGCAATAACTGATTCATATCGGTACTGTTTGTGGCCATTAGCATTATATCATCACAGTATCCAATAATGGAAAGATTGTGCTTCCCAATTTTAGCTCCAATGTTCAAGTTCTGGCATTCCTCCAAAAGGCCATTAATAAAGTAATTAAACAGAAACGGTGATAAAATTCCGCCCTGCTTTACGCCTTGTGTTGTTTGGTATAGTTCAGACCTACTTTTTCCAACTTTTACTAATATTTTTGACATATTATAATATGATATCAAAAGACGCCATATAAATAAGTCAATTTTGTTGTACAGTTTTAAAAAAAGGCCTTCACGTCATAATTTATCAAAAGCTTTAGTAGCATCAAGACTTACCAGCTCAATTTCGGATTTGTCATTTACATAGTAATTGATGGTTTCATTCACTGTGAAGTAAGCATGCTTGCAAGATGTTTTTGATTGGTAACCAAATTGATTTTTGCTTAACATTGATTTGAAATCAATTTTTTGTAAAATTAATGCCTCCATTATAAGAGCTAATGTTGTAGACACTGATATTGGTCTATAGTCTACAACGCTTTTCATTGTACCTTTTTTTGGTATAGGTAAACCGCATAACGGGTAATATTACTTCATTTTACTTAATTTTATTTTGAAAAAATTTGAAAAAACAAGTTTAAAAAAAACTAAAATTTTTAACGTAAATGAGCGACCCTCTTAATCTAGTTGACAAATGGACAAATATTGGGCAAGGTAATCACTCCGAAGGGACTAAAAAGCACCATGATTGGATAAAGTCTCTAGCAATTACGATCAAGGCACTTCAACTTAGAGTTGAAGAGCAAGATCATATAATAGCTGAACAAAAAACACGATAGATGAACTTAAGAACTCCAATAAGCAGGAAACTTCCGAGCTAAAGGATCGAGTGAAGACAATATAAGGCAGACAAATCGAAGCGGCACCCGTTTCTAACCTAAGTTGGTCTAAAATTGTATCCGGAAAGACTCATAGAGATGAGAACGCGGTTGCTATTATTAAAACTATAGCAAATGAAATGAAGAAGAAAGAGGAGAGAGCTAATAATGTTATTTTAGCAATCCCGGAGGCAAGTCTTGCAGAACCCGAAAGAGATAATGACTTCGTAAGAAAGCTATCTTCAGATATTGGAATACCAGAGACGAGAGTCAAAAAAGTCAGACGAATTAAACGTCGACCTAACGTTTCTAACACTCTAACCGAAAAGACTGACCCCATTTTATTAGTGGTCGAATTGGAATCAGGAGAAGCGAAGACGGAAATGCTTCGGAATTCTAGGCGTTTGCGCCAGACTCCCGAATACAAAAATGTATTCATAAACGAAGACTTGACTCCAAGCGAGAGAATTGCAGACCGAAAACTTCGACAAGAACTAGATCGTAGAAATAAGGAACTGAAAGAAACAATTTCAATAAATGGTCAAACATACAGTTTTAAAACATGTCCGGATGGAAAAAAAAGATTCTGGAGTATCAGAAGCGGTGAGCTGAAACTGGTTCCGTCCACATTAAATATCCAATAGCCACGAATACCGTTTAGTCCAATCCGACAGGCGGCGTCTAAGTTGGACTTAAACGAAGATTTTTCTGAGTTCAATTGCAGCTTAATAACGAACATGCCGTCTCCGACTCTCTTGTCTTCCCCGTCCAGTATCCATGTTAGTTCCGTCCATTCTATTGATCCTACCAGTCAAATTGAAAAAGTTCGATCAGCTCCAGAGTACCCTACCAATAAAAGACACCGTAATGGAAGCTCAGATGACTCGATCTATAGCTCTGCGGTCTCTTCAGAGTTATCGGCTTCATCTTCATCGTGTAGAACAAGTAACTCATCGATACTTGCCTCCTTAAACAGCTTTTCGCAGCAGATTTTTTTGAACCCAAATGATAGCGACTTGTGTTAGCGGCATATGTATTAAAGCCGGCAAAGTTATTACTATTATTGAATACAAATCGCCCATTTGGATCACTCCATTGCATGAAGTACCCAGAATTGTTTGTTTGAATATTGTTATTAGCATTAATGGTATTATAATTGTCATTATTGTTTATTTGGCTATTATTTGCTACATTCGTCAAATTATTATTTGTATTATGTAAATTAGACTGTTGAAGCATGTTATTGTTGTTATTAACAGTGTTTAGGTTTTGTATGAGATGACCATCATTATTGCCATGACAATAACTGGACGCATTCGTTGAATTACTGCTTGCGCCACTCATATTCAAATTATGACTTGTACTATTTGATGTACCAGCCATCATGACTGTTGAACGATCTAATTGGACCGTTGCAAACACGAATTGTAACTAAATTTGTATTTTAAGTTTTTTAACCAAAAAAAAAAATTTACACTTTTTTAACAATGCTCAAAGCTGCGCGCTTTTTATGTTAATTTTTTTTTGTTAATTCTTTAAATTTCTTTAATTTTCTTAAAAAATTTAAATTTTAGTTTTGTTGTTTAAACTAACCTTGTAATTCATCATAGCAAATAATTTCGTAATAATGTTGAAAAGTTGAAAATAAACTTTGATAGATCTTGATAATCAATCAAGTTAAAATTTATAATAATTTGTTTATTTTAGGTTTTTTTGAGGCTTTAAATTTAAATAATTATTTAAATGACAATTAAAAGTTTTCATATTCTTCTAATGCAAATCAATGTTTTAGCTAAAAGAACAAATGAAATAAATTATAGCATTTTAAAAATCAGTAATTTTTACTGAGTCAATATTAAATTCAACCGTATAAACAGTTATAATTTTGAAAATTAACAAAAAATATCTTAAAGAAATCAAATAAAATGTCATCTAAACTATCAGTTTGCTTGTTTGCCATGATTTTAGACTTTACAATATTTTATTTGCTAATTTTAGGTAGCCATTCGTAAAAAAAATAAAAATATCTTAAAAATTATTTAAAAGGTTTTATAACGACTCTCTATTATGGAAAAATCAGCGTTGCTAAAGACTTTCCTCCTACATGTAAAATGGAACTCAATTATTCTTCTATTGTCACCAGTCAATCTTCAACTACTAGCACTGAATCATCAGCATCTCCAACTGAATTCAAAATAACAAGCACTGAATCATCAGCATCTCCAACTGAATTCAAAATAACAAGCACTGAGCCAGAAACAACTGTTCCAAACGAACAATTAACTACTAGCATTGAGCCATTATCAACATCTCCAACTGAATCCAAAATAACAAGCACTGAGACAATCACAACTGTTCCAAACGAACAATTAACTACTAGCATTGAGCCATTATCAACATCTCCAACTGAATCCAAAATAACAAGCACTGAGCCAGAAACAACTGTATCAAATAAGCCTAGCATCCCAAGCACTCAACAAATATCAAGTATTAAATACAATTTTAAACTTACAACTAAAGGGATTTCACGTTTATTACTAAATTGTTATTATCTTTATTTTTCTTCTAAATTTACAAGACTTTTTATTCAATATTTTACCATATTGAATTAGAAATTTTCGTTTTTGGGTTAAATTATTTTATTAGATGAAAAAAAAAAATAGTAAAGTAATTCTTTTATATTTATAATAAAATTACAATTGCTCAAAATTCATTACAAAGTCTGGTCTCTATAGTATTGACATTACATTTCATTATGTGAATCTCTCTTGGTCATAGAATATTAACTAAGTACATAAATAGTTTAAATTATATATTTCAATTCTGCATGTGATGGAAGCTTTATCATTTCACAAAATTTTTTATTGGTTGAAAATTTTTCCTAAATAGGCAAATTAAAATTTATTACCAAATAAATATCAATTTTAAATATTAGTAGTAGAAGGAGTATTAGTTTCAACTGTAGCTGGATAGCCAGCGAGTGTGCTGTCAAGGACGCCCCACTATAACAGCCTGCGGCCAATTATTAAATAAGTTATTTTTACAAAACTTATTTTTACATTTTTTTAAATAGCTTATTTTTACATATTTATAAATATATTTTTTTAAAAAATATTTCCGAATATTCTAGAACAATTTCTATCTTACTGGAATCAAAGAAAGAGTTTTATATAAAATTAAGTAATTTGTCAATTCTTTTTTAAAAATGTTCGTATTAGTAACACTTTTAATCTCTTCGTTCAGAGTGTTCCAATTACCCGCTGTACGGTATGTAAAAAAGTTGTATCTCACTCCACAATTGCGAATCAACTGTCGCTCGATCGCTTTATGACAAGTTCTTGTATTCCCTGCCGGGCTGTCTAGACCATCCGAAGCCAGCTTTTGATCCCCATTTATGAATTTGACCTAATCGTGTCCGTGCTGAATTTTGTGAAGTTGAATGAGATCACCACGCCTGCGTCTCTCTTCAAGTGTGCTCCATCCTAGAGCCTCTCTTCTCACATGGTAGGGTTTTGATTTAAGTTCAGGAACCATTTCCGAGAATCTAGGTTGAACTTGCTCGAGGACATCGATATCACTTCGTCGATATGGATTCCAGGCTCCTACTGCAAACTCCAAATGAGGACGAACAAAGGACTTGAAAAGAAGGTCAACAAACTTTAGTGAAAAGTATTTAAATGTGAGTCGTATTCGACTAGCCACTATTGTTGCTCTTGCCGCTGCTCGTTTTGCTTGTTCACTTGACTTAAGATCAGAAGTGACAATGATGCCGAGATCGTGTTCTTTTGTTGTCTTTACTAGCGTGAGGCCCCCAAGATGATAATCGTATTTCCTATTGTTTGCTCCGAAATGCATCACGACACACTTTTCTATGTTAAATTTAGTTAGCCATGTGTCTGACCATCTTCTTTCAAACAGATTTGGAATGTTCAAAGCCTTCAATCTGCTTTCATAGATCATGAGATATTTTGATCCAAAGACAGGCAACTCTTGGGCTAATACATAATCTTTGAGAGGGGTAGTAAAAAAAAATTTTTTTTTGACCCCCCCTAAAAAGTTGAATTTCCTAGGTTTTCATATATGCAGATTACGAATTTGAGGTCGAAATACTCAAATTCAGATAGTGCTGTAGTTTTGACCGGTGGGAACCTTAATTAGTTTAAGAATTTTCGATTTTCTCTAATTATTTTTAATAAGAATTTTTTTCGAAACTTTCGAAACTTTTTAATCTTATAAACTCTAACTAGTCTTTTTTAAATAGATGGACAAGTTGGCTCATTTTGCAATATTGATAGTGATTGTAGTGGTCAAATAAAATTGACGAGTGGTAGCATCATTTCAACTACTAGATGTACAGACAATAAATGCGAGTATTTTTTCTCAATTAAAGTCAATATTAATTCAAATATTTAAAATTAAGATGTAATGAACCTAAGTATTCAGTAATTGGTTACGATCCTGAGTATAGATGTCACATAAAAAATGGTGAGGACTATGATTGCGTAGATAACTTAGAGTGTGAATTTAATTGTAATACAAACGGTAATAATAAAAAGTGTGCTGGACAAGGATCTGGTAAAAAATAATCTTAATTAGTATTAAAAAATAGATAAAATGTGGAGCAAAGTGGATAAAATATATTTTGTTTTTTTTAACAGAAACTAGATTATTCCTTCTGTTTTATTAAACTTATATTTCATTGGTATCATTTTGATTGTTTCACAGATACAAAAAGTTGAAATTATTTTTAATTTAAAATTTTATTGAACAAAAAAATAATAATAAAAATTTAAAGTTTAAACAACACTGACTACATGTTTTTATTTTTTAAATTAAATTTGAAACCTGACGAATTTTGAACGACTTGTACTCAATTGTAATAAAGTTAATAATGTTGGTTGAAAAGATAGCCATAGCAAAATAAGCAAACAACAAAACAATGCTTGTTGAATACGTGTCATTCATGATGTATAAATAAAAACCAATCAATTGAATTACAAAAGAAACTATTTGAACAACCATGGCAGTCACTAGACAATTACGCACTAAATTCAAATTCTGATCACACATGTACTTGTAAGCCATTGACATGCCAACAACAGCTAGTGCATACATTATAGTGCCACAAATGATCAGGCTCTGCGATGCGCTCAATTGATCAATCCTACTCTTTTCGCCTGGCATTACATAAACCGAATTAAACGCTTGAAGAGCGCATTTCACATCATTTTTGTTCACTGGCTCAATTCTGGTCTGATTGTCTGTAGTGTTAGATTGAGAGTTTAGACTTACAGGTGGATTGAAGCAAGTAGTCCACAGGCCGTACGTTTCATTTGTGTTCGGATCACACATCCAGTTGTTGGTGCCTAGGCCGATGGCGCTGCACAATATTGCCATACACGACATGAACAAAATAATGAACAATTGAGTTTGATCTGTTTTCATTTGAAATCTTCGCTCGGCAATGAATCCTCGCACTCGTTTTGTTCTCTCTTGAAAAAAAGCCTTGTTAAAACGCGGCGTCTTGATGTTTGATTTGTCTTCGCCAGTCAACGGTTGGGCTTGTTCAACATTGGTGTCATGATGCTCCTCCACGTCTTGGTTGGTCTCGGCCTCCATTTTTTCAGGTATTGTTTCTACTATGGACATTTCTGAATCTTTCTTGAAAGCAAAATAATTTCTAAAAGATCTAAAAGCTAAATTAATTCTTAATTTATAAAGTTCATCGATACATTTATAAACAAACGCCATTTAAGTTCAACATTATAATTTCCTAATATAGTAATTTTTGTTTGGCCTTTAGGTGGAGTTAATCGAAGCACGTACATTTGACTAAGTTAACAGAGGCGGTGCCTAGTACAAGTTGAAAGTTCATTTAAAAATAAAAAAAACGATCATTTTAAATAAAAATATTTATTAAGCTGTAAATCTAAAGTTAGATAGAAAATAGATTTTTATTTTATATTATTGTCTTTTCCAACGCTCCAAACTCAATAATGATGCTAATGACCAAATTCGGAAAATTCAAGCTAAGACTTGTGGCCACAATTAACTTGTCCGTTTTGCTATCTCTTCTCAACATAGCCTCAGCCACAAGCAACTATTGGCTCAAGCACGTGGACAATGGAGTTACACACTACACAGGCCTATTTAGATCGTGTCATTCGACTGAGTGCTTTTGGAGAAATGGCATTGTTGGCAACAATTGTTCAGCCTGGTCAGTGCTTGTACGAGTGCTTATCACTTTGGGCACCATTACAAACATATCGGCAGTGGTTGTGCTAATAGTTGCCTTTGTCTACAAAATAAACAAGCGAAGCAAAGTTACTATTAAGTTAATGGAATATGCCAATTTGATACTGGTGTCGTCATTTCTCTTTTTGTTTGTTGGTTTCGTTGTGTTCATTTCGAACAAGTGCAATTTTTCCATTTGGCTTCAATCGATGTCAATGATCATTTTGATCATTACGTCCAACATGCTCACTAGAACATTTTCGAGCATTTATTTTCAAAACACTCGTTTGACTCACTGTAACAAGTCGTGTGACACAGCTGTTTCAAATGCAAAATTGTCTATTGAACAAGAAAAGGGCTTGGACAACGAAAAGGCAATTGGCAAATCTAAACAAGAGCTAAATCAGAACGAAAATCAAACACAGAACAAAAATACCATCGAAATGAATCAAATGGTCAATGAGGACAACCAAGAGCCTTCTCAAATAAATGATAAACAGGATACTATCAATCAGTGATCCTTAAGTGTTAATAATTAGTGTTTGTGTTTTATTTTCTCTTGATATAAATTTTTATAATTTAATAAATGTTAAATGAAATTTCATTGTCTTTAATTGTTTCAGTGGCAAAAAAACAAATTTATTTTAAACGCATTTTAAAGTTCAATAAGCATTTATTAATCAACTAAAAGAGGCATTGTGAAATTCACTTAATCAAAAAAAAATATCAGACTAATTAATAGTCATATCAAATAAAAGTTAAACAGCATATTCTTAGCTTTCTTTTGATTTATAAATTGTCCAAAAAAAAATTATTACCACTCCAAAACTCTTTTTTAAAAATACTTAGATAAAATTCATTAATAAAAATGGTCTTTAAATGGTTTAGAACATTCATTTTTTACTAAAATTTTACCACACCTTGACAATCCCTATAAATTTTTTTTGTCACAATGTTTGGAATGTTTTTTTTTATTGTATACATGCACTTTTTACTACTAATTAATTATTTTAGGCTTTATAATCGGTGATTTTATTGAGTTAGCTGATTTAGTAGGAGTTTCGAGAAAATGCGTGTTTACAACAAAGTGTAATTATGAGAAGACTTCGGTGGCAAATGAATTACCAAGGCCTTACCAAAGCTCCAAAGCTTACCAGTCGAGATGAATCGTACATTTTTAGAAAAGTCATAATCAATCCTACAAAAAGCTATAGACAACTAGCATCTGACTTTAGTTCTAAGTTTTCAAATGTTAGTGTTAATAAAGACACTGCTTTAAAAATGCTATTAAGGAAAAATATACAGTCATATACTGCTATAAAAAAGGCTCTTTTGACTGTATTGGACCGGTTGAAAAGGCTCAAATGGTGCAAAGAACGTAAAAGATGGACTGTTAAAGACTGGTCAAAAGTTATTTTCAGCGATGAATCTAATTTTGAAGTATTAAATAGAAATCAATAGTATTCGTAAAACGTTAAGCAAACGAAAAGTATCACCCAAGTTTTGTTTTATACAGACAGAATCAATCAGTTTGTTTAGATGGACACCCTGGAAAATCAGTTGCTACCATCAGCCGAAATATTTTTTGATCAGAGTCAGAGTTCAGCAAGATGGGGCTAATTCACATACTGCTCATTCCGTCCGAGATTGGTTTCAAGAAAAAGATAAATATCGGTACTCCCTTGGTGCCCAAGATCACATGATCTCAATTCAATAGAGAATTTATGGTCAATGATAGAACACAAAATGGTCAATACAAAGATTGCATACGGAGAGCATCTAAAAAGCGTTCTTTTTGATGAATGGTTGAAAGTTCCAAGTGAAATAGTCAAGAACATGATTGAATCTATGCCAAAACGTGTCGCTGAGTGTATTAAAGCTAAGAGTGGCCATTTTAAATGTTAAAAAATATTATTTTATTGATTTATTATTATTGATTTCTTTTTGATATTTTTTTTTTGATTTTAATTTTCATAACTGTTTATATTTATTGGTTTGAATTTAAAACTCGTTAAGTTAACATAACTGATTTTTAAAATTTCATAATTTTTTTTATTTATTCTTTTAGTTTTATTTTGATTTAAATTTTAAAATGAAATTCAATTTTATTTGATTTTTTAGGAATAATTACGCTTTTTATTGTCATTTAAATTTTTATTTAAAATTCAAGTTCTTTTTTTTTATGTATAGAATTTAAAATGAAAATTTATTAATAAAAATTAATAAGAAATTTGAAATTGATGATTTTCAAGACCAATCGACGTTTTTGTTCAACTGTTGAATAATTTTCTGAAATAATTTGTTATGATGAATTGTAAGGTTATTTTATGTTGATATTTTTCTTACAATTAAAATGTATAACACAAATGATATATTCTGCTTGACATTAGCCTGCAATTTGTTGTTTTTTTTATTTGTCTTTGAAATGAAAATTAAAAATTTGGTTAATCTCTCATCAACGCATCATTATTAATCATTTTTCTTTAAAATATCATAAAAAATAAAATAAAGATAAAAAGCATCACTAATAATTAAATCATAATTTTATTTTAGTTATTTTCCCAAATAATGAAAAATAGTGTCGAAAAAATATAAAACCAAAAACAGAGACTTTGACTTTAAAATTGAAGATTTGGGTTTCGTTAAAGACCATAATTCTGAAAAATAAATAATATTAAAATTTATTTTAATCGGGAATGCAAATTATTTAAATCATAATCAATCTATTTCTCTAACAAAAAGAAATCAAAAAATTAAAAAAATATCTTATGTCAAAGTCTTGACTTTAGTTTGACTTTTGACCAAAAATATGAAACTGTTACAAGACAAACAGATGAAAATTGTTGTTTTATTTTTTTTGGAGAGTCAATTGAGAAATAAAAATTTAAGTTAAAATCGAGCATGATAAATTTTGAATAAATTAATTCTTTTTTCTAAGAGATGACGAATAAAATTTTTTAAAAATACAACCACCTAAACGTTTAAAAATACCTGAATATTATCATTCATATTTTTATTCAATTAAGGTTATCACTTATGTACAAATTTAATTATTTGATTTAAAAAAGTATTGAAAAAAGAAAAAAAAAATTTTAAAATTAAAATATGAGTAGAAGATTTTAGTTGTTAAACATGTCTAATGATATTAAATTGGCTATCTTAACACAGTTAGTAAAATATCAATTTTATATTAATTATTAAGCAAAATACGGGTTTAAATTTTAAATAAAATTTGACATGTAATTTGACATTAAGTGAAAATAAAAAGTGTTTAACAAAGTTGATCTTCAATTTTCTTTTGAATTTTATATGGAATTATTGTCTTAATAATTCGACTAAACTAAAGCTAGCTAGAATAAAAATTAGCTGACTAAACTAGACTAGTTAAGTTAAGACTTAATCCTTACTTCCACTTTTTAGCGACTTCACACTTGGCGACGAGGATAAAACGACAGTGGACGGAATATCAATAAGATTAAAATCCGAGCAGAAAGACATGAGTAACGACAGAAGTGGAGCCACGTGCGGCTCATTCATCTACGGCGGCGAACCGGCAACTCTGGGGTCAAGATGGGAGACTTGGCTGGAGCGCTTCGACACCTACCGGACCGCCACGGACCTGTTGCAGACGACCAAAGCGGAAAAGGCCAAGGCAACATTTCTTCTTCTCATCGGAGAGGAGGCTTTCGAGGTGTGGAAGACTCTACGGAAGCCCGACGACACGGACACGCTCAAGGAGGCACAAGAGAAGTTGACGAAGCACTTCGTTGAGAAGAAATCCGTCTTCACCGAGAAGTGTGTGTTCCGGCGTGCCATGAAGCGCCAGGACGAGTCGGACAACGAGTACGCCATGAGGCTACGACGAATGGCGGCGCACTGCGAGTTTGGAGCGGCACTGGAGACCGAGATTTTGAGCCAGTTCGTTGTGGGCGTCGGCATCGATGAGTTCCAGCGAGAGTGCTGCCGCACCAACGATCTCGATTTGAAGGCAGCGCTGGAGAAGGCGCGCAGCTACGAGCGAGTGGCTGAGAATGTCAGCGGACTGCTCAAGCCAACCGCGGCGGAGATGAGCAGCAGATCAATCAACTGCACCGAGCGCAGACCGATGAGCAGCGGTGGTAGTAGCAACAACAACTAGCCGAGCTGGTCGACACCGAGTCATGGTTCGTCGAGGCAGGACTGTGGATACTGTGGCAGGCGCAGCCACAAGGAGAAGTCAGAGTGTCCCGCGTTGAACACGGAATGCAGGAAGTGCGGCATCAGTGGTCACTTCGCGAAGGTATGCAGGGGCACAAGTGGAAGCAAGGACGCGATGAGAGGCGGTCAGCAACGAGCAAGCATGCAGCAGTTCCGAGCGAGGAGCAGTGGAGGCAGGAGCCAGATCAGACAGCTGACCATAAGGATAAGGACAAGTATGAGGTCAACAAGCAGGAGTACGATGAGTTCATGCGTTACAAGGACAGTTGCGATTGGGAGGTCGGCACGATTGGCAATCGAAATCGCTACAACGATGGACCGAGAGCGAGTGTGCAGATGGGCGGCACCGCAGTGGATTTTCTGATTGACACAGGAGCGCCGATCAATGTCATCGACCAGTGGACATACGAGGCGATGTCCAACAAGCCCAAGCTCGAGCGCTGCAACAGCAGGCTCTATGGATACAGAGCAGACGAGCCGTAGCCGATACTGGGCCAGTTTATGTGCCGGGTCAAGCGTGGTCGAGCTGAGGCGGCAGCTGGATTTGTGGTGATCAAGGGTGGCGCAGATTGTTTGCGAGCTATCGCACGGCAGTGGATTTGAACACTATTAAGCTCATGGACGAGGCGCGCGTGGTCAGCCAGGAAAAGTTCCGACCTTATCTGAGTCAGCCAATCGAGTGGCGGATCAAGGCGATCAAATCGCGGTTTCCAGATTTGTTCAGTGGCAAGGTGGGTTGCATCAAAGGGAGGAAGATTCACATAGAGGTGGATCCAACGGTGGCACCAAAGGCAACCACTGCGGCCAATAGCGTTCGCTTGGCGCGATGCGGTCGAAGAGGAGATCGACAGTCAGATCAAGGAGGGGGTCATGCATAAGCTGGGCGAGGACGACGAAGTGCCCGACTGGATTTCGAACTTGGTGGTGGTCGAGAAGAAGCAGGAGAACCCGGGGGTGGGGCAGCCGAAGAAGGTCAAGATCAGAATGACATGCGACAACAGGTTGCTCAACAAGGCCATCAAGCGCAAGCGTTACCCGATGAAAAGCATCGACGACATCATCTACCTGGTCAACGGAGCGAAGGTCTTATCCAAGCTCTACATTGTCAAGGCTTTCCATCAGGCCGAGTTGGATGAGGAGTCGAAGAAGCTGACAGCGGTGACCACGCACGTGGGCACACTCGTGTACGATCGGCTGCACATGGGTATTTCGTGCGCATCGGAAATGTTCACCGAGCTCATACGCACTATTCTCGAAAAATGCTCGGGCCAGCTGAACATGACCGACGACATCTTGGTGTTTGGTGCATCGGAAGAGGAGCATCACGAGAACCTCATGTGTGTGTTAGAGACATTGGAGCAAGCTGGCGTCACTCTCAATGTGGACAAGTGCGAGTTGTACAAGAAGGAGCTCACATTCTTCGGACTACGACTATCAGAAGAAGGCATAGCACCAACTCTGGATCGAGTCGAGGCGTTGAGGAACGCGAAGCGGCCGGCAGACGCGAGCCAGTGCAGGAGCTTTCTGGGCATGGTGCAGTACAGCGGCCGATTCATCCAGGATTTGGCAACGTTGGCAGAGCCGTTGTGGGCTGCAATCAAGGCAGAGCGATGGAGCTGGGGCAAGCGAGAGCAGCAATCCTTCGAGCAAGTAAAAGCCTCCATTTCAGAGAAATGTTTCTCGTATTTTAAAAAGGACTGGCGGACCAGATTGGTTGTGGACGCGAGTCCAGAAGGGGTCGGCGGTGTGCTCACACAAGTCAACCCGAACGATGAGAACGACAGGCGCGTGGTTTGTTGTGCCTCACGGCTGCTGTCCGCAACTGAGCGGAAGTACAGCCAGTGCGAGAAGGAGGCACTAGCGGCAGTTTGGGCGTGCGAGCGTTTCTGGATCTACCTGTTTGGGCAGCAGTTCACACTGGTCACCGACAACAGGGCCGTGCAGCTGATCTTTTGGAACGCGGCATCGCGACCACCTGCACGCATCGAGCGATGGGGCCTCCGCCTGTCACAGTTTGACTTCACCATCGAGCACCAGCCAGGCAAGACCAATGTGGCAGATTACTTTTCTCGTCAGCCAGTGGGACCAGCACCGACAAGGGACACGTCCGAGGATGAGAGCGAGTTGGAGCAGTTTATCAATATGGTGGTGGTCAGTGCTCTGCCAAGAGCAATCACAAAAAAGGAGGTGGCCGTGGCAACAGAGGCTGCCGAGCAGCTGCAGCTTTTACGCAAGTTCATCATTCAGCCGACAGGGCGGCTACCAAAGGAGCTAGCTGAGTTCGAGCACGTCATTGGAGAGATCAGCGAGGCCCAGGATGGAATCATGCTACGAGGGAGTCGAGTCATCATACCAAGCAAGCTGAGAGGGGCGATTGTAACGTTGGCGCACCGTGGGCATCAAGGAGTGGACAAGACGAAGGCGCTGATTCGGGCGAGAGTTTGGTTTCCAGGGATCGACAAGCGAGTCGAGCGGGAGGTCGCACACTGTCATCTGTGTCAGACCGTAGCACCAAAGCAAACCTTCGAGCCGCTCAGGACATCTTCATGCCCAAATGGACCATGGGAGCGTGTCGCCGGCAACTTTTTCGGACCGTTGGCGAACGGCAAGTTCTGGTTTGTGAATCTATGCGAGTACTCGAAGCAAGTGTTTGTCAACGATGTGGCATCAACGAGCTGGTTTCACGTGAAGCCTGTTTTGGACGAGCTCTTTTCCATTTTTGGCGCACCGCTAATTTACAAGTCGGACAACGGCGCACCATTCCAATCACATTCCTTTGCCGAGTACGCACGGGAGTTGGGATTTGAGCACCGCAAGATTACACCACTTTGGCCAAGGGCCAACGGCGACGTGGAGCGTTTCATGCGCAACCTAGGTAAGACCATCAGAGGAGCCGAGGTGACGGGCATCAGTCGAGATCAGGCACTAAGAGATTTCTTGAGGGCGTATCGGGAAACACCTCATGCAGCCACCATGATTTCTCCGAACCTGTTAATGTTCGGCTTCAGTCGGACTTCGGGTTTGCCGGAACCAGTTGGAAAGCCAGACCGAGCAGAGTGGCATCGATTGGCCAAAGAGAACCACGAACTGTCCAGGAGACGCATGGAGGACGAGTACAATGAGCGCACACGCGCGCGCATGAGTGTCATCCGAGTAGGAAGCAGAGTGCTGCTCAAGCTCAAGCGCACCCACAAGTCTAGGCCGGAATGGGATCCGGAGCCGTATACAGTCGTGGACGTCAAGGGCAGCATGGTCACTGCTTCGAGACCAGGCCATTCAATCATGAGGAACTCCTCGTTCTTCAAAGTATACTTCAGTAGTTTCGAGGAGGACAAAGTGGTTGTTCAGGAAGTGGTGAGAGGTAGCAGCGGCTACCAGACGGAGTCTGCGGCTGAAGTCAGCGCGGCAGCAGCACCAGGTGATGATGGCCAGACCAGTGCAAGTCCAACAACCAACGCAGAAGAGGTCAATGTTGAGGCGGCTAGGGCAACGGGTGTAGGTAGAGGACGCCCGAAGAAGGCCGAGTCGGAGCATCGAGAGGCGGAACGGAAGGCAGCGGAGGTGGCAAAAAGAGTGCTGCGTCCGCCGTAGCGAGTTTAACCGGAGCGAGCCGCCAAGAAACAGCACGGTCAACAATGAAGCAATTCTGGCTCACTTGGATGTCTAATGTTTTTTTTGTTATGTTGTTTTTTCTATCTGTTTGTGATTTTTTTTACTCAAGCTATGTATTCATTAACCTATTGTATTTCATTTATTTTGAGAGTCGAAATTTCTATTTAAAGAGAGGGAAAGTTGTGGTGTCCACCACAGATACTTATCTGTATATTTATTTATTATGTATGTGAGCGTTAAGTTACTTATGATATTTATTTATTTTATTTTTGTACTATTTATTTTTGCATGTTCGAGTAGTTATATGACTCTCGAGAAAAGAAAGATATAAATAGAGAGGGGAGACGCGAATAGGGGATTCCGTCTTTTTTGGCTTAAGCTCAGAATAAAGATTTTGAAAAGACAAAAGCTTTTCTTTAGTTCCACTTTTTAGCGACTTCACACTTACTTATTTTAGTACAACTGTTGAGACCCAACAATAATGTTTCCACCTACCAAATTGTCTTCAGGAATACAAAACCAATACCCATAGTTAAATAAAGACAGACCAACATCCACGCCAACAAGATATACCGAGGAGAACTTCAACTAGTGGATCAAGCATTGTGAGAGGAACGCAATCAAACCCCACGATAAAACGCGAACACTCCTCACGCATCAAATATTGATCATAAACTTTTAGTCGCCGAACAATCATCTTCTGATACCATTTTTCCAATTTGAATAAATCAAATTTTACTTAAAAGAATGAATAAACAAAAATTACAAAATTTTAAAAACCAGGAATGTTTACTTAGCCATTATTAAATTCAAACGAATAAACAGTTTTAAAAAATTAAAACCATGAAGTGGTTAAAATCTTGTGATCTAGAAATCTTCTCTAATAAACAATTAAATCTTAAAATGATTTTATAAATAAATCTATGATTTTTATTTTTTTATAATATTTAGTTTTCTATTCAAAATTTAATATAAATCTCATTAATTTTAATGAAAAAAAGGAAAATATTGTATAGAACAAACAAAATTGATTTTAATAATGAAAGTAATTGAATCTACTATTGTATTAAGCTAAATTATTTATTAAAACGTTAAAAAAAAATTGATAAAAAAATATAAATGTTTGAAATTTATTTAAAGCCACTAAATTTCAGAAAGTATCTCAAATATATGTGGAAAATGAATTTTATTCTAAGATCTTAATTCAAAAGCTAAAAGTTTAGATTGTTTTGTAGAAAATATGAATGGTCTTAACTTAGAAAAAAATCTAAGCAATCATTCAACCTTTCTGTAATTAATGACAGAATAAAAATATTCAATGGTTAAAATGAAAAAAACATTTGATTGTTTTTATTCAAAGTCCATTAATAAATTCCTTCTAGATGATCTTCAGTAAGATGTTGCCTTTTTTAAGCGTAGAATTAACAATAATTTTAATTTAATTTTTATGAAATCTTTGATCAATATTTTGTAACTTTGATATTAATTTCAAAAACTTAATTTTTTAAATATTTTTTTTATTAAATTTTTTTATGAATACATGGGCTCAATCGTCCCTGTCAAGGTTTTGACCTTTGGTCTTTTTTGGTTGAATTGAAATATGCATAACATAATAATAAGTAATTGGAAATATTGCCTATTGATTACTTTTTAAATTTTGTTTTAGGATAGAAGTGGCCATTTATTACGTAATCTAGTTATTATTAAATTATCTCTTATCATTAGGATTTATAAAACAGAAGACCACTTAAAACTCATAGGCTTAAAATAAATTAAATTGGCGTTTTTATTTTTGAAATTTTTTCAAAAAAAAAGTTTAAAAAGATAAAGAACAAAGATTAAATCAAATCCAGAAATTTTTGCAAAAAAAAATTAAATCTTTAAATAACTCTTCAAAACACAAAAAATTCAAAAAATACGATTTCTCTCAATTTTGACCAAATCCGAGAACTTAGCTGTTACGCGGACCATTTTGTCAGAAACCTGTTCCAACCATTGTTGATGCAAATGATACATTGGTTCACAGGCAATCGACCGTACGACTCAGCTTCTGAGTAGGACACAACTCAGCTTCTGAGTTGCAAAATGGAAAGTTTGGTGTATGAAAAAAATGCCGCGTTGAGAGAATTTAATGCTAATTGTTTGAAAGAATTTTTAAAATGGTCCATCAAACATACACAATTGCCCAAACAAGAAAATTCAGTCAATTTAAGAGAATTTTTAATTTTTTGACTCATCCGAACGCCAAAAAAAGACTAGGCGTTTGCTTGGCCTGACCACGATCAACTCAGACATCAGGGTCTTGCAATGAACAGTGTAAGCTAGGCCTCGACCATGTCGAGAGAAAAATCAAGTTCAAGTCGGACATTATGAACCAAATTGACCTAAAACGAGTGAAACCGCCAGGCTGGTCCGAACCAGTGCTGGAAGTGGCTGTCAGATGGCTTATGAGGCAATGCAGAAGGATCGAAACGGGAACCCTGGAACTTAGCCACAAATAGGCACCAAAAATATCAGGCGTCAAAGATATCAAAGACTATTTTAACATCAGACATGTGAATGAGTCAGAAATGCATTTTTCTATCTCGTTTTGAGGACTCAACTCTGGGCAAAGAAATTTTAAAAACTTTTTAGTCCACTTACCAATCATTTCTGGACTTAACTGGGCATAAATTCCAATTCAGCCTGCTTATTACATGGCTTAAATTGCTCAATGCACCTCTTGACTGCTACACTTGGATATTTTGACAACTACTGCTGAATTTAAGGAGTCTTTTTTCGACTAAAAAAAGTTGTAATTGGTGAGTGTTGAGATTTTTTTGAAAAGTTGCATCATTTAGTCTGCATTAATTTTTGTCATACAACTACACTGAAGCTATCATTCTATTCTCTCCGAATGAGATTGACGAGTACAATGAGCTCAAGTGAAGAGTATTTATTAATTATTCAATATTTACCAATTATTCAAAAGAAAGTCTTTGGAACAGTAATCTTTTTAGTCTTGTGATCAACATGACTCTAAACTCAACCAGCGTGGGCTTTAGTCTTTAGAAAATATTTTCCAATTTGAGTCCAAAAATTCGCCAATTTTTTTAAATAGTTATCCAAAATTTGTCAACTGACAAGCAGAACAATTTCGTCAACAGTGTTAACAAATAATTTTGGACAGAGCTCAATTTGGGCTTTTTGGTCCTAAAAGACATCGACTGAATCAATCTCAGTCAAACATTCAAAATAAAGATATAATTCAAGATTTTAAAATATTCAAAATAACAATAGACATGTCCAAGTTTTTATTGATTTAAGCCAAGAAGAAAACCAATAGAAAACTGTTTAGTCTGTGTTTAATTTCTTTAAGTTATTTTTATTTTTTATATCTTTCCTAAAATGTTTTAAAGAATTTTTGTTTTTCTGTTTCTAATATTAAAAAATAAATTATTCTCAGATTTTATATCCAGAAGAATGACACTTTTGGTCGAAACGCGTTTTTCTTTTTTTTAAATAATAAATAAATATTTTTTTATAAAAATTTTAGACTGCTAAAGGAAGCTTGAACCTATTGGACAAATATCTATACTGAGAAATTTGGAATATTTACTAAAAAAATTTAACTAGCATCAACTTCCCTGATTTTCAAACTAAACTTTTCGGTATATTTTCTGACGAGATTCGAAAAAAGTACAAGAAAAAAGTTTAGAACACAATAAAAACCACTGTCCAAATTTACAATAGAGCAAAATCAAGAACTATTCATTGTTAATTTAAGCAATACACCTGATTCCTTAAATACGGTCGAAACATCTAAACAAAAATGTTCTCACTCTAAAAGAAAATCTAAACTCAAACTATTTGATTATAATAAAGATATGAATAAAAGCAAAACAGTTGCGAGACTAGATATAATAGATAGAGAGATTTTTAAATTTATTAAATTAATAAATTTCAGAATCGTTCAGAACCATTATCGTTTTGGAATATGAATAAAGAAACCTATCCAATTCTTTTTATCGTTGTTAAATCGATTTTCTGCATCCCAGCTACTTCGGTACTTTCTGCTACCGGCTATACAGTCTGGGAAAGAAGAAATAAATTGAATTCACTAAAAATTCACAAAATGATGGTTGATTCAGAAAATTAAAAGAATATTAATTAATAATCTTTTATATATATTTTAATTCGTTTTAAATTTAAATTTTTAATTATTTTAAATTTTCGAATACTTATTTTATATAATTATTAATTAAATAATTTCAAATAAATCGTTTAATTGTAATTTTAGCTCTTAAATCTGGATAGTCAACTAAAAAAAATTGTCGTTTTAATAATCGACTAAAAAAAATAGTCAATTTTTGAATTCTATTAAATGATTGGAGTCGTTTAAGATTACCAACACTAAAAAAATCAAATCAAATTTAATTTCATTAATTTCATTTTAAAATTTAAATCAGAACATAACTAAAAGAATAAATAAAAAAAATTATGAAATTTTAAAAATCAGTTATGTTATTTTAACCACTTTTAAATTCAAACCAATAAATAGAAACAGTTTTGAAAATTAAAGCAAAAAAAAAAAACATTTCAAAGAAATCAAATAAAATGTCATCTAAACTATCAGTTTGTTTGTACGCTATGATTTTAGACTTTACAATATTTTATTTACTTATTTTAGGTAGCCTTTCACTAAAAATTACTAAATTTTATTGACTTATTTTAAAAGGCTTTATAATGACTCTTTTTTATGGAAAAATCAGCGTTGCTAAAGACTTTTCACCTACATGTAAAATGGATCTCAATTATACTTCAATTATCACAAGTCAATCTTCAACTACTAGCATTGAATCAATATCAACTTCTCCTTATGAATCCATAACAACAAGCACTGAGACAGTGATAACTGGCACTGAACAAATATTAAGTATTTAATACAATTTTATACTTTCAACTAAAGCGATTGTACATTTCTTGCTAAACTGTCATTATGTTTATTTGTTTTGATAATTAAGAAGGCCCTTTATTCAAAAATTTTCACTCTTCCTTATTAAATCAGATTTTTTCGTTTAAGCGTTTAAATTTTATATTTTTTTAATTTTCCAAAATTGACAAATGAAAAATTTATAATCAAATAAATATCAATTTTGAATACGCTCAACAAAATTTAGAATGCGCAAAAAGATTGCATTAATTAATTAGTTTAAGAATTTTCTATTTTCTCTTATTATTTTTAATAAGAATTTTTTCAAAACTTTCGAAACTTTTTAATCTTATAAACTCTAACTAGTCTTTTTTTAATAGATGGACAAGTTGGTTCATTTTGCAATAATGTTAGTGATTGCAGTGGTCAAATAGAATTGTCAGATGGTAGCATCATCTCAACAACTAATTGTACAGACAATAAATGCGTGTAATTTTTCTCAATAAAAGTCAATGTTAATTCAAATATTTAAAATTAAGATGTAATGAACCTAAGTATTCAGTAATTGGTTACGAGCCTGAGTATAGATGTCACATAAAAAATGGTGAAGACTATGATTGCATAGATAACTTAGAGTGTGAAATTAATTGTAATACAGCTAGTAAAAAGTGTGCTGGAAGTGGTCCATCTGGTAAAAAATAATCTTAATTCTATTAAAAAAATAGATAAAATGTGGAGCAAAATGGATAAATATATTATGTTTTTTTTAACAGAAACTAGATTATTCCGTCTGTATTATTTAACTTTTATTTTATTGGTATCATTTTGATTGTTACACAGATACAAAAAGTTGAAATTATTTTTAATTTAAAATTTTATTGAACGAAAAAAATAATAATAAAAATTTAAAGTTTAAACAACACTGACTACATGTTTTTATTTTTTAAATTAAATTTGAAACCTGACGAATTTGAACGATTTGTACTCAATTGTGATAAAGTTAATAATGTTGGTTGAAAAGATAGCCATAGCAAAATAAGCAAACAACAAAACAATGCTCGTTGAATACGTGTCATTCATGATCAATTGAATTACAAAAGAAACTATTTGAACAACGGTCTTTTATCATTTTTCTCTTTTTTATTTTTCCCTCTTAAACTTTTTCCCTTTTAACATTTTTCCCTTTTTTAAGGAGGAGCAAAAACAAAAAAATAGAAAATAGCCAATTATTAATTTAAATTTTATTAATTATTATTCAATTAAAAAAAAACAAAAGAAAATATTGTCCAAGCAAAATAATTAAAATTGCCAAGAAACATTAAATGGAAAAATCTGTTTTTGCTTTTCAGCTATTATTTCAAAATAAAAATCATAAAAAAAACCAAAAGTTATAAAACTATTATAAGTGATTCGCATTAGTCTTTGATCGAACTTGTAGTTGAATGGATCCAAACGTTTTGCTAATAATTGTGCATAAGTGATTGCAAACAGACCACAGTCATTTGAACTGATTTGGTGCTCTACTTGAACCATGTATACTCTATGGAAATTACGATCTGGATAAATTAATTTGAAAATTTGTGCTGTTGCCATACAATTGTTTATATTGTTCATACTATCATATACAAACCAAATTTGCTCCAAACTTTGATTGTTCTCACTTTCGCTAGGGTTAATGTTTTTCAAAATGATCCAATCTAAATTGTTGACATTGACAACGAAAATTTTATCCATTTCTGGAGACTATTGGATCAAAAAACCACCGGATTTTGGCAATTTTTTCAATTTTTGTTTCTCAAAAAAGTTAATAAGTATCCATGGTCAATTAAAAAAATGTAAATTTCCCATGAACCAATTTTGTGATTCTTCCGTTTAAAGTAAAATATAATAAAAATTAAAAAGAAGAAATTCTTAGCTAGCAATTACAAAATGGAGTTGGTTTATATATCTTGATTCGAAACCTTCTTTATACTCTTCGATTTTTTTGACCATTTTGACAACTAATGGAACAGAATGACTCAATCCTGTCCTGATATATCTAGATAAAATAGATAAATCCCTGGAAATAACTTTTGACCATTCTTTTACAGTCCATCTTTGTCGTATTTTGAACAATTTAATATGTCCAAGTCTGTCAAAATAAGCATTTTTATAGCAGTATATGACCTTTTATTTTTCTTTAATAGAATTATTCGTGTAGCTTCTTTACTAACAGTTACATTTGTAAACTTAGAACTTTAGTTAACTACCAGTTGTCTAAAGCTTTTTATAAGATTGACTCTGAGCTTTCTTAGAATGTGTGACTCATCTTGACAGCTAAGTTTTGGGATCTACAAGACTTTGAAATTCTTTGACATTGCAAATCTTCTCTTAGTTAGTTGTTGCTTTAAACAAAAATTTTCTCAAAACTTTCTCCAACCAGATCAGATCAATTTTATCTTTTTACTCAATACTCAAATCTAAACCTCTGAATTTCTAATTTTTGATTTTAAATTCGTAAACTACGTCCTTTGAAACCCTTGAAATTTCATTTTTTTTTAAAAGTTCCATTAATTCCAAAAATCAATAAGACGTTTTCGGCATTGTTTAGTAGAAAAAAAAAGGTTAAACGTACGGTTAAGTTTTTAAAGCTTATTTTTCTGGAGAATCAAAAGAAATAATAGCCGAACACTTAAGAATTCAAAATTCGTTACCCAAAAGATTTATTTATTTTGATTTATTTATATGAAAATTTTAAAAAATCAATTGATTTTGAGACTTTATATAAAATAGAGTGAAAATTCAAAAAAGTAAAACCACAGATTTTTTCGAAAATTTTTCTTGTTTATTTAAAAAAAAAATTGTGTGTCCTTAGTGATCCCTGAAATTTCATACAATTTAAGTGAAAAAAAGTAATTTTTTTGGCTTTATTCAATAAAAAAAATTGACACAACCTTTTTTTTTAAATAAAAATATACACCAGACTGTAAAAAATTTTATGCTCTTTCAGAATATATAATTTTAAAAAATATTTAAATTTTATCATTGAAAACATGGGTCTAAAAGAACTACAACTCTTTAAAGGGTTAGTTATTTTTAGACCCTTAGGTATAAAAAATTTTTTTTATGAGACTCCAAAAAAAATGAAAAATGAAAAATGAAAATGGTTTTCAAAGGACGTAGTTTACGAATTTAAAGGGTATTGTGAAATTAAAATACAAATTGAACAAAAATTCTTCCTTTTTTGATGAATTAAAATTAAAGTTAATAAAATATACTTAAAAAAATACTGCAACAATATTATTGCTTTATTGCCTAAAATAAAATCATTATTTTCTTTTTTTTAGTAAATTAAACCAAATAATCAATTTAAATCTTATTGATATTATATTTTTTGTCTTATTAAAACATGAGGAAAATTATTTTAAGTATAAAAGGTGCAACAAAGTATGTTGCAGTATTTTTTAAAGTATATTTTATTAATTTTATTATTAATTCTCCAAAAAAGGAAGAATTTTTGTTCAATTTGTATTTTAATTTCACAATATCAATTTAAATTCAAAAATTAGAAATTAAGATAGCACTTAAGTTTTGAATTTCTTGAACTTTAATCAAGCTTTTTTTTACCAGATAACGATGTCGACCAGAACCCATAAAAGTAAAGACCGAATAAAGTGAACAAATAAAATCAAATAATAATTATTCTATACATATTTAAATATAAATTAGGAAATGTAAATTTTAATTTTTTTATTATTATAGATTCAAACAAACATTAAAAACCAAATTTGATATCAAATATATTCTAAAACTAGAAATCATTTTAATTTACAAATCAAAGCCGGAAAAAAATCATCTAGTAGCTGGCATCTAAAAATTGACAGATTTGTTTTTCATGATTTGTAACCCATTTTATATTTGATTTTATTTGATCAAGTGCATACTCTACCGAATTGGTAGCCGCGCCAGCTCCATTCGACAAAATTTCCCCAATTTTTTCCAATGCATCTTTGCTATTTGTTCCTACAGCCAAACTCTCAATTATAGAACTCATTATAAATGCATCATGAGAATTCCTTGATTAATTTAATTCAATTTAAAAAAATTAATCTAAACAAATTTTTACATTTTTAATAGTTGTTCCCAATGTTTGTTCACAAAATTAAAATAAACACTTCTTGAAATGGGCGTCAAAGTAAAATAGGTGTAAATGCGTCGAATATCCGACCTACGAATGATTGTCTGATTTTCATCAAGTGTCAATTCCAATAGCCTTTAATTAAATAAAATGTTTCAAAATTTTTTTAAATAATTAATTTTACATTTTAAGAATCCAAGTTTCTCTGTTGCATGCCAAAGCTTGAAATATTATATTCTGCTCGGCTGGTATTGAGTTGATCGTTCTGTTGAATAAATCCAGCCAATTTTTGTTCGTGCCATATTTTATACCAGAACAATAAACAGCTTCGACCACATGCTTTTCTGCTTGTCTTCAAATAGATTTTTTTGTCATTATTAATTTAAAAATAAACTATTAATTTGTTCAAAAAGTACTTAGTTCCATTCATGTACTGGTCAAATTTGGTCCTGGCTTTTTTGACAGCGTCTTCAATCTCAAAATAAGAAGCATATTTGATTACATGATTTCTCAATAGACGTTGCATAAAAGTTCCCTTGTCGTTCCATCCAAGTGTTCTATAGATATCATTTATTTGTCTGGCGCAATATTTCTGTGATTTAGAAAAAAAAAAATTAAAAATGATTAAAGAATAATTTAATTTAATCTAAACTTGAAAAAGACCATAGCATGAACTTGACGATAACATGTTATCAAGATAAGTTATTGATTTAAAAAATGATTTCCATGGAACGAATTCCGTCTCTTTGTTTAGATATGAAGATAAATCGAGTGCAAGAGGATAATCAATCAAGCCAACTCTGTAATCAAAATTTTTAAATTAATTTTAATTTTTTTTTTCATTTTTAAATTTAAAACCTTGCCAAAGTAAACGAGTCATATATTAGAGCTGCACGTTCAGTTGAAGTAAAAAATGAATGATCAATTTTTAATTGTTTGATGATAAGTTTCCAATTGTTGATATCATAATTTGTTCTGTAGTATCCCATAAAGTCCAAATTTCCAAATATCCATTTGCTTTTACCTGATGGCACAACTATTTCATTATCTGTTAAATTAAGCCATATGATTTGTTTGTCAGTTGGATCAGAATCAAATTTATATGTAAATGGAATAACCCATTTGTAGTTTTTTTTAACTTTTGACTGCGATAGCAAAAAATACTCTTGATGAAGTTTGTAAGTAATAGTCGATTGATTTGTGTTCTCAACTCTAGTCACATGTATTATGGGATATCCTTCTTGCGTTATCCAATTTGTCATTATTTCTGATATGTTGTATTTGTAGTTTACAGTCTAAAGAATTTTTTTTCTTAATTTTTTTTTAATAATAATAAATTGTTCATATGAATCATAATTTCACTATCTAATTAGTCATTAAATATTTATTTTAAGATTTTTTGGAAAAAAATCAATTTTGCTCAAACTAACGTGGATCTCCAGGTCCTCAAGGCATTTTGCTAGTTGCAAATTCTTCAATGGTGCAAAACAAGATTTTTTAATTGTTTGCACAGAAGAAACCGTCATTGATGCCGATTAAATAAATGAGATGGCCAAAGAATAAGTATTTGTAAAATAATTTTTTTTTCTCTTAAGTTCTTGATTGGTAAATGACTTATAAATTAGAAACTTCATTTCAGATATCATTGAAAAAAAGAAGAAAACAAAAAAATATTTGATTTTATTCATAAATTTTTAATTAAAATTTATCTAAAATTGTGTTTATTTTATTCCTAAAATTTGAATGTTAAATTTAAATTTAACAAATATTTTTGTTCAATTTTTTGTACGATTAAACAAAGCTATCCTGATAATTAAATAAATTGTTCAATTAATATTTGTCAGAAAGTTTTTATTCTATTCTTTTAATTTAAATACAATTAGAAAATTCTAAATAACAGGAATTTACTGAGTAGGACTTATTTAGACAACAAATAGAATAAATTTAAAAAAAACCTTGCATTAGCCTTCCTTAATGAATTTTTTCAAAACTCAAAAAATTTTAAAGTGTTGAGATTTTAAATAATAAATTCAAGGAATAAACCTCTTGTTTGAAGGATTAATTTTTTATCCAAAGCCAAGACTTTTTTGTTAAAAAGGCTTAAGTTAAATGGTATGTTGAAATTAAATTTTAAATATTGATGATAAATTAGGTCCTTACTTGGAAAAATATTATCAAATAGATTATTTCGAGGCTAAAGAAATGGATAAAAATTTACAAACAAACTAAGTTCACATTAGATAAAAACTCCAAATACTTTAAAAACTATTTTAATTTTGATTAATTTTTATATTACTAATCTAGTTAATTTTTTTAAAATAAACCATAGAAATAGAATTTAATTTAGAATTTTTAACAAGACTTTTAATCAAATTAAAACGTCTTTTTTGACAAGTGATGGCTAGTTCGACTTATCCAAACTGTGATCATGTACCTAGCGAATCGAATAGATTTCTTTCAAATCAATCAATAAGTTCAATCACTAATACTCGATTTAACTTCAAGAATATTTTACTCTGGACCATTTTGTTTTTTATACTCGTTTTTTCGTTATTCAACATCATTTTAATCTATAAACTATTTATAAGTATCTATAGACCAATGGCTATTTTGGTCGTTATAGTAATTTTGGCCAAATTTCTAAACATAAAGATCTATCCTTTTGATGATTTGTATTCAAGGATGACAAAAAAATAACATAAATACCTCCGTAAAAACTTGCCATAATTCGTTCATATCACAATTAGAAAACATGTATTTATTAATATGATTCTTGGAATAAAATAAATTAGAGAAAATAATTTTTTTTTAAATTTAATTACTCTCAAAGACTGGCGAAAAAGATCATCGCCAATAAAACCCCTTAGCATTCGAAGCACACTGAATCCTTTTTCGTAGGATATTTCATCAAAATATTGCTGCACTTGAGTCGGATCGTCCACATGAGTTGAGACTGGATGTGAAGTTTCGACTGAATCTTTTTCCATTACATTAAATATGTCATGTACAACCAAAGTTTCGAGAACGTTAAATTCTGGCTTTATTTTATCCATAGCCAAATACATTAAACTGTTGGCAAAAGCTTCATTCAGCCAAACGTTATCCCACCATTTAAATGTGGCCATATTGCCAAACCACTTGAAATAGATAAAAATCAAAAATATATTTAAAACAGCATATTTATTTTTTTAAATACTGAATGAGATATTTCATGGCAAATGACCAACACAATGAAATATTCGTCTTCAAGCAACGACTTCTCTGGGTCGTATAAAAGAGCAGATTCTCTTTAAAAAGATTAGATTAATTTCTGTTTATTTTAGACTAAGTTCTAACCGGTAAAGTACAAGACCCCAGTTTTCCATAGCTCCGGCATTGAAGTCAGGTGCAGCAAAATGATCTTTTTATTTTTTCCAATAAATTTATTTAATTCTTTTTTTAAAGCAATTATTACCTGATTTAGAAACAACTTCTTTAATTTGAAAATAATCCTCAAAATAAGCATAAGCTTTGGGAATAATATCCAAGGCGTATTGGGTATTATTTGCATAATCATCTCTAGCCCATACCCTTATCTATTTTCAAAATTAAATTTTTTTTTTAATTTTAAAAATAAATTTTATTGCTTTCAAATTATTCGGACCAATTGTTGATATTGGTTTGAAATCAGAGACAGTAAATGCAAGCAAATAAGTTGACATAATTGGAGTGATATTGAATGTGGTTCTTGACCATGAATAGTCTAATTTAATTTTCATGATTTCTTCCATGTTAGACAAAGCGGTAAATTCTTTGAGAGATTAAAGATTTGCAAAAAGTGTTTAGTAAAAATTTGTTTTATTCAATTACCTGAATGATGTTCAATTTGTATTTGAAATTGAGCTTTTAAACTTGGCTCGTCAAACGAAGGAAACACTTTTCTTGCTTCCAAAGGCTGCAATTGAGACACAATTATTGTTCTTTTTTTTTTTGTTAAATATAATATCAAAAAATTATTTTTTTCTTTATTTATTTTATTTATATTACTTGGTCACATTATTGGTCACATAAGTACTGTAGTAGATTCCTTTCAAATTATTTGTAATAGTCGAATTGTAATTTTCAAAAATAATCTCATAATTTTGATTTTCTAAAAACTTTTGACCATTGTCCAGATGAAAAATAAAATACGAATAGAAAGCATTGTAGGAGACATTTTTAATTTGAAGACTTTGACCAAGCTGATCATTGTACAACAAATTGTAAATTTTAACACCAGAAAAATCATAGACCAAATTTGGATCCGAATGAATTACCGCAAAAGCAATTGGCTTAAAACACTTGAATTTAATTGATGTAGTTCCATTGAAAAATTTATCATGAACATTAATGCGTAAATTTATTTCGTACAGATAAGGCTTTAGGCTAGATGGTAGTCGAGAATCATTCCAGTTCGCGACCAAATACTCATTGTCCAAAATCTCGACTGAAGTTTGAAGCCTAGATTGGGTGGTCTTTAGACATGGTGACTTATTGCTTGACAAAGAAGAATTGATGGTGGCATTTGAATCACATATTTTGTATCGAATGAAACAAAATATTAGACCGATGGCCAGGATGATGCACATAATGGATAGGACCAAAATCACGCTGTTTTTGCCAGACTTTTCTGGTTCTTTGATTCCAACATTGAGCTCATTGTTGGCCATCTTATCATCGCCCATCAACTTCACTCTAACAGTTGTATCCAAATTATTAGACATTATTAAACTCTAAAAATTTTCATTCAAAAAAAAATAATTTTTTTTTTTAATAAACCTCACAAGTCACCTTAAAACAAAAAAAATACTACTTCTAAATTTTCAATTCAGCATTTTATGCATCTTCATTTTCTTAATTAGAAAACTCTTGTTATTTTTCATTTTGATTTAAATTTTATGGAAATTTTGATGAATTGATCCTAGTGTTCAATAGAACTTTTCTTTTTTTTGTTGTTCATTTTTTGATAAATGAAAATTAGATTTTTTTTAATTAATAGACAGTCCTCTGTTACAAATAATTTGAAAGCTTTTATTATTAAACTTTTAGCTTAATTATTTCCACCGTCACAAAAAGAAGAGACGTTCGACTGACTGAAGGCAGGATATAGACTAAATATATTAAAAATTATTCCAGGGTATTTATAAAAGCCTAATTATAAGCCGTAAGAGCCAAAATTATATAATTCCTTTTTATTTAAATTTAATTAATATTTAAAAATAAACGAAAATGCCAATCTCTTTTTATTATTACATCTATAAAGATTTTTGTTGTAAAAGGTATCAATCAATAGCTGAGACTGTTTAATCTCGTTGAATTTAGAATAAAAACTCTGCTTTATACCAGCAAAAAATACAGTTAATAAATCATTTAATGGAGCTGCCGGTCGATTGATACGCTCTCAACACTCAAACGCAAACATTTTGGCAATTAAAGGATCCATAATTGATTAAGTCTTTTATCGAGTGAGGAAAAGCTTTTAAAAAAAAATTTAAAAAAAATTTGCTTAGAAATAAATTTTATTAAAGCTGAAAATTCGATTTAAAAAAAAACATTGCGTAATATTCAAGGTTTTTAAACAAAAATGTGCTTTATCTTTAATCGTCTTGCATGATGCTTAGAAATTCTTCAAAATTAACTTAAATGATCCATTAAAAAATTGTAATTAAAATATTTCATAATTATTACTCTCTCCATCTCCGTCTTTGTCAAATTCGTTTATCATTGCTCTTAATTCATCATCACTTGTTTTTTCACCTAGTTCTCTTAAACAATAAAAAAATAAAACAAAAAAATTCCACCTTTTTCATCTCTGATTTACTTGGCTATTTTTCTCAATGTTCTAAAATTTATTTTACCACTCGAGTCCTCGGCAAACAATTTGAACGCCTTGCGAAAGTCATCTTGCGGATCTCGGTCCAAAATCATATTTTTTGCTATAATTAAATAATTTTGTTTTAAATTCACTTGACGATGACATTAAATTTTGCTTACAAATTTCATTAAAATCTTCTAGTGTTACTTTGCCAGTGTTATCTATATCATAGTCTGACATTAAACGTTGAATATCTGCTTTTTTTAAATCAAAGCCCAACGCACGAAGTGCAACCTTAAACAAAATGTCAATACTATCTTTTTTAAATAGAAATTTTTTTTATCTTTTTAGCAGTTGATTTTTTAAATTTAAAAGATCAATTTTTATTTTTTTTAATTTGGAAAATGCCAAATTTTTTCGTTTTTGTGGTCTTGATGAAAACAAATTTTACTAGAAAATTTTAATTAGCGTAAAACGGGAACAAAATGGGAAAGATTGAATGTATCAGCAAAAATCAATTTGAATAAATGTGCTGACAGCTTTGCTGATTTTGTAATAAAACAGAAAGTTTGCCTAAAAACCAGATTATAAATCAACAAAGTAATTTTTTTTTTAAATCAACAGAAAATTTATAACCAAAAACTATGAATTAAAAATCAGTTTATAATCGATTAAATTGGAATTTAAATTTACATTTAAGTCTATGTTACCTTTAGTTCGTGATAGTCAATTTTTTCATCATTGTCTGTGTCGAACAATTTGAACGCTTCGTAAATTTCTTGTCTTTCCAAATCGGTGAGGTCGCGTTTTTTCTTTTTCTTTATCTTGTCGAAGTCAATAAGAGCAAAGTCGGGACGTCGGTTCATTCTATGGCCAAAAAAAGACAGATTCAAAAAAATATTTTAGAAAAATTTTTTATTTTAAATTAAATATTCTGAGTTTGTTAAGAAAAAAAATTTTTTTTTTGAAAATATTTGAACAAAGTATACGAATTAGTTATAAATATAATTAAAATCGCAAAAATTTCTTCAATTTTAAAAAGCACCTTTGATTCGGAATTAAAGAAAATTAAACATTTTACATTTTGAACATAAAAAAAATAGAAACTAATTTTTAGAATATGAGATTTTTACAGTATTTTAACGAGGTCAATTAAAAATAGGTTCGTTGCCATGGAAACAAAACATTAGACATATTCCAAATCTGTATCAATTTTGTTTGTCTCAAGAGATTCGCCTGCATTTGATGAAGCGTTCACTTGTGAACCATTTTGATTTGCCAAAACTGTCTTTAATTGCTTCACTATTGAGTATATACTTGTATTAAATGTTTGAATGATTTGCAGAGTTTGAGCCGAGGCAATCTGCGATTTCCCACCACATGTTGTTGTCTGTATGAAATTGGCCGTGTGTTGTAGCTTTTTGAATTCGTCAATATTGTTAGACACCTTGTGGAAAAAAAAATCAATTAATTTTACTCTTTAAAAAAATATTTTTTCAAATTTTAAAGTCATCTTAATTGTCGGCTTCCGATTATTTTATTTAAGAATTGATTTTATTTTAAAGAGAATAAAGTCAAGTCTAATTTTCAAAATTAATTTTAAGTTCAAATCAAATTATATGTAGTTTAAAAATAATTCTAAATTGGTCATATTGATTGAAAAATTCAGAAAATAAATTTGTTTAAATTACAGTGAAAAATCAGGAATAAATTTAAATTTGATTTTTAGTGTGTCAGTTTTAAAGTATTAGCATTAATTTAATTAAAAACATTGTAAACTAATTATTGATTTAAAATCCCAAAATTAATTGATTTTTATTTATATTATTTGAAAATTAAAATTAGTTAGCTTATCTAAAGAAGTATAAAATATTATTAATTTTTATTTTCATTTGATTTTCTTGTCATAATTTTTTGAAAATTAAATAATTAGAAAAATTGATGCATCTTAATTATCTAATTAATAATATATAGCTTTTTAAAGTTTGTTTGTGAATGATTTCAAGTATTTTTTGTCACAATTTTGATGAACCATTTACACTGGAAGCCACAATAGATGAAAATTTTGTCAAATTTTATCAACTTATACAAAATTTGATCTAAAATTGAATCGTTCTTCTAATGATGTCTAGTAAAAAAAACAAATACAAAGAATGGTTAATTATTTATAAATAAAACTTTTGCTAGACAATTTTTTTTTTATTTATTGATACTTCCTTATTACCTTATTTTTACTAAAATTGATTTTTTCAGTTAGCTTGGTATCTCGATGAACAGAGACTGATGTATCAAACGCATCAAGCTTAAATTTAAAATAAAATTTTGCTTAAGTAAAATTGACCATTATAAAAAAACAACTTCAAAAAAGTCAATTGAAAATAGATGAATTTTATGCAACATTAGATAAATATGATTAAAATATTTTTTAAGACCAATTAATTAAATTTTGCGTTTTTAATTATCGAAAAGAATCAAATCGAAAAATTGAATTTCCACCGGGAGAATTTCGGATATTAAGTCAATTTTATCTTTTATGATGTACTCTATTTTAAAATTTATTCATTTAATTAATTAAAAAATTTAATTAAACGAATTTAAAATATGAACTTTTTAGAAAAAGAAAATTAATGCAAGAAAATGTTTTTTCATTGTTTTTATTAACTAATTCAATTAATTAATAGTAAAATGGGGTAAGGTTGGAATTAATATTTTGAAAATAATCAGTGTAGTTTTTTTGATAGGGAATATTTTAAAATGTTGAATACTTAAAAATGAAAAAAAAACCTTTAGTCTTGATTTACAATTTAAATTTAAAAAAAATGTTATATTGCAGTGTGTTCATTTTCTTTTATCCAATTCTTCTTGATAAGAAATATCCTAATTTAGATTTTACAATAAATATGTCAATAAAAAATTCAACTGATTTAATCATTTATTTATTTCAAGATAAATTTCAACCTTAAAAAGTATTAAAAAATAATGTACAAAAGAACAGAAAAAAATAATTTTAAAGTGCGTGTTTGGATGAAAATCGTCATTCATGGAGGAAAAATGTAACCAATTTTACTATTTTTTACCGACAAATTGAAGTTTATGATAAAATTTAAATGATCATTTTCGAAAATTTTTATTAAAAAAAAGAAGAGAGAAAAGATTTTTGAGCAATTTTTTATTTAAAATTTTACTTAAGAAACATATTTCAAATGCTAAACTGATTTTTTTTTATCTGAAAATCTCTGCAAACATTTTGATGCATGCAGAATTGTGCACAATACTTGGATATGGTTTGAGAATTTTATTTTTTAATTAAAAGTGCTTAAAAATCTTTTCCAAAAGATAATTATTGGGCATGACCAAAAAGACTGCGAGGTATTGTCAATAAAGTTCTAAAAAGTTTTAAAAAAAGTCAATTCTAAAAAATTAAATCTAAAAATTCAAAAAAAATAGGCTCCGAGATAAAGGATTTATTTTTTGTCTGCCTTAATATTTAAAATAAACATGACCAGAAATGGTCAACTTGAAGTTAAGGATCAAAAAAATCAGATCGAATAGTATTTTGTTTATACTATTGTATTTGATTAAATATCTCTGCAAAATGCTAAATATTAGATGAGGCTCTGCAAAAACTCTGCAAAGTGAAATAAATTAAGCAAGTGAAATAAATAATTTTTAATGACCTACATTTTACTGCAAAATTGCAGGGTTTTTGCAGAACCTTATCTAATATTTAGCATTTTGCAGAGAGATATAATCAAATACAATTCAAAAGTTAGAAAACAAAATACTATAGTAAGATGGCCTAACCGGGTGACCTATTTTTTCTATTTATTGTCTATCGACTCAGTTTTGTTTGAAAACTCTGAATTTATTAACCGAATTAGACCGAATTTTCCGACTCACCCCCTTAGCAAAAGGGGTTAATGAGGCTAGGGTTAACTCAGAATGGACTCAATAAAAAATGCTTTAATTTAATTTTTGTTTTGTATTGATAGCTTAGACAGAGGGCTTTCAATATCATGCTTATCTGAGCTATTTGGTATCTTGGTTTCTTGTGAAAATTTAATTTAGTGCATTAACCCATTTAGGCAAATAGGTAATTTGGTTATTTTTCGGATCTTTTACAAAAACATAAAGGAGGGCGCAGTATCTCCATTGAAACTTGGCCTAAAATTTTGAAAACTAAGACAAACCATTCAAACATATAAATGACGGCTCATTTTAAAGCATTTTTTTTATCCTTTTTCCGGGAATACATTTTTTTTGAAATTTTTTGGAATGTCCACTTCATTATGCATTCGTATATAAACATATGTGACCTATTAAATTCTTTGAAACAAATTTTAAAACTGAAAAATAAATTTTAAATTTAAATAAAATTAAAAGTATATTATTCTTATTTAAAAATATTTGTAAAAATGCCTCTTGATAAATTGAAAGAACGTTTTTGCCCCCTTCCTGAAGGCTGTAGAAGAAGGGGAGATATAATTGGAAAAAAAAAGTTAAGAGAAATAAAAACTGCCGAGCTAGCGGATGAACTGTCTAGTTTTTTCAAACAACAAATCAAGATTGGAGATATAATCTGTATGAAACATTACATGATTTATTATGAGAGAAACAAAACCCAAAGCACAATTGAAGCGGAAGGTTCGAATGAAAATAATGAATTGGCGGCAGGCTCAACTATTGAATATGAAGAAGAAGTTCAACCAACAACATCAGCTACCATCAATCAATATAATGAAGATTATTTTGATGAAAGCACATTTGATCGTAGTGAAACGATTATGCCGAGTCAGCAAGATGAGAGTGAAAGTTCGAACGAGAACTCAGTATTAAATGCTAATTTTCAAAATAAAGAGAGAATAGTTTTGGAAATCAAACGTGGATATGCTTCACACAGTTTTTGCTTTATTTGTAAACGAAAAAGTGGTTCGAAACCAATGACGGTGTTATCAATTGAAGCAATAATTGATATTTATATAAAGCGAGAGGTTTTCATACCCAGAGGAGCAAGGTCATGTAGTGATCATCTTACTGATAATTATTATGTAAAGGATGATCAAATCGAGAAAATACTAATTGTTGGAAATTCTATTGGATTTACAAACGAAAATCTAATTGAAATTACTGAAGGTTTTAAAGATCGTGAGCAAAAAAATTCTAGTTTGTTTAAAAGATTTAATGATTTTTCGACTGTAACTAAGGAGCTATGCTATAAAACGACAGGTTTTTCTAAAGATGAGCTCTTTTTCATTTATAGTGAATTAAAATCGTTAATCTTATCCGAAAGCCGTACGAAATTACAAGCGATTGCAATTTATCTATTTTGGCTAAAGACTGGGTTAGACCAAAACATGATTGCAAATATTTTTGATTTTGATTATAGGCAATCGGTGAGTAATATTTGCGATCAAGTTCGGAATGCTATGCTCAAAGACTTTGTAACCAAATATCTTGGAGCAAAACGTTTTACTAGACAAGAATGGCTCGCTCAAAACACCGAAATGGTTAAATCATTATTTGAATTAAAAGATGATCAACTTGCTATTGTTGCTGACGGAACATATTGCTATTGTCAAAAAAGTTCGAACAATATGATTCAAAGAAAATTGTACAGTGGAAACAAAAAACGACCACTTGTTAAACCTTTTGTGATTACAACTACAAATGGTAGGATAATCGATGTGTATGGAAATTATGCTGCCCGTGATAACGATGCCTCCATTATGATTGATGTATTCGAAAAAGATAAAGATTTATCCGAACTTATTCGAAAAGGCGACTTAGCAATTTTCGATCGTGGTTTTAAAGATTGTGTATCAGTAATTAAATCACTATACGGAATTAATAGTAAACTACCTACTTGTAGGCTTTATAATGCATAAAAATCTATTTATTCTCTTAACTTAGTTTTTTTTTTAGTTTTAAAGGACGGAAAAAAACAAATGAGCTCGCATGAAGCAAACGAGACTCGGTTAGTGACAAAATGTCGATATGTGGTAGAAGTTATTAATGGAATTTTCAAACAACAATTCAAGGCATTAAAAGAAACCCAAAACTCAATGCTTCCACATATAACCGATGACTATCGTGTTGCGTCAGCACTAATAAATTCATTTTTCTCTGATAGAATATCGGATAAAGAGGATGTGAAAGAAATTGCACAAGCTATGAAAAGTAAACTTAAATTAAAAAATAATTTAGAAAAATATTTGGATTTAAGGTTAACAAACAGTCAAAATTCTTTTACGAAAATTGAGGATTTTCAATTAGATGGGTTTCCAAAATTAGAAGTTGAAACGATCAGGAAAAACATTACTTTTGGATATTATCAACTTCAACAGGCTTACGGATATTTGTCAGAACACTTTGACTCAAACGAAGACTACGAGATATTGGTATGTAACAACTTGACAAATGAAGAAGGTTCAAAAGTCTTATTCTGTAAAATTCAGTCCAGACACTCGAACAAAACAAAATACAAAGTATTTGTTAGATATATACCTAATTCGAAAAAATTAGATGACATTTCGTGGGTTTGTAGCTGCAAAACTGGAAAAAGGACTCTAGGGTGTTGCAGCCATGTTGCAGCAATGATTTACTTCATGGGATACGGAAGACATAATTTAGAAAAAATCCCTAAGCCAGGCTTAAAAATTAAAAATGTTGTAATACCCGTTTCAAACGAGTCAGACGAAGAAGAAAATACTCAAAGTTTGGAATCTAGTGAAGATTCGTTAAAGAGGTCTTTATCGTATAATTCGGCAAAAGAAACTAATCCGTTAAAAAAATAAAAAAATTTGAAAAAAACACTTAAATTTGTTATTTTTAATTTCTCTGATTGATTTTTTGAATAAATTTTTATATAAATTAATTTTATTTTATTTTTAATTAAACATCTTAATTTATGAAAGAAAAAGTATACGATACCATACTCCTTGCATTTAGATATTTTAACCACTTAATTATTGTTAAAAATCTAGCCCAAATACAAATTTTCTAAGCACAAGGCTTATGGGATCATATTAGGCCAAAAAGCTTTGAGATACTGCTTACCTCTTTGACCACATTGATGAAGTCCTATGAAAAAAGTAATGGTATTTTCGCAATCCTTGATATTTTTTCTACCTATAATGCTGCTTTTTAGACAAAATTTTTATTTTTATTTTGCCGTAAAATTCTATCAAAAAAAAATTCACCCCAATCACACATTAAATAATTGCCCCATCTTACTATATTTGATCTTGAACTTCAAGATGTCCTTTATTTTCAATATTCAAAGAACAAATTGATAAAAAAAACATTTTAATGTGATGTGATGTGATGAAAAACTTGTTTGGCTAATGAAACGAAACAAAGTGCTTTTGAAGCTTTTGTCACAGTCTGCTAGATGAGTGCAAACTTGTGCCAAAATGGACGCTATTTAAATTAAAAGAAAATGGTAATTAATTTGCACAGTTAATGGAAACTCGAACATTGGCTGACTTGTTCCACTTGTCTTAAGAGCATTTTTAGGTTAAGTCAATGAATATTTTTCTTATTGAATTGTAGAATTGTTCTGAGAAAAAAGAGGACAGCAACAAAATTTAATTTTGAGCTAAAAATTTAAAAATTGTACCTGATCATAAATGAGATCTAGAATGAACATGTTCTGCTTGAATTCGTACAAAATCGACTCAATTTTTTCATTAGTAAAATGTTTTTGACTTGCCGCACTGAATGTGATGTTGTTGTTGCTGTTATTGCTGTTGGTATTGTTGTTGGTATTGTTAGTGGATGATGAGGCTGATGATGAGTTTAGAATGATTGAGTTGGAATGGGACGCAGCCAAACTAGCAAATGTAATTGGCTTTTTGAGCGAAGTGTAATTGTGACTTATGGGCGACGAATTCAGAGACAACGATGTGTTCAATTTAATCATACTGTTTGCACTCGACTGCTGCTGTTGTTGTTGACAAAAGTCAGCCGATCTATTCAACAAAAGTTGACCTTTGTTGCCGCTGCCGCTGTTGCTGCTGTTGCTGCTGTTGCTGCTGTTATTGTTGATGTTGTTGATGTTGTTGATGTTGTTGATGTTGTTGGTGCTGGTGCTCACTTTTTTGAGCGATGACATGAGCTTTTTGTTCAGCTCACACTCTTGAACATCGAACTGAACGGCTTGTTCGTAAATCGAACAACTAGAGCTAGAGGACGAGGAGAGCGACGATTCGGCGCGCGTCTCCTCGTTGTGCGACGACGAAGAGGCCGACGACGAACAACTGCTCGACGAGAACATGTCGATCTTGTTTTTGGGCGACAGTCTGGGAACTTGTGGAGGCAAATTTGAGTTTGGCGCTTGCAACAAACTAAAGCCGGTGGTGTGTGACGAAATGTTTTGTATTGAGGTGGACAATTTTCTCAAGTGTTTGTTTTGTTCGATGAAAGTGGTGGCGGGCGGCGGCGGCGGCGGTGGCAGTGGCGGTGGCGGTGTTTTGGTGGTTGTGTTTGTGTTTGCCGATGTAGGCTTTGAGGGTTGCGGTGGTAGTGGTAATGGCATGGGATCGTTTCTGTCGGCAGAGCGTTGTTTAATTTGTCGCAGAGTTTTGGGTGCAGTGGCCGTGGTGGGGCAGGCGAGCACATTAACTTTTTTGCTAAGGTTTTGTTTGGCGCCTAGCGAGACCATTGAGAGAGCTTTTTTTAAATTATTGTTGTTGTTGTTGCTGTTGGCGTCGTCGTCCATTCGTTTGGGCGACGACTTGGCCGAATTAGATTTGGCCTTTTGAGAGGAGGCCGCATTGTGAACGAGGACGTTGGACGACGATCGACTCTCGTTGCTAAGCGAGTTGACCGACGGCGAACGCTTCACCCATGATTTGCTCCGAGTCTTGTTCAGCGACGACTCGGTGTGAGTGCACATACTTTTTACTTTTCTCCTCGTCTCCAAACACTCCACTTGGCTCCTCTCTCCTACTCTCTCTCTTTCCCTCTCTCTTTCTCTCTCTTCTGCTCTCTCTGCTATGCTCATTGTTGTCATGGAAACAGGTGTCTCTGATGTATTCTGATGTTGATGCTTCATGAGATATCGAGCTGAGAGCGATTGGCGTCGCATGGCACTCGAGTGAAGTGGATTAGCGGCAACCGAAACTGGTGTGTGGCTTTGACATGGCGACGATGGAAAAGAAGGCGAACATGGATTTAGAATTTTGGAAAAGTCCGAACTAAATTGTGGCTTTGATGATGATGATGAACAATTGATTGATTGTGTTGTTGGTGTTGGTGTTGTTAATGGACATTGGTCATGCAATTGATTGTTCACAGAGCGAAATGTCACATTTTGACAATTTTTACTGCTGCCACTGCTGCCATTGATGTTATTGATGTTATTGCTGTTGCTGTCAAAATCGAAATTTGTTGCTTCACAATCGTTTCCTGTTGTGCTTGACCACGATGACACACTGTTCATTTCGCACTCGGACATTACTGCAAACGATGTGTCAATTACTGGTGGTCCCCATACGGCTCGAGTGCGACGCAGCGTCACTCCCACCTCTTCTTCGACAACACTTGCCAAAACACTACTACTGCTGTTACTGCTACTGCTGCTGCCATCTTCATCCTCGTCTCCATTGCCATTCTGATCGCCATTCTGATCGCCATTGGCCCACTCATTTGTGTTCACACTTGCGCTCACACTTGGCCCACTTTGACCAATTGTGTTTAGCTTTGTTTTGGCCCATGCGGGCAAATCAAATGCGTTCGTGTCCTCAAACATAGTCTCCAGACTGGCCCCTACTGTTGCCACTGTTGCCACTGTTGCTGTAGACGTTTGACGATGATCATGATCATGATCATTATTTGGCCGGTCACTCACCACTGAATCAACCACAACACTGCGCCGATTGTTCAACAATTGAATTGAATGCTGTTGACTTGTCGACACATTGTTGTTATTGTTATTGTTATTGTTATTGTTAGTGGAGAGGTTGGTGGACATATTGGTGGAGAGGTTGGTGGTGAGGTTGTTGAGTCGCCACACAAACACACATCCGTCACCACTCACCGTAATCAAATGTTGATTGTCCGATGTGAACTTAAGGTCGGCAACCACTTCCGAATGTCCATAAATGTAGGCAACACATTCGCACGTGTTCACGTCCCATATGTACACACATTTGTCTGTGCAGCTAACGGCAATTAGAGTGCCGCTCGGATCCGTGTCCATTTTGATCAAGTGACCGTCTTCGTTTAGAGAGCCGCGAAATTGACGCACTCGTTTGCCGTCCTTGATCGAATAGGTGCGTATGATACGATCCTGTGATATGGTGTTTATGCACTCGTTCGAATTGTCCACATTCAAATCGTAGAACGTTTGTTTTTCCACTGCGTAACTACTCCGCTGAAATTGATTTGACGCCGCCGACGACGACGACGACGACGACGACGAGCTGACGCTCATTGTGCGCACCATTATCGACTTGTCGTTGCCACAGCTCATCAAGTACATTAGCTGTTCGCATCGATTGAAACAGAAGCGTAGGGCGCCTATTGACGACGAATGATCGTCGATTGTTTGCAGTGGTGTGTAGGCGCGTGAGCTCGCGTCAAATATGTGTATGAGACGATCGCGACTCGACGACGCCAACAACATCCTGCCACCCTGATCACCACCCAGATCGCCACTCTGATCGTCGAATGGCATCGAATACTGCAAGCAGAGTATTTCACAATCGTGCGCTTCTATTGTGCCCACCATTTGCAGTGTGTTCAAGTCGAATATTTTTATGTTGCCATTGCGATCACCGGTGGCCAAATGGTCTCCCAGCGGACTTATCTTGAGGCAACGTGCGCCCATTCGGCCATTTGGCACCGCCGTCGTACTTGTCGTCGTCGTCGTCGTCGTTGTTGTCTCACTGTTTGATGAGTTGTTTGTTGTGCTATTGGTCAAATTGTTGGTCAAATTGTTGGTCAAATTGTGTATGCACGCCACTGGCACACTAGTCACTTGACCAATGGTCTCTCCTCCACCCATTGTCTCCGAAATCGCCAACGACGACGACAGCGACGACGACGACGATTGGTGATGATGATTCGAATCAATGAAGGATGTGTCACACAGTGCCGACAAATCGTTGTCTATGTAAATTATTTTGAGCAATTGTTTGCTGTATATGTTCGCCTTGAGTTTTGTTGTTGAGCCGTTGTCGTTGCCATTGTGGTTGTCGTTGTCGTTGTCGCTGTCGATTGAGTTTGAGTTGGAGATGGAGTGAGTGGAGGAGACAGAGGACCAGATGCGGAGTGTGTTGTCGGTGGAGCAAGTGATGAACGAGTCGATTGGCATGAGGTGTTGTTGTTGTTGCTGTTGTTGTTGGCGTTGGCGTTGGTGGCGATGACGACCACGCTGGCCACTGCCACTCGTGAATATGTCCAGAGCCGAACAACACGAACTGTGAAACAAATACGAGTGCACTTTTCTCACTTGGTTCAAATGGCCAATGTGCCATGTGTACAGAGAGTGATCGTTGTAGATGGCCGTGAGCATTTTGCTTTGTTTGTTGTAGACCATGGCCACACAGTCCGGATACTTGAGCGAGGCGTTGTGCGCTCGTTGCATCACGTGACTAGTGTCCGTGCCTTGGCTGATGTCGACGCCCAGGTAATGAGGACGCGGCAAACACGACACAAATTGCAAATTTTTCTGCTTGAACAAATGAATGTCGCCATTGCAGCAGCCCACAAACAAACTAAAATGGTCGGCGTACAAACAATAGGCGTGCTCGACTCGCAAATCGATGGCACGCGACAAAAATCGATTCTCGTTAAACTCGCACACCACTCCATTGCTTGTCAACGCAAATGTTAAATGCGACGTGTCATCGCTGCCGCACACCACATCACAAAAATAGTAGTTTTTGTATTCGCCCAAAATGGCCGCTCGGCCCTTCAACGGCACCGTTTCCATTACGCTCACAGACGTGCTCAAGTACCAGAATTTGACGTGTCGATTGCCCACCGTGACAAAATAGGAGGCGTCGCGCGCAAACGACATGCCCTTTACTTTGCACGATATTTTGTTCGAGGCCACTTTGAAGCGACTCTTCAAATTCCACACGTTCACAACCATGTCGTGCTGCGAGCCAATCGACACCAACAAATTTGAGTTCACATTTGGCGAAAAGTAAACGCACTCAATCGAAAACTTGTGACCCGCAAACTCGCCTATTTGCACTTTGTCCTTAACGTCCCACACACGCACTCTCGGCTCGTGGCCACTCTCGCCCGTGCCAATCAATCGACCGTCGGCCGAAAAGCCCACCGTTGTCAAGGTCTTGCGAGCACCGCTTATTATAAAGTCGTTGCTTTTCTCTTTGCCACTTGGCGACCACGGATAGTACAACACAATTACACAACCGGCCAAGTAGGCTATGGTGCCGTCGATGCTCTGCGCCAATCGACTGTTCGATGTGCTCGTCAAACCGTACACTCGTTCCAAGCTTACTCGTTCGTCCAGTGGCACAGCGTTCGATTTGTTGCCGCGACGCTTCAACGTCTGCAAAATTACCGCGCTGCTACTTACGCTCGTGTTGTTTGTGTTACTATTTACATTCGACGACGACGACAACCAAGACGATGACCACGATGATGATGACGATGACGACGACGATGACGTTGACGATGCTGCTGCCGCTGCCGCTGCCGCTGCCGTTGCTGCTGATGATGATGTGATAAATTGAGACATTTGTGTTTGTTAAAATTGTGACTCTTGTTGTTTATTGTTGTTACATTTAGAATGAGAACAGTTATTTTTTCTAATTTAATTTAGAATGAAAAATTTTAATAAAATTCATTTTTTTTTTTGTTGTTTTAAATTAATCAAGCAAATTATTGGAATTTTCATAATTTTTTTCATTTTCAAAAAGTCCACCATTCGCAATATTGTTAGTTTTTTTTCTTTTTTTTTTTAATGTTCAATTTAATTTTGAAATTATTTTTAAATTTAGTGATCAAAAAAAAAATTATTTAAATTTAAATTTTTTTCTTTTTTTGTTCATTTACAATCACGTACACACACACACACACACACACACACACACACATCGCTCATTTCAATACAAATTTAAGTATTCTTCTTAACTTTTTGCCTAGCTATTTCTTTAATTATTATTAATGTTTAATCAATTAAAAAATTGTTCATGCGTTCAAATTTTGTTTCACACCAATTAATGCGAGACAATGTACGCTAACTGACCCAATTTCTACTTGACCCATTTAAATCTACCTGCAAATTAATTAAATTGCCTCTCTTCTATTGTCTTGTACTCATACAAAAAATTTAAATGTTTTTCTTCAGTTTTTTAATAATTGAATTTGAAAAATTATTTCTAGTAGTTCTTCTAATTTGACTTGATACAATTATGAGTGGCTATTTAACACAATTATGAACAAAAATCTTTTTTAATTTTTAAATTTAGATGGAAAGAAAAAACTTTACTTTTTTTTTTTATTATATTTTTTTTTCATTACATCACCCTTGCGGTATTTACTGAATAAATATCATTATTTTCTTTTTGTTTCTATTTAAAATAATTAGTTTTATTTCTTCTATTAACTCCAATAAGTTCAAGTTGAATTTATCCGCTCCAGATGCCACGATAAAGTGAACATAGTTAAGATCTTATTCCACAAGTTGTGGAAATTATGCAATAAGATTCTTTCCAGAATCTATAACACCCTTATAGGCTCCATCTTTGACTTTACCGCATATCTCCCAGACGAACATTCAAAGACTTCAAGTAATTCAGAATACATCCTTTAAATCAATCTATCATCTACCCTATGACACACCGTCAACTCAACTTTTCAGACTTCTCGAAGAAAATAAAGTTGATAAAATTGAATCCAGACTTGGAAATTTACTCAACAAATACGTAATTAACAGTCTAAAATACAAAAAAGTACTAATAACTTCTCTCATACAGGATTATATTGATCTTTTCATTGAGAGCTCAACAAGTCCCGAATCAAAAACCCCACTATGCTAAGTCTCCAATGAATTTTTCCAGTGGACTGCTAGTTTGCTGTAATTTCTTTACCTCATTTCCTTTTCATATTTTTTTAATCTTATGAACTTAAATTGGTAACAATTTTTTTTTCAATACGGACACTTTTTTATAAATTTTATTCTAATGGCAAAATGAGTTTTGTTACTCAAAGCCATCTAAAATAATTAAATAAACTATTAAAAAAAAAAAAAAAACTTTACTTTTTTTTTTATTTTATTTTTTTATTTATTTTTTTTTTCATTACATCACCCTTGCGGTGTTTACTGAATAAATATTATTATTTTCTTCGTTTTTTTCTTTTTGTTACTATTTAAAATAATTAGTTTATTTTCTTCTATTAACTATAATCAGGAAGGCTAGTTCCAGAGACTAGTTTTGTTTGTTAGTGATTGTCAAATCTATTCTGCTCAACACTGCAATAACCAAACCCAAAGCATAGGCATCTTTAGATTCTGGTTTTGTTTAATCCTAGCGATTTTATTTAAATGAACAAAATAAAATAATTTTTGTTAAAAGCTGAATAAAATTCTATTTATTTATTTTTAATTTATAATATAATTTAGAGGCAGATCCCAAGACATGTTTGAGTCTCAATGAAAGGAAAAATTGATATAAAAATAGATATTCGAATTAAATTGGGACAATAAAACAGAATTCAATTAGAACTTGGTGTAAAATAAAATTCTGGTTTTGAAACAAAATCACATTCAAATAATACATGCCCATGGATAACATTAGATTGTACATTATGACACTTATTAGTTTCTACGAGTCAAAGTCCATGTCATAGTTTTCTAAATCACTCGACTCGAGTTATTTGAATTTGACAACTACTACTTGAGATTATTTTGATTTTTGTCAAACTAGGCTGAAAATTCAAAAACAAAAAAATCAGCTTTTTATAAATTCTTCTCTCGGCTAAAAAAATAAAATCTAATAATTTTTGTCAAAATGAAAAAAAAAACTAAAAAAATCCATTTAATGTTTGCTTTGCTAATCTTTAATGAAACAAAAAAAGCAAATCGGAAAGAATAAGCGTTGTTATTAATAGTAATAAAATGAAAAAACCAAAATTTATTATCCGTAAATTTTTCCATTTAATTTAATTTAAAAAAAATAAAAAACGAGTGCAATAAATTTTGAATCTAGTCAAAAATGATGATGATTATGATGATGATGATGATTAGCCTTGGTGGTGCTTAGATTCAAATCATAAAAAGTACTTTTGTGTCATCTTAACAACAACTAGTTATTATAACAATATTTTCGTCCGAGCAAATAATAGAAACAAAAAATACGAAAAAAAAAAAATAGTAAAAAAGAAAAAATAGCAAGAAAACGAAAATAAATAAAAAAATAAACCAAAAGCCCAACTAACACACATACACACTCACTCACTCACTCACTCACTCACTCACTCACATATATACGTATTATACGTATTCTAGATATTTAGTAGAGCCAAACAAAAAAATAAATTCAACGAATGATTGAAAAAATAAAGAAAAAATTTGCTACTTTGAATAGATGATGATGATGGCCGTACGGTATTTACCAGTGATGTAATCGTCCAGAGCATATCTGCGTTTATTTTTTTCTTTTTCTAAATTATGCTATTAAAATTTTACCTTTTTTTTTGTTCTAAAAAAATTTGTTTTTTTTTTTTTTCAATAAATTATAATTTTTTATGTGACTGCAAATTAAAACGAGAAAATGAGAGAGAGAGAGAGAGACAGAAAGACACACACACACACACACAAACACAAAGCTCACTGAGAGTCTATTTTAAGATATTTAGGTTATTGGCGACGTATAGCTTAATTGATCCCAAATGATCAAATTAAATAATTAAACGCCTACACAAATACGCTTAACCTCGATCATTCGTATGACATTTAAGCGATTAAACATCAAATGACATAGTCGACCTATTTTTTTTCGTTTTTCATCAACACCTCCCAGCCATTTCTTGCTAATTTACTGATAATAACAATGATAATGTTCCGACCGATTGTTTTTCCACAATACAGAGGGTTGAATAGATTTTGCATTTATTGAAGCGAAAAATAATTATCTTTAGAGCTTGCTTACTTACAAAAAATCAACTCTTATGATCTACGGCTTTGAGCAGTTGGATCTCTCTCTCTCTCTCTCTCTCTCTCTCTCTCTTGAGGCACTCAGCACCAAAATATTTATTTATTTTTTTCTAATCTATCTTGTTTTTAGTCATTAAGTCAAAACATAATTTTTGACCTAAACTTGAGACCTAAATTAATAAAAAATCCTTTAGATCTAACAAAAAAAAGAAAAGAAAAAGAAACTTAAATGATTATTAAATAAAGCGCTAAAAGTTGATAAAAATAAATTTTAAAAGCATCTCTATTTTTTTTCTATTCTTAAATGACAACCAATTTTATTTAGAATAAACAAAATAATAATCCGAAAAAATCTCTTTTAAATAAACTCAAAAGGTGTTTAAGAAAGAAACAAAAAAATGAGAAACATAACAAATAAAGCCAAGGCTAACCCGTGTTTTGTAATCTCAAAATAAACTTTTTCTAACTAAATAAATTCGGTAATCTTCTAAACAAAAAATATTTAAAAAAAAAAATTTATTTTTTAGCTCATCATAATTTATCTCATTTAGCATTAAATGAGTCTGTCAGATTTTAATTTAAAATAAAAGCTTGCTAGACTAAGTTTAATTTAAAAGTTTTCGTTTGCTTTATGTTTAATTATTATTTGCCGAAACAAAAAATAAAATAAAAAAAAAATACAACAAAATTTTCGAAACGTTTCTATTTAAGTGCTTTAAATACAATATAGCTTATACGATACAATGCTTTTGCTTGTTAGACTAAGAGCAAGTCTAAGAGCCAAAATAAAAATATCCTACTATTTTTATTATTTTTTTTTGATTCAAATTGAAATCAATGATTTGTAATTTATTATTAATTTTTTTTTCAAAACTGCTCCAAGGGGTCGAAGTCGAGATAAACCGGTGCACCTATCACACACTCACAAGTCTAAAAGGCCCTCTACATGCCACCACTTTCTCTATAGCAACTCAAAGTTGTTCGGCTTTTTTATTTTCAATTTTTTTATGAATCTAGAACGGAATCCAAATTAATTAATTAAATATTTATAAACTTTATGCTCAAAATATTATTTTGCTGAGAACAAAAAAAATTAATTCGTTCAGTACTCTTGAGAATTGGCACAATTTTAATTTACCATTTCAGATATTTTTTTTTAAAAAATTTTGACCGAATAAATTTTTTTTATTAGAAAAATATATTTTTTTCTATGCAACAAAATTTGTATTGAATAATAAAAAAAAAATAAATACTTTTAACTTGTTTAACTTAAACTTTATCGAAAGAAAATCAAGACCTTGGACCAGTTTTACTTAGAGCTAAACTGAATAACAAAATATTTCTTTTCATTTTTTACACCTTTGAATTGCATTCGTAGCTATTTTGTCCTAAGTCAAATAATTGATAATTTGATCTCTATTTGGATTGTTGATAAAGCCGTGACTATGACTGACATGTATTCAGTCCATAAATGTATAGGTATAGTCATCATTTAAATTTAATAAAAAAAAAAAAAATTGTTCGTGATTTTTAAAACGCGAAGTAAAATAGGCTAAAAAGTTGGAAAATTTTTTTATTAAGATTAATCATTGCTCAATTAGCATTAATTAAAACAAAAAGAAAATTGTTAAAAACTCTCATCATTTAAATATGAGTCAGAGTGCTAGTTCAAGCAAGAGATAATTAACTTTTTGCAAGTCAAATAGTTGTCTTTAGACTCTTCTCATTTTTTTCTAAAATTCTCTAAAATTTGAAAACTCTTGTTTAATATAAATAAAAAAAAATAATTAATAAATAAGTTTTGATCGTTGATGCATCAAATTCTAACCTTTAAATTAAATTAAAATAATTAAAAACTGTATTTTTAAAGTAAAAAATTATATGTCCCAGTTAAATCATTTATTTAAAAGCTCGCCATTCATTTTGAAAAAAAAGACAAATTAAATTTTCCTAGTCCCAAATGAAAATCATGTGTTTTTTTTTTCTTTGGTTTAAATTCAGCATCAGATAGTAAACAAACCACTATTTTTTATTTTTTTATTCATGTGACTGATGGCAATATTTAATTAAAACTTAAATTTTTCTCAAATAAAATATTTATTATTAAATAATACTATTTAAATATTTAGAGATTTATCAAAAATTCCACTTTAATTTCTTTACCTGCAATCAAGGGCTGTGCAAATTTTTAAAGTAATTTTCGAGATCAATTAAATCTAAAGATCACTTATTTATTTAGTTTAAATAAACGATGATAATTTTTAAAGAATTCAAATTATTGCTCAAAAAGAGCTGTTTACAAATTTTTAAAATTCCCTGTTAACAAATTCAGCTCAAACAAATTGACTTAAATTTTGATTCAAAATTTCTCAAAATTAATAAATTCAAAACATTGTAAAAAAGCTCAATAAAATAATTTTAAATTAAAAAATTGATCTTAAAATTTAATTTTGTTTAAAAAAATGTTTCACAAAAAATCAAGGGAAATTGACACATGGATGATCGAATCTTATCGTTTAGCTTAACTAATCTGCTTGCAAACTTACATTTAAAAATGATATTTAAGATATTGAATTTTGTTTAAAATAAAAAAAAAATGTTATTATTGACATCAATTATTCTAGCCCATGCTGTGCTCACTCTGGCAAAAGATCCTGTATGGATCAACCCAGTAAATCCTAACGACCCCGAAACACTGCCAAGTGGCGTAGAGAAAAGAGTGCTAATTATTGGTGGTGGCTTGGCAGGTCTAAGCGCCGCTCTAGAATTGGCCGAAAGAGGTTATTCGGTCACAATTAAGGAAAAATATGCTCACATTGGTGGCAAACTTTTTTGCGAACCAGTTCAAATTTTAAACCAAACTTTTTACATTGAACATGGTTTTCATGGTAATTTTTTTTCATTAACTTATTTATGAAAAAATAATTTGTTGTTGTTGTTCAATTAGCCTGGTTTTACAACTATTATCAATTTAAAGATATTAGAAAAAGACTTGGCATTGATAAAAATTTTAAAAGCTGGGGTGCTGTTCATTACATATTCCGTAATTATTTACCAGAAGTAATTTACAGCGAAGGTCCGTATCCACTCAATCTTTTGGGCATAATATCTCGCAGTCCAAACATTAAACTTACAGATGCTATTTTGTCCACTTTGTCTCTACCAGATATGTTATTCTTTGATTTTGATCACATAAACAAAAAGTATGACAATATCACTTTTCACGAGTGGGCCATTCAAAAACATGTTGCTCAAGATTTCTATGATATAATCATGAAGCCGGCTCTTTCAGTTACATTGAACGAACCGGAAACATTTAGTGCAGCCGAAATGTTGGCTTTTATTCAAATATACTTTTTGACAAATGCTAAAGCTGACACTCGTCAAGTGGCCAATGTTAATTACTATCAAGCTGTTCTAGGACCTTGGACTGATTATCTTAAAAAATTGAATGTCAAGTAGGAAAAAAATAATTTTTATTTATTTAGAAAAAAAAATATTACTAATTTTTTTTATTTTTTTTTAAAGTATTAAGTTGGCCAAAGAGGTGGTAAGTGTTAAAATTGATGAAAAAAGTCTAAATGTGTATGGAAGTGTAGATGCTGACGGCGATGACCCAACTGTTTATGATTGGGTAGTGATGGCAGCTGAAGTAGGCGCAGTAAAGAAAATATTCAACAATACATTGAAGTATTATCAAAATTCGCCTAGTGTAAAAAATGTGCTCTCAAATTGTGTTCAAAATTATCTTGGCCACATGAAAGTCTCTCCTGATTATAAAGTAATGAGAGTGTGGTTTGACAAGCAATTGAACAGCAGTGCACCCAATATTTTGGAAACTCCTGACTTTGCTCCCATAAATCTGGTAGCTCAGTATCATTTGTTGGAAGAGGAATTTTCAGTTTGGGCTAACAAAACCGGCGGTTCTGTCATAGAATTTCATTGCTATACATGGAGCTCGTATTTTAGTGCAAATGCAAGTGATGACCAAGTTTGGTCTCTAATCACCCCTACGGTCAAACAAATTTATCCAGAAATTTTTGACAGAAATTTCAAAGTTTTGGCCTATCATGTCAATAGTTTTGAAAATTTTGGCTCTTTCGAAAAAGGCCTGCTACAATACAGACCTTTTGTGGACACTTTTACAAAAATTAATTTGAAAAATATTTATCTAGCTGGCGATTGGGTACGTACCGACTATCCAAGTGCTTTAATGGAAAGAGCTGTTTCGACGGGACGTGAGGCTGCTAATCAAATACTACTCGAAGATCGAGTTAAACAAGTTCCTATGCTTGTGGTCAACAAAAAAGGTCCTGGTTTGTTTTAAGCCTTGTCTATTTGTTTTAGAAATACTTGATTATCAAATTTAATAATTCATTATCATATCTAGACACTTAATTTTTGAATCTTTTTTTTTTTGATAAATAAATTTGTTTACTAATCAATTTTTGGATTTTTTTGTTTGATTATTTCGATAAAAAAAAAAAAAACACAAGTTCATAACAATTACATAAGATGAATTCAACTTAATAGTCTTTCATAAAATAATCTATGCATTTTGTTTTCTATTCAACAAAATATCTAAATATTTTGCAATTTATGAAGAGACACGTCTATTGAACAATTTGATTATGAAGCTACCAACACTCAAAATAAAAATCTTTTAATGAACCTCTTAATGGCCATATGGTATCAAATAATTGAAAGGTGTTTGAAATAATTTTTTATCTAAATTCATTCTTTCTTTGCAAACAAACATCGCCAAAATCGTTATGTTTTTAATAAAAAAAAATCTTATTTCTTATTGAGAAGTGCTAAAAAACAAAAAGAATTTTCAAAATTTACAATTTTTTTTTCATTTTTAGTTCAACATAAAAATTCAGATGCTGTTCTGATTTTTTTATTTAAAAAATAATCATAATTTAAATTAATCTCAATAGAAAATTTTGAAAATATTTTATTCATGAATTGTTCCTGACTGAGTATTTTTTTTCAAAATCAAAATATAAAAAAAAAAAAAGATAAAATTTTAAAAACACTCTAAAAATGCAATTGAAAATTTTATCAAAAAAATTTTTTATCTTCAACTGACCGAGTAATGCTAAACCTGTGTGTAACTAAACAAATTTTCTTTTGAAGCATCTTGTTCGCTTATAGACTTAGAAAAAAAAGAAATATTCGGAAATTTGTTTTTCTAAATTTAGAAGGTTATTTAAAGAAAATTTCGCTTGGGAATAATTTGGAAAAGAAAGAAAAAACACTATTTGCATTTTTTTTTATTTTTTTGAAATCCTTGAGAAAAACTTGAATAAAAGTCAAGAAAATTTTCAACTAATTTTGCTTTTATTGTCAAATAAAATATTTCAATTTAAGTTAAATAATGAATTCGTTAAGACGCTTGTTTGAATTTGTTAAGTAATTAAGTTTTATACAAGCTATTTTAAAAATAATTATCCAAGTTTTAGCCAAAAAAATACAAAAATGGTATTATTTAAATAACACTCGAATATTTGCATTTTTTTTCATATTTTCTATCAAAATGCTAGAGTTGTTCTTGTACCCGACTTGAACCAATGATCGGACCGTCAATTCTCAACGCGGACTTGTCTATTCTAAGAGATGAATGCAAAAATCTTTTGGAATCAGGAGCGGACTATTTGCATTTGGACGTAATGGATGGTCACTTTGTGCCCAATTTAACTTTTGGTCATCCTGTTGTTAAATGTCTAAGGTCGCATATTAAAGACGCATTTTTTGACATGCACATGATGGTCGATCAGCCGGAGAAATGGATCAAAGACATGCAAGAGTCGGGAGCCACTCAGTTTACATTTCATTTAGAAGCAACCCAGCAACCCGAGGAGTGCATACGAAAAATTAAAGAGACCGGGATGAAGGTTGGTCTGGCAATCAAGCCAAAAACTGCAGTAGAAGATTTGCTACCATTTATTTATGATATTGACATGGCATTGATAATGACTGTTGAGCCTGGCAAGGGTGGACAATCTTTTATGGATGACATGATGCCAAAAGTTAAATTTCTAAGAGACAAATTTCAGTACTTGAATATTGAAGTCGATGGTGGTGTCGGTCCAGCTAACATAAATGTATGTGCAGATAACGGTGCGAATATGATTGTAGCTGGTACTTCGATTATAAAAAGCCCAAATCGTAGTGAAACAATATCATTGCTTAAAAAAGCTGTCAGTGATTCAATTAATTCAAGAAATAAAAGTCAATAAAAAAATTTTAATTAATTAATTTTGATTTTAATTTATTTGTTCCAGACTAGAATAAAAATATTGAGTATAGTTTTTGGTTCATTGGGGTTTAATTTGATTATAAATTAAAAATTAAAATTTTGTTTTCATTTGAAAATTAAGATTTAAATGAAAAAATTTTGAATAGAATTTTTTAGAAATTTTTTAGAATTTTAATGTCATGTTTGAATAGTTTTAATATAACTGATTAGGCTAGAATGAAATGTTAATATTTATTATTTTGATTGTAGTCACATTTTTTTATTGTTTAGTTTTATTAAAAAAGCTTTATTTTTACTAAATTATTAATTATCTATTGATGTTGTAATATAAATATACAAAATTATTTTTGATATTAAATTCTTTTCAAATAAAAAAATTTTGAAAATGGAAAAGCTAAATATTTTTTGTAAAAATACTCTTAACAAAAACATTGATTATTACTTACCTAACAAACAAAGCTTGCTTTTGCATCAATTAATTCACTTGTTGAAAATTTCCATAAATTTGATATTCAATTGAAGAATAAAATTTATCTGCTTTGCTGTTATGTCATCTCTTTACAAAATTCAGAGCTTTTACCTCTCACTTTGTTTTTAATGATTTTAAATAGTTTTCATGTTAAATTCACTAATACAGTCTTGGATTTATTTTATTTGTTTACATGTTTCGAAAAAAAATAAGAATCAAAATTCAAAAATAAAGTAAAATATAAAAAAATTAAAAACAATAAAATATTCCAGAAAATAAAAAAGATAAATTAAAATAATTGGATGATTTGAAAAAAAATTGTCAGTTTTAATAATTGGAAACCAAACTATCACCAAAAATTCTAGCAACCTAAAAGATTTTTAACAGTAATCATAACAAGCATAAAAAATAAAGAAATATATCTTAATGATTTTATGAAGCAGTAATCATCATTCATATTTTATTAACATAATATTTGGTTTAACTACTTTTGCTTTAAATGAACTCGATATCATTTAAAGTCATATTCACAATCAGATAAAAATAAAAAAATAAAATTATTAAATTAAAGGTCAAATTTGAATAGAACAAATCAATTTTTAAACAATCAAATGGTATCCATTTGAAATGATGATAACGATCAAGATTCCATGCATGCAAATCTTTACTATTCGATGAAGATCCTTGAATAAAACCAAGAATGACAAACCTGATTGAATTTGAAACAAAAAATTTCGGAATAATTTAAATTAGATTCTCTGGTTTGGTATTTAAAAATTCCTAAATTTAAATTTGAAATTCTCTTTTTTATCTGAAAAAACTTAATTCATTCATTAGTTTCAATTTCCTGGACTGATTTCGTTTATTTCAAGCTCTTTTTTACATCTTTTTTAATAAAGTTTTGAATTCCATTTATTTTTTGTGATTTGTATATTGTACTCATTATAAAATAGACAACTATTAATGTCTTTGTTAATATTACCAAATTTATGTGCATCTAGCTACTATCACAAGCCTGCTTTTCATAGCTTATTATTAATATTATTTAAGCTTATTTAAACACAATATAATAATTCAAAAACTATTTTATACTTTTAAACTTTTTTGTGTGGAATAATTGCAGTTTTCTTTAAAAAAAAATACTAGAAATTAAAAAACTTTTATTTGGATAAAAAATTTTATCAAACATAATCAAACAAGAGCAACATTCTACTAAAAAATAAATACTTTTTTAAAATAATCAGACAGCTTCTAATAAATAGAAATTTCTGATCATAATTAAAACAAAAATAATAGATTATTCACAAATTTTCAACAACTTCCGAATTCTTTAATCCAACTTTCATACTTGCTCAAATCACCTATTGACACAGACGGATTTATTTTTTCCAGCACATCAACAAAATCTTTCATTCTAATGGGAACATTCAACTCCTCATTTGGCAGACAGCGAATTTCTTCAACGCTTAAACCATCTATTTTCCGTCTCAGGCCCATCATAGATGCATCCCTGCACACCATGGCTATATCAGCACCAGAATAACCATCTAATTTTGCAGACAATTCATCCAGATTTACATCATTGTCTAATTTAACATCTTTTAAATTCACTTCAATTAACTCAGAACGAGCAGCACAATCGGGCAATGGTATGTATATACGCTTTTCTAGGCGACGTTTCAATGCGTCATCTAAATCCCACGGAAAGTTGGTAGCACCTATGACCATTACCAATTTTTTGGGATCACTTATGGTCGACACGCCTTCTATTTGGACCAAAAATTCAGACTTAGTTCTTCGACTTGCTTCATGCTCATTGCTAGATCCTCTCTTGGAACATATTGAATCTATTTCATCAATAAAAATTGTGCTTGGAGCATAAAAATGTGCCATTTCGAACAAAAGTCTGACTAACTTTTCCGATTCACCATGATACTTTGACGTAAGACTTGAAGAGCTTATGTTAAAAAAAGTTGTCTTGCATTCACTGGCCACTGCTTTGGCTAGCATTGTTTTGCCAGTACCAGGAGGTCCGACCATTAGCAAACCACGGTAAGGTCTGCGTATGCCGCGAAAAAAATCTGGCAAAATTGTTGGCAAAACAACAGCTTCTTTTAGGACGCGTTTAGCTTGTTCACAGCCAGCAATGTCCGACCATTTTATTTGAGGATTGCGCAGAACAATATCTCGTTCTAATAAATCGATCAATTCTTGACCATAAATGGATGATTTAAACTTTTTGCTTGATTCTGACTTTGGTTGTCGGTTGTTGGACACAGATGGTATTCGTTGTGATTTTGGTTTGCTTACAAAGCTCTTAATCGATTTATCTTGTTGATGTTTAATGCCAATTGTTGGTCTTTCCAGTTTTGATATTTTAACAACAGGACTATTTGATGCATGTTTTGGCCGCATACAACTACCATTATTGATTTTAGTGAGCTGACTTGTAGATTTTATTTGGTTCAATTTGTCAACTATGTCCCGGACCTGAGAGACTTCGAGCTGAATTTTATCAAAAGCAGCAGAAAGATTTTTAGATTGTTTTGAATCGATCAATATTTTGAGGTAGTGTAGGGAGCCCTGGTAGTAGACTAGGGAGCTGTCATATGAACCAAGTATGGCACATTGGCGTGCCAAATGCACGTTATCAAATACATCAGACAAATTTATGTGCTTTATTTTGGTGGTGAAAATATCCAAAAAATGCATTTTAGTAATCAATTAGATTTTTTTTTTAATTCTCTTCACATTCTAAATTTTTGAAAAATTTTTCCAACTTAAATAAGTTAAACAAAAATTCATGCTTAGAAAATTCTATGACTGCCAAAATTTTTGAATCATTTCTAAAATCATCACAGTGAACAAATATTTTTACAAATCAAAATTTTCACTTAAAATTTCTAGAAGAGAGCAAACATTTTCCATAATAAAATTTAAAAATAAAAAATTTCCAATTTTATTTTATTTTTCTAAATTTAGCCAAAAAACCCTGCCAATAATTAAAAAACAGTCCACCTCGTTTAAATTTTTCATTAAAACGATCTTCTAGACGAGACGTCCATGCCAAAGGCAAATCATTAGCTTTTATTTTTCTCAATTCCCAAAGTCTATTCGCCGGTTCCATTACCAATTCTTGTTCCAAAGCCAAATTTTTTTCCAATACAGCATTTAAACAGCTAATTATTTGAGTCAAATGCATCGCATTAATGACCACAACTCCATCTTTTTTGAGCATTTTAAACGCCTGCTCAATGCCCAAATCTAAATCAGCCATGTCCAAATAAATTGCATCATAGTACTCATTCATTTGTTGAGCCCAGCGATTGTCACTATTAAAATCCATAAAACCAAATTTCACATTTTCTGGCCATTTTTCTTCTGCTGACAAATCATACGACTCTTTCCATTCCATAAAGCATTTTTTTCCTTTTTGACACTTCATTTTACTTATGTCAAAAGTGTGCAAGCATCCATCCTTTCCCAATCTTTCACTCAAAAATAAACTCATTGATCCGGACCCAGTTCCACATTCTAACACTTTTGATTTTTTACCGATTTCGAGCAGCAAAGGCACAAGAGTCACAATGGAAAAATGAGACGAAACTGCTTGCTGTTCTTTCAAACTTATGTATTCGTAGAGACTGGGCCTTCGAAAGTCAACTATGCGATTTCCTAATTCAAAAGAGACTCGTTGATTTAGAGAAGATTTGTGAATAATGTGTTCATGAAATATGTCAATTAGCTTGGTTCTGAATATGCCATTTTGTTCAAGTTTAAACAATCGACAAGATTGTTTCATGTATTTGTTTCGTTTGTCGAAAATTTTTGCCACAACCAACTCATTTAATTTAAATGGTTTTGTTTGATCAGGTTGGCCAAAAGTCAAATCTAGCGAGTCTAAGTCGATGTCTGGTTTGGGTAAATCTTCTTTTTCACTTAGCAAATTAGAGCTAGTTGTATAGAAATTTTTATTAATAAACAAAAAATAAATTTTATTTAATAATTTAAGATTATTTTTCATATCTAGTTGTTTCTTTAAATAATTTGTACAATTGATGTACTTGATTTTCGTTAAATTCATCTAAACGTTGTTCACCTAGATCTTGACCGATTTTTTGCTTAAATTTTGGATTCACTTGTTTCATTAGAATTTGAACATAATTCTAAATTTTTACAAGTATTTAAATTTTTGAACTTTTTTTTTTATAAAAAAAAATTTCAAAACTTACAGCCCATTCGTTCATAAATTTAGTTGTCTGCTCTGGATTAGCACTTTTGTGTAGCTTAAATTCGTTTCTTACATAACTATCACCGACTGATTTTAACTCGGGCGGAAGACTTTTGTGCAAGCGAAATATTATCTTATACAAACGCTTCACTGTCTCTTGATGTTGTTTAGAAACAAACATCATTACTTTTTCAGACATGATTTTAGTTTAATTTTAAAAGGATTAAATAATTTTTTTTTTGAAAATAAATTTCATTATTTTTATTTTTCATACATTAAATGAATACTGGAGCAAATAAACATTCCATTTTACTTAAGCGTCTGTTATCAATTACATAACTTACAAATATAGAATCAACTAACTAATTTAATTATCATTTTTTTTAGAATATTCAATGTGAGTTCTTATAAATCCAATTTAATTTTTTCAAATTAAAAAAACTTTTAAAAAGTTTAATTTTGATTTTGATTTTTGGAAAAAAAATTTAATTCAACTAAAAAAATTGACACCCAAAAAATACAACAAATAAAATAGTTAATTTATTAAAAATTAGTTATTTTATTTTTTTGTTCATTTTGATATTATTTTGACTGTTTTTATTTTATTTTCTAAAATTTGACAAATATTTCCCAATTCTTACTGATTTTTATCAGGATTAATTTTAATAACAAAAAACAAGTTTAAATTTTCTCAAATAATTATTTGAAAATTTTTTTCTGAAAGATATTTTAATAAAAGGAAAAATTTAGGCTTTGATTGATTATAGGGTTGTGAAGTTGTGAATTTGAATAAATATTTTACTAAAATAGATAATTCAGTTCTGCAAAATGCTTGATTATGAGCAAATTTGCTTAATGCGGTAAAATAAGTCTGCAAAGTACTCTGCAATTTTCTGCATTTTGCACGTCATTTAAAAGTATTCTAATCAACTGTGCAATTACATTGCAGAGTTTTTGCAGACATATATTTTCGGATTTAGCAAAGTTGCTTTAACATTAAGCATTTTACAGAACTGAATTATCTATTTTAGTAAAAAAGTTATTCAAATTTTTCTGAATTGAAAAGATCGAATTGAAAGGAACTTCACAACCCCATTGATTATTTAGAACACCATAATTTTAAACATTTTATTTCAAATAAAATTTTTAGTTTTTTTATAATTTAAATTAAGTTTGTTAACAAAATTAGTAAATTTTACGTTTAAGAACTATTTTAGATAAAAATAAAATCGCAAACACTGGGCAAACATGTTGAACTAAACTTCAATTTTTTTTTGAAATGAAAGATAATAAATTCAAAAATTTTAGTATTCTTTAGTATTCGAATTTTTTGATGTTGTTTGAACAACAAATTTCTTTTTTTTTAAATTGAATTTCATCTCTTTAAAAATTTAAAGCCAAATATTAACACCAAAGTAAACTTTATATTTTTTTGTTGTTTTATTTATTGTCATTAATAGTAATGATTCAAAAATGGGAATTTTGATTAGTTTTTTTAAAGATAAAGATCGGCAATTAAAACAAAAGTCAAAGCTGTAAACAAGCAAAAAGCTAAACCGGATGCTAGTTTAAAAAAAGATAAAAATTTTTTTGTTCAGATTAATTTTTCCAATTAATTTTATCGAAAGATAAAAATATCATTCAAAAGTTTTTTTTAAAAAAGAAAAGAAAAAGATTTTGATTAAGATTTTGAATACGATTTTGTTTTTTTTTTTTAATAAAGTTCGTTTGTTTGGATTCTTGTAAATCTTAAATTTTTTTTTTAAATAGAATTAAATGTCTGGCTTTGATTGTTATTTTTGTAAAATATATGCCAAGTATAGACTCAAATATTGATGCTTATTTAAAATAATAAAAAAACAACTTGTACGGTATTGATAGAGAAAAAAATGATTTAAAGAAAAAATTAATTATAAACCAAATAATATGATTTTTTAAGAATAACCTATTATTGCAACGATACAATATACTTTTCAAAAGATTACTTTCAAAGGGACTCTATTTCAAAAACAATATTTTTGAAAAAAAAATCAAGCTTTTAAAATTTAAAGTTTTAGAAACAAAATCAGAATTATTACGTAATACAATCAAGTTGAGTCATATTTGATTTGATGATGTTGAACAAAATAACTGATTTGAAAATGAAGAAATTTTTTAAAATGCTAAATCACAATGCTAGCTAGAACTTAGCATGTAGTCTTTCTATAGAGAGTTTTATTTTTTTTATCAAATATCACATTTATTAATATTATTTGATAAGTTTATTTTATCTAATCCAATCGATGGATTCGAGGCGATTTCAACTAAATTGTATCTTTTTTGTTTTTGTGAAGTATTTTCTCGCTGTTGGCCTGGTTCAATCAACCATTCTACTTAATCTCTATTTAATTAAAATATATCGAGGTCAGATAATCTTTGCCTATATGAACGAACCAAACATCAAACTCAGAATTCAAAAGAGAGACTCTTAATCATGACATGACGAGAAGCAATTCATGTCTATTAGATTGAATTTTTCTTTTCTTTGCATTTTTTTTTTAATTTTATTCAACAAAATAATTTTAGACAGGTAATAAAATAAACATAAAAAATCAAAGTTAGTCATCTCATACACAAAAGTTCTAGGACATTAATAGAAATTTAGAATAATAATTTAGAATAAAAAGATTACGTTTGCAATCAAAAAAAGTCTGCAATTAATTATCTTAAAATAATTTCAAGATCAAAAGTTTTTGTTGAGTTACTAGGAGTTTTTTTTGTTGTTTTCTATTGTCACTTGTCATTTGAGCTTAGAATTTGATTTTGAGATTTTTATTATGATAATGTTTTTGGGATATTAGCTGCACCCAGAGTGAGTGAGTGAGTGAGTTGTTGAGCGAATGGGCATTTATAGGTCGACTTTGGAAGCTTGATGACAAAATTGATTTTTAATTAATTATTTGTGTCATTAGCCGTGCAAATATTTGGCAACAAAATGCGTCAAGTCCCAACACCCACAAAACCAATAGCAAATAAAAAAAACTAGGATTTGTAATAACAAATTTTGCAATCAGAGCATCAAAATGATTTTGAAAAATTTTAGCATGTCCCAATACATTTTGTCAATTTTAACTTTCAATAATAATAATAATAAGTTAAAAATAATAAGTTAATTTGCATTTATCTTATTCACAAAACGAAGCAGCAGCAGCAGCAGCAACAACAACAATAACAAAAAGATTATTTAAAATTGATTTTCTCTCTTGTTTCACTTCTTGTCGCATTAGCATAAAATTCACCTGGCAACCGGTACAATTCAGCTACTTTTAGCTTTTTTAAAATTTAGATTTAGCTAAATGACTCACAAATAAAATGTCTGCAAGCGAATTGTACACAAAGGACACGCGTGTTTGGCTACCGGATGCGGACAAAGTGTGGAAAGCGGGCTATTTGTTAGAGAACTATGAGACGAGCAGTAAAAGCCTGAAGATTGTGATCGAAGACGACCAACAACAAATAGACTACGACATCACCTCCAATCAAACACCCAACCCGAAGCTACCGCCGCTGCGCAATCCGGACATTTTAATCGGACAAAACGATCTGACAGCGCTCAGCTATTTGAACGAGCCCGAAGTGTTGTACAACTTGGAGGTGCGCTTTTTGACCAGCAATCAAATATACACCTATTGTGGCATTGTCCTTGTGGCCATTAATCCGTACGAATCGCTGCCCATCTACGGAAACGAAATAATTCAAGCCTACAATGGCCAAGATGTTCAAAACATGGACCCGCACATATTTTCGGTGTCCGAGGCCGCCTTTCAGAAAATGATTCAATTCGATCAAAATCAGTCGATTATTGTGTCGGGCGAGTCCGGAGCGGGCAAAACAGTGAGTGCCAAGTATGCGATGAGATACTTTGCGAATGTGGGCGGATCGTCCGAAGAGACACAGGTTGAAAAAAAGGTGATGGCCAGCAATCCGATAATGGAAGCGTTCGGCAATGCCAAAACCACGCGCAACGACAATAGTTCGCGTTTTGGAAAATTTATTCAAATCGATTTCAATCGAAGCCATCACATTGTCGGCGCCAGCATGAAAACTTATCTCTTGGAAAAGTCTCGCGTTGTCTTTCAGGCAAACAACGAACGCAATTATCACATTTTTTATCAATTATGTTCCCAGTCCAACAACAAAGACTACCAATATTTGCAGCTAGCTCCGGCTGCTCAATTTATTTACACAAATCAAGGCCAAGCCGAGACCATAGACAATGTAAATGATGCAAATGTGTTTATGGAGACTTTGGATGCGTTCAAATTGCTCGGTATTGGCAACAAAGATCAACTGGCTATTTTTTCACTCATCTCGGCCATTTTGCATTTGGGCAATGTAAAAATAAGCAGCGAAAAGTCAGGCGAGTCAAGTTTTGTAGTTGTGAGTTTTTGTTCCTTTTTGTTTATTTCTCAAATTAAGAAATTATTTTTTTTAAACAAAAATTTTTTAGTCAAATTTTTATTTTTTATTGTTTATTTTAGAAAAACGATCAATCAATTAGTGTTATGTGCGAGTTGCTCAGTATAAACGAAAGTCACATGAGAGCATGGTTGTGCAACAAACGAATCAAGACTGTCAATGAAGTTGTCAATACACCACTTACTCTTAATCAAGTAATTTTTAGAAATATGTTTTACTTGTCGCATGACGTGACAAGAACATCCATTTTTTTTGTTTAAATTTTTATCAAAAAGATCTAGTTTAGTAGAGATTTTTGTTGATTTTTGGATAAGAGATGATAGATAAGATAATAGGATAGGTGATGATTTTTGTGTTAACTAATTTTATACACAATACTTTATTCAACTTATATTTTTGTATCTTTGATTAAAATGATTGAAAAAAAATTTCCAATGTTTTATTTTTATTTTAAATAACTATAATATTAAAAATAAAACTGTAATTAAGCGTCATTTATTTTTGTTAAAAGTCAATAGAATAAATATCAGTTGAATGCAATTAATCGTCATCTAAAAGTAATTTTAATATTACATTGAACTGCATTGAACTAAAAAGTATTAAAAGATGTATTTTTTTAAAATTAAATAGTACTTGTAACTATTAATTGTCAATTAGAATAATTAACCGGCATATTAATGAATTAAGCATTTTACACAACTGAATTATCTATTTTACCGAAAAAGTTTTTCAAATTTTTCTGAATTGAAACGAATTTCACAACCCCCTTGAGCCAACATTTATTTTATAAATTTGTTTTTTTTTTTAATATTTTTGTGGTTTAGACATGTCAGAAAAAAATACAAAAAAAATTTAACTCATGATTTGACATATTATTTTAGCGCGAAATCATTTTTGATACCACAATTTTTAAGTTACATACCACAATTTTATTGAAAAAACCACAATTATTAAAAATATCCATTAAAATTAAGAAAAACCTTTTTTTTGTATATTTCAACACATATTTATTAAAAAAAACACAAATATTAAATAAAAACTATATCATTTTTTTTTATTTCACAAAAATTTTTTTTTTACCACACAAAAAATTAAAAAAAAATAAAAAAATTATTTTTTACCACATTTATTCGGACAAGCCCAATATCTTCTTTTCGTCATTTTACTGCCACAGTTTTCGCATGATTTTGACTCGCTGTCAAACGCTTCGTTCTGATCAGATTCGATTCTTGGTTTTTTTGACAATACTTCATCTTCTGAATCTTCGTCAGATGCAATTCCCTTTGGAGACGAACTAGAAGCTTGTGTATCGCTTGGTTGAAAAAGGAGAGCCTTTAGTGTTTTTTTTTGGTCTTCCTTTTTTTCGATTTGATTGAATTGGGATATCCATACCGACAGAGTCAAAATTACACTTTTTCTTTGGGATGATTCGAATGCTCGTTGTCGGATACGTGCACGGTACCACGCGTTTGACCAGCTTTGACTTGAAAAAAAATGGCTTTTTTGCAGCCTTTTCGCCGATGTTTGCAATTGTAAATATGCTTGTCACAATCGGCTAGTCGGTTGGTCAAATGAAAATGCCAAGCGATATTATCGAACCTAAGATCTTTAATTAGCCGCTTGAATTCATCTAAAGATTCGCAATCATGCAAAAAATCAAAAATCCTACCTGTGCTTCTTTTGTTTTTTGTTAAAGGTTCAGCATCTTCGACTGTGTCGTCAAAGTTATTTTCTAAAATGCTTGCACTGGACATTTTAAATTTTTTTAATTTTCATGAAATTAAATTATTTCTATTTTACTTCCACTTTTTATATTGAGTAATTTTAACATTTGAAAATAGTGTCAAAAATTAAAAAAAATGAGTTTTTTAATTAATTAGTGGTCTTCTTAATCAAAAAAGTGTCAATTTTATATAATAAGTGTTTTTTTATTTAATTAAGTGTTAATCTTTATTTTTATGGATTATTTTAAAAATTGTGTACATTTATTTAATAATTGTGGTATCATTTTAAAAAATTGTGGTATCCTATTAAAAAATTGTGTAACCGATTTTAATGGGCCGATTTTAATATTTTAGTTTAACGTTAGTTTCTAAAAATAAATTTAGGCAAAGAAGAGAATATTTTAGTCGTTTAATTTAATATAAGAAAGCCATGAGTCCGTCAAAGATCAAAGATTGTTTCTGTAGGTATTGTGAATTTCAAATACAAATTGAACAAAAATTCTTCATTTTTTGATGAATCAAAATTAAAGTTAATAAAAAATATTAGAAAAAATACTGCAACAAAGTGCAGCATACTTTGTTGCACATTTTCGACCTAAAATAAAATTTTTATTTACTTTTTTTTTTATTAAATCAAATCAATAATCTATTTAAATCTTATTGATGCTTTAGTTGTTTTCTATTTTAACATGAGAAAAATAATTTTAGGTAAAAAAGGTGTAACAAAGTATGTTGCACTATGTTGCAGTATTTTTTCTAATATTTTTTATAAACTTTCATTTAAATTTATCACAAAATGAAGAATTTTTGTTCAATTTGTATTTGAAATTCACAATACCGTTTCTGTAAAATTTATCAGTAGATCGATAGTTCGAATGTTTCACCTAAAAATCCAATGCTTGCAAAAAATACTATGAAATGCACCCAGGTTTTTAAAGAACGATATTCCTCCAAGTTCATTTTCGTTGAATGTGTGAGCTGAACAATTACAGAACAGAACTGAAACTTGACTTTTAGACTAAGAAAATATCGTAAAAGTAGAACCAAATTCAAAGAATAAATTGTTTAAATTGACCAAGTATTTTTAATGTATTCTTGATGTATTTTCGAATACATGCTCGATCAAAATCTATGAATAGATGATGATGATAATATATTACAGTCACGGCAAATTGAGGTTTGAGATCAAGATCAAAAAATCTAAATCTAAAATGTAATATTTTTTTTCAACAATAGAAAAAAAATAGTCTATTTTCTTAGCAATTACTTGACATGTTGTGTCAAGTTTATTTACTTATATAGAATTTTGAAATATGCCTTATTAATGAACCTTGATAGGTTTAATTTTTTAATTGATTTAAAAAAAAACTTTTAAAGACAAAAAATTGAATGTTTTAAAATTTGAAATTTGCTCACAAATATATTTTAAGTGAAAAAATAATTATATTTTAGATTGAATGAATGAATGAATTAATGATTATAAAAGTTAGGTATTTGAATTAAATACTAAATTACTAAATTATTTGAACTATTGATTGTTTTTGTTTTTAAATAAATTACAAGTTAATGATTGTGATGTTTATTTTGACAATCTCAACCATAATTAGACATAGCATGTCTAGTAATGTTTAGTATTTATTTTTTTAAAACTCATTAGATTAATTGAGTAATACAGTTTTAAATGATCGTTTTGATCTTAAAATTTGATCTGAGACTGACAATTTGCCGTAGTCAAATCTTATTTTGATCAGTGTGGTTTTTGCACGTCAACTCATAGAGGCACCAACAAAAAACAGCAAAAATCTTTTTCTATTAAAAAAACCCTTTCTTATTAAACTTAATTAAACTTTATTAAAAAATTAAACAATAAAAAAAAAGGCTTTGTTTTCTCGAGATGCACTTGCCAAACACATGTACTCACAACTGTTCAATTGGGTGGTCTCTCAAATAAACAAATGTCTCAAAAGTCCCGTTAAAACGCACTCGTTCATCGGCGTGCTGGACATTTACGGCTTCGAGACATTTAAAGTGAACAGCTTTGAACAATTTTGCATCAACTACGCAAACGAAAAGCTGCAGCAGCAATTTTGTCAACACGTGTTCAAATTGGAACAAGAGGAGTATGTGAGGGAACAGATCAAGTGGTCGTTTATTGACTTTTACGACAATCAGCCGTGCATCGAATTGATCGAAGGCAAAATGGGCATACTGGACTTGTTGGACGAAGAGTGCAAAATGCCCAAGGGCACCGATTTGACTTGGTGCAGCAAATTGTACGACAAGCACTTGATCAAGTCGAACAGTGGACCAGCAGCAGCAGCATCAGCGTCATCGGCATCAGCAGCGATGACCGTGGTCAAAAATCACTTTGGCAAGCCGCGGATGTCGCAGAGTGCGTTCATTGTGTTTCACTTTGCCGAAAATGTGGAGTATCAAGTGGACGGTTTTTTGGAGAAGAATCGCGACACTGTACTAGAAGAACAACTCAAAGTGCTCAAGAGCAGCCAAGTGGATTTTGTGAGCGAGCTGTTTTGCGAAGAGTCAGCAGCAGCAGCAGGAGCAGGAGGAGCAGGAGGATCAGGCACAGAGTGTCATTGGAAGCAGAGTGGCAAGTCGTACGAAGTAGTGCGAACGAACACAATGCCTGCGTCCTCCAAAACCCAAATGATTCGCAAAAAAACAGTGGGCTCTCAGTTCAGAGAGTCGCTCAATAGTCTCATGATCGCTTTGAACTCGACTACGCCGCACTATGTCCGCTGCATCAAGCCAAACGATTCCAAGACACCGTTTAGATTCGAGGCAAAGCGGGCCGTCGAACAACTAAGAGCTTGCGGTGTGCTGGAAACGGTGCGAATAAGCGCGGCCGGCTATCCGTCCCGATGGACGTATCACGAGTTTTTTCAGCGCTATCGCATGTTGTTCAACCGATTGGCCGACTTGGACCGGACCGGCAGTGGAGGTGGCAGTGGCATTGGCGGTGGCAGTGGAGGTGGCATGAGTTTGAAGGAAAGGTGCGAGCGCATACTCGACTCGTTGCACATTAGCGCCACAAACAACACCAAAAAGTATCAATTTGGCAAGACGAAAATATTTTTCCAAGCTGGCCAAGTGGCCTATTTGGAGAAGTTGCGCGGCGAAAAGATTCGCTCGTCGGGCATCATGATCCAAAAGCACATACGAGGCTGGCTCGCTCGCTCCAAATACGCCAAAGTAAAACGATCGGCACTGTTGATCGAGTGCAGAGGACGCGGTGTGTTGGCGCGCACTCTCCTCAAACACAAGCGGCAAACGCGGGCCGCCATTGTCATTCAGAGCAAGTGGCGTTCGTTTGTGGCCGCACGCAAGTTTGCTCAGCAGCGAACTTTTGTGATCAAAGTGCAGAGTTTGTGTCGCAGTTGGTTGGCGCGTCGCCGCAAACAATTCATGGTGCACAATTTGAAAGCGCGCATCATTCAAACTAGAGTGCGTGGCTGGTTGGCTCGTAGACGATACGAGAAGATGGTGCGCGGCATTGTTCTGCTGCAGGCTCATTTTAGACGACGCAAAGCTAGACGACTGTTCAAAACGTTGAAGATAGAGGCGCGCTCTGTCGAACACCAAAAACAATTGAACAAAGGCCTCGAGAACAAAATCATATCGCTGCAGCAGCACATCGAACGACTAAACAAAGAGCGCGACGCACTCGCTCACAAAGTAGCCGACATGGAGCCGCTCAAGGCCCAAGTGATCGCGCTCAAACACACCAGTTGCCATGCCAAAGAGTCACAGACCAAAGTGGCTCAATTGACTCAGCAGCTAAACGAGTTGAGTTCGGCCTACGACAAGTGCAAGTGCGAGCGAGACACGTTGAGCAAACAAAAAGCCGATTTGGACAAACGATTCGAGCAAACAAATGCCAATTGGCACGAACAAGTAAAAGAGGCCAATTTGAAGTTGGACCAAAGCGAGAGCAAAGTTGTTGGCCTTCAAGTCAAATTGGATCAAATGAAAGCTCAATTGATCGAGCTCGAAAACGAACGAGCCAATCATCAAAAACTTATCACTCAATACTCGCAGCTAGAGCAACGCTTTGAAAGAGTGCGCTCCAATCTGCTTAGGCTCGACCGCTCCAATCAAGTGCACACTGCAATCGACAATGCAAACGACACTGCAATCGACAATGCAAACGAGACTGATCTAGACGAAGAAAAAACAACTCTGTCCACCACCACCAGCACACTCACATGCACAAATCAACAGCAACAAGACACATTGGCACAGCATGTAGACAACTTTGAGGCAAACAAACACTTGTACATGAGTCAAAACGGGTCCGAAATGGACTTGAGTTTGGTGAGTAAGTTGCAGAGGCGCATTGCTTCGTTGCAGCTCGACAAAAGGATGGAAGAGTGCGAGAGCAAAAATGTGAGCGTTGAACGCATTCAATTGGAAAAAGATCACGAGACAATTAGGTGTCAAGAGCTCGAAATCGAAAATCAAAAGCTGCGCGACGACCTAGCGCGTCTCAGACATCTGGTCGTGGATGACAGTGAGAACACCACGAACAGTGACTGTTCAAACGATGCCAACGAACAGAGTGATGATCACGCAGTGCAGGTTGACAATGACAATGACAATGTCAATGAAAGAGACAAAGAGAGAGAGAAAAAGATTGGCAGAGAGATGGAAAGTCAATTTGAGGCGTTGAGCGAAGAAGTGCAGCGTAGACGCGACGAATGCATTCAATTGAAATCGTTGCTGGTGGCCAACTATCGACACAATTGGACAAGCGATCAAATGAGACACTCGGACACGGACACACACACACACAAAGACAAAGACAAAGACAAAGACAAAGACAAAGACATGAACATGGTGGACATGAGTCAAGTGGACACGAACGGATCCAACGAGTTCGAAATAGCCTACAATACACAAAAGGTGCTAAATCGCATACTGGAAAATCAATTGATTGAGATGAAAAAAAAGCAGCAACAAGACGAACAGGCCTATTTGAGTCAAATGAAAAAGTTAAACGATCAGTACGAACGACAACAAGAATTGTTGATGAAAGATTTGCCCGTTGATCAGCTGGCCGATGCCACACTACGTCATCAAATATTTCAATTGAGCGAAACCAATTTGGACTTGAGCGAAAAGTGCGACAAGTACTCGGACGAAATAAAAAAGTACAAAAAAATGCTCAAAGTGTATATTAGGCGGTCGAGAGCGGCCACCGCCAATCAAACAACGTCACTACAACCTCCACCGCCTCCACAAACAGCACCAACAGCACCAACAGCAACAACAGCAACAACAGCACCAACAGCACCAACAGCAACAACAGCAACAACAGCACCAACAGCCAACTCACTGTCCATGTCATTAGCCGATCGGTTCAGCAACACCTTGAACAACTTGAACAATTGGTCGCGTTCATCAACTTCAAATGTGTCCATGGCAAACAACGACGATCAATCAAGCAATCAATTGAGCAATCAATTGAACAATCACAATGCGTGGTTGTTGTCGTCGTCGTCGTTGTCGTCAGCGTCGTGTGTAGCCTATAATCAAATGCCGCAAATAAACAAGAGCAGACACAATGCAGTGGTCGAGTATTTGGGCGTGTTGGAGTGGCGATGCGAAGACGCGAGCAAAATAATTGGCAAACTAGTGGACGAGTTGAAGCCGCGTTTGGCCGTTACTTTTTTGCCCGGCTTGCCCGCCTACATCATGTTTATGTGTGTGCGCTATGCGGACATGTCCAACGATGACGACAAAGTTCGTCTGTTGCTCAGCTCGGCGGTTCATGCGGTCAAAAAGTTGATCAAAAAAAAACAACAAGATCTGGACTATTTGGTGCTGTGGTTGGCCAATTTTTGTCGTCTATTGCACAATCTAAAACAGTACAGTGGCGAGCTAGCATTTCAAAAGCACAACACTCTCAAACAAAACGAACATTGTTTGAAAAATTTCGATCTCACCGAATACCGCGGCATTTTTAGCGATCTAAGCATTTGGCTATTTCAGGGCATCACCAAAGACTTTGAGAAGAAAATAAACGTGTTGATTGTGGCCGCCATGCTTGAACACGATGCATTGTCCATTAGTGGTGACGATGTGAACCATTCAACTCACTCAAAGTCAAAGTTCAACAACAACAACAACAATTCAAGCATCAACAACAGCATCAACAACAGCAGCAGCAGCGGCGGTGGCGGCAACACAGGAGACAAACAACGATTTACAATGGAAACGTTGCTCAAAAAATTGAGTGAATTTTTGCACACATTGAATTGGCACGGCGTCGATCCACAAATAGTCGAGCAAATATTCAAACAATTGTACTATTTTATTGGCGCGGCCACCTTCAATCATTTGCTATTGCGCAAAGAAGCGTGCAATTGGTCGCGCGGCGTCGACCTAAGATACAAGACCACTTTGTTAGAACAATGGCTTAGAGACAGTAAGTTGCAGGATTCGGGCGCACGTGAAATGCTCGATCCCATTGTTCAAGCAAGTCAATTGCTACAGGCACGAAAGACCCATTCGGACATACAGGCAATATGCGAAATGTGTCCCAAGTTGACCATTGCTCAAATACAACGCATTTTGTTCATGTACATGCCGGCCGAAGTCTACGAGGAAAAGTTGAGCCGTCAACTAATCGACCAAATAACGAACAGACTAAAAGAATTGCGCCACAACGAAAACAATAGCGAACAACAAAAGCTCATTATGGACACTCAAGTTCAAATGCCCATTTGTATTCCGTTCAATCCGTCCAACATTGGCCTAGAGACCATTGAGATACCGGCCGCGCTCGGTCTTGCTCCCTATGTGAGAAAAATTTAGTTCTCATCCACACCATTCTCGTCACATTAATTGTATCATTTTGTACAAAAAAAAATAAGAGACAAAAACAAACATCAAAATTTCTATATCTAACATCTAGCTAGTTCTTTTTTCATTTTTCATTCAATTAATCAATTTTAGCATTTTTTTTTATTATAACACATAAATAAATTTTATCGTTTTTTTTTTTTTATTTTTTTTGTTCTTCTTTCTGGAGTTCAATTCAATTCTCTTTTCTTTTAATCGAATTGATTGACCAATAAATTTAGTCTTTTGCTATCATTTTATTTATTTTTATACTCTTTATATTCTTATAATGATTTTAACCACACTTTTAAATTCAATAAAATCGATTAGATACTTTTATACATTTTTATTTGTTTTAATATTTCAATTTCAAGGCCAATCGACAGACAAACAGTCCAGTCACAGTACACCCATTAACGCTTGCTTTATTTAATCAACAAAATAAAAATAAAATTTTTAATATTTAAAATTAAAAATTTTTGTAAAAAGGAAAACATTTAGGTTATTTGATTATAACTTTAATAGCATTAATAGTAATTTTCTATTAAAAATATGGCTTAAATGTTTTTCAGCAAAGAACTCTTGATAGAATGCTATCTTTTGCCTATAAAACACTTTTTGTCCATAATTCACCTGAAAATTTAAGAATGAAATTAAAGAAAAATGACTCAAGAAACTTAAAATACAATTTAAGGAATAGCGGAAATCTGATTGAACCAATGTCAAAAACCTTTGAATATTTTAATGCAAGACTCATAAATAGCTTTGTGATCAAAAGATCAATGTGCAAGTTTTCAACTTTCAAACAATCTATTTTCAATAATATCAATTTGATTTTTTACAGATTTTGAAAAAAAATTCAAAAAATTTAATTTAAATGTTCTAATTAAAATATATATAATATTTTAATATATATAATATATTATAATATATAAAATTTTTTTATTTTTTTAATTTGTAATGATTACTTTTTTAAAATTAAATAAATGAGGTGTTAATCGGTCATTAATGACATGGACACTAGCCTGTTGATTAACCTTGAATAAATAAAAAATTTGAAAAAATTCAGCAATTTCAATACATAAATCTTAATAAATAAAAAAATTTCAAAAGTTTTTTCTACTTGATTAGATTTTGCCTTTGATTCATTCAATTTGCCGTTATTCCTTAAATTAAAGCACAAATTTCTTGAGTAATTCTTAAATTTTGAAAGAATGATGAAAATATTTATAATTTTCAAAAATCCATCCGAAAAAGCTAGTGATGTTGGTTATGCTTGGTTAGCTGATAAGCCAATTTTTAGTTAACCAGTTTTTGGTTAGCCTAAATCGAATATTTTGGTCGACCAAATTTTGTAATTTTTTAAATTTTAAGATCAAAATTAAAAGTAGAATTTTCTGACTTTAATTTTTGAACAAAATAAAATTTACTCTTTAATTAATCCTTAACACTAGAAGCACCAACGGATCAAAATGGCTCTTTTTTGATTTTTGGTCTCTAAAAATCAAGTAAATTTTTTTTAATTGAGCATGAATTTTTTTCAGCATAAAAATAAGAAAAATTTTTAAAACTAATTAAATTCATTTTGAAAAAATTCTTTACGCAAAAACAAATAGATACAAATTAAAGCACCAAAACGAGTCAAAATGACTCGTTATAAAAAATAAAGGATAATATTTTATTCTCTTGATTTTCTTGACTCAAAACCCTTTTACGGGCGCTCTTCGTGGTGCCAGATTATGATGGAGCTGAAGTTTATATGTAATTACTTTTGATTTCTTCAATAAGTTGGATCAAAAAATCTCGTCTTGAAATGTTGCATTTATTCACATTCTTGTATAAAATACAGCTATTGATGCCAGCTAAATTAATAATGTTATAAAATGGCTGCATTGGCCAGCGTCTTGTTGAAGCTTTTACAAAATAAATCTTATTGAGTAATAAATGGTCTTCTGGTTCTACATAGGCTGAATCGTGAAACCACTAAAAAAATGAAACGTTTTTTTCATTTTGAAGAAATCAAAAGAAATTACAAAAAAACTTCAGCTCCATCCTCATCTGGCACCACGAAGAGCGCCCGTAGGTTGAGTTTTAAGTCAATAAAATCAAATGAACCATATTTTTCTAAAAAGTTATTTACATCATTTATGCTTTTGACTTCAAACTTAAACCTTTAAACAGTTTAAAAGTATATGAAAAATAGTAGCTTTTAGAGCCAGTTCAATTATTGCCTCATTTCAACAATAACACCTAAAAGACGAGTTGAGCAATAATCAAAATAAAGTTGGATAAATGTTGTAGAAAACTGCACGTTGACAAAAAGAAAGTATTTCTATAGTAATTATACAGACATCTTTAGCAACATTAATATTTTTTGTAGTGAAAATCATACGAAAATCATACAAAAGTCAAATCTGGGAATAGATCAGGTTTGAGTCCATTCGACTACTTTGTCAATGTCGTTCTGTAACGTCGCAGAGTTGGTGGAGTGGTTAGCTGAGCCTAAGTTGGCCATGATTTTGGTATCGTCTGCGTAAATTTTTGTTGTGTTGTGGAGCGGGTCGACTAAGTCGTTGATGTAAGTTATGAATAGAGTTGGGCCGAGTACAGAGCCTTGTGGAACGCCGCTGCTGAAATTTTGCCAATCGGAAGAATGCTCTCCAAGGACCACCCTTTGTTTGCGATTCGTGAGAAAAGCTCTTATCCAACTAAGTAACTCACCTTGTATTCCGAAGTGTGATAATTTGTGTAGCAGACGTGCATGAGGAACTTTGTCGAAGGCTTTGGCGAAGTCTAAGAAGATTATGTCTACTGGTTGTTTTTGTGCCAGGGCTCTAGTAGCGAAGTCCATAGTCTCCAAGAGGTTAGTGACGCATGCTTTATGATTGACAAAACCGTACTGTTTAGATGATAGCAAGCCGTGTTTATTGAAAAATGTCATTAGTTCTGATTTGACGATTTGCTCCATAACTTTGCAATAAGGTCAATGAGATTGGGCGGTAGTTAGACGGATCAGTGTTTTTGCCTTTTTTGAATAGTGGTGTGACGTTGGGCTCTCTCCAGGCGCTTGGCACTTGGCCAAGTGTGAGCGAGCTTGTAGCTGTAAATAATTCATTCCTGTCAAAGCCGTCAATAATCGAATGATTTAGCCATAACATGTGATCTTGGGTGCATTTTATTTCCTGAAACCAGCTTGCTCTTTACGTAAAATGTTTTTAGATTAAATTTAAAATTTGAGTTTTGAGTTTGTAATGGTCCCGAAGGGTTTAATGAGGCAAATGAGTAGTGATATTGGACGGTTTGATGAGATTGAATCATGTGGTTTTCCTCACTTGTGAATCATTATTATTCTTGATTTTTACCAGTCGTTAAGGATGTAATCATATTTTGTTCGTTATGTTGACTAATCCTGGTATTTTAATACTAGATTTAAAAAAAAAGAAGGTCATCCACAAAAATAAGATAGAGAGGACCTAAAACTGATCCTTGTTTTACTTCTGCTAATTAAAGAGATACAAGTTTTTAATTTTCATTTCCAAGAAGAACTGCTTGTGATATTTTTTTTTAAATAATTAAAAGTTGGTCCAAAGGTTCATTACAAAAGCCAACTTGGAACAGTTTTGAAAGAACAAGATTAGAATCAAAAGCTTTTTTTTAAGTCAATAAATAAGGATAGATTAATTCTCTTTAGCAAGATTTAAATCACTGGAGTATTCTTGATCAGCCGTTTGACAGGAACGATCAGATCTAAAACCATGTTGGCTATTATCAAAATACTGTTTGACTTAAAATAAAAGTTAATTTGATTTTCTAAAAGTATTTCAAATATTTCCTCAATTAAAGATATGACTGATATAGCCGCCTAATAATTATCCCCTGTCTGATCTATCACCTTTATTCTTATACAAAGGGTAAACTATAGCCAATTTTTGGTCACCTAGAATACTCTTCAATCTGAGGCATTTGTTAAAAAGTGTTTAAAGAATGGTAATATATATATCATGAAGTCTTTTCAAAATTTTCGAATGGTCTCAATGAAACCAGATCAGCTAGAAGAGGATAATTCCTCCAGAGCCTTTTTAATTTTGTCAAAATTGAAACGAAATAGATGCAGAAGAGTTGTTAAACATCTCAATTTGATCAAAGGTATTTCTGGCGTTTGTATCTTTTGGAAGGATGCCAAAATCAGCATTTTCCCTCGTTTAAATTGATGATTTATGAAAACTCCAGAATTTCTCAGTTAAGTTTCAGCTTTTCTATAATTATTTATATTGCTTTCATTTTTTACAATTCAGGATACTATGGTAATAATAGTAAATTTAATTTTTAGAAGATCTAAATTCATAAGCGAGCCATGTATCTTGCTGATATTAATTTAATTTATTTAAATAGGCAGCATGTTTCAATGAATATTGCTAATAAATGGATCCATACTTTTTGGTCGAAATACACTACGGCTGAGTCCCATCATATCACTATGTAATACAAAATTTTATAAGCTTTTCAACAAAACCATCAGCTAAGCTAATAAGCTAAGCCTTAAAAAGAAAATGAAATTTGATCAAAAATTTTACTTAGCCTTAATTTAAATATCTAAAATTTAGTTTTCTTAATAAGTCAAAATGTATTTATTAAATTTGATTTCATGATTTCAATAAAAGAAAGTTCAATTTATTTGCTGGAAATTAAAGCAATTTTAAACTTAAAGTTGCTACCATAAAAAGTTTATTTTTATAATTTTTAAATCTCAAACAACAGAGAAAATAGTTTAAATTTTCTAACTAAACAAGAAATACTTGATTCATGTGATTACGAGGTTTCTGATATTTATAAAAAAATTTTAAATAATAGAAAATATTATCGAAATTTACAACAACAAAAAAAATTCAAAATATTTTAAGAGAATAGTCATATTTCGTTTGATAAGCTTTTGTATATAGAAATTAAAAAAATTACTAATTTAACTTTTAAAGAAAACTTTGCCTAAAATAATTTTCAAAAAAGCTAAAAATTTGAGATTTTTTTAATTTTCAATATTTCAATTTAAAAATTTGCTTCAAATCATAATTTTATTCTTTTAATTTTCTTCATTAGACATAAATTTTCGATAAAATAATTGTTGTATAATAAAATTAATTAATATGCTTTTGTTGTTGTTGTTTTCGTTTGTATAAGAAACATATCTCAATATTATATAATATTAGATTTAAAAAATATATTTTTGAAAGTAAAGTTTTTTTATTTTTTTCGTAAAAAAAAAATTTAGTTTTTACGATTTTTTAAAAATGAGACATTTAAAAATTATTTTTCAATTTGTTGATTGGTTTTTTGAAGATAGTCAAAAAAAAATCACTAATCGTTTCGAATTTTTGGATGGATACCGCGGTTTTTGTGCTCTAGTTGTGGCACTCAATCATTTTGTACCTGCTTTTGGAGGTGATGGTGGTGATTTGGCAATATTCATATGGTCTGGTCATTTTATTGGACTTTTTGGTTTTTTTGTTCTTAGTGCTTTTTTGTTAACTTATCGAATGTCTAAAGACTTGCACAAATCGACATGTGGCATCGAAGTTTACGAAATTTTGATAAAATATTTTATTAGGAGAATTTTTCGAATTTATTTACCATTTTTGATATTTGTGCTGTGTGTCAAATTTGGTCATAGAAATATGTCTGGAGGCTACAGTTATAATTCGTTGTCAAGTTTTATCTTTCTCAAGCCAACAATAAGAAATCACTTGTGGTCAATTCCAGTCGAGATTAGATATTATTTTTTCATTCCAATAATTTGTTTGTTATTTTTTTACTCGAGAAAATATTCACCATTATTTCTCTGTTTGTCAATTGTTTTAGTCTATTGGCTTTTTAATTCAATTATTATTTTCAGCCCAAAAGATTTTAAAGTAGACGACAAAAATGGACTGTTAATGAGATTTCCCATATTCTTCGCCGGTTCAATAGTGGCTTTTATTTATTTTAAATATGAACAAGATTTTAGTCAACGAATTCAACTTATTATTCAAGACAGAAAAATGAGATTTTTTATTTGTGTGATTAGTTACATAATGGCTTTTAATGGATTGAAAACTTGTACCAAGTACTACAATTCAAAATTAAGTTTTCATAATGATTTGTACCATCCTGGCATTAGATTTTCTTTACTACTTTTTCTAATGCTGATCGGAGCACCGAATGATTTTACGCGTCTTTTTAGTCACAATTTTATCCTTACCAAAATTGGCAAATACTCTTTTGGTGTTTACTTATGGCATCCAATGTGTATTCTAATTGTAAAATCTTTTAACATAACAAAACAATTTGACGCGGCTGCTTTACTAATAATTTTGAGTCTTTTTGTCGGAATCTTGTTTTATTATTTAGTCGAAAATCCGATGATGAAATTGGGCAATTATTTTATAAGAAAAATTAATCTAAAAAGGAATAATGCAGATAATCAAATTTAATGGTATAATTTTTTGTTGTTGTTCTAAACAAGCTGCACCAAAATAAACAAACATTTAAATAAAAGGTTTTAAAAAATCTCCTAGAAGAAAATTTGAGTAATTTTGGAGGCCAAATAATATTGAATATTAACCTATCAATAATCTTACACTTTTTATTTTTGTGAATTTCATTTTGAGTTAAACAATCACCCGAGAAAAAAGCCTTGTTAATTTCTTTCGTTGAAATAGCTAACGTATGATCTCGATTTTAGTGACATGTCACAAACTTCGAATACCCATCTAAAGTGACATGTCGCTAAATATCGAACACTAGTTTAAAAACTGATATAATGACATGTCACTAATTTGGAAAATAGCCCAAAATTGACTTTTTTATAAAATATTTGTCTCGACATTAGTGACATGTCACTAAGCATATTTATACGTCTTTAAATTTTATTAAAATGGTAAATTAAAGAGATCATAAAAATAAAATTATTTTTGAACAAAATTATTCTATAATTTAATTTTTTCAATTATTACTAAAAGTTGAACAAAAACAAACATTCCAGCAAATAAAGGTACTAATTTATTTAAAACATTTTGTAAACACAATAAACGAGGTCAATTAATTTCAGAAAGAAAATCAACATAAAAATTTATTTAAATTAGACTATTGTTCGTTTAAAAAAAGACAAAAAATATTTAAATTATAAAATTATAATAAAATTATTAAATTATTAAATAAATCTTTAGATACAGATGTTGCAATAAAATGATTGATTCGGCTTCAGTCCTTTATCCAATTTTCACATTTCTAACAAGTAATCCATGGATTTTTGGTCACTGTCTAAGTGAAAAAAACAACTACAATTAAAGCATTTTTTAGCTTTCATTTGAATTTTAAAAAAATTAATTTTACTGTGACTAACAGGTGACATGATTAAGACTCTTGAACAAGTTGCTTTTTTGCTAGGAGCTTTAGTTCTATAGATATAACAGACGGACCAGAAACATTCCTCAAATTCAAATTTTCATTCAAAATTAATAAAATTACTTTCAAAAAAAAATTTATTTTGAAAAAATTATTGGGAAAAGTCAGTTAGATTTGAATATGTAATGAAATTTAACTTTTTAAATTTAATAAAATTAATTGTTTTATTGATATACCCCTTTTTTAAAAAAATGACATGTCACAAATGGCGAGACAAATATTTTGTAAAAAAGTCAATTTTGGGCTATTTTCCAAATTAGTGACATGTCATTATATCAGTTTTTAAACTAGTGTTTGATATTTAACGACATGTCACTGTATATTTAGTGACATGTCGTTAAAATCGAGATTATACGTTATATTTTTAAGAATTAAATTTGAAAATTTTTTCCTTAAATCATGAAAAATTTTCTTATTAATGTTAAATCGTTGGCAATTTTCCTTGAGGCAGTGATAGACCTTTTAAAGTTTTTTTGTTGGGAAGCTGATTATGGCAACGATTCGCCATCTTTTGAAAATAATCATCTGAAATATTGATTTCAAAATAAAAGCTACAAAATATATGTTACTAAATAAGACCCTGTAGAAAATCGAATAAAATTTTGTTTTTCATTAAAATTTTAAAATTTTTATTTTTAAAAAATAATAAAAATTATTTTTGAACAAAATTATTCTATAATTTAATTTTTTCAATTTTAACTAAAAGTTGAACAAAAACAAACATTCCAGCAAATAAAGGTACTAATATATTTAAACCATTTTGTAAACACAATAAACGAGGTTAATTAATTTCAGAAAAAAAATCAACAAAATTCACTTGAAATCAAGTAAATTTGTTTGAATTGCTCAATTCGCAATTTGAATCGTTAATTACATAACTAAAGAGAAAATTTGTGAGCATGTCCATCTGGCTTTTAATCGATTCCTCAGTTTTGCTAACTTTTCTAAACAAAATTTCACAAAAAAATAGTTAATTTTTTTTTTTAAATGAAAAAGTTAATTTTGTAAAATTTACTCAAGAAGACATTGAATTTCGGTCTCAACATCAGCATAGCTAGACACAATCTTTCTCTTTGGCAACGAATTGTTGGAAATACACGAATTTCGTTTGCTGCTTAATTGGCTTGAAAAAACCATGGGACTAAGCCTTGATGTGCTCCTTAGTTTATTTTTACGCTGAAACGAGCCGGTTATTTTTCTAGTTGGACTTATTTGTAATAGATTAGCATCGTTGGGTGCATTAAGACTAGCACTCAGACTTGGATTAAAATTTAGACCACTATTAATTGATTTGCGATTAATTGTAGCCAGATTGTCCAGATTCTGGTTTTTTGCTTCGTTTTCGCAAATCAAAGCCAAATTACTATTTGTAGTATTAAATGAAGAGTGGCGGCCTATTTGACGGTTTTTGTTGGCTGCCACCAGCAAATTACGGATGGCACGGTTGGACTTTTTCTTGCGAGGCTTCGATTCGTTCAGTTCACATTCTCTCAAGTCAAACGTAACTTGGAATTTTTTTTCAAACGATTCAGCAAAATCTGGATACATTTCAAGAACGTCCAACAAATCACATCGGTCTATTTTGTGCAGATCGCAATAGGCCAATGCTCGCACATCACAGCTCGATCTGCCCATCACATCTCTTTCTTGATATTTGCCAATGTTCTCACCAAATATGTCGTTTTTGTCCAATATGGCCATAGCTTGATTGTTGCTGACAATTTCCAGAGTGCCTCTGGCAATGAAATAGATTGAGTTTAGATTGTCTCCTTTGTGAATGAGAGTATCGCCAGGCGGAACATGAGTTGACTTGAACTGAAGAGCCAGCATGCGCAAACAGCCTTCACTAGCGTCCTGAAATGCCTGACAATTGTTCAACAATTGACGATTCAAATGTAAACAAATGTCTGCTTGTAACGATTCAGGAAATGATTTGAGGACAGTGTTCATGTCGATGCCGTTTGTGAACGACCAAGTGTGTTCAAATGACTCTTGCATTCGTTTCGATAATGACTTTGGAATGGTGTGAAATTTTATAAAGTCTTTGACACTTTCTTGCATTTCGGTGAGTTCTTCTGTGCCCTGGTACATTCTAATCATAATGGTAGTAACATTTCCGAATATTGCAGCAGATATTAGAGCTAAATTAGCATTTAAATAAAAAAAAATATTAGCATTAAGATCTTATAAGAATTTGAGTTGAATTGAGTTGATTTTAATTCAGTAAAACTTGAATGAGTTCATCGTGGGTTTTGTGAAATTTAGTACAATAGAACAGAACAAAAAGTTGAAAATTCCTATAACTTTTCTTTTAAACGTCAAAAGCAAGCTCTGTAAATGCAACATGGTGCAACATTCAAAGTTGCATTATTATCAACAATATGGTGAAACTCTGCAAATTTATGCATAATTTAAATTTGGACATATTTGGCTATAGTGCATTTTGCAGAGACTTTGCACATCATTAGCAGACTTTGACTTTTGGTGCATCTAAGTATGTTGCACTTTGTTGCGCTTACAGAAAAAATTAAAAGCCTTCAGAAAAAAAGTTATAAGCTTTTTTAGCATTAATTTTTGTTCTATTTTTTTATTTTGTACCAAATTTCACAAAACCTTTATCTTGAAAGATCTTGAAAAAATGATGCATTTTCTAGAAATTTTTTTGTCACCTAAAACTGCTTTCAAAATGTCTTAGAACTTTTTATTAGTGGGATGCACAGTGTTCAGCAAAAAATGTAGACATTTTGTGCACACACGGTTAAATAAAAACATATAAAATTACATTTTAATTAATACATTTAAATACATTAGTACATTAAAATTAATAAACAATTAATATTAAATTTTATTTGTATTTTAATTTAAAAAAAAAAACATTTTAAAGGTATAGAAGTTTATGAGTATAAAACAAAAAGAGAAGAAAGGAAAGACTTCATTTCTCGACCAAAAAGTTAAAATGGATGCCTGAAAGATGCTTTCCCGGGTGTATTTCTAACAAAAGCATTTTGGTCAAAACCAATTATAATTTAAAAAGTTAGTCTCTTTTTGTTATTCTTTTTTAACGCGAGCTAGTTTTTATTTTAACTATTTAATGAAACTCTTAAAACTTCAAAAAAATTATTTAAAAAAATCAAACTCCTCCACATAAAAGTTATTTTTAAAAGTTAACTTGTTAAACATTAAAAAGATATATAAAAAAAAATCAACCTAACCCTCTTGCACTTATTATTTGAATATTTAGATCAAATTTTTTGCCGTAGTAGTCTTCTGGAAGCCTGAAAAGTTTCCAATTTGCTAACAAAAAGTTTTTTTAATTAATTAACTAAATAAAATTTAATTTTTAATTTTTCGGCTTTTTTACTTATTTAAAAAAAAAAAGAAAAGTATTCAAATCAATGCTTACATCCCAACATCATAGAGATAATTGAGAAAATTTTCTCCCAATTAGTTGTAGGCGACACATTTCCAAAGCCAACACTGGTCAAACTAGTAAGTGTAAAAAACAAAGCTGTAATATATTTCGACTTGAGATCAGGTCCACTCTCAGAATTATTTTCGTGAAATGGCATGTTGTATTTCTCAGCCAAATGATCGAGCCAACTGTATTTAGGCTCGGGCAATGTAGGTCTTTCTACATAAGCTATTGCGTAAAATACACAAGCCAACCAATGTCCCACGAGGCCAAAAACCGCCAACAACAACAAAAGCATAGCTATTCCGTATTCGGAAAATGTTTGAAGTTTGGGAAAAATTCTAATCAAACGCATCAATCTAATTGTTTTCAAGTAACCAGTCAATTTAATAGTCTTAAATAAATTAAAAGAAAAATTTTAATAAAAAATAATAAACAATTAAAAGCAAATAATTTTCACTTTTTTGTCATGAGCTTCATAAAAAATTAAAAAAGCCACAAACTTACGTCAATATTTCCAGAGCCGAACAAAAGTAAATCATAAGGCATGCCTGAAAGCGCGTCGATAAAAAACCATCCTTTAAAGTAAGATTTGGCGATTGTCATCGGATCGTAGACAACATCGCCTTGTTTGGATACAAAAGTAGTTCGAAAATTAATGAATACATCAATTAGAAACATTAAATCCACAATGAGATCTAGCATTACAAAAGGATCAGCTCCTGCTAACTGCTGCTTCTTGAAAAGACGTGTCGAAGCATGTTGATTGAGTTTTGCTCGTTTTTCGTTGTCATTGAGCAAAAATGCCACTGTAAATGGAGTAAAAATTGCCGTATACACCACAAGCAACAAAACAATCCAATCCCAGACTGCTTTAAAGGGCGAATAATGAAGAATTATGAATTTTTGATGAAATTTTTTAACCACATGATCAATTGCACTTGCTGATGTTCGTTCTCCCAAACTCGACGATTCACTGTCTTCTTTGTCTTGTTTGCATTTGGATTTTTTACGCGGTCGCTTTTGTGGCAAAATGTCGCATTCTTTTTTGATATTTTCAATTTTTTCCAGTGACACATTTGACAGTTTTGAATTGTAGCCTTTTACATCACTACTTGTGAATAGAGCTGCCATTTTTTTTCCAAATTAATGTCAAAAAACAAGCCTTGAGTCAATTCAATTACAAAATTATTGGTTGTTACTTTTTTTTACAAAATAAACAATTCATAGAATCTTTTAGATAGGAATGAATTATGAAAATTTTTTTTCAGTTTTTGGAATTAAGTTTTTTTTTTGTTTAGGATAAAAATCGATAAGACTCTTTTCATGCTTTTTATTTATAGGCATCATTTATAAGTAAAAATAAATTAAGTCATCACAATACAAAAAATAAAATTTTAATTAATCATTGCTTTCCAGCTTGGTACGAGCCCATGTGAATTGCGATCGCAGTTGCAATCTCTTCAGCTGTTTTGTTCTGACCAAAATAGTCAACAAAATTTCCCTCCGGATCTACCAAATACATAATAACTGTATGATCCACCTTGAATAAAAAATATATTAAATAATTAATCCTGAACAAAAAAAAACAAAATTCATTCTCAAAATTATCTTACAATATAATCATTGTCTTCGTCCTTTGGTCCTTGACTAAAATAAACTCTATATGCTTTGGTCACCTGCTCGATTTGCTTTTGATCGCCGGTCAGACCGATCAATTTGGGTGAAAAATCTTTTACATAGCTGGCTACAGCTTTGACATCATCTCTTTCAGGATCGACAGTTATAAATATTGGAGTCAAAACTGGATCACCTTTGATTTTAACTTTGTCCACCAAATCAACAGCATGACACATTTTTTCCATTTCTTCTGGGCAAATGTCCGGACAATGGGTAAAACCGAAATAGATCAACATCCATTTACCAAGAAAGTCTGAGCTTTTTTTCACTGTTCCATTTTGATCAATCAATTCGAATGGACCACCGATTGCCATTTTACCAACAGCCTGTTTTCGTTGACGCCTAATGCTCTCTTCTTTTTCTCTTTTTAATTTGAACATAAAGAGGACAGCGGCTCCACCGAAAACAAACAATACAATCACATGTCGCCATGATACTTGCTATCAATAAAATAAAAAATTAGAAAAAATCCTTTTTTTTCTTTTATTATTATAAAAAAAAATAAAAATTTACAAAATTTTGTTTCAATTTTGCTTTTGGATCATTACCAGCGCTTTTAAAACGTTTCTGAATTAGACATGTATTCAATGTTTGCTTTGAGACATCAAAATGTTTTCGAGTTGGATTTGTACTAAGCAAAGATTTGATAGTTCTATTTGGCAATGAAATGGTACGGCTAAAAATTAGTCTAGTCGTTAACCGCTGCATTTTAATTAAATTTTGGATAATTTTTTTTTTTTTAATTTTATATATTAAAACATTGGATTGTTAGATCGGGTGCTGTTATTAAGCAAAATGAAATATTTCTTCAATAGATTTTTTTATTTTTAAATTTGAATTCATATGCATACGATTGCTTAGCAAATATTTTGTCAAAAAAGCTTAGATATTCGAATGCTCGATTCATTTTGGACAATTAAATTATTTTTTAAAGCTGACTTCTAGGGAAAATCTAGTCTATAAATAATTTGATTATATAAAACAGGGTCATTGAAATTAGTTTTCATTTTTTTAAGTTAAAGTTAGCTTTGTAATTTTTAGAAAATTTAAATATTGAATTGAAAACAATTTAAACATCAAAAGCCAAGATGTATGAAAAGTAGTTGATATTTGATTTTTTCTTTTTTAGATTATAGTTAGTTTCACTCATTATGGAAAAGTTAGAAAATTTATTTGTTTTTAATTTAAATCTAGAAAACGGTCAAAAATCGAAAGTAATTTTTGTCATCTCAGGTCTAAATTGTTCATCTATTTGAGCTTTTTGAAAATTAAAGATTGAAAATAAACAACAAACAGAGGACATCGATTCGTGTGACGAAGAAATAGCCAATTTTTTTGCAACAAAAAATAATCCAGATATTCCGATCTTAAATAAAAGACCGTGTTTAGACTTGAAAAAAATGAGAAATGTAAGAATTATTTAACTTTTGTCTATTTATTTTCTTTTAATCATTCTTATTTTTATATTTGAAGAGTCCTTTACATTTGAAATCGATCAAGAAGAAAAGAAAAACAAAGCCAAAATATTTTTCTTTAATTGTTTCTAAATTCTCTAAAAAATCAAAAATTAATAAAATATTGTAATTATTTAAAAATTTTATTCTATTTGACTTTAATTTATATCCGATTTAATCTGATATTTAATTGACTTGATCATCTAATAAATAACAGAAAAATATTTAAAAATTAAAAAAAATTTTCATTCGTTTAAAATATGTTATGATTGAACATTTTGAATTGACGATTCATATTGACTCATTAAACTTCTTGCCTGTTTTAACTCTTGAATTTTTATTTAAATAATTAAATTATCTTTTAAAAAGATTTGAGATCAAATTTTTCTTCAAATAAAAGTTTAACACTTTGAATAAAAATTCAATCTTATAAAATTAATTGATCAATATCATTTACCATGAATTAAAAGCTTTAATTTGTTAGAGTCCAAACTAATTGTAACAGATTCGTAAGGATTATTAACATTTTGAATATTGTTGATTTTAAATTTGACATTTGCCAATGGTTCGTTAATTTTTGGTTTTAAATTTGAACTAAATATAAAGTCCACTCTCCAAGTAATACTCTCAAGTCCATTTACTTAAAAAAAAGCCTCATATAATCTTTACATTCTCATTTAATATATATAAAAAAAAAACATTTTTACATTTTAAAGAGGAATTTTTTAGACAAACTTCTAATTTTGACTGTATATCATCGTATACCTTACAAATCGAAGTTGAATGTTCTTTCGGTAGACCTAGTTGCTGTAGCTCTGAAGACAAAATCTCGCCATTACAGCCATTTTTAGTGGAGCATTTAAGAACAAATTCCAAAAGTGCAACACATGCTTTTATATCATCAAATTCCAATTTAGAATCATTTGCTAATTTTTCAAGTTTTTCTATCTCAATTTCCTCATTTTTAATAATTGAATATGAAACTAAATTAGTCAATTGTTTTGCTTTAATTGAGCTCTTTTTTAAATATAATTAAGCTGATTTCGTAACCTTTTTTGTAAAAATAAAATACATACAATCTTGGATATAGTTGCTATTTCGGCAAGAATCCAATCTGGACAATCCAAATCACCACAAAATCTGAATTTCATTTTTTTTCATAAAATTGAACATAAAAATTTTCAAAATTTTTTTTGTTGATTTTTTGATTAAAAATCATGTGATCAAGAGTCTAATTAGAATTCAAGTGAAAAATGTCATTTTTAATTTAACTTTTTGCTTGCTTAATTCCAAAAGAGTATTTATCTACATGTTTTCGATGAGTGAAGTGTCTAATTTAAAATTTAAAAATAATTTAAAAATAATTTTCAACAATGCAAACGAGCGCATCAAGTAAAGTGATCAACGAAAACGTAATTTTAAAGAACTACGAAAAAAAAGTTAAAGAAGAAGTTCGTTTAATAAATGAAAATTTATTTGAAATGCTTAAACTTTTAAAAATTGACGACTCATCTAAAGTAAATTTGTTAATTAGTTTGTTTAATTTTTTTGTTTATAAATTTATTAGATTAAAATTTTTTAGAGCTTTGATGACTTGGGCTTGAATAAAGGCAGCCAAGCTGAGATTGATTCGTTTGAAATCGAAATTCGATCGTCAAATTTGGTCAAATCGACAGAATCGTTGAGCAAAATTGTTTCTGATCTAAAAGATCTGACTATTTTAAATGATTTCAAATCGATTAATTCTCAAATCACTAGTCATTGTCAATTTTTGAGAATTAACGAAAATGACATTGACATTCAACTTCGAATGGCCAAAGATGTTCTATTCAAGCTTTTGCAAGATTTACAAAATGAATACTATACATCTAGATACAAATAATTTTTTTTCGTCTTTTTAAATGATATAAGATAAAAAGGAAATATTTTAATAAAATTTAATTAGAGTTTTTTTTTTGTTCAAAATTTTTACTGCAATAAAAAAGTAGTAAATAATTAATTATTTTATTTGAAACATAATGTTAAATATTAATTAAATTCATGTAGACATGGAATTTCCTTGGCAATATAATTTTCCACCATTTTTCACACTACAGCCAAATGAAGACACAAAACGAAAACAGCTCGATGCATGGTCTGACTTGGTATTGGAATATTGTAAATTCAATCGTATTTTTCAATTTGACGTGAACGAAATGCAAACAAGTGAATTGTTTTCCAACAAGAAAATCGATAGAAAATGTTCAGTAGACCTAATTTGTGTGATAATTGATGAACTAGTTGGACGAAATAAAGCCGAATGGCAAATGAATGGAATAGGCAAAAATAACAAGCGAAATAATAAATGTTTTATATATTGGAATGCACTTGATGAATGGGCACGAATCATTTATGATTATGTAGTCAGAAATGGTCTTCAAAGCACGGTTTGCACAATCTATGAATTAATTGATTCGGACGAGGTAAAAAAGGAGCCGTTCTATCGGCTAGATCGTCAAATATTTTTAAAGAGCATTAAAATCTTGGAAAATTCTCGAAAAGCAGAGCTAATTCATTTGGATGATGAAAATGAGCCTGGGATAAAATTTTTTTAAAACTATTTATTTAAAACATTTTAGAGCTATAACTTTTAAGTCCATCTAGAAATTCTTCGACATTAAGTCCATAATGTCTTGAAACTTTGTGACCGATTACACCTAAACTTTTTGTGGTTTCTAAATTTAATTTTGAATCGTCAAAAAATAAAACTTCATCAAAACTCTTTAATTTCAAATCATTGTATATTCGCTTCATGTGTTTTTGTTTTGTGCCACTGTATATTTGAATTGAGTCAAAATAATTAGTCCAATTGAAAAGATCAATTAGTTGCCTTGCATGTGCACCAGCTGTCGCCCTGCTGGCAATAGCCAAAAATTCATTCGGCCCAATACAACTGTTTCTTAAAGTTTCTAGTATTAATGGCACATCTTCGTATGGCTTTATCTCAGTGTTGCTATGATCAAAAATTTTCTCATTGCCATGGTGATTTATTTTGCGCAAAGGAAATAAAACTTTATGATCGATTAGAAACGGCCATAAAGTCATGTCCAAATCGAAAACAATACATTTGGGTTTATGAACGATGCTATTCCATTTTTTAATTATGAGCTCCTTTTTTTCATTATATTTTGGCGAAATGTCACATGATAATGCCATTATTATTTACTTGTTTTTTTATATTAGATAACCCAAAGTAAAAATATCTATTTAAAAAGATAAAAATAAAATTTATTTTAAATATCAAATCATGGACTTCTGTAAAATATGAAACTTTTCGGCCAATTGTGCTAAAATTTGTCCAAATTTTTTTAACAAGAGACCGGTTGTTCTAATAATTAAGCTAAGAGCTAAATTTCAACTTTCGTAGTAACTCTTTCAATGTTTTAAACTTATTAAAAAAAAACTTTAAAAACTTTCAGACCACTTTTTTTTTAGATTAGTTTTTTTTACAGTAAAAACTTTAAAAGGCAAAATTTAATAATGATTCTTTTTTGCTTAATTAAAATTTTAAAAATACCTAAAAAGCTATAACTAAATATTTCTTTACAATAATTTTGATTACCTATTTAAAATATGTTTTAAGATAATTGAATTAAAATTTTTTCCTTAATTTTTTAAGTGATTCAAATAATAAATCTTTACTTTTAAAACCAAATTCAAATCTTGTTTTCTACGAATTTTCTGACTGAATATTTACAGAGCATGCTCATATGTGCTTAATTTTAGATAATACCATGGTAATGATTCAAAACATAGTGGTGCTCCAAAATTTGCTTCAATATTCGAAAATAATGAAATCAGATGGAAATTTAATTTAGAAAAAAATAAACAAAAAAAATAAAATCCTTCAAAAATCCCATGGTTCGAACCCGATTGAGATGGTTTGGAATTGAATGAAGATATTTCTTTTAACTTAAGCGTCTCAATCCATTTATTTAAAACAAAAAAATTGAAGGCAGACAAATTTACCTTTGTGTGACCAAAAAAAACTGCATTCAAATCATTTATACTTGTTTTTTGATTAATTTCTTATTTTGATCAAATTCTACACACAACGAGCTTGTTATGTTCGAACAGCATTTTTCTTTTATTTTATGTAAGCCAATTTAAAAAAAAATTACTCAACATCTAAATACCTTTGGAAATTAAGTATGAATGACTAAAATTTAGAATGTTTAAATTATGAATAATTAAAAAAGTATGTTTTGAAATAACGGGCTGATGGTCTAGTGGTATGATTCTCGCTTCGGGTGCGAGAGGTTCCGGGTTCGATTCCCGGTCAGCCCCGATTTTTTTTCGCAAAAATTAAAATAAAACAAGTTGATTTTTATTTAGATGATTTAAAAGTTTTTTTTTTATTTTGAAAATAAAAATAAATAATTAAAATTAAAATAGAGTTTTATTAAAATTACCTATTGTATATTTAAAAAAAAAAGTTATTCTAAATTAGTGTTTTTTATTTTTTGTTTCGAAAGCTTCTAGACCATGAATCAATGTTTTCATATCTGCACCTACCGATGGGTCAACTTCAATTGCTGTCAATTTTAATGAGCTTGTTTGTTTTATATTTTGAATTTCGTCATCAAAAAATAAAATGTCTTCATAGCTTGTCATTTTGAGTTCTTCTAAAATTTTTCTCATATGATTTGTTTTTGTTTTAGGATAAATTTGAAATGAACTGAAATATTTGGTCCAACCTAAAGCTTCAATAGTTTCCATTGCTAAATCAGGTGTGGTACTTCGACTAGCAATTGCCAAATATTCATTTTTTGATTCATTTAGACAATGATATTTAAGGGTGTACAAAATTTTGTTCACATCCTTGAATCCGTTCATTTGTAATCCTGTTGAATCTATGACTTTAATGGTGCCAAAAGTTGTTGTCTGATTTGTCCGCTTGATTGGTGGTGTAGCATGGCAATCCACATAATAAGGCCACAAGGTATAGTCCAAATCAAAAACAATAATTTTTGGCCTTTTTTTCATTGATTTCCATTGTTGAATCAGACTTTGATCAACCAAATCTTCATTTTGTTGAGACATTTTTCTATTTAAAAATCGTTATTTTTCTAAATCCTGAAGAAATAATAATTTTAGCTTTATCGAAAAATTCCTAATTTATTCCAATTTTCAAAATTATAAAAATTATTATTACTCTAGCACGTTTAACATTTGTCATCATAAAATGAAATGATGTAATTTTGTTCAATTTGTTAATTAATTAAAAAAATTGGGACTGACCGGGAATCGAACCCGGAACCTCTAGCACCCGAAGCGAGATATCACTTTTTAAAAATAGTATTTTGTCAAATTTTTCATTTATTCAATAAACAATCTGAATCTGAATAATGAAATTTCGAATCTTTTATGGTATTATTGATTTATCATTCGGTACATTTTGCGAATGATTTTGTTTAAAATTATGCAAAAATGTAAAAAAATAATAATAATTTTTTTGATAATTATTTAATTTTATTCCATTATTTTTGACCAACAAGAACTACTAATTAAATAACAATATTTTTAATTTAAAATACCAAAAAAAGTTCAGAAGATTAGCTTTTAAGTAAATCATACTCATATTTTATGTATAAAGACAGTTTTATCTAAATTATGCAAAATCTAATATTGTGGAAAAAAATATTATCATCAAAAAATCTCTAACTGAAAATAAATTATTTAAAAAGAAATACAAAAATAAAACGTTAACTTCTTGAAATTTATTTGAGCCAAATTTTAAATTGAAAATTTTTTTCATTCAAATATAACCAATTTTTATTTTTTGAAAAAAAATTTAATTTATTTACAATAACGATCCGATTTCATTTTTTCTCTTCGATCAAGTAGTTTTTCATGCAATATTCCAGTATCTTTAGCAACTGACAATTCTTTTACATCCTCGTTGCTTAATTTTATTTTTTTGTCTTGAAATTTTTGAAATTTTTTAACATAATTTAATTCAACATTTTTCAAATCATCTGCTTGTTCTTCCTCTGGTAAATCTTTCTTAGAAACATTTAATTCCCGTTTGTTCATTGATCTGATCATTAGTTCGCAATCTGTTTTTTCTGTCTTAATTGCTACAATATCACCATCGCTGCTAACACTTACATACTTGTCATTAGAGGCTTTAAGATAAATTTTTCTTCCGTCATAGTCGTAATCAAATTCAACTTTAAAATATTCTTTTGGCGAAATGGCGTCCGCTCTTCCGATAACTAAGCCATGAGAGTTAGTACTCAAATATTTTCCGTAAGCTGACTTTAAAGCTATGTAGTTCTCATCTACTTTTATCGCAGTGAAAACTTCATTTGCATCAGGAGAATCTCCTGCTGTATGAGGGGCTCCAATTACAAATAGACCATTTTCTAGACCATGCATGTACATAAATTCATTAAATTCAATGAATATCGAGCCTAGAATTTGGTCAAAATTTTCGATTAACCAACCACCTCCATGAGCTTTCTCGTCTGCTTTTTGATGATCAGAGTAAGACAACGAATCTGATTTTCTTTTTTTACTCTTTTTAGATTTACTTGAAGAAGAATTTGATTCACCTTTTAATTTTAGTTTGCCAATTTTGGCTCCAGAAAAGCCGTCGCTCATTTCATTTAATTGAAAAAAATAATTTATCTTTATCGAAATATTTAAATGAAAAATATTTCAAATTAGTATACAATTTGTAATATCAATAAAAAAGAGTAAATATTTTTGTCTTATGAAGATTTTAAAAATGAATAATAGCTAAATCATTTATTTTGCAAATGTTTTAAAATAAATTATATTTTAACTTTTAAAACTGTAATCAAAGATTAAATAGTATCTCTCATTCTTCCATTGCGAATTTTTTGATATTGTGAATTATTGATCTAAAAATATAATAAATTAGTAAAAAAAAATTGATTTCTTGTTTCTAAAAGTTTAAAGAATTGATCAAATTAAACCAAATCGGCAATTATTGATGTATATTGATTTCCAATCCTGACTTTTAAAAAAAAAAAGAGATAAAATATAAGTGAAAAAAAATTAGAGAACCTGTTTTAGATTTTGAGAAAAATTAAACAAGTTTTTTCATATATAAACTGTAAATTTATCTCTTAAATTGACAATGCCGAGTTTCAATAATTTATTCGAAATAAATAAAGTTCTTAAAATAGGAAATAAAAAAAAATTTTATATTTTTTAATCTAAAATTTCAAGTAACTGAGAAGAGGGTAAAGTCAAACATAGAAAAATAATCGCCAAAAATTCAAAGAAAGTCATACAAAAATGCTTTTTCTGGGAAACTCAAATAAAAAAAATTCAATAAAATTTTTTTGATTTTCACTAATTATTTGTATGCTTTTAAAAAAGAACAAAAATAAAAAAATGATAATTCTAAAGAAGAAAATAAGGATAAAAACATATCGAAAACAGCTTCATATTTTTCGATTTAAAAAAAAAACACAAAAATGTTATTAAAATTAAAGTAAAACTTAATTTCAAAAATTGTCGGCGATTTATAAAAATATTTTTTATTATAATTTCAGTATTGTTTCGTTTTCAGTATATGATTTTAGGTATATTTACTAATTTTACAGTAAATTCAAAAAAGACAAAAAAAGCTCCTGTCTTTTTTATTTTTTTATAATTTCATCTTAAGTATTCATTTTTTCAATTTTTCAGCATTTTTTATCTAAAAAAAATTAACGTAATTTTTCGTAAATTTACGTGAAATAATCATAACGTAGCAGTACTGTTTATTTAATTTGTACTTTTATTTTATACATATTTTGATAAAAAATTCAATTCGGTTTTCGGTTTTCTAATTAAATTTCGAATTTCGATCCTAATGGACTGGCAATTGGAAATTTTAAAAAAGATCTTAGCAGCTTTTTTTTTTAGTTTTTTCCTTTTGACCAAAAATAATCATAGCGTATCTTATTTTTTGAAATCTTCTATAGGGCTTATTGTTTTTCTAAATATACATATGACTGGAAACTATTGTAATAATGTTAGGAACAAACATACCATCAAAATTAAAAAAAAACAATTAAGGAATTTTTTAAGCTAAGAAAATATTGTCATATATTCGGAATCTAGATATTAGAAAATTATACAATTTTGAAGAGCTTTATACCTTTTTTAGGATATCCTTTATCAACATTATCAAATTTAGCTATCTAATCGTCATAAGCAATCGAATATTTGACTCAATAAGATAGTGATTTAAATAATAAATTGATTAATATTTAATCATTTTAAAATTTGAACAATTTAAAATCTCTTTTAAATGAGCTAATTAAATGGACGAAATTTCTTTATTGTATTTCTTACTCTCCATGATCTGTCTTATTTTCTATTTCATTTTTATTTTTTAAATTTTGGTTTTTAAAAGTTTTTTTTCAATTCAATCGTTTTAATTCAGAATAACTTGTTTGCTATAAGGAATAATTTAGATCTGTAAAATTCTTAAGGTTTAAGCAACTTTGCTGGATCTGAAAATATACGCCTGCAAAAACTTTGCACAGTTGATTAAAATACTTTTTAATGGGGTACAAAATGCAGAAAATTGTAGAGGTATGTTACGGTGTGAAAATAACCGTTTCAACTATTTAAATTAACCTTATCAATTTTCACAACTTATCTAGATTTTATCTTTATGTTTTTATGAATCATTTATCATATGTCATAAATCTTTATGACCGATTTAATTCACAACTTATCTTTATTTAGATTCTTTATGATTAATGACCTTTTTAAGTTACAACTACTGAATATAAATAGAAGTTGTAATTCTTAAAAAAGGGAGCTTTTTAACTTGTATTTTTCCTATTTATTTTAAATTAATAATAAACGTTTATTCAACACGATTTTGTTCTTTGTCTTCACTCTATCTCATCTGAAGTTAATCGAAGGTATTCAGGCCAAAATCCCTAGACTAACATATATGGTAGCAGCGATAAAGACCGATATAAACAGATAGATAATAGACAAAAGCAGATTGTTCCGCGCGATAATTTTATATTAGTACTAATTATTAATTGTGCAATGAGTGAAATAGGCTCTATAATCGAGGATATCGATTCAAAAAAGTGGAAAAAAATAAAAGCTCTTAATATTTGCAAGGCTAAATCCCTAGCTTACTCCCTGGATAAGGTAGTGGCTGCTTACAGGGCTACTGTAGCAGAATTAAAGGATATTGCGGAAAGCAATGATGCCACTGATACAAGGAAATCAAAGTGCATAGAATGCATTAGTAATTTTGAAAGCAAAGTTAACAAAATAAAACAAATAAAACTGGACGCTGATGACGTAGATGAGCAGAAAGATGATGTATCTTCAGAAATTGACAGACTTCGTCTGACTAATGAAGAATTATTATTAAGAAATGAAAATCTAAAAGAGGATAATCTTGAGAAAGATAATATAATATCAGAACTTAAGAAACAGTTAAATCAAAACGAGAGTCAATATTTTGACTTACAAGCTTCTGATAAGAAAAAAAATGTACAATTCAACGAGGATATTCTTAACAACTCAACTGTCAGCAACAGCCAACAAGAAGAACAATTTCTAAAAATGAATAAAGACTTTTACAAGCTAGATTATTCAACTATAAATAATCGCTCGCAAAATGATGCTTCAATAGAGTCGAAATCGAATAATTTAAACAAAATGTTATATAATATGGATCATAATGAAAAAACGCCTAAATCAATACTTATCAGTGATGATGATGCACAAAAAACACCAGAATCTTATTGTTATGGAAAAGATATTATAAAAGATTGGAATCCAAAAAATCACCAAGCAAATTCGGTTATTCATGATTATGAACGGCAAAAAACACCTAAAATGTCTGACTATGTATCGAATGATTATAATAACATGATAAATAATAAACGAATTTCAATAAATCAACCGGTCGAGATGAGCGGACAAATGTTTCCTTTATCGAACGATCCAATCTATAAATTTTTGCTCAACCAAAATATGGAAAATAAACCAAAACATCTTCATGTAAGTACACCAAAATTTTCTGGTAATAGTAAAGATGATATAGAAGATTGGCTTTTTATGATCAGGCAAGGTTTTATAGCAGCAAAAATTCCTGATGAAGATCGACTGAATGCAGTCGTTAATTTTGTGGCTGAGTTACCATTGCTAATATTAAAAAGACACATTGTGTCAAAAAGTAACTGGTTCGAATTTGAAAAAGAGCTCAAAGATACCTTTAGAAACGTCGATAGAGAACATAAGATAAGAAGCGAACTCTCTAATTTAAAACATAAAGAATTAAATGTTGAACATTTTGTAAACAGATTTTTGACTTTAACCAATAAGTTAGGCTTTATGGCTGAGGAAGAAAAAATGTTTTACTTTAGAGAAGGTTTAAAAGAAAATACAAAAAGAGAAATTATTTGTAGAAAAATCGTTAAGCTGTCGGAGGCTATCCCACTTGCGATTCAATTGGAATCAGCGGCTAGCTGCATATCTAAAGTTAACTTTGTTAAAACTAATGTAAAAAAGAAAAGCAATAATTTTTCATATAAAAGAGATACTTTCAAAGATTTACAAAAAAAAAAACTGTATCTAATAAATATTTAAATCAAAGAAACAATAAATCACATGATATTACATGTCTTAGATGTAAAAAGAAAGGACATTATGCTAATAAGTGCAGGGTAATATTAAAAAAGATAAATTCTTTAGAAATTGTTTCTGATTCGGAAGAAAAGATTTATATGGTTTCTTCTCTCTCGAAAAATATTAACTGTATACCATCAACTACAGGTTATGTAGGAGGTAAATTAATGAAAATAGGAATAGATTGCGGGGCTACCCATTCTATTATGAACCATATGACAGCAGTTCAATATAATATAGATATTTTAGCATGTGAAAACAAAATAAAGACAGCAACAGGCATAATTACTCATGCTTTTGGCAAAACGAAACCAATTGAAATTAAGCTAGGTAACAGTTTATGTTTAATCGAATTTATTGTTTTCGATCATGAAGACCATGATGTTTTGTTAGGTCTTGATTGGTTTCAAAAAACAAATTCAGGAATTTTTCCATCCCAAGGACTTATAAAATTTCCAGGTTCAGATTTTAAATTAGAAAGTAGTGAAAGTAATAAAGAAGAAAATATTTTTGATATTTTTCTATCTGATGTTAATCCAGAAACCTCAGATGATTATTTTTGGGAAAACAAATCATATAAGGTTAACCCTTTAAGTCCTTTATCATTCAATCAGCAAAAAGCTTTTGATAAAATATTAACCGAAGCAAAATGTTTATTTGCTAATTCTATAGAAGAATTAGGGAGCTGTGAGGTGTATAAACACGTAATTAGGTTGATTGATGAAAATGTAGCTCCTATTTATAAACGACCATATAGAATGTCAGAAAACGAACGCCAATTTTTAAGAACCGAAATCAGTAAGATGATAAAAGCAGGAATCATTCGAACATCTAAATCGGCTTGGTCTTCCCCTGTAATTGTTGTTCCAAAAAAAGACGGAAATAAACGAATTTGTATAGATTATAGAAAGTTAAACGAAAATACTTTAACAGAAAGATGGCCACTTCCAAATATTACTGATGTAATTGATAGAATGAGGGACTCGAATTGGTTCACTGCACTTGATTTAAAGTCAGGCTACTGGCAAGTAAAAATGGATGAAAGTTCAATTCATAAAACTGCTTTTTCCACTCCAGATGGTCATTTTGAATTTTTAAGACTACCTTTTGGCTTAAAGAATGCGCCAACAGACTTCTGTAGGATTATGCAGATGACCCTAGGTGACCTTCCTTTCGTTGAAGTTTATATGGATGATATCACTATACATTCAAAAACCTTTCACGAACACATCTCTCACATAAGACAAGTTTTTAAAAAATTAAAGGAAGCAAATTTAAAAATAAACCCAACTAAATGTAGCTGGTTTGCAAATGAAATTAAAGTGCTTGGTCACATTGTGTCTCATAATCAAGTTAAAATGGATCCTGAAAAAATCAAAGCAATTGTTGAAAGAGCTCGACCAAAAAATTTAAAGGAACTACAAAGTTTTCTTGGTCTACCTAACTTTTATCGACGCTTTATTAAGGATTATTCAAAAATTGCTCATCCACTTTTTGCTTTGTGTGCGAAAGATTCAGTATTTGAATGGAGTAGTGAATGTGAAGAAGCTTTTAACATGCTTAAGAAAAAATGTTCCTCATATCCAATATTAAGAATACCAAATCCTAATTCCAATTACAGACTCTATGTCGATGCTTCTGGGTACGCACTTGGAGCAATATTAACTCAAAAAGATGAAAACGGAGAGGAATTCATGGTTGCTTGTGCTTCACGAACACTCTCAAAAACAGAAATAAAATACGGTATTTCAGAAAAAGAATGCTTAGCTGTTATCTATGGTATAACACAATTCAGAAAGTACCTGTATGGAATAAAATTTACAGTTATAACAGACCACTCAGCGCTTGTATGGCTTAAGAACATTAAAAAAATGACAGGAAAATTAACCCGATGGTCAATATTTCTTCAGGAGTACGACTTTGACGTTGTTTATAGAAAAGGCTCTGAACATGGAAATGTGGATGCAATCAGTAGACCTGTAATTGACTTTGTGATTTGTATGACAACAACACAAGTTTTAAATGATAAAATTAAATTAGACGTGTGGGAAAATCCCAACTTAATCCACTTCATCCAATTTGGAAAGGTTGTACCAGGTATTTCAAAAAAATTAGCAACAAATATTCAAAATTTGGCAAAAAATTATCGTTTTGAAAACAATAAACTTTTTATCCATAAAGCTGGAAAATATTTAGAAGTACCTAAGCCAGAATTGCGGGCAGAAATTATTGAGAAGGCACACAATTTTGGACACTTTCAAACTGAATCCACATATCAGAGACTGAAAGACACATTTTATTGGAAAAATATATTTGATGATATAAAAAAATTTGTAAAAAAGTGCACTGTTTGCAATCGAAATAACAAAGAAATTGTAAAATATCATCCTGCACAAACAAGTAGCATTAGCAAAATTTTTAAACGTGTTATGATAGACCTTATTCTTGGTCTTCCTGAAACTGATGAAGGCTTCAATGGTATATTAGTAATAGTTGAATTTGTAACAAGATTTTCGTTTGCTAAACCAATACGATCAAAATCGGCTAATGAAGTAGCTTATATATTAACTGAATATATTAGTATGTTTGGTCCATTTGAGGAACTTTTATCCGACCAAGGAAGGGAATTTTGTAACAATGTATTAGAAAGTTTAAAAACAAATTTAGGTTTTAAACATATCACAACCTCAGCTTATAATCCAAGAACTAATGGGATAACAGAAAGATTTAATCAGACTTTAGCAAATTGTTTAAGAAAACATGCTGAAGCCAATATCAATAACTGGCATAAGTTCCTACCGTTTGTTTTAATCGCATACCAATCGAAAGTTCATTCGGCTACGGGTCACACACCTTTTGAACTAATGTTCGGAAGGAACATGATCCCATTTAATGATTATTCAACTGAAAAAGAAGATTCAAATGCTATCTTGGAAAGAAGTAAAGAAATTAAACAACTATTTGAAAGTACACGTCCGTTAGCACTAAAAAATTTAAAAGCATTTCAAGAACGTCAAATTAAAACACAAAATAAATCTACTAATATTGTTGAGAAACGAATTGACATTGGAAAAACTGTATTCTTAAAATGCGAAGGACTTCTTAATAAATTAGAACCAAGGTTCAAGGGACCATATAAAGTATCAGGTCACACCAAACGTGGTAATTATATTATTAAGAATGCTCTTAACGAAACTTTAAAGGACTCTTATCCGAGACATAAAATTAAATTGGTGGAAGACGATTCGTCTCTTCCAGTAGAGAGTGCCGAAATTGAAAGAATTCAAAAGCATAAAATAATCGATAACGATAATCTTTATCTTGTAAAATGGAAAAATCTTCCATTATCGGAATCATCTTGGATTCCTGAAAAGTATTTTAACAACCTTAAACTAATAAACGATTATAAATCAGGATTACAATTCGCTAAATCTCAACGTCCAAAGCGAAAATGTACATTAAACAAAGCATTTTTTGTAAGTTTTTTACTTTTGTTTAGCATTATTCCTTCAATATTCACTGAAAATGTAAATAAAATAAAAGGGATAAATGTAAACGGTAGTTTTATGTTATGTTCGCATTCTTATCATAGGAAGATTGTTGATCTAAATTCACTATGTAAAACTAAACCCAAAAATACTAATCACATATTGAATAAGTATTTTGAATTGAAATCTAACCTAAATGTTGTCAGTTCGAAAATAAAACTAAATGTTTTAGGAAAATTGGAACACCAAGTTTATGGAAATGGATATCATTGCTTAATGAAAAAACATATTTTAGTTACATCAATGTCGTTTTGGGGTGAAAAATTTGAATCACTCAGAACAGAACCTGTAAAACTAACTAACGATGAATGCAAAATAATGGTTATTACTAAAAAATGCAGAGAATCGCCTATGGATTGTGATGCTGAATATTGTACCTATTCTGCTAATCCAAAAGCAACATTTTCATGGTTAAATAAAAAAAAAAGCGAAACATTTTCTTGTTCTTTCTCACCAAAATTAATAACAGCAAAAAATCAATTTGATCATTTATTCGGTTTAAAATGTCAAGCTAAAAATCTTTTTTGTTATCTTCATGATTCCATTATAATATGGGATAAAGCTATTTATCACGAATGCCCACTATACAAAATCACTTTGGAAGACTTCAAATATGATAAAGATAGTGATATTTTAATAAGTGAATCACATTTAGCAGTTCAAGCTTCCGGAATTCAAATAATTTGTAATATCTCAGTCTTAACAACAGTTGAAGGAATTTATCTAAGTAGAAAAATTAACCAAGATATAAATAACAAAGTACCTCAGAGTTCAACTGTAGAAGAAATGAAAGAATTGTTACTTGCTGACAATGACTATAGAGTTTTCGAAGATATAAAACAAAAAAATGAAATACTTTTTAACGAATGTTTAAATTTTAAATCGACGCTAAACCTTTTTTCAAAAAATGAAGACAAATATCTTACACATTTTCTTAAAGATGGAAGTTCAATTACCTTCTACACTACTATGGGTACAATTTATAAAGCGGACTGTTTGTCTGTAAGCGAAATAGAAATTTTGACGGATACACGCAATGGAAATACTTCGCAGTGCTTTACAGATCAACCTATTATTTTTAATATAAAAAATTCGTCAAAAACAGGATTTTTAACTTATAACAATATTATTAGGCAAGTATCTAATCTTGTACATTGTAATAGAGTCATACAATATATACAATTGGTAAACCAAAACTACACTATTGTTAGAAAAAATTTTCAATCTAGTGTTGTACCTAATTCAAAAATTCATTTTTTTAATTTTGATTACTTGGGAAATAAGATTAAAGAATTAAACGTTCATCATAATCCTCTATTGCTTGATGGTATAGATCTTCTATCAACGTTTCAAGAAATAGTAAATCATGAAATGTCGGCTGGTACTTGGTATTCACATTCGTCAGACACTTCTAATATCAAAGCGAACGTCATCGAAACAAGAATGGAAATAAAGAATGGTTTAAATTTGATTTTTACGAAAACATTTGGAATTATTGTATTAGTCTTTACTAGTATTTTCATATTGCTTCTTTTATTCCTAGGATACAATTTCTGTGTCAAATGTTTCCCATACTGGACATTAAACTCAGAGAAAAATAAAATAGAAGAACAGCGAAAATCTGAATTTAGAGAAAATCAAAAGAATGGTGCCAATGAACAAATAGAAATGATTACAATTTCAAAAGAAAAAATAAATGTTGAGCCCAATATTCAAAATCAAGAAATTAGCGAAGAAAGTTTGGACTCAATCACAAATCAACTAATTTTTTCAACAAATTAATGTTATAAATAATCTACCCTTGTTTAGTCCATTCGAGGACGAATGATTATTTTCAAGGGGGGGTAATGTTACGGTGTGAAAATAACCGTTTCAACTATTTAAATTAACCTTATCAATTTTCACAACTTATCTAGATTTTATCTTTATGTTTTTATGAATCATTTATCATATGTCATAAATCTTTATGACCGATTTAATTCACAACTTATCTTTATTTAGATTCTTTATGATTAATGACCTTTTTAAGTTACAACTACTGAATATAAATAGAAGTTGTAATTCTTAAAAAAGGGAGCTTTTTAACTTGTATTTTTCCTATTTATTTTAAATTAATAATAAACGTTTATTCAACACGATTTTGTTCTTTGTCTTCACTCTATCTCATCTGAAGTTAATCGAAGGTATTCAGGCCAAATTCCCTAGACTAACAGGTATATTTTATTGCATTAATATTTTTTTTTTAAATCAAGCATTTAACAGAACTGAATTATCTCTGTTAATAAAAAAGTTATTCAAATTTCTGAATTGAAAAGATCGAATTGAAATGAATTCCGGAAATCCTTATAATTTTTATTGTTTTTTCTATGTCGAGCTAATGCTCTTTCAGATAAAAAAAAAGTAAAAAATAAAATGTATTATAATATAATATAAAATTAAATTAAAATAGACAAATTGAAAAATTAATGACATGTACAACATGTTTAAGTATTTAATTCTTCTTTCTGCTTTGATTCGTCAATAAATAGAATTAAAAATAAAAATATAATTGCATTAAATGTGACATTCAAGTTAAGCTTAAGTTTTATTAGTTTAAAAAATAAAAATTCATACAAATTAAGAAATTTATTTTATTAAATAATTAGAAAAAAAAACAATATTTTAAAGTTCATTTATTTTCTTAATTACCAAATTAGGTATATCTGCTTCATCAATAGTTAAAACGTATTCAGGTGACGTTTCATAAAAATTTTTAATTACTTTAACTTTAGTATTAAGTTTGTACAAAGCAACCTGAAATCTCAACAGCCAAATAGAATGAACCTGATAAGCTATAATTCGCTTAATTTGTGTATTTTCCAACTCAACCAATTTTTCATTTGATAATTTATCTTTATTTGTAATAATTGACTGACAAATTAAATTACCGTCACCAGCAATTGTCAATTCAAATTTACCGTCTTTACGAACTATTTTCTCACCTCTAAGCATGTAATCTCCGACTGTCAAATAACTTGGATACTTGATAAAATCTAAAAGACTTTTTGGTAAAAAAATGTTTTGATTTTCATTAATTTTTTCAATCGTTTCATTTGAATGATTCAATAAGCTTCTTAATTTCCAACGACAAAGATTTCTAAGTCGTGATGGTGATGGTTTCAAGCATAATATGTCATAAATGTCATATGCAAGCTCTAGACCATCGAATGGAGTATACAATACTTGATGACCAGGATGAACTTTGCCAAATAAAACCGGAACTCTTGATGGATTTTCATATGCGTTCCAACCATTATTGTAAAAAGATGGATTTTCTGATTCGAAACTAGTTTTTCCAATATAAAAATACTCATTTGTTTGTCTGTCTATGCATCCCCTAAGTGCATAAATCGGAATATTAGCTTTTTTAGTAGTGATCCATTGAAAAGATGTTGGATCTTCAATAGACAGCACCAAGAAATTCCTATTGATTTGAATAGTAGAAGATCCATGAGGAACATTTAGCTGCCACTCTTTAGTATTTGGGTTTTTAAGAACAGTGCCTATTATTTCCAGATTAAAACTATTGTCGCGTTGAGTGCTTTCTATCGGCTCGTCTTGATCTTGATAATAATATGAATTATATTCATCAAAACGAACTCCTTCGTCTAAATTATGCTGAATAGTTTTGCCGATATAAAATTTTTCTTTTGTTTTAGAATTACTCTCTGTATTGGGATAAATTTCTTGTCCTTTTTTTAAATATTGGACAAATGATTCCTTGGTCAACCATTTAATACGATTAAAAACTAATTTATGATTAATTTCTTGAATGCTTGGCGATTCGTTGTATTCCATTTTTTAAGATAAAAATTTCAAAAATGTAATTCATCTAGTAATTTATTCCAGAAAATTTTACCTCAAAAATTTTCTATTTTTAAATAATTAAAATTATGAAAATTTTTTTCACTCAAAATTTGAATAAATTAGCTTTTGAGTAATGTTTATAATGTCTTATTAAATGCTTTAAATTTTTAAGAGTGACAGTTTTTTTTAAAACAATATCAAATTGAGTTAGATATATTAAAATTGATTTGCATGATTCATAGCTTTCGTACTTAGATTTAATTTAGATATTGATACAATGTTTACTGCTTTTTTTTGCTTCTAAAAAAAATAAAATTGCTACTACAATAATTATAGTAAGATGGGGCAATTATTTAATGTGTGATTGGGATGAATTTTTTTTGATAGAATTTTACGGCAAAATAAAAATAAAAATTTTGTCTAAAAAGCAGCATTATGGGTAGAAAAAATATCGAGGATTCCGAAAATACCATTACTTTTTTCATAGGACCTCATTAATGTGGTCAAAATTTATGTTTTTGTAAAAGGTCCGAAAAATAACCAAATTACCTATTTGCCTAAATGGTTTAATGCACTAAATTAAATTTTCACAAGAAACCAAGATACCCAATAGCTCAGATTAGCATGATATTGAAAGCCCTCTGCCTAAGCTATCAATACAAAACAAAAATTATATTAAAGTATTTTTTATATTAAAGTATGAGTTAACCCTAACCTCATTAACCCCTTTTGCTAAGGGGGTGAGTCGGAAAATTCGGTCTAATTCGGTTAATAAATTCAGAGTTTTCAAAAAAAACTGAGTCGATAGACAAAAAATAGAATAATTATAGTAAGATGGATGGGATTTAAGTTAGGCCATCTTACTATATATTCTTTTAAGTTAAATTTAGCGAATTTAGTGATATTGAAATAAATTTAAAAAAAAACTCACAAAATCAAATATATTTATCAAATTTAGGAATTTTATTCAATTTAGCTATTCAATGTCGTATTGATAAAGAAAACTTCAGTGGAAATACCACCAAAAAAATTTGTATGGACTGATCCAAAATGCAAAGGCGAATGGAAATTGAATTTTAACAGATGCTTATAAAAAAAGCATATGTATTTATTTTGCACACGATACTTATTCAAGTTTTATCATATTTTTTAAAATGAGTATCTTTAAATTTAAATTGAGTATTTTAAAAAATATTCTCAAATTTATTCATTTTAGAATGATCAATTTAACACTTTTAATAATTTCTTTAGCAGCATCATCTGCTAAAGCTGGTAATCTTATTAAAAATTTCTTATTTAGCAATTAATGAAATATTTCTTATGTAACAGCTTGTCCAAATATTGTAAGTAGAGCTGAATGGGGTGCTAGAGCTCCTACTGGAAGTTCTGTAATGTCAAATCCTGTTCCTTATGTAGTAATTCATCATGGTGCCTCTGCTGCCTGTACCACTAAATCTTCATGCATCAATATGGTTAAAAGTTATCAAAATTATCACATGAACTCAAATGGATGGGCTGATATTGGCTATTCATTTATTGTTGGTGAAGACGGAAATGTATATGAAGGGAGGGGATGGAGCAGAGTTGGAGCTCATGCCCCTGGATACAATAGTAATTCAATTGGTATTTGTGTAATTGGTGATTTTACCTCAAGATTACCAAACTCTTTGGCCTTGAATGCTGTCAGAAATTTGATTCAATGCGGTGTATCATTGGGAAAAATAAGATCTACTTATTCATTAAGAGGACATCGTGATTCATCTGCAACTGCTTGCCCGGGAAATACTTTATATAATGAAATAAAAAAATGGTCTCAATTTGGCTAATAGTTTTTGTTAATATTCAATATTTTAAACAAATCAATCATTATAATAAACAAACAAATCAAATAAATAAAGTTTAAAAACTAAAAAATTCATTTAAAAAATCAAAATGCCTAAGTTTATTACTATTTTATCAAGCCATTGAAATTTTTTTAACAATATTTTGTCATTAAAATCTATTTATTAAAGACTCTAAACATTAACAAATATTTGACTAAAGACTTATAACAAAATAAAAATTAAAATCTAAAATTAAATAATAAATGTAATTGTTAATTAAAATAATTTCTTCTCGCTAGAAATACACATTTTCCGCCTTTCTGGGAATATTTTTATTCCAAGCTCGTACAAGCCCGCTGTTTTTGAAATAAAAGACTGAAAGCCTATCAGTTCAGACATCTTTTTTGATTTCTTCTAATTCTTAGTAGCTTTTTTAACTATTAAAGTGTTGAATGGAACTATTGAAGTGCTAAATGGATCGAAACAAATGGTTATCTGAAAGAGCCAAGTCTGTTAAATATGCTTGGTGTGGCAAGACTTCCCAGCCTAAGTTGTGTATCGTGGCACGAGTAGTTTTTGCAACTTTAGACCCTGCGTTGTAATGCAGAAGAATCACTTATTATCTTTCTATTTGCTGTTTTTGACCATTTTGTTTTGCAAAGCCTGGCTTAAATCAGAAGAAGGGATCAGAAGGGTATAATAAATAATATCCTTTAGCGGTAGCTAATTGTGCTTGATCTTTCCGATTATTTTTGTTGATGGCTTTATCGTAGTAGTTACACTTCATCTCCGATAGCTATTTTCCACAAAAAACTCTTTTTATAGATAAGATGATTTTTTCTTAAGAAATTAAAGCAAATCGTTATTTTTATACAAAAAACTTAATGTAACATTCTTAACAAATCATGTAGATGATAAAGAAAATATTTAAAGAAATATTTACAAAAATATTTTTTCAACCCATTGATAAAATCGATTATTAAAGTAATAATTTCTAATTTAATAATTTTTTGTTAAAATTATTTTTTTTAAGTATTCTAGAAATTAAATCATTATATTCATCACACTTTTTTAATCTAGATTTTATAATCTAAAAAACAATTATTTAATTTCTAAATTTAAATTCAATTTTGAATGCAACCGTTTTATTTTAAAAACCTTAATTAAAACCGTTTGCTTTTAAAATAAATAATTTAAATTAACTTGAAATAGTTTGCTGTAAAATATTATTATTAATTAATAAATCATATTTTAGAATAAAAGATAAGTTTTCATAAAATTTTTCAAACCTTGATTTTTCATTTCTTTAATGCGATCATACAACTTAATGCATTTCGATTTTCTGAAGGGCTCAACACTTTTTTTGGATTATAGTCTTCTCTTTTATTCTAATCTAATCCATCAATTCACAAATCAATGATGGGATCGTATCATTTGCTTTAGGCGATGTATCAGGCTTCTACAAAATTATTTATTCTCCGAATACAATCATGTACGCGATCATAAACATTCCATATCTAAATGATCATTAATTGTATTTAATGGTATTTAAAATCTTTTTGCTATATAAAAAATTATATAACAAAATAAGGATAAAGATTTGAAACGTGAAAAAGACTAACGTGTACAAATTTTTAAAATTACCAATTGTTGAATTTTGGTTAAAATTTTATCGTAATGGTTTTCATTATTTTGATGGACAAACTATTTCTTATCAACGTCCATTTTCTTTTAAAATAAAATTTTTTCCAAAGTGTAAATCAAGCCAATAATGATTATTACGAACAAATTCTTAGTTTCCAGAACCATCCCAATTTTTTGAAGGACATTTTGATTGTTTATTTGATATTATTGTGAAATCATGGTGTTTGCGATTTTGATATTTATTTAAATGTTATTTGAAAATATATGCATACAATTGAATTTAAATAAGGCTAAAAACCATCGATAGAAAATGAAAATTTTCACACATAGTCATTTTCCAAATCAAATATTACTTTGGTTCTCTAGATTTCAGTGTTAAGTGCTTTTTAATCGCAAATTTGAGATCAAAAATCTGCTTTTCTTTCTCATTAAGAGCTAATGCATTATCCTTAAGATGTTGCTCTTGGTCCTTAAGCAAATCTTCTTTATGCTTAATCACTTACAAAAATAAAAATTAAAAAAATATTCATTAATTTTTCGACTAGAGTTTTTAACTTCACCATTTGACGTTCGAAAGTTTTCTTTAATCGCTTTCTGATTCGATTCATATTTCGACGTCATGGTGACGTTTTCCTTTAATTTTTGTTCTAATTCTTTTAGACGCTCATTTTTTGCTTTCACGATTTCACCATTTTCTTTTATAACTTAATTAAATTTATATTAATTTGAATTTTCGAATGAAATTTTAGTTTTTACTTGTCTTTTTAATTAATGACGTTTTTTTTGCAAATTTGAGATCAGAAATCTGCTTTTCTTTCTCATTAAGAGCTAAAGCATAATCATAAGTTGTTGCTCTTGGTCCTTTTAGCAAATTTTCTTTATGCTTAATCACTTACAAAAAATAAAAATTAAAAAAATTAATTTGATTTTATTTTGTTTTTAAGTAATTAAATAGTTTTACAATTATCAGTCTTTTAATTTATATCATTGATTTCGTCTTGAATTTTTTTTCTTGTCCGAGCAGTTTTTTTATTTTATCGCAATTATGGTATTCCTTCCTCGTTTTCTTTGACATTACTGTTTATAAATTATTTTAAGTAATTTTTAGAAACTTAAATTCTAATTTTTTTTTATCTTTTTATTTAGTTTAAGAATTACTGAATTCAAAGGTTCTTTGTTTTTCATAATCTGATTTTATTAAAATGATTCAATTTTCCAGCAAATATAGTCGCGATATTTTGAAAAATAAATTAATTTCAAATAAACAATTTTATTTTGATAATTAAAAAAATTTTAAATAAATAAATAAATACATAAGTTTTAGCTATACAAATACGAACTAATTTAAAAAAAAAGCAAAATAAATTATTTTTTTAAAAAAATATAAAAATTAAAGTTAATGTTTTTTTTTTTAATTATGCCTAATTAAACAAATCGAATTAAATCATATATTTTTGAATTTGTTATATCATTTTTTAATTTGAAAAGCTTTTGATTTGAAGCTGCAAAAGCAGTTAGTTTTGACTCAATATTAGTGTCTATTAATGGAAAAATTTTGCTAGATATTCCCTGAGAATAAATGACAGGATTACTCTTGGTCTCTAAGCTTTTTTCTTCTGTAATAAATTTAACATAAGGTGATTTTTTTGCTGTTGGTGCACCAATTTGCATAAAAAGTATCAAGTAAGGAATATCTGTTGAAATGTCACAAAATAAACTGTCATCAATGTTTTCCATAATACTGGAGTATTTAGGCTCAGATGGAGGGTCCCACAGTTTAACTTGAACAATAATGGCACTAATTGAGTTAAAATTTTCTCTATTGCACGTAACAGGTATCACTAAATCAATAGCTTTTTGTGTAGATTTGCAGTGAAATGCTGCACAGCGTTTTAATGCTCTAGCTAAACTTGTTTGATTCATGTTCTCTTTAGGTATGGTGAAATGAGTAAAATTTATGATTCCATTCAAAAAAAGATGTGAGCTATCAATTTGCTGCTTAATTTTCTTAATAAAACATTGATCTTCACCACAGTCACATGACCAATTATTTTCTACATTTGCACATTTATTTTTACATTTACCATATATACTTTGAATAAATTCTCCTACATATACTAACTTGGTAAATTGCAATGGATAGTTTGGCTCTATTGTACCAAGAGTATAATCTTTGCTAATAATTAAAATTAATTTAGCTATAATTTCTCCTTTATCGCCTGTAGAGATCAAACAAGTTTCAGTTAAAAATATCAATTTTTCAATAAAATATTGCCAATTTTTTTTCCTATTTATTAGAAACGCAGCTGCTTCTGCTAGAATTGGTTCTGATGGATAATCAATTTCAAATATTTCTCTTTCGGTGTCAACATAAGTGCAAACTGCCATATTTTTTGCAACCATCTGTTCACAAATAGAGAGACACTTTGGTTTAATTATTCCAATTCTGCAACTAAGAATGGCAAGACAATCATTTTCATCAAATTTATCTTCAAATGATTTTGAAATTAGCTTAGAAGCAGCTAGAAGATAAAGTTCTCTGTGGTCAATTAACTCGTATTTACCATTTGAATTAGTACGGGTATGCATCCATGAGCCCCATAGTGCTCGTCCATACGAACAAATGCTTTCAAATTTTACAGAATCTAGAATATTGCAAACTGAGTCCTTAGTTACAAAAAGATCCCAATTTGGCAAAAGATAAATTGGATCGAAGACTTTTAATCTATCAGAGAAAATTCTATTTGACGGATCACTATTTATTGTTGCTATAAAATCGCTCAAATGAGAAAAAGTATCCAAGAACAAAACAAATATATTTGGCTTTAATTCTGATAGCATACTTCTCAAAATAAAATAATTTGATTGTCCATTACTTTTTACATTTAATAAGCTAGAGGCTTCGTCAAATACAAAAATTAACTTCTTATCTCCAGTATAGAGTGGGATGTTGATTTTATCTGATAATAAATTATCAAATTTAGCATCAACCAAATTTTTGACATTATTCTTGTCTGAATCATTTTCTTGTTGATATTTTTCAAAAAAATTTCTACAATCTTGTTTGTTGGCATTTAAAAGTTCGATAAATGTTTCTAAAATAGCACTTGTAATATTTTGAAATATTTGACTTGTTGCTTAGAAAATTGTCTGCCAGACAACTTCGCTTTGGAAATCCTTTGGCGTCCTTTTGGCGCAAACAACAATAGACAACATAATAGTCTTGGTCAACAAGACTCGCGCAAGCTCTCGATTTCCCAAAGCCGCTTGACTGGCAAATGACCGCGTATGGTGCATAATAAATATTAGTTTTAAATTCTTATATCATAGTATTTAATTGATTGCTCAAATATTTACTAGAATCAATACCAATATTGGAAGTTTTTTTCAACTCAATAAAAAAAGAATCTTGAATAAGATTTTCTACTGAACCATTGTCAGAATCTGAAAATCGCAATCTTTTTTTTGGTCTATCCAAGTCTAATGATAACCATTCGAAAAACACCAAGTAATCTAAAAAAAATTATTAAATTATTAATAAATTTAAAAAAAAAAATTTCCTTTCTCTTTCTCCTTTAAAAAAAGATGAACAAATTTTAGCTTTAATACTAGTAAGCCCGTTTGATTTATCCTAGAATATCGAAAAAAGAGTACTTTGAAAATTAAAAATAAGTTTTAGTAAATTTAAAAAATTTAATTAATTTGGGATAATTTTCTAGTTTCAAATTTTTTTTAGAATTTTAGTAGTAATATCAATATTCAAAATTTTTGTAAGCTTTTTATTTAAACAAAATTATTAGAAGTAAAAAAATCAAGGTCTTATCTTAAAAACAAAACTTAAGTAACTAAGAATAAAAATTGCGTCAATTCTAAAAAGATAATGAAAACATGAAGTTGATGACAAATTAATGTCGGGAACTTATTAAAACACGATCATTCAACATCTCTTAACAGATCTTGATAGTTCGATACAATCGAAAGACTTTAAACTTCAGCAAAATTATTAAAATTAAAATTTTACCTTTGGTTGAATTGAATCTTAAATTAATTGAACCATTATTAACTTCAATTTCTATTTGATTTGATTCATTTTCGAATATTGTTTTAATAAAAATAAATTTTTGTTTATTTTCATCTTTTAAATAAAATTAGTGATCTTGTCTAATTTGAAAATTAAAAAAAAGGCTACCTGGAAGCTGAAGAATTTTCTCATTTTTATCATTTATAAAATATTTCAAGTGAAAATTACTGAAATTTAAATAATGCTGATCATTCGATTCATAATTAAAGAATCTTATTTTGACAAAATTTTCTTCTAGGCTATGAGATTTTTTCATTTTGAATTTTTTTTCTTTATTCAAAATTTAAATTATTTTTAAATTTAGTAAACTTAAAAAATGTTGCAAAATTAATAGGAGTTTTTTTTGTTTAAAATTTTCTTCAAGATGTCTGTCTGTCTGTCTTTTCTTTTATTTACAATATTTTAAGAAAATTCTTAGTTGAAAAAGAAATATTGACAATTTTTTCATTTAATTTCTAGTTAAAGACTAAAGTTCACATTTTTTGTTTACAATTAAAAATTAAAAAATTAAAAATAAATAATATTAAAAACGATTACACCAAAAAATAGATTTAAATCTTTCATTTAGTTGTTTTTTTTAATTTTCAAACATAAAAACCAAGTGGTTTTTTTCACGCATAAAATATTATTACAATTTATTTCTTTGAAATCCCTAAAATATTATTATATTTAAATTTTCTATTTAAATTCTTTGAAAATTTATTTTGCAAACCATATTGAATTAAAAAATAATTTAAAAAGAGAAAATAAAAAATTTTTTTGTTAGCTATAATATCAGAATTTTATAATTTTTCAAAGCTAATTTAAAAAGAAAATTTTTTTTTAATAATATCTTTATGTTAAAAACGTGATTTTAAAAAAATATACCCAATTTATAGAATTTTGATATGATGACAGAGAGTGATGTACATGAATGACAAATTTTCATATCGCTTTAAAGTGGCATCGATATTGAAAATCAATGCATCAACGATTCACAATTATAAAATTAATTTGATTAAACATCAGTTTTAAGCTTATTTTTTCGTCTTTCCATATTTTTCGTTTATCGTATTGAATTGTGCAAATTTAATAAATAATTAAGAGTTTATTTAGTTTGATAAATTTATATTAAAGAATTTTACTAATATTTTGAATCAATATCAATTTACTTTAAAAAAATATTTTAGTGACGATTGTATAAATTTTGTCGATGACTTTATATAAGCCCTGTTTTATAAAATTTGTTAGCTTTCCTGACTAAACTTACGTAAATTGAAGAAATACTTAATTCTATTCAAATTTTTTTAAAATTCCCTATTTGATAAGATTACAGAAAAAATTAATTGATCCTAGATTAAAAGGTGAATCTCCTGGATAAAAAAGATTATTTTTACCAAATGTTGATTCACTTAGTAAAAATATTAATAACTGTATTAAAAAATTAATCACTTTAAAAAATAATATATTAACGAATTAATTGGAAATATAATGATTTATTAATAAGACAAAATTGTAAAATAAAGTGAAAACGAATATTTTTCATCATTTTGAAGCGAAAATTCAGATTAAACCACTGAAGCTTTAATTACCGTGCTAACGATAAAGTAATTTTAATGATCATTGAAAAAACTACACAAAAATATTGAAGCTGTTTCACTAATTTTGACTTTTGATGAAACAACTAGGAAAACATATTGGAGCGGTATATTAATTTCTCTAATTTATATGATCATTAAACAACAAGACAAAAAAATTGTAGCTGATTCTAAAATTCTAATTCATGGGGACCCTTAGACAACAAGACAAAAATGTTGGAGCCGTTTAGTTTATAATTTTTAAGGCTATTAAACAATTAGGTATAATAATTGTTGTTGATTTTAAAATTCTCAATTTTGGTTATCATTGAAAAAACTACGAAAAAATGGTGTAGATGTTTTTAATTTAGAATCAGCTACAATTTTTTTGTCTTGTTGTTTAATGATCATAAAAATTGGAAAAATTAATAAACCACTCCATTATTTTTGCTTTGTTGTTTCAAAGTCATTAAAAATTAGAATTAATAAAACATGTTGAAGCTGTTTCATTAATTCATGTTTTTGATGACTTTTAAACAAAAAGGCAAACAAATTGGAGCGATATTTTTATTTTTCTATTTTTAGGGATTTTTAAACAACTAGACAAAAATAATGTAGCTGTATCTAAAATTCTCATTCTTTGGGACCTTTAAACCACTAGACAATAATGGTTGAAGCTGTTTAATTTATGAATAATTTTTAAGGGCACCTAAACAATTAGGTAAAAATATTGTAGCTGTTCAATTAATTTTAGTTTAGATGACTTTAATAAAAAAGGCATACATATTGGAGCGGTATGTTAATTTCTCAAATTTTAAGGAGCTTTAATCAATTAGATAAAAACATTGTAGCTGATGCTTAAATTCTCAATTTTGGTAAATCATACAGAAAAACTGTTATTGAGAGAGAACATATAAGAAAAGAAGTAAAATTAATGCTTTAAAACGGCATCTTAGAAAAGTCAATCTCACTATGGTCGGAACCAGTGTTACTGATGTTCAAAAAAGATGGCTCAAAAAGATTCTGTGTTGATTACAGGAAGTTGAACCAGAAAACAATTACAGAAAATTGGCCACTTCCAAGAATAGACGACATTCTTAAATGGTAAAGCGGGTCAGCATACTTCGAAACACTTGACTTGAAGTCAGGTTACTGGCAGGTTGAGATGCATCCGGAGTCGAAGGTAAAAACAACATTTCCTAATCCGGACGTCCATTACTAGTTTAAAAGGTAAAGATCTTCCAAAATAATACTACGAAATAAAAAAAATCCATATAATTCTAATTTGTGTTTTCATTTTTAAAATTATTTTTTGATTTCGAATCCATTTTGGAGTCTCAAATCATTTTTGATCTTTTCAAAATTTTAAAAAATCAATAAAATTTAGTTTTAAATGGACCAAATCTTTTACTCCTAGATTTCAACAAGATTCTATCTTTTTGTTCAGAAAGTCACCTGAAAAAAAGATCTACTTATTTTACAAATAGGCATCTTCAAAACAAATTTCACTAGATTCGGTTGGAAAAACCAAATCAATAAATCAAACTGATAAAGTATGATCGGAATTTGTAAACCAAAATAAACCTCGCAAAGGGATACAACCTTTTCAAAATAAATTAGTTGAAAATTGGTTTTAAAAGAGCTAATTTTTCACAAACATTAATTTATAATTTTCTAAAAAACTAAAAGAACGACGTTAATTAAATTCCTTCTTTTAATTTAAGTTTTAAAATCTTGTTAAATTACAAGGCTAATATCAACTTAAAAATTAAAAAATAATAAAGTTAAAGCAATTATTTAAACAAATAAAAAAACTAAAATTTAAAAATGTTATCTCTTTCAAATCCAGTAATATAGTGTTTAGTTCCACTTGGATAAAAATAAATCACCTAATGTACCCATGTATACACTACTTACATTTTTTGCAGATTTACTTTTATAACATCCAATATGAATTACATTTTTTGGAAAATAATTGGAATTTTCAAAATCTTTAATAAAGTCATTGGTTTCAAGATCTGCTTATTTCCCACTCTTTTCATTTAAGACTGATCTTCGATGATAGCTTGAATCTTCTAGGGATTTGATTTTGAAATTTAAAAGTTGATTTTCTTTAATCACATTTATTTTTCGTCATTGAGGAATTCTATTTGACCAAACTTTGAAATAGAATTTTTTAGATAAATTGAATAATAAATAAAAAAATTTATTTACCAGTTCAGATATTTACAATTCTTTTAAAACTAATTTATCAATTAGAAAATAATTTTTTATCTCAAATAAAATAAAATAATAAGTTGTTTTAAATAATTTCTACATTTAAAAATATTGTTACATTTTCAAATGATTCATTTTTTTCAGTAATTCTTGAAAAGTAAATTCTTTAACTTTTGCCTCTTCGACAAAATAATGAATCTTATTTTTAAGCTCTAGAATCTTTGATTCGCATTCAGATCTAATTTTTAAAAATTTTGCATTTCGCGGATTTTTTGACAAAACAACAACACTTGTTTACAAAACTTAAAATTTTTCAAATAAATTTTTATTTTTTTTAAAATAATAACAAAAAAAAAATTAAATTTTTTACCAATTTTTTACTAGTGTTTTTGTTTTGACCATTGGACAATTATTTTTGACTTATTCAAATACATTTTAAAGACTATTTTTCCAAGAGGAAAGCACATTTCAAATCGGTATTTGCTCATTTAATTTGGTTTGTCCGTAAATCGTCGTTTTTAAGCGTAAAATCGTCATTTTTCGCAATGGGATTGCCGTATGGCTCCAATTTTTGGAGGCCACCTTCCCATCACTAGTTCATTGTGTATACTAAATTTTAGCTCTCTAGCTTGTTCCCTTAGTCGAGTTTGGCCTGTCAACGCACGGTCGGACACGACAAACATAATACCTAGATTTTATTTTACTATTTTAGGATAGTAAAATCTAGGCAACCCTATCCCTTAACATGCGGTGTTCGTTTTGTCCGATTTTCGAACAAAACCCTCAAGATTTAAACAATGCAAATAAGTTAAATGTTAAACAAAAAGTCTTATAAAACCAACATTCCATTTTATTTTTTTTTTTTTAATTAATTTTTATAGTTAATTCTTAAACTAAGATCTTAAAAAAAATAAAAATTAATTTAGACTTTTAAATGATTTGAGATCATAAATTTTGTAAACCGAATAAATTATGCAAATAACGGGTGATGCAAAAGTAAATGGACAAAAATTAAAAGCGAATAGTCTTGCTAGACGCCTTTGACTCACTCCAGTTCGGTTATTGGTCAATCTCTTCAATTTTGTCTTCCTTGCAGCTGTCCAGGGAGTTGGACGGGGTTAGGGTTGCCTAGATTTTATTAGATTCATCTATAAAAAATCTAGGTATTAACTTGGTCGTGTCTGTCCGTCTGTCTGTGCCAATTTTTATTTCGCAAACGGTTAGCAATTGAAGGCTAATATTTTGTATGGTAATACCTTGGCCCAAGAGTGTTAAAAGAAAAATACCAGACATGTTGAATGTCGTTGAAAAAAAAATTACCCTAGCTAGGGTTAGCGTAATGAGAGTGTCGAAAAAGAAATAAAAGAAGAAAAAATGAATCATCGTATGAAGATAATAAAATCTAGGTACTAATTTTGTAAAAAATTTTAGATAATGGAGGACCTGGGGGAAAAGGATATTGGTTAGGTGTTGATTATCAAAGAGGTAGATTTACAATTCCTACAACAAGAACTTTTAAAAGTGATCCTTATTTTCAAACCGAATCAAATTTTAATGCTGAAATAAGCAAAGAGTTTAGTACCCACTAGTCAGCTTGGTGGGTAGCAACAACTCGTAATGACCCGATACAAATCCTATCGTAACACAAATTTTTTGGAAGGCTAAACATTATAACACTCCAAGAACAAGTTTTAACAGTTGTACATTCTAATTTATTTGTAAATAGCCAAAAAACAATTTTTTAATTAAAAAAAAGTTATAAGTTTAAATTTCTTTATTGAATTAATAAAATAACTAAAAAATAAAAAATTTTTAAATTTCTTCCGGTGCTTCAATCCAAAGTATTTCATTTGGATCATCTTCATCGACCAAATTGTCTCCACGGTCTTCCCTGTGTAGCTTTCTGGCCAGTTGCTCATGCATCACTCTTTCATATGTTTCTTGGCCTTCTTGTAAATCTTGTTTAAGATATTCCGTCTTGACTCTTCTTGATTCTGAATCATCCACGCCACAGAAATCAAAGGATCCAATCTCCTCGATTCCCTCAATGTAGTCCTGAAATTTTTTTCCAGGCTTGAGGCTTGGCTATACATTTGGCAGCTAATGGTATAAGTGAATCGTCCCACTTTTCTTTTGGCTTCTTAAAGACATTTCCAAATTCTAATGAGTCAAAATTGACCAAGTAGAAACGCCTTTTAAACTCCATCTTGGAGTCTATCTTCTGCTAAAGGACATATTATGTCCGTCGGGTTGTAGCTCATGTAGAATCTTTTAATTATGAGCTTTAAACCTTCTAAGCTTGTTTTATTTTTTGCCAGTCTTATATTAAGACCGGCACCTGATAATTGCTCTTTTATAGAGCAGAGCGTGTCCTCGAAGGTTTTCTTGTGAAGAAGTGACGTCCATGTCATTTCCTCGTAACCCGAGTTTCAAAGAAATTGCGTTGTGTTCTGAGGATGTTGGAGAGGGTAATGTTACCAATTGTTGACAATTTGGAATATTTCATTCTATTCCTTTTTTTAGCTGCTATCGTGCCTTGATTATCTATTTGGCAAATGATTGACACATTGTCATCTTCACAATTGTCACAGAGGTGTTTGAGACCTAACAAAACAGTAATGGTCTCTGCTAGGTTGATGGGAATGTTGAAGGAGAATTGTCCGGCAAACGCACATACATTGTTGATAATGTAAGCGAATGATGAGTTGGTGGCGTCCGAAACCATGTGGTATTGTACCGGGTTATCCGGTATTCGGTAAGTTTTAAACTTCGTAATGACGTTCCTATAGAGATTATATAAAATATTACTTTTAGCAATGTCCTTTGGCTTGTTGAGGAGTATCCTTGAGAAAGTGGATATCTTTCCAGCGAAGGTAGCGTAATAATTAAAGTATCCAACCAGTTGTTGTCGATGATGTAGGGACAGTTTGTGAGGTCGTTTCACAAAATACGATATGTTGTTCATCTTCTGGGAAGCCTCCTGTGGTCGTATTAATTTATCTTTGCTCCATCTTGCACCTAAGAAGAGTAATGATCGTTTTGGGATCAGTTCGCTCTTATTGTCGTTGACGTACCAACCAGTATCGTTCAATTTTGATCTGAGTTTGGAACCGAACTTTCTTAGTTTAGCTCTGTGGTCCGAGCTAATGAGGATATCGTCCAACAGTCAAATCCTTTCTTTTTAATCCAGTCTGCTACCAAAGTCATCATCTTGTGGCAGTGGTAAGGGGCGGATTGAATGCCCATTGGAAGGCGAGTGAATTTGTAGAAAGCACCTTGGAATCTAATGGTGGTGACATGGTCCGTATGGGGATGTAAAGGAATGTTGTAGAAAGCGTTGATGAGGTCCAGCTTGATATACCAGTCCTTTGCGAGATATTTGTGTTTGTTAAAAATCTCGTAGACTGATGGGAGGTACTGCTTAGGGCATTTGATAACATTACATAGATGAGAGTAGTCGATGATCAATCTAGGAGTTCCGTCTGGTTTGGGTACGACGCTGGCATTTGCTAAAAAAGGTGATTTTTGTTCCTTTATTAATATACCTCTTTTTATAAGTTGGTTGATCATAGCTTTTGATGCTTTGGCGGCGTCATCCGAGTGTGGTTTCCTGGAGCGGCTCTTTTTCCATTTTACGTTGCCGGTATCGAATCTAACACCATGTTTGTAATCATGTTTGAGATAGCCAGGGGCGTCAAAGCTCTCCATAAAATAGTCCAAAGAGTTGTATGGACTGAAGGTAATGTCTTTAATTTTTTCCAAATTATACCTAAATTTTGTCCATGGGTCTGACCGCTTGAATATGGTGGGGTTGTACTGCCCAGTGTATTTCAATTGTTTTCTTCTGTTGGACTCAAAATGTAGTTTTGAGTGTTTGTTACCAGCTAGCTCTCCATATTTTAAGTCGGGAGAATGCCTTCGAGGATAAGAGATGTTAATCCCACCCGTAACCGACTGTGGCCTGGAGTTATTGTCGTCTGGAGCCTCTACCCTTTCTAGAGGGAGAGCGTCTCCTGAATCTGTCGCTGGAAGGTCTTCTATTCTGGCCTGTTTTGTTGAAGGGGGGCCTAGACGGTCTTGGTCCAACGGAATTGTGATGATAATGGTGGACGACAGGAGTGGACTGTTGTGCGGTCTGCTCTGGGGCTAATCCCGTGTTCTCGTATTCCGAGTTTTGGAGTGAAGTAGGATTCTTTGGAAGGATCTTCGTAGTGTTGTACTCCGAAATGAGATTCTGAAAGTTGGTGCTAATGGCGTTATAATCAACCGATGGTACGGTGGTGGACTCTGTCATTAAGATCTCGTTCGAAGGAGCTCTTCTTGGTGGAAGGGACTTGGGGAAATCAGGCGTAGGAGTATATTCCAATCCTGGCAACTTGCGAGCGGTAAACGCGGAATGGAGGATCTTCTGTTCCTCCTCGTAATGGTTTAAGAATGATACAATGTCCGCTTTGTAGCTGGTGTTGCTGTCTATTATCCTAATAGACTCAGTACAGTCTGGGCAGGTTTCAATCGGGTGGCGAAGTCTACACGCTTCAGTTGCCTTCTTATGGTTACTGATAACTTCCTCAGTGGTGTTGATGGTCTCTTCCGCACTACTAATTAATGACATGACATCGTATTTCAAAATGTCGCGATCAATGTACTGGTGTCCAGTCCAAACATGATATTTACCATGTGACCGGGCCAGTATCAAATTGGCCGTTGTCTTATAGGTCGCTGCTCGACCACACAAGGGTTAGGGTTAGAGTTGCCTAGATTTTATTAGATTCATCTATAAAAAATCTAGGTATTAACTTGGTCGTGTCTGTCTGTTTGTCGGTCTGTCTGTCTGTCTGTCTGTGCCATTTTTTTATCTTGCGAACGGCTAGCAATAGAAGACTAATATTTTTTATGGTAATACCTTGGCCCAAGAGTGTTTGAAAAAAATACCAGCCGGGTTAAATGTCGTTGAAAAAAGGGTTTAGGTTTGGGTTTCTTTTTCAAATATTTTTTCATTTTTATCTTTTATTTCAAGTAACAGTTTGGATTTTTCTGAATCCAGTAAATTTAATTTTTCATTTTGATTCTCAATTTCTGATTCTAATAGTTGATTTCTTTCTCTTAATTGGGTCTTATTTTCGATAAGTTCAATTTTAACTAATTCAAGAGATTTAATTTGTTCTCTTAAAAAATCAATTTTTTTGTTCGAAATTGAGTCTTCTTTAAATGTTTCAATGTCCACTTGTCGACAGAGTTTTTCTGAAATTGTTTTAATATCAAAGTAGTTTTTATCAAATTCTAAATTAAAATGTTCAAATGGTTCATTATTTGCTTGATTGTTATCAAAGGTTTTTAGGTACATACAGCCATACATTGACCTTTCATTTGAAATTTTGTTCTTTAGACTTTGAGTAATCTTAAATTTTATAATTTAATCCATATTCTTTTAAAATCTTTTTATTAATTTATCAAATTTTTTCCGAAAAAAAAATCTTATTTTTATTTGTAAGTAAATTATGCAAAAAAGAGAATTTTTGTTTGAAAGATATTTATTATTAAAGAGCCAAACTAACTTAGATCCTTATTTGTTAAATCAAAAAAGTCATTCCACTAAAAATTTGGCTTTTTTAGAAAATGAACCAAAAATAATAAAATGTGAAAAATTTTTAAAATTTTTACCTTTCTATTAAAGAGAACATTTCCATACGAGAATTTTTTTCACAATAATTTCCAAAAGTCATTACCATTTCAAAAGCCAACAATTTATAGGAATAATCTGTTGATTTGGACAATAATAAAATAATCCATTTCCAGATAATTTGATCCTTTAAAATATTTTGATTTAAACATAAATATAATAATTTTTTAAAAAATTGAAATGTTTGTTTTTCTATGTGAACAAATAATTTTCTTGCTAAATTATAGACTGCTTATGCATGAAAATGTAATTAAAATGAAAGGAACATTTAAATTAAAAAGAACTCTTTAATGAATATCTCAAGGACGACCATTATTACTACAAACTTTGTAGTACAAAGTTTTAACAAATACGCAAAAACTTACCGTAATAGAAATTATACCAGGAGATGGAGTATTGAAAAATATAAAATTTTTTTTAAATAATATTTAAATCCTTTTAAGAAGATATTTTCTAAATATATGTGCTATAAAAAAAAAATTTAATTTTTTTAACTTGGCAAGTAACTAAGCAAATTTTAATACAAGTTAGCTATTTTTTTTTATTTTTTTATTAAAATAATATTAAAAAAATAACACTTACTTTTCTGAATTCGTCAAAATACTTTGATCTATTTTCAATCAAAAATTTACAACCTGCTAATTCGGTCGCATAACTTTCATCAGTCAGACAATTCAAATTTAGTTTTGTTTTATCCATATTTTTTATTAAATATTGAGAAATATCAGATTTTAATTTATCAGATAATCTTTCAATTTTAAAAAATTAATCTATGGAGCCAAACGATTGAAATGCAATTTTGGCCAAACTTTTTTTAACCCTTACGATTCTTTGCAACGAATTTTCAGTTTTATTATTTTAAAGGGTATCAATAAATTTGTAGTTTTCGAAAGAAATAGTTGTTATGCAATCCAATTGTTCGACCGAGTAGTCCTCTAATTTACAAACTGGATTTTTGAACACATTAAGCAAATAATTTGTAAATAAAATATAGAAATTGCAAAATAACTCAGTAATCTCGTAATT